>CM033476.1:246871582-249271582 GCA_019447015.1 Hymenochirus boettgeri | reverse complement strand
GGGGGCTGGGAGGGGCTGCTGGGAAGGGATGCGACCACCCACTGTGGGGGGCGAGGGCGGGGTGGTAACACCCGCCGCGCCCCTCTGAGGAATGCAACCACCCGCGGTGATCCTTTCCCGGCATCCCCTCCCAGCTCCCTTCTCTGGGATTCATGGCAGTATTGTACTTAGTGTGATGCGCTAAGTGCAGTATCGCCGCGGCCGCAAAACATTTTGCCGAGATGCCGCTCGCCATTATATATGGCGATAGCAGTATTTTTTCCAAGGTGATGTGCGGAGGTAATTTCACAGCGCAATTATCATCCGTTTATAAATATGGCCCTTAGTGCTCTTAAATTGATTGAAGCCGACTTTTCACTTACTGCTGAGAAATCTCTGTACTGGCAGTTTCTGAGTGATATCACCTATGCCCCCACCCAAACTTCTCGATTTGTTTTACAAAAAAAAAAAAGCATTTCAAATGTACCATAGCTTCAGTACCATAGCTTCTGACCGCTTCTGGAGTTGCTACTTTAATTAACTATATAATAAACATATAAAATTGGAACCCTGATATAGCAACACAAGATATATCTTTGATATTAACAAAGTAATTGGAAGACAAACACTATTTATTATAAGCAGTTTTGGTTGAAATGTCTAAAGCGGTTCTAAATTTTAATGGTGAAAAAAAGTTGAATGTGGTGTATTAGCAATGGCAGCGGCCTGGTATTTGCTAGGGTGATTGTAGCCTTAAAATAACTTAAGCTAATCAAAAAGCCCCTTTAAAAGGAGAGGTGTAAATGAGCAACACCATATTCATAACTAGCCATCTTTCTTTCTAATAGAAATGTAAATAGCAACATATGATTGTCACATCTTATTTTGGAACATTAATAGTGTTTATAATTAATCCTTGAGAGGGCAGACTTGGAGACTACAAAGAAAACATTAGATCAGGGGAAATACAGTAACTTGGCCGCTAAAGCCAATCAGTGAGGAATGATCCCTTACTCAAAGAAGACACTGACAATCAAAATTGGATGAACAAAGGGGCCACAGCTTTATTAACCAAACCATACTTTATATTTATATATAACAAGTTAGGTCATCGGTTACAAACTGCATCCAGCATAACCCCATAACCGTGGGCTACCGACAACCCCACTACTTAACTCAAACATTGCCCTTACTTAAGTATTGCTGACAAACCAATAATCCTTCAATGAAAAAACAGCTGAATTCAATAAATTTAGCTGGTTTTACGCCCCAGCACTGCCAAGACCTGTTTGATGCCAGAAATAATTATTGAGGATGTTAAGGCCTATGGGATTAAGATGGACACCATCCTTCCGAAAGAGGACTCAATTATCCCCTTGGAGAGAAATTTCTCCAATTGTATGAGCGAAATGGCATACTGTCATTTTTAAATTCTTGCAATACCTCTGCATCACATTCAGGTTTCTGGCCCCCCACCAAAATGACCAATTACCTCGGACCAGATAATCACTAAGTTAGCACAACATAGGGTAAGATCTTGTTTGATATGGGAAATGACATCAACATTCCTGACTAAGCCTAATTCATTACAGCCTACATGAATAATTATAATTTTGGGGCCCGCTCCCATTCCTGGCAAATAGCTGCCGTGCATAGCTGGCAAATCTCCGGTAATACTTAAGACATAACCCAGAAACTTCTCCAACGTTTGCCAACTGCTGACTCAGGGAGTGTCAGCTTGCGGCCCAATAAATATAGAAATGTCCCAAAATCCAAACAAGACAAGACCCAAAATACCAGTTAATGCAAAAGGTGAGGTTGTACATAACTGCACAATCTACAAGAGGCCCATCTGCTGATGAGTTTAATCTCTGCATCTCAGAGACTCAATAACTGACCAATGAGGTACCATCTCTGTGGTGGCTCCAATTTAAAATGAATGGGTTAATTAGGAAGCAGAGGGCTAAAACAAGGCCGATAGGCAGGACCTCAGTATTACAGGAAGCTGATAGTATGACAAATAGGTGCCATTCTCATATATATATGTATATCAATATAATAATGATGATGAAGAGAGTGTGAACCCTCTAATCTGCAAGAAGGAATATTCATAATTAGGAATGTCTTGTTGCTGGGGACTAGATCAAAAGTGATTGTCCAAAGGTGTCTCTGCACTGACTGTTCATTCACCTCAGCCCAGGGAATCAAACACCGGAACTGCTGGAGCTGTAAATGAGAGAGACAATCAGTTATAAAATGGAAGTACCATTGGGCACATAAATAACAGTTGCAAGCATCATAACACTAACCTGCGAAAAACTTGTAAGACAGGAATGGAAGAGGAAGTCTGGAAATGAATTATATGAACCCTGGTTAAGTTATCACAGTAGAAAATTATTTGCCGGTTTTAAAAGGCATCACCCCATACGATCACAGTCACCAGGATCTGAGAAATTGCGGATAAAATCAGAGTAAATCCAACTGACAGGCCATGAGGCAGCAAACCAAACACCTCTAAAGAAGGCTACCATACCTCCCCTGCCCGCTGCATCCATTACAAGTCCCAACTCCTCACTATCGATATCTGCCTATTGCTAGCAGCACTGCCTATTATAGGAAGCCAGGAACGTCTGGCAAACCTAAATATTGCCTTTCAAACACCTGGACAGTGGTAAAAAGCGGAAGCTCCCTTTGTTGCCAAAGACAATCTACAGCAAAAGTAAGAAAAGTAACCAAAAGATATACTGTAGCACGCAAAAACTAAATAAACAATGAGGGATTGTAGCTCTCTTAAAGGAATCTATTTGCCCGCTTTGGTAAAATATATCTCTGAACATGAACAAGATATTGTTAAATAAACAGAGACAGTCTTTGATGTGCACACACACACACATACGCCCACACACACACACACACGTACGTTTAATGGTTTAATGGCTTAATGTCTTGATTTTAAAAAGTCATCCCCCCCCAACCCCAACCCCATGTTGTAAAGGGCATTTGAACTGCAAAATGTATTGTAGGAGAGTCATTTGATAGCTGCAGGAAATTTTATTTAATGAGAGCATATGTATTTGCATTCATCAGATGAAATCTCCTTAGGCAATTTACACAGACCAGTAGAAATCAAAATATGTCATTCTCCAAATCTTTTCTTGGATAATTCATCTCTTATTACTGTATATTGTACAAGTATATGTACATTTAAATAATTAACCTTGTTTGAAAATCATCATCTGTGGGGGAGAAGGGGCGCCCACTGCTTTCCATTTGAACATTGCAAATACATATTAGACCCAGAGCCATAAATTCCACAATTAAGCAAAAGTTTGTTTTATACTTGAAATAAACTGTGGTCTGAATTTGAATGTTTAAAATAAAATTTGCCAGGTATAATTTGGGGATTTTGACTGAATTTTAAATAGGTTGGGTACGGTTTTTAACTAAATCCTCCTTGAGTAACTGCTAGGAGAAATATGACATCACGTTATTATTTCCCCCCCCCCCCCCATAAATGACATTTGTGAACAACAAACTGATTTGTGGGTTTTATGGTACATATTGTCTATGACGTGTTATGCCATTCAGTTATAAAATCATATACATTCTTTACTAATTTAATTACTTATTTAATGGATGTCATATGACAATTTAGAAAAAATCATGCTAAAAATATTTTTCCTGACATATAGCCCATTTTTCTTTTTGTTTCTTAATAAAAGACACAACTTGGAAAGAAAGAAATGATTCTTGCCCTTTTTTAACCCCTCCTGGAATTTTCCTTTATGGAACATGCCTTTCTTTTGAGCCAACCTAACATGAAATTTGTAAAACATACAAACACAGGGGTTTAGATATGATCACAGTTGTAAATCCATTCTGACATGACCTTACAAAGTCCATTGTTGCTCTCCCCCATTAGGAATGTGGTTGTATTTTTAATGATAAAACAGAGCTATTGGATTTTATTAACCATTGTTAGTAGATGATGTTAGTCCAGAAGGATTTCCCCATAGTGTATCTTTTAAAATGTCTTTGCATCTGAACACTGAAAGGGAACCAGAAGGCATCTGATGTGTCAATTGCAGCCTCCTATATTTACCAAAAGAGAACTAGTTTTTCAATAATAACACACCTACCAAAAGCATCAGAAAGTGTCCAGAAGCCTAGAACTACTGCCAAGGGATTTCCATCCTCCCCTGTACTACCCAATAATCAGAAACATGTAAATATGAAAAGCTTTACAGTTATATGCCTGATCTTATTTTGCCGGGGCTGGAAAGAGCTATGGGTAATTTAATTAACCTCACTAAACTGGAAGAGATTAATGTAATCAATGTTCAACTTTCCATCCATTCCACTTCCCCCATATTAAGCCTGTTTAATAGAGCGTGCACCTGACAGAAAGAAGAAAAATTACACTTGTGCTTAAACAGATGTGAAATGTTAAGTGAAACAGTAATGCCTTCTGCTCGTGTTACAATAAAATATTAACTATTTCATTATTGAAAATTGTCTTGTTTTATTGGCTCTCTGTTATACAAAAAAATATTTACATTTATCCCATCTTAATTTTCCTGTGAGGTGTAAGAGTAATGTAAAATATTGAGGAAAACCCTTAAATAAAATATATCCCCTCTGCTTTAAAAACAAACTTTCTTTTCCTTTTGAATTGCAAATTTTTATTGAAGATTAGCAATAATAAAACCTTATAATTAGAAATACAAGAAATAGTAAATTATAGTAGGCCTAGGTGCTACCATACCCTTGTCCATATCCAGTGCTTATCAGGATTTGTAAAGTACCTCAGTCTTTGTTTGATAATGAGAGATTTATTAGCAAGGCTAGAGTATCATATAAAGATTTTTAGAAAAGAAAGTCAATAAAAGCCCGTGGAGATGGGTATTGGAGTCCAATTATGCTTGTCTGTTCTGAGAGCCTTAAGGATCTTATAGTCAATTATAAGAGCGTAAAAAAGGAAATTTTGGGTCATGGTAGCACAGGTTTAGTCATGTATAGCATTGGTGCATATTGGTAATATTTTTAGTCAATAGAATAGAGCAAAAATAAAAAAGGGCAGCAATGTTAGAGCTATAAGTAATATGTTACAGTACTAGAAAAGTAATATTCAAGAGGTGCAAGGTACTAGGTTTGAGAAAGCATTCCACAGCGACCAAGTTTTATTGTAATATCTCAATTGAGGCATTGCATACAGGCGGTAAGTTATTCTATGTTTTGGACATCTTTTATTTTCAGAAATTTCCACTCTGTAGAGGTGTAATTAGATTTCCAATATTTTGGGATGAGGCACCGAGCTGCCATAAGAAGATATTGTATCTAGCTAGCACAGGGCAGGGGTCTGGGAGGGGCTGCTGGGAAGGGGTCATGCGGCGGGTGGTCGCCGCCACGGGGGGCGAGGGCGGGGTGGGCGTACACCCCTACCTTGCCCCTCTGGTGAATGTGACTACCCAGTCTTGTCATTGTTTATTTTGCATCCTGGCAATGCTCAGTAGTGTGTATCTCTTGGTAAAAATTAGTCAAGGAGGTGAGTGTTTGTGTTATCCTGAGCACATCCTCAGCGTAAAAAAGTATTTTTGTTACAAATGTGCCAGTTTGGATGCCCTTGATGTTTTAAGTTTGTCTAATTTTAGTTTCCAATTGATTAATAAATAGAGAATATAATAGGTGAGAATGTGGACATCCCTGGTAAGTGCCATTATAAATTAGTAAGAGACTTGCATTTCGGGGGATATAGATCCCATGTAAAAGGTGTCCCGAAATCCTTAATCGAAAAGCACTCCAAACTGAATTTGACAGTTTATTTTGTAGAAGGCTTTTTCTGGGTTCAGGCAAAAGACCGCAGCAGGGTATCAATTGATAACATTATTTGTATCAATGGCCCTGCTTGTCCTGCCGCGTGACGGCCATGTATCAATGCAACTTTCTATCCCATATTCCATATATTAAAGATTGAAGTATAATCGCTAATCTGTTAGAGTGTGTTTTAGAGTAGATTTTTAAAGGATAGGTACAATGTAAAAACAAGTTAAGTGTAATTGGAAACATTAGCTTTAAATAATCATTCCCCCACCCCCTTTTTTTTCTAGCGCCCTCCTGAGCCTACCTGTGCTGATGTAAACATGCTGTCATCTTGGATCTGCATTCTTGTCTGCTTAGCCCCTCCCCTTGGTGAATTCCTTGTTCTCCTTCTCCCAAAGCCCCCCAAAGCACTGTCCGTGTGCTCTGTGTGCACGCGTGTGACGTGCAGTTAGATCAACTGGTCTAAACTTTAGTTCTTGAAGATGTTTTGCTTGTCATCTGACTGGCTTTCTCAATTTCTCAAGTCAAATGACTTGTACAAGAATCTGTTGGCAATTAAGTACCCTGGAAAGTCCCAATTAGCATATGACAGCCTGGTGTTAGGGACATTCTGAATGCAAGGTTAAGAGGAGTTATCAAAACTGCCCAGGGTAAGGTGTCAAAACAGAATTGTACATATGTACATTGACATATGTATATTGTACATATGTTATATGCTAATTGGGACTTTCCAGAGTACTTAATTGCCAACAGATTTGTGCATAAAGGGGTCTTTCCCATTTAATTAATTCTAGACATAGGTATTTTTGCTGCAAGAGACTTTTACGTTTATTCCTCTCCACCCATTGGCCTCTGACCACTGCCTTGTGGGCCTCCCAGAAGATACCCTCTGAATAAAAGGAATATTGTTTTTCTGAAGGGTGATCAACCTTCCATGCATCATACAAATTATGTGTTCTAATCAACTGTCAAAATTTCTACAACCTCAGCCCTAGGAGGTTTGGAAAATAATTGACAGAATTGACAGAATACCACATTAAACACCCCCCCTACCTTTGCAAGGCAGGCAATGTGAGTAATTTACAAAGAACCTTTAAACATAAATTTGACCTGACCTAAATTCTGAGCATATACAGTAGGTTACATAGGGTAACCGGTTGAGAGTTGCACGTGCCCTGAAGTATGATATATCTGCCTTGGGGGCAATATAAAACTTACTGTATAGGTAGAGAGCAGGTTTCATTTATTAAAATTAGAGATGGCCGAACTTTCGAAAGTTCAGTCCGTTTTCGAACTTTCAAACTATATGGAAAGTTCGAAAGTTTCGAAAGTTCGAAAACGGACCCATTAAAGTCAATAGGAGTCAAATAGTTCGAAAAGTTCTAATGAAATATAATTAAAATATCAATGTTAACTTAATGTAAATGGCTGTGGGACCTGGGAAATGGTCTGGGGAACATGTTCGAATATCCAGAACATTTGAAAATCAATTTTACTCTTGCTCGTGGATTTGATACTCGCGTATAGGTATAATAGGCATTTTACTCGCACATTGGAACGGTCGAACTTCGATATTTATCGAAAGTCTGAAAATCTCGAAAATCCGGGATAGTTCGAGGAGTCCGAATTTGTTCAAATTCGAATAGTTCGGCTCGAACTCGGGTTCGAGTTCTAGTCCATCTCTAATTAAAATATCTACTCTAGCCCTCCATTTGCTAGCTGCAGGGGTTATAGCAGTAGGCTATAGATGGGCTATAAATTTAAAGGAGTCTGAATTTAAGATGTGTGTCTCTTGGAGAAAGAGTATGTCACAGTAACCAATGTTTATTTAGCTGTGTTTAAACCCTTAACATTTAGAAACACAATTTTAACCAATTAGCAGGCAGATTCAATATTGCTGCTCCTGTTACTTACCTCAGCCCGATCCTGCGATATAATGACTGACGTAAACGAGATTATGTCAGTTATTGCATCGCGGGATTGGGCTAAGGTAAGGAGCGACACTTTAATGCTCCACACGTCATAGCGTTAAGTTTCACGCTACAAAGTAGTGCAAAACTTAACGCTACGGGTTTTGGATCATTAGCACAGCACTATTTCCAAAAACATTCGGAAATGGCGCTGTGCTCTAAAATCCGTCCAAAACCCACGTTAACCCAAAATTTTTGTAAAAATTGTAAAATCAGCCTGAAAAACCAAACTCGGTTTATACTCGAGTCAGTTACCTTTCACTTGAAATCCAGAAGCTGCTCGCTCCCACGCTCCCTATACTGGCGCGCCGGCTGACGTCACTGCCCGGCGCTGAGTAGTGATGTCAGCCAGCGCTTCAGTATAGGGAGCGTGGGAGCGAGCGGCTGCCTGGATTGTACTGCGGAAGCTGGAACAGGAAAGCTGGAACAGGAAAGCTGGAACAGGGAGGCTGGAACAGGGAGGCTGGAACAGGAAAGCTGGAACAGGGAAGCTGGAACAGGGAAGCTGGAACAGGAAAGCTGGAACAGGGAAGCTGGAACAGGGAGGCTGCTACAGGGAAGCTGCCACAAAAGGTACACACTGAACTGGGGGGAAGGGTGAGGGGTCATAAGTTCTACCCTCGACTTATACTCGAGTTAATCACTTTAAATGTTTTTTTCTGGTAAAAATAGGTACCTCGGTTTATACTCGGGATGGTTTATACTCAAGTATATACGGTAAGTCAACATATTATTGGCTGAATCGAGCAGCCTAACATTAAACATAGTAATCCAAAAACAGAATTTAAAGAAATTTGGGAAATATATACAGTCCTATATTAGTACTGAGAATAGCGACTTCTTAAATTTTATATTAAATAATATTCTTATTATTAAATAATATTCTGGAAAGATTGTGTAACAAGTGGATGGTTAGTGAGAGTTCGAGATAGTAGTATGTAATATCAAATTGACTTAGGTCGATATTCTGTACTGCTCTTTAGGTGTTCAGAGTAGGATAGGGTGTGGGTAGGTAATGGGAACCCTAATGAGGGAAAAGAATGAATGGGAACCCTAATGAGGGAAAAGAATGAATAGCAAAAAAAGGGGGAAATTAGATAGAAAATATATTAATACTACCACCTTGAGGACCGGTTGAGTGTAATAACAACTGCAAGTTTAGTCATGATAAATTCTATCTACTGTAGACCAGACATTTTATAGTGGTTGAAATAGGGTATTGAAATTGTAGGTGTTTGGGTCTGGTCAGTTTTTGTGAAAACGTTTCCCATTCCTTCCTGTGGAATTTCTTAGATGGGCTAATAGAAGCATAACCTGTTGGATGTGGTGAGTTGAGCTTCTTAAAGGGCATGTCCACCCCGAAATTTAACTTTTGATATGTGGTAGGGCATGCTCCCCCAGCCCCAACCGCATTAATATAATTGTTAGAAAGTCCCCCGATTCTTACTTACCTGCCCTCTCTCCTCCGCTGCAGTGTTCAGGCCCTCTGCTTGCATGGAATTGAAAGCAGGGGGTCGCTTTTCCAAGGCAAATTACCCACTAGAATGTGCAATCGCTTTCGAAGGCATATTCCCCATTAATGTACGATTGCCTTTCTAATGTGCGATGACTTTTAACGTGGGTCCCAGCAACCTCAGCAGGGCACAGGGACAATGACCCCATTTCTCTGTCCTGTATTTTTTGTGCAATGCCTCATTCCAGTCTGTGACCTTACATCTTCTTGTCAGGAGTCAGCCTTCTTTTTCCAGGAGCCTTCCAAAGGTGATGAATGCAATTTTACCCTGGTCTATGGCATCTCACCTTTCCGTCTAGTCATGAGTCAGAGTGAAAAACATCCAAAGTGTTTTTTATCTTAAGGGGTTTTTCAGAAATGCCTATGAGCCATTGATTGTACGCATATTGCGCTCACACTGCCTAAACACAACGAGTGTTTGATACAGCGAGCGTTTGGTTAGGACAAATGAGTGTATGTTGCCACAATAGTGGCTGTTGTTTTCGGGACCCATACAGGCCTATAGGGAACCGCACAATCATCCTGATTGCAATTCAAAAAATGGGAGAATAAACTCGTTTGGCCTGCACACATGTTAATCTATTTTTGTGCCACGTAATGTTGCACAATCATTCGTTTTAACAAAATTCTATAGTACCCAGCCTTCATTGACTAATCTGTTAGGATAATATGGCATGTTATGTGGATAAGTGTCCCTGCCTATGCAAGATGGAACATTGTTTTCCAGAATTCATTATGTGTGTTTCAAATGAATATATCCTATCTTGAATTTGGGGAGACTAATTAAGCCAATCTGGACATATGATAGGAAGACATCAAACAACTTATGTATGGAATATTTTCCTACTGTATGGTCACCTTAATATCATAAAAAGATAGAATTGGAATAGTTAGGAAGAAGAGCAGACAGACAACTTTACAGTTTGATTTTAATATCATGTATATTTTTATAAGTATACATTTTTTAAAACATTTTTTTTAGGTAAAAACCAAAAATAAAAGAATTTAAACTCTGCTGCTCCTTAAAAAAGCAATTTGGCGCTCCAGTCGGAGCAGCCTTTTCTTATTTTGCGGACATCCTTCTCACAGCGTCACGCCAATCCTGCTCCAGGGGTGGTGGGGTGTGTCTTGTGGACACTGGTGGGGATCCTGCTACAGAGACTGGGGATAGGGTGGGTGGTGGAAGGCTCTCCCGAGCGGATGGTCCATCCTCCTCGGCCAATGGTCCTCCTCCTCCCTCGGCCAATATCCTCCTCCTCCTCCCAATGGTCCAGCCTCCTCCTCGGCGAATGGTCCGGCCTCCTCCTCGGCCAATGATCCGGCTTCCTCCTCGGCCAATGTCCCGGCCTCCTCCTCCTCCTCCTCAGCCCTTTGCTCAGTATCTGGGATGTAGACAAACAACATTTGTTGATAATTCAAAGGCAATCTTAGCTGACATTATGAAGTTTAAAGTAATAGATAGGACGCCTTTTGTGCTGTTGTTCCGTGCTAAGACTAACCACACTAGCAATGTTTCATCATTGGTAAGAGACAGCTGTGGTTAGGAAAGGCAAGCACGTCATGGCTTTCACACACTTGCATGCAATGCTAGTCCTTTGCAAAATGCATACACTAGGAAAGGAGCACAGCGCAATGGACAACAACACATGTCAATGTAGCCATACACATTGACATGCATTCTACTGATTGGTCACATGATAAAAATTTGCAAGGACATGCGTAAGCCATGCTAAACACACTGGTCTGGAGTAGTGTGGCCTTCAGGTAAGTTCGACTACTATTTACTGTTGTACGTTGTAAGCGGTCACGATAACGGCCACGATAATAGGTATCGCATGCTCTACAATTGATGGATGGCACGTCAGCACCGGCGTCACTAGTGTGCATTTTTGAAAGGGCAATACGATTTGTACAAGGCCACACTAATGCACTTATTAGGCATTAGAAACCTTTGTTACCATGTAAATAGCGGGTCCACAAAATTGTTTGATGCACATGTGATTAAGCATCGTTTCTGTTTAGAGAGCCATGCAATCAGCAATTTGGTCCACATTGCGTGCATTTCCATAACTTAAATGCACAATTGCATGCAAAAGGCCACAAATGCACCGATTTGTGCACTAATAATCCAAATATCCGTTGTATTCAATTAGATCAACTGGACTTGAAATGTAGTTCTTGAAGACGTTTCGCTAGTCATCCGACTGGCTTTCTCAAAGAAAGCCAGTCGGATGACTAGCGAAACGTCTTCAAGAACTACTTTCAAGTCCAGTTGATCTAATTTAATACAACGGATACCATGACCTGGATGATGAGAACCTTCACAAGCATAATGTCCAAAATGACGTCATGCTTTAATTACATTGCAGTGCGTACTCAGACTAGAATGTCATTAGTGTGGCCTAGGCTAAATTTTGGTAGAAAAAACCAATTGGGTTCCTTATTTTTTTCTTGCATTTGCATAATGACATGTTATTTTTTTATGTTTTCTCAATAATAATGCTAAAGTGACAAGTTTCAAAATTTTTGTTTTACTTTTGAAATTAAATGACAAAAATATAAATATGGAAAAAAATAGACCTTCTGGCGCATTCTTCGTCTTATGCCTTTCTACATATTGTGGCCTTCTTCTTTTAAGGTCGCTCCAGCTGCGCTGCAGGTCCTTCAATGAAATATCCACACCATATTTTTGTCTTATTTTCGCTCTTAGCCGCTCCATAATTCTTCTCTTTAAGGGCTATAATGGAGAGCCTGCAGAGGAAAATCTCCAGGAAATATGGGCTGGATATTTCTTTAAAAATCTCCAGAGGAACTGGAGTGACTTAAGAGGAGGAGGCCCAGATATGTGCAAGATATAAGGAGCAGATGTCTCATGGTAGGTTCAAATACATTTAATATTGTGTCAAATATATTTCTACATGTTTGGCAGGTTTAAAAGAGAACTAGTAAGTTTATATATATTGTCATTAAGCAAATATAATCCTCCCAATTTTTAAATGCAGATTCCATTGTGCACATCTTGCACACATCATGTGCCCTAGGCTGGGTACACACCAGCAAGATTTGCAGACACAGGGCCGATTCACAGCACTTTGGTTGCAAATCTTGGCTGCTGTGGAGCAGCAGCGGCAACAAAATCGATTGTTCATTCACAGAATTGGCTGAACAAACGATCGGATGTGCATGAAAATTCCCATCGATCACGTGATTCCCTATGGAAACACACAATTGAGCTTTTGCAATTCAAACCCCCAAAAAATGCTGCAAGACCAAAGGACGTTTGTCCCGGCCAAGCACTCACTCAGTAACAAATCCTCCCTCTGGTGCACATCAGAAGAGATTAGAGTCTGACCACTTCCAGCACTTTTGGGTGTTTATCTGAAAATAGATGCTGGTGTGGGGCAGCCAGACGCGTCCAACTCGATAATTTATTTGTCCAGATCGGGCAGGGAATAATTTTAAACAATCAATGGACATTTGCACCGGCTGAGCACTCACTCATACAATCGCTCAGTTTGGAACAATAGTCCTTCTGTGTTTACCCAGCCTTAAACAAACACATAACACAAAGGACAATCTAAAATTGATTTGAATTTCATAATGTCAGCTAACATTAGATTAGAGTTTACCAACAAAAGTTACATTTGCTGAATTTACAATGATGTTGGAGCAGCTGCTCCAGAGAGAGATGGACAAGAGGAGGAGGAGGAGATGGAGCTGCCACAGCAGGAGGAGCAGGAGCTGCCAGAGGAGGAGGAGGGCCATACTAATCAGACCTTCATTCTTCCTCCTGACTCCCCATTGAAGGCTTCCAACCGGTGGGCCAGGAGGAAGGACTGTCAGTCACTGCCAAAGAAGACACGTCAAACAGATAGGCGGGACCGATTGTGTGGTCCATAGAGGGCAACATGATTGCTCCTGATTTGTGGACATGACCAATTGTTCTTTCATCCAATTTGGGAACAAACCTTGGGGCGATAGGTTCAGAGCCGACATACAATAATTCTGCCCGACCAACCAAAACAACTGAAATGACAGTCGGTCGACACAATCTTGGATAGCTTTAGATATGAGAGGTTTGATGAAATGTCTGTCTAGTGTATGTGCAGATTATAAGCTTTACTATACATCAAGTTCCTAAGGAGATATATTTTTTTATGTAAACCCAAATATGTTGTTAATTTTTGTTGACAATGAAAAATATAAGCTTTCCCTGACAGCACACTGCACATGCAGGCAGGTAATGCTTATATTTGTCATTGGAAAAGCTCTGTAGGGCCTGTTGCTTCAGAATTCAGGATGTAGGGAAAGAGTATAAGTGGGATATCTTTGTACTCCACATTAAATGCCGGATTGGTAAGAATCTGACTACCATATGTGAGTATTTTGAAAGGTGCAGTATGCAGATTTGTCAATACTGTATCTTTAAATGTACTGCATTTTTGTTATGTGGTAGCTAGATACATTTGCAAGAATGCAGGTTTAAGTCTTGGTAATGTATCATGTAATTTAACATGTTCGCACATCCAAGGAGTTATGAGGTGAGATTGAGATTGCATTGTGCAGAAAATATTTTACTGCCACAGAAGTTACCGAACAAATTCAAAATGGTAGCTCCATGTTTGTGAAACTTTCAACATGTAGAGTATAGGGGGCACAAAAGGGAATCTTTCAATAATAAGAGGTATACAATAGTATTTATCCATTACACTTAAAAATTACACATACAAATTTGCAACCTGTTATATGTCCCACAAAATACACATTCTCTTTGAAGAAGGAGGAAGAGAGCAAAAGAAATTTCCTGTCAGAAAGCTGCATTGGCCATACATGGACCATAATCTAGATGGATCGAGTATTCGTGAAAATTTTTTAGATCTACCTCCAAAACAACCAATCCTGTGCTAAATGGCCATCTCTATCAGTCATATGATTAGTTTTTTGGACTTCTGCTAACAGGGTTTGTTAGTGATGTAAATAGTTTGCTACATTCAGATGAACCGAAGCTCATCAGAATCTGCAGACAAAACAGTCTCAAAATGGTCTGAATGGGCACACACACATTGCATGCACTAACACACACGATTGGGTGCACAATTCTGGCATGTTGCAGTGTGGCCTCTCATCAAACTTTAGTATTGTTGATTTTAAATGTGGTAACATTTGGAGGCCAAGAAGTTATAAAAATTCAGAATCATTGTCACCAGCTATTCTGCTGTTCAGTGTCATTTGTAGTAGCTTTGAAGTGAAACAAAATTGTGATAAGAAATTTAAAAAAAAAACTGTTGCTCCAAAAATTAATAGAACTAAAGCTGACAATACACCAATTAAGAACATCAAAGAGCAGTCTAAATAGGAATGCGCATTATAAAGCGAACGCGCTTATATAAAGCGACCGGGCATTCAAAATATGAATCACATTTCAAAAGCGAACATGCATTACAAAAGCGATCGCCATTCAAAAGGCGAACGCATTAGGAAAGCGAACGCGAAACATGTAAGACAATTTGTCTGAATGGCTTTTACATTTTGTTGCCTTAAAAATCAGGAACCAATCCAAATTCCAAACAGACAGGCTCCAAACATGCCTTTTCGCTCAAACAATGACTTTTCACCACCTTCAGGTCGCGCTAATCTTTCGCTCTTTTTAACGCCAAAACCACCTTCTCTCTTTTATAAATCGCGTTATGTCTTTTCGCTCTTTTTTCGCTAAAATTACCAGTGCGAGTTATGGCGAAGTAAGGCGAAAAGGGTTTTAGCGATAGCGCTGGAAACGGTTTCGCCATTCATTAACCTACCTTTATAATAGCGTTAACTGTCTTTTTGGCGAAAAACCATGCGAAAAGCGAACGCGAAAACTTTTCGCCACTTTTCGCTCTTTTATAAATATGCCCCTAAGTGTCAAGTGACACCTCTATACAGTCATCCACTGGAATTTTTTTTATGGCTCCATATATAATCCAAAAAGTACAATTTTACAACTATAACCCAGAGCACCTGCCCACCTTCTGGTTTTCCATGAAACCAGTCAAACACACTCTGCAGGAAATATGGGCAGAAGCAATCTGAAAAGGCAATAGATTTATCACTTTAATCAACTTCTGAACTATGAATTAGTAAAAATGTGTAACAAGAAGCTCTTATATAATATGCAATTAAATGAATATTTAACAACCTGAGTTCTAGAGGACTGTACATGAAATTTAAGAGGTATAATTGCAGTGCATGAGAAACAGAATGTCACTAACCAAAAGTAATTTAACAATATAGACCATTGCAGATAGGATAGGAAAATATAGGGAGAGTTCATGTAGCTAATATAAGGGCTGATGCAATAAAAGGTGCAGAAATTTGCCCTAGCAATCAATTAGATATTGTCTATCTGCAGTAACCCAGTAAAAAACAAAAAAGCAACCAATCAATATCTGATTGGTTGCCGCAAATGAATAGCATTGGGCAAGCTTTTGCACCTCTTATTGCATCAGCCCCATAGTTTGCAATGCATCAGACCTATTTAATAAGAGGTGCAAAAAAAAGTATTAAATCTCCCGTTTGATAACTGGGGATCATAGAAGATGCACCACATCAATAATCCTATAGCAAGAGCTCACCTTTTTACAGAAAATGACAGATTCTATAACCACAGAGTTACAACTGGGTCTGTCAGATCTCTGTATGGACTAACATGGCCAGGTTTGTACAACACCTTGACACGGTACAAGTAATCCTGCAATCTTAATTAGAACAGCTGGCAACCAGACAGGAAGACCACGAAAACAGAGAGATGCTAGAACGTCTGATACAGGGAATTTCTGGGGATCTGGCCAGGTGCTAACATACAAATTATAGAAACCTTCCCTGCTTACTTTGACTAAAAGATGCCAGATGTAACTAATTACTACTATCTTGTGAGACAATTGAATTATTTATAAATGGGGAATACACTTTTGCTTGATACTGTTTTATACAGTGTGGTGAACAACTCTCGGCCAGGAGACTGAAGGAAGCCACAGGCCTGCTTAAAGGGCATGTCCACCCCCAAAACTAAAATTTAACCCCTTACTGGCCACATCAAGTAGTTTAAAACAATCCTTACCTTACATTCCTGCTCAAAATAGTTCCCCTGCTGTGCCCTCCAAAGTCCAGGAAACTGCTGTAAGGAGCAGTGTGTGACTCATGCTGTGCCTGAGACTTCCTCAACCTCATCAAGGTTGAGGCATGCTCAGTGCAGCCCTCCCTGCCTCTCAGCCAATCACGGACGGGGCTGGCCGGTGCCCGTCTGCCTTTCCTAACCACAGCTGTCTCTTACCAATTGATGAAACATTGCTAGTGCTGGTTAGTCTTAGCACGGAACATACACAGCACAAAAGGCGTCCTATCTATTACTTTAAACTTCATAATGTCAGCTAAGATTGCCTTTGAATTATCAACAAATGTATGTTTGTCTACATCCCAGATACTGAGCAAAGGGCTGAGGAGGAGGAGGAGGAGGCCGGGACATTGGCCGAGGAGGAAGCCGGATCATTGGCCGAGGAGGAGGCCGGACCATTCGCCGAGGAGGAGGCTGGACCATTGGCCGAGGAGGAGGCCGGATCATTGGCCGAGGAGGAGGCCGGACCATTGGCCGAGGAGGAGGCTGGACCATCAGCTCGGGAGAGCCTTCCACCACCCACCCTATCCCCAGTCTCTGTAGCAGGATCCCCACCAATATATACATGATATTTAAAATCAAACTGTAAAGTTGTCTGTCTGTCTCTTCTTCCCTAACTATTCCAATTCTATCTTTTTATGATATTAAGGTGACCATACAGTAGGAAAATATTCCATACATAAGTTGTTTGATGTCTTCCTATCATATGTCCAGATTGGCTTAATTAGTCTCCCCAAATTCAAGATAGGATAGTTCCATTCACAAATGTATAGTAAAAGCTGTCAGCATGACAGCTTGTACTATACAGGTACTGCAGCATGATCTGAATGGAGATCACACTGCAGTACCTCAACTAGACCACCAGTCTCTTACCACTTCAAGGGAAGACCCCGGTGAAGGAGGAAGCTCAGTGACATCACCGGGGTCTCCCTTTCCGGCTGCAAGGAACTTCCTCCACGCGGGACCGGCTTCAGCTGCAGGGGCCATGTTCAGGTAGGGATATCTTCCGATCCCCCCCTCGGATTTCGACACAACCGAGGGGGGATCGAGGGGGCTAGGGGGGCAGTTGAATGCTGCCCCCCGATCGCCCCTAGCGGGGGGCAAATTTTTGGGGGGAGGGGGGAAGCCACAGATCGTGTATTCACGATCTGTGGCAGTTTGGTCATTCACTGCACAGATCGTGAATATACGATCTGTGGCAGTGAAAGGGTTAAAGGGAAATGTAGCTATGCTTATTGTACATGATGTGAAAGGTGGTCACCGGGGTCCCTAATATAATTAATGATAATGCATGATAATGCCCTAATAAAATATATAAGAATGATTTTAGTTACCAAGGGGTTAAAATGTATGTTGATATTAAGAGAAGCTTCCAAGCCAGTGACTTGGAAACTTATGCACAAATGGAATATTGAAGGTAAACATTTGGAGTCCATATATCCATTCGTACGCAATCACGTTTCTTTCTTATGTACATCCATACAAGGTGTTTCAATATCCTTTCTCGAAAATTCTTGTTGTTCTTATGTATGTCCGGCATGTGTTATGCAACATCCCATACTGTGACATCATTTTGCCTATATAAACCCACAAGCAAACCTCTATATTTTTTTAGAGTTGTTACACACTAACTTCTGTGTGTTGCTCGTCTCCGCACGTTTGTTTTTCTTATAAAGGAACCTGCATCTATCAATTTGGTCTCTGAGTGATATTCTTCAGGGGTAACAAACCAGGGTACCCCTTTGAACCCCACAGTTCTTGGCGCCCGAATAGGGACTCCAGGGTCCATTCCAGGAGAGGAACTCAGCAGGGAGACAGTGGAACGGCTGGTAGGCAAGCTCTTACAATGCGCATTGGTAAGACCTTTGTGTGTCTTATTTCGTGACTTTGCCTGTCTGAAAGTCTATCTCGGTCGGCCTGGGTGCTGCTGTTGGAGACTTGACCCTTCGGATAGGTGAATGTCACTCTGGAGTTTATGTTGTAATTTTTTCTGTCATAATACTAACACAAATACTATTCTTCAGGGGTAACAAACCAGGGGACCCTTTTGAACCCCACAGATGTCGTAAAAGGATTTATACAATAATGTTGTATGGTTAAATGCCACTATGACTGGACCGCAATATATTTCTATGTGTGTGACTGGCAAATACACTAAAATTCCATTTCCATTTCTCTTGAATGCCTTAAATTGTATCTTAGCCTAGTCCAGTAACAGTTCTATTGACTATACTAGAGCAAACTCTATACAACTTGTCTTGACATTGACCTTGATAGCCAAGGTTACCCAAACCTTTACAAAAATTACAATCTTACTCCCCTTCCTACCTATTTATATACATAGTAGCCGAGGGTGATGTCAGTATGGTAGGCTCATCATCTGGCATTTTCCCCATGAGTAAGGCACTCTGCAGATTTTCAACTGCATCCAATAAGTGGAAAGACACTGCATTCTGTAGGAAAATAGAACAGACACATTGCACCTTTTTCACCACTGTGTGTAAAAGAACAAAACACTAAATGGGCCTGTATTACCTGCACATCCATCTCAGGAACCACTCTAGTCCCATCCTGTACTGTTGCTTCCAATACATTGCTTACTGCATGGAAGAGATTATGTGCTGCTTCCTTTCTTGCCCCATTTTGTTCACTGTTTACTTTTAGTAGGGACTCACTGATATCTCTCAGAGCATTACTGGCTTCAACCTTTCCAGGAAAAGCAGAAAAATTACATTAACTGAAGCCAAAGGAAAACTGATCATTCTAGTTTAGACAGAATACTAAAAGCAAATATCTGGACATATACTTATAAGCTTGCTGAACATTTCTTTGCAATACTTCTCCTTTTTGCACAACCATTTTATTTACCCCTTAGATAGCCAGGCTAGCATCCCCAACCGAATGGCCATTTTGAGTGCCCATTTCGAGTGCCCATACACAGCATGAGTATTGGGCAAAACAGCCGTTAGTACACATTTTGCATCATGGGTCGGCACCCGTGATTGCACGTGTGTACGAACCTTTACACTTACAATTTTTTCTATTGTAGAATGATGTTTACACAGGTGGAGGACATCATTAAAAAGGAATAAAATATCACAAAAAGCAGAAAGCATCCATCTATCTGTATACATCATTGTTAATAAGTGTAAATGTATATACATTAATGGCTTGTAAAAATCACTTAGCTGAGTGATATTTTTCAATAAAATGTACCACCAACTTACCATACCCTTTATACACTCTTAGCCTGACTTCTACAACTTAATTTACGAATGTTTCGGTCGTAGAATACCATTCAGTAGTAAACTAACGTACTAGTATTCTATGTGGATCACAACTCTATGGGGCATATTTATAAAGGATTGTCTTTTTCGCCAAATAATTAGCGCAGCACATCGCAGCGAAAATAGCGCCATTTGGGGCTTCGTTTCGCCTTATTTATAAAAAAGCGAAAAAAACACACTTCGCGACTGAAAAAGGCGAACGGGCGCGATAAAAAGCGAAAAGTATTGCAGCGAAAACTTAACGCATCTAAGAAGACTGCATTGTGAAAACCATTCAAAACCACAAAAGCCCACTAGAAAATGATGTCAAGTTCAAAATGGCCACCTCACATTTACCAAGAAGTCAGCCATGTCTTATTTAGTCAATCTTCTTAGAATTTCTCAATTGGAATACAATTTTCTTTTGCACTGCACATTCGCCTTTCTAATGTCGCTTTTCCAAGGCATATTACATTATATCAGAGCACATATCAAGTAAAGTAATTATACATTATATCAGAGCACATATCAAGTAAAGTAAATATTATACATTTTATTGGAGCGCATATCACGTAAAGTGAATATTATAAATTATACCAAAGCATGTATCAAGTAAAGTGAATATTATACATTATAACAAAGCGCGGATAACATACATTATATAAAAGTATAATATAAATTTGATCATACGTTATATCAAAGGGAGTATCATACAAAAGAAATATCATACACTATGTCAGTATCACATAAAGTGAATATTATACATTACATCAGTAAGAATCATATAAAGTGAATATATTATATCAGAATAAGTATAAAAGTGAATATCATGCACTAACACAAGGCCACAAGAACAAAGGGAACTTGTAATATCTTTATTTTATTACAGTAGGGAAGCTTTATTACCTATAAATTCATGTTTTAGTAATTCATGTGACAACAACAGCTTTATTCTACTTTATATACATAATATTATATACTGCATATTTAAATCTTATCACACTCGGATTTTTCAGGCATTTTCCCACTAGCAATTATTTATAGTCGGCAAAAAAAATGATGCTCACTGGAAAATGTGGACTGGAATGTTCAAGCAATTGGATCAGCGCCAATTTTAGTTATTTTGTAACAACTTATCTGGTGGGTGGAAAAAAACTACAGCTGGCAAAATTACTATAAATGTCCCATGTGTCATAAGGCCATGGATGGGCATAAGTATGTAGAGTATGTGTGGGGGACGGAGAAGAAAAGCATTCTGGTATCTTAATGGCAATAAAAAGGATTACAGCTCCAGCAGGTTGGCCTGTCTTAAACAGGGCATCGATTTTTTATGTTCTTTATTTTACATTTCTTAAATGTATTTTCTGCATAAAATGAGCGCACACGTTATATAATGTAGTACTTTTCAGTATTGTGCCAGCGCCATTAAAAAGAGAAGCAGTAATCTATGGGGAGCTGTTTGTCTTGAGCGTTGCCTTTCTTCTGTATGAAATTTCAAGTGCCAAGTGAAAAGGTTTCCATGGTTGCAATTGGTACATGGTGTTAATCACAATCGGCATGAGCCCCACTGAAGACTCAGTCACTATTTGGATTTTCAGTTTCTTGTAAAAGTTCTTCAATTTAGTAAAACATTTAGACCAGAGCACTTAAATAAACAAATTTAGCTAATAAATTCTTTATAGTTATTAAAACCTTTATATGCAAATCTTACCTGATTTCCTACCCTATTGTTCACTGGGCTGAAAACCTAGTTGTATTCACAAATAACTAATAATAACATAAATAGGAACAATTATAACAACATACCTAAGGCTGGGTACACGCCAGCAGATATTTTCGTCCGACCAACCGTTTCACTGCTGGTGTGGGGCGTCTAGCCGTGACCGACTTTGATCGTTCGTTTGTCTGGATCGGACGATCGGATGTATCGGTAAATTCCGATTCATCGTGCGGTTCCCTATGGGACCACACAATCTATTGTTCGCACGATGGCTGAGCGCTCACTCGTATCGAGCGCTCGGTTGGGACAAATAGTCCCTTTATGTGTACTCAGCCTAACAAAACTTAGAGATAAAAACACAGGAACAGGAAAGGGAATAGCAGAGCGAGGAGAGAGGGAAAGGTGACACATGGAAAGCAATAGAGTCCCCTCCTACACACATGATAATAAATAATGTACATTATAGTCTATCTGGATGATACATTTCATGAGTGATACAATACAATTTGTTTTCCCGCAGCTAACAAATAATGTATGTCCACCTCTCTGGACAAATGTATTTTGGAATTTTAAAGGGGAAGTTCAGTGCAAATACATATGCTTTTCAGAAAAAAGACCAGTATCTTTCCATCCCAATGACCTTAATGTGCCCATTCAGCATTTTGTCTGTGTATAAATAAATGCAACCAAAATACTGACTTCCTGTTTGCAGGACCTTTTGTAGAGACCGTTATGGTCTTGCCCTTGACCCAGCGCCTGGGTTGATTCAGGTGCTCAGTAGAGATCTGAGCATGTTTGACCCATCCAACAGCTAATCAGTAGAAATTACTGTTAGGAACATTCCAAGGATGTGGTGCATCCTGGGAAGAAGAAGGACGGTTAGAACCAGAAATGGCAGCTCACTAATGTCACCAGCAAGGAACAGCAAAGGGTATGAAATCAACTTTTCAAAATGGGAGAGAATATGTAGAACTAAGAAGACATTACACAAACTAACAATTTAACAAATATTGATCATTTCCACTGAACTGTAGCTTTAAAGGGTATGTCCAGCAAAAAAGTAAGTATGTTTCTAAATGATTTGCTGAAGAACAGGAGGTAAACGCACGATTTCTTACAGGAGAGGAGACACCTGCGGACCCGCTCCAGCGCCGAAATCCCAGACGCCCCCTCGCTTCTTCTCACTGTGTGTGCATGCGCACACAGTGCAAAAGACTGGAGATGCGTCTGAGGCTTTGGGGATTTCGGGGCTGGAGCGGGTCTCCTCCTCTCCTGTAAGATTTACTGAAGAAAGGGAGGTAAGAGATTGTGCATTTACCTCCTGTTCTTCAGTAAATCATATAGAAACATACTTACTTTTTTGCTGGAGATACCCTTTAATTTAGGGGCAGTGAAAATTGAAGGATGATCTTTGAATATTACGCTCTCTTTAAAGCTAAAAAAATTACAATCTGTAACATAGTAAACGATAGCAATTTACTGTGGATGGGTACTGTTGTTTGTAAAGAGCATTGTTACTATGGATACAGTTGCTACAAGAAACTAAAGAAGCAGATTTAGGAGCTGAATTCCAGGGACACCAATACTGCACAATATGCAACAGGAAGACTTTTGGGTTTGAAATGAAGTTTTTCCCCTATTTTATGTTTTTGTATTAATTTTGTTTTCATTTATTAAGCACACCAAAACATTCCTCCTAGGAATAATGTAAGGTGTACGCTAGTAGCCATTGTAATCCCCATACATTATACTGCTAACATGGGCAATGTAACAGTTGGTCTCATAGCGCACTTAATGAATTCTCTTTAGAGAAAAGAATAAGAGCTATAGCACGCCATCTGTCCAAACACAATGTCTCCCTTTTTAAGGAGTGAGTGTGCTGGGATAAAATCCTTTATAAATAATATTTTTAAGAAAGTGGATGAGCAGCAGTAAGTGCAGATGAATTCATATTGTGCATTATAGAGCAGTATCTAGAGTGCAGAATTAGCCTACTCACAATGTGAAAAAGGAAAGGACTTTTGACAAAGCCTTGAGGTAACATGACTAAATGAATGGTTCTCCGTTTTAATCTTCAGTTTGGAAATGACAGACATTTTAGTCCTCGGAAAGTCACAAGCTTGGAGGCATAGGCTGTGCTTTTAAACAGTAGGGACATAGCTGCTTCTGGGCCAGTGAGGGCTTTGGGATAGCACTAATTTGGTTACTGACTCTAAGTCACAATTACTGCCAGTTTCTGTGGGCACAAAAGGACAGACGGCTCAGATGCTTTAAATGGCTGGCAGATATCTGGGAGTACATCATGGTCTGCTCTAGTTCCAAAAAGATGTCATTTTAAATTTGTCTTTTTCAACAATAAGGAAGGAAGTTGCCTGTGCCAGCACTCCGTGCTGAAATACGTGAACACAGTTTGGTGAAGAGTTGTAGGTAGAGCCAAATAAGAGAAGATGAACAACAAAGGTTGCTCATTTTGTTAAAGGGCATGTCCAGCCCCAAACTAAAATTTGCCCCACTGTGTAGTGTTAATAAATTCTTACCTTTCTCATCTTCTCCTTATGGTCAGGGAACTGAAGAGTAGGAGCCACTTAGTGTGTAATAAGATATATGCCCCTTCCTGACGGTCCCCCTGGAGGACTCTGGCATGCGCTGTGGAGCTGTGTGTGTGTGTGTGGGGGGGGTTGATTTGGGGGTGGAGATACCCTTTTATTTCCTAACTTCAATCAGAGTCCAGCGCTAATGCAATTATACACAACACATTTCTTTTTCCCTGTTATAGATATTCTAATGAATCAAGTTACAAAGCTATCACTTTATAAATTTAGTGGTAAGATATGGCAACATTGTTTGATCAAACTTTCATCAATTTTGACAAAAGAATGGCAAACATATACATAATAATACTGCACAATCATCCAAATCTCCCGTTGTGCTCTAAGAAATATTCCTTGGATTATATAGTGGATAATGCACCCCCAACTGTAAATTATAAAGATATTAGAAGTCACCGAGGAGTTCCGTGACCATATAAAAGCACAAGGCCACAGGCCGCAGGAACTGTAAGATTATAAGCCTATAATCTTACAGTTCCTCCCATAGAAATCCACTACAGGGGTGGTTTATGCAATAATTTGCCAAAAAGTAAGTACATCTACTCCTCTAACAAACCAGGTTTCATCTGAACATGGGCTGCTTGCATTAACTGTTTTCTAAACTTTTTATAGCAGAAATCCTTTTCTGAACTGTAATTATTGGGGAAGGGCAGTGTGCAAATAATAGATGTTAGTATTTTTTTATCAGTGTTCCCCTCTAAGCTGTGTGCTCATGTGTACTCAAAGGTTAAAAGAGAGAGCACACTCTGATGTTCTCTGTAATATACACTGCACTGAATCTAGAGGGAATATAAGAAAATACAATATAGCTAAAAACCCCTACGTGAACTTCAAACCCAGACTATCTTCTGTTCCGTGTGTACAATGGAGTAATCATGGGTTAATCAAGCCACATGTTTCTGCCTCAGTAATTCACTTTCCCATTATGCACCTTTAGGAACTAACTGCAAAAAGCATGCCCTTATTTTCTGTTCTGTGCAGTACAGGGTAAAAGCACTTTTGTACTTGACATTTATTTAGAAGTAAATGAATGCAATTTGGTCATGGATTTTATTTCGTGCAGAATTATTCATTGTATACAAAATTTAAATTAACTAAGAAATACACTAATCCTTTGAGATGAATCTACACAGATACACTATTAATACTGTTCTAGAGAATGAAACAAAGAACTACACTGTTTTACACTGTAATTAAAGTTCCATTGTGCTTTCTCTTCCCTTTCATTACTTTAGTTTGAGGCAGAAAAAAAACTATTTAGGTAATTTTAACAACAACACAAACTTTCCAAACATCTTTCTTTCTATTAAATAAATGTCCAGAGTCAGCAAACTGTAGGACATCTGTGAACTTATTGTTGGACTTTCATGCACTTACCTAGAAGTCAATAGTATTTTCATTAGGGGGTCTGGTGCTGGGAGCAGATTGCCTCTGATGTCAATAGTGATGTGCTCCCGCGATTAAAATAAATGTAGAAAAAGTTACATTAATAATGTGAAAATAATTTGACTATAAGTAAAACATGACGGGTAAAAAATCTAGGCTTAGGCTGAGGCCACACTGTAACGAGAGTGCGTTGGCATGCGCTTGTGGTTTTGAAACGCCAGTGATTCGCAATCGGAGGGTATACGATTTTACAAAAAATGCAGATCGCATGTGTTCCGCATGTGAATCGCAACACATCGCTCCCTAGTGCACTATTGTGTCACGATTGGATCGTGCTTAAAAGCACTTGTGTGAGGCCCAGCCCTTACTCTAGTCTAATCGTTCAATATTACTTTGCAACTCTCTGTAAATGCATTTTTGGCATTTTGCATATAGTTGGTGCAGTCACTGCAAATCCAGTCTCAGAGCAAGCCCACACAAGCACGTTTCTCATGAGCTCACAATCACGTTTTGTGATCCATTAGAATGTGAGAAACACATGGCAGGGCATGTCAATGTGGGTGGCCACATTGCATATGGTGCAATGTGTTCCATTTTAGAAGCGCATGGGTTGACCATTATTTTGTGATGCGCTTCAAAATTGCAGAATTTACATTGCGAACGGATGGTGACATGGTTTTCTGCCACGTTTCCGTCCTGTCAAGTGTAGCTCATCTTCTAAGCTTCAAAAGATTTGAGATTTCCCAGCACCCTGGGAAGAGGGAGGGGGAAAAAGAATATTGTGGTTTTAGGGGCATAATTTATAAAGGATTGTCTTTTTCGCCAAATAATTAGCGCAGCACATCGCAGCGAAAATAGCGCCATTTGGGGCTTCGTTTCGCCTTATTTATAAAAAAGCAAAAAAAAACACACTTCGCGGCTGAAAAAGGCGAACGGGCGCGATAAAGAGCGAAAAGTATCGCAGCGAAAACTTAACGCATCTAAGAAGACTGCATTGCGAAAACCATTCAAAACCAGAAAAGCTCACTAGAAAATGATGTCAAGTTCAAAATGGCCACCTCACATTTACCAAGAAGTCAGCCATGTCTTATTTAGTCAATCTTCTTAGAATTTCTCAATTGGAATACAATTTTCTTTTGCACTGCACATTCGCCTTTCTAATGCGCGATCGCTTTTCCAAGGCATATTCCATTATAATGCACGGTCGCCTTTCTATTGTGCGTTCGCTTTTCCAAGGCATATTCCATTATAATGCGCGGTCGCCTTTCTAATGTGCGTTCGCCTTTCTAATGCGCGTTCGCCTTTCTAATGTCGCTTTTCCAAGGCATATTTCATTCTAATGCGCGATCGCCCTTCTAATGCGCGTTCGCTTTTTCAAGGCATATTACCCATTAGAATGCCTTTTCGCTCAAACAATGACTTTTCACCACCTTCAGGGTCGCGCTAATCTTTCACTCTTTAACGCAAAAACCACCTTTCGCTCTTTTATAAATCGCGTTATGCCTTTTCGCTCCCTTTTCGCTAAAATTACCATTGCGAAGTAAGGCGAAAAGGGTTTAGCGATAGCTCGCGGAAACGGTTTCGCCATTCGTTAACGCTACCATTATAAATAGCGTTAACTGTCTTTTTGGCGAAAACCCATGCGAAAAGCGAATGCGAAAACATTTCGCTACTTTTCGCTCTTTTATAAATATGCCCCTTAATCTTTTTAGGGTTCCTCTTCCTTCATGATAATTTTGGGGTTGGAAAGACCCAATTCATTAAACCCTTTCCTTATCCTTACATACGATATACTCTCACACTCCTTTTGCAAACGCATTTCTAAAATGTACTGTAATAATATGAAGGGTATAAATGAGGAATATTCACTCTGGCTGACAGAAGATATGGTGCGGAAACAATAAGACAAAGTTTGCAACGGCTAGAGCTAGCAAGATATTGTCTTGTATAAAGAGGGGAATAGATTCAAGGGAGAAAAATATTATTCTCCCTCTTTACAAGGCACTGGTAAGGCCTCATTTGGAATATGCGGTGCAGTTTTGGAATCCCATATACAAAAGGGACATCTTGGAAATTGAGGCAGTTCAGAGAAGGTCAACTAAATTAATAAGGGGAATGGAGGGGCATGAATATGCAGGCAGATTAGACAAATTAGGGATGTTTACATTGGAGAAGCGACGTTTGCGTGGGGACATGATAACCTTATACAAATATATTAATGGGCCATACAATGAACTCTCTGGTGCATTGTTTATTAATAGGTCATATCAGAGGACTTGTGGACATCCTTTAAGGTTGGAAGAAAAGAAGTTTCATCTTCAGGTTAGGAAAGGTTTCTTTACAGTGAGAACGGGGGATATGTGGAACTGTCTTCCAGCAGAAGTGGTAATGGCAAGTTCATTAAATAGCTTTAAAAAAGGCCTGGATAAAGCTAGGTACACACCTAGCGATTTTTCCTGCTGACCGACCGTTCGATACTTTCGAACGGTCGGCCAGGAGGAAGGACTGTCGGTCGCGGCAAAAGCAGCCGCGTCCGATAGTCACCGCGACCGATCGTGCAGTCCATAGAGGACCGCACGATCGGACGAGGTTTTCCACCCTGTCCGATCGTCCTTTCGTCCGATTTGGAAATATCTAATCGTGTGTACCCAGCTTAAGTTTCTAAAACTAAAAAATATTGAGAATTACTGGTATTAATGCATATAGATCTGGTTGATCCAGGGATACTTTCCAATTGCCGTTTGGAGTCAGGAAGGAATTTTTTCCCCCTTTTTAGCTGGGGTTTTTTGCCTTCCTCTGGATCAACTGTTAGGTAGGGTTAAAAAAAAGAGGGTGAATAGGTTGGACTTGATGGATGTATGTCTTTATTCAACCTTAATTTCTATGTAAAAGAAGTTTTATCTTCAGGTTAGGAAAGCAGATGTGGTAATGGTATCAAGTTCATTGAATAGCTTTAAAAGTGGGCTGAATAAGTTTCTAAAACTAAAACAATATTGAGAATTACTGGTATTAATGCATATACTGTAGATCCAGGAATACTTTCCGATTGTCATTTGGAGTCAGGAAGGAATCCCCTCCCCCTCCTTTTTAGCTGTTGTTTTTTCTTCCTCTGGATCAACTGTTAAGTAGGGTTAAAACGGAGGGTGAATAGGTTGGACTTAATAGACATGTCTTTATTCATCCTCAATTACTATGTTACTAGTCCCTGAATCAATATTTACAGTTTGACCTTCCTAAAATATTAACAACTTGAACATGTTAATTGAGTTTCACATTAATACCTAAAAATGAAAGAAACTAATGTAATGTAAACTAAATAATATTTCAATCTGATATTTTATGAAAAGTTTCAATAATTGGAATATGAACCCAATAGAAGTCAATGGGAAGTTAAATTTCTGATGTCTGCATCATGTTTTTGATATTTTTAAGAAACCCTGAAAATTTGTGATCTTGAAACATATGCTGAAAATTCAAAATTAACAACCTTAAAAATGAGATGAAACCTTGAAAATTCAAAAGTTCCGAACAGTCTACTGTCAGTTACATCAGAACATCGAAATTGTCAGTTCCGACTTGGAACCAGGTTTGTTTGTCCATGAAAAAAAGTGAGCCTTTTTTACATTAATTGAAGAACGGGAGGTAAAGGCGGTATATCCTTAATTAATCCAACAAAAGCAGGGAACCAAATACTTACCAGTGCTTCCTCTGACAGGTCCCAACTTCATCCACGCTCCCTTGTACCATACGTGAATGTGCAAATTGTATAAGGGAGCATGCTAGTGTTTCTTTTCTAATTGATTCTTTTATTGCTTACCCTTGTCTAATCACGATTCTTACCAGCTGCCTCTTGATTTGGCCAATATTTTGGTTGACTTGGGTGATAGCAGCTCTTACTTTTTCACTTACTTGCCACTTTTCACTTACACTGGTGGGTCTACACACAAAGATATGCTATCACAAAACACTATCTGGGGATTATGAAAAAAACTCCTATACAAAAGACCCTTAGTTAAAAGGCTCATACCATTTGTAAAGTCAATGGAAAAAGACGTTTAATTGCATACACATATATTTAACACTCCTAATAAAAACTCATTATGAGCTAAAAATTAGCATATGTACACTAGAGATGGCTGAACTTCATAAAGTTTGGTCCGTTTTTGAACTTCAGTAAAAGTTCGAAAGTTCGAATTCAGACCCAAGTCAATGGGGGAGTATTAGTTCGAAAAGTCTGGATAATTTACAGCTAAACTAACATTGGTAACTTGTTTAAACACTTCTTAAACACGAGAGGGCAATTGTCAGGTTTTTCGCAAGCTACATTCGAGGGTTACGGCCAATTTGAGGGTTTCCAAATGATACTTTTGAGGGTCAGCAAAAATAGAACCATAAATTTGAGGGTTACCAAAATCAAATGATGCTTTCGAGGGGTAGTGAAAACGAACGTTACTTTCGAGGGTTAGCAAACGATACATTCAAGGGTTAGCGAACGGCTTGTAAATTCGCTAATTCTCGAAACCATGACGACAAACGGTCGATAATTATCGAAAGTCTGAGAAATCTGGGATAGTTTGAGTAGTCCGAGTCCGTTCGGACTTGTTAAGTTTGACTCGAACTCGAGTTCGAGTTTTAGTCCATCTCTAATGTACACCAACCCCCTACTAGAACAATATAGGAAAAAAACAAAGTGCAATGCAGATAAAAAAATCAAAACCAAATGTAGAAAATAAACCCAGAATCAGGCGTCCCTAATCACTGATAAAAAATATAGTAGTCCTACAAGTATAGTTCACCCTGCTAGAGCAGTCCCACTATACATACAGCAAACGGATCCAGCTGGAAAAAGCGCATGTTCAGTGTGTGAGAAAATGTCTCTGCTGTGTAGCAGCTGAAACAGCAACACACAAGCAAATACACTGCAATATTGAGGGAGACTACCAATTGTATCAAATTGCAGCGTGCATATAAAACCAATTGTATCAAATTGCAGCGTGCATATAAAACATCAAACAACTTCCAGTAATCCGGAACACTATCAAGGCAGCCACCGGACTTACGTGAGAAGTCAGTCATGTCTGGGCGGCCACACTCTTCCCCATGTCTCATTACTCATGAATGTTCATTATATTTTACTAAAAAATCATAAAAAACATGAAAATTGCAACTCCTCATTTAAGTCTAAGGGGCTCAGTTTTCATTCTATAAATCCAGAGTAGTTCCCCTTGTTCTCCAAGTTTCAAGTGTCTAGCTCATGTTCCTTTTGGTTTTACCAACATATCCTTTACCACATTCACAGGTGACCAAATAAATCACCTGACTGGTGTTGTAAGAGATATATTGGAATATCTTTCATTCTTTTCCATCCATCACCTTGCACCCGGACCCCTGTTGCATCCATGGACAGAGTTTGCATTTACTGCTAACTGGAGAAATTTGCATCCAGATTTGACAGGTTAAAAAAATGACCAGGGGACAACCTGTCCCCAAGATTGGGGGCCCTCCTTGCCATCATCCTGGGAAAAGTCCCTATACTATTCTTCAGATCTCTGTCTTCAGACAGAAGAACCCAGTGTTTTGACAGTTCTGATATAAATCGCGTTATGCCTTTTCGCTCCCTTTTTGCTAAAATTACCATTGCGAAGTAAGGCGAAAAGGGTTTAGCGATAGCTCACGGAAACGGTTTCGCCATTCGTTAACGCTACCTTTATAAATAGCGTTAACTGTCTTTTTGGCGAAAACCCATGCGAAAAGCGAATGCGAAAACATTTCGCTACTTTTCGCTCTTTTATAAATATGCCCCTAGGTCTGCTCAAGGATGTTAAGGGTAGCGGTTTTGACATAAAAAATGTTGTTGGTTGAAACTACAAATGAAAACTCCGTGTTGAAACCTGTATCTGTTCCGAGAACATGCCAGGCTCCTATTTTTCTTGCTAAAGAAAAAGGGGCATATTTATAAAGGGCCGAAAATGCGCCCAAAAATTACCGCCGCACATAGCGCCCGCAAAAATAGTGATATCACCGTATTTATAACGGCGAGCGCCATCACCGCAATAAGCATCGCTTATGTCCGCGATGTCCGACGGTAATTTTAAGTCCCTTCACGGCGATACTGCAATTGCTAATTACAATATCACTTTCAAGGGACTTAAAATCCCTTCCCAGCGCCTCCGCTACAGGGGCGGGGCATACTCCGCAGCTTCCCAGCAGCCCCTACTAACCCTCAACCCCGCTCACGGCGAACATATGGAACAGGAGGCTAGGAGGGGCTGCTAGGAAGGGGCCGCAGCAGGTGGTTGCAACCAGCCACCGCGCACCCCCTCCCCAGCAGCCCCTCCAAGCCCCTTGCCCCACCGCTGGCAGAGAGAGGAAGGGAAGGGCCCGCTGGGAGGGGTGGAGGCACCCTCTCCATCCTCTTTTTTCAGCCATCTACTGCGATGGCATCTGAAATCCGCTGCGAAGTGCACCTCTTTACATAGGTTTCAGAAAACCCTAATCCGTTTCTGATTGTTCAATTTTTTAATGCTTGGTTTACATGCTTTACATTAACCAACAGATTTCGGAAAATCTGATTGGTTAATGTAAAGCATGTAAACCAAGCATTAACGGATAGGGTTTTCTGCAAACCTATAAAAGAAGTGCACTCTGCCGCGGACCTCAGATGCCATCGCAGTAGATAGCTGAAGAAAGAAAAAAGAAGCAGTGGCAACATTGGCTCCGCTGAGGCCTGGTGGTGCCAGCGGGCTCACTGGCGGCTACGGTGAGCCTGCTTGGCATCAGCAACCACTCAGTGGGGTTGGTGTCGCCAGCCCGAAGACGTCATGTCGGATTAAGACGCCGGCAACATCGGCCTTGTTGAGGTAGCCGGCGCCCGCTTGTAAGAGGGTCTGCTGGGAAGAGGGTGCGTGGCGGGTGGTCATGACCACCTGCTGCGGCCCCTTCCCAGCAGCCCCTCCTAGCCCTCCTGTTCCATTGTTCGCCGCGAGTGGGGTTGGGAGGGGCTGCTGGGAAGGGCCGCCGCCGCCGCGGGGAGGCGAGGGCGGGGTGGGCGTATGCCCTGCTGGGCCACTTTGCAATGGCAACCACCCGCGGCGAGGTGGGCGGTCGAGATTAGCGGTGCGTAACAGTTACCGGTGGTAACTGTTCAGATAGCCGCGAAAAAGTTGCGAAAATGTCGGGAATAACGGCCGCGAAAGGTTAACGAACCTTTATAAATATGCCCCAAAGGGAAAGATACAAACACTAAAAAGGAAAAGAACATTAAGAGAATGCTTTTAAATGGAAGTTACCAAGTAAACAAAATTCCTTTTGTTTATTACTTTAAATAGATTGCCCTGGTTTCTTAATCTCACAAGACTTTGCTAGAAATACACAAAACTCTTATTAAATCAAAAGGAGGTCACATTTTGACTGAAAAACTAGAGGGGTATATTTATACACATTGATGCATACCACCAAAATCTATTTGTTTTACACCAGAGTAGTATAAATAGTTCTTATTCTTAATGGACTAATGGAATAATCATACTCAATACACGTACTGCAGCCATTTCACAGAACAACCTCTGAGAAACTGCATAGTAATATCATCAAACTAATTTACGGTGTTAAAAAGTCCGGAAAGAAGGAGATAGATGCCTTTGAGGGACAAATGGAAAAGGATAAGATGAATAATAAAATTCACCTATACTGTAGAAAAATACAAATGTTCCCAATTAGAAACAAAAAGAAAAAACTGCTAAGACTAAGGCAAAAACAAACCATTTCCTTTTGTTCTTCTACAAGCACAACACAATAGAGCTGTAGGGTAAACCTTTCTTCATATGAACCAAATAATTCTTTTGGGAAAACAGAACTTATCTTTTTGCACAGAAAAACCTATGCATAAATTCAAACTCCCTAATAATATGCAGCAATTTAGAGCATCCAGGGTATGCCTATCACAAAGCAAATTATAAAGCTTGATCACAGTGCACCCCTGCGGTCCACTTAAATGCATACATCTTATATGTGCCAGTCTGTGTGGACTGGGCATTAAGAGCATCTGTGTGGGCTGGGCATGAGGATATCTTATATGTAACTGTCTGTGTGGTCTGGGCATGGGGGCATCATATGTTTACCAGTCTGTGTGGGCTGGGGCATTAAGGCATCTTTTATTTACCAGCCATGTGGCTAGGCAGTGGGGGGCATTTTTTTTGTACCAGTTTGAGTGGGCCGGAATTGGGGGCATCTTATATGTACCAGTCTTTATATTGTAAAACAAGCAATGAGGGTAGCATTCCAAGCAAGAGTACGTGTCTATCCGTGACCGCGCTTCAAGCAACACAACACCTCGGGGGGCAAGGTGCCTCTGACCCAAATGTTGCACTTACATCACCTAAGGAAGGGGGTCACCTTTGCCTCTATCAAAATATAAGATTAAGATATAGATTATAGCCGCTCACTCCAATCTCAATATAATTATGTGGCTCAAATCACACGTCACCTGTCCATGGTGGTAAAAGGTACAATGATATAAGAAAAAATAGTGTGAGAGCCTAAGGCAGAATTATACTGCAAGATTTTTTTAATTACATGCAACACGAGTCCAGAGGACTCGTGGACATCCTTTAAGGTTGGTAGAAAAAAAGTTTCATCTTCAGGTTAGGAAAGGTTTCTTTACAGTGAGAACGGTGAAACTGTGGAACTGTCTTCCAGCAGAAATGGTAATGGCAAGTTCATTGAATAGCTTTAAAAAAGGCCTGGATAAGTTCCTAAAACTAAAAAATATTGAGAATTACTGGTATTAATGCATATAGATCTGGTTGATCCAGGGATACTTTCCGATTGCCGTTTGGAGTCAGGAAGGAATTTTTTCCCCCTTTTTAGCTGGTTTTTTTTGCCTTCCTCTGGATCAACTGTTAGTTAGGGTTAAAAAAAAAATAAGAGCGCGAATAGGTTGGACGTGATGGACGTATGTCTTTAGTCAACCTTAATTAATTACTAAGTTTCGGGGGAAAGTGCTCCTTTATTAACCATGCTTGATGTAATAAAAAATGGTTTGAGGAAGGGGGCACACAATGTTTCAAAGGCCTAGACCCCCTTCTTCAGGTGAACCTGATGAAAAGGGCCTAGACTCTCGAAACGCTGTGTTTATTAATGTGTGGTTTGGAATAAACTCATATTTGCATTGGACTGCATCATATTCTAGTAAATCTTGCAAAGATATTAGTGCATTGCGGGATCTTGGCCAGGTATATAGTGCATTGCATCACCCCGATAGAGATCTCACCGTACATTTTGACTTATCAGTCCAGAGCACCTGCTGCCATTTTTCTGCACCCCCATTTCTTATCTTCTCATGAGCCAAGTAGACTTGTTTTACATCAGAGGTAGGTATGGCTTTATCATTTTCAATGAAGATCTCTTCTGCCCAAACTTGCCAGTACAGTAGGTGGGTGTACCTTGGTCCTCAGTTACCCAGTTTGATGCCTCCTAAATAGTTTTTTCCATTAATGTTTATGGCTATGTTTTAAAATACGTATGAAAATGATAATTAGCATCTCTTTTAAATATTGTAATTGGTTAATCATGCACCTGACTACAATCCTACAAAAAAAAAAAAAAGCTGGATGAGTTTCTGCAAACAAGGAATGTTGGAAGTTACTGGTATTGATGCATAAAGTAGAGTTGATCCAGGGAAATTTCCGATTGCCACTTGGAGTAAGGATAGAATTTGTTTCCCCTTCATAAATTTGGTGTTTTTTTTGCCTTCCTCTGGAAGGCAAACAGTTAGGCAGGAAATGAGGATATTGCTAGATGGGTTGGACTGGATGGACATATGTCTTTATTCAACCTTAAATACTATACTATACTATAATTATGTCTTAATCTTCACGGTTGGGGTATGAGTGTGTGTGGCAGTGACTGCAATATTTGGGGGCATGGTCACACCCCATTTGGGGGCATGGTTGCGATGTTTGGGGGGGTGTCAGGTTTTTGGGGGCATGGCCTTGACAATTGGGGTTTGGCCATGACTGTGATATTTGGGGGTGTGGGCATGGCCATGACAATTTGATGCATGCCAGTGATGTTTAGTGATGGTTCAACAAACAACTTTAGGCTAGATTCAGACGAGCTGTGCACCGTAAGTCCAAAAACCTCAAATTCAGTATTATTAGAGTTTAAAGGGGAAGTTCAGTGTCAATACATATGCTATTCAGAAAAAAGAGTATTTTTCCATCCCAATGACCTTAATCTGCCAATTCATCATGTTATTGTAATAGCATTGCCCTAATAATCTAATGTATAAACAAACATTTCTCATTCCCAGTTTAACTAAAGAAATGGATCTATCCTTTATATGCTCTTTTATACAGATCTAATTGAAAAAAAATTGCTTCAGAGCAATTGTTAATAACTGATAACTGCTTTTTATTTCAGAATTACAGTAAATCCTTGGTATACCTGCCTGGCTTTACCACTAAGCAAAAGGCTAAGGACTTGCAAGCAAGCACCTTCATCCCAACCATTAATAGTGGCTGCCAATTCAAATTGTTCTAGCCAATCAGTCCACTCCCTAGTTACCCCATCAAATGTATCAGGTTTAAAAATAGGTTTGGCAATTGGGCCTGGTAGAGCTACTGAGTCTAATTGGGGAAATTCATCTGCAGGTACAAGGACAGGAGGATTTAAATCAATACAGTAGCAGCCTCCATAGCTTAATACAGAGAGCAAATATACAGAGTAAACAGGGAGAATAAATGGTATTACCAGCACCACTGCCACCAGTTTGTACCAGTGGCTTTAATGGAAGGATTATGGGTAGCACGGCACACAGAGGATTACTCTGGTGGTCTGGAACAAAGCAGACAGTGCACATAAACAGGTTCCCCGCATAACATGCAGACATCCCACTCTGCCTCTTCCTCCTTCTGGGCAGGGTGGGCGAGGGGGCTTGGTGAGGGGGCATGGCTATGCTGTGTGACGTCATTGACATCACACAGTGGGCGGGGCATATGCACTAGGGGGTGGTGGTGTGGGTGGTCCGGGGGCATGACACACATAAATGGAGGAGATTCAGGACTCCTCTTCGTTGCGGGAGAACGGGGTGGTCTCGTGGGAAGACTCCCGGGAAGATCCGGGAGTAGTGGGATACCTGAACATGTGCAGTAATCAGGGGTGTCTCTGCCTATAGTGCACCACTTTTAATATGGCCTGTATATTGTGTGTCCTTTTAAGTTGGTGTACACTTATATTGTTGCCTCAGAGTTAATAAGGTAAATTGTCTGTCCAATAATCTGTCCTCCCAACAGGTGGTAACAGGATCTTATACACAGGATCTTGTGTTGCAGCCAATATAACTCCATCACACACACACACCACAATCCACTTTCACCTTCTCTCCTCCTACCATAGAGAGCAGGGATGTCTTGCATTTTATTACCCACTGACACCACCTGCAGGCTGGAGGTGGTATATAAGGAGCCTTGGTGTATATGTCCATTACAATACACATCATATCCTGTGTAGCAGATAGAATTTTTTTTGGATTATACTTCCTTTCATATGGAGAAGACACAGGGGTGTGGTTTAAGCTGCCATTTGACCATTCCATTTTAAAATAGGGATCTCAGCTCTGTAAGTAAGTTTATGTATTTTGTATATTTTGTGTTGTACCTAATATACAGTAAGTCAGTGCTATACTTTATATACATTTACTGATTGTCATTTAAATGGTAATAGGGAGATAGTACACACATACATCTTTCTAATGTGTAATATCCTATACCCCCTGTACGAATAATATATCCTACACTGGTCCAACCATTATTTGATGCCTAGTTCTAGAACACTGAAAAAGCCTCACAGCTGCGGGAGACAGAATTCACACACACACAGGGCATGTACTGAAAACTATCTCAGTTTATTTAGGTCATACATTGGCATATATGAAACAAAGGAAAAACCTTGCATGACGAAAAGGGGCTTTACCAGACTTTATGTCTGTAAATAATATAATAAAACATGTCTTGGAATGCGAGAATAGAGACAAGTTGACATAGGAGGCAGAAGACCTTGAGATAACGTATTATCTATGGCCATGAGAAACAGCTTGGGCTAGGTACAGCTTGGTACATTTTAAGAAAAACAGACTAAGTAATATGTGCACAAAATGGAGTCGAAAACAAAATGGCTGCTATTAGGCTAAGTGATTATACAGTATATATAAAAACCTAACACCCCCCACCACATTGGTAGCTCCTAAAAACTCAATGCAATCTCCTATGGAGATATTATTATATTTATATAATATAAGGGAAATATATACTGTATATATATAATGAAAATACTTGGTAAGGCACTCCAGGGTCTTGATATTAAATAACAAAATTTATTGTGCATAAACACACTGCATCAACAATGTTTCGGCCATGTTTTAGGCCGTCTTCAGGCTAAAACATGGGTGAAACATTTTGATGCAGTGTGTTTATGCACAATAAATTTTTTATTCAATATCAAGACCCTGGAGTGCCTTACCAAGTATTTTCGTTATTCTACATTACCCACGGAGGAGCACCCGTGCAGATGAAGTGGGGAGCGACCATCATATAACGTATGGAGAGGCAATATCCCGCGCTAACAAGAACATAAGCGCTAAAATCATGCTAACATGTTAGTGAAGGTTTTGCACTGCCTGCAGCATATCGCAATTTTTTTTCTTTCCGCAGCGCAAAGCGATGCAATTAATTTTGCGCTAGTTTTCGCGCTAGTTTTTTCCGCAACAATTAACACCTCTACAATGGTGTCTTTAAAATATGCGCAAAAAGTCGCAACTTAACACTAGCGTTTTCGCAATGTATTAACGGCCGCAAAGTGATTAATACATTACATAGGTATTGCCTCCACTTTACTTTTTTCTTATATAAAAAGTACTCAGTATTGAAAATATAGATAGCTGTATCTATGGTAAGAAAACTAATAAGTTGTGTTCCCCCCAGACCCGTATTTCATAAGCATAAAAATATGCATTTGAATACATAAAGGATTGCTATGGCAGACTTTTTTATGGAATTTAATAAACAAACAAACAATCTGAAACATCTAATTTTTCCCGGTCCTAACTTAGTAGGGATTGATTTTTTGTGTTGCTAATACAGTATGCCTGTCAAAAGGATGTATAAATTGGTCAAACACCTATATTTCCAGAGTTGAGCCTTACGAAAATATTTATGTTGTAGATTTAGGGAATATTTGAAGTACAGTAATATCAAGAATGTTTAAAAGGCATGTCCACCCCTAAAACAAACTTTGGGGGTAAGGTAGGTAACCCCTACCCTCCCCCAATCGCTGCAATATTTCTTTAAAAAAATACCCAGATTTCTACTTACACAGCCTTCTCTCCCTCATGGATCCGATCATGCCTCCTGCTTGCAAGCAGGGTCTGGACGTCACTGGAAACGCCGCGGGAGAGAAGGCTTTAAAAGTAGAGATCTGTTTTTTTTTTTTAAGAAATATTGCAGCGGTTGGGAGCAGGCAGGGGTTACCTACCTTATATCCAGAAGAGTTCATGCTAGGTGCAACGATGGCTAAGGATAGATCCAGGGGGGGGGGGGGGGGGGGGCTGCGCATGCTTTAGACCTTAATGAGAATGTAAAATCAGCAAGGACCGGATGGCTCACAGACAGCTTGGAGTCTTCGGTTTTGTGGACTTTGAAAAGGCATAGCTGGAGAACCATAAGGAGCAGATATGTAAGGTAAACTTTATTTTAAACTACAGACTGGGGCCAGTAGTGGGTTAAAATATAGGTTTGGGGGTGGGCATGCCCTTTAATGCATTTACCAATAGTCTGCAATCAAAAAGGGTGCTACAAAAATCTATATTTTAAAGAAGAATTGTAACTCATTTCTTAAAAAACAATTTAAATACAAAGAATACAACACAACTGATTTAGGAACCTCTGTCTTAAAAGAAATACAAAAAGCTGTACTTACCGTCCCCACCTCCAAGAACCCCAAGACTTCAATAGCCACTTTCCTGTCTACTGTTCCTGAAGGAAGATATATAGCCTGGTATTACCAGGTCCTGCCATTTCTTCCATCTTCTTTCCAGTAGCATTAGTAACCATGGCCAGGATGGATGATGTCATGGCCAATGACTGATTGCTGCTGACCAAGCAATCTCCACTGTATATGTGTGTCCCTGTAATGAGCCTGTAAAGCTTTAAGAGTTGGTGGCAAAATTAGAAGAAGTGGGCAGTGAATACTACACTGAATATCTTCCTTCCGGAATGGCAGACTGTTAAGTAACTTTTGCAGTCTTGGAGTTCTTAAGGGTATGTAAGGTAAGTTTAGTATGTAGGCACACTAGCCCTTTAAACTTTACAACTAAATATAGGTGATTGATTGAATTAATTTTCTCTAAATTAGTCTAAACATGGAAAATCAAGAAGACAATGCCAACAATGTCTTAAATATCGCAAAATGTATATTTAAATTACTGTTCAAAGATATAGATCAAAGCTATTTAAACTGGCTAAAAAAGACAGGCTCTTTTAAGCAGTTAATCTAAAGGACACTGCCAAACAATATAATACTGGACTTCCATATATATAAAGCCATAGAAATAGGGGAAAGATTTTTTAAAAAATGGTTCAGCGATAGGAAGAATTATAGTTTTCAGGAATGGTTATTAAATTAAATAAAATTTGGTATTGATGCCCTTTAAATAAATGTTTGCATAAAAGCAATACCAATTTACATGCATGCTCTCACCAAAATTAAATTGCAAAAACCATTTATTCCACCTCTCCATCCCCCTTTTTTCTCTTTTCTTTCTCCTTTTCTTCATTTCCTCCATGGAATGTCCCCCGGTTTATCCAGGAGGATCAATGTTAATTGCAAATACTGTAAAACCAAAATGTTTACTTTATTATTATGTTATTGAAAATGTATGCCAATCTTAAAAGTATATGGGGGTATATACAAAGTGTAATCATATACACCCATATACATAAGACTATTTGTTTTTATGTGGGGTTTTTTTTCTTGTTATGTTTTTCCCTTTTTTCAAAAAAAAGAAAGAAAAAATCTCAATAAAAATTATGTTAATAAAAAAAAATGTTTGCATTTTCTTTTCTACCTCCCTAAACAGGATGTACAATTAGAGAAAGGTATGTTTCTTTTCAGCACATGAGCGTCGATATTTATAAGACCGTGATGGATCTCTGTGGGTACAATCAACTTAGGAAGGTCTATAACTATCCTGTAGCCAAAAGACTTTACAAGACTTTCTAATCTAAAGTTAAAAGAAGCAACACTAAAATGCAAATCCCCCTTCTTAAACTTTATCCTATATACATGTCGTCTAGCTTGTTTCTTTCAGTAAAATATGAAGTCAACCCTGGGCTAGGAAATAAGGGAAATTTAGCAAACAAAACAAAACAAAAATCTACAGATGAAAACAACAAGTGTTAATCAATGCTATATCAGGGCAATTTAGGAAAATATTTTTTTGCGGAGGACAATTGCCATTGATTATCTCTTGAGAACTTGTTAGCCTAGTGAGCAAGCTTGTTGAAACTCAGTGTATGGAACATCAATTAGAATCCATGACAGTTACCAGATGTCGATTTCAGCAACAGCTCCATGAAGTGCTTCATTTGTCTGCAGCTGAGACAAGCAGTACATATAATTCTTCATTACCATCAATGGCAATTTTGAATAATAACAGATTTTCACTAAAAACATTTAGATGAAAATTTCAGTACTGATTGATTATGTCTGTAATTGTTTCCTGATTGGTATTGCTATGTTATGAGTTTGTGCATATACTGTACATTGATCAAAAATTGAATTTTTTTGGAGCACAATATACTTACTATACGATATACTTAGCGGTACAACCTAAGGGTCTGAACGTAAATTTGGGATTATTTTGTTATTTACCAACACTCTAAAGATTTTACCATGTGTCTTACTATATGTTTTACCATATATTTTAATGATGGGTTTTGCTTTGTACCTGAGTATTACGTGTTTTATTATTATGTGTTCTAGGTTGGATTTTGATATTAGGGGCTGAAATACATTTGTAGGTACATTTACGATTATATTTGTCTTAAATTTTCCAATATTTTTTTATGCCTATTATTATGCTATTAGATTATATTTATCTTTTTACATATTACACAATGCACTATTAACTTCATCATCTATTTTACTTAAATAAGTTTTTTATTATGTGGGATCGATGTTTATAATATTCTCAATATTTACCCTATTTTAGCACTAGCACTTTACACCTACACTTTATTAAACTGTGGTCCAAAAATGACTTTAGGTAAATTGGTAGGAATTGCTCTCCTGAGAATTTTTGCAATTTATTTTCATTGTTTATTTTACATTTTTGTTTTGAAGATATTTACATTTTTGTGTGTGATATGGCAACAGCATCTGCAGGTCCCCTGCACTTCCTGCTTCCTGCTCTGAAACTTGTCAGTCAATCTGCCCTGTGTCTCCTTCTCCCCTTTGCAGCCCCCCTGGTCCCTCCAACTCATGGACCCCATGGTCCCTTCAGTTGCAGGCCCCCCTTGGCCCATTCCCTTACAGCCCAGTGTGGCCCCACCCACTCACTGGTGCCGTGGCCCCGCACGCTCACAGGTGCTGTAGGCCACTCTGACACCCCCCCTAAACTTCCCCCCCAAAACTCTGTAGAAACAGCCTTTTCAGGCAGAGTGAGAACTCTGCCTGAAAAGGCTGTTTTCACATAGTGAGAGAGAAGGGATGTACATTCCCTTACCTTCTCCGCAGCTGCAGGTCCTTCACACAGCAGAGAGGAGGAGGGACTTCCTGTCTCCCTCACATACAGCATTGTGCAGGAGAAGCCTTGGGAATGTCACATGTCAGCCTCCCACCCATTAACTTTCTGGTCAGTCATTTCTTTATATCTTGGGCTGTGGAGCACGTAAAGAGGTGGTTGATGGCTTGTTTTAAGCACCTTCTTTTTAATGTATTATGGACTTTGACCTCTAGATGGCCATCCTAATTGTTTGATTGGATTTTTATCTATAAAAAGCACTTGTCACTTATGTTGCTCATTGATACTTGTCTGAGGAAGGAAGCACGCTGGTTCCGAAACGTCACAAATAAAATTGTGTTACACTTAAGACTGGAGTGCCCAGCGAGTTTGTTATTTTTCTGGCAATATACTAAGAGGTGCAAAAGACTTAAAAGCCATATTAAGGTTTAGAGATGTCCGAAACTCACTAGTTTCGTTCCATTTTTGGATTTCCGGATCTCGGGAAAATCCCGAAGATCCGAAAATCCAAAACCAGAATAAATTTTCGATTATTAATGTACGGGGCTATTTCTGATCATTTTCGAAAATAGCCTTGAACGTTCAAAAATACGATAGGAGACAATTTTCAAGTTTCCGATCGTATTTTCAAAAATTTAAAATGTTCAGGGCTATCTTCAAAAATACGTTTGGAAACTCGAAAATGGTCTCCGATCGTATTTTCGAGGATTTCTGAACGTTTGAAGATATGTTTGAACATTATCGAAAATAGCTCCGTATATTCGAAAATGTCTTCTGAAGTCCCGAAATACAGGAGGGATCCGTTCAGATTTGGATGGATCTTTCGGATTTCGGAAGCAAGGGGTTCTGTGTTGAACCCGCATCCCATCTCTATTAAGGATTAGCAGGGCTTAATGGTATTTGCAGTGGTTTATAAAAAAATAAAAACCCCATCACACACACAGCTACAAGCAGTGTAACAATGTGATTGCTGCAGGTTTGCATGCAATTTTTAGCACTGCCTTAAAGTCACACATGAGTATTAAGAAATATAGAAGTGCTTGAAACAGGTCCCTGCCCATAGAGCTTACAATCTACTTAGGTCGTTAACATACAGATACACAGGAAAAGGTGGAAGAGCTAAAGAAATAACTGCAGTGTCAACAGTCCTATGCTGTGCGGTGAGAGATAGGATGAGAGGTTAGATTTAAACTTGTTTATTGAGGTTTCCTGATGAAGTCAGAGGAGAATAGAATTCCAGAGGACGGGAGCTACAAGAGAAAAAGGTTAAAGGTGAGAGGAGGCAGTGTGAGTGAGGGGTCTGTATAAGAGATGGTTCTGTGATGAGCGGAGGGTACCGGCAGGGACATATGGGGACACAATAGAAGAAATATAAGAGGGAGCAGCAGAGCAAAGGGATTTAAATTTTAAGAGAAGGATTTGTAGATAATGTGTTGTTTAATGAGTAGCCAGCTAGATGTGCGGCACAGAGGAGATTTAATTTCCCAATTTTTAAAGAGCATCAGAGTTAAGTATCGACTGAAGTGGAGAAAGATAGGAAGCAGACAGACCAGAAATCAGAGGTTACAATAGTCCAGGCGTGGTAGGATGAGAGCATGGATAAGCATAGCAGTAGTTGCAAGAGAAATGAATCTACAGGTTTTTGCAATCTTACGAAGAAAAAAGCTTTTAGCAACATAGTTAATGTGAATGGAAAAGGAGAGAGAGGAATCAATAATAACCCCTAAGCAACATGCTGACTGAATAGGGTGTTGTCCACAGAAATGGAAAAAGGTGGGATAGGACCAGGTTTAGGTGGGGAAATGATTAGTTTGGTTTTAATCAGGTTTAGTTTGAGGCATTGGTGAGTCATTCATGAGGAGACAGCACGGAGACAGTCGGAGATGCGTGATTGGGTGTCGGAACTTAATGTGGGGGTGGAAAAATATATTTGAGTATAATTGGCATACAGATGGTAGTTAAAACCAAATGAGCTGATGACTTCTCCCAGATCGTAGCCAGGGTGCTGCTTCATTCCGGATGCCCTAGGAGTGAATAATTTGCATTAGGAGGGAATGATCAACTGTGTCGAAAGCAGAGGAGAGGTCCAAAAGGATAAGAATAGAAAAGGGGCCTTTTGTTTTGGTAGCCTGAAGGTCATTTACAACTTTGCATTATTGATATATATAATAACAAAATATTTTTACTACTATAATTAACTAGGAAATTGTTTGCTTATATAAAACATATACATTACATTGGTGCGATTTCATAAATCTATACAAATACAACATTCCCCTGCGTTAGGTTACTTTTTAGTGTAAACAGAGGCTTAATCATCAAAGATGTCCTCACCTTCTTTTTCCTTTTTTTTTTACCTTTTATTCTATACCCTGTACCCTACAAAAAGCTTTGTTACTTGATGCACGTTATTTAAAATGACAACCCACTGGTGATCTAAAGGTATCCTTTTTGAATGTTAAGTGCCTCTTACATTGGGCAGCATGGACTTAACACTTTTTTGGGCGATGCTGCCCTTTATTGTATCTCTCCCAATATACCTTAAATTTGTCATTATTATAACAATTGTCACTAAAGTCCATAGTGCCTATGTTACCTTATTTATACAGTAAAGTGATCTGTATGTATCTCAGACCATTATTATCAGCATAACATTGGAATTTCTAATGCATCTGTATCAAAATCCCATCTATGGGACAGCCGTTTGTATATTATTATGTCTCCCAATGTCTAGCTGTTATCCCCTGCAAATTTAACTCTTCTGTTCCAATGAAGCTTTCATGACTAGCTGCATGTCAATGCGTAGTACTGTACTCGTTTTTGTTCTGTAATTTTCTTTCACCTGATACTGAATCACAGAGGCTACAGCCATACTAGAAAATAATTTTTACTTTTCCATGATCTTTCTGATTGCCATCTTTTACGCAGATTCTTATGCTTGACCGTTATAATATATTAGTAGTAGTTTTAAAAAGCCTCAAAGTCTGTGAATTTAAATAGAATGTTTAACCATAGTTGTTTCATTGCCTTTTGTCTAAGTAACGGATTATAGAATTAATAACAATAGAACTTTATTTCCCAAGTTTCTCTCTATAATCATCATTGTTAGGGATACAGCAATAAAATGAAATTATGCCTCAAGGAAGGAAATTTCCTTTAAAAGCGGTTTATGATTGTAATAAATAGATGATAACAAGGATTAGTGCGCAGCAGGAAAATATTTTTTCAAAAAAAACTGATCCGCTGATAAATGATAATAAATCTACAACATAAATAATCCTTAAATAATATCTATCAATTCAAACTTCTAGAATGTTATAAGAGGGCACAACTAGATGGCTTGTTAAGTGTAACGAATGTTGTCAGGAAGCAGATTTTGAACAGAATTGCACATACAGACACGCACACATATTCTCTCTAGATTTGCTTAAGAACCTTCTGTCATTGCTTTAGCTCCATGGGGAACACTAATTGCAGAACGTGCAGTACTTTCCTTCAAATTACTGACAGAATGCCAATTTCAAATGAGAACTAATTTATCAATGGTTACAGTTCTAAATGGAATGTATTTGTTGTCATGAAGCAGGCTGGAACTGTTTGGTTCCAAAGAAGCATTGAACATTTTTAAATAGAGTGTTTTTCATGAACAGGAGGCATCCATGCACATATGTCAACAATGATAAAAAGTTAAACCAATTATTTTTATATGCAAAACAGGTACTAAAATCACATTTTATCATACATGTAAATGAATAACCTTTAATGGCTTTCTATATGTGTAGTGCTTTTACTGAAGCTTAAAGGGCATATCCTTGGTGCTTGAGGGAGGCTCATAGATGTGGCATAGCAGGCTGCCAAAGACCTACCTCCAGAAGCGTTCTGGTATTTGTTTAACGGAAAGGCACATTCTGCAAGTAGTTAGATCAACTGGACTTGAAGTTTAGTTCTTGAAGACGTTTCAATAGTCATCCGACTGGCTTTCTCAATTCAGAATGACTTGTACAAGAATCGGATGACTAGCGAAACGTCTTCAAGAACTAAACATCAAGTCCAGTTGCTCTAATTGAATACAACAGATATACCATGACCTGGATGAATGAGAACCTTCACGAGAATTTTTTAACTAATACCTTTCTAGTGGACCACGGGGGGGGCACTACAAGCAAATTTTTCAGTTTGTTTCATGGTAGGGGTGCCCCTGGATATGGAAAAGATAAGAACTGTAAGGAAGAGATTGGCATGGGAGTAGTATAGGGGGGGTCGATATGGGGAAGAATGGTATGTGGGAGATTGGAATTAAAGTAGATTGGCATGGGGATGTAAGCTGATACAGTTTCACACTAGACATCCCCTTACTAAGAAAACAATATCAAAAATGCTATCTTTTTTGTAAGAGAGTTTCCCTTGAAAACAGTGAACTAACATTCTGCGTGTACTTTAATGATTCCTCTAGACTTTTGCACAGCTTGGACAAAGACAATTTTTTAATAAATTGTAAGTAAGTGTGTAAAAAAAGTGTTTGTTTTTTTATCATTCCCAAAGATGATCATCAGAAACCATTATTCAAAATAATAAAGTGCATCTATAATAAGTCTGTGTCACAGGTACTCTATTCCCTTAGTATGGGAATTCAGTTGTTTCTTGGGCTTTTACTGGTACAGTTCACCAACCTGTGGCTTAAACGGCATGTCCACCCTCAAAACTATAATTTCCCCCACTACTGGCCCCACTATGTAATGTGTAAAAATGTGTAAAAATAGGTGTCCATTCTCCTAAAATGTGTGTTGTTTGAGTCGATGTCATTAATGGACTATGTAATAAAGAAAGCCTTTTAACTAATATCTGTCCAGAGGTGGCGTTTTCTTTCAATGGTATTTCGGCAGTCCGCCTTGTTGTGCTTGTCTTCTGATTGTGGATCCAGCGAAGGGTCTGGGCCATATAGGACTCTGCCTCCTGTCTCTCCTCCAGGAGAATTTTGTCCTGCGCACTGCAGGCCTCCCCCCCCCTCCCTCTCCCTCCCGTTTTGCAATCCCTCCTCCTACCATAAAACCCCTTTGCCATATAATAGCTATCCTTCCCCCAGCCCCAAATGCTATAAAAGATTTTATAGGAACTACCCCGATCTTTACTTACCTTAGCTCTCTCCCCTGACGTTCCGTGCAGCCAGCAGCCACGTCCGTGATTGGCTGCCTCTCAGCAGCAGAGGGCCTGTACAGTACGCCACAGGAAAGAGGTAAGGTAAGTAAAGATCGGGGGAGTTCCTGTAAAATCTTTTATAGTGTTTGGGGCTGGGGGAAGGAAAGCTACTATATGACAAAATTCTGAAAATGGGGTGGACATGCCCTTTAACCCTTTAACTGCCACAGATCGTATATTCACGATCTGTGCAGTGAATGACCAAACTGCCACAGATCGTGAATATATGATCTGTGGCTGGCCCTTTAAAAAAAATGCTGGCACTAGGGGCGATCGGGGGGCAGCATTCAACTGCCCCCCTAGCCCCCTCGATCCCCCCTCGGTTTCGTCCAAATCCGAGGGGGGATCGGAAGATTCCCTGCATCAGCCGGTCCCACGTGGAGGAAGAGAGGAGGAGGCCTTCTTTCCAGAAAGGGAGACCCCGGTGACGTCATGGAGCTTCCTCCTTCACCGGGGTCTTCCCTAAAAGCTGTACAATGCTGGTGGTCTAGTGGAGGTACTGCACTGTGATCTCCATTCAGATCACGCTGCAATACCTAGTATAGTAAAAGCTGTCATGCTGACAGCTTTACTATACATTTTGTGAATGGAACTCAAAGTTCCATTCACAAATAGGATTTTTTCTAAGTCTTTGCTACTTAGCGAAGACTTAGAAAAAAAATGGGGACAGAGATCAAAATTTGGTGATCACTTCTGATCACCAAATTATTGATCTTTGCCAATGAATGAAAAATCACTTCCTGAAAAATGATTTCCGGGAAGTGATTTTTCCGATCGGATTTTGAATTGAAAACCTAAAAACTATAAATTAGCACAAAACTTTGTCTTCTCCAAGCTTCCCAATGTCCCTGGTGATATCGGTAAAGTAAACGTTAGTTTTGGGGGGGGGTTCTAATATAGAGGGGTGTTTAGTCTGACAAATCTGAAAAGTTGCTGTAATTGGGCCATTGTTTATTGGCTCACTTTGTGGCTAGTTGATTCCATGTTTGCGTGTGTAACCATACATAGGGCATACCGTTTGATTCAGGACATTTAGGAGATTGATATTTGGTAACTTTTTTTTACATTACTTGGGATTTTGGAATGATTTCTACCTTTGAGAGTGGTTTTTTTTTAAATTTTTTAGAAAATCTGCTAAAACTGCGAACTTCTACAAAGAACTGCACCCACACCATTGATGGTACAGATGAACAAACTACAGAATTACGTATATAAAGGTGTGTGGATTCGAGAAATATATGGCTTGTGGGGGTTGTTTTGTGGGGAAAAACTGCAGACTGTTCAAATTCAGATTTGGCTGAATATTTTTGCTGTTTCTGAGCCATTGTGCATTGTTTCACTTCGTGGCTTTTGGCTTCCACATCCACGTGTGTAACCACACATATGGCATACCATTTGATTCAGGACATTTGGGAGATTGATATTTAGTAACTTTTTTTTTCATTCCATGAGGTTTTGGCATGATTTCTACCTTTTGAAGTTGTTTGTTGTTAATTTTTTCAGACAAATGCGAACTTCTACAAAGAACTGCGCCCACACCATTGATGGTATGAATGAACAAAATACAGTGTTACATAGCTGAAGGTGTGTAAATTTCAGGAATATATAGTTTGTGGGGATTATTTCTATGTTACGGGGGTGTTTTGTGGAAAAAACTGCAGACTGTCCAAATTCGGAGTTGGCTAAATATTTTCGCTGTTTCTGAGCCATCGTGCATTGTCTCACTTTGTGGCTTTTCGCTTCCACGTCCGCATGTGTAACCACACATATGGCATACTGTTTGATTCAGGACATTTGGAAGATTGATATTTAGTAACTTTTTTTTACATTCCATGAGGTTTTGGCATGATTTCTATCTTTTGAAGTTGTTTTTTGTTAATTTTTTCAGACAAATGCAAACTTCTATGAAGAACTGCGCCCACACCATTGATGGTATGAATGAACAAACTACAGTGTTACATAGCTGAAGGTGTTTAGATTTCAGGAATATATAGTTTGTGGGGGTTATTTCTAAGTTACGGGGGTGTTTTGTGGAAAAAACTGCAGACTGTCCAAATTCGGAGTTGGCTAAATATTTTCGCTGTTTCTGAGCCATCGTGGGGGATATTTCTGAGTTGGGGGGGTGTTTTGTGGAAAAACTGCAGACTGTTCAAATACAAAACTGGCTAATTTTTTTTTGCTGCTACTGACATTTGGCACTGGTCACACTCTGGGTTAGTTGGTAGCCATGTCTCTGGGTACACCCATGAATGTGGCATACCGTTTTATTTGGGAGGGGTTAGGCTTTCATATTTGAGATGGGTTTGAACTTTCCTCCACAGTTTTTAGCTGAAATTCGCATTGGATTTTGTCTCTGATTTTACAGTTGAGGGAAAAAAGGAAAATGTGAGAAAATAACTTACAATTGGACGAAGAGCTGCTTTCGGGTATCTGCATTTTGATCAAAACTAACCTCACTCATAAAATCTTGTGGGTGTGTAGTTTCTAAAAATATCATATCATTTGTGGGGATATTTTAGTTAATTTGGTAGATATTCTATGTTAACTGTCAGTAGTGGTTATACATTTCTATTTGGTGTAATATTCTTGAAGGTGCAGTTTTAGTTTGGGGGGGGTCTCCTGTACAGGAAAAGTCGGGTACCTACATATATCTGGTATCGTTGTACTCGGGAGTATCAGAGCTTTTAGAAACAGTAAGATTTTTGTGCGTAACCTTAAGATAACTATAAGATAAGTAAAAATGGGGAAAATCCATGAAAATGGGCAAATTTTTTATTTTTTTTTACATATTTTACCCATAATTCCAGTAAAATTTCCAGAAAAATTACAAAATTCTGTTACCATGTTAAAGTAGACTTTGTGCTATTCATAATATTCCTGATTTACTGCAAGGTTTCCTACTTTAAAATTAGTCTAAAGCGATTAAGGGAAAAATCCTGAAAATTCTTCTGGCAGTTAACGCAAAAAAAATTTAAATTCTCCTGGCAGTGAAAGGGTTAAGGTCCAATACACACTCCTTCCCTCCTTCCCATTGTATGCATTTTTAGTGCAAGAATTCAGGATGTGTGAACACAAAAAGTGTTGTAGCAACACAAAAAGTACCTGCAAATAAGCTTTAAAGGGCAATTATAGTGAGATTTTTTTTTTTAATTCCTTCTAATGTATCCTATAAGTCGTACCAACCACCAGGGTACATTTAGTTTCTTTAAATTCTTCATAGTCCAAAAGATATAAGCCTTTGATTATGCTGTGATTTGTAGGAGCTGCTACACCTCATCTGTCACTCAAAAGCACACACCCACACAATCCAAATCTCCCATGCAATACTGTCACACACTCCCTCACCCACACTATAAATACCATGTGCCACACATATTCAAATGCTGTAGTGCTAAACACAATCAATAAACCATTAACCCAGCAATATGAGAATAACACACTATAAAACAGCCCCCCCCAAAAAATCTTATATACATACAAAAGCAGTGACTCAAATGAACATCACCAAGTAAACACTTATACAGTATATGCAATAATACAGTAATACAGACTATATACCAAACAAGACACACAGTGCAATCTATGAAATTTATAGAGTAAAGCAACTGAAATGTATCAGGATAACAAGCAGTTTCACTGTGTTTGTGAAAGTCTCACTACAGCTGCTGCTACACTGACTCTGTCTTCAGTGATTATGATCTCAGCTAAGCAGGGGGAGAGATATGAACTTTAGGTACAAAAATAAATAACAATTAGCAAACTTAGAGAACAGGCATAGTTCAGTAACTTACTTGTAAAAGCACCACTTGTCCTCCTCTCTCCCCCTCTGCTTCTCCCTTCAGCACATTGCTACTTTCTTCCACACTTTGCTTGCTTGCAGTCTAGCTCTGGAAGGAGGGGTCAACATGATGTCAGCACTTCATTTAAAGCCCTTTCAACTAAACATGCCCGGACTTTTCATACAGCCCTTTATTGCTTGAGGGGGACTAGACAGAGAGGGGAGGGGGACTGCACAGCTTGGTACAAACTTCTGCCAGTGTGAAGAAATGAAGCCACACAGCAACATGAAAGTAAAGCAGCTTATGCTAAGTGATCTGTACATTGTATATAGACAAAGTTTTTTTTTCACTATCTGAGATTTTCCACCCCTCTGAGATTTCCTCTGCTTTCTCCTGCTTGAGCCTCAAACAGTAATGCCTGTGAGTTCCATGCACTCTCCTGCTTGAGCCTCAAACAGTAATGCCTGTGAGTTCCGTGCACGTGCGTGTGCACGGAACTCACAGGCCTTATCATTTGAGGCTCAAGCAGGAGAAAGCAGAGCAAATCTCAGAGGGGCGGAGCTTAACATTCAGCAAACCAGTAACAAGATGTCAGCAACTTTCAAGGCACAAAGGTAGGCTCTGGAGGGGCATAGGTAAAAAAAAATATGGCACCAGTCTTTTTAAAGCTGTAGCTTCCAAATGAACATAAATTCATTAATAAGGTAAAAATACTGGCAGACAAGGGAAAATGTCAGCTTCAGAGTTGGGGAACAAACAAAACCTAAAATGAGCTCATAGAGGTAAAGAAAAGGCCCGAGTGGAATCGTCCATGCTGAGAAGGATGTTGAGGCAAGTACTTTCTAACTTAAACTTTTATTTTTTGGGTTTAGTTCTCCTTTAAGGTACAAAGGAGCAGCCAGAGAGCTTTGATGCTATTAGGACCATTGGCAGCTTATGGTGGCCTTGTGGTATGAAATCCCACCAGCAGCCTTGTGCCAAATAGTGAAGGAGGAAATTCCTCTACAGGCCCATTCCTCCCCTGCACACAATACACATGGACCCTCACTAAGAAAAATGATCACAGTCTTGCATTTGTTATTCTATTGTGCATATTACACTTAATTGGAACTTATATTAACCTAAATAACTACTTGCAAAGTGCAAATATATTGAGAAAACTAAACAACCACAAGATGTCTTGAGTTTGTACAAGAATAGATGTATATTTTTAAAAAGTCCATTGGAGTGCAAGAGTTGGAAGAGCGAGTGCAGCTTTCCCTTGCCTTGTATACGGTATATATAATCAGAACAGGTAAATAGAGCACTCCTCTAGATTTTTTGATATAAACTTTATTTCAAGTAGATACATTGACATGCTTTGGCCTTCTTGTGGCCATCATTTGGATACCTGAATAAGCAAAGATCGCTTTATATTACATTATAGACCCCTGTCACACACCTGTTCAACCCCCTGCCATCTCTCAATTGGGGTGTGATGTTAGTGTGTTTATCCAGAGTTTGTGTTTTGTAGATTTTCTAGCATGGAACACATTCTGCTATTCTTTCCAATTACTTTGTTTATTTACATCTTCCCTTGCCTTACAAGTACCCCATTATACACATTTGTTATGTATCATTACATCTTTATGCTAGTGAAACTGAATGATACCCTATACCCCAAGGCATTGGTGCTAACAACTGATCCGCATTACTGAAAACATTACAGAAATTATTTCACTATTGCCCTGAGGTAAATTTCACCCTTACTCTCCTTCATCCTAAGCACAGGACTGAATACAAACTAGATCACTGAAAATTTCTCATTTTTGGCTGCAAAATTATATTGTAATTATTTTGTGTATAGTGCTGAACATACCATAATATGCAGCTGTTTGAAAAAAGTTTATCCATGTACATCAACTTCTGCCCTAAAAAATGTATAGTATAGTATAGTATAGTATAGTATAGTATAGTATAGTATTTGAGGTTGAATAAAGACATACGTCCATCCAGTTCTACCCATCTAGCAATATCCACATTTCCTGCCTAACTGTTGATCCAGAGGAAGGCAAAAAAAACCCACCAAATTTATGAAGGGGGAAAAAATTCCTTCCTGGCAATCGGAAATTTCCCTGGATCAACTCTACTTTATATATCAATACTAGGGATGGCCGGTTCGCGGATCCGAACCCGGATCCGCCGCGGATTTATCCCGTTCGCGAACGGCAGATTTTTTCAGATTTTCCGCCTTCCGAACTTCCGATTCGCGGATTTTTCATATTTTCGAAAATTTCGAAAATGTGAGGATTTCTCTTATTTTCATAAATACGTATTTTCGAAAATTTTCGAAAATACGCGAAAATGCGTAATTTCAAGGTTATTTTTCATTTTAATGGGTCCGCTCGCGGATTTTCGAATTTTCGAACTTTTTAGAAAATTCGCGGATCCTCGAGCGGACCGGATTTTGCGAAGTTCGGACATCTCTAATCAATACCAGTAACTTGCAACATTCCTTGTTTGCAGAAACTCATCCAGCTTTTTTTTTAAACTGACCAATGAACCTGCCATAACAATGTCCACTGGAAGACAGTTCCATAGCTTTACCATTCTCACAGTTAAAAACCCTTTCCGAGCTTGAAGCCTAAACCTTTTTTTCTTCAAGTCTTAAGGGATGTCCTCGTGTCCTCTGACATGTTCTATTGGTGAACAATGCCCCAGATAGTTTATTGTATGGGCTATTAAAGTATTTATACACAGTAATCATATCCCCACGCAAGCGCCTTTTCTCCAGCGTACATAATTGTAACTTTTCCAGTCTCTCTTCATATTCAAGCTCCCCCAATCCCCTTATTAATTTAGTTGCCCTTCTCTGAACCCTTTCCATTTCAAAGATGTCCTTTTTGTACACAGGATTCCAAAATTGCACTACATATTCCAAATGAGGCCTTACCAATGCTTTGTAAAGAGGGAGAATTACATTTTCCTCCCTTGAATCCATACCTCTCTTTATACAAGACAATACCATGCTGGCTCTGGCTGTTGGCACTGCTTGCTACCTTTAAGTTTGTTATCCACCAAAACTCCAAGATCCCTTTCCAACAGGGATTCACTTAACACAGAGCCATTTATAGTATAAGTAGCACAAGTATTTTTAAGTCCAAAATGCATCACCTTACATTTATCAACATTGAATTTCATCTGCCACTTAGCAGCCCAATGTGACAATCTATCTAGATCCCCTTGCAACGATTGCACATCCTCTGAAGTTTTTAGAGGTTGACAAAGTTTTGTGTCATCAGCAAACACAGAAACCTTGCTGACAATATCCACTTCCAAATCATTAATAAATAGATTAAATAGAAGCGGCCCCAGCACAGAACCCTGTGGCACCCCACTTAGCACTTTAGTCCATAATGATGAAGCCCCATTAACAACTACTCTCTGCATCCTATTCATTAATTTTCTATCCATGTACAAATGTGACTCCCCAGACCAACAGACCTTAGCTTATACATTAGTCGCCTATGGGGGACTGTATCAAAAGCCTTTGCAAAATCCAAGTAAACTACATCTACTGCTATGCCTAAATAGTCTAAATATCTACTTCCTCATAAAAGCCAAGCAAGTTAGTTTGACAAGATCTATTCCTCCTAAATCCATGCTGGTTACTACTTATAATATCAGTCCTTAAAAACACACTCTAGAACATGTTCCCTTATTAAAATTTCCAGGATCTTCCCCACCACTGAAGTTAAACTTACAGGCTTGTAATTACTCGGCTGTGAACGACTACCCTTTTTGAATATTGGAATAACATCAGACTTTTTCCAATCCAGAGGCCTAGATAAAACTGAACTTAGCTCCTTAAGTACCCAAGGATGTATTTTATCCGGTCCAGGAGATTTATTAATATTAACCTTTTTTAGTTCTTTCTGTACCATATCCTCGGTTAACCAAAGTGCACTTGAATCTTTTATACCATTATTGCTACTATACTCTATGATATCTGCACTTGGATCTTCTATAGTGTATATAGAGGGAAAAAAATTATTCAAGACATTTGCTTTATCGCCATCCTCCGTAACTAACTTATCCCCATTAATGAATGGTGCCACATTCTCAGTCCTCATCTTCTTACTATTAATATACTTAATTTTTTTAACTTAAAAATTTAGGCTTAGTGATGCTTTGTTCAGCTATCCTAACTTCATTATTAATTTTAGCTAGTTTGATTGCTTTCTTACACTCCTTGTTACAGTTTTTATACTCCCTAAAGGCCCTTTCCGTTCCCTCGGCCTTAAAGGTTTTAAATGCCTTTTTCTTCCTTACCATTTGCCTCTTTACATCAGAATTCAGCCACATGGGCGCGGATTTATTTTTTTTACATTTATTTCCCAAGGGTATAAATTTAGATGTAAACTGGCTTAAAATCCCCTTGAACACAGTCCACTTTTTAAAAGGAATATTCACCCTTAAAGGAAAACTTATTATTTTTTAATCCTACTGTGATTCTCCCCAGAACACCTATACAGTACATTGAAAAGTTCTTCTCTAGTAAGTTGCATTTAGAGTTTTTAATTTGGTATTTGTATGTAATAGATTATGTAACAAAAACGGCTTCCATGTTGTTGCCATTATAACTCATAGCCCATTTTGGATTTAAAAAGCCACACACCCCAGGATTCACATGTACACATGCTCATTGTTGAATTGCTGGTGGTGCATCATGTAAATGCCATGTTTTTAGGAATTACACAAGTTGAAATCCCTTAGTTTACTTATGAAACAATACAACATAGTCTACTGCCTAAGTTTATTGCTTTTTTTGTTTGTTTCCATCATGTTTCTGGAAAAATGTGAAGTTTCTATATATGTACAAACTTTATATATAGCAGCTTTGTATTTTATTTAACAACCAGCATGAATTGCTGACAGCCTTCCTGGAGCAATACAAAAAAGTGAACAGACATTTACTCAAATGTACGTGCTTCTATCGCTTGCACTGCTAATGTGTTGGGTTTGAAATCAAACAGACCATTGGGACATGGGTTTAATTCCCCAGGCTTTGTTTCTATTATGTTTCTAGTAAAAGAGAGAGATTCTACATTTACTGATATGTCCCCTGTTAGCTCTTGTGGCATAGAGGTAGAGAGCTTTCTTTTTAGCAGGACACAGTATAGAAAGTTGCAGGTTCGATTCCCCATACTTACTTTTAATTTTTTACTGAAATGTTAATATTCTGTATCTTACAGTCATGCTAGCAAAGAAATAAACTGCAAATATTACTTTTCTTTTTTGTATGAAAAGCAAAGGAATTTATCATTCTTAGGGACAGGAGCATTTGTAATGTTTTTATACAAAAACTGCACTGAAATCTGAGTTCTGTGTTCTCTGAGCTGTAACATAAGTGAATGTCATCTTCCAGGAAGCAAACCTTATCTTGGTGTTCCCAGACTAGCTGACCCCTAGTCCACACATGTTATTTTCCTAAGGTTATTTCTATTGGGGCAATGTTGTCTGGAGACTTTCATTCCCCTTTAAAACAAAAAACTGGTCAGATGCCTGCCCCCAATCCCAACTGATATATTCAGCACTTTATTACCTGCATTACTAACCAGATATTTAAGGATAATTATTGTCCCCATTCTGGCAGAATAAGCTGGCCCCTCCCTCCACTTCAAGCACAAACCAAAAGGAGCTGTGAAACCTAGATCGACCACAGTGACATCTCTGTACTATAAATCAATCTGTACTGGAGTCACATATGAAAACGATAAAACCAAACAGTAACACCTGTAGTATTCCCGTTTATCTCTACACAGGCCCTCCCTCCATGCAGTTTAGCAAGGCTGTGACTGCTGACATAACAACCAATGATTGACTGCTGTTTCATCTGGGGCCTCCTCTGCACATGCACAAGCAAATAAAAAGCTCTTGGAGCAGATGGAGGAGGGAGATATATTTTCCAAAATGGAAGAGAACTTATCATTAAATATCTGGTTACAAATGCATGTAATAAACAGGGAGCAGTTGGGGTTGCAGGCAGATAACTGACAAGTCACCAGGTTTTTGTTTTACGGGTGGACATGCCCTTTAATTGTGGGTTCTACTTATACATAAATACAATATTAAAACCCAGTTACCAAATAATTGTAAATAATAAATCTGCTTGATTTTAACAAACATATTGTAAACATTTCCCAACATTATTTGTCAAATGTAGACATATTTACAATTAAAAAATGTCAAGGTATACATTTAATTATACATATAAAAATGGTCACCAGTTTTAACATGTTTCACATTCACAGTTTGGTTTTTTTTTCTTTCTGCAAATCTGTTTTACTCTGTTCTGTCATCCTCCAGTGATTCTCACAATGGGATTTATTATTTTACAAACTCAAAGCTCAATCATGGCGAGCTTTGAATTAGTGTTTTACCACTTTGTTCTGAAATGCAACGACTGAAAGATATTACATAGTTGCCAGTTCAATCAGAACTTTGTAGTTCACTCTGTTTATTTCTTTATTTACTTATGGTATACAGTACATTTCGGCTGAGAATAAATAAGAAGGTATTTTAAATTCTAGGTACGATTTCTCAGATTCCTTTGGAATGCATAAAAAAGGTATAAATTGGATTATACCAGTTCGTTCCGACAGTGGTTAGGCGAAACCTGTTGCATTTCTGAAAATTTGATTTAAACACAATTGAATCGAATTTTTTTTAAATTTTCAATCACAATTCTTGAACTTCCATTTTCAAACACGTATTTTTTTATCTCATTTTCAAATAAGATTTTTAACATTTGATTTTTCCATGATAAGTTCAGAAATTTGCTAATAGAGTTTTACATCCCTGTAATAGATGGTTCAGAATGACTTTTTATCGCTGGAGGCATTAGTAAAATAATTTGAAGATGAGATAGATAACTCAGGTAATTACTTTTAACTTTTTACAAAAATAAAAAAGGGTTAACTATATCAAGATGTATCCAGAGAATTCAGTAGGAATTCGAGTTTGTTATTACATTTGCAGTGAATCTTGTTTGAACCTCTTACATGAGAAACATGGGATTCATTCAGTTCTAAAATATCTTATATATTTTCCAAGGTAAAAAGGGTCATAAAAAGATGGTGTTGATGTCATGAAAAATGCATTACAGTTGCAGCTACTGAAATCCATTTCACTTTGTTAAAATCACTTTCCCTGGGTCCTACAAATAAATGCTTTACATTAAAATACTACGGTGACACCTTCATTAAGGTTCAATGCAGATTCAATAATTTAACCTAAACATTAAAGATCTGACATCCAGAGAAATCATATACAGGGAGATTCAATAACAGTTCTTATTGTTTAAAATGGGGCGAATTTTGCCCCAACCAATCAGATATTATTTAACATTTGAAACCTTACATTTGATTGGCTGGGGCAAAATTAGCACCATTTTTTAACGATAAGAACTTTTATTGAATAACCCTGATAGTGTATAATGAGAATAAATGTTAGCCATTAATATGATTCTGTCCAAAGACTATCAGGGAGATTCAATAAAAGTTCTTATCATTAAAATGGTGCTAATTTTACCTCAACCAATCAGATTTTAGATTTCAAATGTTAAATAAATCTTTTTTGAAAAATGTCCATCTATAGATAGATGTCAAAACAAATTAAAAGCATATTAGTGAAAAAAGGGAAAAAATAATTCACACCAAAATCTGTGACTTATACTTGGTTAAAGCAATTTTTGATCAATCACTCCAACTTTTTGGGTAAGAATCTATTAGTTTTGTACTTATGGGCTTGCCAAATTTTGCTCACTCCTCCTTGCAAAAATGTCTAAGATCTGTCCTCTTCCCCTGAAGGCGAGAACATTTATCTTTTATGGTTTAAGCCATTGCTTTGTTAATTTTTAAGTATGCTTTTGCTGGTATTTTAACGCTATTCTTGATTCCATCCACCTTGACTAAAGTGCTAGTTCCTGCTGAAGAAAAGCGTAATGCTTCCTCCCCCATGCTTTACTGCGGGTATGGTGTTTTCTTTTATTGGTGTGCTTTATTATTTTTGTGCAAACATTTGGAAATATGGCTTAACAGCCTTGGTCTTATCAGACCATAATATTTTTTTTTCTTGCCACCTTACCCAAGAACCATAGGACAAATAATTCTATAGGAACATTCTGTAGGATTCTAGCTGAGCTCAATTAGATCTCCTTTAAATGATATGAGGTGCAAACTAACTGCTATTTGAGATAAGAAATTTATTCTGAATGCAATCACATAAAGGGTGTGCACACTAATGCAACCATGTTTTTGGTATGATTTCTTAATTCCCTTTTTCATTAACTGATTTAGATTGGCTTTTGAATTTATAGGGATAGGAATCTTTGTTAAACAAAACCTACAATTTTGAGTTAAGACCACTGTATACACATCAATATTTCTTCCCAGAACACATTGCAAGATTCTTCTCTAGTAAGCTGTTTTTACGTACATGTGAGAAAAAGATTCTAGAATTAAGAAGGTTTCCATTTTGTTGCCAGTGCAACCCACAGCCTAATTAGTCTTTAAATAGCCTTGTAAGCATGTGCACCTAATGCCCTGCCACCTAACACCACTATTAATTGTCTCTATGCAAAGTATTTTCTTTCAGGTTATCTCCACACCAATATGAAATTCACTGATAAGACTTTGAAAGTTGCTTGTTATCCTGCAGTTTATTTTTAAATTATCATGCATTACTGGCAGCTTTCCAGCCTTCCAACAATACAAAATAGTCAGCTGATTTTATTGACATTTCTTTTATGATTCCATTCCTAGCAAAATGTAAAGTTTCTAAATGTACTTGTATTGTTTGCATATGCTGCGGTGGCTTGTTTTAAAAAAACATAGCTCGTGAAGTCACAGGTTCAATTCCCCAGACTTACTTGTTTTTGTTTAACTCGGTGCTTGGTAGTTAATAAACTGCAAAAATTAATTTTGTGCTTTATATGAAATGCAATGTAATGTGTGGGGAAACAGAGATTTTTTTAAACACTGTAAAATTTTTACTTGTTTTAACAGAACATTGTTAAATCTCTGTTCTGTGTCTGTAAGGCAGAATTACTTTTAGCATGATCTGTGACTAACAGAGGTGGGTATCCATGTGGTTATATGATTGTCTCTCAGCTTCTAGGAAGCAAGCTGCAGCTTCCTTGTTTTAATCTGTTGAGCACTACAGAGCATGTGAAGGTGTCCACCTAGCTAAGGTGGATTATAGTAGCTGAGGTAAAAGATAGGTAAGACACCGCTTCACATCTTAGTGAATGTTCTGTGTCAAATGGGACAATGTTGTCTGAAGATTTTAATTCCTTTTTAAGAGCTGCATTTCAAAATTAGACTGCTACTTACTAATTTGTTTCACTGTCAGCAGTTAGGTTTGGTTGAAAGCTTTTGGTCTGCTAATTTTTGGTCTCCTAATAAACTGCATGTGTTATTGGGCAGGGCCCAAGGCCTTTCTGCACTTTTGGGCAGAAAGGCCTTGTACTGTAAATCACAATATTACAATATTATCTAACATACTGTGTAATAATAATGATAAGCATGATTCCATGTGCATTGCAGATAAATCTTACTGTGGTGTTCATTTGATTGTTAACCTAGGATAAAAATTTTTTCCAAAATTGGCACTGACTGACATAACTGTTTGTTTAGCACAAATTATCAAGCTGTTGCGTTAGCATATTGGCTGTTCCAAAAAGCCTTGGCAGAGACGGTTTAAAAAACTACAGTGATGCAGAAAATGTTCTTTTTGGTTTTAGAAATTATTCTTTGTGAGATGCCCTGTGTACATGAGCAGCAAATGTATAATTTGGATTGCAAAAAAACCCAAAATGGAATATGGTTATAAAATAGCAGTAAATCAGATTATAAAAATAGTGTACGTCATAAAATCTGGATGGATATAGCCATGAGCCTAATAGTTGACAACATATTTTAAAGTGGGCAATATTTATGTTGATATTTTAGAATGGGATGCATTTTAGTTTTATCACAAATCTGGTTTCAGTGCAAAACTACCCGTTTTGTTGAGGAAAACAGGTAGAAGCTTTGACAATCTAAAATGATTACTGATTTTTCATGTTGAAATTTTGACACAGAATTATGGTTCAACAGAAATTTCACTGTGTGCAACAAACCTATCAGAGGTGGAAAACCCAGTGGCTTTGACCATCCTTATGCTACTTTCAGACGGTGTTAGTCTTGAGTGGTTCCAGATGTTTGCCGCTAAAGAAACGCTACATGTAGTCATCTGTCTGAAAGTAGTGATTTCTAGTAGTGACTTATATCATTATTTTTTAAATGGATTTGTTTTTTATATAATTATTTTAAAATGAGCATTATTTCGGTTGTTGTTAATTATTAGTTATTATTATTTTGGAATTGGCATTTTTTTTTTTTTATGTATACGATATATTTCTACTTTTCAAAAAAAATAAATAAATAACCCAATGAGACAGATTTATAGCTTTCTTATGCTACAGACAATGAGACTTTGTTTTTTGTTATGGTTTAGATTTGAGTAAATTCAAATTTGATTTTGTATAGGCGTTACTTATTAAACTAAAGCTTCATACACATGAGCGTTTGTGGGAGTCGACCCTGGCCGCACGGTATGTATGAGCGCCCGTATCAGTCAACAATCGTTGTAAAGTTGTATTTTTTTGTTAGCATGTGGCATTGAAATTAAAATTTGCTTTGTTAAAAACATAAGTTTTCTTTTAGTCTGGCTATACTTTCCCCAAATTTAATTTCTTAATGCAATGTGAGGTTATTCAGGCTGTTTTGCCTTTATACGAAAAACAATTGCAAGTGGCATTTTTTTATTATTTAATGGCTATTTTCTATAACAAATGGCTTTTATTTATAAATGGTGCAACATGTTTGTTGCAGAGTAAAAATGGATTGCAGCTGGGGCGTGGCCTGGCACGAATGGAGGAAGTAGCTCACTGAAAAAGCTCCTCTGACTCTATTGCCATATTAGAGTATAAAACGTGATCCCATTAATATTTAAACCAAACTAAATTAGAGCTAACAGCCTAAGGATGACAAACAAAAGAAATAAAACACGAAACGAAAAAGGAAAGCCTCCTTAATCATCCAAACTCACAGACTTCTATGGACATGAAGGTAGTCCTTCTAAACAAAATGGCGCTGCACAGAGACTTCAATTAAACTGGTCAACCCCACAAAAGGAAAAGCCACATCGACCCAAATATGACTCACTGGATGGAGGTACAGACTCGGGGCCGGAGGATAGAAATTCTGTGATGGCAAAGGTAATAGTGCTACCGCGTAGAGAGAAGGCCACCGAGCCTGACATGCAGTGGACTACAACAGAAGGCCCAGGATCCTCCAGACACCTGGAACCAGAGATTAGAAGTACAGCACTGGCGGTGCAGCCAAGGGAAGAGGAGAGCGTGGGTCCGGATGTTAAGCGGACACCAGCAGTGGTAAAAATATCCTCTGGGATCCTACAGTTGGGAGACAGAGACCTAATGTTGATGGGAGAGATTGTACAGCCACGTGGAGAGACGGTCCCAGAGCCGGATACATGGTGATCCATTGTAGAGGGTCCAAAATACTCTGAGCACCTAGAACACAAAAATGGAGACAGGGTAAGAGATGATATAGATTTTAAAAACACATCTACCCAATCTACCCACAACAAACTACAACAAAACCCATACTGTAAACCAAATAAGAACCCCAACAATAACACTTTTGATTTATTGGAAAGTGATCATGATCTGGAAGATAATACAGACAATCAAACAGACATTGTATTGGCTACTGCTAATTGTCTTAATAGATTTCAAGATTCTACAGATCAAGTGACTACAACAATAATGAAAGTCTGTTATGCACCCAAAGCAAAGCTATGCTTACAGATATAACCATGCTTTTCAAAGAAATGAGGAAAGATATAGATAATTTGGGAGAAAGAACCTCTCATACAGAGAAAAAACTACAAGAATTTACATCTGTATTTAACACCTTAGTAGACTCTCATAATTCCCTAGACGACACAGTCACCAACCTACAACAAAAAATAACAGATTTGAACAGAAGCAGAAGAAACAATCTCAAAATAAGGGTTTCTCAGAAGACATTAATAATGCACAACTGAGAGAATATGCAACACAACTATTTCAATCTTTACTACCAGATCTCTCTGAACTTGACTTAACAATAGACAGAATAGGTTGCCAAAACCAAAAGCAGCCCCAACGCAAGCTCCTAGAGATATAACCCTCAAACTTCACTTTTATAACATTAAAGAGAAAATATTACAAAAATCAAGAAATATCAAACAATTAGCACCAAAATATCTTGATCTACAATTTCTAGCAGATCTTTCACCAGTTACAATCACTCAAAGAAAACAATTCGCAGAGATCATGAAAATACTACGTGATAGAAGCATCCCTTACAAATGTTCCCTTTAAAACTCTTTGTTACATATGGTGAACATACCTAATACAATAAATAGACGAGGGAATACAACTTCTTACCAGATGGGGTATCTGGACCCAAGCAAGTCCAATATTAAACAAAGACTCAAACCCTTCTTCTTCAAAGCTACAAAAGGAATGGATAACAAACGGTAAATCAAAATAAACGACTATACTCCAATAATTAGACAAACAATGGAAAATGTCTTAAAATTAAGACTGGATCTACAAAAATGTATATTATATTAAATAGTTAATGACCTATGGATTACAAAAATTATTGGAAAACAACGCATACATACAAAACTAGAAATCTTATTTTTTCTACAAATCAAAGAACTTACATTAAAGAAAATTAAAGCCTACTGGAGGCATATACAGATCAACTAAAAAGAAAGAAGAAAATAAATATAATTTAGATTTATACGGTAGACAAGACCAACCAATGGTTATATAAAATATGCACTGACAGGATAAGGGACTCTTTGTGATAGATAACAAAAGAGTTATATTCTAGATGATATTATATAATTTGGTAATATGAGATTATATCAGATATGTCTTGAGAATGAGAATTAATCATAACCAGAACAATGTCTAAATGATAAAAATCCCAATATTCCTAGATAATTAATAGACTATACTGAGAGTTATGTGCTTTATTATAATAATCATTTATATAATATATAGTAAAACCACATAACAAAAATATCTATATACTATGAATACATTATAATGAAAAATATGTTAATAGTCTTTGAAACAGAAATATACGGGTTTTATATCATGTTGAAATATGTTTTAAATGTAATAGTATTCAAGGAAAATATATATGTCTATAGATATAATAATCAAAATATGATAGTATAACAACTATAATCTAAGACAAAAACCCTTTTCCATAAAAGGTAAAATAAATCAGAAAAAAAAGAGAAGAGGACAATAATTCTCTCAAGTACACGGGTCTCATCCTGGTTGAGACAGGGTATTACGTTAACCAACAATTTATATCAAACATAGATAAAATGATCCAATTAAATAAACTAAATAATAACAAATAAATAAAAGGTCAATAAAACAAAACAAAGACATATATGTACATATATAATGGGAATATGTACTAAAATTGGCAAAACAGGTATAGTGCCTTACCAAAAAGAGACAATCCAGAACACACAATATGTGCAATGGAATGTCTCAAAAGGGTATGATCTACCCATGTATATAAGTTTCTTAAAGGAGAACTTAAGTCCCCAGACAACATTGTGCCAATAGACAGAGCACATTCACAAACACACAACAAGCTGTGTCTCATCTCTCCCTTTGCTGTGGATGCTGGGTGATTTATGAAAATAACCTGTGAGTACATGGGGTCAGCTCCCATAATTCACCTTATATGGGAACACCTCGCTAAGTGTACGCAGTACACATTTACAGGAAACTGCAGTCTTGCTTCCTGGAAGCTGACAGCCAATCATGTTACAGCTCAGAGATCCCTCCCTCTGACACAGAACTCAGATTTCAGCGCAGTTTTTGTGTAAACACGTTACAAATGCTCCTATCCCTAACAATGCTAAATTCCTTTGCTTTTCCTACAAAAAAGAAAAGTAATCTTTGCAGTGTATGTCTTTGCTAGCATGGATGAATGAAATGGAACATTTAACATTTCAGCAAAAAATAAAAGTAAGTATGGGGAATCGAACCAGCAACCTTCTATACTGTGTCTTTCTAAAATCAAAGCTTTCTACCACTAGGCCACAGTGGCTAAATATCTAGTACATGTGGAGTCTCAATCTTTTGCTAGACACATAATAAAAACAAAAACAAAGAGAGCATGGGGAATCAAGCCTGTGCCCCAACAGTTTTTTACTAACCCAGCACTTTAGCAGAACACACCACCAGTAAATTTGCAATAAATAGATGTACATTTCAGTAAATGTCAGTAAAAGCAGTTCACTATTTTGTATTGCTACTGGAAGACTGTCAGCAATTTACGCTGGTTGGTAAATAAATAACAGAGCTGCTATATATAAAGTTTGTACATAAGTAGAAACCTTCAGGTTTATTCAATAAAAGTTCTTATCATTTAAAATGGTGCTAATTTTGGCCCAACCAATCAGAGTTAACTTTCAAATTTTAAGATCTGATTGGTTGGTGCAAAATTAGCACCATTTTTAACAATAAAAACTTTTATTGAATAACCCTGTTTATATTTTTCTGGAAACATGGAAACCAACCAACAATAAAAGCAATAAGCTCAGGTAGTAGACTATGTTATATTGTATCATAAGTAAACTCAGGGATAGGAACTTCTTGGTGTGTTTGTTCCTAAAAACCCAGCATTTACATGGTGCGCCACCAGCAACCCAACTGTGATCATAGGTACATTTAGATACTTTATCTTTCGCTAGAAACAGAAGCTAGAAACTTTGTGCATAGAGACTGAATCCTGGGGTCAAAGGGCATGGCTCTTTGAAGCCAACATGGGCTATGAGTTTTACTGGCAACAACATGGAAGCCTCCTTTGTTACAGAAACTATTACTTATATCTACTAAATGCAGATAACTAGAGAAGAATCTTTCAATGTATAGGTATTCTGGGGAGAAAAACTTTCACATTAGGATTTTAAAACATTTAGTTTAGTTCTCCTTTAATATGTTATAACTATTTTTATTGTTATTTTAGCTATATAGTAGGATCTTCGAATGCTGATATAAAAGAATATGGACAGTACAAAACGTATCTAGATATGGTAACACTAATGTTTCAACAAAACACTAAACTATGTCAAAAAAACAATCAACTCAATAATTTACCAGAAACATTATGACGATACAAATACAGACATATAATATAAGAGGACTAAACTGACCTTTTAGAAACACACCTCACTCAAGAAACAGAAAAACGAATACAACACAAAAAATTCCCCCACATACTGTATACTATGCATCATACACAAAAAAGAGTAGAGGAGTACTAATAGCAATAAAAAATAACATAGCTTTCCAATTAGAAAAATCAATTATCGACAAGAACGGTAGATATATTAGTTTAATCTGCCGTCTAAATAATATAAAATACTGTATAGCAAATATATATGCACCAAATACTGGCCAACAAAGGTTTATTCAAAAAATCAATAAAAATGTAAAACAAAAACAATATATAAACATAATAATATGCAGAGATTTTAATACTGCTATCAACCCAGAGACAGACTCAACTGCTAAAGCTAGATTCCAAAATAATAACACACTAAGCAACACCCTAAAAACTGAAGATTTATATGACACCTCGCAAGCATTTCACTCACTAGACAAAGGTTACACGTATTATTCGAAAACACACCTATTCCAGAAAAGACACATTTATAGTCAAAAAGTGGCTATTGCAGAATATTACAAGCAACACAATCAAAAATATAACCATATCTGATCACATACCAGTAATATTACAAATCAAACAAAATAACCTAACACCACTAAATATCACATGGAGATTAAAACCATATCTTATCTCTGATAATAAAACCAAAAAACAAATTAAAGAACATCTAATCGAATATTTTGAGCTCAATAATAATAACCATACCTCACCATTTATGATATGGAATGCTCACAAAGCATATATAAGAGGCATCTTAATCAAAATTGCAGCCTAACAAAAAAAGAAAAGAAACGAACAAAGAATAAACCTAATAAACAGAATAAAAGATCTTGAAGACAAACAAACAAAACCCTACACAAGACCTATATCAATCATTATACAAAACTTAACAAAGAAATGTTGCAAGCTATGATTATTCCAATATTAAAACCACATAAACACCCAACATTAATAACTAATTATAGACCCATATCACTAAATGTCGATATAAAGTTATTTGCAAATATTATAGCAACACGTCTACAGACATACCCACTCCAATTAATCGGTTTTATAAATGAGTTGGTTTTATAAATGACAGGCAACCATATGATAACACCAGGAGATTCATAAATATTACAAATTGGTCAAAAATTAAAAACATAGCAACTTAATAATAACCTTAGATGCCAAAAAAGCATTTGATCGAATAAATTGGAAATTTATGGAAGAAGTATTAATCAAATTTAACATAAAAGGATGGACCATGGATGCAATCATGACACTATACTATAATCCAACAGCAACAATATATATCTCAAGCATGATATCAAACATTTTCCAGATTACAAATGGCACATGCCAAGGGTGTCCGTTATCTCCTCTCATATTTAACCTAATGATTGAACCTCTAGCAGAATATATAAGTACAAATGAAAATATTGAAGGAGTAAAAATAGGAAACCAAACACACATAATCAGCCTATATGCAAACAACATAATACTAGCCATTACAAAACTGGTACCCTCTCTAATACACCTACAAAACACACTTAATTTATTTGGTAATCTCTCATACTGCAAGTTAATAACTCTAAGTCACATATACTACAGATAAATACCTCTACTACATTACAAATTTCCCTGAAAGCAAGATATGATTTTATATGGGCAGATGATAGTTTTATTCCTAAATATTCTATATTATCTGCAGATTTAGATTATTAAATTAAATTATTTCAATTAAATTATGAAACACTACTATGCAAACTCACCTCAGATCTACAACTTTGGAATACCAAATACTTATCATGGTTAAACAAGGTTAATATTATAAAAACGTTTTTACTGCCACAACTATTGTATAAGTTTAGAACTCTGCCTATCCCTATGCCTGATTCCTTTTTTACCAAAATAGATAATTTGATCTCATCATTCAACTGGAATGACAAAGAATCCAGTATAAAAACAGCATTATTGATTAAATCCAAACAAGCCGGTCGTATAGCTTTACCTAAAATAAAAGACTACTATCTTTCCAAAATATGAGAACAACTATCAAGGTTATTCAATAAAAGTTCTTATAGTTTAAAATGATGCTAATTTTTCCCCAACCAATCAGGTCTTATTTAACATTTGAACGATAACATCTGATTGGTTGGGGCAAAATTAGCACCATTTTTAATGATAAGAACTTTTATTGAATCTCCCTGTAAGATTCTGGTGTTCAACAACAAATCCAGGGAAAAATTGGATACAAATTGAAAACCACTCCCTCAAGAATATACAATTGAACACCATTTTGGGTCATATAGCAATGGGAGGAAATCCACCACAGAGCCAACTAATTCCAATAACAACATCAATATAAATATGGAAATAAATAGTAAAATCTAATAGACTACTACCTAACATCATGTATCTACTACCATTATCATCATTACAACTCTCCATACCAAATATTAATATCAAAATATGGACAGATCATGGTATAGACTTTATCGGGTAATCTATATAAAAATGGATATTTGTTGAGTTTCAACACACTGAAAAATAACTACTTAATCAACAATAAAGAATTCTTAAAATATCTACAAATAAGAAACTTCCTACAACACAAATGGAATCCAAACCAAATAAATGAACAAGACCATCATGTTCTAATAAATTTCGTCACCACATTGGAGTCCAAAAAGAAAACTATATCCAGAATATATATACAACTCAACAACAAAAATATGATGCTAACAACTATGAAAATTGGTGTAAAGATCTACAAACAGATATCTCCCCAGAACAGTGGATGGAAGCAAGTAACCAAACATTCAAACTCTCTAAATGTATATCCCACTGGGAAATACATAAAAAAAATCACATATAGATTCTATAGATACCCAAAACAACTATCTAACTGGTTCCCCAAATACTCACCATTATGCTGGAGGGACTGCATAAAGAAAATATGGATGAAGTTGGAATATTTCATTAATAATTTATTTAAAACCAAAATCACTATAAATCCAGCTTTAGCGTTGTTGAATATTTTACTTCAAAACTTCCCGGAGAACCAAAAAGGAATTACTCATATGTTTAAAGGGCATGTCCACCCCAAAATTTAACTTTTGATATGTGGTAGGGCATGCTCCCCCAGCCCCAACCGCATTAATATAATTGTTAGAAAGTCCCCCGATTCTTACTTACCTGCCCTCTCTCCCCTGCTGCAGTGTTCAGGCCCTCTGCTTGCATGGAATTGAAAGCAGGGGGCGGGACCGGCAGCTGCGTCCGTGATTGGCTGAGAGGAGGGAGGGCTGCACTGAGCATGCTCAACCTTGATGAGGTTGAGGAAGTCTCAGGCACAGCATGAGTCACACACTGCTCCTACACAGCAGTTTCCTGGACTTTGGAGGGGCACAGCAGGGGAACTATTTTGAGCAGGAATGTAAGGTAAGGATTGTTTTAAACTACTTGATGTGGCCAGTAAGGGGTTAAATTTTAGTTTTGGGGGTGGACATGCCCTTTAACCAATAATATGCAATACAAAAAAAGTTTGCAACGTTGGTACATAGACCCTAGATCAATGTAACCTAATCTAAAATAATGTGAATTTCAATTTAATTTCAAGTAATGGGATACCAAGTATCTTATGTGGAGGTATTGACTCAGGCTTAGGGATAAATATATAGATATATACAGTCATTATACAGTCATTACAATAATGTTATGATAGTTTGAAGGTCCTACCCAATGCTTTATCTATGTTTAAGAATAACGTCTTACTTTCTTAAGTTATTATATCTATATCATATTTTTGTATGTTTATGATTATATAAATATACTATTGTAACTCGCATGACAAAACTGAAGTTAATATTTTATTGTATGTTTTATAAAATTTAAGAAAAATTAAATGTTTTTTTTAAAAAATGGACTGCAGCCAATCAATATTTACACTCTCCTAAATTTTGTGGAAAGAGTATAATGGAGATATAATGGGCAGCACGGTGGCTCAGTGGTTAGCACTGATGCCTTGCAGCACTGAAGTCCTGAGTTCAAATCCACCCTTGGACACATCTGCAAGGAGTTTGTATGTTCTCCCCATTCTTGCGTGGGTTTCCTCCAGGCACTCTGGTTTCCCCCACAATCATAAATACTGATAGGCTGTATATAAATGTGCTTAGATTGTAAGCTCTTCGGGGCAGGGCCTGATGTGAATGTATACATATAATTGTAAAGCACTACGGAAGATGTTGGCGCTATATAAATCCATAATAACAATATTTGTAAAAATCTCTTTCCCTTTCTCTTTTTATATTGCCCATCCATATAGGTTGTAAGTTCTCATAGCAAGGGCCTCTTTTCCTGTGTCTTCATGTTTAAAGCTTACTTGTTATAATTTCTAATTTCTGTATTTAGTACTAACATCACTAAATAAATAACATTATATATACATATATTGGCCAAGAATAATGCTCCAGTTGGACTATGAACTACAGTATTTAAGATTCTGTTCAGCAGGATACAAAGAGAATATTTTTTAGACCATTCCCACAAGGCAAACATAGTATATAGGTTTATGAGTTGTAAACCTTTACACCCTGAATTCTAAATGTACTGACACCATACATAAAATAATATTCCCCTTTCACTCATGATCCATATTATAGGTTTACGTAGCCCCAACCATTGCCCCAGATAGAAAACCTACTTTCATTAGTATTTTCATTACAATACAAGTTTCTTTTAGCTTCATATACCATAGTCAACATGCTAATTATTTTAGATGGAAATATTTGGACAGAAAATTTTGCTGCAAAGCATTCTGGACAAAATTATGCAAAAGAGACACAATTTAACACTAATCAGCTTCAACAGTTCCAAATCTTGCCAGCGGGACTCTTATTTGTATTCTCTGTTAGCAACTCATTATTGCTGTGCTGCTCTGGCCAAATATATAACTGTTTTGGTTTTTTTTTAAACTCTCAGGGAAAAGTTTAAATAATTTGGACAGAAAATAACAATAATAGAAAGTACTTTAGTTGCTGACAGAGAAATGTATGTTGTTTTTATTACAAGTCATTAAAGTGAAATAATTCAAATTAGTTTATCTTTTTTTTCCCCCAAAAAGAGTATAGACTATTTTACATTAATTAAAACTTCATACTATAACAGTCTGATTTCACACTTATCATTATTATAATAATTATAATTTTTTCTAATATTATGGTTATTACAATAGAGCTGTATATTGGTCAATGTAAACATGCTTCCCTAGTGTTACAAAGCACTAATGTGACATCATTTATAGCCAATAAAACAACAGGAATACCTATTATATTCTAGGGCTTTGTACATATGTACAATACTGCAAGCTGTGTCTGCCACCGAATGTGGAATAATCATGAAAATTGTGCATGTCTGGCGGCTCCTATTGGTATTGTTTGTGATCCGTTCTGCAAGATTAATGAACAATGCTGATGCGATCAGATACACATAAGATTGTTGTGCCAAGTGGCAGGACTTTGGTCGATACCACAACACCTGGAGGCACCAGAAAACAATATTGGTCGGACGAGTACAGATAGGAAACACTGAGGATTGAAGTAGGATGATACAGTATTGCAGTAAATGTGGTGTTAATAAGAAAAGGCTTTTAAAACCTTACAAAATACATCAGAACAGCATAAAACTATTATAAATATTAATAAATAATAATAAAAAATAGAATAATATTTAAAATATTTGGATAGAGCACTGGTTGAATCTGTGTGCAAAAAGCATTAATAATAGGGTATCATGTAAATCAGGGATGTCAAATTTGTGGGCCTCATTAAAAACTCCCAAGTGGGTTTCACTAAAAAAGGGATGCAATCATTTTTGTCCCCAAAACTTACCTGTCTGATATTTAGTACATTTTGGCATAACGGTCAGGTAAGCATTGATGTGTGTGTCAGGTTTACACCCCAATGGATTGCGTTAAGTTTCGCACTGCTAGGTATTGCTAAATATAACTAAAATGTGTATTATATCATGTGAGCTGCGGCAATTCGGATAATAATTGAATTTCACACAGGCCCCACAAAGTGAGTGCAAAACCAACTCTAACCCGAGTTATTAATTTTATTTATATGGCATCTCCTTGTAAATAAATCAAATTTTGTAAATACGGCAATGTTAAAGTGGTAAAAGTTTATACTTATTGGACATATTTATGGTTGTACAGTAGGTGAACATAGGGGGCAGTATCCCTTTTATTGAGAATAAATGGCAGTCCAACTCTAGCTATCCCCATTTTTTATGCAGTATAACTTATTCAATTTGTGTCCTATTTGAAGGTCAACTGCAGAGAAATGCAAAGGATTTGAATAATTATAGCCTGTGTTTTTTATTTTTTCCTATTAAGGCTTTTTTTTCCCTTACAGAAAAAATGCAAAAAAGTTAAACCACCAGAGCTATTTACTTTATGCACACAAAAAATCCAGTTCAAATTGTTCAAATTCAGTATTACCATTAATATATTAACAGAGTTAAGCGTATGCAATTTGGAATCACACATACAGAACAGTAACGTACATGCAGTGCATATTTGCAGTGCACATACTCTCCAGTTTTTAATGTGTTTTTTGTTAGTTAGAAGTGTGGTTTTGGTTAGAAGACTATCAGGGCAATGTCATAAAAGGTATCATTAAAAATTGTGCTAATCTTGCCCCTACAAATCAAATGTTAACTTCCATTTGAAAGCTAACATCTGATTGGTTGGGGTAAAAGTAGCACCATTTTTAGCGATAAGAACTTTTATTACATCATAATATATCTGTATATCATTAGGGACACATCAGGTTTTGTTCTGCTGGCTCTTTTATGGAAATTTAGCGCATGTTATTTCGCATTTGCGTACGCGTTTTTGCTATTTTCAAAGAGAAACCGCATGTGCAAAAAATGCCTAATGCAAAACGGAAACGGACGGGCAATCGCATGCACATCGGAAATCGCAGGAATGTTCGTGTTCCCGCAATTTCCATGTTAGCGAAAATCGCGGGTGCAAATGCTTGAAAAACACGCTAGTGTGGCCTAGCCCTTAACCTTATCTTGACATACGCAACAACAACACAAAAGCCTTCTTAGTTACAGAACTTACTTCAAACATGTACGTAAATGAAACTTACACAATAGGAATCTTACACTGTATAGGTGTTCTGGGGGGGGGGGACTTTTAAATTGGATTAAGAAGATCTTTAAATTGACATTTGCACCGACATGTATTTTAACAGCATTAATCTATTTTGCAGTGTTAATCTGCAGTGTGAATCTTCTTTTCACATTTTCATGTCAACTTTTTACCTCTTCGTAAAACCAAACCAAAAACTGCAAATCAAAAACTGCAACAAAAAAAAGTCAACTTTTTACCTCTTCATAAAACCAAACCAAAACAAAAACTGCAAAATTCCATTCTTTTCAAATGTAAATTTTTTCTAATTTCGGGACATCCCTGCACTAGTTTCAATGGTGAAATTTCGAAAAATTTCGTCCCTAAACCAGTTTTCATTGACAAAATTGCGTTGGTTAATTTTGACAAGAAAATTTACTAGCATTTTACAAACCCGCCTGTAGAATGATATTGGTGGGTTTACCCATTTCTTAATGTATAAAATAATGGCTGTATTAGATTATTTTAATTTTTTTGCAGAAATTTCCTTAGGCAAATTAAAGAAAAGAGATGTTCAGGTAAACCTCAAAAGTAACATTGCATATTCAGTAACCCTCAAAAGTAACCTCACATATTCAGTAACTCTGAAAAGTAACCTCATATATTCAGTAACCCTGAAAAGTAACCTCACATAATCAGTAACCCTAAAAAATAGCTTTGCATATTCAGTAACCCTCAATAACCCTCGAAAGTAGCCTTGCATAATTGGTAACCCTCTAAAGTAGCCTTGTATATTCAGTAACCCTCAAAAGTAGCCTGCGGAACCTCGAAAATAGCTTGCGTATACAGGAAGCTCGTTTTATGTAGGTTATGGTTATATGTATGTGTCTCCCAGACCATTTTCCAGGTCCCTATGTCATTTAAACTACCTTACTATTGCAATTTCGACCTTAAATTTGGTCAGAACTTTCAGATTTTTTTACCCCATTGACTTCTATGGGTCCGTTTTGAATTTACTGTATTATTCTCGGTTGTTATAGGGGGAGAAAAGTTTTAGAGAAATAATTAGATGATTATTAAAATAATTTCAAATGATCAAATATACTGAATTAGGTTACAAGCTAAAATGTCCAGTATTTTATCTTTATTCCAAAAATGACTGTGTGTGAACTGACTAACCCACATAAGTAATTGTACTGATTTAAAGGAGAACTAAACCCAATTTTTTATACTCCAGAATCTGAAAACATCCCCCTAAAACACCAATAAGCTATAAAATCCCACTTCAGCAAATTGTATTAAAGTAAATGTAAGCCTGTTAAGAACTGGAAGAAGTATCTGTGTGTATGTGCAGTGTCAGACCACACCTCCTGACCTCAGTCACATGCTTCCTTGCTTTATCTGTCCTGTAAAAAGATTGGCTAGAGATTATTCATGGGTGTGACCAACTGTAACAAGTTTCTGCCATAGCTAAGGACTGAGCATGTGCAGAATATAATGGTCGTTGACCAAACTGTGTGATACTAGAATGCTGTGAAGTAAAGCACAAACCATATGTTATTTAGGTAACTGTCCCAGTGCCCATATCAAAATGAGAGGTAAGACACAGATTATTGTTTATGTATCAAGGTGTTCTGCCTTCTGGTTCAGTGTTGTTCTGGAGCTTTGGTTGTCCTTTAAACATAAAAATCTCCAATATCCAGGCTGTTATTATTAATCTCTTAATCATCAGAGTTCAGCTTTTTTCTTATATAGCCTTTCTGATGCACACTTTAATCCATGGATCTACACTCCAAAAAGCACAATTTACTGTAGGTTTACTATTCTTTTTTATTTGATTACTTATGCATTCAACCAAAAAATGTAATTATGCTCAACATAAAAAAACAGCCAAGACTACACTGTAAGTACGGCATATTATAATTTATTACTTTATTAAGAATAATTACTTAAAATACAATATCAGGAACTGGTTTAAAAGTCTTTTTTTACAGACAGAATTTTTAGAGAAATGTGTCAACAGCTATATTAATCACTAAAAACACATGAGGGTGCTTAGGACTTAAATAAACACTACTAATGTAGTTACTGTCTCCACCCACAGCCAATGTATCCCTGATGCTCCTTTCTCTGACAAAGATGAGCATATATCAAAAGGGGTGGCCAGACTGGGGGAGGAGCCAGAAAGCTGCAGGTTTTGTGGTGCATTTATCAGTACTGGAAAATCTACCAGTCTTTAGAGAAAAGTGATTGTCATTTTGGAGGCAGCACTTCTGTATGGTTTTTCTGGAAGGTTTTGTAATAATGTATTTTTAGATTCACTGTTATGTTTTCATGTTTTTATACTTCTTTTTTGCAGATTGTTTTTGTAATTTAAAAACTTAAATAAGAATTATGTGAATGTTTGCATGACTTTTTTAATGCCAGCCTGATGATCAATCCACCCCATAACTTCAGAATTTCGGGATGCCTACTGGGTAGGCAGGTAAAAGGAATATTACATAAGTCTAACAGGTTAAAGGGATATTACTAATGTACTAGCAAAAAATGTTCACTGAGATGCACACTTAAATGTGGATTATTTTATTTATTTTTAACTTAAACTATAATTATACCGGGTTTGGGGGCTGAGGAAAATAAGCAATAGATTTTTTTTGTGGGTGAGCATGCCCTTTAAAATTATAAAATTAAAGGAACCATTGGAATATTAGTCAAAGTTAAAATGGCAAATAATTGTCTAAAATCCATGAGATATACAAAACCAAGCTATACATAATTTTTTGGTTATAATTCAGGAAAATGATATTTAATCTGGAGGTGTCCCTTAAAAAATTATAGATGCAGCTAATAATTGAGTAAGTGTGTGTTGCCCATATCCTGCAAGGCTGCATACATGTGATCAACATATGTTTCGGGTAGAGATGGCCGAAACTGCCGGGTTTCGTTCCGTTTTCAGATCTCAGGAAAATCCTGAAGATTTATTTTCCTGAAGAACGTTTTTTATTGAACGTTATTTACAAAAATTCTCGAAAATAGCCTTGAATGTTCGATAATCCTTGAAAATATGATCGGAAACTATTTTTAAGTTTACGATCGTATTTTCGAGGATTATTGAATGTTTGAGACTATTTTCGAGAATTTTCACAAATAGCTTGAACTTTCAATAAAAATCGAAAATGCTCTCCGAAGTCACAAAATCTGAACGTTCTGTTTCAGACAGAACATTCAGATTTCCGAAACGAGGGGTTCCATGTTGGATCGGATCCCATCTCTAGTTTCGGGATGTACCAGTCCTTTCTTCTGGGTCCTCCAACTGTACAACTACAGTACATTCCATGTACATGAAGGTGCATACAAGATTTGCCAGAAACCCTGACATGTGTGCTGTAAGAAATCTCTTTATTGTTAAGCTAAAAAAAAACTGCACACATATTTTATTTTATTATGAATAAACAGCACTGAACATGGATTTTTTAACTTGTTCTATTTCAAAATCATATTTTCTAAACAGTGTCAATTTACAGCCAAACACCTACAAATATGTTATCTACTTGCACACTGGCTTATCTGGTACAGATCAGACAGATTTACCAATTAATATAATAACTGGTAGTCTGTTGGACTTTAGCTCAACCATACATTTGGCCAAAAATTACATACTTTGCTTTCAACTAATCTTGGTAAAAAAAAAAATTTAACAACCGCTGGGCATGTACAATATTTCAGACTGAAAAACTGAAATATTGGTCTGCACAGTTGACCAGGCAGAAATGTTGACCCATGCTCACCAGACCATATAAATCTTATGTACAATGGTCAATAACCGGTTTATAAAACAACTTTAAACATCATATATATGCTAGATAATTGTTGTCAGATGCAGCTGTGAATAATCATTCTAGCAGGCAACCTAGCATGTGTACAGATGTGTCCCAACATCATTGAGTGATTGATCTTGCTGAATACATAAACAATATCAGGGAATATCAGGGAAGGTTTTGCCTTGCCTCTGTGGCTTTCATGCTTTCTTGCCTATCCTCTCCCAACAGAACAGAACTATCTGTCACAGCAGTAGCATAACAATTGCAAGGGGGGCCAGTAATTAACAGTCACTATGATCAACTGTTTTAAACAGCTGTTTGCATAATCCTCTATTTTCATATGCACAATCAGCTGTCTAAAAAACATCTGGTCATCAGAACCAGGCCTGCAGCAAGGGTTACAAAATTTGTAACTGGACTTGTTATTAGAGTGATTGTGTCACGACAAACAACAATTAACTAATGCAGGTACACAAGGCTTTAGTCTTTACAACAGTACTGATTGAAAGGTTTCAGTTTTTAGTGGTGAATATTTTAAATAAAATGAACCAAACTTGTTAGTGGTAAATTTACTATAAAGGAGATCCAGGGAATAATTACTTAAACGCTTTGGGATTTCTAGATAAACTTTGTTCAGGCAAGAATGTGTCTTTAAACATACATTTTTGTATGGTACTTGTGCCTTCATTGAGTAGTAAGTCATTTGCATATTTTCCTGTCTTGGTGAGATGTGAATATGCTCCTAAAAACATTTTAAACTCTTTCTGGTTGGAAATTTGCTTTGTTCTGTTTTGCGATAACTTACAGAGAAGTAATATTCTCATCCAATCAAATTCTTCTCTTATAAACTGTTTAATTTTTGTACATTGACTGAGGCAATTCACCCTGGGAAAGAGAGAGAAGCTGTCCAGAATTCTACTATGTATCTCCCTAAAAGAAAGGGGAAGTGAGTGTAAAAATAAAAGCTTTACTTTTGTAAGAATGCAATTAGAAGAAATTACTTGTATGTTGTTTTTTAAATTTAAATTGTCGGGCTATAAGGTAGTTGGTGTCTGTTGATCTAACTTCTCCTTTATAGGAAGGAAAATAAAAACGCCAATAAGCATTTATTGCAACCTTATTTTACAGAAAAGAAAGACAGAATACAGTATGCTTTTGCTAGAGAGCACTTTGCCCTTCTTCCATGTATCTTTTAGAGACAACAAGTCCTTACGTTTCTTTCATTAAAAAAAAATCTGTGATTAGCTAACTTGTGATATATTACTCAGGTGGTAAAGGACTTTTCCCTGATCTAATCATTGTTTTAGTCTTATAGAATATGATACATTGTCCCCTTTTTGTCAAGTGGGGCAAGAAGTTGTTGAAAATCTGTAGTTCTGAGATAACACAGACAATCATTTCAAAAACTGTTTTGTTGAAATAAATTCCTGCACATTTAAACTCATCACTCTGTGTGCTTAGCTTTTGTGTATGTCGACATTGAAGGCTGAAAGCTACAATAGTGTGGGACTTTCCAACTTTTCACAATATTTCTTAGTATATAAATAAAAAGTAACAATTTAACAACCAGCTGTCTGTTACTGATTTCCTAACAGAGGCATTTGGAAATATATTGTTAGACCTTTATTGTAGTAATCTGCTCATCTTAGATGGTTCTGCTATTTATTTGCAAAAATATAACAGGATAAGTTGACCGTGGCCACAGAATTGTCTAAGAACTGTCTTAGTTATTTATGTTTTAAAGGGTTCAAATGGTACAGCCCAGAATTAATAACTTGCACAACAGCAGTCTTTTCAGTAAAGAGATGTATATAATTTTACATTCCTAGGCTACATCTGACTATTGGGCTACTGCCAGTGCCACAATCCCAAGCAGCCATTGGTTCCTAGATTTATTTAATGACTATATTTATTTTCTTTAAGGGTAGTCACCCTTAAAAATATTTTTATATATGATGTTCCCCCATGTCTGCCAGCCCCAACCGCATATATTTATTTTCCAAAAGCCCCCCAAACTCTTACTTACCTTCCCTGTTCCTCCGCCGCACTGCGGCCTCGCTTGCGAGAATGCAAGCAGAGGGGCGGGACCGGCAGTCGCGTCTGTGATTGGCTGAGCGGCAGCCAATCACGGACGTGGCTGCTGGCCATTCAGTGCAGCGGAGGAAAGCGGAGAGGTAAGTAAGAGTTTGGGGAGCTTTTGGAAAATAAAAAATATGTGGTTGGGGCTGGCAGACATGGGGGAACATCATATGAAGGGGGTTTAATGCTAGGGGAGGGATAGTAGAACGGGAGGGAGAGGGAGGGAGAGGGAGGGGGGGAGGGAGGGGGGAGAAGGGCTGCAGTCGCATGACAAATATCTACAGGAGGCAAGGTAGCAGGCAGAGTCCTGCTAGCCTCCTGGTGGACAGTTTTTGGGACTTTAGGGGGGGTTCACAGGAGAAACCCTATGGAGCTGGGATGGGAGGTAAGGATTAACTACACTACATGTGGCGCCATTACTGGGGGGATTATAGTTTTGGGGGTGGACATGCCCTTTAAATTACGTAATATATAATAAATAAAGTATACATAAGTTTTACAAGAAAAAGTCACATATTATTATTAAAGGGCCACTGTGGTCTCCAAACAAGTTAGGATTAAATGAAAGCCTGCAGTATTTTCTTTATAATGAGCCGGCAATCACATCTCTGGCTTCACCCTGTGAGAAATGATATCAAGGTGAATGTTCAAACTTCCTGCTTCCAGTAGGTTGAGTGACATCACCTTAACTCTGCCTCACCCCTTTGCCCCGGGGGAGAAGCATGCTCAGTATAGACTTAATGCTGGGGAAATTAAGAAGTACCTCAGGGAGTTCAAGCAGGAAGTAATATTGCTGAACCTTTCCTGCAATAACTTCTCACAAATTTTATCTAGAGATGTGATTTAGGTTTTATTTTGAAGGTACAATGGATGGCTTTTTATATAATTCTTACTAGTTTGGAAGAATTGGAGACCACAGTGACCCTTTAAAGGGGAAATATACTAATGCAGTAACAAAGTGGACCCATCACTCTTTAATATGCACAAGGTTGTCTATGAGACAGTAGTAGTGTTAGGGGTATTGACTGGAAGAAGAGCCAAACAGCTCAGTTACTATAGCATGACTACACCTTGTTTTCCTTTTAACTGTTATTAACAGGCTCAACTTACTTTATACCATATACCTGTATGATATGCACGATCAATCATAATGTATATGGCATATAAAGTATATGACTGCTCTCCTTGCTACACTTGTGGCCTATAGCAAAGTAAAAAAGAAAATCATTTGCCTGTCACTATAAACCTGCAGATAATCTACCTTTCTAATGCTTGGGTATTCAACTATGTGCAAAACTGAATGTACGATGAGTATGATAAGAACTGCTTCTTGGTCACAAAAAATAATTAATATCTAAATAAACTGTAATCAGAATAGTTTCATATGCAAAGACATGCTAATAATGAAAAATAAAGTAATCATACCCCTCTACTAAAGAATAAAACTGCATTTATTAGCAGGGATAATACATCATTTTACAACAAAATAATCCATGTGAGTGTTTTAAATGCAGCATGCAAGGAACAAATCTGGTAGGAAGAAACCTATTCAACAAAGAACAATCTAAAGTCAATAATCAAACTTAGGAATTCAGTGCAATGGAAAATTTTGACCACGAGCCCTGAAAATAAAATTCATAGTGCTGGTGTAATAGGGCATATAGGGCTTGCATCTGCATCCAATCACAGACGCGACTGCCGGTCCAGCCCCTCTCTGATGTTTCCTGTTAGCAGAGAAGGAAGAAGAGACTCTCGGTAGCGAAGGGACTGTAAGTACATAACCCTAAATAACATTATATGAAAAGATAATTTTTCAACTGGACATGTCCTTTAATACAAAATCCAGTTAATACAAAATCTGATGTGAATGTTGCAATATCTGTCCTCCATCCCTTCAAGGTCAATCATTTTGAGAGGTAAAGATCTCTGTACTCCTCTTCCTTTCAGGTTTTCGCAATGCAGTAATCCCCTATCATGAGTTTCTGCATCACGGAAACCCTGAAGGTAAGGAGCACAGAGAGTAACACCAGTATTTAAAAGGCGCTTTGTAGTGCAAACACGAACACTAAGGGGTATTACATGAGGGGCCTATGCCATTAATAAAAAACAATGAAGGCTCTGCAAAATTGGAGTTAAAACATTGCTTTCCCCAAATTACATTAGGAACTCCATTTACCCCATAGCATGGGATATTGCATCTCCCTGTATGTGTGTGAAAAAATAACATTGATCATTTTCTCAGTGGGCAACAAAATAACAACCACACAACTGCAAAACTGTAGCAGGAATCTAGACTAGGACCAGGCAAGAGAAAGCACATGGCAGAAACAAACATCTAGATCCAAAAGACACATATAGCAGGTCTAACGGGCTTAAACTATAACAGGCAGTGATTATGGGTATGTTTGTGTTTATACACCAGAGCTGGAACTTGTCTAATTGTTAAGATGTTCAAGTGTTTTACTTAAAACGCTAGTTCACAAAAACAGCAAATTAAGTAAAAATGCTTCCCAAATCAGCTATGCCACTGGTCTCTAATTGTAAAAGCTGGAAGAAAATGAATTATTTGTTAAATAGACAAGCACAGAATTTACATTTACATTTTGAGAAGTGAAGAATTGTGTTTTGTCTGCTCCTTTTGTGAAGTAATTTGTACAGCTCTCAAGCATTTTTTCTAAGTATCTTGATTTGGGCTCCATCAAGTGTATATATTTGTATCTGCCTAATACAACACACATAGTAATTCAAGTGTTTTTGTTAAAATCCTGTTTTACTGCAATGCACTTCAGTAGAGCATGCATTGCTATAGTGATTGTTATAATTATCGCAGTGGAACACAAAGACACCAAAGCTTTGATGAAGAGGAAAAGATCTGTGAAATGCAGCAGAAACTGTTTCAATGGGTTTGCCACTGAGACAAGCAGTAGCTATTTTGAATTCATTCTGTGTAACAAAACAAGGATAGAATCCCAAAGTAGAAGATTAATCTGTGAGTTTTTATTTACTATTTTCGCTTGGAATTTCAGTTTATATTGTGTGTCCAACTATCAGTTTGACAGTTGCAAGGATGTTTTAAAACAGTAATCTAGAGGACATATTCATTGGAGCAAGAGATGTATCACCCTCCTTTAACATCAAAGGGCAAAGACAAAATCAGGTTAAAAAAAAACATAGACAATTTGCCTATTATTTAATTATTCAGTCTGATTAATCAAATTATATGGCTCGTGACTAATAAACATTTTTAAGATATTGCCTGCACCAGAGAAGGTGCTTACTACATACAACCTGATCTTTAGGATGTACAAATGCCCACTGGTCTGTCTAGCAATTCAACAATTCAACAAAGTTATTATCTATTGCAGCTCCAAATGCTGGGCCAAAAAAATCAAATCATAGGGTTTAACTAAAGGAAAATACAGACATCTGATTATTGACCGCTTAAGTGTGTAAAGAACAGCCAACAATCTAATGTGTGCACAGGCTCCTACCGGCGTTATCAAGTGATCCGTCCAGACGGATTGCCCAATTATGCTACACTCCTGTTTTCATTGCATTTTTCATTCTGCTTTCCCCTCCTCTCTCCGCTTAAACAGAGGAAGATTACTGCACCTCCATTTCAATTCAAATCTCTTGCCTTCTTGACAAAACATTTTGGCAGAGTCACAAATGTTTACACATTCACATTGTTTGTAGAATATTATTTAGAGTGATCAGATCTTTATTAGCATAAAAACTTTACATCACAAACCCCATTTTCGTTATATTTTGGCCTTGCACAAAATATTTAGCTTACTTCATTTCAGTATAGACATATCATCAGCACAGATAAAGGTGTGTAAGAATTAAGTTGTATCATTCTTTCATTGAGATTACGGATTCTTCCTGTGACAGCCTCCAAAGATACACATGCAGCCATTAATCAAAATGGCCTCACATGCAGGAAAGTTGCTGCTAAAAATATTACACCTGAAAGTATAATTTACAAGATCATCAAGAACTTTAAAGTAGAAGGTTCAATTAAAGTTAAGAGGGTTAAGATGGTCCAAAAACTGCTAGGACCATTTCCATACAGAGTATTTATGAGTCCTGGTATTGAAATAAAGCTTGTTTGGATTCAGAACTGCCAGTTCCGAAAATCCATGGCTCCAATGGATTATCTCTGAAATTTACAAAACTCTGAACTAAAAATAGGTATATTAGAAAATCAAAAATTTGAAAATTAGATTAAAAATTTCCAATAAAAAATTCTAAAATTGCAATATGATTTTCAAAAACTGCACTAGATTCTTTTGGGCTTGAATCTGACTTTCAGAATGTTCAGCAGAACCACTATCAGAATGAAAATTGCCAGCTACTGAGTTGTGTTGCCACCATTAGAGAGTTTGCTCAAAATTTGAAATAGGTGGGTATGTGAAAAACATCAAGGATAGATTGAAATTTTGCAGGCAGAAAGTACAAGGATTGGATAACAAAAGACTGAAAAGGTCAGCTCTCCAGAAAAGAAAACACGAACAGAACTACTGTATGAGTTCTGTGTCACATGAAGAGCAATGCATCCTGAGACAATCTTTGTGTGAGTTTGCGTCTCATCCACTCACAATTCTGCCCAAAATTACTGCCATGGATAATGGTATCAAAACATCCTGTAAGAACAACTTCTCCCAATAATCCATGTACAATTTGGTTACGTTCTGTGCCTTTTTCCAGCGTGATGGAGCACTATGTCACATTTCTCAAAAAGAGCTTGGACAAGCAGAAGTCTAGAAGATTATCAAGATTAATCAAGATTAACTCCAAACACTAACAGGACAAACATGGATCACTGTCATTCAGGATTTATCCCCAAAGAAGATATCCAGCATACCACAGGGAATCGCAAAAGTAATAAAGGGTCAATACTGTATATTTTGACTTAAGTTGGTGGGTTTAAAGGATAAGTGCACTGTAAAATCAAGTTATGTTCATTTGGAAGCTGCAGCTTTAAAAATACTGTTGCCATATTTATTTTTTACCTATGCCCCTCCAGAGCCTACTTTTGTGCCTTGAAAGTTGCTGACATCTTGTTACTGGTTTGCTGAATGTTAAGCTCCGCCCCTCTGAGATTTCCACTGCTTTCTCCTGCTTGAGCCTCAAACAGTAATGCCTGTGAGTTCCGTGCACGTGTGTGTGTGCACGGAACTCACAAGCATTACTGTTTGAGGCTCAAGCAGGAGAACACAGTAACAAAGTTATTGAGGCACAGGATCACGAGATAATCTACAAATAAACAGTATCTAGTCCAAGTGAACCAAGGTGCTGGTACTTTATATAATGAATATAATGAGCAAACAAAGAAAAGGAAAGAGTACAGCACTCAAATAATACTGAATATAAATAAAAACCCTTTATTAGGAGAACCATATGAATCCACATAGGGGTACACAGATAAGTGATAGACAAGAAAATAATTAAAACTTTTAAAAACATACAAAACAAGCAGGAGAAAGCAGAGGAAATCTCAGAGGGGCGGAGCTTAACATTCAGCAAACCAGTAACAAGATGTCAGCAACTTTCATGGCACAAAGGTAGGCTCTGGAGGGGCACAGGTAACAAAAAAATATGGCAACGGTATTTTTAAAGCTGCAGCTTCCAAATGAACATAACTTGATTTTTACCGTGCACTTATCCTTTAACAATAAAACCCTTTAAATCGTGTCAACTGTTTATAATTGTTTTTCTTTATTACAAAGAAACATGTAAAAAACAATTTAAAAATTGAGAATCAACAACGTTTCTAAAGCACAACATGTGTGTTACTGCCTAAACTGTATATTACCAACACAGTGCTGCTTTATAATCTACCCTTTTCTTCTTTGGCTACTAAATTATGTAAGCAGTTTGATTTTTAGAAACAATCATTGTATGTTGCACTCGGGGAAATTGTTGTTACGGTACAAAGAGTAAATGCAAGGCAGAAAATAATAACCAGGTGAAAGTTAATAAAACAGAAAGAAAAGTAGCTAACTGCCCTCTAGAGCCAACAGTTAAATTAAGCAATTGGGAATCAAATATAAACAGTCATTTTAACTTTGCTTTATAATTTATTATTTAGCATTCACTTTAATGGCATGCCAGTTTAATACAACACATTGAAAATGAAAAAGTTCTAGTTGATTAAATGTCATATCTACTCTTTAAAATGAAGAAAAAAACAATAATACTTTTTCCCAGAATACCTTGTGTAAGGTTATCAAAATGTAAGTCCAGTAATAAGTTTCATTTTTATTTCATTTCTATTTTAAAAAGACGGAAATATGACATAAGTAACCCATTGAATAGTCTTACTTGCACAGACATTTTTAGAAACAAACCATATTCTGTAAAGCCTGTTACACATGCCGATAGGTAATATGACAGTCAAGAATAAAACTGACCACCAATATTTTGCCCAGACCAATTTTGCAGTCTATTGAAGACAATAGGATTTGCTGTGATTTACCAACCATATAATTGACCAATTTTACCTAAAGTACAATCAGGAGCAATTGGCCAGGTTAGAAATTTCATCTGATATTTTTACCCAGTCAACCAAAATAGTCCATTCAGCTGTTTTTTTTTACCAGTCCATGGATCAGTAACAAATGTAGGGATAGCCTTTTGGTATTTCCATTTTTTAAAGTGTTTACTTTACAATAAGTTCTGAAGAAGCAGCACCCGGGCCAATGTGATACATTGGTAAGCATATACCCTGTACACATACTATATATATTGTGGATGTTTGTTTCATGTTTCGATGGTGACTTGGAGAGCACTAAAGTGGAGGGTTCGGGTATTTCTCAGTATGCACCCCGACCCACATCTAATTAAAGTGAGCACTTCTTAGAAATGAAAGAAACTTAATAGTGTGTGGTGTATAGGGAGTAGAGCACTGTTTGTACATTTTGTATATATCTTATTGCTAACTGAAATGTAAGATGTTTTAGATTGGATATCTAAAGAAATAGGGGACAGATCAACAAAATCAACAAGATACAGTGACGGAAAGGAAGAATTATAGTTTATAGTACTGTACATTGTGGAGTGTTTCCCAATACTAATAAGGGTCAAGGGCATGTTAGACTACTTTCCAGCATTTACTCTAAAATGATCTGCAATTTCCAGTTTTACCAAGATCGCTATTTTCTCTCTTTGCTGTTACACAAAGCTGAATACGGTGGTGTGCACCGATGACAATGCCGTATTCATTGCCTTAAGACCACTATTGTAGCAAAATCGATCAGCTTTATATATACAACAAAAATAACAATTGTTGCCATTAAGATATCCTGTGATAGCGCAATGGTTAAAATATTGATCGTTTCTAAATATGCCACTTAGGGGTTGTAGCACTAAATTAATGGATTTAAACCCTCCCTTAGACACATTAGTTAGGAGTTTGTATGTTTTCCCTGTAACTTGATGTGGATTTTCTCTGGGGACTCCAGTTTCCCAAACAGTAATAGACACACTGATAGAATGTATGTGTCAAATAAAATGATTGGAAACTGTATGGGGCTTTTTGTGAGTCTCTGAATAAAGTATTCCCTTCAACAATTAATTTCAAAATAAGCATAAATCTCTATAACCCTCTATTCGGATTTAGCTTTTTTTCTTTCTCTCTCTACATATTAAGCCTTATAGTTGTTAGGGGTGATGTCTGAGTGTATGCTAAAGGGCTACTTTTATGGTGTAATGTTTGGGAAAACAAGCTGAAAATAAAACATGCTGCTAAACATTTTACAGTAGTCTTTCTCTATGTGTAATTAATGAAAGGGTTTTCTCCCTGTTTTAAAGCTAATCTTCTCTAAAGTGATTTGATTGGGACACTCATTTAATCACAATTTTAAACTACATTTTGCACTGCAGAATTGAACAGTCCCTACATTTTTTTTTAAAAATCGTATTTGGTTAGAGATGGCCTGCCTAACGAAGGGTAGACAGGTTATACATTAAAAACTATACGATAGCTCTGCAAAGGGCTCTGTAGATAAATGAATGAATATCAGGCTTTGCTTTTTTGAAAATCCATTTGCTGAGTGGGTCCTAATGGTACTTGTAACAGAGATGGAGTTAAGTGCTGCTTATTTTTTATTCCTTAATAGAGATAATAATAATTCTGAAAATTTGCATTTTATGCAGAAACTCGCTTATATACAGTAATAAAAATACACAGAAAGCAAATGCAAGCGCCTCCAGTTTTCCCTGCATATTTTGTGACACGTGAATACATAATCAATAGTTTGTACATTTTAAATGTATTAGTTAATGAGGTTATTTTTGAAAGGCTGTCCTCAAAAATGTTTTGTTTTATTATGAGTACATGAAAACACATTTGAAATATGCCTGACAAAGCAATAAAAAGGTGCAAATGTTGGCCTGTGCTAGAGATGAACGATACTGATGAGTTTTATTATGCAGAATTTATTGAAATCTAATTCAAACCCAATTGAATTTTCATTTTTAAAATTTTGCAATTTTTCCAAATATTTGGAATTTTCCAAAAATTTGTTGGATCCACGTATTTTTAAAACCAAAGTTTAATTGAAAAGATCTTCAGGGTTATTCAATAAAAGTTCTTATCGATTAAAATGGTGCTAATTTTGCCCCAACCAATCAGATCTTATTTAACATTTGAAAGCGAACATCTGGTTGGTTGGGGAAAAATTAGCACGATTTTAAACGATAAGAGCATTAAAGGACAACTAAAGCCACAGAACAACACTGAACCAGATGGCAGAACACCTTGATATAAAACCAGTAATCTGTGTCTTACCTCTCATTTTGATACAGACACTGGGAAATTTACCTAAATAACATATGGTTTGTGCTTTACTTCACAGCATTCTAGTATCACACAGTTTGGTCAACGACCATTATGTTCTGCACATGCTCAGTCCTTAGCTATGGCAGAACCTTGTTACAGTTGGTCACACCCATTAATAATCTCTAGCCAATGCTTTTACAAGACAGGTAAAGCAAGGAAGCATGTGACTGAGGTCAGGAGGTGTGGTCTGACACTGCACATACACACAGATACTTCATTAAGTTTTTAACAGGCTTACATTTACTATTATACATATACTATTATATATTTACTGTGGGATTTTATAGCTTATTGGTGTTTTTAGGGGGTTGTTTTCTGATTCTGGAGTACAAAAAATTGGGTTTAGTTCTCCTTTAATTGAATCTCCCAGCTTATCTCCAACAGTAACTCAGTAAAATCATCCTATTGGTGTGTGTAAATTAATAGCAAAGGGACATTAGGCAATTCTCATTGCATCTACCCTTAAAACATGATGTAACGTACAGAAGAATGAGACAACAATCACACCCTTATCTTTTCATAAACTGCTATATTTAGACTTAAGTTCAGTTTTAAATACGCTTTAAACAAGGTGAAATTATTATTATTTAACTAGCAGCTAAAATAGGGCCCATGCTTATGGTTTCTTTTTAATATTATTTTTTTAGCCTATTTCTTGTTTTGCAGAAGCCTGTCAACCTGTCCGAATGGGTTGTTAGTAACTGACAGATTGAAAGTCTCTCAGTGGAAGAAATTGCATCTAATTAAGGATGTTAAGCTATGACAAATACATTTAACCTGTCAAGTAACACTCTTGCTACATGCATAGCAAACTACTTGTCAAAAATTCGAATTAAAATGATTTATATAGTACTTGCAGTAAGTCAGATAGGGACAGCTCATTGGCAGTTTAAAGCTTACAGCTGACCCTGATTTTTTGGAGTGAAGGAGGAGTGATACATGTGTGAGTGAGTGTATGTATACAAAGGTTTTTCTTTTGTAGAAAGGTTATGAATCATGTTAACACAAATTATTAAATGTTGGTGTGAATCCCAAAGACAAATCTTGTTTGCAATGTACAGCAAAAATCTCTCCTGCTAATTCCAATTTGAATATCTGAATATCATTTTGCCAGTTTAAAATGATTGATCATGTCCATTTATTTTAGTGTAAATGAACAGCCTTCCCTTTATACTAGGAGGATTGATGACAAGTGAGATTTATGGCTGTAAGGCAGTGAACATAAGAACACAGAGACATATACAGAGAAGCTGGTGCCTTGCAGTCCTGGGCTAAACTGTATTTATAATCAGCTAGGTTGAAAAGAAGAGTGTTTGCTTTTTCTCTGTTTGTTTGGCTTTCTTTAGCTATTCTACTTTGCCCCACAATCATAAAGACAAACTGCTAGCTTGTGTGTGTAATAGTTAAGGTAGGTTCCAGAGTTTCAACCCAAACCCAATTTCGGGTACATGCTATTGGTTCTGCTTTTAGAATTTATAATACCAATTTGCGCATTGAGTTCTCTACTGGTACTGACTATGACCTTGCCTTATTCCTCTGTACGCCACTAAGTTTGATCAGGGAATTTGGGAATGCCAGCAGGAGAAAACCAAAGATTCCTACTCAGAGCAACCTCCTTTTTCTTCCTCACCTCATGTGTCTTCTATGCCCACGGAAGAACCTATGCAGTTGGGCACTTCCAAGTTGACCCCTACTGAAAAGAACCAAAGGCTTTGCTTGTATGGTGGTGCAACTGGTCACTTTGCACATTCCTGTCCTGGCAAGGAGCTGGGAAACTCCAGGGACTTGTTGGATTGGAGGAAGTCCATCTAGGTAAACAGTTAATTCCTACTGTTAAGTCTTCCAAAGTTTTGTTTCCCTTAGATGTTTCCTGGGGGGGGTTCTAGTTAAGTCTTTCAAAGTCTTTTTAGACAGTGGGGCTGTGGGTAATTTTTAGATCTATCCTTTGCTCGATCCTTATGGATCACAGAAAATATGAAAATATTGAGTTTTTCCTCCTTAATCTTTCTTCCTCTCCTGTAATTCTGGGCCTTCCTTGGCTCTGTAAACAAAAAGTTATTGATTGGGAAACAGGTCAGATAGTTAAATTAGGGGGGCTAACTGCTTTACAACATGCCTTTCACTACAGTTGCCCAGTGTGTCTTTGAAAGGTTTACTGCTTCATTTTCACAAATTTGCCAATGTGTTTTCTTCACAGGTTGCTGATGTGCTGCCATCCATATGTCATATGCCTGCGCTATCAACCTCTTTCCTGGCACTATGCCTTCCAGGGAACATGTATACAATTTGACCAGCACTGAAAGTCAGGCAATCAAGAATTATGTTAAGGAGAACTTGGAAAAGGGGTTCATTTGTTGTTGTATACCTAGATGACATTCTTATATTTTCCAATACACTAAAGTTTCACTGTTCCCATGTCCATCTAGTGTTAGAGAAACTTAGAGAAAATAAATGATATGCTAAGTTGGAAAAATGTATTTTTGAAACTGACCATGTTCCTCTTTTAGGGTGCATCATATTAATCCAAGGGCACACAATGGACCCAGAGAAGGTTTAAGATATCCTGAATTGGTCCCCTTCTTCCAACCTTAAGGCTTTTCAGAGGTTCTTGGGCTTCACTAATGTCTACAGGTGGTTTATAAAAAATGTATCCTCTGTAGTAGCTCTGTTAACTAATCTCATCAAGAAGGGTGCAGACCCCTCTAATTGGCCTCTGGAAGCCCATGAAGCCTTTAAAAAACTCAAAAAAGCCTTCTGCTCTGCTCCTATCCTGGTTCATCCTGATTTCAGGCATCCCTTTGTAGTTGAGGTTGACGCCTCAGAAGTGGGGGTAGGTGCTATCCTGTCACAGTATGCTAGGTCCAGTGAGCAACTGCCCCCTTGTGCCTTTTTCTCCAAGAGTTCTCCTCAGCTGAATGTAATTATGACATTGGCATTATAGAACTGTTGGCTATTAAATTGTCCCAAAACAAAGATGCAAACGAGGGAGCACACTATATGTGTAGAATCAACAATTTATTGTGAACAACACACAATGTTTCGGGACTACAATGTCCCTTCCTCAGGTAATTGGGATTATCTGAGCTTGTGGAGTAGAGAGCTGAGGGATAACACCTATCTATTGTCTGGCAGCAAGCCAACAGCGATGTGCTAGAGTGTTTCTGAACTGTATGGCTATTAAATTGGCATTCGAGGAGTGGAGGCACTGGTTGGAGGAAGCTCAACATCCTGTTAAGGTCTTAACTGACCATAAAAATTTAAAATACATTGATGCCACTAAGAGGCTGAATTCTAGATGGGCAAGATGGGCTCTCTTCTTTTCTAGGTTTCACTTTAGAATTTCCTGTTTCTAAGAATGTTAAAGCAGACACACTTTCTAGGAACCTCACTGAGTCTGATGTCTGCACCGAGAAAGTTATTAAGCCTGCTCAGTTGCTACCTGACTTATTTCGGGAAGATTGCCCACCTGGTAAACCTCATAATCATTTATTTGTGCCATTAATCTTTCGTCTAAAGATTTTACAACAGTTCCATGACTCCAAACTGTCAGGGCATCCTGGGGGGAAAAAACTCTGTCTCTTTTAAATCGACATATCTGATGTCCTAAATCTTATATTAATGTTAAGTGTGCTTAAATGACATCCCCATGAGAAATATTGTTTATTTAATCCCCATGATAAATATTGTTTATTTAATGTTCGTTTACAGTAATAATATAATGATAATCTCCCCTATAGTATAGTAATGCAGATATGGTGCAACGAGGACACATTTCCCCTGCATTCCCCCTGCACTGTCAGTGGAAAGGGAAATCATAGTAGCTGTTTCTGGTGGGAACATTTTACAGTTGTACCAGTTCCCATCAGAGTGAAAGCTTTCCTCCATTTCTTTGCAGGTATTAAGAAACTTTATCCAAAGGTTATTTTAATAAATATATTGGTGGATCAGCTCCATCTTATTGCTTTTGTGTTAACTGATTAGATAAATGTAATGATTCTACAGAACTACCTAGATAATTGCACATGCAAGTTTTTCCTGTATAGAAATATATGGTTCACAATGATACTGCTGCATTATATTTGTAGTGTATTTTGCCTGTTGTGTATTTTAAGTAATCGAATACAATGTAATGTTATTTTATGTCATATAAGAACATTTTGCAGTTGCACCAGTTCCCATTAGAGTGAATAAAATAAAGGGGATCAGATAAATCTGTGCAGGTAAAGGATAGCTGCTTTATTACCAAGATGGAGTGCTTGCAAGAAGAAATCGTAAATCTCTAACAGAGCTGACAGTTTAAGATCTGACTAAGATCTGCCACTATCAAAGCCCCAGAGCGGAGTATGGTGAGAGGCAAAACTCAACGCCATTTTAGGAGAGTAATTGAAGATGTACTGGATGAATTGACAGAGGCCGAAGAAGAGGAGACTGTTATGTTGTTTCTACAAAAAACAAAGCAATTCATCTCTGAATTACAACAAACTGCAGTGGACAGCAATAAGGAATCCCAGACTGAATTAGAAAGTTTAAAGGGACAATATCACCTTATGCAAGAACATATTAATGAGATCACCATTAAAAATGAAGAGTCCACAGGAAACCCTGTGCAAAAAGAATCTGCAATGACTGCTAAAACACCATATTTAAACAAACTACCCGAATTTTCCATACAAAAAGGTTTCAAAATCTCTGGTCAAATTGGTGAGAAGGGACAGAAAGAAATCCAATCTCATGCACCAGATTGACAAAAATGATGTTCTGAATCAGAGATTGTGGAAGCTGTAGCCAAAGCTATAAATCCTGGATTAAGTCTGAGAGGCATGCTAGAAATGAAAAACAGTAGTGCAATTAAAAATAGTTTTTAAAAGTCACTATAAGGAGGAGAATGCTTTTCTTGATTTGTACCAACAGCTGATCAACACTCACAAGATGGTAAAGAATCTTAGAATTTTCTGTTTCGGGCAATTGAATTGAAAGACAGACTTTTGTTTGTATCTCAGGGAGCAGGTACTGATGAGCGATTTGGAGCTGAACTTGTACAAAATCAGTTCTTGAGGTCAGTGGGGACAGGACTAGAGATGGCCGGTCCGCGGACCCGAACCTGGGTCCGCCGCGGATTTATCACGTCCGCGAACGGCGGATAATTCCGGATTTTCCGCCTTCCGAACTTCCGAACCGCGGATTTTTTTTTTTCCCAAAAAATTTCGAAAATACGAGTATCTCCGTGTTTACGAGAATCTACGATCTTTCGGGACCTGGAAAAACCGAAGATCCTCGTAATTACGCGGATTCTCGTAATTACGAGAATTTTCGTAAAAACGAGAAATTCTTGGAAATTCGCATTTTGGGGATTATTTTCAAGACGGAGCAAGCCACATGACTAAAATTAGCCAATGGCAGCTAACATGATTATTGCCAGCCCCCTGGGTATAAAAGGCTGCTTCACAGGCGACATTTTGTCAGTGTGTTGGAGTGTGTTTAGTGGAGACCTGACAGTGTAGGAGTTGGAGAGAGATTTTTGCGCTTTTTGAGCTTTCTGTGTGTGGATTTCAGTGTGGTGGTTTAGCACTTGTTGTTACCCACCCCTGTATTCACACATCTTGAGACCCAACAGTCCTTTTAAGGATTAACCTTCCTTATAAGTCCTTTGAACAAATTTTGTGTTAGACCTTTTAGAGGTCTAGGTGTCCTGTTTTTTTGTTTGTCTTTCTGTATCTGTGTGTCCGTGTCTGTGTGTTTTGTGTAGCTGACAGTGCTACTCTTTGGCTAATGTTTTCAGCTCTGGTTCAATCCTGCCTGGCCTGAGAGCAGTACTCCATATTTGTTCTTCCTTCTCTCTCCATGAGGCACCTTTGTGGTATTATGTCCAGTACACACACTGATATGTATATATAAAATGCCCCATTATATACAGTACACACACTGACTTCATTGGTAGAAGACAGAATATTTTTTATAATACTGGGTTTCTTAAAGATAATATTGGGAGTAGCTCCTATCATATCTATTAAGTCCTTATCTTCCTGAAGTAGGGACCAATTTTTTTTTATAATTCTTTTAATTTTCCACCCATCCTTATTAAAATCACATATTATTGCTGGTCTAGAATGATATTTACTGTTTTTTTTTTAGTCTCTCAACTTCTTTCTTTTTGTTTTTGTTATCCTTGGAAATCAGGAGTTCTTTTATATCTTTTCTCTCTGCCTCTATTTTGGCTCTTTCTATTTTCTTTCTATCATATCCTTTTTCTTGAAGTCTTTTTTCTAAGTTTTTTTCTTTGTTCCAGAAACACCTTTTTCTCTGAGCAGTTTCTTTGAAGCCCTAACATTTGGCTTTTAGGAATCCCTTTTTATGTGGAATGACTGAATATAATAAAAACAATATCTAGAGTTACTAGAATATTTTCAGAATCCCATCTTATGTCCATGAGGACATCCGTAGTGTCTTTCAGGTAAGATGGTAACCTTTTAACAATTGGGGCCAGAAAATGATCTACAAAACTGGAGAGGTTTTCGGTGGGGGATCCTATACCCGATATAATGGGTCTTCCAGGTTTTTTTTTTTTGCCTGGTAGGGGATGTCCAGGCGCTTCTGTGATTGGTTCCATATTTGAGCACATTTTATCAGTATTATTTTACATCCACATTTGTAAAATAATGCAAACTAACTGGGATATCTGTGGTATTCAGTTAGACCAACTGGACTGAAATTCAGGTGATCTAACTGAATACCACAGAGATAACTATAACATTGCGTTGTATCGTTATTTTACAGTATGGAAGCTTTATAAATATGCCCCTGAATGACTCTAATACAGTAGAAATAAGTAATAATTTCTCACTCCCAGCATTCTTAGAAAAGTGGACAAGGACACAAAAGGTTCAGCTTTATGTCCCTGTGGCTAATGCATGAGGCATTATAACAAGAAATATAGCCTAAAGGTATAGAGCCATTTATACAACTTACACACATGACATGTTTAACCTTGTTGTAACTCATCAGTGATATGGACTCATGCTTCTACAGTATGTGTGGGATTTGCAAGCACAATTTGACAAATAGCTATAGGAGAATAAAAACACAAAAACAAAGTAAGGGCTAGGCCACGCTAATCTGTTTTAACACCAATTCCGATCGTGATTTTGATCTGATTGCCATTAAATATTGCAAACTGTCGTTGGTCTGGCCACATTCAGTATGCTGCCCTGCGTTACGCTGCAATAGGCTATTTGGAGCGCATGGGATCAGCATTTTTTAGCGCAATAAATGTACCTTTGGTATTGAACCTGTGACCTTCTGAATTTTTTAAACCTGGTGTGTTACCCAGTGCGCCATCACTGCATAAGCAGAGAATCTAGCAACATTTGGAAGCTTTATTTTTTGCTAGGAAAAGAATAATAAGCTAAAAATGGAATATGGAATCCCTGCTTGTCACCCTGTAGTTTATTTACCAGCTACTCACACTGACTGGTAGATAAACCGCAGGGTGACAAGCAAGTTTCACTCTGTGCATGGAGACAGTGAATACTGGGGTCAGGGGGCGTGGCTCTTTGATGACTTCATGGGCTGTGTGTTGTACTGGCAACAACATGGCCTTCTTATACAGAATCTATTTCTCACACATACTAAATGTAACTAGAGAAGAATCTTAAAATGTATAGGTATTCTGGGGTGAAAAACGTTCACATTAGGTTTTTAAAAATGTTAGTTTCGTTCTCCTTTAAGGGAAAAAGTGGACCTGCTTAAATAGGGATGTTGGAGGGTAGGAAGATTAACAGGGAGATTCAATAAAAGTTCTTCAGGGTTATTCAATAAAAGTTCTTATCTTTTAAAATGGTGCTAATTTTGCCCCAACCAATTAGATGTTAGCTTTCAAATGTTAAATAAGATCTGATTGGTTGGGGCTAAATTAGCACCATTTTAAATGATAAGAACTTTTATTGAATCTCCCTGTTTTATGTACAGACAGACAATTTCCCACAGACAGCCCTCATGCTGCATAAAAAGGCACACTCATTAGAGATGCATTGCACAGATCAGGTTCACTTTCATTGCCCCCACCCCTGCAGCTTAGCACCATGATGTTTGTATAAGTGTACCATTTAAATGGGGAATATTAGAGAGTACAATAAAACCTCCCCACTCTTCCCCTTTAAATAGGTTCACTGTTGAAATATGCGTTTCAACTGTGTGCTTAGCACTGCAACATGTAGATTTCAAATGTGTTTGGATCTTAAAGGCAAAGATGGCAACCCTACTCTTACAATTGTACTAGAGTTGCCTGAATTTTGCCTGAGCTGTTAATTTGCTTCAACCAGTCACATGAAACCTTTTTACTGGTCTACTACAGTTAACAAAACGTTTGATAACATCTAGTGCTAAGTAAAGAGAGTAAAGAAAGAATCAATGCATTTGTGCTCTGTTTACTACTTAGGGCTAGGCTACATCCAAATGTTTTAACACGTGATCCGATTGCATTTTAAAAAGTGCACACTAGTATGGCCCCATTGTCAAGGCCACACTAAGTGCGTTGCTGTGTGCTGCGAATGTGGTTCGATTGCGCATCATTGTGCAAACGCAAGCGCATCGGATCTGCTCGCGCTTGCTCTGAGGCGCTACAGTGTGGCCTCAGTCTTATAGCCTGGCTTGTTAAATCATTTCTTTACCAGAGATGTGAGTCTATTTCCATTTCACTTTAATGAGTGGAATATAAAGGGGCAGTAATCCTTAGCTATCTGAAAATTTTAAAACTTTTCAAAAGGATTTTTTTTTAAAAGAACAGTTAAACATAAAAAGGTAAGGACCATATTTATAAAGGACCAGAATTGCAAATTTATGATAACGTGCCTTGAACAACATGTAAACTACCATATACAATTACAATGGAGTGTCTCCCTCCCCCCATGCTCTGATTTCCACACCTTTAAAGTCCCCAGGGTGAAGACTTAAGGTTCGTACACACCTGCAGATTGTTACCAGACCCCCGAGCCCCGAACGACCCCCGAGCCTGATGAACACCCATGATGAATGGCCGGAATGGCCGATAGTCACATGTGTGTATGCATTCGATCGTGGGTCATTTGGGGAATACAATTTTCCCTCACTGGTTCAGTCCATTGAATGACACAGCTAGACCAACCAGCAAGAGCAACTATTGCTATTGTATGTGATTTTGATTATAATGGAAATTGCAGGAGGTAAAAAAAATTGCCATTTCCAATGTTTTGCGACTTACACGTCCGTTTACTTTATTGTTACACATACGATCACCATTTTTTGCGCAATCACATGCATTACAATAGCGTAACGTTGGCGCAACAATGCGCAAAATTGCAATGGAATCTCACTCACAATTGCAAGCACGTACGATTCCGGTTCGTTGTAGTTTGGCCTTGCCCTTAAAGGTAATCTAACAGGTTTAGGATTTGGTATTTGTGCTATTAGTTTTATTTCCCCCTCAATGCTAATTAATAAAAACAACCAACTAACCAATGAAAATATAACATTTCCCACTAGTAGAAAACTAGCCATTCCCACCAATTGTAATTGTAAATGTCATTTTTATTCAGAAACCTTTAATCATCTAAATTTCAAATTTTTCCAAACAAATGAATTTTGATCCAAAGTAGATGCATGGTCCATCATGAAGTTAGTTAAAAGTATATCATTTATTAATAATGAGAATTCAAGGTTGATGTTACGTACCGCATGTTTGTGAATTCAAACTCTGAATTAACTGTACTTGACTTTTCATTCTAATCTTTCACAGTAGCCTCCAAGGTCACTGCGTTTTTCTATTAGAAGCCTGCTACTCCCAAATGTCTCATATCAGGATTATTAAAATTCGTTTCCATGATTCATTTTTTTGGTAACTGCCTGATTTTTATCTACAGATTCCATTTAAATTACACAGAGAAGGAAGAAAAACACAGAAACCAACCATTGTTACATCTGGATTCAAATTATAGAAACATCTCTAGTCACGTAAAATCGAAACCTAACTAAGCAGGAGAGACCTTTTGGCCATTTGGCATATTAAAAATATCACAATTATCACTAACTTACAGCTAGTGCTATCACCACTTGCTGCAGACAAATGTAGGAACATAATTAGTACATACTGTAGATGCAAAGAAGTTTTTCTTGTCATTGTTCGGTAGTTGGAATTTTTCTGTTTTTCACATTTACATCCCCTTAATGCAGAGTACCTGCTGTAAAATGCCACATTGTATGAACACAATATCTACAGTAGGGTTGGGCCATTTTAGGAAGGATAAGAATATTATACATGAAAATGTTTCTATGTTAAAAAATCGTGTGTAAGGTAAGTTTCTTTCTTCTATCTTCGTCCCTGGCTCCTGGTCAATTGATTGAAGAATGGAAGGTAAGTCATAGCTGCATTAAACATTTTTTTTTTCCAAAAGGACATTTTTACCATAAAAGTCATAATGAAATCTCATTTTGCATTAATGCAAGTACTGTATGTATATGTATATTTACTGTATATAACATCATTTAGATATTTAGTACTGTACATCTTAACAATAGAAAGGATACAGACCTGGAAAAACCTGCAAATGCAGAAATAAGAATAATACATACATAAAAATGCATTGGATACATGTTATATGTGAGCATATTTTATAGTTTATATAGATACACATCATACATACTGTATTATATATGACAAAAGTGCCATGACTTTGAATGCATAGCATCTATCCCCCAGTATTATAATAAATTTAATTCAAAGGAATAATACCATATACAATCAGGGAGATTCAATAAATGTTCTTATTGTTAAAAATGGTGCTAACTAGAGATGGCCGGTTCACGGACCCGAACCTGGGTCCGCCGCGGATTTATCACGTCCGCGAACGGCGGATTATTCCGGATTTTCCGCCTTCCGAACTTCCGAACCACAGATTTTTTTTTTCCCAAAAATTTTCGAAAATACGAGTATCCCCGTAATTACGAGAATCTACGATCTTTTGGGACCCGGAAAAACCAAAGATCCTCGTAATTACGCGGATTCTCGTAATTACGAGAATTTTCGTAAAAACGAGAAATTCTTGTAAATTCACATTTTGGGGATTATTTTCAAGACGGAGCAAGCCACATGACTAAAATTAGCCAATGGCAGCTAACATGATTATTGCCAGCCCCCTGGGTATAAAAGGCTGCTTCACAGGCGACATTTTGTCAGTGTGTTGGAGTGTGTTTAGTGGAGACCTGACAGTGTAGGAGTTGGAGAGAGATTTTTGCGCTTTTTGAGCTTTCTGTGTGTGGATTTCAGTGTGGTGGTTTAGCACTTGTTGTTACCCACCCCTGTATTCACACATCTTGAGACCCAACAGTCCTTTTAAGGATTAACCTTCCTTATAAGTCCTTTGAACAAATTTTGTGTTAGACCTTTTAGAGGTCTAGGTGTCCTGTTTTTTGTTTGTCTTTCTGTATCTGTGTGTCCGTGTCTGTGTGTTTTGTGTAGCTGACAGTGCTACTCTGTGGCTAATGTTTTCAGCTCTGGTTCAATCCTGCCTGGCCTGAGAGCAGTACTCCATATTTGTTCTTCCTTCTCTCTCCATGAGGCACCTTTGTGGTGTCACCATCTCATACAGCCGCAACAGCTACTCTGTGGCTAATGTTTTCAGCTCTGGGTCAATCCTGCCTAGCCCGAGAGCAGTACTCCATATTACAAAGTGTGGGTCTGCTGTAAATCAATGGTGCTGTTCCTACCCATTCACCTGCTTTCCCTTGCACGAAGCATACTCTGAGGGAGAGTAGCCAATGGGGTGAGGGGTATGTCCAGTGGGGCCAAGCCTGCCTGGCCCCACAACAATGGTGGCAAACTGCAGTGGGCCTGCTGTAACTCAATGGTGGGCAATGGACTGCCCGGTGGGGGCAATGGAGAGCCTGGGGGGCTAGTTGGTGGTAGTGCTAAAAAAAAAAGGAAATTTATTTTAACTCTCACTGTCATTAAATGTTCGTATACATTTACTAAAACAATTCTCGGAGAAGTTGTCAAAAATTATGCAAACATTTGGATAAAGGGCTTGGACATATCAACGTGTTAAAAAGCACACAATAGTGTGGCACAATTAATGTGATCCTCAATTTTTGCACAATTATGCTATCGTACTGCACTCGCACGGCAATACACATGAGCGCACCGGAAACACGCGCTTGTATGCTTGTTTCTGGAGCACTCGCACTCGTGTGCGCTGTAATGTGGCCTTGGACAAATGAAAGATTTAGAAAAAAAAAATGTTTTCAATAGGCTGCGCTTACATTCTTCCTCTGGCGGGGACGGTGGTGGGGGTGGGGTATCCGAGGAAGATTCCCCTGCAAATTAAAATAAAAAAATACATAATGAATGATATATCTAAAGGATATATTTAATTATATACTTTGAATTCTGCTTGAAAATACAGATTAAATAAGGCAATATGTTATAGTTTCTTTAAAAGTCAATCATATTTCTATGGCAATGATTTCATACCTTATTCTGGCTAAGTACTTATATTTTTATTGTGTGTATTGTAGCCATGGAAAGGGAAAAGTTGGTTGGGTGTAGGGGAGCATCAGTAGCTGTGTGTACTTGTATCTGTATAGATTTTGTGGGTAACACAACATTTTTAATTTTGGAGTGTAAAAATCAACATTTTATTTTTGACTTTACTTCAAATAGGGCTGCCATGTAACTAAAAGGGTGGGCCAGTAAAGTGTGTTTAACTGTGTCTATGTGTGGGTATCAGTGTGTATTTATAAGATAAAAAGAAATCAATTTTTAATGATCGATTTCATTTTTAACTTTACTTAGCCTTTAAATAAGGCTGCCATGGAAATGGAAGGGTGGGCCACCAAGTGTGTTTACCTGTGTCTATGTGTGGGTATCATTTTGAATTTATAGGTGTTATGTTAAATAAAGTCACTTTTCAGTGATTTATTTTTTGACTTTACTTACCCTTTAAATAGGGCTGATATTGAATAATATAAGAAGAATAATAATGTAATAATAACCAGTGAATGAGAAATACAAAGAACTTGGATCTCTCTCCCTCTCAAGCCAAATTTAAGGATTATTGATGTTTTTAAAAACATATATATAAATTTGTTTTTGTCAGAAGTGAATTAAAATATTTTACTACTTATTACAATACAGTAATATAATAAAAAGTATACTTGCCTTCCATCATCTGCCGTACGGCTGCCACATATTGAGGCCTCTGCCTCTTGAGATCCGACCACTGTCTCTGGAGGGTAGAGACAGTGGTCTGGTAGCCAAAGCGGCGCAGGATCCGTCGCTGCAGCCCCTCCATGATCCTGCGCTTTTTGCGCTGCACACGATACGTTCCAGGGGGGAAGTCATCATACCCCCTGGACAGGAGGTACCTCATGGCATACAGCTGCCTAACAGAAGATGCCATTTTGCAGGAAGGAAGTTCCGGTTCCTCGTTTTTACGAAAATCCTTGTTTTTACGGAAATCCTCATTTTTACGAAAATCCTCGTTTTTACGGAAATCCTCGTTTTTACGGAGATCCGCGGGTTTACGGGAATCCTCGTAATTACGGAAATCCTCGTATTTTCGAGAAAATACCGTTTTTTAAAATCACGCTGGCGGACTGTAATTTTTAGGTATTGTAGGCATTGATACGTGTTTCTAAGGCCATTACCCGGGTCCCTGAGTGATTAAGTGTACGTTATCAAGGCTATTTAGACCACTTTTAATGCGGATTTTGCCGAACTTTCATTTTAATACGTTTTAACGGGTCCGCTCGCGGATTTTCGAATTTACAGATTTTTTCGAAAATCCGCGGATCCTCGCGCGGACCGGATTTTTCGAACTTCGGACATCTCTAGACAGGACTAATAAGTGACTGCATAAAGTTCTACTTAAAGCAATATTTAGATGACCTGTCCATTTCTGATCAGATACTTATAGAAAAAATGAATGAAGCAAATAATATAGAGAGGGAGAGGGAACTAAAACAAAAGAAATGTCAATCCAAGTTGGTAAAACTAAGTAAGTGTCAAGCAAATGCATTTTCTTGCCCTCCAAATTTAGCACCTGTGGTCAGTCCAACTTCAGTAAGGCCATTGACTCAGACAGATACTTGTAACAGACAGACAAACAGTTCCAGAAAACAAACATTGATCTTGAGAAAACAATACTACAGATGCAGAAAGAAATAGTGTAACTTTTTACTATACTCTGTAGATCAACAAAATAATGTATATAAAAGATCCTTAGCCACACAAGGAACCAGATGGAAGGTCTATGAACATTGTGCAAATGTAGATCAAGAAATACCATGCAACCATTGTTTCAAATGTGGTCAGCCAGGCCATTTAGCAAAAGGATGCAGAGTGAGGCAACAGAATTTGTAAAACAGAACAATCTACAACAAGCTATATTATGGACAGCTTGTGCTCCAATCGATTGCAAAAGGTTCAAGGTTCTATTTCTCAGCATTCATCTAGAAAACCTAGAAAGCTACAACCAAAAGTAAGTTATGTAACATAATCACATAAAAATAAACTACTGGATCTTATAGGAGAAAGATGCCTTGTGAGTTGCAAGATGGACAATATTCCTGTTGTAGCCCTATGGGACAAAGTATCCCAGCTAGAGATGGTCGAACTATTGAAAGTTCGGTCCGTTTTCGAACTTTCGAACTATTGTAAAAGTTCGAAAGTTCGAAAACGGACCCATTAAAGTCTATGGGAGGCAAATAGTTCGAAAAGTTTGAGCCAAATACAACTAAAATATTAATGGTAACTTAATGTAAATGGCTGTGGGACCTGGGAAATGGTCTGGGGAGCATGTTCCAATATCCAGGACTTTCTTAAAATCGATTTTACTCTCATGCGCGCTACTTTGGAGCTTTCGCGTTCGAACGTTCGAGGTAAACTCGCAGATTCGATGCTCGCCTATAGGATTTAATGGAGACTTTACTCGCAGATTCGATGTTCGCGCCTAGATACCATGTATATTTTACTCGCGGATTCGAACGTTCGAACATTTTCGAACATTCGATAAATCATCGAAAGTCCGGGAAATATCGAAAGTCCGCGTCCGAGATAGTTCGAGAAGTCCGGGTCCGTTTGAACTCGAACAGTTCGGCTCGAACTTGGGTTCGAGTTCGAGTTCTATGCCATCCCTAATCACAAATTAGTTTAGATAATAAAGGATGGAGACAGAATGTTCTTCCACATTGATCACTCACATCACTTGAAGAATTGTTAGGTTTACATCATGTGATTATACAGTAACCAATCATATTTCTGAAATAGGATTGGTTACTGTATAACCATGTGATCGTTATATTACATGGTATAATAGGTATAATGTAACTCCTTGTAGCTATTATACACACTTTTAAGTGTGGGTGCTGTAGGTTTCATTCAATAAATATAAATCATACAAATCTAGCATAGTGGCTAGAGAGAACCCACTAAACTCCCACAGGGGAGGCACTCAAATAGTATAAATAAATGGAGAAATATGTAGTATATATACATATATGTTATATATACTAAAATAAAGTGTTGGAAAATTACACCTCAAAAAGTCATACTTTATTAATCAGTTAAATACACCTCCTTTAAAAACATACAATAGTAATGATACAGATACGATTATAAAACAACTCCTCCATAAAAACATCAATAAACTGGGCATCCCCAGTAAAGACAAACGGTTAGATATTAGTTCAATAGCCAACAGGGTCAAATATTAGTTCAATAGCCAAAAAGGGTTTTTGTGTAAGCACATATACTGTACCAAATAATATGGTTAGATAAGACTATAATAGTATAGCAGCAAGCGATATGATGTTAGTGAATATAGCGTATGAGTGAGCAAGCAGGCAATTTCCAATAACTTGGGTTATAATATTGTTAGTAAATCCAGAAGTGTCGAGCCTCCTTTACTGGGTTCATACTTTACCGCTCCTGTGGATAGTTCATATGCTTATCACCTCCATCTCTATCCGCAGCCCCATAAGTGCTATTCCTGCTCCAGACAATGGTTGTGATTTAGTCATCTCACATACCTCCGCTTGCACTTTCGTATCGGCTCTGTACAAACCAAACCTACGCGCGTTTCTGAAATCCTGCCTTCCTTCTTCCAGGTCTCATTACTCTGATGTGTCTGGCTACTTTTTAAAACCGAAGCTGGTGTTTCCTTATTTGTGTCTGTACTGCAACCTAATGTTGCTTTCTAATAGTTCCACAAAAGTGGTATTAGGTTTAAGGAAACATGGAGGATCAATATTCTTATCACATTATCACTTCCAAACATAAGGAAATAAATTCACATAAATAATAAAACTAATATAATTAGCAGTGTGAGGAAATGGCTCTCATATAAAGATTATAAGTGACCTTTCATGGTATTAAAGTACCCATATTATACAGTTAAATGGAGATATCCAAACCTGATAGGCTTGCGTACATATATAGCAATGCAACACATGGAAAGCTAATACACACATCAAATTATGATTTTATAAGATATTTTGCAGAGTTAAATTGCCCAATTAAATTGAATTACAAGAAGCAGTGGTATACTAGTGAACCATGTGATCGCAAGCATTAAAAAATTGCCCAATCAGAATTGGATACGGTCCTTCAGCAAACCTATATAAAGAGCTGCAAACCTCTGTGGAGCTCAGAAGACATCGCAGTTGATGGCAGAAGAAGGATGAGGCCAGCAACTTTGTCTCCGTTGAAGTGGGTTCACTGGTGGCTGCAGTGACCTCGCCTGTCATTGGCAACTACAGCAGAGTTGGTGTCGCTGGCTGTGGTGACATCGACTGCGTTGAAGTAGCCACTGGGGCACTTGCGGTGTCGGCCCCCTTCAGCAGAGCTGGTGTCACCGTATGGAAGAAAGAAGACATGCCCTAGGGCTCTTGTTAGAGCCAACAGGGGGTCCTGTTTCGAGCTGCAGGACCCCCAACAAAGGCATTTGTCAGTGCCAGGGAGGGGGTCCCGGTCTGAGCTGCGAGACCCTTTAAGCCCCAAAGGGCTCTTGTCAGAACCGCAAGGGCAATCGTCAGTGCTGCAAAGGCCCTCATAAGTGCCAGGGAAGGGGGGTCCCAGGTCGAGCTGTGGGACCCCCTAAGCCCCAAAAAGCCCTTCTAAGGGCCGCAAGGGGCTGCTGCTGGGAAGGGGATGTGTGGTGGGTGGTCTCTGCTGTGGGGTGGGCGTACACCCTGCCGCACCCCTCTGGTGAATGCGACCACCCGCGTCAGGGTGGGCGAGCCCCCGTGGTGGGTGTAACCACCTGTGGCGCAATCCTTTCCAAGCAGCCCCCTGCTCTGTATGTCTGGATTTGAGCCCTTCGCATTGCACTAAGTACATTATAGCGGTGAAGAGAGGTCAAATTACCGCTGCACATCGCCGTGTCCCATTTCTCTGCCTGTTACAGTTACAATTGTTTGCCTCCTGTCCAGACCTCTTGCCTAACTCCGCCTATGACCATGCTTTATCCTTCTTTACCATGCCTTGCTGACTGATCTCCCGTGTTCTGACCTCTGGCTCCGTCCCTGACTCTGTTCCGCTTTCTGATTTGGTATCACATTCTTGTCCTGCTCTGAGCTGGTTGTGCCCTGTCCGCCTGTTTTGCTCCGGTTTCTTTGTGTATTCTCGGCCTCAGCTCAGATACTCCATACTCTAAGTCCAGGGGGCAACCGATCCCGGGTAGGTGTTACAAGCCTCCCGGCAAGCAGGGGCTTATATATTGGTGAACCTAGTGGTGTTAGATATGGCTATCTGGGCTGAAAGAATACAAAGGGATCCAAAGCATCACACGGATTTCAAGGATAAGAAATCTTTATGGTGTGAAAATGTTTTTCTTGTTAACTCCTTCCTGTAAACTTTTTAAAATCATGTGCAAGATAAGCATACCATATAAACATAGAGATCAAATTATTTCTTAAACAAAATATAGGGTTTCACTCTAAACAGACTCACAAAATCAGCTTTTTCTTAAATATATAAAGATAACCCCAAACCCATTGATTTCTATGGGTTTCCCTATATTTTATTACATAAAGCCAATAGTGATTATTTATTGTGTAGCTTTATGAATGATCACCCTGAGAAAATGGAGATCAGATTTTTACTGTGGTTATGCATTTTTTTTGCAGAGAACATATCCTCTGTCATTCTTTAATTGGAATCAACAAGGGTCTAGTTATGACATTATGTGGATGAGAAAATGACCATTGAAGATACAATACAAATCTCCATGAGGCAACCACCTAGACAACAAACTCCGACTTTCCCCTTTATATAAGCAAAACCCTCAAAAAAGTGCTCTGAGATTTTCTCTCAATATGTCAGGTTTTTGAACTTGTGAAATCCTCTCTCTTTCTTTGAAGTATCACAGTGTATTTTTGAAATCTCTATTTTTCCCATCACTTGCAAATCAATACCTTCTTATAAACTTGAGCTTTTAGTCTAAAAAAGAATATTTTAGATAATGTGTTCAATATCCCTTTTTATTGCACATAGATGCTATAGGAAAAGAATAATCCTTCTAATCCTTCAGTTCAAATTATAAACAAGGTACGGTTTTTAAAATTCCTTTGGGATTCAACTTTCAAGAAGAATGGTAAAGGTATATTGAAAACTATGCAGTATATACCGTGAATCAATTATACTGCTTTCATAAACAAGTGTTCTAAGTAATGACAATTACAGTGGATTTATAGTGCATCTACACACTTAAAGGGTAACTGTGGTCTCAAATTCTTCCAAACTAGCATCATACCTTCAAAATAAAGCCTAAATCACATCTCTAGATAAAAAGTTATTGCTGCAAAAGTTCAGCAATGTAACTTCCTGGTTGAACTATTTCTGTTTTTAGCCATGTGACCAGCTTGTAGTCATGTGAATAGCCTCTGCCTGCATTAATAGGCTCCCCTTCTTAACTGTCAATTTTTTTCCTCGGGTACTTCCTTATTTCCCCTGCAATAAGTCTATACTGAGCATGCTTTTCCCCTGGGGGAAAAGGGCCAGCAGAGGTAAGGTGATGTCACTCAACCTACTGCAAGTAGGAAGTTTGAACATTCATATCTATATCATTTCTCACAGGGTTAAGCCAGAGATGTAAGGAAATACTGCAGGCTTTCATTTAATCCTCACTTGTTTTGAGACCACAGTTGCCCTTTAAGATAAAAAATTGGTCATTTGTTAGTTACCTGCCCCCAACAGATATATATAACACTTAGTTAGATGCATTACTAACCAGATATTTAAGGATGATTATTGCCTCCATTCTGTTAATCAAGGCTGTGAATGCTGACTTCACAGCCAATGATTATTAAAAGCTCATTAAGCAGGGGGAGGAGGCAAGTACTTTTGCAAGAAAGGAATAGAACTTATCATTAAATATCTTGTTACAAATGCATGTAATGCATGCCCACAACCTTAAAAAGTTAAGGTTGTGGGCAGATCCCTTGTACCTCAATAAGCTGATACATTTTCTGTGTTTTGACTGTAGGCTCTGTCTCTGACTACAAATTGTTTATTCCTTCAGTACTAGCCTGTCTTGTTCTCCAGCTTACCAGCTGGTTAGTGTTCAGTCTGCCAGTTACTCCGGGGCTGAATCAATGTTTAATAACTCTCCACCAGGGCAGAAGATGAGCAGAGAAGAAAGCCTCCAAGTTCCATTGAGTAAACGGTAGAATGATCCTGCTCTTAATTGCTTGATTTTGGTCTTTTAGATTCTATTAAGGACATTCTTGTTAACCACCCTACTCCCCGGACCCTAAACAAATTTAGAAACAACCAGAGGTTGAGGGTGCGGAGTTTGCTGAGTATGTGAGCAGTCGCACCTCGATGGGTCTCCCGCTCTACAGCGTGTTAAAAGCAATCCAAATAACATCTTGGGATGATAAGGGGACTCCTAAAACCACCTATTGCCTTCCTTAATACCCCTTGTAACAATATGCCACCTAAAAAACAAACAGGGGCAAAATCTGACCTGATGGAATTCTTCCCGCCAACCACTCCACGAGGATCCAAAGAGGGCGCCGGACAGTCTGATGATCCCAGAGACACGGCCCTCTGCACCAAAAAGGACCTAGAAGCCTTACAATCTAGCATTGAAAGACTGATCCAAGCCTCCCAATCCCAAATTATCCGAGAAGTCAAATCGGAGATTGCCTCCCTGGGAGAGAGGGTCGCAACCCTCGAGGCCTCTTCCAACCAAGTCTCTACATATTGCCAACAGGTGGAAACCGAGCTGGCGGAAATCCGAAGGGATATATATGTTATAAGAGACCAGCAAGAAGATTTTGAGAACAGCAACCGTAGAGGTAATATCAGAATCCGGGGGGTCCCGGAGGAAATCACGGATCTGGAACCATACCTCATGCAGCTGTTCCATCATGTCCTACCAGAGGGCCACAACTTGGATCTCTATTTGGACAGAGCACACAGGGCTTTAAGGCCCAAACCTCGGAAAGATGATCCACCCAGAGATATAATATGCAAACTACATTACTTTAAAACCAAGGAGGCAATCATGTCGGCAACCCGCAATGTGAACCAGCTCGTCTTTGAGGCGGCTAGTATAAAATTATTCAATGATCTTTCCACCATTACCCTAGCGAGAAGATGAGACATGCGACTGATCACAGAGGTATTAACTAGAAATAATATCAAATATCGATGGGGATAACCGTTCAGGCTTTCGGTTACCCATAACGGATGACTATTATCAATAGCCTCTCCAGAGGAAGGAGAGACCTTCCTAACCAGACTGGGCCTACGAGGCGGAGAACCCCCAGCAAGCCAAAAAAGCCTGCCCAGAACCCAACCACCAGCTGCGATATGGTCGCAGATTGCGGCTAAGCCACAGAGGAAATCTCCGGAGCGGACCTGCAACAACTAGGCCTGAGTCTCCCACTCGTGGCATTGCTGCAACCGCAAGTATCGTGTATTACCCATATTACAGCCTGAGGAGTTCTACCCGCAGTGTTTTGGTCCTCAAGAAAAGACGTAAATCCAAAGGCGAAGCTCAAATGATATGCAAACTCTGACAGTCACTGGGGTCTTAAAGTCACTAACACCCCATCATTGGGATTTCATTTTGGTCCTCATATCCTATATAAACATGAAGCTAGGTCTAACGAATTAAATGATATAATAATCAGGTATATGTTATGTTGGCAAATGTACACCCAACCTCTTCTCTCGTCTACCCCTTTTTTTTTTTTTAATACCTTGGTGCTCATAGACAACAATACAGATGTAAATATAGATATACAAATGATGTGCATAACAATGTGATCCACTACAATACCTAGACAGTTCTATATTATTGATGGGGGACTGATGCCCATCGTGCACAACTAAAACAACATTCAATCACTAGATCTCATAGTATTATTAGAATTATTACTCTCACTGTAGATAGTGATTCAAAATGAAAGTTGGGCGTGGAGGGCTGAAGTCATACTATATTTTTAAAATGCAGTTCTATGATATCAATGTCTGTATCGGCAGTTCCTTACTCAAAGTGATAACATTAGATAAATCTAGGCAAGCCCAATATAAGAGCAAATGTCAACAACAGATATGCTATATACAAAGCCCTCCCCTCTTTCCCCCACACCACCTCTGAAGATATATATATATAGTCCCATTTCTTCCCCTACTGTACCTTAATCTGCTATAAAACCCGGATGTATATTAGAACTCTACATGAGCCGGGAGACCGGAGGATAAAGACCTATACTCTATACCCATGTTACCCAAAAGATTAAACCCCCCCCCCCAGGAGTGGTTGACAGTTCCTCCTTCTCCCGCATATATACTGGTGTCCTTGAGAGAGCAATTAATATTGCTCCCTCCCAGCCACTGGCGAAATGTGACAGTGGCTTTTCTGGCCTTTATTTAGGCATTGTAAATAGTTTATGTATTATTTTTGAATACTCTGTTTATTGCACTTCCTTTATCAACGGATTAACATGGATGTCTCTGAATTTATTCCAAATATTCTCTCTTGTTGCTCTTATGTCTGCCGACTCACAGATGGTCTTCGCCGGCTCCCTGCAAAGCTCCATATTTGTGCAAGATTGTTTGCACGAAAGACCCGATCACATCTCATACCACTGGTAAAGTATCATGTTGCTGTGATAGGAGATTTCGCTGTCAGGCCCCACCATGACCGATGATATAGTTTTAATCTCTCATAATGTTAAAGGTCTAAATGCACCCCAAAAGCGCAAAATGGCTCTACAATATTACAAAAAGAAACACCCGGATATTTTATTTCTTCAGGAATCCCATTTCAAAAAAAACAAAGAACCCAAATATTGGGGCCCACATTTTACCCACACCTATTTTGCATCCTCAGAATCTGGAAAGGCTGGGGTGGTGATCCTTATTAAAAAACAGATTGGATTTGTGGAGGAATCAGTCTTCCGAGACCCTCAGGGCCGAAATATTATTCTTAATGGCTGTATACAGAAATCAAAAATCTCATTAATAAATGTATATGCTCCCAACGAAACACATAAACAATTCTTGTGTTATATGCTACGGGCAATATTATTATGGGAGGGGACTTCAACACCACAATTCATCATACCTTAGATAGGTCCTCTAAGGCAGAAAACCTCTACACACACCTCTTCAAACAAAACAATCTCTTCTTTTTTAAAAAATAATAACATTGTGGACATATGGCGACTTACTAACCCGCATGAAAAGGAATTCACTTTCTATTCCCACGTCCACAAAATTTTCACGAGAATCAATTATATGTTAATCGCCCCTCAATTCCTATCTGCCGTACATAATTCATATATATCAGAAATATCCTTTGATTAAAACCCAGAGTCAGAAAGCTATTTCTTCCCCCTAGAGGGAGATAGATGGAAGGGCTCTCCCAACACATCCATTATATCTGCTCAGTCATTCCCACACTTGTTGGTCTACAGTGCAAGACCACCAGCGTGCACTGATCACTGAGATCCCACATCCTCTGAAACATAAATCTGAATTGACGGGTTTAATTTGTGTAGGAAGGCTGGGGTGGTGTACCAGCGTACATAATTTTGTAGGTTTTTTCTTTAAATACTGTATTCAAGGAGCAAGAGGCCGACGCCTTCATGGCATCGTCCACTGCTTGTCTTCTAGGGCGGTCTCAAATCTTGTTTCCACTTTTGTAGTGGGGGAATTCTAATCTCCTGTTGGTCACACCATATCATCTTATACAGTACTGAGATTGTCCCTCTTTGTATAGACAGATTCGTGCTTAAAAGTTCGAATAATGTTTTATGTTGATTAGGGCTTTTTTGTAAGATTGTTCTGGCGTAGGAGAGGATTCTCGTGTATGAAAACCATTGTTGGGGAGGTATTTTAAATTTCGCTTGGGCTTTGGGCCAACCCAATAGGGAGCCATCCTGCTTAACTATATCCGATATTCTACAGATTTGCTTCTCCGTCCATTGTGTGTCCTCTATACCTGAGTGTACTCCTCCAAAATAGGGGGTATAAAATAATGGCAAAGTACTTGTTGGGTGGGGGATGAGGTTGTATTTTGAATTGCATTCAAATTTTAAGAGTTGAGTTTATGATGAATTCCCTAGGGGGAAGAAATAGCTTTCTGACTCTGGGTTTTAATCAAAGGATATTTCTGATATATATGAATTATGTACGGCAGATAGGAATTGAGGGGCGATTAACATATAATTGATTCTCGTGAAAATTTTGTGGACGTGGGAATAGAAAGTGAATTCCTTTTCATGCGGGTTAGTAAGTCGCCATATGTCCACAATGTTATTATTTTTTAAAAAAGAAGAGATTGTTTTGTTTGAAGAGGTGTGTGTAGAGGTTTTCTGCCTTAGAGGACCTATCTAAGGTATGATGAATTGTGGTGTTGAAGTCCCCTCCCATAATAATATTGCCCGTAGCATATAACACAAGAATTGTTATGTGTTTCGTTGGGAGCATATACATTTATTAATGAGATTTTTGATTTCTGTATACAGCCATTAAGAATAATATTTCGGCCCTGAGGGTCTCGGAAGACTGATTCCTCCACAAATCCAATCTGTTTTTTAATAAGATCACCACCCCAGCCTTTCCAGATTCTGAGGATGCAAAATAGGTGTGGGTAAAATGTGGGCCCCATATTTGGGTTCTTTGTTTTTTTTGAAATGGGATTCCTGAAGAAATAAATATCCGGGTGTTTCTTTTTGTAATATTGTAGAGCCATTTTGCGCTTTTGGGTGGCATTTAGACCTTTAACATTATGAGAGATTAAAACTATATCATCGGTCATGGTGGGGCCTGACAGCGAAATCTCCTATCACAGCAACATGATACTTTACCAGTGGTATGAGATGTGATCGGGTCTTTCGTGCAAACAATCTTGCACAAATTGGAGCTTTGCAGGGAGCCGGCGAAGACCATCTGTGAGTCGGCAGACATAAGAGCAACAAGAGAGAATATTTGGAATAAATTCAGAACATCCATGTTAATCCGTTGATAAAGGAAGTGCAATAAACAGAGTATTCAAAAATAATACATAAACTATTTACAATGCCTAAATAAAGGCCAGAAAAGCCACTGTCACTTTCGCCAGTGGCTGGGAGGGAGCAATATTAATTGCTCTCTCAAGGACACCAGTATATATGCGGGAGAAGGAGGAACTGTCAACCACCCTGGGGGGGGGGGTTTAATCTTTTGGGTAACATGGGTATAGAGTATAGGTCTTTATCCTCCGGTCTCCCGGCTCATGTAGAGTTCTAATATACATCCGGGTTTTATAGCAGATTAAGGTACAGTAGGGGAAGAAATGGGACTATATATATATATCTTCAGAGGTGGTGTGGGGGAAAGAGGAGGGCTTTGTATATAGCATATCTGTGTTGACATTTGCTCTATATTGGGCTTGCCTAGATTTATCTAAGTTATCACTTTGAGTAAGGAACTGCCGATACAGACATTGATATCATAGAACTGCATTTTAAAAATATAGTATGACTTCGCCCTCCACGCCCACTTTCATTTTGAATCACTATCTACAGTGAGAGTAATAATTCTAATAATACTATGAGATCTAGGTATTAATGTTGTTTTAGTTGTGCACGATGGGCTCAGTCCCCCATCAATAATATAGAACTGTCTAGGTATTGTAGTGGATCACATTGTTATGCACATCATTTGTATATCTATATTTACATCTGTATTGTTGTCTATGAAGCACAAAGGTATTAAAAAAAAAAAAGGGGTAGACGAGAGAAGAGGTTGGGTGTACATTTGCCAACATAACATATACCTGATTATTAATCATTTAATTCGTTAGACCTAGCTTCATGTTTATATAGGATATGAGGACCAAAATGAAATCCCAATGATGGGGTTAGTGACTTAAGACCCCAGTGACTGTCAGAGTTTGCATATCATTTGAGCTTCGCCTTTGGATTTACGTCTTTTCTTGAGGACCAAAACACTGCGGTAGAACTCCTCAGGCTGTAATATGGGTAATAACGATACTTGCGGTTGCAGCAATGCCACGAGTGGGAGACTCAGGCCTAGTTGTTGCAGGTCCGCTCCGGAGTTTCCTCTGTGGCTTAGCCGCAATCTGCGACCATATCGCAGCTGGTGGTTGGGTTCTGGGCAGGCTTTTTGGCTTGCTGGGGGTTCTCCGCCTCGTAGGCCCAGTCTGGTTAGGAAGGTCTCTCCTTCCTCTGGAGAGGCTATTGATAATAGTCATCCGTTATGGTAACCGAAAGCCTGAACGGTTTCCCCATCGATATTTGATATTATTTCTAGTTAATACCTCTGTGATCAGTCGCATGTCCATCTTCTCTAGGGTAATGGTGGAAAGATCATTGAATAATTTTATACTAGCCGCCTCAAAGACGAGCTGGTTCACATTGCGGGTTGCCGACATGATTGCCTCCTTGGTTTTAAAGTAATGTAGTTTGCATATTATATCTCTGGGTGGATCATCTTTCCGAGGTTTGGGCCTTAAAGCCCTGTGTGCTCTGTCCAAATAGAGATCCAAGTTGTGGCCCTCTGGTAGGACATGATGGAACAGCTGCATGAGGTATGGTTCCAGATCCGTGATTTCCTCCGGGACCCCCCGGATTCTGATATTACCTCTACGGTTGCTGTTCTCAAAATCTTCTTGCTGGTCTCTTATAACATATATATCCCTTCGGATTTCCGCCAGCTCGGTTTCCACCTGTTGGCAATATGTAGAGACTTGGTTGGAAGAGGCCTCGAGGGTTCGACCCTCTCTCCAGGGAGGCAATCTCCGATTTGACTTCTCGGATAATTTGGGATTGGGAGGCTTGATCAGTCTTTCAATGCTAGATTGTAAGGCTTCTAGGTCCTTTTTGGTGCAGAGGGCCGTGTCTCTGGGATCATCAGACTGCCGGCGCCCTCTTTGGATCCTCGTGGAGTGGTTGGCGGGAAGAATTCCATCAGGTCAGATTTTGCCCCTGTTTGTTTTTTAGGTGGCATATGTTACAAGGGGTATTAAGGAAGGCAATAGGTGGTTTTAGGAGTCCCCTTATCATCCCAAGATGTTATTTGGATTGCTTTAACACGCTGTAGAGCGGGAGACCCATCGAGGTGCGACTGCTCACATACTCAGCAAACTCCGCACCCTCAACCTCTGGTTGTTTCTAAATTTGTTTAGGGTCCGGGGAGTAGGGTGGTTAACAAGAATGTCCTTAATAGAATCTAAAAGACCAAAATCAAGCAATTAAGAGCAGGATCATTCTACCGTTTACTCAATGGACTTGGAGGCTTTCTTCTCTGCTCATCTTCTGCCCTGGTGGAGAGTTATTAAACATTGATTCAGCCCCGAGTAACTGGCAGACTGAACACTAACCAGCTGTAAGCTGGAGAACAAGAACGGCTAGTACTGAAGGAATAAACAATTTGTAGTCAGAGACAGAGCCTACAGTCAAAACACAGAAAATGTATCAGCTTATTGAGGTACAAGGGATCTGCCCCAACCTTAACTTTTTAAGGTTGTGGGCATCATTACATGCATTTGTAACAAGATATTTATGATAAGTTCTATCCTTTCTTGCAAAAGTACTTGCCTCCTCCCCCTGCTTAATGAGCTTTTAATAATCATTGGCTGTGAAGTCAGCATTCACAGCCTTGATTAACAGAATGGAGGCAATAATCATCCTTAATATCTGGTTAGTAATGCATCTACACTAAGTGTTATATATCTGTTGGGGGCAGGTAACTAACAAATGACCAATTTTTTATCTTAAAGGGCAACTGTGGTCTCAAAACAATGAGGATTAATGAAAGCCTGCAGTATTTCCTTACATCTCTGGCTTAACCCTGTGAGAAATGATATAGATATGAATGTTCAAACTTCCTACTTGCAGTAGGTTGAGTGCATCACCTTACCTCTGCTGGCCCTTTTCCCCCAGGGGAAAAGCATGCTCAGTATAGACTTATTGCAGGGGAAATAAGGAAGTACCCGAGGAAAAAAATTGACAGTTAAGAAGGGGAGCCTATTAATGCAGGCAGAGGCTATTCACATGACTACAAGCTGGTCACATGGCTAAAAACAGAAATAGTTCAACCAGGAAGTTACTTGCTGAACTTTTGCAGCAATAACTTTTTATCTAGAGATGTGATTTAGGCTTTATTTTGAAGGTATGATGCTAGTTTGGAAGAATTTGAGACCACAGTTACCCTTTAAGTGTGTAGATGCACTATAAATCCACTGTAATTGTCATTACTTAGAACACTTGTTTATGAAAGCAGTATAATTGATTCACGGTATATACTGCATAGTTTTCAATATACCTTACCATTCTTCTTGAAAGTTAATCCCAAAGGAATTTTAAAAACCGTACCTTTTTTATATTTGAACTGAAGGATTAGAAGGATTATTCTTTTCCTATAGCATCTATGTGCAATAAAAAGGGATTTGAACACATTATCTAAAATATTCTTTTTTAGACTAAAAGCTCAAGTTTATAAAAGGTATTGATTTGCAAGTGATGGGAAAAATAGAGATTTCAAAAACACTGTGATACTTCAAAGAAAGAGAGAGGATTTCACAAGTTCAAAAACCTGACATATTGAGAGAAAATCTCAGAGCACTTTTTAGAGGGCTGTGCTAATATAAGGAGAATCTAATCATTTGTTGTCTAGGTGGTTGCCTCATGGAGATTTGTATTGTTCTTCAATGGTCATTTTCTCATCCACATAATGTCATAACTAGACCCTGTTGATTCCAATTAAAGAATGACAGAGGATATGTTCTCTGCAAAAAAAATGCATAACCACAGTAAAAATCTGATCTCCATTTTCTCAGGTGATCATTCTAAAGCTACACAATAAATAATCACTATTGGCTTTATGTAATAAAATAAGGGAAACCCATAGAAATCAATGGGTTTGGGGTTATCTTTATATATTTAAGAAAAGCTGATTTGTGAGTCTGTTTAGAGTGAAACCCTATATTTTGTTTAAGAAATAATTTGATCTCTATGTTTATATGGTATGCTATCTTGCACATGATTTTAAAAAGTTTACAGGAAGGAGTTAACAAGAAAAAACATTTTCACACCATAAAGATTTCTTATCCTGAAATCCGTGTGATGCTTTGGATCCCTTTGTATTCTTTCAGCCCAGATAGCCATATCTAACACCACTAGGTTCACCAATATATAAGCCCCTGCTTGCCGGGAGGTTGTAACACCTACCCGGGATCGGTTGCCCCCTGACTTAGAGTATGGAGTATCTGAGCTGAGGCCGAGAATACACAAAGAAACCGGAGCAAAACAGGCGGACAGGGCACAACCAGCTCAGAGCAGGACAAGAATGTGATACCAAATCAGAAAGCGGAACGAGTCAGGGACGGAGCCAGAGGTCAGAAACACGGGAGATCAGTCAGCAAGCATGGTAAAGAAGGATAAACAATGGTCATAGGCGGAGTTAGGCAAGAGGTCTGGACAGGAGGCAAACAATTGTAACTGTAACAGGCAGAGAAATGGGACACGCGATGTGCAGCGGTATTTGACCTCTCTTCACCGCTATAATGTACTTAGTGCAATGCGAAGCTCAAATCCAGACATACAGAGCAGGGGGCTGCTTGGAAAGGATTGCGCCACAGGTGGTTACACCCACCACGGGGCTCGCCCACCCTGACGCGGGTGGTCGCATTCACCAGAGGGGTGCGGCAGGGTGTACGCCCACCCCACAGCAGAGACCACCCACCACACATCCCCTTCCCAGCAGCCGCCCTTGCGGCCTTAGAAGGGCTTTTTGGGGCTTAGGGGGTCCCACAGCTCGACCTGGGACCCCCCTTCCCTGGCACTTATGAGGGCCTTTCAGCACTGACGATTGCCCTTGCGGTTCTGACAAGAGCCCTTGGGGCTTAAAGGGTCTCGCAGCTCAGACCGGGACCCCCTCCCTGGCACTGACAAATGCCTTTGTTGGGGGTCCTGCAGCTCGAAACAGGACCCCTGTTGGCTCTAACAAGAGCCCTAGGGCATGTCTCTTTCTTCCATACGGTGACACCAGCTCTGCTGAAGGGGGCCGACACCGCAAGTGCCCAGTGGCTACTTCAACGCAGTCGATGTCACCACAGCCAGCGACACCAACTCTGCTGTAGTTGCCAATGACAGGCGAGGTCACTGCAGCCACCAGTGAACCCACTTCAACGGAGACAAAGTTGCTGGCCTCATCCTTCTTCTGCCATCAACTGCGATGTCTTCTGAGCTCCACAGAGGTTTGCAGCTCTTTATATAGGTTTGCTGAAGGACCGTATCCAATTCTGATTGGGCAATTTTTTAATGCTTGCGATCACATGGTTCACTAGTATACCACTGCTTCTTGTAATTCAATTTATTGGGCAATTTAACTCTGCAAAATATCTTATAAAATCATAATTTGATGTGTGTATAGCTTTCCATTGTTGCATTGCTATATATGTACGCAAGCCTATCAGGTTTGGATATCTCCATTTAACTGTATAATATGGGTACTTTAATACCATGAAAGGTCACTTATAATCTTTATATGAGAGCCATTTCCTCACACTGCTAATTATATAGTTTTATTATTTATGTGAATTTATTTCCTTATGTTTGGAAGTGATAATGTGATAAGAATATTGATCCTCCATGTTTCCTTAAACCTAATACCACTTTTGTGGAACATTAGAAAGCAACATTAGGTTGCAGTACAGACACAAATAAGGAAACACCAGCTTCGGTTTTAAAAAGTAGCCAGACACATCAGAGTAATGAGACCTGGAAGAAGGAAGGCAGGATTTCAGAAACGCGCGTAGTTTGGTTTGTACAGAGCCGATACGAAAGTGCAAGCGGAGGTATGTGAGTGACTAAATCACAACCATTGTCTGGAGCAGGAATAGCACTTATGGGGCTGCGGATAGAGATGGAGGTGATAAGCATATGAACTATCCACAGGAGCGGTAAAGTATGAACCCGTAAAGGAGGCTCGACACTTCTGGATTTACTACAAAAATTATAACCCAGTTATTGGAAATTGCCTGCTTGCTCACCATACGCATATTCACTAACATCATATCGCTTGCTGCTATACTATATAGTCTTATCTAACCATATTATTTGGTACAGTATATGTGCTTACACAAAAACCCTTTTTGCTATTGAACTAATATTTGACCCTGTTGCTATTGAACTAATATCTAACCGTTTGTCTTTACTGGGGATGCCCAGTTTTTGATGTTTTTATGGAGGAGTTGTTTTATAATCGTATCTGTATCATTACTATTGTATGTTTTTAAAGGAGGTGTATTTAACTGATTAATAAAGTATGACTTTTTGAGGTGTAATTTCCAACACTTTATTTTAGTATATATAACATATATGTATATATACTACATATTTCTCCATTTATTTATACTATTGAGTGCCTCCCCTTGTGGGAGTTTAGTGGGTTCCTCTAGCCACTATGCTAGATTTGTATGATTTATTTATTGAATGAAACCATACAGCACCCACACTTAAAAGTGTGTATAATAGCTACAAGGAGTTACATTATACCTATTATACCATGTAATAAACGATCACTGGTTATACAGTAACCAATCCTATTTCAGAAATATGATTGTTACTGTATAATCACATGATGTAAACCTAACAATTCTTCAAGTGATGTGAGTGATCAATGTGGAAGAACATTCTGTCTCCATCCTTTATTACTAAACTAATTGTGATTAGGGATGGCAAGAACTCGAACTCGAACCCAAGTTCGAGCCGAACTGTTCGAGTTCAAACGGACCCGGACTTCTCGAACTATCTCGGACGCGGACTTTCGATATTTCCCGGACTTTCGATGATTTATCGAATGTTCGAAAATGTTCGAACGTTCGAATCCGCGAGTAAAATATACATGGTATCTAGCGGCGCGAACATCGAATCTGCGAGTAAAGTCTCCATTAAATCCTATAGGCGAGCATCGAATCTGCGAGTTTACCTCGAACGTTCGAACGCGAAAGCTCCAAAGTAGCGCGCATGAGAGTAAAATCGATTTTAAGAAAGTCTGAATTGGAACATGCTCCCCAGACCATTTCCCAGGTCCCACAGCCATTTACATTAAGTTACCATTAATATTTTAGTTGTATTTGGCTCAAACTTTTCGAACTATTTGCCTCCCATAGACTTTAATGGGTCCGTTTTCGAACTTTCGAACTTTTACAATAGTTCGAAAGTTCGAAAACGGACCGAACTTTCAATAGTTCGACCATCTCTAGCTGGGATACTTTGTCCCATAGGGCTACAACAGGAATATTGTCCATCTTGCAACTCACAAGGCATCTTCTCTCCTAAGATCCAGTAGTTTATTTTTATGTGATTAGTTACATAACTTACTTTGGTTGTAGCTTTCTAGGTTTTCTAGATGAATGCTGAGAATAGAACCTTGAACCTTTTGCAATCGATTGGAGCACAAGCTTCCATAATAAGCTTGTTGTAGATTGTTCTGTTTTACAATTCTGTTCGTCCTCACTCTGCATCCTTTTGCTAAATGGCCTGGCTGACCACATTTGAAACAATGGTTGCATGGTATTTCTTGATACATTTGCACATGTTCATAGACCTTCCATCTGGTTCCTTGTGTGGCTAAGGATCTTTTATATACATTATTTTGTTGATCTACATTAGAGTAAAAATTACACTATTTCTTTCTGCATCTGTAGTATTGTTTCTCAAGATCAATGTTTGTTTTCTGGAACTGTTTGTCTGTCTGTTACAAGTATCTGTCTGAGTCAATGGCCTTACTGAAGTTGGACTGACCACAGGTGCTAAATTTGGAGGGCAAGAAAATGCATTTGCTTGACACTTACTTAGTTTTACCAACTTGGATTGACATTTCTTTTGTTTTAGTTCCCTCTCCCTCTCTATATTATTTGCTTCATTCATTTTTTCTATAAGTATCTGATCAGAAATGGACAGGTCATCTAAATATTGCTTTAAGTAGAACTTTATGCAGTCACTTTTAGTCCTGTCTAGAGATGTCCGAAGTTCGAAAAATCCGGTCCCGCCGAGGATCCGCGGATTTTCGAAAAAATCTGTAAATTCGAAAATCCGCGAGCGGACCCGTTAAAAACGTATATTAAAATGAAAGTTCGGCAAAATCCGCATTAAAAGTGGTCTAAATAGCCTTGATAACGTACACTTAATCACTCAGGGACCCGGGTAATGGCCTTAGAAACACGTATCAATGCCTACAATACTAAAAATTACAGTCCCCAGCGTGATTTTAAAAACGGTATTTTCTCGAAAATACGAGGATTTCCGTAATTACGAGGATTCCGTAAACCCGCGGATCTCCGTAAAAACGAGGATTTCCGTAAAAACGAGGATTTTCGAAAAAATGAGGATTTCCGTAAAAAAAGGATTTCGTAAAAACGAGGAACCGGAACTTCCTTCCTGCAAAATGGCATCTTCTGTTAGGCAGCTGTATGCCATGAAGGTACACTCCTGTCCAGGGGGTATGATGACTTCCCCCCGGAACGTATCGTGTGCAGCGCAAAAAGCGCAGGATCATGGAGGGGCTGCAGCGACGGATCCTGCGCCGCTTTGGCTACCAGACCACTCTACTGTCCTACCCTCCAGAGACAGTGGTCGGATCTCAAGAGGCAGAGGCCTCAATATGTGGCAGCCGTACGGCAGATGATGGAAGCAAGTATACTTTTTATTATATTACTGTATTGTAATAGTAGTAAAATATTTAATTCACTTCTGACAAAAACAAATTTATATATATGTTTTTTAAAAAACATCAATAATCCTTAAATTTGGCTTGAGGGGAGAGAGATCCAAGTTCTTTGTATTTCTCATTCACTGGTTATTATTACATTATTATTCTTCTTATATATTATTCAATAAGCCCTATTTAAAGGGTAAGTAAAGTCAAAAAATAAATCACTGAAAAGTGACTTTATTTAACATAACACCTATAAATTCAAATGATACCACACATAGACACAGGTAAACACACTTGGTGGCCCACCCTTCCATTTCCATGGCAGCCTTATTTAAGCTAAGTAAAGTTAAAATGAAATCGATCATTAAAAATTGATTTCTTTTTATCTTATAAATACACTGATACCCACACATAGACACAGTTAAACACACTTTACTGGCCCACCCTTTTAGTTACATGGCAGCCCTATTTGAAGTAAAGTCAAAAAAAAATGTTGTTTTACACTCCAAAATTAAAATGTTGTGTTACCCACAAAATCTATACAGAAAAGAGTTCTTGGAAGTATAGATCGATGGTTTGTTTAAGTTCATCTGATGAGGGGCCTTGAAGAATTAACAATTCATTGAGGCGCCATGTTGGGGGGGGGTCTGTGTTGAATCAGGTTCTTAAGGATATGAAACATATGCGTGGTCAGACCACGATATTCTGATATATATGAATTATGTACGGCAGATGGAATTGAGGGGCGATTAACATATAAATGATTCTCGTGAAAATTTGTGGACGTGGCGGCGTATTGTTATATCCTTTCGGGGGAAGATAAGAGAGCGGGAGTAGGGAGATAGATGGAAGGGCTCTCCCAACACATCCATATAATCTGCTCAGTCATTTCCCACACTTGTTGGTCTACAGTGCAAGACCACCAGCAGTGCAACTGATCAGCTAGATCCACATCCTCTGAAACATAAATCTGGAATTGACGGGTTTAATTTGTAGGAAGGCTGGGGTGGTGTACCAGTCGTACATAATTTTGTAGGATTTTTCTTTAAATAATGTATTCAAGGAGCAAGAGGCCGACGCCTTCATGGCATCGGTCCACTGCTTGTCTTTAGGGCGGTCTCAAATCTTGTTTCCCACTTTTGTAGTGGGGGAATTCTAATCTCCTGTTGGTCACACCATATCATCTTATACAGTACTGAGATTGTCCCTCTTTGTTAGACAGATTCGTGCTTAAAAGTTCGAATAATGTTTTATGTTGATTAGGGCTTTTGTAAGATTGTTCTGGCGTAGGAGAGGATCTCGTGTATGAAAACCATTGGTGGGGAGGTATTTAAATTTCGCTTGGGCTTTGGGCCAACCCAATAGGGAGCCATCCGCTTAACTATATCCGATATTTACAGATTTTCTCTCCGTCCATTGTGTGTCTCTATACCTGAGTGTACTCCTCCAAAATAGGGGGTATAAAATAATGGCAAAGTACTTGTTGGGTGGGGGATGAGGTTGTATTTTGAATTGCATTCAAAATTAAGAGTTGAGTTTATGATGAATTCCCTTTAACTCCGCTCTCTTTAATCTTCCCCCGAAAGGATATAACAAATACGCCACGTCCACAAAATTTTCACGAGAATCAATTATATGTTAATCGCCCCTCAATTCCTATCTGCCGTACATAATTCATATATATCAGAAATATCGTGGTCTGACCACGCATATGTTTCAATATCACTTAAGAACCTGATTCAACACAGACCCCCCCCAACATGGCGCCTCAATGAATTGTTAATTCTTCAAGGCCCCTCATCAGATGAACTTAAACAAACCATCGATCTATACTTCCAAGAAAACATACATATAGAAACAAATTCGGCCATATTATGGACAGCTTACAAAGCGGTAATCCGAGGCAAATGTATACAGTTAGCCGTTAAGATTAAAAGACAAAGAGAAGCAAGAATAATGGAACTCTTAAGCCTCATAAAACAAACAGACATAAAACTTAGCAAGAAATTGGAAGACTCAACATATAAAATAGCAGAAAAGTATAAAGGGGAATTAGGACAAATACTCTCAACTAAGGCTGAAAAAGCCCTAAGACTCACTAACCAAAAAATTTATCATAAATCTAATAAACCCGACTCAATGTTAGCAAGAAAACTTGACAGCCAATAGGTTCCTCGCTTTAAAAGATGAACGGGGAAATTTACAGTATGATCCGCAGTGGATCACTCAAAAGTTTGCTAATTATTACCAACAACTGTACTCTACCAATACCACTCACCCGTGGTATTTTCAAACAACATTGGACACCTTCCTAGATAGTCTATCCCTCCCCAAAATATCTGAGACACAAGCACTCAAACTGATTACTCCTATCACTTTAGAAGAATTAGATAAAACACTTAAAGATACTAAAACTAGAAAAGCTCCCGGCCCAGACAGCTTTACCACAGCATACTACAAAAAGTTCAAAGAAATTTTAAGCCCATACTTACTTGATCTACTCAATAAAGTTTTAACAGGTACAGAATGTTTCTCTAGGGAGATGCTGGACGCCCATATAATTGTCATACCCAAACTAGACAGAGACACCACACAGACCCAAAACTACAGACCTATATCACTCATTGACACGGATGTTAAATTATATGCCAAAATACTGGCAAACAGATTAAAACCCCTATTACCCCAGATCATCCAATACGACCAAACTGGCTTTATCATCACATGCCAACCCACAGATAACATCAGAACAGCACTGAATATTATGCAGTCTTCACTTTCTAATAAGACACCCTCAATCTTATTATCATTAGACGTGGAGAAGGCATTTGATAAAGTGGAATTGCCATACCTCCGTAGAGTACTATATCATTTTGGCTTCCCGGATGTATTCACTGATGAAATTTTTACTTTATATAACAAACCAAAAGCTATAGTGAAAAACATGGGATACGCTTCACAAACATACAAAACGGTACCAGACAGGGATGCCCCCTATCTCCATTATTATTCGCACTATGCATCGAACCCCTTGCCTCCCAGATAAGAAGTAATCCCAAAATATTAGGCATATCTATGAATCATATAGAAACCAAGGTGTCCCTATATGCAGATAACACTCTCATCTATATCATTAATCCGATGGAATCTATCACCGAACTGTATAAAGATCTGGAAATCTTTGGGAGACTCTCAGGATTTAAAATTAATCATAATAAATCAACTGCATATGGTGTTCATATAGATGCCGAAACAAAAACCTCACTGTTCACCAAATTTAAATTCAGATGGTCTACTGATTCATTCAAGTATCTAGGAGTAGCATTATCACCTGATCCTCATACTCTTTACTCACATAATTACTCTAAAATGATAACCCATATATCCATTCTTTTGAAAGAGTGGAACTCATACCCTTTATTACTTATAGGCCGTATAACAGCAATTAAAATGACCATAATGCCGATACTCCTTTACCTATTTAGAGCTCTGCCCTTAATATTTAAAACCTCAGATTCCTCAAAACTACAAAAATTATTTAGAAGATTTATCTGGCAGGACAAAAGACCAAGAATAAAATATAATTATCTAACAAAGACAAAGGCGGTTTTGCCCTACCCTCAATACAGGCATACTTCAAAGCAGCCAGATTGGCCCAAATTCTCCAATTGACTCAAGGGGTGAATAAAGTAAAATGGGTAGATCTAGAAAATACCACCCTCTTCCCTTTACACTCTTATTCGATCCTTTGATTAAAACCCAGAGTCAGAAAGCTATTTCTTCCCCCTAGGGAATTCATCATAAACTCAACTCTTAAAATTTGAATGCAATTCAAAATACAACCTCATCCCCCACCCAACAAGTACTTTGCCATTATTTTATACCCCCTATTTTGGAGAGGTACACCTCAGGTATAGAGGACACACAATGGACGGAGAAGCAAATCTGTAGAATATCGGATATAGTTAAGCAGGATGGCTCCCTATTGGGTTGGCCCAAAGCCCAAGCGAAATTTAAAATACCTCCCCAACAATGGTTTTCATACACGAGAATCCTCTCCTACGCCAGAACAATCTTACAAAAAAGCCCTAATCAACATAAAACATTATTCGAACTTTTAAGCACGAATCTGTCTATACAAAGAGGGACAATCTCAGTACTGTATAAGATGATATGGTGTGACCAACAGGAGATTAGAATTCCCCCACTACAAAAGTGGGAAACAAGATTTGAGACCGCCCTAGAAGACAAGCAGTTGGACCGATGCCATGAAGGCGTCGGCCTCTTGCTCCTTGAATACAGTATTTAAAGAAAAATCCTACAAAATTATGTACGACTGGTACACCACCCCAGCCTTCCTACACAAATTAAACCCGTCAATTCCAGATTTATGTTTCAGAGGATGTGGGATCTCAGCTGATCAGTTGCACTGCTGGTGTCTTGCACTGTAGACCAACAATTGTGGGAAATGACTGAGCAGATTATAATGGATGTGTTGGGAGAGCCCTTCCATCTATCTCCCTACTCCGCTCTCTTTAATCTTCCCCCGAAAGGATATAACAAATACGCCACGTCCACAAAATTTTCACGAGAATCAATTATATGTTAATCGCCCCTCAATTCCTATCTGCCGTACATAATTCATATATATCAGAAATATCGTGGTCTGACCACGCATATGTTTCAATATCACTTAAGAACCTGATTCAACACAGACCCCCCCCCAACTGGCGCCTCAATGAATTGTTAATTCTTCAAGGCCCCTCATCAGATGACTTAAACAAACCATCGATCTATACTTCCAAGAAAACATACATATAGAAACAAATTCGGCCATATTATGGACAGCTTACAAAGCGGTAATCCGAGGCAAATGTATACGTTAGCCGTTAAGATTAAAAGACAAAGAGAAGCGAATAATGGAACTCTTAAGCCTCATAAACACAACAGACATAAAACTTAGCAAGAAATTGGAAGACTCAACATATAAAATAGCAGAAAAGTATAAAGGGAATTAGGACAAATACTCTCACTAAGGCTGAAAAAGCCCTAAGACTCACTAACCAAAAAATTTATCATAAATCTAATAAACCCACTCAATGTTGCAAGAAAACTTGACAGCCAATAGGTTCCTCTCGCTTTAAAAGATGAACGGGGAAATTTACAGTATGATCCGCAGTGGATCACTCAAAAGTTTGCTAATTATTACCAACAACTGTACTCTACCCAATACCACTCACCCGTGGTATTTTCAAACAACATTGGACACCTTCCTAGATAGTCTTCCCTCCCCAATATCTGAGACACAAGCACTCAAACTGATTACTCCTATCACTTTAAAGAATTAGATAAAACACTTAAATACTAAAACTAGAAAAGCTCCCGGCCCAGACAGCTTTACCACAGCATACTACAAAAAGTTCAAAGAAATTTTAAGCCCATACTACTTGATCTACTCAATAGAGTTTAACAGGTACAGAATGTTTCTCTAGGGAGATGCTGGACGCCCATATAATTGTCATACCCAACTAGACAAGAGACACCACACAGACCCAAAACTACAGACCTATATCACTCATTGACACGATGTTAATTATATGCCAAATACTGGCAAACAGATTAAAACCCCTATTACCCCAGATCATCCAATACGCCCAAACGGGCTTTATCATCACATGCCAACCCACAGATAACATCAGAACAGCACTGAATATTATGCAGTCTTCACTTTCTAATAAGACACCCTCAATCTTATTATCATTAGACGTGGGAAGGCATTGATAAAGTGGAATTGCCATACCTCCGTAGAGTACTATATCTTTTGGCTTCCCGGATGTATTCACTGATGAAATTTTTACTTTATATAACAACCAAAAGCTATAGTGAAAAACATGGGATACGCTTCACAACATACAAAACGGTACCAGACAGGGGATGCCCCCTATCTCCATTATTATTCCACTATGCATCGAACCCCTTGCCTCCCAGATAAGAAGTAATCCCAAAATATTAGGCATATCTATGAATCATATAGAACCAAGGTGTCCCTTATGCAGATAACACTCTCATCTATATCATTAATCCGATGGATCTATCACCGAACTGTATAAAGATCTGGAAATCTTTGGGAGACTCTCAATTTAAAATTAATCATAATAAATCAACTGCATAGGGTGTTCATATAGATGCCGAAACAAAACCCCTCACTGTTCACCAAATTTAAATTCAGATGGTCTACTGATCATTCAAGTATCTAGGAGTAGCATTATCACCTGATCCTCATACTCTTTACTCACTAATAATTACTCTAAAATGATAACCATATATCCATTCTTTTGAAAGAGTGGAACTCATACCCTTTATTACTTATAGGCGTATAACAGCAATTAAAATGACCATAATGCCGATACTCCTTTACCTATTTAGAGCTCTGCCCTTAATATTTAAAACCTCAGATTCCTCAAAACTACAAAAATTATTTAGAGATTTATCTGGCGGACAAAAGACCAAGAATAAAATATAATTATCTAACAAAGACAAAGGCGGTTTTGCCCTACCCTCAATACAGGCTACTTCAAAGCACCAGATTGGCCCAAATTCTCCAATTGACTCAAGGGGTGAATAAAGTAAAATGGGTAGATCTAAAAATACCACCTCTTTCCCTTTACACTCTTATTCGATCCTTTGATAAAACCCAGAGTCAGAAGCTATTTCTTCCCCCTAGGGAATTCATCATAAACTCAACTCTTAAAATTTGAATGCAATTCAAAATACAACCTCATCCCCCACCCAACAAGTACTTTGCCATTATTTTATACCCCCTATTTTGGAGGAGTACACTCAGGTATAGAGGACACACAATGGACGGAGAGCAATCTGTAGAATATCGGATATAGTTAAGCAGGATGGCTCCCTATTGGGTTGGCCCAAAGCCCAAGCGAAATTTAAAATACCTCCCCACAATGGTTTTCATACACGAGAATCCTCTCCTACACGCCAGAACAATCTTACAAAAAAGCCCTAATCAACATAACATTATTCGAACTTTTAAGCACAATCTGTCTATACAAAGAGGGACAATCTCAGTACTGTATAAGATGATATGGTGTGACCAACAGGAGATTAGAATTCCCCCACTACAAAGTGGGAAACAAGATTTGAGACCCCGCCTAGAAGACAAGCAGTGGACCGATGCCATGAAGGCGTCGGCCTCTTGCTCCTTGATACAGTATTTAAAGAAAATCCTACAAAATTATGTACGACTGGTACACCACCCCACCTTCCTACACAAATTAAACCCGTCAATTCCAGATTTATGTTTCAGAGGATGTGGGATCTCAGCTGATCAGTTGCACTGCTGGTGGTCTTGCACTGTAGACCAACAGTGTGGGAAATGACTGAGCAGATTATAATGGATGTGTTGGGAGAGCCCTTCCATCTATCTCCCTACTCCGCTCTCTTTAATCTTCCCCCGAAAGGATATAACAAATACGCCTGTAAATTGATTAAAATAATTTGTGGTGTAACAAGGACCATTATAGCAAAAACGTGGAAAGGTTCCAATATCACGAGTTCGGAAATTATCAAAAGAGTCTGGTGGATGCAGGACAACGAACTCACGGCTCACATAGCAAATAATAATATGAACACATGGAACAAAACATGGGATATATGGATTTTGAGAAAGCAAAGATGATTGGAACTTGAACAGTCTGCGGAAGGGAATGTGGGGGGTGGGTGGACGCGGCCGGAGACCAATTACACAGGTACGCATACTTGAAGGAGATGCGCAGAAGGGAGCAATAATATAAAGCAACACAGAGACAAGTAAGATATGTACACAGGTTTTTTACTTTTAATAAACAGACAGTTTATGGCTTCTAGAAAAAGAGTTGATTGGAGTCATCTTTAGACTTAAATATATTTGTTTATTCGTCAGTTCTATCACAATATATAAGATGATTATATGGAGATATAAAAATATTTATATTTACTTGTATTTTTTATGTTTTAACTCTGACAGATATAAGTATGGTATTATACATATATAATTATTGTTATATTTTGTATCTTTATAAAAGTACTATTTTATATGTAAATTGCAAAATTAAGAAAACTAATAAAAAATTATTGAAAAAAATAAAAAAAAGAAACAACCAGAGGTTACGGAAGTGTCATCAACAAGACTGCTAGACTGCACTACTTACAAACTTGACTAAGAAAATTGCAGATCCTTCCAATTGGTCAGAAGAAGCTCATGCAGTCTTTGAGAATTTAAAGAAGGCTTTTTGCTCTGCTCCCATACTTGTTTACCCAAAATGTCAGGTTCCCTTTCAGAGATAGGTGTAGGAGTGGTTCTGTCAAAATATTCTGACTTTCCTAAAAGACTTTACCCATGTGCTTTCGTTTTTAGGAAATTCTCTCCGGCTGAGAAGAATCAGGACATCAGACACAGAGTGTTATTATCAGTAAAATGTACCTTTTAAGAGTGAAAACATTGGTATAGTATGCTGAACAAACTGATACAGTCTTCAGTGATCATAAAAATCTAGAATATATTGAAGGGGCTAAGAGGTTGAACTCCAGAAAGGCAGGTTCAAAGTATACATAGCTGAAGCCCTTTCTCGTAATTTCCTAGTCTATTCCCTAATCTGAAGTGTGGCCAGAACCCATTGTACCTGCAGATTGTGTCCTTGGGGCTCTCACTCCCAATCAGTTGTGACCTAACTCAAAAATTTAAACCCTTCCAGGATGATGTTCTTCCAAGGAAACCATCGAATTGTTTGTTTGTACCATTAACCCTTGGTTTGCAGGTCCGCCAACAATTCCATGATTCTAAGCTGTCTGGACATCCTGGGTAATAGAAAACCTTGGCCTTGTTAGCACGGCATGTTTGATGGACATTTCTTACAAAAGACACAAAATTATATGTAAACTCTTGTGCTGTTTGTGTTGGCAGTAAAGCCCCTAAAAGGGCCTGCCTGATACGCTCATACCACTTTCAAAGAAGTACCTTGGACTCACATTTCCATGGATTTTTTTGTAGACCTCCCATTTCTCTTGTCCGGGTTGTGGTTTCATTCCTCTTCCTAAACTCCCATCCCCTAAAGAATTTTCTCAATTATCTGTTACACATATTTTCTATCTTCATGGTATTCCTGTGTATATAGTCTCTGACAAGGGAGTGCAGATTGTTTTTCATCTTGGTTTTTCCTCATTTTTCCTCAGGTTTTCAATCTGACCTGAAAAAAAAGTCACTGAAACAATATCTGTGTTTTGTATCCGATTGTCAGGAAAGATTGTCAGAGTTTCTGCCATTCACTGAATTGGCTTACAATAATGCTGTTCATTCAGCTACTAAAGTGTCTCCTTTCGATGCAATAATGGCCGACAATAGGGGCATATTTATAAATGATTGCTTTTTTAACCATTTTGCTTTTGCAGGACATCACAATTACAAAGAGCATTATTTTCGATGTATTTTTAAATCTCACCGTTTTCGCTGTGAAAATGATCGCCGTGGTGATGTGCTGCAGTAGTATTGGCGATGTTCGCTGGCAACATATTCATAAAGAGCATTTGCTCTTTATCCCAGTTTTCACAGAACAGTCTCCAGTACTCGGAACAAATAAAAGATTTTCAACAGTAGGTTATGGTTGTGGGAAGCAATGACAAACAAAATCACCATAAAATGCTTTCCTGAAAATGTGACTTTATCAAAATAGTTTAAAAAAATGTTGGCTTCACTCTTTCCCACAATTGATCAATGTAATTCTAGTTTCCGCAGGCCATCTATTAAACCTATCATTCAATTGCTTTATAGGGAAGACATCAAGCTAGTTTGATGGATTTTCCAAGAGGAAATTCTTGTACAGCTAAATATTTGCAGATTCTATTCAAATACTTGCAGTATTGGAGTCTCGCTTACCAAACACCCAAGGGGAAAATCTTAATTTGAATGCTTACACTTTGGTTGCAATTCAGTCACTTCACTACTTGAACCTTGCTTACTTTCACTCATTAAAACACAAGCATCATGGAAATTACAAGTCACAATTCAATTGGATTCTTTTAATTGCCTTGAATTTATATTCACTGCAAAGACTTTGGTCAATTATTTTTGAATGTTGGTTGAATGGAATATTTTGCACTAATAGAATCAGAATAAATATCCATAAATATTATGAGGTCTCCATAAATAGCCCTGAACAGAAATGTTGGAACTAAGATGTCTTTTGGAGATTAAATGATTGTCAATCATAAGTGCTGCTGTGTGACCTTATAATGTCACTGGGGAAACCAATCTGCAGTGTCAGTCAAAGGCCATCTTTTTAGACTGGGTAAACTGGCAGTAATCTATAGACTAGTTTAGTCTTTTAAATAAAAATAAGCCTTCCTATTTCTTCAATTATATCCATGGGGCTTAATCTGCCTGTATACAGTTTGAAATACTTTTTTAATAACTGATCATATTTAGGATACTTGTTTCTCAATATAACCTCTGCAACCCAGCAGTTAGGGAAATATTGTGCTCATTTACTGATACACACAAATGCACATTTCCTATCCTAAAGTGATGCTAATCTATTTTAAAAAGTTAGTGTCTCTTTATTGTGGATACTGCATGTTTCAGAAAAGTAAATCACATATCCCCCCACAAATTATTCAATCCTTAACTTGTGTCCTTTGAATGTGACTTTTGTAACACCAACTATTTGCTGGTGTTTAAGTCATGCCAGGGTAAAATCCAGAATTTACCCAAAGCCACAAGTACAATATTTAATGAGCCCTTCCTGTTTTCTTCTCATTAAAGAAGGTCATAGACACACCAATTCCAGCCCTACGATATAGGAATATTGTGATATTGTATGAGTCTCAGATTGTGTATGGCCGATCAACCATTATTTGTGTGATTTTCTTTCATATTGGATAATTTTTTATTGGACCAATAGTGATCATATCATTCCATGATTGAACGATCAGTATTGATTCATGAATGGCCTCATTTTACCTGGTCTTATATACAATACAATAACCCTGTCAACATGAAAAGAAACTCAATAGGGGTATTTTACCAAAGAACAGATCAGTAGCCCTTCCAGAGTATTTAACTGTAATTATCCTAAAGAGGTCTCCCACGGTCATTTTATTATAAGTATTTATTTGGAAGATAGGTCAAATTACATGTAATAGTAGCACTTCCAACCAAAGTTTTAACTGGCTATCCTATGCCTTCAATATAAAGCTGTGGATGGAAGGTCTTTTTCCTCGTTTTAAAAGCCAATGGGCAGGAGAAGTGAAAGCCTGTAACAGTAAAAGCCTAAAATTGCAACATCTAGTCTGGAGCAAAGGGGGGCATCATTTTTTCTGAAAGGAAGATCATTGCGTCTCTTAGGGTGTATGGTACTATGTTTAGAAAGAAAAACACCAATACATGTTATTATTATCATTATAGATTTACATAGCAGCAACATGTGGCCCTTTTTAATTACATTGATACATTCCCACCTGACCCTGCCCTGAAAAGCTTACAGTCTAAGCAATTCATTTCACACATACTACCAGGGACATAGCTATTGAAAGAGCTGTCAGATACAGCCTCCTTCATTGTAGATGAAGTGGGGAAAGGGGCCTTATCATTATTTTGCTGGGGAGACCAGTGATTCTTTATGCCACTGCATATAACCTATCAGTATGTCTTAGTGATTGTGGGGAGAAACCAGTGTACCTGGAGAAAACCCACACAAGCACAAGGAGAACATATGAATTCATTGTGGATGTACCCAATGGAACCCAATGGAGGATTCAAACCCAGGATTTCAGCACTGCAGGGCATTAGTAGAGAAAAGCATTTTTTGTAATCTTACTGTGAAAGCTCTCAAGATTACATATACATTGCATGTATGAACATGTAAGAAGTAGATTTTACAACTAAGAAGGCTTTAATGTTGTTGCAAGTACTTACAGCCCAAGTTGTCTTCAAAAATCCTTGAGAGCATGTGTGCCAATTGGACATGCCCCCTGACCCTACTATTCACCTACTAAACTGATGTCAGCATATCAATATAGAATTCCCTGATAAGACTTTGAAAGCTGCTTGTTCCCCTGCAGTTTATTTTTCAGTCAGCTTGTATTGTGGACAGCCTACTAGAAACAATATATCCAGCTATATATATACAAAAAATCCAGATGATTTTACTGAACTTTTCCTCTTCTATTCTGTTCCTAGCAAAAGATTAATTAAAGATGTATTTATTTTCTGTGGTGGCTAATCAGTCTAAAGCACTTATCTTAAAAACATACAGCCCATGAAGTTCAAATTAATTCTTCAGTGTTTGATATAAAATGTTCTGCAAAGATCACTTTTTTTGCATGTAAAGAACAAAAGGCGTGTGTGTCAGAACAGAGATAGTTTTAATGAACAATGTCACACTGTTAAATTGCCATGCTGTGCCTGAGAGGCAACATTTTTAGTAACATGTTCTGTGACAGAGGTGGGTAATGTGATTGGCTGTCAGCCTCTAGGGGCAGGACAGACTGCAGCTTTCTTGTTTTATTCTGCTGTGCACTAGAGAGCATATGTACAGCATACCCTGCCAGCAAATTATGAGAGCTGAACCCTAGTACCCACAGGTTTATTTCATAAATCAACCAATAGCCACAGCAAAGAGGTGAGACACAGCTTGTTGTATCTTTTTGAATGTGTTCTGTTGATAAGGTCAATGTTGTCCGGTGACATTAGTTCCCCTTTAAGTTGTTTTATGTTATTTCGTTCACAATCAATCAATCTCGAAGTGTTTGCAATGTTAAAAAAATAAAGATGTTTAGTCAGCACAGTTATAAAGAAAGAATCCTACTTTAGAAATGCTATTGATTATGCATCATTAAATCCACACTGAATGAAAGCATATAAATCAAAAGCGAGCAAATCTTCTTTACTCTATGTAACATTGTTTTATTAAAACCGAGATTGTTGAATGTCGTGTATAATACTGCTAAATTTATATTAAAAATGCCTGTCTCCAGAATAAGATTTTTAATTAAATTGGCTCTTAGATGCAATGAAATCTGCGAACAGCATTGCATTATGCAAATCAAGCATTTTGATGCTGTGCCCTTTTCAAAGAAAACCCTAATTTCCTATCTTCAAAAAGCAATATCAAATAACTTACAAAAAACCCAAGATGAATGTAGTTATTTCTACAGATAAACCAATGAGACAACAAAAGGGTAGGTTTTTTTTCATCTTCCCTGGATTTGTTATATACAGTGATTTGCATTTCATTAAATTTCTCTTGGTTCTGAAAATGCCTTTTTGCTGTCCCAGAAGGAAATTTGTTGTGAAATGAAGCAAGTCACAAGACATCACAGGTTTCAAATGCCCAACTCATCCTTTCCCAGCAAAATCTTCTATCAGTGAGATGGATTTAGAGCGTAATGAGAGAAAGACAACTGATCATTAGCAATGTTGTACTAGCACAGTAACTCTCATCAGTATTCACATAACCAAGGCCAGATGCAAAACAGCAATAAAGTCCTTATCCCAAATGGTGGCTTATAGAGAACAACAGAAAAAACAACAATATGTTACACAAAACAATGTAAATATTGACTTTCTGTGATAGCAAAACAGAAAGACACAAGACAGACACAAGACCTTATCTGTTCTAGATCATATGTTATGGAGCCTAGCACATGATACACTATTTGGTTTGAAATATAATGCTAATCTCTGTGATCTGTAAGACTAATGTGGTGCCTAGTGTCCTATTCCTGTTTTGCTATTATATGGCGAGTAGTGGTGGAACCTCTAAATACGCCCTTATAGGCTTACTGCCCAAGGTATTTCTTTCTTTGCCTTGTCCTCCTGCGATGTTTATGTGCAGTACTATTTAGTTTACATGAACATATTATTGTATTGCAATAACAACAACACTCATTATAGAGGCAGAAAGAAATAAAACTACCAAGCACATAAATAGACATATAATACTGTTTACCCAAGATGTCTTTACTTTTTTAACAATGGCTAGCAAGGTGGTACAATTCTCTACTACTATTTTCTTTCTTTGTCATTGTCTTTTTGTGAAGTCACCTATGACAAGATAAATTTGAATTTGTGTCTTAATACATTTTCTAAAAACAAATATATGACTTATGCAGGGTACACACAGTACCAATCTCTGAAAAATGACAAATGGAATCTGTAAGATTCTGTCTGTCATTTTTTAAAGGTGAGAGTACACACAGTGTAGGAAGAAAGGTTTGGGACTACAGCGGGCAATCCCCTATACTTTAGTACAGGGGGGCCAACCACAGGGAAGGGAAATTTTCCAAATGTAATGAGCGATCCCAAAGATAAACATTTGTCTGATTCTGGAACGCTCATTCGTGTGGTACACACATTGCCAAGAAAAGGGTGATTCTATCGGATCCGTTGACATTGTCCCTTTCTCATTTAAGTGTGTTCCCAGCTTCACATTGACTGAAGATACAAACAATCCAATCTTAGGCAAAAAATTTATAAATTCTTATTTCATTTCTTCTCTATTGCAACTAGAATTTTCAAATTGTCATCATTTTATACTATTCAGTCTAATTTTTAAGCTGAGGCTTTATAACATAAGACTACAAGTTTGCTACTAGTATTTACAATTATTTTATTGTTATTTACTGATTTTTTTTACATACATACATTTTTAATAAACATTAGTTACAAAAATATTATTTTTATTAATTTATATTTTATATTACACTATTCTAAATAGTATTATAAATACAGTAATACGTTTTTTACCAAGATATTAAACTTTAATGTTTAAGCCAATAAAATTTAATTCTAATAATTTGGCTGGTGACATCCTAGTCTGATTTTAAAGTGTTAAACTGTGCACATAAGATACATTGAAGATTCTGCAAAGCTTTTGCATGAAACTTTTACAGTATAATAGACAAACAATTCAGCATTTATTAAGAATGGTACAGAAAAAAATTTCAGAGCAACCCAGCAGTGTCAGTTCTTGATAAATGAGTAACATTGTATTTTTCTTTAAAGGCTGGGATATTATTTTTTTAAGTTAGATAATCTGTTAACTTAGATTGAAACCATATATTATGCTTTAGCAAGTTAGCACGAGGCAGTATTAATGAATGTGTGTTTGACTTTCATCTTGTGTTTTTAGCAGGTACACCAAGGATTTATATTTGTAATTAATAGCAAAAAAGAACCCCTATTTGTAGTGTCATTGACTTGTACTTGTAAGGTTAAAATTAGAAGAAGAAAAACAAAGATAAGCCTATTTGTAACTCAAATTCCCTATTATAAAGTACCACCAACCCATTTACAGGGGGTTGGCATCACTTTAATGCACAGGCTGTATATGTTTCTAAAAAGTAATGCATGCAGCCCCCGCAAGTGATTTAATACAAATTTTGTATCCCTTTAGAGTGACTTTATAATGCCAGCTTTTTTGCACGTTATCTAGGGGGGAAACTCCAAAACAGAATTTACCTAGAGCTGCAAATGCTTGCGGATCTCAGGTTATGAGCCTGATGGATGGGTTGACTACAGTCAATAATACATTACCAGACAAATACTGCAAAAGTCATAATTTTAACTTATTAAAATTTCTACCAGCGCATATACAAAATCGTTTTACCAAAAATACAGCCCTTTCCTACATTTTTCTAGTTTGTGTCTTCTAGCTACAATATACTTATAAATCCATAACTAGCAAAATCTAACTACAAATCAATTTATTTTGCCTAAGCTAGGAGACATGTTGTAAAGAATTTATATCTTAGGGCCTACTTTGATACTTTGTAAAAAGGATCCATTTTTTCAGTCCATGTTTTACAATGTACAATCACTTTAAGGTTATCTTAGCAGGTATGAATTAAGATTCACTTATTAAGATAAGTAACACATCAGAAAAACAAAATCCTACAGTTACATAATTGCTTATTTTAATGCAAAATGGTTTGAACCAGGAAAGTTTAAAATGAATAGTTCACTCAGAAAATCAACTATTCCTATTTTGCATTAATTGAAGCAGGAGAGGTAAAAGAGCTTTGTCTAAACTCCAGTTCTTTAAATAATCTAACAAAAGCTGTTTCTGGCTTTACTTAACTATAGCGTGCAACAGTGTCTCAGCCAATCACTGTCGCAGCTGCCAATCTGGCCCCTTCTGCTTGTTTCCATGCATGGAAAAAGGCATGGAAGACAATCAGAAGGTATCCAAGGAAGTATATTTAGAGGCTGAATTGAGCTATTTTGATCTTGCAAGATCTAGGTTTTTTGGGTATGCTTGTGAAGGTTCTCATTCATCCAGGTCATGGTATATGTGTTGTAATCAATTAGATCAACTGGACTTGAAGTTTAGTTCTTGAAGACGTTTCACTAGTCATCCGACTGGCTTTCTCAATTCAGAATGAAAAGAATCTGTGGCAATTATGTACAAAAGTCTTCAAGAACTTAGCTTCAAGTCCAGTTGATCTAATTGAATACAACAGATATACCATGACCTGGATGAATGAGAAACTTCACAAGCCTATTTCAAATTATTTTGGGGAGAAAACCCTCAAACTTGTATGGCAATATGAAAAGACAGCAAGAAATTGGCAAACTACAGAAACCACCTGCGATTTAACCTCCGATGCAGACAACAAAGGCTAGTACCATGCAGCATACGTCTGGATTCCACAGTTAAAGGCATCAGAGACAAACAGATACTGCAAAAGACTCAAACACAGCTCCTAAATGAACGGGTACGACAGACACATTTTACAGTTGATGCTTTAATGCACAACATTAGTCAACTAGAACAGAATCCCTGTGGTGGATATTATAGCAGCCACAGAAGCCTCAATCCACAATAATAAGGTACCACTGAGTGAGGCAGAACAACTTTGCCATAAGGTATCTGCAGCCTTAGCCAGTGCTAAAACTCATCTAACCTGACCACACAGGAAAGAAGAGCATTAACATCCCTCAAGAACAGATTCCAGTATCACCATTCTCCTGGCAGACAAGGGAAGATGCACAGTGGTACTCAACACCTCAGACTACCATGCCAAGCTGACCGCGCTCCTGGCTGATAACAACACATATGAGGCTTTAACAAGGGATCCCACCAGCCGTTTCAAGAAAAGGGTCATAGACTTACTACAACAGCTTCAAAAGGATAAAGCCATTGATCGAGCAATGTATCATTGTCACTACCCTGGTGAGGCACATCCATGCATATATGGACTCCCAAAGATACATAAGGAAGGGGCACCACTAAGACCTATAGTCAGCAGCATCAACTCTGTTACCTACAAGGTGGCAAAATACCTAGCCAACATCTTAGGACCATTGGTGGGAAGTTCTAAGCTTCAAATCCAGATTGCTCAGGATTTCACCAACAAGATTGAAGATATAGTACTCGGTGCAGAAGAAACTATGGTGCCCCATGATGTGACATCTCTCTTCACCTGTATACCCACCAAGGAGGCTGTTGACATGGTGAGAATATGGCTAGGCCAAGACAGCACTCTTACCAGCAGAACTGATCTCAACCCAGAACAGGTGTGTTCCTTACTGGACTAGTGCCTGAATACCACCTAATTCAAATACAGGGATAAGTTCTATAAGCAAAAATATGGATGTGCTATGGGATCTCCAGTTTCACCCATTGTGGCCAACCTTTACATGGAGGAGGTGGAAAAACAGGCACTTAATACCTTTAAGGGCATAACACCCAGCCACTGGTTCAGATATGTGGATGACACCTGGGTTAACAAGATTTCACAGAACACATTAATGCGGTAGACCAAAACATCAAATTTACAAGGGAAGAGGTACAAAACAACAAACTGGCTTTCTTGGACTGCTTGGTAGAAGTTAAGGAAAATGATAAACTGGAAGTAGAGGTTTACAGAAAACCAACACACACAGATCAGTATTTGATGTTTGACTCCCACCACCCTTTAGATCACAAGCTGGGTGTCATCAGATCCCTGCAACACAGAGCAGAGAACATCCCCTCCAGCACAGAGGTAAAGGCTAAAGAAATGAAACATCTCAGAAGAACCCTTAAAACTTGTGGATATCCAGACTGGGCCTTTGTCAAAAGAAGTAGAAGGAAAGAAAAGAACACGTATACCAACATTGAAGGGGAAAAGCAAGACAGGAGAAAGAACATGGTCATCCCATATGTAACAGGGGTCTCCGAGAAATTAAGAAGAATTTTCAAAAAACACTGCATCCCTGTCTGCTTTAAACCGAACAACACACTGAGGCAGCAATTGGTACATCAGAAAGACCCAATACCAAAACACAAGAAAAAGCGACATCATATAGGCAGTGCAGTGCAATAAAGAATGCTCTGATTTGTATGTGGGGAGACCAAACAGCAACTGCATCAACGTATGGCCCAGCACACAAGAGCCATTTCCTCAGGTCAGGACTCAGCCGTGTACCTGCAACTTAAGGATAAAGGACATACCTTTGAAGATTGTAATGTTAACATATTGGCAAAGGGACGTGACTGGTTCAAGAGAAGTGTTAAGGTGGCCATTTATGTGAAAATATAGAAACCAAGCCTAAATAGAGGTGGGGGGGTTCGACACCAACTGTCTGCCATGTACAATACTCTGGGCATTCCTATAACACCTCTTAGCCACTATCCAATCACGCCCTTAACACCTGGCAGTGATATGCTAATTGGGATTTTCCAGGGTATATAATTGCCACAGATTCTTGTACAAGTCATTCTGAATTGAGAAAGCCAGTCAGATGACTAGCGAAACATCTTCAAGAACTAAACTTCAAGTCCAGTTGATCTAATTGAATACAACAGATATAGGTTTTTGGGGCTTTCTAGTGAACAGTAAAATGTTTGTTAGGGGGTGGACATACAGTTTAAGTAAAGCCAGAAACAGTCAGGAAATGTCAGAGTAGACAGCGTTGGATGGAGCTTGTGGGTAAGTTCTCTATTTTCTCTCCCAGCTCTTGTTAGATTAATTGAAGAATGGGAGGAAAGACATAGCTACTTTTCTTCCCATTCTTCAATTAATGCAAAAAAGGATAGGTTCATTTTCTGAGTGAACCTATCCTTTATATATATATATAAATACTGTAAATGTTATGTGCAAACAAATCTGTACTAAAATATTCCAACCTTATAGAATGTTCACTATTAAAAACAAAAAAATTATGTACATTATTTTCCCCCAACCCAAACTGATATATTTAGCATATTATTAGATGTTGTATTAACCAGATATTTAAGAATAATTATTGCCTTCTTCCTGGCAGGTAAGCTGGCTCCTCCCTCCATGCAGCCAATCAAGGCTGTGACTGTTGACAGAACAACCAATGACTGACTTTAAATTCCCCTGCCACCTCGTCTGCACATGCTTAAGCTTATTATTATGTTAGTAAAATTATATTTGTCTGAGCATTTGGAATCTATATATGTATAAAGTTAATCAATAATTGCTTGTGAAGGTTCTCATTCATCCAGGTCATGGTATATCTGTTGTATTCAATTAGATCAACTGGACTTGAAATGTAGTTCTTGAAGACGTTTCGCTAGTCATACCGAACTGGCTTTCTCAATTCAAATGACTTGTACAAGAATCTGTGGCAATTATGTACCCTGAAAATCCCAATTAGCATATCACAGCCAGGTGTTAAGGGTGTGATTATTAGTGGCTAAGAGGTGTTATAGGAACGCCCAGAGTAAGGTGTTAAAACAGCATTGTACATGGCAGACAGTGAAGGGGAAAAGCAAGACAGGAGGAAGAACATGGTCATCCCATATGTGGCAGGGGTCTCTGAGAAATTAAGAAGATTTTCAAAAAACATCGTATCCCTGTCTGCTTTAAAAACCGAACACATCACTGAGGCAGCAATTGGTACATCCAAAGACCAATACCAAACACAAGAAAAGCGACATCATATATGCGGTGCAGTGCAGTGAAGAATGCTCTGATTTGTATGTGGGGAGACCAAACAGCAACTGCATCAACGTATGGCCCAGCACAGAAAGCCAATTCCTCGGGTCAGGACTCAGCAGTGTATCTGCATCTTAAGGATAAAGGACATACCTTTGAAGATTGTAATGTTAACATACTGGCAAGGAACGTGACTGGTTCAAAGAGGTGTTAAGGAGGCCATTTATGTGAAAATAAAGAAACCAGCCTAATAGAGGTGGGGGGTTCGACACCAATGTCTGCCATGTACAATGCTGTTTTAAACACCTTACTCTGGGCGTTCCTATAACACCTCTTAGCCCACTATCTAATCACACCCTTAACACCTGGCTGTGATATGCTAATTGGGATTTTCCAGGGTACATAATTGCACAGATTCTTGTACAAGTCATTCTGAATTGAGAAAGCCAGTCGGATGACTAGCGAACGTCTTCAGAACTACATTTCAGTCCAGTTGATCTATTGAATACAACAGATTTAATCAATAATTAACATATTTAAAGGGTTACAAGTTGCCTAGCGTCACTCACCTTTCCTCCCAAATACTTTATTGTTCCATTACTTGCTTTGGTTCAATTGGTCTGATACTGCCTGCAGACAATCACACAACACTTCCCTGCTAACCTGAACAGATTTCCACTGATCTGGAAGAGCACAGCTTTAATTGCTTAGGCGACCTATAGAAAATCCTTCTAATCCTGGTGCCCAAAGGGGATACATTCATATGCTATTAACCAAAATTTGAGAAGACCCCTCAAAAAATAGCACATCCACTATGTCAGAGAGTAAAAAACTCTCCACTAACCCATGGGGAAAAAAAATCTTGATATCCTGATTAATGATGAATTAATACTAACCAAGATAACTCTGTAATTCTCATGTCTTATCCGCATTATGAAATGCTAATAGTACAATTCCCTCTGGTTCTTAACTCTGCTCTCTTTCTAATCCGCATTTGCTTTCCCTTGCTTTGTATACACTTCAACTTCATAATTTCTTTCTCTCTTTACTATTTATTTCATTGTTATTAGCGTAAGGCTTGATGAGTGCCATGTACGGATGCAAAACCCCGATGGCCGAAGGCTATATGCAATTCACCCATATGTTATATAATACAATCTGTGATTGTAGTGTCTGCTACACACAGTCTGTGGAAGTTCTAAGTACAAAGTGTCATGCATGAAGGTATCAGCAGTCATTTTTATGTGATTGGAATAGTCCTATACTTTTGATGTTTAGAAACATTGCCTTTAATTGGGTTTGAATATATATCGAAGGTATGTCTCTTTAATTTTAAAGTGAGTCCTCACCTGAGGATATCGCGAGACCCTGAAGAAGCCCATGTGCAAGGAGCACACTGATGAAACACACATAGGTTTTTGCTTGCTTTGGTGAGGAATGGCGGTCCGGCAGGAGTGCCTAGTTCCTGAAGACCCGTAGGAAGTAGTGTCCGTGGTAGATGACGTGCGACATGTAGGGAGCGACCATCCTAGCTTATCTTGGTGAAGAGTGTGGTCCGTCCTGCCCAGTCTCTGGGTAGATCCTGGCTTCTAAGGTAAGTCCTGGTTTTTGTATATTTTCAGCTTGAATCTCCCATTTCATAGTCGAGTGAGCAGAGCAGGATATCGATGTGTGGGGATCTCTTTGAAATTGGTAGATAGTTCCACCTCTTACTCTGCAGGGGTGTAACTTGCTATGGGACAGACTTGAGCGATTCTGTTCTTTGCAGGTATTTTGGCGAGGGCTGGACTTTTAGGTGCTGTATGGCAGCCCAGGGATGCCCTGGCTGTCTTATATGTTGTATATTGGACTTTGTGATTTGTTGTCATTTTGTATTTTTTCCAGGTTTCACTTTTTGTTTTGGCTGAAGACGGAATGTTTGGGGAATGCAATTTAGGGGATAACTTGTGGGGGGGATGTGATAAAATGTGTTTTTTACTCTGTGACCGTTTAGTGGTGTGTCTATTTTTCTTGTTTTTCCCCAATTTTGGTTTATAACCTGGAACAGAGCAGCAACATAACCAAATTTGTAACAGAAGAAATAAAGTAAGAATGGGGGGACAACAATTTTTTTTAATGCCCATGATATGTCTCTAGGTAATTTTAAGAAAAAATTAAGTTAAAGAAAACTTATTAGTATACTAGGATGTAGGGCTACAAACTGGAAAAAAAATACACCAAGATAATTACTAACGATTTGTCCCCAATGCTGCAAATTAAAGATCATCTTTCTGGACATCTGTCTGTTAGGAATTAGAGAATATTTTCAGGAACATTTTATTTTATTTTTTAAATGTCATATTATTAGATACAAAACATACCTAACATTTTAATCTACACTGTTTAATATTGTTGTAATCTTAAATATTACGTAAAGGTTATCTATACTGGGGAAAAGTTGTTGCTTTTAAACTGCAAATTACTGGAAACGATAATTCTCTCCAACTATCACTACAATTTTTTAGTTGAACTGCCCATTTTTCTTTAAATCTTAAGCTTTTTACATTTCACTGTCAATCAAGTGCCTTATTATAATACCCACTTTTGCTGAGTGCATTTTTAAAGTAACGGGACTGATGACATGTGCTATGTGTGAATTGCATGTGGGAAATTCCTCATCTCTAATGCTGCCTCATAGTGTTTTGGAGCATGCTGCCCTCACAAATAATCTGGTCAGATGGAAGGAGAGTCAGTTAAAGGGGCCCATAGACTAACCAATCCCGATCGTACTTATTTTTTTTCCATTCGCCACTAATTTAAAAAATTGTACGCTGATCGTATGATCAGTTATACACAAACTGACGATCATACGATATTAGAATAAATAGCTTGTGGTGACTATGAGAGTTAATTTGCAATAATCGAGTTGATTACCGCAATTTTAACCTATTTCAGCTGCAGCCAAAATGCGTTTATGTGGAATATATTAGTAAAGATGCACTAACCTCTTTTTTTTTTGGAAAATGATCAAATTTCAATGCAGAAAGGCAGACTATGACACTAACTCCTGTTTTTTTGGGAAAAGATAACAATTTTCAATGCAGAAAGGCAGACTATGACACAGATTTCGACTGCCAAATCCACAATATTTAGATATTAAAAACTCTGTTTCTAAAGTCAAAATTTATGTTTAAACCGGTACATCCCTATATATTGAGTTGAAGGAATTAGAAGCCCTTTTATAAAACCCTGTGTGTAAAACAAGCATAAAAATGTTAAAGGATTAAATTTAACTTTGCTTTAGAAGAAGAAATGTAGCTGCATACTGGTTGTTGGGCAATAAATAACATTGACTATTTATCAATATAATAATTTACAGTATGAATATAAACTGTAAAGCAAAATTACCATGTCTTATTGTCTCACATATTTAGGGAGAAAAATCACACGCATTATCTCGTCTAGACAAAATGGAATCCCTTTGTGTAATAAATTGCGGATCAAAATATTTTTGTGGATCTATGTCCAAAAAGGAATTATTAATCATTTCATGCAACCATTTATTTATTTCTCTCAATCCTACCTGATATTGTACAAAATAAACTTCTCAAAGAAAGTACAAGGTTAAACACCAGTGGTATCATTTGGCCTTAAGGAAAGGAAACATTTTTCAAATCAAAAACTGCAGTGCTGCAAGTAATTTATTTAAGTATGATAAATACTATATTTTTAGAGCATTTGACTTAATACAGCTTATCATATTAGAAATGTAATATTCTCTAGTCTGTCAATAACCTGCTATTCCAGATAGATTGAATATCCTTTTCCTGAGAACATAATTTATAAATTTTGGCAAATGAAATTCTTGCCATGTGGAAGGAAATTGATAATACTTGCAGCATTTTATTGACAGATAGAAGCTATTATTCTTGGTGAGTGTATGTTATTGATTCTTTTCATAAAATGCTAAATATGTATAATAGGCCAATGTAAAAGCAGTAAATTATACAGGAAAATATTATTATATTACTGCCTTTACTGCTAACTAACCATAAAATAAAATTTGACAAATACCAAGAAATTTGTCCCTTTTTTTATTTTGGCAGGTTTGCCATGTTTGTGACATGTGTTACATACTTTATTTTAATTGGTCGCAAAAATGCATGTATTTATTGCTTATTTTTTAAATTTGCTATATGTGATTGATATAGAGTTAACTATATCCCTGCTTATGTGGCATTCCATTATCATTTAAGAAGCTCTACAAGTTATCTAAATAATTTAAATAGCCTAGAAGTCATAGAAAAGTCTAATTATCCAATATAACCCTGTCATTTTAATATGGGTAAAATATCCTGCAGACAGTAGGGGCTGTACATGGTAGAAAGGATTTTTCATGTTTGAGATGCATTTTCCTAACTGTAATAAAAAAATAAAAAAATAAATATATATATATTATATATATAATATAAAAAGAAATGAGAACCGACAAAGCATAATGTGTGATATAATGTGAAATTTCGTCTGTCGTTCTACAGAGTAATTATTCATTAAACAGTAAGAACTGAAGAACTGTAGTTTGAATCAAAATCAATTTTTAGATAAGAACTTCTAGGATCATTCATTTATGATTTATGAACTGAGATTAGATACACATAATTTTATGGTATTAGAAAAACTGGCTATAGAATTTTTCTTCTCTACTGTAGATAATTCAATTATTGTTTCACTTATTACCAGAGGACACACATTTATCAAATGTGGTTGTTTTTTAAATAGTCAGCTTTTGGTATTCACTCAACATATCTTGTAATTCCATATTTCTGTGGTCTAAAAAAGTACAAGGTACAACAACAAAAATTTAACATTCACCTGTCATCAGCAAGGCTAACATTTGTCAAGCAGTTGGTGGGGTAATATGTTTAAAATGCTGAGATGTATAGGCAGATTCTTATCATCAGAGAGGACCGTGATTGGTCATTTTGTAGCATAATAATGACATCAAACACATTACTAAAATTAAAGATTTATCTGCAACAGAAAGAACAAGTAATTGATTAATGAAACAGATGGTGCAACCCCTATGAATTCATATCTGAGTTGCTAGTTGGCCTTTACTACTCAGCAGTGAGTGTGTCATTAATTTGATCAAATTGCAAACTTATTTACATAAATGCATCCTTAAATATGCAATAAACCATAATAATTCTTTTTCAGACAAAAGTTTATGCTCTGTTCTCTATTAAGTCAAGGATTGCTTACAGAGACAAGAATAACACAGTCAATGTCTGCAGTAGAGTTTAGTATTTTTCGATGACAAAAATAATAATAAAAAAATTCAAACAAATGCTGCTGTATAGTTCACTAATAAAAAAATTCTCCACTTTCTGCTATTTTCAAAAACTAAAGACTATTAAAGACCAAAGTAGTACTGCTTAATATATGTTTACATATACGAAAACATTTGCAATTTCTGTATATGTCCGGTATTGAAACTATTATTAATCAAATCCAACAAAAAGAGACAAATGATGAATATCCACTATTATATGGAAAATAAAATGGAGATCAATCATAGCACAATGTGATATTTTACTTACCCTCCCCACACCCACCACACACTTTTGTTATACCCCCACACAACCGGGATCCCACCAAGGTAAAACATCACAACTGCAGCCCCATTATAAGACTCAGAACCCCTCAAACAAGGTTCTATGTAACAAAAGTTGTAGGGTAAGAAATACCTGCTGGGGTGCAGATGACTTCTATATATTCTAGAAAAGTAAGTTAGAAAAGGGTTACAAATAGTAACTGCACTGTAGTAATTCATGAAAAATATACTTGTCTTTTCTTTAACCGTTTTTTCCTGCTTTTTAGATAATTAAAGATAATTAAGATTAGATAAATTACATTTAAGTGCAGTGCAGATTGGGAAATTATTTTTTTAAATTTTATTTAATATGTTTGTTTGTTTTTTCAAACCACCCAGTTATACAGTATGTTTTAACACATTTTGAAACTTTAACTGATAATACAACTAGTGTTTTTATGGAATGTTTGCAAGCAAGCTAAAATTCAGTGACATAATTAAAAAGCAAACAGATCTATTGAGGCATTAATAATTATTTTCATTAAAAAAGACAGATGGTGAAACAATTATATGAACACTTTATAGTCCAAACATGTTCCTACTTAATGAATTAGCAAACCCTGCTATTTTTATTTTAGTCTTTATATACATGATTGAACTAAATCTGATTTTTTTTGTCATATATAATTACCAAAAAAAAATTCATGGCTTTAACAACATGCTTTTTAAAATTCTTCTTAATTTCTCGGAGACCCCTGCTACATATGGGATGACCATGTTCTTCCTCCTGTCTTGCTTTTCCCCTTCACTGTTGGTATTCGTGTTCTTTTCTTTCCTTCTACTTATATCTGTTGTATTCAATTAGATCAACTGGACTTGAAATGTAGTTCTTGAAGACGTTTCGCTAGTCATCCGACTGGCTTTCTCAATTCAGAATGACTTGGATATTATAGCAGCCACAGAAGCCTCTATCCACAGTAATAAGGTATCACAGAGTGAGGCAGAACAACTTCGCCTTAAGGTATCTGCAGCCTTAGCCAGTGCTAAAACTCCTTCATCTAACTGATACACCAGGAAAGAAGAGCCTTAACATCTCTCAAGAAGATTCCAGTATCACCATTTACCGGCAGATAAAGGAAGATGCACAGTGGTACAACACCCAGACTACCATGAAAAGGTGACCATGCTCTGGCCGATAACAAAAACATATGAGGCTTTAACAAGGGATCCCACCAGCCGTTACAAGAAAAGAGTCATAGACTTACTAAAAACGCTTCAAAAGGATAAAGCCAGACCGAGCAATGTATCATCGCCTCTACCCGGTGAGGCACATCCATGCATATATGGACTCCCAAAGATACATAAGGAAGGGGCCCCACTAAGACCTATAGTCAGCAGCATCAACTCTGTAAAATACAAGGTGGCAAAATATCTAGCTAAATCTTAGGACCTTTGGTGGGAAGTTCTAAGCATCACATCCAGAACTCTCAGGATTTCACCAACAAGATTGAAGATATAGTACTCGGTGTAGAAGAAACTATTGTGTCCTATGATGTGACATCTCTCTTCACTTGTATACCCACCAAAGAGGGCTGTTGACATGGTGAGAAAACGGCTGGGCCAAGACAGCACTCTTACCAGCAGAAACTGATCTCAACCCAGAACAGGTGTGTTCCTTGTTGGACTTGTGCCTGAATACCACCTATTTCAAATACAGGGATAAGTTCTATAAGCAAAAACATGGATGTGCTATGGGATCTCCAGTTTCACCTATTGTGGCCAACCTTTACATGGAGGGAGTAGAAACACAGGTGCTTAATACCTTTAAGGGCATAACACCCAGCCACTGGTTCAGTATGTTGATGACACCTGGGTTAAAATCCACCAGAAGGAAGTACAAGCTTTCACAGAACACATTAATGCGGTAGACCAAAACATTAAATTCACAAGGAAGAGGTACAAAACAACAAACTGGCTTTCTTGGACTGCTTGGTAGAAGTTAAGGAAAATGGTAAACTGGAAGTAGAGGTTTACAGAAAACCAACACACAAAGATCAGTATTTGATGTTTGACTCCACCACCCTTTAGATCACAAGCTGGGGGTCATCAGAACCCTGCAACACAGAGCCGAGAACATCCCCACTAGCACGAGGGCGAAGGCTAAAGAAATGAAACATCTCAGAGGAGCCTTTAAACTTGTGGATATCCAGACTGGGCCTTTGTCAAAAGAAGTAGAAAAGAAAGAAGTAAAAAAATGGGGAAAGTCTCAGATCTGACATTATTCACTAATTATCAGATTGCTTGTGAAGGTTCTCATTCATCCAGGTCATGGTATATCTGTTGTATTCAATTAGATCAACTGGACTTGAAATTTAGTTCTTGAAGACGTTTCGCTAGTCATCCGACTGGCTTTCTCAATTCAGAATGACTTGTACAAGAATCTGTGGCAATTATGTACCCTGGAAAATGCCAATTAGCATATCACAGCCAGGTGTTAAGGGTGTGATAGGATAGTGGCTAAGAGGTGTTATAGGAACGCCCAGAGTAAGACTGCTTGGTAGAAGTTAAGGAAAATGGTAAACTGGAAGTAGAGGTTTACAGAAAACCAACACACACAGATCAGTGATTGATGTTTGACTCCCACCACCCTTTAGATCACAAGCTGGGGGTCATCAGAACCCTGCAACACAGAGCCGAGAACATCCCCACTAGCACAGAGCCGAGAACATCCCCACTAGCACAGAGGCGAAGGCTAAAGAAATGAAACATCTCAGAGGAGCCCTTAAAACTTGTGGATATCCAGACTGGGCCTTTGTCAAAATAAGTAGAAGGAAAGAAAAGAACACGAATACCAACAGTGAAGGGGAAAAGCAAGACAGGAGGAAGAACATGGTCATCCCATATGTAGCAGGGGTCTCCGAGAAATTAAGAAGAATTTTCAAAAAACATCGTATCCCTGTCTGCTTTAAACCGAACAACACACTGAGGCAGCAATTGGTACATCCGAAAGACCCAATACCTAAACACAAGAAAAGCGACATCATATATGCAGTGCAGTGAAGAATGCTCTGATTTGTATGTGGGGGAGACCAAACAGCAACTGCATCAACGTATGGCCCAGCACAGAAGAGCCAATTCCTCGGGTCAGGACTCAGCCGTGTATCTGCATCTTAAGGATAAAGGACATACCTTTGAAGATTGTAATGTTAACATACTGGCGAAGGAACGTGACTGGTTCAAGAGAGGTGTTAAGGAGGCCATTTATGTGAAAATAAAGAAACCAAGCCTAAATAGAGGTGGGGGGGTTCGACACCAACTGTCTGCCATGTACAATGCTGTTTTTCAAGAACTAAACTTCAAGTCCAGTTGATCTAATTGAATTCAACAGATTTAACTATACTTACTTAAAAACTGCACAGAAATCCCTGTTCCGTGTCAGGGAGAGGGAGGAACTCTGTGCTGTTTTATGATTGTCTGTCAGCTTCTAGAAAGCAAGACTGCAACTTCCTAGTTTTGATCTGTTGAGCACTACAGAGTATGTTAAAGGGCATGTCGCACCATTAAAAAAACTTTTTATATTTATGTCCACCTACCCCCAAACCCCAGTTTTGCATTATAGAAAACATCCAAAGATGCCCCTGAATGGAATTACCTGACCTGGGCCCTTGCAGTCTGGGTACCGCCCCCTGCTGCTGTTGCAAGCTCGTTTCAAGCTTGTAGGATACTGTTTGGAGACATTTGTTCCCCTTTAACTAATTATAAATATGCATGGCAATCAAAATATTTACAAATTAGTGTATGTATTCTCTAGAATCTTCTCTAAAAGATATTAATAATTTATCATGAAATTACATCTCTGTGGTATTCAGTTCTTTAATATGTTTCGCTAGTCATCAGACTGGCTTTCTCAATTGACTTGTACAAGAACCTGTTGGCAATAAATACCCTGGTATGTGTCCCAATCAGCATATGACAGTGAGGTGTCATGGACCTCCTGAATGCAAGTCGTGATTGCATTGTGGTTAAGAGGTGTTATAAAAACTACCCAGGGTAAGGTGTCAGAACAGCTTATTTTTCAGGATGAAATATCAAAAATCAATACTGATTATAGAATGCAAAAATCATGAATGCTTGGTTGCATAAAGCATCGCTTTCAGTTTTATGAAAATAAAATGATCTAATGAAAAAATCCAGGGTTTAATAAAATTAATATATTGAATGTACAAGTTCTCATCAGTGTGCAGTTTTTCTATTTTTCTAAATGCTCATTTTGGCTTTTCATCTTAAAAGCTGCTGTATTATACAATTTCATTTTCATAAAACTGAATATGAAGCCTTATGACTTTGCATACTGCCAATACATGATTTTTGCACTCTATGATTAGTAATTTTTTGATATTTCATCCTGAAAATATGCTGATAGTTAAGAATTTATGGTGGTGCTAAAAGGCTTAACGAATAAATAAATCAACAGTACTAGTAATTAAACAGCTGTCGTTGTCTAGCATAAAATAGAAAAAGCAAGCTGGTGCATGAAGAGACAAATTTTTATGCAACTACATAATCTCTTTTCAATAAAGCTGGAAAGGCTTCTGCCAACCTTTAAAAAAATTCATTGGGCTTCTCCTATTTTACAAAGAACTGAACCAGCAAAGCTCCAGTTATTGTTGTAAGTATGCAAAGTTACCAATTCAAGTGTTACGTAATCCTCTCGGAATGAATCTGAAACTATCTTGCTTGGAATACTGTAAATATCAAATATAAAAGGGCAAGCAGGACTTCTGGGCAGAAATCTTTTATCTGTTTATTTATGTTAACACTATGGGGATTATTATTATTATTACTATTAATAATAATAATAATAATAATAATAATTATTATTATATTTTTGCACTGTTTTAAACAATAATTAAAAGTATTCCTATAATAACACCCTCTACACAGGGTTTTGTACAATAAAAAAGAAGACAAGAAGTTAAAAAGTTTGGTATATCTGGACTTCGCAAGTTTTGACTACTATTTATAGAAATATCATGAGAATATTTCACTAATGTATGGGCACTATAAGTTCCCTGGAGCTGGTTTGGGTGTTAATATATCAGTGTTTTATGCTCAACACTATAATGAAGCACAAGTGCTGTGGGGTAATGAAGACTATACTCCCCTCTTAATCTTTAGGTAAATGGCATACAAATTTGGAGAACACCATTGAAAATCCCACTCTTTCTTACTTTTCCTTTCAACCCCTGGCTGTTACTTAAGAATCTGTACAAAATTTTTCACAATTATAATTCTAAGATCCCAAAAAGGACCCAAACTATCCAAACATAGTATGACATGTATCAACTATGTTTGATTGAATCAGTGCAAAAAACAGCTTAATGGCTTGTGTGACATTGGATTTGGGGCCAGCTATATAGCTGAGTGGTCATCTATATAGCTTAGTGAACTTAAGGTGAGAAAAAAGAGCACACAATGAAAATACTCCTTTTTCCCATTGACTCACAGCTGCCACCAGGGAGTCACTGTTGGAAAGTCTGAGATTCTATAAAGAACTCAGACTATCCTGCAATGTGTCCAGTTCATTAGAGCTGGACATAGGTTCATGGCTTCTTTGAAACAGGACTTTAAAACACAAAGTACCAGTCAGCAATATAGTGTTAGGTACCTGTACTGATGTCAGGCGAAGTCGGGACCAATGAGGGTAGGAGTCCACAGAGGAGGTCAGGAGGCACAGCAACTGGAAAAGTCTTGGAATGATAGGATAATATGACAGGCAGGAACAGGATACAATGCAAGGCAGAATCAGGATACAAACTATAAGCAGGAACAGACTCAATTGCAAAGGCAGGATCAGGATACACAATAACAAGTACCCAGGTTCAGGTTTGAAATGCTATAATCGGGCACCAGGAAATCTGAGGATGTCAATTTAAATCTTCGTGCTGCCTGCACCTTCCAGTGACGTCACTGCTCCAGCGCATCACTACAGAAGCGCCAGCGTCCTTGCAAGGCACGATGACATTAGCACACAAGTTTACTGGGTGCCGCCATCTTGGGAGGAATGGAACGGATGGAAAGGTATGTACCCTTCCTGACATATAGCTTAGGATGAAGTGGGCTTAAAGAGTTTTTCTTTTCTGTCCCCTATCAGACGTAGACATTACTTCGTGGCTAGAAAACAGCAGCTGGACTCTTCCCTTTACAGGAAGTCTTCTTCTTATGAAGAGTGGAGGGATGAGAGTGAAGCTGCAGTGTGTGTCTGACACATATATCTGTGCCATTTAGAAAAAATGTTTTGATTGGCTAAGACTTTCACATGTTTTACGAACAGCACATAATTAGGTGTAAAACAGGAACTTACTTACACTTCCTTTCAATTTTAAGCACATGCAGAGGTTTTAGAAGTGGTTTTATAAATGTAATTACATTTATAAACTTAATGGAATCTCCGTAAAAACATAAATATTATATAAAGAAGGGATAATCAATAGTGGCCACAAGTTTACATTTCTAACAAACTGCCAGACTGCTAGAAAATATGGTGACCATAGTAATGGTAAATGAATCTACTCTTCTACTGTATATACAGTACATCTATATCTCCTTTTCTGAAGGATCCAACCTTTGAAAATGTAATTTACAAATGGAGCAATTTTAGCAAGACAAACTTGGCGGAACTCAGACATTACCATACTTTTTAAAATGTTTCATTAAATGTGCATGACACAACATTTACGGTATATCAAAAGGAAAATAGGACAATAAATGTTGTCACCAATACACAGCTAAGTAGAAGTCTACATCTACCACTATTTCTACTGTTATGCATCATCCAATGCATACACAGTTACCGCATTACTTTCACTGAAGTATGATAAAAGGCCCTGTGTGTCAAAACATGTGCAAACATGGAATCAATAGGTGACTTCTGTGTGTTTCTCTATTTCCTGCCATCCAGTGTATCCATCCAAGTAATAAAAAGGGAAATAGGATTCTCTATCAGATACACGCATATATTATAAACAAAATAAATAGCAGCGAGTTATCCACTATCAAATACTGTACTATTGCTGCTACTACTACTAATAATAATAAATTATATCTTTAAAAAAATCCTTAAAGGGCATCCCAACCTAAAATTTGAACTTAAGCTAATCACCCCCTAGGCTAGGTTAAAAATGCTGCCAGATGCTCCCTGCACTCAATCGCTTGCTGGCTTTCACTTACTTCCTAGTAGCGGACGTCAGTGAGAGCCATGACACTTATATCATGGCCAATCACTAGTGGCCATTACTAGTCTGGTCTCTTCTACTGCTGCCAGTGCATATAAAATGCATGTATTGTAGCAGCAGCAGAAGTGAGGAATCGAGTGTAGTTAAGTATGTTTATTTTTAAGTATATTTTGCTGGCAGACTGGTTTGGCCATATTTTTCTGAAATGCTGTATTTTGTGTGTTTTAGCCTTCTAAGAAACTCCAGACACATTTACAACTCACTAATTTAAAGGGCATGTCCACCCCCAAAACTATAATCCCCCCAACTACTGGCCCCATCATGTAGTGTAGTGTAATCCTTACCTCACATCCCAGCTCCATATGGTTCTCCTGTAGTCCCCCCCCCCAAAGTCCCAAAAACTGCCCACCAGGAGGCTAGCAGGGCTCTGCCTGCTACCAGGCCTCAGGTAGAGTTTTGCCATGCGTACTGCAGCTCTTCTCCCCCCTCCCTCCCCCCCCCCCCCTCTCCCTCCCGTTCTACTATCCCTCCCCCTAGCATAAAACCCCTGTAATATAGTAATCCCCCTGGTCTCCCAGCCCCAACCGCATGGTTTTTAATTTTAGAAAGCTCCCCAAACTCTTACTTACCTCTCCTGCCGTTCAGCCAATCACAGACGCGACTGCCGGTCCCGCCCCTCTGCTTGCATTCTCGCAAGCAGAGGGCCGGCAGCGCGGCGAAGGAAAGAGGGGAGGTAAGTAAAAGTTTGGGGGGCTTTCTAAAAATAAAAACCATGCGGTTGGGACTGGGGGACCAGGGGGAAGGCAATATTAAAAAATAGAAATAAGGGTGGACATACCCTTTAAGGATATGTTTCAGAATATATCAATGACTTGTGATCTTTGGTCTTTGTATTTTTAACTTAACATTAAAACATCTAAAATATTTAGACAAAAATCAAATCTATTTTTGACATTTTAGCAAACCCAACTATTATTCTAAAAACTGCTATCAGATATTAAGGCTACTTGGGTCACTAATGGCATCAGTATATTTAATGCATTTCAAAAATAGCATTTCAGCATATAATAAATTACAGGAAATACAAAATAATTACACAAATGTATTTAATTGTACTTTAGAAATAATACTTTATGCTTTTTTACTTAATTACTTTTGCAATAATAAACTTATATTATATAATTAATTAGAAAATGCTTTGGAACAGACAATTAGAAAGACTATTTGTACATAAATATGCATTTCTGGAAATATAATTAATAGACTTTTTTTTGCAGCTTTGATATATTAGCCAATCTGGTTCTATGAATGGGGCTTAACTGTATAGCAATCTGCACATTATATACTATTGCTCATAATAACACTTTCAGAATATATGGTTTATTTATGTGTGTTTGCCCGTATATATTAATCATTCAGTCAGTCTGTCTGTCTGTCTTTCTCTCAGTAACATATTTTTTCAGGGCCAAATAAAGACATTCATCCATCTAAGCTTAAATTAACTATAATTAGAAATGGATTTCTTAGATAAATAATACATATTTTTTTTGCCATCTCTACACATGATGCCTATGTATCCAGCAGATTTAACCCCAATCTTATGCCTTCATTTGCACCAGGCATAAAAAAAAACCTTAAACAGAGGAATCCCTCAATAAATTTTTAATACAACATAATGAACAATAAAATCTTTCATTTAAAAAAGTATTCAGTGTTTTATCATGTTTGCAGTACTGCATGCATTGAAAAAAGCAAGGGCATCAATTCCATTTAGGGATGCCATAATATCATTCACAAAACTGTTTTTTTTTGGTGTTGTGTTATTCTAATGAAAAAAAAACACATAAAACTGCTTTCATTGTTTTATGTTGTTTTTTTTTGTAATTTAACCCAAAAGAACACTGCACATACAAACACAAAAGGCACAGAGAAGCAAATGCATAGAAACAACTTTGTCTATACATAGCATTTGTACATTGCATAAAGTAGAATTATGTACCAACTATCCGGGTTATTCAATAAAAAAAATGGTGCTAATTTTGCCCCAACCAATCAGATGTTAGCTTTCAAATGTTAAATAAGATTTGATTGGTTGGGGCAAGATTAGCACCATTTTAAACGATAAGAATCTCCCTGTATGTATCTGCAAAGATATTTTAAAACCTAAAGGTTTCCAATCTCACACACATACGGGGCTTCAAGTAGAACAGACAAAGCCTACCTATGACAGCAGCAGCACTGTCACATTTAACAAACAGTAACTCTGGTTTACCTTAGCTTTCTAAACAATAATTCAGTCTATAACTAATAGCTCTTTATAAAAAGAGAAAGTGACCTATGTGTCATTGTCTTAAATTAATGTGCTAGGACATTTGAAATAGGTTGCAATTCTTAAGAGAATAAAGAGAATAAAATAAAACATTCTTTACTCTTCACATAGGTATTTTACAGAACATTCTTTAAGAGAATAAGAATGTAATTAATTTGACTTGAAAAAGCCAAATTACTGTTATTTCCATTTCTTCTTTTTCTTCTTCCATTTAATTCTTCCGCTTTTTTGGACCGTATCTCCTCCCACAGTTTTTGAGCTAGAGACATGAAATTCGGTACAGATATGCGGGGCATATAGGAGAAGTGTGCTATCTTCTAGCTAAGGAATCCACAGAAGCGTTACGGCGTTATCGGCGAATTTCTGGACATTTTTTCCCATAGACTATAATGGTAACAATCCTCAAATGTGGATATTTCAAAACTGTTTTTTTCATGGTCATAAATACAAATGGTGATACCCCCAACCCCCCACAGAGACCCAGGTACACCCACCTACTGACCTACCTTTCCAGTCCCATGGAAGCCATATTTAAAGGGTAACTAAAGTCAAAAAAACGAATTTAGATTTATCCTCAATAAAAGATAGTTTTATGGTTATAAACACAAAAAAGACATACCCCCTCAACCAGACCCAGGTACACACACCTACTAATCTACTTATCCATTACTGTGGCAGCCATACTTAAAGGGTAACTAAAGTAAAAAAAAAACTAATTTAGATTTATTCTCAATAAAAGATAGATAGTTTTATGGTTGTAAACACAAAAAGACATACCCCCTCAACCAGACCCAGGTACACATACCTACTGATCTACTTATCCATTACGATGGCAGCCATATTTAAGGGTAACTTAAGTCAAAAAAACAAATTTAGATTTATCCTCAATAAAAGATAGTTTTATGGTTGTAAAACACAAAAAGACATACCCCCTCAACCAGACCCAGGTACACCCACCTACTAATCTACTATCCATTACTGTGGAAGCCATACTTTAAAGGGTAACTAAAGTCAAAAAAGCTAATTTTGATCAATAATCAAAAAACTTTGTTTTTAATTCAACCCCAACTGATACAGGTATACACAGCTACTGACCTACCCCTCCATTACTGTTGCAGCCATACTTAAAGAGTAACCAAATTTAAAAAAACTAATTTTGACCAATCATCAAAAAAGTTTTTTTTTTTTTTAACTCTCAACCCGACACAGTACACCCACCTACTGATCTACTTAACCATTACTATGGCATGTAGATCAGTAAAGGGTAACTAAAGTAAAAAAAAACTCATTTTGACCAATCATCAAAAAAGTTAGTATTTCATCCCCCAACCTATATGAAACCACACACCCAACTGACCTACCTTTAATGCATGTGAACTATTTAAAGGGTAAGTAAAAAACAACAATGTCCTCTTCATTGACATTATTGAGTTTTAAAATCTGCAGCACAAACACACCAATCCCCTACCAAAATGCGTCTTTCAAGCCAAATTCAAGTTTATACTTTCCCTTTCTAGTTGTACTTGTATGCATACATTGCCCTCTCAGTCTGTAATTGTTTGTTGTAGTTTAGAGACAGAATGTGCATGTAATGAGGGAACCAGCAGAATTTCAGACTCCCAGGTGTCTTCACTGTATATACCGTATATACTCTATAAGCCACCCGAGTATAAGCCGAGGTACATATTTTTACCTCAAAAAGTAAGAAAACATGACTGACTCAAGTATAAGCCGGGGGTTGAAATTATGGGAACTCTGCTGTCCTAGAAAGCCTCATTACTTGCACTCCAGTTTTTGGAAACTACAACTCCCAGCATGCTTTAGTAGCTGGGAGTTGTAGTTTCCAAACCCCTTTAGTGCCAAGGAATGATGCTTTTTTATGGACAGCAGCCCCCAGGAAAGGCCCAAAAACATTCCCCCTTAAGAGCCCCCCCAGTTCAGGGAGTGAGGTGGTACTCACATGTGTTGGTAAATCAGGGTAAGGTAAGATTTAACTTACCGGTACCTGGTTACATAGAGAGAAATTAAGCAGCAGCAGATTTTGGAAAAATTTACTGTGACCCGAGTATAAGCCGAGGTCGTGTTTAAGGCTATTTTTAAAGCCTGAAAACCTCGGCTTATACTCGATTATATATGGTAGGTAATGAGCTAAGGATAGAGCATCCTCTCTAAGGGCTAGACCACACTAATCCAACCTCGCGTTAAAAAACGGACAGCAGTGCCACTAAGTGTGGCCAGATACAGTAGGTGTACTGATGTCCGTTGCGCTGCGATCCGCTTATGTGTGATTCGTATGCGCTCCGATAATGAAATATTACTGGCATCACAGCGCAAGCGGATTGTCATGCTGGATAATCCAGCATGACAATGACCTTAAACACATTGCCAGGGCAACAGAGGAGTAGCTAAAGAAGAAGCCATAAGTTCCTGAAGTAGCCTGCCAGTCTCTGGACATTATTCCCATAGAAAATATGTGGAGGGAGCAGAGTTTTGAGATCGAAACATCAGCCTCGAAAAGACGAGTGGGACAAAATCCCTCTGAGATATGTGTAAACCTGTGGTGTCAACTTCTAAGAAATGTCTGACCTCTGTGATTGCTAACAAGGGTTTTTTCTCTAATTCTAAGTCCTCTTTTGCAACGGGATTAATAATCATTTCACTTATTACAATGCACTTAATCTCTGACATTTGTGCAGTTTTTTTTTTTTATTCTCCCTCTCAAAGCTTCAATAAAGCTACCATTACAATTATAGACTGGTCATTTCTTTGTCAGAGGGCAAACTTACAAAATCAGCAGCAGATCAAATACTTTCTTCATTCATTGTAGGACCACTTAGGGATGCAGCGTTGTACAATCTTACAAAGGGGAAAGTTAAAAAATCTAAGTAATCTAAAGTATGTAAGTGTCTTGAACCTTAGGGAATGAGGAAAGAGGTCACAATCTACTTTAGTGGGAAATTTACAGATACAAAGAGATGGGATAGAATGTGCTGTAGTGAATATTCTTTCAATGTCAATATACAGTACTGTATAAAAGTTTATAGCTGGAGGAAAAAGTATGCGTAAGGGGGGAGGTTCTACAGATATGGTTCTCTAGTGAGCACATGCATGGAACATACAGTATGGGGAAGCAAAAGAAAAATATAGGGAGGTGCACAAGTCAAGGCATTTAAACATTAAAGAAGGATACCCTGGAGAAGCCCTGTCCTAATTAATGAGAGGTGAAACGATCATCGATCACTTGCAGAGGCCAAGCTGATGCTGAAAGGAAAAACTAAAGAGAACCACAGAGCTCGGATTGCAAATTTGTAGCGGATGTGCTATAACCAGCAACAGGGAGAAGGATCCGGTGTACAGAGTGCAATCTGTAACATGACACAAGAAACTGTCACAAGCCCAAAGGTATGACACAATTAACAAAGCTCCCTGCAGAATGCAGGATTCATGAGTAACTATTTATACTTACTTTAGGCCATCGTTCCAGTTTGGGTTCATGCTAATCCGATATGTTCACAAGTATCTAGCAAGCAGGTGGAGCTATACTGTGTACATGGCGAGCCAATGCTTAGCTTCTATATAATGACTAGTGCTTTCATATATTTTAATTGGTTTACTGGACTGTGGAACTTTTACAAATAACAGTTCTAGTTTTAACTACTATAGTCTCATTTTACAATACAGACTATTAGAGTTTACCATTGGAACATTGTGGTTTAGTGTGACCATGATGATCCAACAAGGGTTCTATCTGCTATATATTTTTTTATAGTTGGGTGATGTGGTTTGATGTTTAAAAGGGGTATGCTTTTTTTTATTTAACAGGGGCCATATTTTTAACGCGCCACATTAGAGATATGCACGCTATTTAAATTACGAGGCCGGACGTAAATGTACAGTTGTACAGTGCGGTAGCAAACTACTGCATATGGTATTCTATGGAATCATAATCTACAATCACGTTAACATAGATTTACATGATTTATGATCGTTAAAGTGATCATAATATAACAATCATTTTAGCGATTGTTAATGATAGTTAAAGGCCTTTATAAATATGGCTCTATGTTTTTATACAAACAATAGAAGGACTGTGAAAACACTCCATAGCTAAATTACAATTACATTTTGCGGAAATTCTACTGATCTGGTCAAACACTTCAATCAATGCACATTCCTGGGCCCCATACAATATCATATTATCTGCATCATAATTAAAGTAAAAAAGGTTACATTTAGGACCTTCCAGACTGGGGTTACCTTGACTAGTTGGAAGGCTTTTCATTCATGTGATCACAGTAATGTTTACTAAAACCCCTTTGTTTATAATGTGGCAATAGCACCCCAACACGGCCCTTTAATTGAAGGTCCTATGCCTCTTCCCTCATTTTAAAAAGACAATGGGCTGGGGGAAGTGAGAAAGCCTGCTATATTGATCTAGTGCGCAAGTATGAGGAATGTAAAAGTTTGCTAATCATAATTAAAGTAAAAAAGGTTAGAAGTTAGGACCTTCCAGACTGGGGTTACCTTAATGTGGTTGGAAGGCTTTTCACTCTTGTGATCACAGTAATGTATACTAGAACCCCTTTGTTGATGATGTATGCCAGTGTGAAGATAATATGATATTGTATGGGGCCCAGGAATGTGAATTGTCTTTTTCTTGTTTATATGAAATAAATAAAATAAGCATCAGAGTATGGACGAAGAAGTGAAAGAGGAAAAGCAGTAATGTAATCCATAAATGAATCAGCCATTATTCATGCAAGATCGCATATATTCTTAAAAGTTTTGATTAATAATACCTATTATTTTTTTAAGAAGAGTTTATCTAACTACTTGCGATTTTGCTTTACATGGAGCTTAGGGATAGGTCCCACTATTGCATGTCGGAGAGCGATTTGCACTCCTTTCATGCTTCAGTTTCGCATTGCCAATTCATGCTACTGAGCAGTTCCACTATGTGCACTGCAGTCCGGTCCGTTATTGGTTCACATGCGGGCACGATTTTTCATGCTGATCGCATGCGTGCCAAACATGATTAGGCCCGGAATGCATCACACAGTATATTGCACAGCAGCGCAATCAAAAATCCTGCATGCGCCGCTGTGCATGGTAGTGGGACCTAGCCCTTAATGACACCCTTGTATTTTTTTTTTTTTTCTTGGTGCCTGCTTATACTTTATTGATAAAAAAAAACATCTCTGTGACCATCCACAAAGCATAATCTAGAAAGCAGCAAATACACAAAACAGGGAAAAGGATGAAAGGAAAGAAGGAGGAAAAAGAAAAAAAAAGTTTTCATGTTTGCTTAAATACAGGAAGGCAATCAAAATGCTATAAACAAACTCTCCAATACAATGTTATTGGGAAACCTTTGTATGTTTCAGCTGTGTAACAAATATTCCTTTTAGATTTCCCATAATTACTAATTTATACAACTAGGGATGGCCGGTTCGCGATCCGAACCCGGATCCGCCGCGGATTTATCCCGTTCGCGAACGGCGGATTTTTCCGGATTTTCCGCCTTCCGAACTTCCGATTCGCGGATTTTTCGTATTTTCGAAAATTTTCGAAATTACGAGTTTTCACGTATTTTCGAAAATTTCGGGAAAATACGGGAAAACAGGTATTTTCGAAAATTTCGAAAATACAAGGGTTTCTCTTAATTCCTAACATACGTATTTTCGAAATATTCGAAATTACGAGGATTACTTGTATTTTCGAAAATACATATTTTCCAAAATACATGAAAACTCGTAATTTCGAAAATTCCCGAAAATACGTGAAACTCGTATCGAAAATTTTCGAAAATACGAAAATCTCGTTATTTCAAGGGTATTTTAATTTTAACGGGTCCGCTCGCGGATTTCGAATTTTCGGATTTTTTCGAAATTCGCGGATCCTCGAGCGGACCGGATTTTGCGAAGTTCGGACATCTCTATTACAACAAAATAACCTCCAAAATAGCATTACAATTAAGAAAAAGTTAATGTTTTTCGATAGCAATTTTCAGTGCTTAATTTTCATGTCTATTACATACAGTATGCTATTTTTGGTTATTGTTATCTCTTTGGACGTAATTTGAATAATCTTTTAAGGCAACTAAGCAGGAGGCTGAGAGCAGAAGGATTTATGATGTCAAATTCCCACAGTATAATGACAAACTAGGAAGTGGGCCATGATTAATCCAAGGATTAATTATCAATAAATGAAAAACATATTTTGAAAGACATCCAAAATTAATTTTTCCTTAGATGTCAACATTAACTTGAAGTTTCTTCTACATATGTTTTTTTTATTTAAACTTTATTAAAGGGACATTAAGCAGACATTTTATGTACCTTCATCTATTATTAACAGGAAGATGGATTTACAGGAAGGTCGATTTTCCCACCTCTCTGTAAATAACAGAATGCATGCTTACAGAGTAAGTAACTTACCTGCCGGAGCTTCACACTTGCAGCTTCTTACCAGCAGATGGCACCTACCTTGACTAACTCTTATCTTTTGTTCATGTGAGCATATAATAAGCTCATCAGCTGGTGAGAAGCTGCGAGTGGAGCGCTGGCATGTAGTTAACTCTGTACCCAGGAATTCTTTTATCCACGGGGAGCAGGGAATAAGCAATTTTTCCTCCCTGTGAATAATAATAAGGAAGCAAGGCACATTAAATTACCATTTTAGTGCCCCCTTTAACTGGGAACAACAATCACATTTCAAGTAGTATCTAATTATGAACACTTTAATTTTAAGGCAGTTGCATATCTCTAAAATATAAGAATGACATACATTAAACATTTTCACAATAAATGAATACTTATATATGGATATCTGTTTTGACATGAAGGAGAAGGAACACCCGAAGAAGTACTTGCCTCAGCAACTTTCTTAGCATGGACAATTTCCTTTATCTCTATAGCCACTTATACTAAAGCTAGGGACACACACTAGCCATAAAGCTCTGATACCGACGGAATCAGGGCTTTATCGGTAATGTGTCTAGAGGTTTTCTTGTATGAACGTGCGGCCGCCGCCGAACGTTCCTGTCGGCCGATCAGTCATTCGTGGAAAAAACAAAAATTTCCCTCGGACGTGCTAGACTCCCTATAGATGAGTCTGCCGCAGCCGAGGGAAACACACAGTCCCAAGCATTCTCCCTAAGATGTGCATAGGGAGAATGCTAAGGACTGTGTGTATGCAGATCTTTGAGATGGCAGACAGGATCTTGCAGATCCTGTCTGTCATCTTTCAAAATCTGTAGTGTATGTACCCAGCTGAAGTTCTGTTTGTTTCTTAAGCTGAAGCTGCCATTGTACTCTGCCAGTAAATCAATAGCCTTCATTACATTATCCGCACAGGTGTGATCTCAAACTCACCTCTTAACCTCTATGAATATATTAAATAAAATTATTGAAATCACAGAACATGCTAAGAGGTGCATAGAGCTTCACAAGGATTCACTGATTTGCATGTAGCCCTAGTATCATTTTAGTATTAATATGTGCACAACTCTGTGCAATGCATTTCTTAAATATTTAAAGGTTGCTTAAACACATTCTATACCGTGGCGCTTAAGCACAGCAACGCCCAGAGTAAGGTGTTAAAACAGCATTGTACATGGCAGACAGTGAAGGGGAAAAGCAAGACAGGAGGAAGAACATGGTCATCCCATATGTAGCAGGGGTCTCTGAGAAATTAAGAAGAATTTTCAAAAAACATCGTATCCCTGTCTGCTTTAAACCGAACAACTCACTGAGGCAGCAATTGGTACATCCAAAAGACCCAATACCAAAACACAGAAAAGCGACATCCAATAATGCGGTGCAGTGCAGTGAAGAATGCTCTGATTTGTGGTGGGGGAGACCAAACAGCAACTGCATCAACGTTGGCCCAGCACAGAAGAGCCAATTCCTCGGTCAGGACTCAGCAGTGTATCTGCATCTTAAGGATAAAGGACATACCTTTGAAGATTGTAATGTTAACATACTGGCGAAGGAACGTGCCGGTTCAAGAGAGGTGTTAAGGAGGCCATTTATGTGAAAATAAAGAAACCAAGCCTAAATAGAGGTGGGGGGGTTCGACACCAACTGTCTGCCATGTACAATGCTGTTTTACACCTTACTCTGGGCGTTCCTATAACACCTCTTAGCCACTATCTAATCACACCCTTAACACCTGGCTGTGATGCTAATTGGGATTTTCCAGGGTACATAATTGCCACAGATTCTTGTACAAGTCATTCTGAATTGAGAAAGCCAGTCGGATGACTAGCGAAACGTCTTCAAGAACTACATTTCAAGTCCAGTTGATCTAATTGAATACAACAGATTTAATCAATAATTAACATATTTAAAGGGTTACAAGTTGCCTAGCGTCACTCACCTTTCCTCCCAAATACTTTATTGTTCCCATTACTGCTTTGGTTCAATTGGTCTGATACTGCCTGCAGACCAATCACAACACTTCCCCTGCTAACCTGGAACAGATTTCCACTGATCTGGAAGAGCACAGCTTTAATTGCTTACGACCTATAGAAAATACTTCTAATCCAGTGGTGCCCAAAGGGGATACATTCATATGCTATTAACCAAAATTTGAGAAGACCCCTCAAAAAATAGGCACATCCACTATGGTCAGAGAGTAAAAAACTCTCCACTAACCCATGGGGGAAAAAAATCTTGATATCCTGATTAATGATGAATTAATACAAACAAGATAACTCTGTAATTCTCATGTCTTTAATCCGCATTATAAAATGCTAATAGTACAATTCCCTCTTGGTTCTTAACTCTCTCGCTTTCTATCCGCATTTGCTTTCCCTTGCTTTGTATACACTTCAACTTCATAATTTCTTTCTCTCTTTACTATTTTATTCATTGTTTATAGCGTAAGGCTTGATGAGTGCCATGTACGGATGCAAAACCCCTATGGCCGTATAGGCTATATGCATTCACCCATATTGTTTATATAATTACATCTGTGAATGTAGTGTCTGCTACACCAGTCTGTGGAAGTTCTAAGTACAAAGTGTCATGCATGAAGGTATCAGCAGTCATTTTTATGTGATTGGAATAGTCCTATACTTTTGATGTTTAGAAACATTGCCTTTAATTGGGTTTGAATATATCGAAGGTATGTCTCTTTAATTTTAAAAGTGAGTCCTCACCTGAGGATATCGCGAGACCCTGAAGAAGCCCATGTGCAAGGAGCACACTGATGAAACACACATAGGTTTTTGCTTGCTTTGGTGAGGAATGGCGGTCCGGCAGGAGTGCCTAGTTCCTGAAGACCCGTAGGAAGTAGTGTCCGGTGGTAGATGACGTGCGACATGTAGGGAGCGACCATCCTAGCTTATCTTGGTGAAGAGTGTGGTCCGTCCTGCCCAGTCTCTGGGTAGATCCTGGCTTCTAAGGTAAGTCCTGGTTTTTGTATATTTTTCAGCTTTGAATCTCCCCATGTCATAGTCGAGTGGAGCAGAGCAGGATATCGATGTGTGGGGATCTCTTTGAAATTGGTAGATAGTTCCACCTCTTACTTCTGCAGGGGTGTAACTTAGCTATGGGACAGACTTGAGCGATTCTGTTCTTTGCAGGTATTTTGGCGAGGGCTGGACTTTTAGGTGCTGTATGGCAGCCCAGGGATGCCCTGGCTGTCTTATATGTTGTATATTGGACTTTGTGATTTGTTGTCATTTTGTATTTTTTCCAGGTTTCACTTTTTGTTTTGGCTGAAGACGGAATGTTTGGGGAATGCAATTTAGGGGATAACTTGTTGGGGGGATGTGAATAAAATGTGTTTTTTACTCTGTGACCGTTTAGTGGATGTGTCTATTTTTCTTGTTTGTCCCCAATTTTGGTTTATAACCTGGAACAGAGCAGCAACATAACCAAATTTGTAACAGAAGAAATAAAGTAAGAATGGGGGGACAACAATTTTTTTTAATGCCCATGATATGTCTCTAGGTAAGTTTAAGAAAAAATTAAGTTAAAGAAAACTTATTAGTATTAACTAGGATGTAGGGCTACAAAACTGGAAAAAAAATACACCAAGATAATTACTAACGATTTGTCCCCAATGCTGCAAATTAAAGATCATCTCTTGGACATCTGTCTGTTAGGAATTAGAGAATATTTTCAGGAACATTTTTATTTTATTTTTTAAATGTCATATTATTAGATACAAAACATACCTAACATTTTAATCTACACTGTTTAATATTTGTTGTAATCTTAAATATTTACGTAAAGGTTATCTATACTGGGGAAAAGTTGTTGCTTTTAAACTGCAAATTACTGGAAACGATAATTCTCTCCAACTATCACTACAATTTTTTAGTTGAACTGCCCATTATTTCTTTAAATCTTAAGCTTTTTACATTTCAGCTGTCAATCAAGTGCCTTATTATAATACCCACTTTTGCTGAGTGCATTTTTAAAGTAACGGGACTGATGACAGTTGCTATGTGTGAATTGCATGTGGGAAATTCCATCTCCTAATGCTGCCTCATAGTGTTTATTGAGCATGCTGCCCTCACAAATAATCTGGTCAGATGGAAGGAGAAGTCAGTTAAAGGGGCCCATAGACTAACCAATCCCGATCGTACGTTACATTTTTTTCCATTCGGCCACTAATTTAAAAAATTGTACGCTGATCGTATGATCAGTTATACACAAACTGACGATCATACGATATTAGAATAAATAGCTTGTGGTGACTATGAGAGTTAATTTGCAATAATCGAGTTGATTACCGCAATTTTAACCTATTTCAGCTGCAGCCCAAATGCGTTTATGTGGAATATATTAGTAAAGATGCACTAACCTCTTTTTTTTTTGGAAAAGATACAAATTTCAATGCAGAAAGGCAGACTATGACACTAACCTGTTTTTTTGGGAAAAGATACAAATTTCAATGCAGAAAGGCAGACTATGACACAGATTTCGACTGCCAAATCCACAATATTTAGATATTAGAAACTCTGTTTCTAAAGTCAAAATTTATGTTTAAACCGGTACATCCCTATATATTGAGTTGAAGGAATTAGAAGCCCTTTTTATAAAACCCTGTTGTAAAACAGAGCATAAAAAATGTTAAAGGGATTAAATTTAACTTTGCTTTAGAAGAAGAAATGTAGCTGCATACTGGTTGTTTGGGCAATAAATAACATTGACTATTTATCAATATAATAATTTACAGTATGAATATAAACTGTAAAGCAAAATTACCATGTCTTATTGTCTCACATATTTAGGGAGAAAAATATACACGCATTATCTCGTCTAGACAAAATGGAATCCCTTTGTGTAATAAATTGCGGATCAAAATATTTTTGTGGATCTATGTCCAAAAAGGAATTATTAATCATTTCATGCAACCATTTATTTATTTCTATCAATCTACCTGATATATGTACAAATAAACTTCTCAAAGAAAGTACAAGGTTTACACCAGTGGTATATTTGCGCTTAAAGGAAAGGAAACATTTTTCAAATCAAAAACTGCAGTGCTGTCAAAGTAATTTATTTAAGTATGATAAATACTATATTATTTAGAGCATTTGACTTATAACAGCTTATCATATTAGAAATGTAATATTCTCTAGTCGTCAATAACCTGCTATTCCAGATAGATTTGAATATCCTTTCCGAGAGAACATAATTTATAAAATTGTGGCAAATGAAATTCTTGCCATGTGGAAGGAAATTGATAATACTTGCAGCAATTTATTGACAGATAGAAGCTATTATTCTTGGTGAGTGTATGTTATTGATTCTTTTCATAAAATGCTAAATATGTATAATATGGCCAATGTAAAAGCAGTAAATTAATACAGGAAAATATTATTATATTACTGCCTTTACTGCTAACTAACCTAAAAATAAAATTTGACAAATACCAAGAAATTTGTCCCTTTTTTTATTTTGGCAGGTTTGCCATGTTTGTGACATGTGTTACATACTTTATTTTAATTGGTCGCAAAAATGCATGTATTTAATTGCTTATTTTTTAAATTTGCTATATGTGAATTGATATAGAGTTAACTATATCCCTGCTTATGTGGCTATTCCATTATCATTTAAGAAGCTCTACAAAGTTATCTAAATAAATTTAAATAGCCATAGAAGTCATAGAAAAAGTCTAATTATCCAATATAACCCTGTCATTTTTAATATGGGTAAAATATCCTGCAGACAGTAGGGGCTGTACATGGTAGAAAGGATTTTTCATGTTTGAGATGCATTTTCCTAACTGTAATAAAAAAATAAAAAAAAATAAATATATATATATATATATATATATATAAAAAGAAATGAGAACCGACAAAAGCAATAATGTGTGATATAAAATGTGAAATTTCGTCTGTCGTTCTACAGAGTAATTATTCATTAAAACAGTAAGAACTGAAGAACTGTAAGTTTGAATCAAAATCAATTTTTAGATAAGAAACTTCTAGAGATCATTCATTTATGATTTAATGAACTGAGATTAGGATACACATAATTTTATGGTATTAGAAAAAACTGGCTATAGAATTTTTCTTCTCTACTGTAGATAATTCAATTATTGTTTCACTTATTACCAGAGGACACACATTTATCAAATGGTGTTGTTTTTTAAATAGTCAGTGCTTTGGTATTCACTCAACATATCTTGTGAATTCCTATATTTCTGTGGTCTAAAAAAGTACAAGGTACAACAACAAAAATTTAACATTCACCTGTCATCAGCAAGGCTAACATTTGGTCAAGCAGTTGGTGGGGTAATATGTTTAAAATGCTGAGATGTATAGGCAGATTCTTATCATCAGAGAGGAGCCTGATTGGTCATTTTGTAGCATAATAATGACATCAAACACATTACTAAAATTAAAGATTTATCTGCAACAGAAAGAACAAGTAATTGATTAATGAAACAGATGGTGCAACCCCTATGAATTCATAATCTGAGTTGCCTAGTTGGCCTTTACTACTCAGCAGTGAGTGTGTCATTAATTTTGATCAAATTGCAAACTTATTTACATAAATGCATCCTTAAATATGCAATAAACCATAATAATTCTTTTTCAGACAAAAGTTTATGCTCTGTTCTCTATTAAGTCAAGGATTGCTTACAGAGACAAGAATAACACAGTCAATGTCTGCAGTAGAAGTTTAGTATTTTTCAGGATGACAAAAATAATAATAAAAAAATTCAAACAAATGCTGCTGTATAGTTACACTAAATAAAAAAATTCTCCACTTTCTGCTATTTTCAAAAACTAAAGACTAATTAAAGACCAAAGTAGTACTGCTTTATATTATTGTTTACATATAGCTAAAACATTTGCAAATTTCTGTATATGTCCTGTATTGAAACTATTATTAATCAAATCCAACAAAAAGAGACAAATGATGAATATCCACTATTTATATGGAAAATAAAAATGGAGATCAATCATAGCACAATGTAGATATTTTACTTACCCTCCCCACACCCAACACACACATTATTGTTATACCCACAAACCAACCGGGATCCCACCAAGGTAAAACATCACAACTGCAGCCCCATTATAAGACTCAGAACCCCTCAAACAAGGTTCTATGTAACAAAAAGTTGTAGGGTAAGAAATACCTGCTGGGGTGCAGATGGACTTCTATATATTCTAGAAAAGTAAGTTAGAAAAGGGTTACAAATAGTAACTGCACTGTAGTAATTCATGAAAAATATACTTGTCTTTTCTTTAACCGTTTTTTCCTGCTTTTTAGATAATTAAGATAATTAAGATTAGATAAATTACATTTTAAGGGCAGTTGCAGATTGGGGAAATTATTTTTTTTAAATTTTTATTTAATAATGTTTGTTGTTTTTTTCAAACCACACCAGTTTTACCGTATTTTTTTTAACACATTTTGAAACTTTAACTGATAATACAACTAGTGTTTTTATGGAATGTTTGCAATGCAAGCTAAAATTCAGTGACGATAATTAAAAAGCAAACAGATCTATTGAGGCATTAATAATTATTTTTCAATTAAAAAAGACAGATGGTGAAACAATTATATGAACACTTTATACGTCCAAACACATGTTCCTACTTAATGAATTAGCAAACCCTGCTATTTTTATTTTAGTCTTTATATACATGATTGAACTAAAATCTGATTTTTTTTGTCATATAATAATTACCAAAAAAAAAATTCATGGCTTTAACAAACATTGCATTTATTAAAAGAAACACCAAACTGATCTTTAAAGGGTAGGTTCAATCAAAAAGTGAAACTATCTGTTTTCCCATTAATTAAAGAAGGAGGGTAAAGTAGCCTTGTCTTACCTCCCGTACTTCATTTAAGGTTAGAAGAGCCACGAACAGAGTGGCAAAACTTACTCGTGAGCACAATCCACTGATGAGTCCCCTGACACTTCCAGTTTGCTTCATGATCAACAATGGTGGCAAACTGCAGTGGGCCTGCTGTAACTCAATGGTGCGGTTCCTACAAAGTCTTACCCGTTCACCCGCTTTCCCTTGCACGAAGCATACCTTGAGGGATAACATCTGATTGGTTGGGGCAAAATTAGCACCATTTTTAATGATAAAATTTTTTTATTGAATAACCCTGAATGTGTATAAACAGTCGTTGGATCAATTCCCCAAAAAACACTTCCTGTAGAGGCTCCACATGTAAAAAAATACAATTAATGAGAACAACACGCATAATAAAAAGTAACATTAAGTGAGGACTGTAGTCTTTCTATTTAACATACAGTATATTATATATTTCACACATATGTCAGCTATACATTCTGCAGTGGCAGATTAAATTCAGGCACCAATTAAATCTAATTTGACTTTTAAGAAAGACATGCCTTAACAAATTTGATTTGGTCATGAAGCTGTCTGACAAAGTAGAGGCAATTGTGATTTTTAAGATACTGAAACTATCTGATGCTCTGGTATCTTAAATTGAGTAGTAGAGAATTGTATTGTGTTATCCATTGATGGAAGTGAAGACATCTTTAATATAAAATAATAGATTTTATTGGCTAACTGAAATGAATGAAAATGCATGTTTTTGAAGCACTTAGGCTTCTTCCTCAAGCATGATACATCATGCCTGAGAAAGAAGCTTAAATTGACTAATGATCCTTTGTAATATATTAAAAAAAATATTTCTAGATTATTAACTAATATGGCTTATAAGAATGTTATTACATGATCCTTTGTAAGATATTCAAAAAAATATTTCTAGATTATTAACTAATATGACTTATAAGAATGTTATTACATATGGTTTATGTGACTATTTGGTTGTTAGAAAGTTGATTGTACCAGTTTCATACAATGTTCTTAAGAATGACAAGGATCCTGTCTATCCTTCTGGATATTCTATTGTTGGTGGATGGCATTCAAATACTATACCATTTTAGGCTTAAGTCTTCATGGTGTTTTTGTTGAAGAAGTTTATATATCATCAAGGATTCCTCAGCACCCAATGTGTGGGGTGGTGAAGGTACATTTATGATATATTTGTCATCTGGTGAGGCTAAAAGTTTGAATCCTAACTAAAATTCCATCCTTTTTTAAATATATAAATTTACTTTGAAATATGATACTTGTTATGTTTTGGGGTTTTTTGAAATCCAAGTCACTTTTGAACATAGTTTTGAGACAGAGTTGTTTATAAAAAAAAAAGAAAAAAAAGACAGAAATTGCATCTTAAAAGTTATAATTTAGTGCTGGTTAAATGTGCTATATCTATTAGTCAATTTCCCAAAAGGCGCTTGCGTGTGGATATGATTACTGTGTATAAATACATTAACGGGCCATATAATAAACTATCTGGGGCATTGTTCACCAATAGAGCATGTCAGAGGACACACGGATATCCTTTAAGACTTGAAGAAAAAAGTTTAGGCTTCAAGTTCTGGAAAAGGGTTTTTCACTGTGAGAACGGTAAAGCTATGGAACTGTCTTCCAGTGGACATTGTTATGGCAGGTTCATTGGACAGTTTTTTTTTTTTAAAAAGCTTGAGTTGATCCAGGGATCTTTCCGAATTCCACTTGGAGTCAGGAAGAATTTTTTTTTTCCCCTTCATAAATTTGGTGGGGTTTTTCTGCCTTCCTCTGGATCAACAGTTAGGCAGGAAATGAGGATATTGCTAGATGGGTTGGACTGGATAGAAGTATGTCTTTATTCATTCTCAAATACTATACTATACTATACCTTTACATTTGAAAAAAATCCTTTAACTTATACTGATATGAAAATATATAGGATTTAAAAAAAGGTTTTCAAGCATGTAAAATATTAGGTTTGGCTACAATTTACAATAGTAAAGCTTTCTGAAGACATTTAAGGGACATGTTGTTCACTCCATATCTAAACTTTGTGTATAACACCAAGACTCCCTCAAACTTTAGAACCTCAATACTAACCCTTTTCACAGATGTTCAGATACTTGTAAATATCAAGCACAAGCCCCTATGGTGAGGATGATGCTTTCTTTGCTGTTACTGTCATGGCTGCAATCTGGAAGAAGTGTTATGAAGAAAAGAACATGCTTCTCTTTGCTTCTAATAGCTGGATATGCTATTATAGAAAAGTCTGTGAAAGTATTGTGGTTCCAGGGGTCTTTACATTACTGTTGTAACTAATAAGAAACAACATCACTATCATTACTACTGCCCCTACTAATATCAAATTTCCATCGGCCAAAAACGATGCAGTGCAGAACAATCAGATCTCAAACCAACATAAAATAATCACAAACTACAAAGTAAAGTGCTGAAGTTCCTGCCCATGATCATTTACTATCTGTGGGGATTTAGAGATAAAAACACATGACTTGTAGAGGAATAAGCTTAGTATTATCTGTTCTGTAACTGTGATAAAAAAAATCTCAGCATCTCGTCTGCTACAATTCTTTTTGTTAATAGTTTTTTTTTCAGCCAGTGAGTCTGTTTGACACTTATTTTTATTTTTATAAACAGAGTAGTTGACCAAGGGCAGCTTTGTGACATACTGTGTAATTAGAGGTTGTCCTTACAATCTGACAATAAGATGCACTTTCTTTAGAAGTGTAGAAGCCCTAGAATTATGTTCTATATCTACTTCCTACAAACAATAATCAGCTGATGCTTGCCATGGTTCTAGAAAGCAATCCAGCATGAAGAAAGCTGAATTTCATCTTTCTGACATTTCTTGTTGCAATGCCTAGCATGACAGATTCCTTTTTTTCCCTAAAAGTCAGTGAGCAGAAAATGACACACTGGTTTAAACCACCTGTTATTTTTCATCAGTAAGTAGCAAGCTTATCAGTCGTACAGAAAATAGTTCTATTGTGATAGATAAAAAAGCAAAACAAAGGAAAGAACCTTCTAGTTTCCCAAAAAGACCTAAAACAAAGGAATATAGTTAAGGATTTAAAATAAAGCAGAGATTTGTGATGCAACTTACAATAAATATTAAATATAATGTATGCAGCTTATAGCAACCATATATACAATCACTGTATTTATGGCATTCCTCTAGTTATAAAACTGTAAGTTATTTTCATTCCCAACATATTAGGAATTGGAATATGAACACATAATAGAAGAAAGAAGCATTGTAGTCAGTAAATCTAGGATTTTAAGACTCAAGGAACTGTAGGTTATACAAACCGAGAACACCCTAGAAATGTAGCTTCATGTAGCCTGTATGTTGACGTAATGCCAGGATGTGCTAATTAGGAAGAAGGTTATTAGATGGACAGGGGAGTGTTAGTAGGTAGATAACTGCATTTCTAGCTTACTTACACTTTAGCATTATACCTAAATGAAATCTACAATATTAACATACAGTATTTTGTTGACTTATAACCTAAAAAATGTTATTGTTTACTTTCTAAGTTATTTTTACATAAAGATCCAGAGGTGGTATAAGGTATGCTTTTCTCTATAGTAGTTAGCCATTACAGTGGATTCTCAGAGCTCTCCTGCTTTGCAATTCACAGTTTCAGTGAAAGTATTTGAAGGTTTTCCAGGGAAAATATTTTATACTTTAATACCCTGTCTGGCTCTTAAAGGGGAACTGTGGTCTCTAAGTATCATAAAATAAAAAGTGCACACCCCTACCTTTAAATAAATCCAGTATCATGCTTCTATATGCAATCTAGCCAAACTCCCAGTAATATGACAGGTGGTTCCTGCTTGCACTGTGAGGTGTGACATCACAAGTAGAGATGAATGAAACAGGAAAGTTTAATTCTGACAGTGTTTCTGCAGAAACTATTGAAGTTTCAAAAATCCAATTCAAACTTGAATTCAAATTGGAATTCAGTAATTTTCAGTTATAACTGAGCATTCAGATCTGAGCAGAAAATTGAGAAAGGTCTGTCTGCTTGGACAGACAGAAGTAGGCACATTATAAGCCTCACCCCTAAAATAGTTTTTTGTTTTTAATTTTTAAACTGCCTGGGCTAATTTTTTTTTGTTTTGTTTCCATTATGTTTTAGAAAAATACAGATGCAGAAAATACTGTACATACGTCTTGCCTTACAGCGATACTGTAATGCTTTAATGCTTAGTGCACTGCAGGATTACAGCCAGGTAAGATGAAAGCTTTTGGTTTCTGCATTGGCCCCATTGGCAGAAACATTTTTCCTAGCAAAAGAAAAAGAATCTAAATGTACCTACTTCTTCTGCACGTGTAGTGGTGGCTCACTTTAGAAACACACAGACCATTGGGTCACAGGTTCAAATCCCCAGACGTACATTTTTTTTGTTTTCATTATGTTCACAGCAAAAGATAAAGAGTCTAAATGTACTTATGTTTCACCAAGTAGCTTTTGATGGATTGTGGTAGACAGCTTTCTTTCTTAACAAGAGAGAGAACATGAGGTTGCATGTTTAATTCCCCAGAATTTAATATTTTACTAAAATGTTAAAAATGTGTTTCTTACATCCATGCTAGCTATGAAAAGGAATTCACCATTGTAAGGGACAGGAGCATTAGTAATACAGTATGTTTACACAAAAACTGCACTGAAACCCGTGATCTGTGTCAGAGGGTGGGATGATCTTTGAGCTGCAACATGATTGGCTATCAGCTTCCAGGAAGCAGGGCTGCAGATTCCTGTGAAGTGTACTGTGTATACTTAGCTGGGTGTGCCCAGCTAAGGTGGATTATGGAAGCTGACCCCTAGTACCCACTAGTTAATTTCATAAATCACCCAGCAGCAACAGCAAAGGGAGAGGCAAGACACAGATTTTGGTATCTTTGTGAATGTGTTCTTTTTTAGGGGCAATGTTGTCTCGAGACATATGTTCCCCTTTAAGTATAACTGAGGTGTTTCATACGAAAATTAATTTTCAAATATTCATATACAATTTTAAAAAAATTCTATTGTAATTTCCAAATTTTTTTCAATAAGTGCTAAGTTCAAATTCAAAAAGTTTGTTTTAAAATCTCATCAATAACAATTAAAGATGTTTCAAACCGGCAAGTTCCATTCACTTTACAAATTTTTGAAAAAATTTAAAATTCAAAAATCCAAAAATGGAGATGTGAATGGGAGATTAAAATCTGAAAGTTCAGATTTAAAAGAAGGTCTAAAAAACAATAGTGTAAATGGCTTAGGAACCTGGTCTGGGAAACTCATACAGTATATATATCCAAAGCTTATTAAAAAAAAATATTTCTTCACATTCAAGCTAATTTTGAGGTTCTGCATTGAATGTTCAAGGGCTCACAAGTTCAAATTTCAGGGATTTTCACTAGCCAGCTTAACATTCTGCAGAAGTAAAGCTCTTAGCACTTGCAACATTGTTGCAAGGTGCTGATTAGCAATGTTGCAAGTGCTTAGAGATTTGCTTCAGCAGAATATTAAGCTGGAATACACACTGTAAAGATTTTAAAAACATGACAGATCAGGGTACACTCAGTACCGAGCTCTATCTATATACAGTAAAGTATAGGGAGAATTTTCAGGAATGGCACTTCCCTTCAGCTATGGGCCACTCCCTATACTTTAGTACAGACGTCTGACTGCAGCCAAGGGAAATGTTCCATCAGTTCCCTGGGGCCGACGGTAAACGCTAGTTTCCACACTATACACTTTTATGATGAAGGGGCGATTCCATCAGATCCATCAAATTGGCTTTTTATCGTTAAAGTGTGTACCTAACTTAAGGCTGGCTAGGAGATCGTGACAGAGGTTTTTTTATGTTAAATGTTTTTAGTTTTTTGTGCAAAGGGGTCAAAATAGACAATCTCCTAACAACCTTTGTGACAGAAAATTGAGAATGTCTTCCACTAAGAAATACACAAATGGAATGTTATGGAAGATAAAAATCTGCACATGAAATCTTCACTAATTAGTGTTTGATACGTAGAATTTTTATATATGTTTGCAAACATGTATTCTGTAGAATTCAGAAATGAGAAATCTGCAAATGTTTGCAAATGAGAATTACACAATGAAATGTTTGTAAACCAAAGCTCTAAAACCTTTGAAAAGAAGAATTTTCACAAATATTCTTATTTAAAGATAACTGTTTATAAAAGAGAATTCAGAAAATAAGATTGAAAAAAGATTTTCTTATCCCTTTTCAGCTGTTTTTGCCTTCCCATGGATCAACTGTTAGGTAGTGTAAATGATCAGGCTATAAAGATTGGTATAGATGGATGTAGGTCTTCAACATCTATTACTATGTTACTAAATGAGAATACCGCAAATTGAAAGTTTGCAAATAAGAGTTGCACACAGGGAATGTCTGCTAATAATTTTCTATATGAATGTTTTCATCCATGAATTCTTTAAATGTAATCATAGCAAATAAGGATTCAGTGAAGAATTCCTAATATACAGTCTTTGCAATTGAGAATTTTGGAAATCGACTTTTATCAAATGAGAATTCTGCAGAAGGAATCTTTGTGAATAAGACAGCTAAAATGTTCACGAAAGAAATTCTGCATATAGAATCTTTGCAAACAAGACTTCCTCATGGCTGAATGAAAGAACAAAAAAAAAAAAAAAAAATTGGATGTTTGCAAAAGAGAATTCCAAAATATATCTTCCTGAACAAGAAATATAGAATGTTAAAAAATGAACAAGAATTCCACATATGGAATATACACAGATGTGTGTTTGAAATTTGAATCTAGGATATTTGCAGAAGTCTCTATTGGGAATGTTTTGTTTTCAGAATTCTCATTTGCAAACAAGAATTCTGTGTATTAAGCAAGAGATCTAGAAGATGAATTCTGCAATCAATGTTTGTAAAGGAGAATTTGGAATTCCGCATATGAAATGTTTACAAAGAAAAATTATACGTGGTATAATTACAAATGAATGCTTAAAATGTATATTGCTTGTGAGTAATGTATCTAGAATGTTTGTAAATAAGAATTTTGAAACCAGATTATTAAAGAAAAGATCTGAGATCTGCATATGAATTATGACTGTTTGCCAAGGGAAATTTCACAAATGGATACATTGTAGAAGAGAATAAGAGAATTTGTTATATGGAATCTTCAGTAACAAAAAACTTTGTGGAGTCAAGACATCTGATATCTTTGTGACTGAGGAATCTAGAATCTATTTGCAAATTAGAATTCTGCATTCAAAATGTTTACAAATGAGAGTTTTAGAATGTTTGGCGAGATGAATATTTACCCAAAGGCATCTTTTCAAACAAGAATTCCACATATAGAATCTTTATGAACACTAACCCTCGAAAGTATCGTTCGTTTTCGATAACCCTTGAAAGTATAATTCAGTAACCCTCGAATTGGATGTAACCCTCGAATGCAAAACCCGACAATTGCCCGTTCATGTTTAAGAAGTGTTTTAACAAGTTTTGGTGATAGTGACATGCTCCCAAGACCATTTCCCAGGTGCCACAGCCATTTACAGTAAGTTAATATTGTTAGTTTAGCTGTAAGTCACCCGGACTTTTCAAACTATCACTCTCCCATTGACTTTAATGGGTACGAATTCGAACTTTTACTGAAGTTCGAAAGTTCAAAAACGGACCAACCTTTATGAAGTTCAGCCATCTATAAATTTCACATACACTCTTTTCAAACAAAAACTTCACATAGAGAATCTATAAGAACTTGAGATCTAGAATGTTTGCAAATGAGAATTAGGTATATACACAAGAATTCATATAAATTCTTTAGGTGTTTTTTACTCGCTTATGAACACGATCAGTTTGTGCCACATTTCTGTGCTGTAATACATTTTTGGTGCACATTGTTTTGCAAATCCCATGCTCTCTAATAACAGAATACTAGCGGAATCGCGACGCAAACACACAATAACACACATTTGTGTGTTGTAGTGTGGCTGCAGCCTAAAAGATAATTCCACGTATCAATTCTCTGCAAACAAGAACCATGCATATGGAATATACTGTACCACTAGTGCAATGTTCAGACACAATAATTTAGCAAATGGACAGTTTGCAAATAAGGATTACACATGTAAAATCTTCATTAGCTTTGGAGTAGGGCCATGTTATACTTACATAAAAAAGAGAGAGAGAGAGAGAAAGAGAGAGGAATAATTCACAAACCAGTTTAAATGCAAAATGTATTACAAAACAGATGTTTTTTCACAATCAATGTGGTATTTTTATATATATTAATATAATATATATATATAATTAACATAAAAACAGAAGTCTCCAGCACTCAACTATACATATAAGCATAAATTAATTAGATATCACGAACAAGTATGCAAGCAACGAAGGGTGATTACCTGCACTAAAGTTAAAATGGATACGTTTAGTTACATAGTTTGTACAAACTTGCGTCAGCTGATGCGCCACTTCAAGGCAGTATTCCAGCATCAGTCCTAACCTATGAGTAAAGTTCAATCCCTGGGGGAACAAGACCATACCTGCTTCTCTCTTTATTTAGTATGACCTATACCAAGGAATCATGGGAGCTTACAGAGCTTCTAAACCTTCTATCTGGACTGCCTTAAAGGGGCGGGGGAATAAATTACCCAGGGAGCAAAGCATATAAAACGAGCTTAGCCGTATTGCTCTTTATTATCTACAAATACAAGAATTATGCAGCTCAAACCTTTATTTTAAATTACTTTCAGATGCGGTGCAAAGGAGTACCGGCAATTAATACATTACACAGAAGTCTCCAGCACTCAACTATACATATAAGCATAAATTAATTAGATATCACGAACAAGTATGCAAGCAACGAAGGGTGATTACCTGCACTAAAGTTAAAATGGATACGTTTAGTTACATAGTTTGTACAAACTTGCGTCAGCTGATGCGCCACTTCAAGGCAGTATCCCAGCATCAGTCCTAACCTAATGAGTAAAGTTCAATCCCTGGGGGAACAAGACCATACCTGCTTCTCTCTTTATTTAGTATGACCTATACCAAGGAATCATGGGAGCTTACAGAGCTTCTAAACCTTCTTATCTGGACTGCCTTAAAGGGGCGGGGGAATAAATTTACCCAGGGAGCAAAGCATATAAAATCGAGCTTAGCCGTATTGCTCTTTATTATCTACAAATACAAGAATATGCAGCTCAAACCTTTATTTTAAATTACTTTCAGATGCGGTGCAAAGGAGTACCGGCAATTAATACATTACACAGAAGTCTCCAGCACTCAACTATACATATAAGCATAAATTAATTAGATATCACGAACAAGTATGCAAGCAACGAAGGGTGATTACCTGCACTAAAGTTAAAATGGATACGTTTAGTTACATAGTTTGTACAAACTTGCGTCAGCTGATCGCCACTTCAAGGCAGTATCCCAGCATCAGTCCTAACCTAATGAGTAAAGTTCAATCCCTGGGGGAACAAGACCATACCTGCTTCTCTCTTATTTAGTATGACCTATACCAAGGAATCATGGGAGCTTACAGAGCTTCTAAACCTTCTTATCTGGACTGCCTTAAAGGGGCGGGGGAATAAATTTACCCAGGGAGCAAAGCATAAAATCGAGCTTAGCCGTATTGCTCTTTATTATCTACAAATACAAGAATATGCAGCTCAAACCTTTATTTTAAATTACTTTCAGATGCGGTGCAAAGGAGTACCGGCAATTAATACATTATACACCGCATCTGAAAGTAATTTAAAATAAAGGTTTGAGCTGCATATTCTTGTATTTGTAGATAATAAAGAGCAATACGGCTAAGCTCGATTTTATATGCTTTGCTCCCTGGGTAAATTTATTCCCCCGCCCCTTTAAGGCAGTCCAGATAAGAAGGTTTAGAAGCTCTGTAAGCTCCCATGATTCCTTGGTATAGGTCATACTAAATAAAGAGAGAAGCAGGTATGGTCTTGTTCCCCCAGGGATTGAACTTTACTCATTAGGTTAGGACTGATGCTGGGATACTGCCTTGAAGTGGCGCATCAGCTGACGCAAGTTTGTACAAACTATGTAACTAAACGTATCCATTTTAACTTTAGTGCAGGTAATCACCCTTCGTTGCTTGCATACTTGTTCGTGATATCTAATTAATTTATGCTATATGTATAGTTGAGTGCTGGAGACTTCTGTGTAATGTATTAATTGCCGGTACTCCTTTGCACCGCATCTGAAAGTAATTTAAAATAAAGGTTTGAGCTGCATATTCTTGTATTTGTAGATAATAAAGAGCAATACGGCTAAGCTCGATTTTATATGCTTTGCTCCCTGGGTAAATTTATTCCCCGCCCCTTTAAGGCAGTCCAGATAAGAAGGTTTAGAAGCTCTGTAAGCTCCCATATTCCTTGGTATAGGTCATACTAAATAAAGAGAGAAGCAGGTATGGTCTTGTTCCCCCAGGGATTGAACTTTACTCATTAGGTTAGGACTGATGCTGGGATACTGCCTTGAAGTGGCGCATCAGCTGACGCAAGTTTGTACAAACTATGTAACTAAACGTATCCATTTTAACTTTAGTGCAGGTAATCACCCTTCGTTGCTTGCATACTTGTTCGTGATATCTAATTAATTTATGCTTATATGTATAGTTGAGTGCTGGAGACTTCTGTGTAATGTATTAATTGCCGGTACTCCTTTGCACCGCATCTGAAAGTAATTTAAAATAAAGGTTTGAGCTGCATATTCTTGTATTTGTATATATATACATATAGATATAATGTTTATTTAAAACTGCCTTCCTAAAAAAATCCTGAAACCCCACCCTACCACACATGTGAGACTCCCATATTGTACTGGAAGTCCTTACCACTTCCACTTCCAATAAGGGCTATCCTAGGACTTTTTAAAGATTGACAGTGACATATAACAGAAATTAGTCTGTCACAACCACTTTAAAAGCCTTAACCTGCTTTATCAGCATGCCTCTTAGCTATACTGTATCTGAATAATAATAAAAATATTTGTAAACAGAACCAACAATGTTTTCCTGTTAAATTTTCCACATGCCCCTTTTACTTTTTTTTTTTACTGAATTTCTGGAATTATAAAAGTTCTACACATAAATTTACACAAACATGTAAATTTCCTAGAAGCAATAAATGGCCATTTTTGATTTAGACTATAGATCTGTATCACAGATTGGCCGGAAATGATTAAAACCCCTTTGATTTTCCGAGAGGCAGTGGTAACTTTTTTGAGAGATCCAACATCTGATTTTTTTTATTAAGGGAAGTCTGCTTAATTGGACTTACAACATTTCCAATAGTATGTTTGGGATATCCTCCAATTAATTGCCGTTCTCTGCTCTGATAATCTTCACAATATTTACAGATGCTTGAACCCTTGCTCACATTTGGGGTGTGAAATTCAAACCATGAATACATGTATGACAATCTGCTGGCAAATAAAGTACCGTATATTAAACATTCTGTTAAACTTAGCATGCACATCAAAAAAGTAAAATAAGATCAAGATTGCTTGAAGGACAATTTGGTAAAGAGGCAAATCCTTCCCTTTACAGCTTTGTGGGATATCACAAATCTGCACACACTGAGGGAATAACTATGGTTCCTTTCTGGAACTCCCAACAGTTCTGTATGTGACTCTTATTTTGAAGGTATTTATTTGCACACTACCATGAGAAACACCGTTCTAATTTTTTTTTTTTTGTTTTTTTACAAGGAATGTCGGTCAATTTAAAAATTTTTTTTTTTTTTCTATTGCCAACCTCAGCAGTTAGACAGCATTAATAGTTAGTGATTATCATCAGAACACTGTTTAGTGGTAGCAGTGTTTAATTAAATGAAATTCCTATTCTGCATTTTTCAAATGATAAAATAAAGCTTTGTTTACAAAACTTTAAATTGTCTTAGATCTAGGTTTTTTTGAACGCACATAGGAATCGTTTGCTGACATCTTGATGTTCCCTTGCTCACCTTCATAATCTCCATGCCAGACCTCAAATACCGTCAATTAAAAATAAAAAAAAAAACAGTTTAACCTATTGACAAATGTAACAGCTTAAGAATAATCTTACAAAAGTCATTTTTTAATTAATAAATATGGGAATGCATTGTAGCTTTGAAATTGTATCTATATACATTGATGCAGCTTGTTTGTCAAGCCATCCTAAAATATGCAGTGCTAACACAATTAAAGTTGTTATAGGAACACATGGGGTTTTAGTGCATGCCTTGGTAAATTGCAAGGTGTGTGGATGATTGATCTCATTTAATTAAATCTTTTCTTCACTTGCATCAGCTAAATCACCAGTTATTCTCTGAGGGAACTAAATAGAGATTCAATTGAACAACTCTAAGTTGAACTCAATGATGTATGGTTTCTATACAAGAAGCTGCTTGGAAGGATATCCACAGAGTAAATAAAGAAAAAGAGAAACTATACATTAGGGAATGGTACCTCCATTGACAAATGTTTCATTAGAAGTCAACCAAGGAGATGCCAAATGGTAATTACACTACTTCTTTCTGACATTATGTGACATTATAGACTGCTAATAATTTCATAAATTACCCAGAGAGAGAGAGAAAAAATGAAGCAGTAAGAAAAAAATTAATTCTTAATGGCAGTTTGTGGAATGTAGCTAAGATTGTATTACTATCTATCAAATGAGGGGGAATGTTTATGACATTTTATTATATTATGTTATTATTATTAACAGGTAAATTTTTTAAACTTACAGAAACTTAAATTTTAGAATAAAAATTGGGGGATCAGTGGTTAGTGGTTAGGTGGGTTCAAACCCACCCTTGGCTGAATCTGCAAGGTGCTTTTATGTTCTCCCTATACTCTACTTTACTGTACATAAAGACATACTGATTGTGTGTATGAGATAAATGCTTAGATTGTCAGCTCTTAAGAACAGGGCCTGATGTGAATAGACTGTGGTGTCCAACTCACTAATCCAAAGTTGAGTATTGTGAGTGGGACACCAAAGGTTTAACACTATCCTCCACCTTACTAGATTAAGTGGAAGAATGATCAAACAGAGAGAGATAACTCTGTATCCAACCAAGTGGGAGCTTCTATTGTATTGTATCTATTGTATTACTTTTTAGTTACATTGTATATGGCCAATATGCATCAGGCATACCATATATACTCGAGTATAAACCGACCCGAGTATAAACCAAGGTACCTATTTTTACCTGAAAAAACTAGTAAAAGTGATTGACTCAAGTATAAACCGAGGGTAGAAAATATAAACACTGCTGCCTTCTGATTCTGTATTGTTTTAAGGCTTTAGTTGCCCTTTATATAGACAGCAGAATTCCCATACCGTAATCCCATGCGGTATCTCCGACTGCCTCCATGCTTTCTCCTCATTGATGGCGCAATGTTTCCTCAAAATAACTCCAAAACAAAGCCCAGCTCTTCTCTGTAAATAAGTAAAAAGAGTTATTGCATACTCTTTTAACTTACAATTGTCAAACCTGACATGTCTCAAACCGGGTAATCAAATTTGCAGATGACACCACCATTATGGGATTAATTGAAAATAACAATGAACAGGCATATCGAGAGGAACTGGAGAGTTTGGTCAGGTGGGGTGACCAAAATAATTTAGTTTTAAATATTGGTAAAATGAAAGAAATGAGTGTAGATTTTAGGCGATGGAGGAAGACCTCTTATTTTCCAGTATTTATAAACTCAGAGGAGGGAGAGAGGGTCACTAGTTTAAAATTTTTAGGGGGTTATTTTAACTGAAAAGCTCTTCTGGGTAAAAAATATTTTATTAAGTGAGGAAAGTACAACAATGGTTTTATTTTTTGCACAAGTTGAGTAGAAATAGGATCCAGACGTTCTGTCTGAAACAAGACTTTCAGGACTTTGGACCGCATTTTTGAGGATTACCAAATCTACAATGTTATTTTCGGTAACCCTCGAAAATAACCTCTAATGTTTGATAATCCTCAAAAATACAATAGGAAACTTGAAAGTAGTTTCCAATCGTATTTTCCAGGGTTATTGAACATTTGAGATTTTATTTGAGGTTTACCGAAAATAACCTCGTACATTCGTTAACCCTCGAAAATGCAGTCCAATGTCCCGGTCCGAACCCTCGTACACTCCGTTTACGGATCTTTGGGTTTTTCCAGAGACCCTTAAAGGGCATGTCCACCCCCAAAACTATAATCCCCCCCAGTAATGGCCCCATCATGTAGTGTAATAAAATCCTTGCCTCACATCCCAGCTCCATATAGTTCTCCTGTAGTCCCCCCCCAAAGTCCCAAAAACTGCCCACCAGGAGGATAGCAGAGTCCATATAGGACTCTGCCTCCTATCTGGCCTCCGGGAGAAGTTTGGCATGCGTACTGCAGCCCTTCTCCCCCTCCCACCCCATCCCTCTCCCTCCCGATTAGGATTCCCTCCCCCTAGCATAAAACCCTTTCCATATTATATTCCCCCTGTCCCCCCAGCCCCAACCGCTCTATTTATATTATTAGAAAGTGCCCCAAACTTTACTTACCTTCCCTCTTTCCTCCGCCGCACTGAACTCCCGGCAGCTGCGTCCATGATTGGCTGCCGCTCAGCCAATTACAGACGCGACTGCCGGTCCCGCCCCTCTGCTTGCATTTTCTCGCAAGCAGAGGGCCTGGCAGTGCGGCCCTGAAAACCTGAAAACGGAAAGAAACTTACTAGTTTCAGCCATCTTTAAAGTTGAGTGCACTTAATCTTCCACAATTGGTGATGGTGAATTTTTATAGGTGTGTTGTAGAGCGTGTCATGGCCTATTGCCTGATAGCGTGGTATAACAGTTGCACTGTGGTGGAGAAGAAGGTTATGGAAAGTATTATTAGAACAGCTCAGAATTTCATAGGCTGTGAATTGTTAACATTGCAAGAGTTATATAAAAAACGCTGTGGCAGAAAAACTGTAACTATTATGGGGGATGTTACTCATCCAAATTATTCTCTGCTTACATTTTTACCATCAGGTAAAAGAATGAGTTCTATTTTTGCAAGGACATCTAGGTTAAAGAATAGTTTTTTCCCCTACAGCTGTAAGATTATTTAATACTACATGCTCTTAAAATGGGAATGTTAGAAGGGGATACAATATATTTTTACTGCTCTGTAGATCGGTCTTAATGTGCTTTTTTACATTTTTATTAATGTTACTGTTTTTGTGCTGAATTTTGTAGTGTCTGGTACGCAATGATAACTAAAGAGTTACTATTATTAAATGAACCCGATTGTGTTTACAATTTTGCAAAATGTAATGACTAATATTGTCCACTGAAGCAGTCCAGTTTTGTCTATATTTTCCTCCAAACCTAAACCCACCCTTTTCATTTTTCTATCCCACTGCAAACATTTATTCTGCAGGATTAAAATAGCCACACTCAGGGACAGTGCCCCATCTTTGTTGTCCTTAAGCATGATTTGATAGCTGTACTTACTCTCATGGAATTTGCAGACTTTTACAGTGCCTCTGAATGAAGAGACAGCAGAGACAGCAGTTAAGGGCTTGTCAAGGGTCTGGGGTTTGCAGAGTTCAGGAAGATATATGTACGCCTAGCCACCATGCCTGGACATCTAAGTAGGTGGGTTGGGCGTAAATATAGGAGGAAACACCCACAGCCTGGCCCAAATTTGGGGTCATACTTGCCCTTTACATAGTGTAGAAAAAATAAATTGCCATCATAGTATTGTAAAGTCACAGGGACGAGGTCCAGAAGCTTTAAAAAGTAAATGTCCTTCTTTAGTTCATAGTTTATAGAATGTTATATGTTCTTTATTTTTTTGAAAAATCCAGCTGAGTGCTCCACATTTCTTTATTTTCTTATGTACTTACCTTGGAGTTAGCACCCTGGTCGTTGAATATTGGAGTGGAGTGCATAAATATATATATATATATATATATATATATATATATATAATCCAACAAAATGCAGCAGCACACCCAAATCACATTCCATATATATTAATGTTGGTGCAAATCTCCAATATAGGGAGCTGTATCCCAAATTTTATCCAAAAAATGTATAGGAAGGAGCAGCACTCAATTTCAAAAAATTGCAATTATATTTCATATAATCAAACATTCTCATAGTTGCAACATTTCAGGTCCATATTACCCTTCATCAGGCATGAGAACAAGAAAGTGGATGGCCACTAGGGTCCATCCCATTTATAGATCATAGACAGGATATGACATCATATGTAAATTAAGGAAACCATTTTGGTTCCTTTACACAACATTAACTATTTATACACTCCGGAAAATATATTCTGTGTAAAATCCCCAGGACCAGGGACCTAAGAAGTCTATAAGAACAGATATAGGTTATAGTCCCTATTTAGTCCATTGGGATATAGAGAACCCAACCTTTTAATCCACCAAACTTCCCTACATTTTAGTCGATGCTCCCTATCCCCAACATAGTTCAAGGGTATTGATTCATATCATAAATCTCATTTCAGTGGCTAAGTGACCCTTGTCTACATAATGTTTAGGCAGAGGTAATTGTACTTGTTTGGTGTTCACAGAGGACCTATGCTGAGTCATTCTCATCTTGAGCTTTTGTGTTGTTTCGCCCACATAAAGTAGGCCACATGGGCACACAATTACATATATAACAAATTTAGTGTCACATGTGTGACTACCTTTCACACGAATAATCTCTCCTGTTTGGGGTATAGTAAACGTATTCCCTTGTAGTGTCAAGGGACAATAGATACAATTAAAACATGGTCGCATTCCATCTTGACTCTTGATTAACCATGTAGTACCCTTCATTGTCCCCGAATGTGCGACCCTATTGGAACTAGAGTTAACCACCCTCGAACCTATGGTCATATTCCTTTTATATGACATCATGGGGGGAGCTTGAAACTCACTAATATCTGGACAAGCATTCCTCAAAATATTCCAATGCTTCCTCAATTTATTGGAAATCCCACCACTCATTTCACTGAAATTAGTAATGAATGTTAATCTAGGTTTTATTTCTCGTTTTTCTTGTTTATCCCTTTTATTCTGTACCTTATTCCTAGCTTCCTTAATAATGTCCATGTGATAACCCCTCCTTCTAAATTTATTTTCCATGGTGTGCATTTGATTTGTTTTAACTTGCTCTTTGCTAACTAACCTGTCAATTCTTGTGAACTGGCTTATCGGTATAGCCCTCTTCCTGTGTATAGGATGTTGACTATCAAAGTGTAGCAATTGATTCCTATCTGTCGGTTTGGTGAACAAACGACAGATAGTCCTTGTATACAGTTATATCCAAGAAGTTAATACATTCCTTATTACATTCCATAGTATATCTTATTGCTGGATGCATTCCATTGAGCTCCAGGTGGAACGGCGACAGGGTATCAACGTCACCCCTCCAGAGGACGAACACATCATCAATGAATCTCCACCAGGCTACACAATGTGTCCGGTAGAGATCACTATGATAGATGTGCCCGTCCTCAAGCCATATATATATATATATATATATATATATATATATATATATATATATATATATATATATTCTTTTTGGTTATACAGCACACCACTGATTATATCTCTTTGTTGCTGGTGCTGGTACTGACGGGGAATTGCTCTCCACCCCAAAATGTACATGCAAAGGAAATAGTACCGCACACAGTTTCAATTTTGCTTCAATTTATTGTCCACATATATAATGCGACGTTTCGAGGATATACAACATCCCCTTTCTCAAGCAGGACAAAAATATTTGTTGTATATCCTCGAAACGTCGCATTATATATGTGGACAATAAATTGAAGCAAAATTGAAACTGTGTGCGGTACTATTTCCTTTGCATATATATATATATATATATATATATATATATATATATATATCACAATAATTTCAGAGCACTCGTGGATCTTTTAACAATGCAAACATTAATTGTAGATACATCTGTGCATTTTGAGCCGAATTGTAGATGTATCTACAATAAATGTTTGCAGTATTAAAAGACCCACGAGTGCTCTGAAGTTATTGTGATGTAAGTTTCTTGTACAGAAGCACAGGGGCATCTGTTTATATATATATAAACAGACAGATTCTCCGCTGCACTCCAATCCCCAACAAACAGCCTGGGTGCCGACAGTAGGAAAAGATACACTCAAAAGGAAGGACTGGGCACTCCAAGGTCTTAACGATCCAAGGTCTTAACGATCCATTTATTAAAGCAAAGTTGGTATCAAACCAACGCGTTTCAGCCCACCATTAACGGGCCGTCCTCAGACATTTACATATGTCTTAGTGATTTAGCGGATTAGTCTGTAGCCCAGATGCTGGTTTGTAAAATCCTTGGCTTGGTCAAGCATCTTTTTTGTGAGCCATCTTACAATGTGTGTGTAAGGCATCATATAGTAGGGATGACCAGACCCTGGTATGTGGTCAGAATTTCCCATTTGAAATTGTATTATTCAAATCTAATAACAATATTGCAACATGAAACTAATGACATTAAAACCCCATCTCAGCTTCAAAATTTTGTAGTTTGTAGTTTAAGTACAGACATTTTTGATGTCTGAATTTCTGCGCTAAAAATTCTGTCCTCATCCATGGACCCACAGGTGGAATGAATCTCAGTAGGTTGTTCATCTTTAGTAGATTTATTTATATATGTTATTTGGGCAGATTGCTGAATCTGTACAATGTTCTATGAAGACTGCAATACAAGAAGAGTATTGTAAAGGGTAATATTTGCTGTGGACAACATGAGGTAAAAGCATTCAAACATAAGACAAGATGCTAGATATAGATTTTCTTTTATTGTGCCGAAACAGCATGTACAGTACTAACATTCCTGTATTCATACAAACCTCCTGACCATGTTTTATTGTATTTTAACTCTTTTTCAGCAAGATCAACAGTTTACATATCGGTGGTCTTCTATTATTACCTTAAGGAAAATTGCTTAGCAATGCTTCACTTGCCTTTCTTATTATAAATGCCTTGGTCTTTGATGCAAAGTTCCCTTGGGCAAAAACGGATTCGCAAAGTAATGAAGGCTTTCTGCTTACAAAACAGGCTGAGTGATGGAAACTAAATAATAAACATGCCCTTGTGTCACAGTGGCTAAGTAAGTAGTTTAACAATGCTTTTGTGAGTGAATGACATTGCAAAGTGAATACATAGCTAGTTCTGTGTGTAAGATCAGCAGGTTTAAAATATGGTTAACAAAAGAAATTCTTACTTTTACTGTGGTTGTTAAAATTTGGTATAATTTGAAGGAAACAATTTTTAATAATGGTTGCAAAAATCTCTGGAAAACAAAATGCACAAAAATAGTAAAAGTTTACTGGGAAACATTCAAATATACTTTAAAACATTACAATCACAGTGGAGCGCACTTATCCATCCTCGTTCCCATGGTATAAACCTGGCAATTCCATGCTGCATATGTAGGTGAAGTAAAATGGCTAATTAAATTTTTTGTACTGTAAGTAGCAGCAATATTTTTTAACTATCATTATTAGTATAGACAACTGCACTGTAATGATTAACTTTTTTTATATGAAAAGGTTGGATTGATTATTCTTACCACCCAATATTAGTTCATTTAGGAGCCCCAACATGAAGAAAAATGCTTTGTTCTTATCTGGTTTTCCTCTGCCAGATTAGTGTCCTGGACTTTGTTGTTTTTAAGATAGTGTTGAAGCCAGGAGGAAACCTGCCAGATGTAGAACAGGAAGTGCACAAAGCAGTTTCCTTTGGCCAGGTGAAATGATATTGGGCATTAGGAATAATCAGTCCTACCTCCCTGCCCTAGATACTTTTTATTTTTTAATAAACTTTCTTTGCATAATAGTTCTCCATTAAGTGTTATATAAATATTAATAAGTATTCTTCTGTGGAGTGTGCTTGCAAACATATTTCCACAGAGTATTAATGGGCTTTTGAACCAGCAACCTTGTGTACTTTGTATTTGTAAAGGAAGAGCATTAGTCTCTTCCCTTCAGAAGATTAACCCATAGATTTCAATGGCTAGGCGAGTATCACATGAGACACTTGCACAGCCGCCGCAACCAATTTAACAGACTAGCTACTTGTTTAGCGTATTTTACAGCAGCTTAATATAGTTGGCATTAAGTACTTACCTGGGTTGAGATTCCCCCAGAGCCACACAGCTACTGGTGAACCTCTTCAGTAAGATTTGGTGACAGCCCGTGTGGCTCTGGGTGAATCTCCCAGTTAATCTTTCGTTAGAAACAGATTGGAAGCAAAAACAAATCAACTGACTATTTAACAGCAGCTTTTAAGTCTTATAAGTGTCTAGGTGCACATGTTCACAAGGCTGTTGAAAGACTACATGGACGGAGACATGTACTGGCAACATACAGAAGTTACAGAATCCAATTTTTTCATGTACTTAAATGTATCTTACTGTAATAGTACCTTACAATGGATTTGCTCTGGAAAGGAAAGATTTCAAATTAAAGGTAAAAAAAAAGTTTAGCTCTCCTTTAATCTCTATTTTCTTGGTTTGGTCAAATGATGCTGGTGCACAGCATGGTCATAAAAAAATGTGCAGCATCACTTCATCCAAAATTACATTGTTGCAGTAAAACCATTAGTTTAATAAATCATATAAAAATATCCAAAAACCCATACATGTTGGCATCAAACTGTGTAGTAGTGATGAATCCTGGTTTCAAAACGAAGCTTTGATTCGGAACTGGCAAAATTCATGTGCAGTTCCGAAGCAGATTTCACGGATCTGCCATAAACTGGACATTGCGAATTTCTGACTATTTTGGATTTTTCCAAAAATGGCAGAACTGTTTACAATAATTATTGAATGATAGAGAATATAAAAATCCCAAATATTTAGTATTTCTAGAAATTTCAATTTGAAAAATCTGCATTTTTAGAAATTTTTAGAAAGTTTCCAGTGCTTGATGGTGTTTTTTTTTTTTCCAAAGATTTTGGCCATTGAAACATGTTCCACAGACTATTTTCCAGGTCCCTGACCCAATTTCAGTAAGTTCCACAGCAAAGCAATTAGCAGAGCACCACTTAATATCTGTGCATTAAAGAATCCTAAACACCCATGTATATAGACCCTAATGTATGGGTGGGTGGGTAAATGAATATATAAGCAATTACTACAACATATATAACAACATATATAAAGAAAGAACCCATAATACATCACTTACTCACAAGGGTTAGAGAGTACCGTATATACTCGAGTATAAACCGTCCCAAGTATAAACCGAGGTACCTATTTTTACCTGAAAAAGTAGTAAAAGTGATTGACTCGAGTATAAACCGAGGGTAGAAATTATGACCACTACTGCTTTCTGATTCTGTATTGTGTTGAAGCTTTAGTTGCCCTTTAAATGGACAGCAGAATTCCCATACAGTAATCCCATACAGTAATAACCAAATCCAGTATGGCTATTACTGTATGGAAATTCTGCTGTCTATTTAAAGGGCAACTAAATCCTCAAAACAATATAGAATCAGAAAGCAACAATAGATACCATCCTCCTTCTGATTCTGTATTGTTTTGAGGCTTTAGTTGCCTTTTAAATGGACAGCAGAATTCCCATACAGTAGTCCCATACAGTAATAGCCATACTGGATTTGGCTATTACTGTATGAGAATTCTGCTGTCCATTTAAAAGACAACTAAAGCCACTCCAGATGTTTGAAAACTACAACTCCCAGCATGCTTTAGTAGCTGGGAGTTGTAGTTTCTAAACATCTGCACTCTCCCCCTCCCCCACAGTTCAGTGGACTTACTTGTAAGTGTGCATCTCTCTGCAGTGGGAATCCTTCTGCAAGCAACAACCAATCCTTACTGAAGTGAATTGGTCACTTCCTTAGTGACATATCAAAGGTTGCCTTTTACATTGAATTTGGCACTCAGGTAGAAAGACTGACAATCCCTTTTGAATGTTCGGTGGTCAGCACAGTAAAATCCCTCTGTCGGTGTGTGTTCAGGATTTCAGCAAGTGGTTCATCGACCGGTTACATGGTTTGGGGGTAAAAGCAATCATATTCTATTTGGATTAAAAGCTCCATTTTCTTTGGCATATTCTGACATTTTTTAGATTTTGTGCTATAAACTAGGATGTGTGAGCCCACTTGGGTTTGTTCTGCCAGTGGATTTGTTGTTTTTGGAGCGCTCCTGCGTCGGATCTCGGTTCACATATCAGTGGATTGGTTGAACCCTTCTCAGTTTAGGTACAGAATTTTGGTGATCAAAACGGAAACTTCAGGTCAAAACTACATCATTTCTACACAGAAATTTCTTTTGGCGATCACATTTCATTGGTGGTTTTCAGTAAAAAATGTTGCTTGCAGAACCAGTATTTTTGACCTGAAATCAGATTCAGGTCAAAACACCAAAAAAGTCATAAAGCATTATAAAGAGGGTTCTAGGTTTATTAGAACACTGGTGTGTTAAAATACAGAATAATCAACATTTTAACAAATTGTAACAGTCTGGAAAAAAATGACTGTTTTATTTTCTGTGACAGTTCTGCAATTCGAGTCAACTTTGCTCCAGGCTCCCTCACAGATATTAATTCTGCACTGGGAACAGATGCTGATGGGAGGAACCAAGTCAGTTCTAATTTAGACTTGTTTTATGCTATGTCATTTTTATATGATGTTTCCAACAACAACTCAAAATGAATCTACTCTAAATTACAGAATTAACAGTCCTTAAAACCATGAAACTTGAAGTGTCTAGGGTATACCAGTATACTGCACAACACATGCAATAAAATCAAGGTACTGTATTTTTTTTTCTTGAAACATATAACTTACATGTAGCTATATTTGCGGTCTTGAGGAATTTCCGGGAATATCCTGCAGTTATTGCCTGTAATATCATCCGTCACTACTGCTTCTGACAGGGCTACACAGATGAGCCGGGAGCTGTAGCACAGGGGCACCAGGAAGCAAGCAGCATAACTTTGTATAACAGAACTTTAAAGCTGTGTGATATTAAAGGTTAGAACAATACGCAAAAGATCAATCGCAAAGCTACCTTCTGTGATTGAACAGGGTGATTGCACTGGGGATAAGGGTTAATAAATCGATAATAGAGAAAAAAGTATCCCCAAAATAGTGCAATCAAAAATATGTAACATGTGAGGCTCGGCTACAAAAAATGATTTAAACTTAACATTTACTCAATATGCATTAAAAAAAGTATTAGAAAAAAGAGAAAAATACAGATGCAGTATGCTATATCAATACTCAGAACAGAGTATACTCAGGAATACCTATACTCAGGGGGCTGAGTAAGCCTTGTAAGCCTCCTGGTGGCTCCTCCTCAACTGTTTACTACATAAAGGACTCCCACCACACACTCTGTTTCTGAGTATTGATATATCATACTGCATCTGTTTTTGGTTTAACTATGGGCAATGGGCTTTATTTAGATTTTTGCTACCTATGCTGAAATTCTTTTAAGTGCATCTCAGTTGTGTCACTTGTAATAGGGACCTTTTAGGTAGAGATGGACAAGAACTCGAACTCTAACCAGAGTTCGAGCCGAACTATTCGAGTTTGAGTCTTCTCGAACTATCCCGGACCTGGATTTTTGATATTTTCCAGACTTTTGATAATTATCGAATGTTCGAACATTCAAGGCTTGCAAATATGCAGGTAAAATGTCTATTATACGAGTCGTTCATGGGATAATTATCGAATGTTCGAACGCGAGAGCATGAGAGTAAAATCGAGTTTTTGAAAGTCCTGGATATTGAAACATGTTCCCCAGACCATTTCCCAGGTCCCACAGCCATTTACATTAAGTTACAATGATATTTTAATGGTATTTCATTCGAAATCAAACTATTTGACTCCCATTGACTTTAATGGGTCCATTTTTAAACTATCGAACTTTCCATATAGTTTGAAAGTTCGAAAACAGATCGAACTTTCAAAAGTTCGGCCATCTCTACTTTTAGGGAACGTCTCTTGTTAAATTAGGAGAGCACTGAGTACTTAGGGCTTCTATTAATTCCAGGGTCAGCCAGTCTGATATATTGTCAATTAAGTAATATTGAGGGGCATACAGGTATGACTTTCTACCTACTACTATTTATTTTTCCCTTTCAGTGACACACTGTGGCTGTGCTATTTTTAGCTTTTTCTCTTTTTTCTAATACAGTTTTTAATGCACATTGAGTAAATGTTAAGTTTTAATCGTTTTTTTGAACCTCTAGCCGAACCTCACTTGTTACACATTTTGGATTGCACTATTTGAAGTATACTTTTAACTGTATTTTCAATTTGATATTAAAGGTTGAAGGTTGGGGGGGTGGGGGGAAATATGGTAAATTGAATTCTGTACATACTTACAATGTCCCCCAAAAGCGCAATTCTCCTTGACTCTGAAGGTAATAATAGACTTTGGTGGCGAGGTTGAACACGCACTTTAACTACAGTCTAGGACTAATAAGATTATTTCATTTAAGCAAAAGTCGTTTTCAGGGATATCGGTTAGTCCTTTTAGAACACAGTCAGGAGAATTTTATTACACAGTCAGAAAGCTTGAGGCACAATTGTAAACTGTCTGTAAAAATAGCATCACAAATAACAGTTCAATAAAGACTTTACAGACACATAATTGGGATTATTAAATAAGAGGTGCAATATTTTGCCTGTGCAGTTAATTTGTAGAAACCGATCACATGATACCTTTTTAATGGTCTACTACAATTACAAAAACATCTGACAATCTAATTTTGTGGGCTTTTTGAATGCAATGCATATGTTATGATTTATTATTTTCTACATTCACTTTCATGCTCAAGTTTTTATTATTTTTGTGAAAATAATAAAATCCCTATTAATCTATTCAGGTAAAAGTAGAAACAGGGAATTTATTTAATATACATGTGACACTCTTGAGTCCCTTTAGCACATATACCCCAATCTATAACCATTTGCTTCACCAATAGACAAGCCCTCTTTGCTGGGAGGCTAGAAGGGCCTCACTGTACACTGTTGCACCCTGGACTTAAAGTGCAAGGTATCTGTGCTAAACCTGGGGATACTCGAGAAAACCAGAGCACGACAGGCAGACAAGTCACTGCCATCTGGGAAGCTAGAAAATGGACAAAATGAGGAACAGAAGGAGTAAGTAGAATCAGAGTCAGGGACGGAGCCAAAGTTCAGTTCACAGGAATCAGGAAGGCGAGGTACAGAAGGATAAAGAGTGAGTGTAGTCAAAGGGCAAGCATGGGTTAGGAGAGGCGGCAGATAATCGTAAACAGGTGACAGACAGTGTCCAAGAACTTAAATATCAAACACAAATAACACCACGAGCAATTGAAAAACCACAAGATATAACAGGCAGTGGAGCAATGACAAACCAAGGCTTAAAAACACAATATATAGGTCAGTGGTAAAACAATAAAAACTGTGAATAAATATATAGAGGGGAGACAGTTAAAACAGCACTTCCGTGTCGGTGCTTGAGGTAATAAAATAACTAGAAAATAGCAGCATACAGGTTCCCAAAAAACGTGGCCCTAAATAGTAGTGGCCCTAAATTCCAAGGGGAACAGGCACATTGCACTCATATAATGAATCTCAAAAAAACTATCAATAAAGTTTTTTTTCCAAAGTGAAATAAAAAAGCATAAAAAGAAAACATTTATTAGAGATAGTGCAGATTTTAAGAATAGGGAAGCTTACATTAGGAAAGTGGCTCCGAAAGAAAGGAGAAGAACGGGAATAAAAGGGTCCCTTTAGGATGAGAATAAATGTCAGAAGAGGAAGGCGAAGGAATAGGAAAACAGGAAGGACCCCCACCCCACCCGCAGAGAATAAAGTACAAATTGGGACACCAAAGAGTCCCCAGGAGTTAGGAAGGGCAGACAACCTGCAGTTGATTAATTACCCAGGAGAAGTTTTTCCTAATAAAGGATTTCCATATCTTTGCCAGAAAAGCGATTTTCAAAAAGCTCAGGAACCCTTTAAACCAGAACGAGATAAAAAAGGGCCTTGGAAGACCTTGTGATGTTAATGGGGGAGGAAGGAGATGAGGAAAAAAGGATGTCATCCCAATGGGAGGATGTGGGAGGCTTTTCAGAATTGAGGAACAAAACACAGTGGTACCTGTCTTTAAGTGGGTTTCCCAGTGTGGATTTGTTTGTGACATTAGTAACTCGTGATATTGAGTTACTCCCTGATTCTCCAGTGATTTCCTCAACAATTCTAAAAATGAGTTTAAAGCCCTAAAAAGGCTTGAAAAGCAGGATGATTGTATAGTTGGAGTGGCTAACAAGGGGAAACATTGTGTTGATGATAAAAAAAACAGTATAAAATAAAGGCATTGCACCAATTAACAGATAAGTCACAATACAAGGTCCTCCCTATCAACCCACTTCCAATTATCCAGAAGAAACTCAAAATCTCGGATCAAGGATTGGATAAAGGGGTTATCAACAAATGAGAAATGGACTTCTTGTGGGTATCTTTTCCCAGCTACCTTCTTTTTATTTAATCCTCAAGGTCCATAAAAAGGAACAATTTCATCCCGTGTCCGGAATGGGGGGGGGCAACCAAATATGTATGTAAATACTTAGATGCTAAATCCATTTCTGGCAATATTAAATTTGTTTGTGTTAGACACAGGCAATGTAATTAAAACAATTGAAGGCATCACGGTGGAAGATGGTACAATCCTGGCAACCATGGGTTTGTACTCCTCCCTTCCCCATGCAATTGGGGTCCATGTGGCAAGAACATTTCTTGAAAGGAGGGGGATAAGTATAGACTGCATACTAAGTTTGGGGTTAAGTTGTCCTGTGTATTGAAAATAATTGTTTTGTGTTAATAATAAATTCTACCATCAAACAAGGGGAACCACAATGGGGTGGCGTGTGCTCCAACATACGCCTGCCTCCATCTTGACCTTTGGGAGAATCAGATGGTTGTTTAGGCCGTTCTGAGTCTGAACAGGGAGGAGGAGGTCGTCCTCTGGCTTCGCTATGTGAATGAAGTCCTCCCCCTCTGGAATAGATTGATAGTGGGCTTGAACAACTTCATCCACAAACTCAATTATAATGATTTAAATATCAAGCTGATATATGAATATAGCAATTTATCTGTACATTTTTTGGAACTAACAATTATGAAAAGCTGGGACAGGTTGAACACCAAAACTTTCAGAAAAGCCATGGCGGATAATTCACTGTTGTCAGCGACTAGTCTCCACCCTAAAAACTTGATATGGGGCATCTCCCTTGGGTGATATTTCCAGGTCAAAAGGAACTGTTTATCTAAAGCAGATCTCGCGCAATAGTCAGCGGAGATGGCTTAGCGGTTCCGGCAAAGAAGAAATACTAAGACAGATATCAGGAGGTGGACAAACATACCCAACATAGGAGACGTAAATCATTATTAGAAGATAACAGGAGCAATAAAATGGGGAGGTACCCATAAGGATAGAAAAACCATCAGGTTTGTCTCGAACTACCATCAGGATTGGGAAAATTCTGAAAAATCATTGGCCCCTGTTGTCAGAGGACAGAGAAATGTCCAGATATGTGGGCAAATTCCCCAACCTCATGGCTAAAAGAGCCCCCAACCTTAGAAACAAGCTATCCCCCAGCCATTATATGTGTCACAAACATACCTGCCTCTCCGATCCAGCACCGCTCCTGTGACAGCCGCGCTCTTCCGGATGGGCGGCGTCATGACGTCAGGCACGAAGATTCAAATGGTGGCGTCCTCCTGTACCCAGTGCCTGTTTGTAGCTTCCGTTACCCCGGCTCCTTAGCTACTTACCTAGCCTGATCCTGTGTGGCTACTTACCTTGTCTGATCCAGTGTGCCTACTTACCTTGTCTGATCCAGTGTGCCTACTTACCCTGCCTGGTCCAGTGTGCCTACTTACCTTGCCTGGTCCAGTGTGCCTACTTACCTTGCCTGGTCCAGTGTGCCTACTTACCTTGCCTGATCCAGTGAGACTACTTACCTTGCCTGGTCCAGTGAGAGTACTTACCTTGCCTGATCTAGAGTTCTACTTACCTTGCCTGTACCAGTTTCAGCTACTCTCCTAGCCTGCTCCAGTGTCTTCTTACCTTGTTTTCCAGCATCCAAATTCCAGCAGCACCTCGGTATCCTGCCTACAGTTCCCAGAAGCACCTTGGTACCCAGCATACAGTTTCCAGCAGCACCTCGGTATCCTGCCTACAGTTCCCATCAGCACCTTGGTACCCAACTTACAGTTGCCAGTAGTACCTTGGATTCCTGTATACAATTCCTAGCAGCACCTCGGTATCCTTCCTACAGTTTCCATCAGCCTCTTCTGCTCCAGAATCCAGTCCTCCTGCCTTTGGTCTCCTCCTGAAAGCGCACCAGTTAGTACCCCGGACTTCTGGCAGAATTTGTTACAATATGGAGTCTGCTCCAGCTAAGAACTGGCTATCGAGTAAAAAGAGACCAATGGAAAAAAAACAGTGTGGGAGATGTAACTTTCGCTCCCTTATGCAACAGGTATCGAATGGCAAAGGGAGTGATAGCACAAAGTGGGAAATAAAACAATATATTTCATGCCAAACTTTAAGTAACATACCTGTTCTCCTGGTCCAATGACGGTCCACTGGAGCGCACTCCTGGATTGGTGACACGAATGATGCCATGACATCACCATGCAATCGCACCACCCAGCATGAAAGTTTAAATGAGTCCTCCTTCCTTCCGCGGGCACCCGATTCTCGTTTGTGCTGGCGTCCTTGGGCTCCCTGGTTCCTCAGCCCTCCTGTGTGATACAGTCTCCAGCTTCTGTATTGAAACAACTCCTGCTTTGTCTCAGTTACAGCCTCAGCATTGTTATAGTAATTACCTCAACATTGTTCCAGTTACAACTCCAGCATTGTTCCAGTTACAACTCCAGCATTCTTCTAGTTACAACTCCATCATTGTTACAGTTACACCTTCAGCATTGTTCTAGTTACAACTCCATCATTGTTACAGTTACTACTTCAGCATTGTTCTAGTTAGAACTCCATCATTGTTAGTTACTACTTTAGCATTGTTCCAGTTACAGCTTCAATATTGTTCCAGTTACAGCTTTAGCATTGTTCCAGTTACAGCTCCAGTATTGCTCTAGTGTTCATTATTCCTGTATCCAGCTCCTGCATTGTGTCCCCTCCTGCACAGTCTCCAGGACTCATACTTCCTCCTACATCCGAATAAAAAAAGTAAAAAAAGTAAGTCTCCCAGGTACTCCCCTCCTGCAGTACCAGGAAACCATTACACAAATGAGCCAAGTTATATACCTCATCACATGTGAATGTGGGATGGGGTATATTGGCAAATCCAAAAATCAGAATTCAAGAGCATTGGAGAGCCATTTGGAAAAAGGATGGTGACAGATGAAGTATGGCCAAACATGTCTTATCTGCTCGTGGGGAAAGGCTAAATGGTCCTTCTGTGGGATAGAAACAATTTCCATAGGAATCAGAGGCGGTGATATTGACAGGAGACTTCTCTAGTGGAAGCTCCTATGGATATATAGGATAAAAACACTGAGCCCTTTGGGACTCAACAAAGAAATGCAGTTTACATATTTTTTGTAGAAAAAGGGTGAAATGATTGGCCATTTGATGGATGCAGGATTGGTACGACATTATAAAAATGGAAATTATCATACAGTATGTTCCGTGCTGCCCTTTGGCATGATACGCTAGTGTAATGTGCTTTGTAAGAAGTCACTTCTTTGTTTGTCTACTTTAACCTTCAGTTCGACAGAATAATTGACTTTTTAAAGTCAATTATTAAATTGTGCTTTTTAAATTTACTAAACAATTTATTAAGGCTGATATTCACAACATATAAACAGAATAACACATCTGATCTAAACAGGATAACACATCTGACTTATATTGGTTAAAGTTAACTTACACATTATCTTTAGCTGTTCTTTTCAGGCATCCTATGTTCCTCCTCCACTGTAAGAGTTTGGTGTTTGCCCTATTATATCACATTATACTTTTACATCATACTACGTGAGCATTAAAGCATGCCCATGAGCTATTACTACTGCCAACTCACAAGTCCTAAAGTTTTGACCAGAAAACTGAATCACAAGTTATCCACCCCTTCTGCTGTTTTTTTTTTAACCAAACTTTCATCTCCTTATAAGCACATATGTTTGTATAAGCAATGTACACATGTCCCAATAGTGCAGCCTCAGATTACACCATCTGGTGTGCAGTTGTTCTCTGTAAAGGCTTGGGGCCCATGCATGTAGCGGTAGTATCAGGTTTCGTGTCTGTTTATTTTGTCTGGACCCAGGAGAGCAAAACTTAGTAAAATGAACATTCTTCAATAACTAGTTTAACTAAAACAACATTAACGCCTTATTACATGCTTACATGTGTTATTTCCTTAAGTATAATGTATAACAGTGCCAATTTCTGGAAGAAACATAAAACAAAGTTAAGTGACATTGCCTTTAAGAAAAGGTGTTCCCCAGATAAATTGGGGTGTGTCGCTTTAAAAAATATGGATAAAATGGGAGTTTCACTCAGCAGTCACGAGACCCTGACAAAGCCGGCGTACACATGCATTGTGGGAGAATTGCGCGTAGGTCAAGAGTGAGACATGCTGGTTAACAAACTGCTTTGTGTACAGCCCCATGGATGACGGGTCCCTTTAGAATGGCTTTACCTGAACTCTTTGCATTGTCTTTAGAGAAAAAATAAAGGGGGGGGGGAAATAATACATGAACTTCATTTAGATTTTGTTATGATTCATTAATAAATGTGTATTCTAGATATGGATGGATTAAAACACCCTTCTCTTTTTTTAGATGTTATATGACTGTACAAGTGGGTGTGTCTGGTTGCAAGGGGACTTTTGTTTTTCTAGTTGGGATTAACTGGTGCAACCCTTCCTAGGCCATATTGACAATAAAGGTTCATAAGCCAATTTAAATAAATATAAATATGGTAACTAAAATGTAACTCATTTTATTTACACAATAGACGCACACATAGACATAAAAATCACATCAAGTGCAAGTGTATAGTATATGGATTCTATTAATAAATAGCTGAAAAAAGCAAAAGGACAATACCCTAAATGTCTGATTATGTAACAATTTGTCTATATCTCCCCCCCAGCTGTATATGCACTGTCCGCAGTGAAATGTCCCCACAGTTACGCCTACACACGCCAAACATTGTAAATGCCAGAGTCCACCTCCATGAACCACGAGCATAGCTCAACCAAAGCGCATTTCAGGATGAGCTATTTCCTTCTTCTGGGACACCAGGAAACAACCTAAAGGCAGAAAGATGAATTAGGAAGAAGAAAGAATTATTAAGATTGGAATTTGACGCCTATGAGAACTGAACAAATGCTTCCGAAAACGACCAGACATTTCCAGAGATGAACAAATGACTCCAGAAATGTTTGCACAAATGCACAAACTACCCAGAATAGCCACAAGATAAGGACAGAGCAGACCAAGTGACGCATGAGTGGAGGCTGAATATACTGTAAGAAAGCTTCAGAAACAAAATTAGGGAGGACTGCCATTGTGACATTTCCTACCAAGCACTCATTCATATCTGTTGTATGTGAACTTGCTGTTAAATGGAACTTTCCAATTTGTTTCAATAGAACTATGGCAAAAATTGACAGCTTCGGGTATATTTTACAACAAATGAGGGTTTGAATAATATATATGATTACAGAGTTTTTCTCCAAGCATGAAAATACAAACTTAAAGATGATGATAAATTGCATAATTACAGAAACTTTGAAGTATGCTAGGCCTTTGAAAGAAAGTGTTGTCATTTATCCAAGTTCTGATAGAGATGAACAAACCTGCTGGAGTTCAGATGACATTACGACCGAATCAATGTTTATCAATCTAATATCACGCACACGCAAAAGTTTTGGGGATCACATTTTCCCACAGGTGTGATGAAGGAGACAATGTGATCCCTGATACATTGCATATGCATGATTCACTTATACATTTAAAATACATAATAAGTAGCAGTGACATAAATAGAAATCCCTAGGCCCCCCAACAAAACTATGACAGGGCCCCTATCCGTGATTCATCCATAGAGGTTTTCTGTAGCAAAATCTTAATATATCACTGCGCTATCATTGTTTTGTTTACTACTTAGCTACCTATCACCTAATTATATTAGTAATACTGGGCCATATTTACAAAATGCTAACTTGTGATACTGTGCATTATGGGTAATGAACAACAGCGGCCTTAAATTTACGGTTGCGATTGTACATTTACAGCAAACGTTTGTTAATTTACAAACGTTTGGTTGTAGAATCCCATGCTATAGTAAAATACCACAATGATATTCTATTGGGGATCCTAAATCTTTTAGCGATTGTTAAAGGATCAGTGCCGCTAAAAAGCAATACAGCTTCTTTATAAATATTGCGATGTTTTGGCTGTTTATTGCCCGAGTGTGGCTTACTGGCTGTGCTGATTATATGCTATTTTATTGCAATTTAGTATAAATTTGGCGATTGGACAATCACATTAGTGTTTTGTTTTGTGACTTAATGGTTTTGCTGCCTATTTAAGGCTCATAATGGCTTCCTTCCTTTGCCCATTTTATCATCAGCTTTTGTCTCTTTTACTCGGGTTTGTTTCCTGACTTAATTTTTTGCTGTTTGGACCAACCTTCTGCATGTGACCTGATTTTGATTCTGTCCTCCCATCTGTACCTCACTTTATCTGATCGAATGGCAACACACATGCAGTTATTGGCCAAAAAATTAGTTCAACCCGCAGTAAAAAAAAAAGTTTTTTTGCACCACTGCAACTGGCGTTATTTGTGTCTTAAAGCTGCATTAACCCTTGGTACATTGGTTAAGGCGGTTTTAAGACAAAAATAGCGGCTCTACGTACATTGCCCTGTTTATATTTAACTTTTTCTTCCATAGATGTACTATAAATTCCTTTTAGTAAATGCCACTGACCCTTTATGAATACCTTACTGATTTCAAGTTAGTTTTCATCTGAAGATTTTGTTTGCCATCTAAATCCACTTTAAAGTACATTTTAAAAAAGACCTGCATATCCAGAGCAGGAAAAAAATCCAAATTCCCATTTATTTCTCATATAAAGTTATAAAACAACATTTTCACTAGTAAAATAACCAAGTAACAGAACCAACTCATTAAATTTTACTCCCCAAGAAGCACATCGGAGGGATATGGAATAAATTATTTTTTTAATACTGGACTTGTTTTATGTTAGTGTAGATTAAACATGATTTTCAAATCACCCAGGGTGCATAAAATAGAAAAGCACTGGGAAAATACGTGGGTTCATAGGCTTGCTGTGACAAAATATAAAAGAATTAGACGCCAAAAGTAGAAAAACTGGAAATTTTGTCTAAATTTACATTGATGTTTAGAAAGAACTATTCAAAATGCATTTAGATCCAGAAATGACTAATAAAATACCTTCAGATCATTGGGGGGAAATTATGTTTGAAATTAATAAATGCAAACTTAAAAATACTTAAAAATCAGCATCAAATCTTTAACTGCTCATAAGACAATATTCACCAATGGGCTCTTCACATATAAATGAAATAATGGAGGACTTAACTACTGCAATCAATGTGCTTCTGCTTGCAATACCCTCAGCTACTGTTCTAGCACACTAAATTTGATACATGACCCCTTTTCATTAATTTAGTGCTCTCTAACCTTATTAATCAGGGGACTGTCATTTACTGTGTCACAGGCATGGACTAACGGGCTGTGTGCATTGCTATGCCTAGGGAGTTCATAATGTTAACATCTGCTAGAACAAACAGTAGCTAAGCAGCGTTGAGTAAGAGGACAAACACTTTAAAAGACAAACTTGTTGTACATAAAAATGGCAATGAAACTTGATCTTAAAGATTTGTTTTAGGGATCTACAACATACGGTAATAAAGACAATCAATCTTGGAAAGTATATTTAGCAAAAAACATGCTCCACATGACACCTGCTAATATTTACTGGGAGATGTAAATATGCTGCTAGAGCTTAAAAGGAGTTAAACCTATGTTTCATAATTTAATATTGGGTTTCTCATGGGTTCAACTCCTACTTTGCTGGGTCTGCGCCGTTTTGTATTAATGGCACAGGCAACGAGTTCAATTACATTTTTAATAATATCTTCACAGAGGTTATCTATTATTATTAATATGGTGCATTATAATGAATATGGGAATACCTATACTAATATGCTAGTGTTCTAAATGGTTTAAAATTACACTTATTAGTTTTTTAATCTGTATTTATGTATTAAAATAACACTGTATAACAACACTGTATATTTATCTATTGTAAGAGATGGAAGCACATTATGATATGTAATTTATATATTGTAAGAGATGACAGCACTTTATGGTAGCACTGTATGATGTGCACTTTATGTTGATGCACATTGGGAGTGATTAACCATATAAAGGGTTAATAGGAGGAGGAAATTCTATGAGCCAATGGCTTAAATAGTGAATGTGGGGGTAGGGAGGGGACACACCTGACAAAAGGAACACCCAAAACATTGTGTGAGTAAGCAATATCACAAAATTGGTTATTTCACCAGAGTGCCAGATTTTTTTTGAAAATGGGTGCATTCGTTTTTACTCTACTTTGAACACGTTTGAAAGGAGGCGTTACCACCTCCTTACCTGGGTTCACAGGATGCAGAAAATCACGTGAATGCAGCATTGCAGGAACCCAGAAGATGAGAGTAGCAGTGTCTAAAATATTACATCTCCCTGTTTATTTATTAATTTTTTATTTCCTTTTATGCCTTAACATAATTCTTATAAAACGTTTGAAAGTCTATGCATGTGGCTACTTGTCAATTAAATTTTATTTTCAATGTCAGATTTTTATGCTGAAATTAAAAATACAGTTTGGTTGTCATTCATTCGGTGTGAATTGCTACATTCTCTCCTTGTTGCTAAACATACAATCAGTCAATAACACATTCCAAATGTCACATTAAATCATTAGCAATCATAAATATAAATAAAAAACTTTGGTGTGGATGCCCTTTAGCCTCAATGTATCAACACCTTGCATTCAGAACGTACCTAATACCTGGCTGTCATATGCTAAGTGGGACTTTCCAGGGTACATAATTGCCAATATATTTTTCTACAAGTCATTCTGAATTGAGAAAGCCAGTCGGATGACTATCAAAATGTCTTCAAAAACTGAAACAGTTGATCTAACTGAATACAACAGATATCTATTTGCTTGTTATTAATTGTTAACCTACACAATGTGAGTAAATTCTTTGCCTCGGCATCTGTCCTGTTTTTCCTGCATACTTTAAACCTGATTTTATGTGTCCCCCAGGGCTATCCCACGTGATGATTTGCAGGAGAAAGTCCCCTTTACTGTATGTCCTACCGATGTGGGGAACCTGACATTGGTATACTGTCTCCAGTATAGATAAACATACAGGTTCCATTTTGTGCTGTGCTTGGAAGGTAACTTTTCACAACCAGTTCTTAAAAAAGATTTTAAAAGTAAGAGGGGAGAATAGTCAAAGAAATAATACGAAGAGTATGTTAAATGTGTGTTTTGAAATAAAAGAAAAATTAGATCGAATAACATATTTAAAAAATGTTTCTGGGGCGCTCGCGAGCAGCAGAACATGGCGGACGCATGATTCTAGTCTCCTCTACCCTCCCGCGGACAACCCGAATTTAAAGCTTATAAGACACGCACCCAAGACACAAAACAGCAACCTCGCATAACCTAACATCATCGACAACTCTGATGAAGGGTCAAAACTCCCACAAATCCAAGAATTTCCAAATTTTTCAAAGATTGAACACGCAGCAACCAATGAAGGGACCCGCGCCTGCGGAAAAGGCTGCTAGGCCAAAACCTTCAGATAGCACAACCTCACAGGGAATGCCAATGTAGGACCTATTAAACAGCTTCAGGTCTATAATGAAACAGGAGCTGGCAGACGCAGTGGGCCCATTAAGAACCGAATATTAGAAATCGGAAACCGCTTACACGACCTAGAGAAACGCTGCAACGACCATGTGGACGCTATACAGGCAAACCAAGAGGAGATCACATACCTCAACTGCCAAACACAGAAACTCCAAAACGCTTTGGAAGACATGGAAAACCATTCCCGCAGGGAAAACGCCCGTTTTAGGGGAATCCCAGAATCATACACAAACCCTATGGAAACAATAACCGCCATACTACAACAACTGCTACCAAACGAACCGGAGGAGAAACTTGAAATAGACAGGGCACAAAAAACCCTCTCTAAACCACTAAGAGATGACCAACCCAGAGACATAGTGGTAAAATTTCACCATTTTATAACAAAGGAAAAAATCCTAAGAGAATCCAGACAAACACCAGATATAAAATATGAAGGACATAGAATTCAAATATATGCCGATATTTCTCCATTAACATTGGCAAAACAAAGGAAAATGAAACCCATCACTTTAACATTAACAAAAGCAAATATAAAATACAAACGGGGATACCAATTTAAGCTCCAATTCACTCACCAAAACTCACAGCATGTCATAAACTCCCTTACAGAAGGAATTAAAATCCTGGAATCACTATCTCTACTGATAGAAGTCACAATATCTCAATCGGACACCCGCACCCCAAGGAAAAGACTCCAGAGAGAATGGACCATAATTTCCCCAAAAGAAAAACGCACACCCAGAAAACCCAGGAACCTTTTCGAGGAGGAAGGGTGAAGTATAAACTACAAACTATATACAAACGTTATATCTCTTTTATATTTTACAAACGTAAAAACTAACTACATAAAATCTCACTGTTTACCCTACCTCTTTTCCGTCTCGGAAATAAACAAACCCAATACCATCCCCGGGAGGGGAAACCGAGCTATCCTGTTGGAAAGGATCCTCATACCCAGGAGGAAATAATCCTTCCCATAATGGTTATCGAAAATAACCATCTGTATTATTACCCTTTTATGTACCAATTTTTATCCCAAATGTTTTAATAATTAAACATGTTAACTTTTATTATAAATATGTTTTTAAAGGCTCCACTGTGTTGAGGGGGTGGATCGAACGGGTGACCAAAAAAAACAACAAATCCATCCACCCCAACCCAAAGCGAACTTATGCATATGTTATATGTTGTAGATAATATGTGCAAGAATATAAAACTATGTATACCATGGCAGATGCCAGACGAGATGGACGGTCCCTGAACTAACATACATCACCCATAATGTACGAGGCTTCAGTTCCCCAAACAAAAGAACAAAAGCATTTACACAATACAAATCCCTACACCCAGACATAATTATTATACAAGAATCTCACTTCCCAAAAACATCAAACCCAAGATACCTGAACTCACACTACCGCAGATTTTACACTACATCAGGCTCCCCCCCAAAATAATCACGCTCTTCCACAATTCACTCCAAATAGAAATACAATTAATATGGGAAGATCAGGAAGGAAGAGTTCAAATCATAATATGCAATATAGACAAGAAACTATATACACTAACCAACATACAGTATATGCTCCCAAAACAAAACAAACAAAATTTATAACTACAATCTGCCAAAAACTGCACCAAATCAGTCAAGGTAACAGATTATTGTGGGAGATTTCAATGTCCTTATAGATCCCAGGTGGGACAGGTCCAACTTGTCTGGTATCACAAACAAACATCAAGGTTACGAAAAAATTGCAAACAAACTGTTAAATCTAAATGTAACTGATGTATGGCAAGAACAGCATTTAAATAATAGGGAATATACTTTTTATGCCACAGCCCATGACTCGTACTCTAGGCTGGATTACATATATGTGCCACAGAGTATACTAACAAGAACAAAAGAGTCCACAATTATATCCTGCCCGTGGTCCGACCACGAAATAGTCGCAATAAAAATCCTAAAAGACAACCCAACATACAAACCCTTTACATGGAGGTTAAATGAATCTCTGTTATCAATAAAACAAATTAAAGATGAAATAGCAAACAATCTAAAGGAATACTTTTTATTAAACAACACCCTAGACACAACCCCACCATGGCAATGGATGGCTCATAAGGCTTATATCATAAAACTAGCAGCCAAAGAAAAAAAAAGCATACCTACAACAACTCAATCAATTGGAAAAAGAGATACATACACTAACCAACCAGCACTCAGCCACAAAAAAACCCAATCATCCTATCCCAATTAAAAAACAAAAAACAACAAATGCAATCCCTCCTATGCTTGTGAAGGTTCTCATTCATCCAGGTCATGGTATATCTGTTGTATTCAATTAGATCAACTGGACTTGAAATGTAGTTCTTGAAGACGTTCTTCAAGAACTACATTTCAAGTCCAGTTGATCTAATTGAATACAACAGACAATCCCTCCTATCCACAAAAAAAATAAAGATGGTCAAAAATGCAAATATATTCCAAATAGAATAAACCAGACACACCTCTGGCAAGACTTCTCAAAGGCCAGAAAACCCCAGGTTCAGTGAAAAAAAATAAGACTCCCAAATTGCACAGCAATAACCAATCAATCTAAAATATATGAATCATTCCACTCCTTCTATATAAATCTATATACAGACACCAACCCACCTGATTCAGCAAACAAAATTAAGAACCTTTTAAATTCCCTTTCCCTACCCATATTAACACCCCAAATGACCCAGATTCTATCCAAGCCTATTTCACTGGAAGAAATCCAAATAGTTATCAAAACCCTGCCAGCACACAAAGCCCTAGGCCCTGACGTACTGTCAGGCATATATAAAATATTCCAAGAAATATATATATAAAAAATTCCAAGAAATACTTATACCACATATCAAGCGATTAGCAGATCACATGATGGGAAAAAAACACCCCCACAGAACTCTTCCAAGCCTCAATAACAGCCTTAGAAAAACCAGGCAGGAACCCACTAATGGTCTCAAATTACAGGCCAATATCCTCATTAAACCAGGATATAAAAATAATAGCCAAAATAATGGCAGACAGATTAAAGGGAATTCTCCCAGAACTGATCAATGTTGACCAGGTCGGCTTTGTCGGGGGGGCGGCAGGGGGCTGATAATAAAAGAAGGGTCTGTAACATTGTCGACCAAGCGACAAGGAACACATTGAAAGGCTGCCTGCTGTCCCTCGACATCGAAAAAGCATTTGATAGCATCCGCTGGGAGTATTTATTTGCAGTCCTAGAAAAATATAAATTTCCACTCCCATTTTTAAATATCCTACAAATATACTATAACTCCCCACAGGCATTTCTCAAATTACCCACATACTCACCAAGACCCATATCAGTACAAAGGGGAACAAGACAGGGGTGTCCCCTGTCCCCAGGACTATTTGTACTTATAATAGAACCAATAGCACAGATGTTACGAGAGCACACAAGACTAACCGGAATACGAGTCATGGGCACCGAACACAGAGTCTGCCTATTTGCAGACGATATGCTACTAATGTTATCAGACCCAGTATCGTCATTACCCAGTCTATTCGCAGCGTTGAATTCGGCCTTACCATTAACAGGATTAATGCTAAACACAAAAAAAACAGAAATACTGTATTTAAATACAGACAATTATCAAAAGCAAATAATAGAAAACAATTTCCAACTAAACAAAAACAGAATGAAACTACCATACCTAGGAATCCATATTATACCAGAATGGCAAAACTTATCTATAGCTAACTACATGTTAATAAACAAATTAGAAAACTGGCATAAATTAAAAATATCATGGATGGGCCAGATTAATGCTGTGAAAATGGTTGTATTAGCTAAGATTTTATATCTGTTCAGATGTCTACCATTAACTGTATCCAAACAATCTCTACTCCCCCTGCAGGTGGAATGGCAGTTCCAGACCTCCATCTATACTACCAAACAGCACAACTAAATGCCATACCCACTTGGCACAACCCCACATATATGCCGAAATGGGTACAATTGAAAATGCTCTCAACCTCACTACCAGCCTTAACCTGGTCAAACAACCCAGAGAAAGAAATAAACCAAGGAATGAGCACAACTACCAAACATACCCTAAAACTATGGAGCGATTTACTGAAAAAATCCCCTCATCTAAAAAACCAACCTTCACCCTACTCCCGGTGATGAAAGAGGCACTTTAATCTACCACTACCTCAAAAGGGTGAGAAATAACGCCTCATAGATAAATGAACGTCTCCACCATATATTTCAGGACCAGATGAAATCCTTCGACAAAATCTGGACAAGATAGCAACTGAGCCCATACTCAGTATAAATAAAAACTCTGATTCTACAAAAACAAAATAAACAATACTACAATACTTGTCCCAAAACCAACCATTGCTTACCCCCATGTTTCCACGGGGCCTCTACCCCCCCATACCTAATTTGTGAAAATCAAAGTAATATAAGACAGAAGGTATGAGATGTAAAAGCGTGACACCAGCTGCAACTCATATTGGTACATAACCACCACCCCTAACAACCATTTAAGAATATCAGAAACACAGAAATTAAATTTCACAAAATGCCCATAAAAGGCAAAAAGTGAAACCAATATTCCCAACCCCAAATACAGAACATAGCAAAAAAGGGATAAATCGAGTTCCCATATATCAGCTATACCGAGAGCAGCTGAGGTCACACTAAGAATATTACAGGTTCTGGTAAATAAGATACAAGAACTGGGGATATAATTTGTCCAAGACCAGATAAAAACTCATGTCTACCGGCCGCCGACCCATCACAGTGGAGTCTAAAAGTTAAAACTTAAATGTTTATATCTGTAATGTTATTCATATCACAACTTTTACGAAAAATAATAAAAACTTATTGAACACTAAAAAATGTTTCCTCTGAAAGGATTCTGAAAACAAAACTCAAAATTTAAAGGGCATCTATACTGAAAAAGTTGTTATTTTAAATTGACCATTACTGGAAAATAGATTTCTAACCAAACTGTAGCATCTTGCATTACAGCTGTCAATCAAGTAATCATAAACTTTTCTGCTGTAAACAGTTTTGCTGTAGCTGTTTTTAGTTTTAACAGGTGGTATACTGTATGCAGTTTTGACAGTTGGTATGCTTGATTTCAAAGACAGTCAGGTCATATGGAAGGGGGAGTGGTTAAAAGAGGAATTGGGATACTTACCCTGAGCGGAACAAGTATTGTATTGAAGGCATGGAGCAACACACACACCTCAGGTATTCAATTATAGATTAAGTGGGGTGCCACAGGGTTCTGTGTTGGGGTCGCTTCTATTTAATCTGTTTATTAATGATTTGGAAGTGGGTATTGTCAGCAAAGTTTCTGTGTTTGTTGATGACAGAAAACTTTGTCGACCATTAAGAACTGCAATCGTTTCAGGGGGATCTAGATAGATTATGACATTGGGCTGGCAGGTGAGATTCAATGTTAAGAAATGTAAGTGGATGTATTTTGGAATTAAAAATCCTTGTGGTGGTTTTGTGGATAACAAACTTAAAGGAAGCAAGCAGTGCAAGACAGCAACAGCTAGAGCCAGCATGGTATTGTCTTGTATAAAGACAAGGGAGGAAAATGTTATTCTCCCTCTTTACAAAGCATTGGTAAGGCCTCATTTGGAATATGCAGTGCTATTTTGGAATCCTGTGTACAAAAAGGACATCATTGAAATGGAAAGGGTGCAGAGAAGGGTAACTAAATTAATAAGGGGATTGGGGGAGCTTGAATATGGACAGAGACTGTATAAGTTACTATTATGTATGCTAGATAAAAGACGCTTGTGTGGTGATATGATTACTGTGTATAAATACATTAATGGTCCATACAATAAACTATCTGGGGCATTGTTCACAAATAGAGCATGTCAGAGGACATGGACATCCCTTAAGACTTAAGGAAAAAAGGTTTAGGCTTCAAGTTCGGAAAGGGTTTTTCACTGTGAGAACAGTAAAGCTATGGAACTGTCTTCCAGTGGACGTTGCTATGGCAGGTTCATAGGTCAGTTTTAAAAAAAAAGGCTGGATGAGTTTCTGCAAACAAGGAATGTTGCAAGTGACTGGTATTGATACATAATGTAGAGTTCATCCAGGGAAATTTCCGATTGCCACTTGGCAATCGGAAGTATTTTTTCCCCCTTCATAAATTAGTGGGATTTTTTTGCCTTCCTCTGGATCAACATTTAGGCAGGAAATGAGGGTAATGCTAGATGCATTGAAATCAAGATTGAAATCAACAGACTAAATTTTAAAGTGGAATTACCACAATTTTAATTCTAAAAACTTTCCTCAAGAAATTGAGTTACCAAACCAAATCTGTTTTGTTTTTCCAGTGATTTCCTGAAGCTTCAGAGTTTTACAAAAGGAGAAATTGGCCAATGTATTTCTAAAAAGTCTTGGAGTCAATGCGAGTTGAAATTTAGAAATTAACATGATTTACCTTATAGGAATAACAATAATAATTAACAAATTGCATAGAAAGCTGGGAAATGCCATGGCCAACAGTATCTATGCCAAAAATAGTTTTACAAAATCATTTTCAAGAGAAGCAATGTTGGTTATTAGACTGTCTGGCAGGTGGGTTATTGACATTGCGCACAACAGCAGATATACGTACAGCACTGTCTGTCCCTCCCAACTCTGTTAGCTTACCTAAACTCACTAGAAAGCTCATCTTTAGTCATATTCATGGAATGCCCAGGTACTACCATGTGATTTCTAAATCTCAACATTTTTTTTTTTTTTCATTTAATGTTTTTTCAGGAGGTACTTTGACCACCTAACGTTAGATAAGAAAATCCCTGCTTGTTTTTTGTGAGGGGCCAGCAATATACATGATATGTGCAATGGAAACTAAGGGGCATATTTATAAAGGTTCGCAAAACTTTTCGCCTCTGTTATTGCAGCCTTTTTGCCAAATTTTGACTTTTCGCTATTTATAAAGCAGTGATAAGCAGTGGCTAAAAGTCATTATCGCTACTTTTCGCTGTTCGCCATACATTGCTGCGGTAACCGCTCAATCATACTTATAAAATGTTAAAAAGTATTTTATTGCGCCATTCAAAATCCAGCCATTCAAATTCGCCAAGTCTGAGGTGGCGAAAACACATAAGTGCCCATTTATTTAGCCTGCCAATGGGTCCATGGAGGTGTCAGTACATTGTGGAGTGTTCTCAATACTAATAAGTGCTCAGGGGGGTGTAAGACTATTTTCCAGCACTGTAATAAGATCTGATTTTTGCTTTTTTTATACTTTTTTCCCCTCGTTTTTAAGATTGCTTTTTTTTTTAAAGGTTCCAATTTTCTTTATTTACCAATAAAGTCAAATGGGGGTCTAAGGGACATATTTATAAAGGGCATTATTTTTCTTTTTTTTTGCCACCAGACTTCACCAAAATTTTTTAAACTTTCAACTTTTCTTATAAAGTTATTTAAAAGGCGTATTTTCATCAAAGGCGAAAATTATGTGACAAAAAACACTAATAATGCTGAAAATATGGCAAAAAGTTAAATTCAGCACAAACTATGGTAAATAGGTTATACTGCACACTAAACATATGTGGTGTTTTCTTCAGCAAAAAAAAAAAAGATAAATAGTGTAAAACTCACCCAGGCTAATTTTCTCTTTTTTATTAATAGGACAAATTTTTTTAGTATTGCTTATTTTCAGCAAACTGCATCTAATTATCAAACCGGTTACATTAATATGGGAACATACCATAGTGCTGGGTAAGAAATATTCATGTTAATGGAACATTCCAGTAAGTAATGATGTTTGGCAACAAATGCAACAAAAGGCAGAATAGGTGGCAAAAAGGCGAAATTTCGCCTATTTATAAATAGCTTTAAATTTTTTAAAAATGCCAAAAATTGCTCTGATATTTCATCTTCTCTGGTCTGGTATTTCTCTTTTTGCCGTGATACCAGACGTAATGCAATAAATAAGGCGATATTACCATCACATGTCGCCGCAGCGTTACTTTTCCATGAAAGCGAAAACTAGCGAAAATAGAGCCCTTTGTCTTTTCCATGTCCTGCGATAGCGAAATAGCAAAAATAGCGATCGTTTATTAATATGTCCCTAAATGATTTTAGGAACAGTCCATTCAAAGAGCAGTGAGAAATTCCATTTATTTTATCTAAATTCTGTACAATGCTTTTTCATTATTCAGTGTAATATAATATTTCAATATTATAAAGAGCCATAATATGGTTAAAGATGTATAACAAAACCATCAATTGATTCCCTAATCAAAAATAATACAACAAGACTGTATTTTATATACACATATCAATGGAACAGGCTGCATTACAATGCAAATGCCAATAAAGTGCAATTTTATTGTCATAAATGTCATATCAAAAAGCTATTTAACATGGCACTTTTGATAACAGAATTGCACTTTATTGGCTTTTACATTATGCAGCTCATTCATTTCTAACTGTTTTACTGGGTACACAGATGTGTGTCCTGATTGAAGCCTACACCAAAATTTAACTTGTTTTTTCATGATTGCTGCTGCCTTAAGCTGGGTACACACACTTTTACATGCTTGCAGTCGGCTCCCTGTACTAAATTATGGGGAGATAGCTGCTATTGTTAGGTGTATGGCAGTAACAAGCAATCTCCCTATACTTATATATAGGAAGAATGTTTGTGACCGAGTGTAGCCACATCTTTCAAAGATGACAGACAATCTTACAGAATCTGCCTGTCATCTTTCAAAAATTAGTACTGTGCGTATCCAGCTTTACCCACAAAAGGCAGATATACTTCCATTAGTATTGTTATAATTGCACTTAAAGGGTATCTCCACCCTGAAAAAAAAACAAGCAGCAGAAATGTACTTATGCTCCTTCGTTCCCACGCACTCTGCTCCCATCCCTCTGCTTTCTGGAAGTTGCAAGCAAGGGCCAGACCGGCATTCACTTTTGTGATTGGCTGAGAGGCAGCCAATCACCGACCCGGCTGCAGGCAATGCAGAGAGCCAAGGGAACATTTCTGCGGCTTGTCCTGAGCACCTTCATTCCTGCATCCATTTCATACAACAAACAATACAGATCAATTTTCACAATTATCATATATTACACACTTATTTATATTTCAAAACACTACTACCTTTAGTCCACAGCTTTTGAAATTTAATATCAACATTACGCAGAATCTTGACTCAGCTCAAATTTAATGGTACATTTAATTGTATGTTAGGAAACAATACTTCTCTAATTGGACACAGCTCCTCTCTAATGGATCATTGCAAGGCAATGGAAATATTAGCTCTTGTATCTACAGAGATAAATTCTTCAAATCAATGAAATCTTAAATGATGGAATACTCGTATAACATTCAGTGCTAGTATTTGTGTTTTGTTTTTTCTGGATACCACTACTGTACATATTCTGTAGTGACATAGCCAAAGGATTTTTATAAGAATTTATACCACTGCACCTCCCCATTATAAAATATGACACTTATTTATCATATTTATTTAATCCATTCATATCTGGACCAAAAAACATAAATCACACACAAAACTAGTATGCCTAGTATGCCCAGAGGAAGCCCAGGCAAGCACAGAAAAAACATACAAAGTCCATTCAGATGGGGCCAAGGGAGGATTGGAACCCAGGACTTAAGCCTTAGCAGCAGTGGTAACCACAGGGCCACCGTAGAATATGTCCTAACATGTTTGCTATTTGAAATCATGTCAATGAACATATATGAACAAATTGTTTCTATTTGTATCAGAAAACAACATTTTGTACTCACAAAATAAACCCATATACAGCAGCATTTAAAAAATTAAACGCAAGTATGAAAAATAGAGCTTAGTGTACAAGTAGTGTTATGGCTTTATGAAATTTTCCTATTAGTAGTTTTGTTTACTACCTTCATTCTAAAATCACTATACCTAGTTTTCCTAGTCAATTTAGTCTTTTATTACAATTCGATAAAATAGCTTCAAAGCAATCATTGGTGATTTAGTTCAAAAATCTTCATTTGTTTTGAAGTACAATTATATGGGGGGAAAGGCATTCATTTTGATTTCTGCTTGTTTTCATTTGCTGTAACGTACATTCAGACAAAATACAATTACCATTAAAACGGAATTGGATTTTGCTAGGTAAACCAGCAATGGAGCATTTTACAAGCACCCTAGATAATCATGTTGTTTTATATCATCATGGCCGTTCATAAATAGAGCAGCAAGGTTGCTATTCTTATAAACATTTACACAAATGTGTATACCTTATGTTCTTTCTCTCTTAGCACCCGGGACCATGAACTGCTATGTATATTTAGATATATACACACACATATATACACACACACCTATAAATGTATGTTCAATTTACAAAGTGATGTTTTAACAAGTTTCCCAGTGTGCTTTCAGCCTGCAGTAGTAATTTAAAAATATATATATATATCTATCTAAATATTTCTAACCAATCAAAATATCAATTTAAATAAATCTAACCAATCCAAATACCCATCTAAATATACCTAAACAATCCAAATTTCAATCAAAATATATCCAACCAATATAAATATTGATCTAAATAGCAGCTGGATCCAAGTTGTAGTTTTTAAATATCTGAAGAGACGCAAGTTTGACATCTCTGATCAATCTAAATGTCACAAATTACCTGAACTTCCATACCATGTGATTTAAAATTGGTAATAATAAAAAAATAATCCTTTCATCCAAAAATTGCAATTTATAATTTAAGGACTCTATAAACATTTTAATGCAAGGTATTTATCTCCTACTATATTGAGCCCTGGACAGCATTGGAGTCAGGGAAGGGGCAACCTGACAAGGAAGGATAGGCAGAGGGGAGAAAAACAGGTAGCCAATAGGATTAGCACATGAACGGAAGGGGGTATGGCGTGGCCAGTAAGAGGAGAAAAGGAGACCCCTCTGAGGGGATATAGGACTTAGGGGGAGGTGAAGCAAGTACCTTTTACCAGAGAGTGGCCAAAGATTACCACTCGTGCAAAGGAACTATCATGGCTCACCTGGAATCACTTCTGGAGGGTACAATCCTGTCCTCAGCACCAGCAGAAACAGGGACAGTGACAGTGACAGCAGACCAGCAGTGGAACAGAATCAACCAGTACCCCAGACATAAGCCACCCCATTCCCAACCACCGGAACAGTAAAGCCCCTCCCGAAAGCGCAGGTCACTATTGAGCCTTACCCTTCAGGACATACAGGTTTGAGTGCGGGAACAAGACCTCCCATACATCCTGTGAAACCTAAGCTCCCAGGCCTCAGACAAGACGTGTCAAAAAGGAACCCGCGCAATCATCTTCACAGCCTCCAGCCATGGCCTCAACACATGCTTCCCATGTCAGCAAGCCCAATAGGCGTATGGACACTCAATCGGTAAGTGCAGGGAAAGTGTTCTTTGCAGTTGGGTCAGATCAAAGGCTTCAGCCGGTTTCCCCACAAGTAAAAGCGTGGCTGCCAGGTTCCAGGGTATCCAGCCTTCCCTTATGTGTCAGCAGGGGACTTAGTATTGGCAGCAGCCCACCTAAGCACAGTGTGCATATAGGACTCATTTTCATAGGTCCAGAACACAGTCTTCTCTGGTAACATCTTACCTTCTACAGCTGCAAATGAATCTACATTCACACAACCACAAGCACTGCTGTCACGTGGACAAGAATCTCAGCAACATCAGAATTCTACAAACGCTGCGGTTCCTGCATGTCCACAACCCTCATCTGCTGCTTCAGGTACTGTAAATTTGCCACTTATCACACCACAACCAATGGTACATACATCACACTATGATCAAAACGACATGACCAACATGTCTACTAATAACACCAGCTCAATTTCCTCAGCGGAAAAAGTAGGTCTTCAGCAATTTATCTCAGGTTTATTATTTCAGTGTGATATCCCTATGATCCCCACCCAAACCTCAGTGTCAAATGCAGTTAATTCTGATTACAGAAGTTCGTCACAGGTTTCTAACCTTGGTAGTGTTCAAATTAGAGATGAGCCTCCACTAACAAGTACCAGTCAACAAGGTGTATTAGCTTCATCAACAAATGATACAAACAGGGAGATTCAACAAAAGTTCTTTTCGTTTAAAATGGTGCTAATTTTGCCCCAACCAATCAGAACATTTGAAAGCTAACATCTGATAGGTTGGGGCAAAATTAGCACCATTTTAAACGATAAGAGCTTTTATTGAATAACCCTGAATGTCTGCTGTTTCAGATTCTGCAAAGGCACACACGCATATATATGCTTTGAGGGCCCATTGGGTGCCCACCTTAAAACAGAGACCAGAGATCAGATTTGGCATGACAATTATGTGAACATATTTACTCCTCCCTCTAGAGCGTTTTAACATGAGCGTTGGGAGAAGGAAAAGGAATATAGAAAGGAGGAAGATGATGACCAAAATCGCTTCTGCCTAATTCCTCGCACATTTAGAAATTGTCTCCAACCCTTTTTAATCCTAGCATGTGTAATTGGGGAAAAATTTCCAGAACACTGCTATTCTGCTACCAAGTATATGAGAGGCATACAGGTTATAGGGAGGCCAAGCAATTTCATCAAAGGAAGTCAACTAGAAAAGAGTTCCAATGGGACCAGAGAGATATAAGTCTGTGGATGTGGGTTATGAACAGTTCTATTGGTCACAGTTCCACTAGAGATGGGATCCGGGTTCGACACAAACCCGGATTTGACATGGAACCCCTCGGTTCCGAAATCCAAAAGATCCGTCCGAACACAGACGGATCCTTTTTTTTTCGATAATTTTTGAAAGTACGAGGCTATTTTTGGAAATGATCAAAAATAGCCTTGAACATTTGAAAATCTTCAAATGTTCGGAAACTCGAAAAAGGTTGCCGATCATATTTTCAATAATTTTCGAACGATCAAGGCTATTTAAAAAAAGTATCGAAAATAGGCTCCCATCCATACATTAGGTGTTTTCAGAGGTTATGAAACAATCAAAGAAGGTTCAGTGATGGTAGTGGAAAAGCGAATGACACCAGTATAGTTAGAAGCGATGCGCCCTTGGCTCGAACTGTACCCAAATAGAGATAAGGCTCAATTCCTATTACATGGCTTCTAAATTGGGTTAAAAATTCCTGCAAATCAAGATGTTCCCAAAATTACACTTAAAAATTTACGTTCCATATAAGCATTTCCTGATTAAGTTCAAAATAAATTGCAAAAAGAAATTGAACTGGATAGAATTGTGGGCCCCTTTGTAGAACCCCCCTTTCCTAGCCTACATGTATCTCCATTGGGTTTAGTGCCTAACAAATACAGACTAATATACCATTTATCTTATCCTGATGGAGATTCAGTTAACGATGACATAGATCCAGGGCTGTCCAAGGTGTGCTACACCTCATTTGATGAGGCCATTCATTTGGTAGTGGCAGCAGGTCCAGGAGCCCTCACGGCAAAAACGGATATGCTTGGTTGCCACTTTGACGGATTTTATTTTGTGGATCAAGCATTGTTGCTGGGCTGCTCAATTTCCTGCTATTACTTTGAGGCTTTCAGTATGTTCCTGGAGTGGGTGTTTTGTGAAATGTCTGGCGTGAATTTCATCTTTCACTATTTAGATTATTTTTTATTTGTTGGACCCAACCATTCCTCTTTTTGTGCGGTGTCGCTCCATACTATGCTCAAGCTTTGTTCGCACTTCCAGTCAGCTGTGATCAACAGTCCAACATGGCATTTTTGCATGGATGCGGAAGGAAGTTCAGGATCTGGTGCTTATTTCAATGGGGGATGGTGTGCAGATGCTTGCCACCTTCCTGGGTGTCATCCCCGATCATCAAAAATCTGACCGCGTTTGAACTCTTTAGCATAGTTGCAGCTACAGTGTTATGGGGTAACAGGGTAAAGGACAAAAGAGTTGTTTTTCATTATGGCAGTGATTACCTTTGTTAACAGTTTATTGTCAACCTCCTTACCAGTGTTAGTTATGTTACAGTATTTAGTTTAAGCTGCCAACAGCCTAATCTCACATTCACTGCACAACACATCTCTTGTTACTCCAACGATATAGCTGACTCAATATCTAATTTTTAGTGGTCCAAGTTTCGCAAGCTGAACCCCACAGCAGCTGTGCTGGGGGAAGGGTGTCCAGATTTCTTTGGAACATCGTATATCAGGTATTCTAGAACTGTTTAGACGGTCTCTAGCACCCAGAACCTGGGATGCCTATTTTCTAGTGTGGCGTAGATGGTTCAACCTGGATACAGGCATGACAGGGGAAGGGGGAGTTCCTTCTTTTATTCTTTTACTGTGGTATCTTTCTACCTTATGGGTTAATAAGGTCTCCACTAGCGTTCTAGACAGATCCATGTCAACTTTAATTTTCGTGTTTAGGGCTATGGGTTGGCCTGATCATACTAAACAGTTCATGGTAAGGCAATTCATTAAAGGGTTCAGGAGAGGCGGAAAGTTACCAGATAGAAGACACTCTATTACAGTACTCATACAGTTCGAACAGATTCATCGGTTGGCCCACTCCCACTTCAAATGGAGTTAGTAAGCAGCTCTAGGCCCTCAACAGGTGGAAGTTTTGTGGATGAATTTGACAGTGTCAGCTAGCCAAGTCGAAATTGTGATTCAAAACACCAAAACTAACAAGGCACATAAGGGCTTTAAAATTATCTTGTTCCCAGTCTGTAACACATGCCTAGTGTCTTGTTTTGCACATTACCATGCACTACACCCACCTGCAATGGGCTCTTACCTCATACATAGGAATGGTTCCTCTTTGTCTCACTACCAGTTTACCACCTTATTGCGGTCTGCCCTTATAGGACCTAGGCCTATCCTTTAGGGAATACGAGACACAGCCATTCTGAATAGGGGCAGCTACTGAGGCAGCTCGCTGGGGCTTACCTGAGGAGATCATAAAGTCAGTAGGCAGATGGGAGTCAGCCAGATTTCAATCATACATCTGGCCAGATAAGATAGAAACTTTGCAGGTTCACTAATTATTGTTTCTCCATTTTATGCTTGATTTTCTTTAGGTCACGCTCAGTGTTCTGTTTGGTTGCTTGACCTCTCTTTTATTTACTGGGTGGAAAAGAGAGCCTCCATTCGCCCAAAAGGTTTGAACTTGCCTTTGCCAGCAGATTAATTTGATATTTTCTTGCAGGAGCATAGAGAGTTTGGTCTGGGATAAGTCTCAATAACAACATGGTATATTCAAGACACCTTCTTCCTATGGTGGTAGGGTCGGGTGAATCCACCCCCAGCCCTCATCGCTCAGGGTGTAAGATGCAATCTTTGTATAAACAATTTACATATGGTGTAGATGAAATAAAACAGCTTACCAGCAAATATTGGTGTCTCGGGTGCATCCAAGCCCAAGGCCCTTCGCTTGGCTAACAAAACAGCTTACCAGCATATATTGGTGGCCTAGGTGCATCCAAGCCCCAGGCCCTTCACTTTGCCGACAATGAGAGTTGCTTGCGTGTTATCCATGGCCTCATCCTATCTGTTGGAAGTGCTCTGGGGTGAGCTAGTCCCCAAAGCTATTCAAATTGCTAAACAGGGTCACCCTCCTAATATTATCTTAGGAGATGCACTCTTTTTAATATGGAGACCACAGTTAACCTTTGATAAAAAAATGTTTTTAAATACATTCTGTCTAAATAAATTAATTTATTTTAGCAATAGAAACCTTCCAAGTCAAAGAATTGATCTTAACGTATACATTTTAGGTAAACATTTTTACTTCTCCAATAGCCATTAATTATTTTCAAACATGCCTTCAAAACACATCATTTATTTGATCTCTGCCAGTATTGCTTGTAGCAAAATTGCACAGTTATTCAAAGAGAACTGAATGAGCTTACGTCCTGTAAGATAAATTGTAATATGGAATTGATTTCATGTCTCAAACGCCTTCACAGTGCGAAATGCAGAGAGATCATTTAACACTGCAAAGTTATTACTATTCATTTTAATCAGTAAATTATTAAAAGTTCAGGCTCTGTTTCATAAGGTTATATATGATGGTGTTTTGGCTTTTTACCAAAAGAAATATCTATAAACTAAGAATTATTCAACAATGACCAAATAATGAACAAATGAAACAGCAATGGACAACTTATACAAGTAATTAAACATTTCTCTTATCTTCTTTGTATCTTCTGGCTTCATAGGGTTTAACCTGGGTCATGTCATGTAAAATTAATGGAGAATAATTAGATAGTAATGCGTTAATTGGCCAGTATATAATTGACTTAAATAAGGTCCTCAATGTCTCAGGCCAAACTTCACAAGAAATTACAAGATTAGCATCAAATGTATATTTATCTATAGTATGGCTATCTATATTAATGGGCCATACAATAAACTCTCTGGTGAATTGTAATAGCTCATATCAGAGGACACATGGACATCCTTTGAGATTATAAAAAAGAAGTTTCATCTTCAGGTTAGTAAAGGTCTTCCAGCAGATGTGGTAATGGGAAATTCATTGAATAGCTTTAAAAGAGATCAGTTTCTAAAACAAAAAATATTATAGCTAGATAAGTTTCTAAAACAAAAAATATTGACAATTACTGGTATTAATATATATACTGTAGTTCTGGTTGGTATGCTGATACTATATAATATTGAGAATTATTGGTATTAATACATATACTACAGTTCTCGATGATCCAGGGATACTTTCTGATTGCCATTTGCTTTTTAGCTGTTTTTTTTTTTTTTGCCTGGATCAACTGTTAGGTAGGGTTTTAAACACTGGTGCTATAAATTACAAAAGAGGGTTTACCTAAAAGGAGTCTTTGCTCATTGACTATATGATAACATGAAGATCAGATTGTTTTTTTAAGAATGAAAATCCCTGCACAAATTGTATCAACCTTAACATAGTTGTAGGCAATTATTAGTGCATGTACAGTATAACCAATCAATCCCAATAACATTTATCTCATAGGAAAGATATGTTTTTATATATAGGAATTTGGAAAAAGGTCAAGATGGCACAAGCTACAGTAATAAGGTGATTTGTTTTCAAATGCTAATTATGTGTTGGCAGGAAGAGATTATTGTTGTCTGATGGTTTATTTGTAATAGATCCCTTGTATTGGGGGAATGAAAGGTGCTTGAATGATAGTTGGGGGAAAAGCATAACTCACAGAAGTCCTCAAGTTCCACTAACATACAGTACATTAGCTAATAGCTATTGGCTAAACCTGCCATAACACTTAGCCATAACACTTAGATTACAGGAACTTTTAGATAGGTAATGCAAACAATGTCAAAATTATACAACAAATACTTGCACCATTTGGAAAGAAACAAATTTGAATAAGTAGAAAACCATTTTACTCTGTAAATCGTGTATTTAGCAATAGTAATTTGTGGTTTTATATAAAAATCAAAAATTGACTGAATAGGGGGTTGTTATATTCTCATGCAGCCTAAATTGCTAGCTTTCTAAAATGCTACTTTAGATCAGATGTCTTGAATTTTACCAACTCCAGAATAGGGGTGTACTTTGGGTTCTAATAGAATCCGGCGGTTTCGAAGTCCCGACAAAACTTTCGGAACTCCCGGATTTTTCAAAACTCGAATTTTCCGAGTTTTCGACTTTTATAAAAAATTCGATAATTATCGAAATTGAAAGTAGGTGATTATCGAAATCGAAAGTAGATGATTATCGAAATCGAAAGTAGGTGATTATCGAAATCGAAAGTAGATGATTATCGAAATCGGAAGTAGATGGTTATCGAAATCGAAAGTAGATGATTTCGGTAACCCTCGAATGTATGTGCCGATTTCGCCAACCCTCGAATGTACAAGCTGATTTCGGTAACCCTCGTATTTGTGATATCGGTAACCCTCGAAAGTAATGTTCAATTTCGGTAACCCTCGAAAATAGCCCGCGAAAGCTCGAAAACAGCCCGATTGTGAGGAAAGATAAATTTTAAATGAATTTTACTTATATTTACGGGTTCCCCAGACCATTCCCCAGGTCCCTGTGTTATTTACAGTAACCTACTATTACTATTTCACCCTTCAAATTGATAGAAACGTTCAAATTTTTTTCTCCCATAGACTTCTATGGGTCCGTTTTATTTTCGAATTTAACAGTAAATTCGCAAATTCTAAAACGGGACGAAACTCATCAGTTTCGAACATCTCTACTCCAGAAGTCTTACAAAAAGAAAAAAAAACAAATTTCTTAATCACAATGTCAAGGATAACTAGACACATACAGAAGGCTGTGATGGACAAAGGGTGTTGAATGAAGTTGGCAACACACGAAGCACAATGTAATACATTTCTATTGTAATGACAAGAAAAACATACTGTTTTAGTTTGAAAAGTCCCAATTGCTGGTACATTCATGTCCCACAAAAAATCACTAATCTATTGTTAGCAAATGATATTACTTTCACACTAAACCAGCTACTTAGCATAGAGTTAAGGGCTGTAAAATGTGTTTTTTTTAATGTTTTACATTTCATATTGATTACAATTTATGAAAGATTGTTAAATGAATATTAAACTTCACAACTTGAATAACATTAGCAGAGCCAGAGTTAATACATCTCCCATGAAACATAATTTGAAAACTAGAAAATGTAATTTGGAAATAACCAATTGGTTTGTAGAATGTCACTTGAAATATGCATCTAATTTTATAATTTGGACCAATTTAGAGATGTGGGGGGTTTTGCTTGAGGTATGTTGAACAACATTTTCTTAGAAAAGCAAAACAAACAATGACAAAGGCTGCAAGGGCTGTTTAATGTGAGTCAATATAAATTGGTTAAGAGCCTCTTAAGAAAATCATATTACTAGAAATAACCCATCAATGAAAACAATCACAATAGCAGCATTGTCCATTCACCAAAACATAGTGTAGATGGTACTGCTTTCTAGCTTTGTAGAATTAGGGAGACAGGTTAAATGCCATGTGGGCATATACAATACAATATTACATGGAGGAATAAAATAAAGAGGATATTCATTGAAATTCCTTCTGAACTAATTAGTTCTAATGCAGAATTTCTTGTTCTGCAAAAGAACTTCCGGATCCACAAAACGCAAATTCTCAATCAATTGCAGAACTTCGCCTGCTAGCTTCTCTTACTCTAGTACCAGCAGGAACAAATGAAAAGGGAACCCAGGAAACACCTGTATATTGCCCTTTCTCCATTTACACCTATGGCCTTGGACAACTCATTAGTTCAATTGCATTTCAGTATCACCTGTATATGGATAATACTCAAATTTACATCTCTGCCCCAGATCTCCCTACTCTGACATCCCAGGTCCCAGCACTTGCCCGTGCTGCCTCTCTGCTCTGGAACTCCCTTCCTCCATCTGTCCAACATTCACCATCCCTTAATACCTTCAAATGTATCCTTAAAACGCACCTCTCCGGCAAGCATATAACCTGGCCTAGAGATTACTACTCTTACTGACCCAACCTGCCTTTAACACTCCACTGCCAATCTATTTACAGACTACCGATTCATGTCACCTTATGTCTTACCCTCATTTCCTCTAGACTGTAAGCTCTTTGGGCAGAGTCCTCTTTCCTCGGGGCGTAGGAATCACTATAGCAATCATAGCAGTTGCTATGGGGCCCAGAGCAAAAGGGGCCCCATCCAGGCCCCCTGCAGGCATGTCCACCCTCCTAAGAAAAAATTTACCTCACAAATTTCAACCCCATTTTCGTTTTACTTAAACCTTTCAAAGATGCCCCTAGTTTTGAGTAAAATTAGTTTGTGGGGCTGTACTTTGTGAGGTACAAATTTTCTTAGTAGGGTGGACATGCCCTTTATATAACCTTTATGCAGATTGGCCGGGTTAGTTTGAACTGATTTTTATGTGGGGGCCCTATCTAAAATCTTGCTATGGGGCCCTGTGATATCTAGCTACGCCACTGTCTTTCCTATTGTATCACAGTATTGCTGTAAGTAACTCATTACTCTGTGTACTTATATTATGTATTACCTGTGTATGTAATATGTATACCTTTGTATAATATGCATTACCCTTGTATGTAATGTATTACTATGTAATTGTAAAGTGCCATGGAAGATGTTGGTGCTATATAAAATCAATAAATAAATTCAAATATATATTTTATTTCACATTTTGACGATGCACAGGTCATCATCATCAAGACAACAATACATTGTTTAACAGTGCTAACCCTTATATAACATTATGTGACTAATGAAAATAAAGTGCTCAATCCTTAATATATGTGCTCATTCTATAGTGAACAATATGCTCAAACATACCCCGTGGTATATACTACTATGATTAACCATATAAATAAAGGTCAGAAAAAACATTACATCATATGTTCATTATAAAGTGAATAACTTGATAAAATATAACCTAGAATATCTAGTACTATTCTGAAACACATGAATAAAGTAGATAAAGTGCATATTATATAACGTGAATATTATATTAATGTTGGCTTTCAAATGTTAAATAAGATTTGATTGGTTGGGGCAAAATTTAATGATAAGAACTTTTATTGAATCTTCCTGTGAGTGTAGCTTCTTTGCTTTCCGGCCCAAAAGAACGGTATATAGGGCCGTATTTATAGACCCGCAGTATTGCTTTTTAGCGATACCGTAGGTTGGTTATTGTACAATGGATATCTACAATTTCGTTATCATAGAATTACATTCGTTATCTGTAACTTACAATTGTATCATAAATGTACGATACGATCGGAAATTAACAATCAGTTTATAAATTGTTTTACCTATCGTTAAAGGTGCAGTATTGCTAAAAATCTATACCGCGCGTTTACAAATACGGCCCATAAATTTATATTTATATACAACATATAAAATATATATACTGTATTACGAATTGATCATATCCCCATGCAAGCGCAGCATCTCCTATGTTTACAGCCATAACTTCTCTAATCTATCTGCATAGTAAAGCTCTTCGGGGCAGGGCCTGATGTGAATGTATACATGTAATTGTAAAGCGTTATAGAAGATGTTGGCTCTATATAAATCCACAATAATAATAATTATAGTAAAGCATCTCCATTCCACTTAGTTTAGTTGCCCTTCTCTCAACTGTTTACATTACCAAGATGTCGCTTTTATATTTTAGTTTCCAAAAAGGCCCTGAATATTCCAAATATGGCCTTACCAGTGTTTTGTAAAGAGGGAGAATAAGATTTTTCTTTCCTTGAATCTATACCTCTCTTTATACAAAACAGTATCTTGCTAGCTCTAACCACTGCTGTCTGGCACCGTTCCTTTCGAAATTTCAAAAAAGTTATTAAAAAATCTGAAAAATTCCAATTAAGTCGGGTTTGAATCAGATTTTTGTATGTTTAGAACTTCAATAGGTTCAGTGTAACCAATTTTAGAATGAAACTCACTATTAGGGACTTCTACAATCTGTGACAGAAAATGTTCATGTAGCAAATTTAGTATTTTTTGAGGTATTGGCAGTTTCCCTACTTAAAATCATCCATAAATGTGCCCCAAAGCTTGTTGCATTTGCATATGGAAGTAGATTAAATTGGAAAGTTTTGAATTTTCAAATTTGATAGAAATTTTTGATTTTTGATGGAAAGTGCAGATTTTCTAATGCAATTTTCGGATTTTTAAAAAATCCATTTTATCCGGGGTCTTTCAAAACTGGTCATTACGAATCATAACCGGGTTCTTTCTTGCTTTCCATGCACAGCTTCACCCATATTGCCTTAATGTTTACACCCCCAGCAATTTAAATGGACACCCCTCTGGGCCCAAAACCTGGACTTTGTTTTGTTTCCAATCATTAAATCAGCTTCCAGCAAGTGATCTTACGCTTACAATCTCTGTGATCCACTGCCGCTTCCTGTCTCTCCACTGTGGCTGCTGTGTTCATTTTGTGTTCCCGAGCAATCGCAGTGGAGACTGCTCCGGGAATGGCAGTCAGTGATTGCCTGTGACAGACAACAGACGTCACTGTCACGGCGGACACTGACTGCCTTACCCAGATGTGGAGAACGGATTGCAGAGCCGTGTCGATAAATCGCGGAGCTATTAAGTATAAGATCTCTTGCTTGGAGCAGATTTAATGATTGAAAACAAAACGAAGTCCAGCTTTTGGGTTTTTTGCACAACATACTCATTTTTGCCCAGAGGGGAGGACAGTCCCTTTAATCTATTAAACTTGGCTTCTATGAAAAGTAAAGCAAAAAAGAAACCAGGGTTCACCATTCAAATACACCGGCCATTTGCCTTTTTATATTTAAACCACCATTAAATAACAACCTTGTTCCAAATAGCACAGCAGTAAAAGTGCTTGCTTACTTTATCGGGACTAAATAGCTAGAGAAGTATACAGACTTGCTTCTGTGATAACTGTAAACAGACAAGTCATTTGATAAATGCCAGCCAATTGTTAAGGAATCATTTTATTCCTTGACATATCATTTTGTTGTTTTGTAACACAGGTTTTTTTTTTATTACACTTGCTTTTAACCTTCAAAAACAATTCTCCACAGGCACTTTTACAGCTAAATATGAGAAGGGGAAATAAAAGGAGCAGCACAATAAGAAGGTAGAGACTTAATGCACTTATACACTGTTAAAATGGAAGCAATGTGTGTACAGAAATAGCTTTGTTAAAGTGAACTTGGCAAAAACATGTGGAACATGCATAGCTAGAATGTTTAACGTTAGGCAGATAGTAAACTGTATTAGGAAAGTCAATGTGGCTGAGAAGTAGAGAAGAATGAAACCGGAGTTTTTCACTCCCCCCATCAGTCATGTGCAATGTGTCAAAATTCTGCAGAATCAAACCCAATTGAATTCAGTGGTAGTAGAATTCCTACATCAGTTTTAAACATCAATCAATTCTGCTTTCTTGGAAAGTTCCACTGCATTTGCAACATTTTGAGACCCGCAGTTTCACCTAGAAACCAGGTTCAGTTCATAACAGGACTTATCACTAGTGGTTAGTGATGGACTAAAACCGAACCTGAGCCCAAGTTCGAACTGAACTTTCATAGTTCACAGTGCAACTATAGAAAGCTACATAAGCAAGTAAAGAGATGAGTATGTATATATATGCACACCCTCTAATATGTCTAATATGGTCTGAGGAAACACCAAAAACAATAATGCACTGCCAGTATAGAAAGCTACATAAAGAAGTAAAGAGATGATTAATAGTACTGTATAACCCTTGAATGTAGTAGTATACTGTAGTACATATATGCATAACATCTATAATGGGTTCAAATGTAAACACATGATAAAAGAGTCACTGAAGTAGCTCTAAGGTAAGGCATAAATGTAAGCCTAAGAGAATATGTACTTATCTATTTGGCATATATGAGTGGTGGAATACAAGCCATTGTGCAGACCAAAGTGGAGAGACCCAAGAGACAAGGCTATGTAAATTGTATAGCCATATTTGGAGAGAGACCAAAGCAAACTGGCCAGAGGCGTTTCGCTCACTGCATGTGAGCTTTGTCAATGGTGCACGGACACATTACTTCTGCATTCTAGTTAATAAAGACCCCAAATCTCACGACAGTGGGTGTCATATGTCACACACACTCTTTGCGTGGAGACATCATCACCAGGCAATACAGCTCACAGAAAGGAAGGCACCATTAAGTAAAATTACTGTTTGCCTTATATCTAACGATTATAAAACTGTATAAATGAATAAAAAAGTAAAAGCAAAATTCCAAATAATTTGGGATAAATCTAGCTCCTCATTGATACCCCTGTGGAATGAGGTCCCCAAACAGTAGATCCACTTAGTCTCTCTTTTGTTCTATGTCGTCCACTCTAATGTTGGTCTTTATATGTTAAAGCAGGTAAAGATCATCGGGTCTACCTCCATGGGTCTGCAAATGATGCATTACTACACTAGAGATGGCTTTTTTATGTTTAGAACCTTAGATGTGCTCCTGATGTTAGATAAGTGTTGGCATAATCTTAATTTAAGTTTTCCCAACATACAATTTATTGCAGGGGCAACTTAACACATAGATAGCGTTGGTGGTATTACAATTAAAATAAGTATCTTATACTGTCACTCGTGTAATGTATCCTACGCAATCACATCCCTACACATATAGGGAGAGTAAATGCACTGTCCATGTCTCACTCCCCTACATATAGTTTTCTTTTCCCTCTGGAAGTGACTGGAACTGAGCATATCTCTTAGATTCTTGCTGCGTTTAGTGGTTACCATGGGATTGTCTGAAACTGATTAAGACAATGATTATCAGAACTCCAAATGTGCCAGTTTATTGATATTGCTCTTTTAATCACTGTGAGTTCTTTATTGTAAATAGTGATGTTCCTTATAGTGGAGTCATGCTTTCTATTCTTTGGGACCAACAGCTCGGTCTGATTCAAGTTATCTACCCATTTCTTATGTCTGTTTAGAAGTTCCCTTGGGTAGCCCCTATTAATGAACCTCTGTGTAAGATGGATAGCCTTTTGCGCGTTGACTGTATCCTGGCTACAGGTCCTGCGCAAACGCATGAACTGTCCCTTATATTTTTTTACCGAGATGAGATGGATGCGCACTATTTGAGTGCAATAATGAATTAGTAGAAGTGGGTTTCTTGTACAAAGTAGTAGCCAATGATTGTCCCTCTCTCTTCAATATAATATCAAGAAAGTCAATGGAGGTGTCTGAAATATGGGATGTTAATAAGATGTTGTCTTAATGAATTTTTCAGCTAGGTATCTGGAGCCATGCCACAGAACAAAAATATTGTCTATAGCGGAGCCATGGCTCCTCGTGAAATATAAAGAAAGAAATTTATTGGGTGAACACCACCTCTCTCTCCAACCAAGGAAGAGATTTGCACAGGACGGCGCGCATTTAGTGCCCATGGCCATTCCCCTTAGCTGCAAATAGAAGATGGATTCAATTACAAAATAGTTGTTAGTATATATTACAGAAAGAGAATGATTGTGTGATGTCTAGCCTGTCTCAGATTCCCCATGTCTAAAAAGTAGTCACATGCAGGAAGTCCTTTGTCATTGTTATATATTGCTTTATAAATATTCAACATTGCATATAATTAGAAGGTACTCTTCATCTACTGGTGTATTAATAACCTTTGCAATAAAATCTGCCAAGTCTCTGGTATAGGAGTAGAGCATTAGGACAAATGGTTGCATTGTATTATCAACAAAAGAGCATACGTTTTCACAGAGACCACCATTGTCCAAAATTTAAGGCCTACCTATGGATTTTTGGAAGAAGATAGAAAGTAGCTATTCTGGGTTGATCTACAATACAAGTAAGAAAGCCACCACAGTAAGGGTGATAGCTGTCGTATCTATTGCATCATCCAACAGGTGCCTCAAATTTTTAAGAAAGTTTTGTGTGGAATCAGATGGTAATTGTTTATAATTAGTTTCATTGCTTAATTGCCTCCTTTTTTTTAGAAATATACATATCAACAGGCCAAAGCACAATGTTGTCCCCTTTAACAGAGGGTTTGAAAACAATACCTCTCAGGTTTCTCAATTGTTTAAGTGCAATTTTAGGCATAAATAAGCACTTCCTGACCACATTCCCGGGATTGAGTGATTATTCAAAAGCGGGATCTTGGGCAGACAAGAAGTGCTGTTTTTTTTTTAATGCATCTCCCCGTATATCTTTCCAACAAAACTGAATTGTTCTTCTAAAGTGATGTATAGCATCATGATATGATTTATTCTAGAGAGTGTACCACCACAGAAAAAGACACACATTTTGTTCTCCATTGTGCTGCTATATGAATCCTTAAGGTGAAAGTCACATATTGAACCCATCAGTTTTCAGCACAAGAAATTTTCTATTGTTCCTCCCAAGAAAGCTCTCTAAATATTTTGCTATACTCTTATCAATAAAGTCCTAGAAAATGTTTGAAATATTCTCCCAAAAGGTTTGTACTGTGGAGCGTGTCCACCATATGTGATAATATTCCTGTCAAATTACATCCCCTAAAATATAATTCTGAAAGATTAGGGTACATTTTGTATGGGAATGTAGGGACTCTATAATATCTTTTATATGACCATGAGAGCTGTTTCCCTCAAGGCAACATTCAGGCTGTCTCTTTTTATTGCTGCAGAAGAGACAGACCATGTTGCTGTATAAAATGGACAATTTGATTATACTGAAAAATTGCTACAGAGGGTACCCTAGAGTATTTGATTGCAATATCTTGAAAGGGTATCATAGTCTGAGTTACAGTACTAAGAAAAACCCTGAATGAGTACCCATTAAAGCAGGTGTAGATGTAAATGCTTCAATATCTGTGGGTCTCAATTAATTCCACAGCTGCCAGCTGTCGTGAGGGATGTGGTTACTGGTAAAAGCCTTTTAGCAAATCAAGGCTCATATATTTATCGAAGAAACCCAACCCAAACCTTTTCCATTGGTGCCCAAGCTGGAATTACGCAAAATCTATTTCAGGCCATTATTGCTTCCAATTGTCTGCTTTATTTTAATCATAATGTAGCACAGCAAAACTGCATGCCAATTTAGACATACATAAAAGCTAGATATGTGTAATGAGGGATAATTTGATCTACAAAAAGTCTGCCCAGTATTAAAGTAATTCCTGGGTATGGCATTTTTAGCCTTTTCTTAGGTAGTTTAAAATAAATTTAAATTAATTTCTATTGATCTGTGGGGATACTCAAATTGAGAATTTATGAATTTATCCAGAGAGAATGGCAGGTGTTTTAAAGCAGCATCATAGAGGGAATAAACATGTAAGCAAATAGAATTGGGTGTGCACTAGGCTTCTATTTTGTATGGGTGTCAAATCAATGTAAGTGTCATGTCATTGGCAAATAGATGAATACTGTGACCCTTAACTCCCAAAGTAAACCCTGTTATTTATTTATTTTTGTGGACTCTAATCATAATAGCAATTTGTTTAATAGATAATGCAAACATGGCTGAAGAAAGGAGTCTTCTGTCTTCTCCCACATCCCAATGTCTTCTATGCAGATTTGCACTGCTTTATATAGTATTGCTGAAATACCACCTCCATAACATGATAATATTCCAATCTTGATCAAACAATTTTGAAAAAATATTGAAATATGATTGGTGCAGTATTAACCAATTATATTTGAATATTTTCTCAAAATATGAATGGTCAAGAATGGAATATTAACCAACCATATTTGGAGGTAGTGTTTCAGCAATTTGATTTAAAACAGTGCAAATCTTCATGGAGCTCAAATGATATCAGGATGTGGAAGGATCAAGAAAAGAAGAAAGAAGACTACCTATCAGGTAAGTAGGGGTTTGGGGGGTATTTAATACAAGTGTAATTGTTCTTTAAGCCCCAAATGAGCTGCAAATTACCCAAAAAGCCCTTCTCTGGGATGTAAGTGCCCCTTGAAGTCGTCCAGGGTGATGGGGTGGCCCCCTCTTCTCACCACAACCCCCACTCCCAATGGCCCATTGCCCTGGCTGCACTCACACTATGCCAATTCCCAGCACTCTTTCAGGTCCCCTTGCCACCTCATGCCTCCTTCACGCCTATTTTTAGATTTATTTAAATTATCGCCATTTCAGACATGGTGATGACTCAAACATGGTGATGACTCAGACATGGTGATGATTAGTCCATCCTTTTTTTGTACTGCCACTTTATAAATTGCAATGTTTTTACTGCTTGTGAAGGTTCTCATTTATCCAGGTCATGGTATATCTGTTGTATTCAATTAGATCAACTGGACTTGAAATGTAGTTCTTGAAGACGTTTCGCTAGTCATCCGACTGGCTTTCTCAATTCAGAATGACTTGTACAAGAATCTGTGGCAATTATGTACCCTGGAAAATCCCAATTAGCATATCACAGCCAGGTGTTAAGGGTGTGATTAGATAGTGGCTAAGAGGTGTTATAGGAACGCCCAGAGTAAGGTGTTAAAACACCATTGTACATGGCAGACAGTTGGTGTCGAACCCCCCCACCTCTATTTAGGCTTGGTTTCTTTATTTTCACATAACTGTCAGCAGAACTGATCTCAACCCAGAACAGGTGTGTTCCTTGTTGGACTTGTGCCTGAATACCACCTATTTCAAATACAGGGATAAGTTCTATAAGCAAAAACACGGATGTGCTATGGGATCTCCAGTTTCTCCTATTGTGGCCAACCTTTACATGGAGGAGGTAGAAACACAGGCGCTTAATACCTTTAAGGGCATAGCACCCAGCCACTGGTTCAGATATGTTGATGACACCTGGGTTAAAATCCACCAGAAGGAAGTACAAGCTTTCACAGAACACATTAATGCGGTGGACCAAAACATTAAATTCACAAGGGAAGAGGTACAAAACAACAAACTGGCTTTCTTGGACTGCTTGGTAGAAGTTAAGGAAAATGGTAAACTGGAAGTAGAGGTTTACAGAAAACCAACACACACAGATCAGTATTTGATGTTTGACTCCCACCACCCTTTAGATCACAAGCTGGGGGTCATCAGAACCCTGCAACACAGAGCCGAGAACATCCCCACTAGCACAGAGGCGAAGGCTAAAGAAATGAAACATCTCAGAGGAGCCCTTAAAATTTGTGGATATCCAGACTGGGCCTTTGTCAAAAGAAGTAGAAGGAAAGAAAAGAACACGAATACCAACATTGAAGGGGAAAAGCAAGACAGGAGGAAGAACATGGTCATCCCATATGTAGCAGGGGTCTCCGAGAAATTAAGAAGAATTTTCAAAAAAAACATTGTATCCCTGTCTGCTTTAAACCGAACACACTGAGGCAGCAATTGGTACATCCGAAAGACCCAATACCAAAACACAAGAAAAGCGACATCATATATGCAGTGCAGTGCAGTGAAGAATGCTCTGATTTGTATGTGGGGGAGACCAAACAGCAACTGCATCAACGTATGGCCCAGCACAGAAGAGCCAATTCCTCGGGTCAGGACTCAGCCGTGTATCTGCATCTTAAGGATAAAGGACATACCTTTGAAGATTGTAATGTTAACATACTGGCGAAGGAACGTGACTGGTTCAAGAGAGGTGTTAAGGAGGCCATTTATGTGAAAATAAAGAAACCAAGCCTAAATAGAGGGGGGGGTTCGACACCAACTGTCTGCCATGTACAATGCTGTTTTAACACCTTACTCTGGGCGTTCCTATAACACCTCTTAGCCACTATCTAATCACACCCTTAACACCTGGCTGTGATATGCTAATTGGGATTTTCCAGGGTACATAATTGCCACAGATTCTTGTACAAGTCATTCTGAATTGAGAAAGCCAGTCGGATGACTAGCGAAACGTCTTCAAGAACTACATTTCAAGTCCAGTTGATCTAATTGAATACAACAGATATAATGTTTTTACTGTTTAATTTTTTTTAGATACAGAAGAGTTAAAGGAGTATTTCTTAGTATACACGAAGTCCTGAAAGAAAACCCAAGCAAAGAATGATGTAGGTAAACAGAAGGTTAAATTTTGTCTGTAGTTCCAAAAGCAACATTTTGACACTGTATCCGGTAGCCCATCTGTACAGGTCACTATCCTAAGGGATTGCAACCAAATAAAACGTTTTCAGGTTTTAAGGTTAATATAATTCCACTACTAAATAAAAAATGCCACCATGAGCTTCATTCACATCTTTCATTCTGTTAGACAAGTATTATTTGTCTGCAGTTCACTCAAGGCTGATTACGGCTTACGGAAATATTGGACTCTTTTTGCCCTCTGCTAATTTCAAACAATTTACATGTGTGTGCATTGTCTTTAAACTCTGCACTTATTTTGTCATTAGGGTATACAATGCAGCATGGATGCTTGTGGTGGGACATCTGAACATTTCCTGGGGTTGGAACAGAGGTGTGTTTAAAACTGCACCCAATTGCTCTTCTGCTGATTGATAAACTAACAGTGCGGGCTTCTGATTTCTGCAACCTCTCTCTAAATGAAGGTATAGTACAATACTGGGGCCATAAAGAGGGTTTTTTAAATATCAACACTGATACACATAAAACCGCATGATGGTTTTAGATGGCAAATTTTAAAGGAAACTGCTGTGTCATAAATACTGTTTTATGTAAACCCACGAATGTAGCATTTAGCATGGTTCCTTTTTTATTTTTCATAGCCAACAGTTTCAGCGGGGATGTACATAAATCCATCTAGCAGATGTGTAAACATGTTTCATAATAGCAGTTGTAAAATATTTCATTAACCACGTCTGGGCTGTCAAATATACTGTGTTATCTGTTTTGGCAAGTGCCTGCATGCTAAAGACAGAGCTCAGTTGTGAAAGATATTTCATATAAAATGTAACAATTGGTACAAAGGATGCAGACACAATGCACCATGGGTTATTTTCCTCTACTATTTTTTTCTATGTATTATTAAACTCATTATATGCGCATGCTCAAATTCACTGGCACAACATACATTTAAGTTTGATTTGCTGATTGGATTTGTCAGATCAGGGTAACTGGGATCTAGACTGTAATACAGGTTTCAGCACAGAGTACCAGTTCAAATCAGGTTTAGCTGGTTTTATTAAAGGGCATGTCCACCCTTTACATTTTTTTTTATATTTAGTAGTGCTTCCTCCCCCAGCCCCAACTGCCATAATATAATTATCAGAAAGTCCCCCGATCTTTACTTAACTTTCTTCTATCCTCCGCCGCACTGACCGGCCTTCTGCTTGCATGAAACAACTGCAAGCAAGGGGCCGGACCTGCAGCCACGTCCCTGATTGGCTGAAAGGCAGCCAATCACGGACATGGCTGTCGGTTGCTTAGAACGCCAGGGAGGAGAGGGAAGGTAAGTAGAGTTTGGAGAACTTTCAGATAATTCTATTATAGCTGTTGGGGCTGGGAGAGGAAGCACTACTATATGGCCAAGGGAATTTACATTATGGGGAGGGAGAACAAAACGAGTGGGGGGTGGGCTGCAGTGCGCATGGCAAGTCTCCCGGAGGAGAGACAGGAGGCAGAATCCTATATGGACTCTGCTAGGCTCCTGGTGCCCAGTTTTTGGGACTTTGTGGGAACATTATAGGAGAACCATTTAGAGCTGGGATGTAAGGTAAGGATTTTATTACACTAAAGAGTGGGGATAGTAGTGGGTTAAATGATAGTTTTGGGGGTTAACATGCCCTTTAATAGCAAAGTTAAAACAAAGGGACATTGCATAATAAACAAAAGTTGCTACTCACTGAACATAAGCTAAATAGGCCTTGGATCTTGATTTGCAGAATCCTCCCCACAAAGCTTCATTAACAGATCATTTTTTTGTCCAAGTCAAACTTTCAATCCTTCCTCCACAGTTAGCATGGACTTACACCTGCCCCAATGTTGCTCCTCAGCTGGGAGCCACCTGACTTATTAGAGGCAGAGTTGCCAGATCAGTGAATTTAAAACACGTGCAGCATGTCTGAGCTAACATTAATATTGTTCATTTTTGTCACTTTGGAATCAGTGCAGCCCATATCCTCCAACCTTCACCTTTATATGTGTACATGTGACACATTGAATTCCTTAATAAATTATTTAATTACTTCATCATTTTGAATGTAAAATGTTTCATATGTTAGATTATAATTGTTAATATGCATTTTGCAAAAAGGGAAGACACCTATTGTTTACATCTCAGTGTGATCTACCTGTGATCTACTTGTTTAGTCTTGCTCCTTATTAATTAGCTATGTCTGCAGAGGCTAGAGAGGGGGAGCGCTAGACCATGATGCCTCATTCTCAGTATAGTTTCCAGAGGAGAAGCATCATGTCTGAGAGTCATTAATTACTTTATCCCCTACTCAGGTATGGCACAAGTGTCTAAATTAGATTAAAATATAGTTATATGTGTTAGGAAGCTGTGTTTATTTCTGTAATATATTAAATTATATAATCTTAAGTAACCAGCTAAACTCTCCCTGTTTCATTATGTGCCATATGGTCAGTTTGCACTATACACATTTTATAGATTTCCCTTATATGGTATGTGATGTTCTTATATATTTTGCTTGTTATTAAGTTCATTGAGACATATACCATGTTATGGATTAATAGATAATTCTATGGTTTATATATATATTCATGTGGTTTACCTGCTATATGTAAACTCGAAAATTCTATCATTTTCTTTTCCTGGTCCATAGCACGGCAGTGAACACAAACGGTTTAATCCCATGATGTCACCCAACAGGCTCCTCCCCAAGCTTATAAAAGTCTGTCCCAGCCTTCCTGCCCTTGTCTTTGAACAACTGTCAAGTATCTAGGTAGAATCAGAGCAAAAAAGGAAGGGGATAGGCACTGCCATGCTACGGACCAGGAAAAGAAAATTTCGGTAAGAAATGATAGAATTTTCGATTTTCCCTGGTCCTGCATGGCAGTGAACACAAATGGGATTTGAAAAGCTTAATACAAGGGAGAGAGACAAAGTTAGATGCAAATTTAAAAAATGTATTTCTGCATGGCAGCCGAAAGGACTTTTGTGCCAAAAGAAGACTGTTCTGATAAAAATGCATCAATTTTGTAATGTTTGATGAAAGTAGACAGAGATGACCAGGTGGCTGCTCTACAGATTTCTTCTGGAGAAGCCCTGGCACTGAATGCCCAGGATGTCGCCATTGACCTCATAGAATGGGCTGTGATCCTATAGGGTAGAGGTTTCTGCTTTGCTAAGGTATGCCTACTCGATTGCTGTCTTAAGCCATGAAGCTATAGTGGCTTTGGCTGGTCTGCATCCCCTTCTGTTTCCTTTGAACAGGATGAACATGGCATCTTCCTTGCGGAAACTTACAGGTTTATTCAATAAAAGTTCTTATCATTTAAAATGGTGCTAATTTTGCCCCAACCAATCGGATGTTATCTTTCAAATGTTAAATAAGATCTGATTGGTTGGGGCAAAATTAGCACCATTTTAAACGATAAGAACTTTTATTGAATCTCCCTGTTTGTGTTTTGGTGAGTTATACTTGAAGAGCCCTTTCTACGTCCAAGCAATGGGGAAATGGTAGTGCCTCTTCTGATGTTTCCTTCAAGGTTGGAAGGATGATATCATGATTAATATGGAAATCAGACACTACCTGAGGCAGGAACGAGTTGTCCGGTCTCAGAATAATTCTGTCTGGGAGGAATTGAGTGAATGGATCCGAAGCCCAACGGGCTCTGATCTCGGCTACTCTTCTGGCTGAAGAGATGGCTACTAGAAATGTAGTTTTTATGGTTAAAGATTTAATGTCACATCCATCTAGAGGCTCAAAAGGAGGTCCTTGAAGATAATCCAAGAACTTGGAAAGATCCCAAGGTGGAACCCTGGGTCTGATCTTTGGAAAAACGGATGATCGGAGGGTCTGATGCCAGAGGGATGTTGGTGATGGCTGATACTTGAGATTTTAGAGTAGCTTTGCTGAGTTTCATTTCCAAGCCTGATTGCAGAAAGCCTGTGATTGTCTCCACTGATGTGGACATGGGGTCTTGATTGGTTGATTTGCACCATTTGCAAAAAGTTTCCCAAGTCCTGTAATAGGTTCTGGAGGTGGAAGGTTTTCTGGCTGCCATTAAAGTGGATATTGTAGAGTCAGAAAGGCCTCTGTTCTTCATGGTGGAGGTCTCAATAGCCAGGACGTCAGGTGGCGATGTCACATCCATCTAGAGGCTCAAAAGGAGGTCCTTGAAGATAATCCAAGACCTTGGAAAGATACCAAGGTGGAACCCTGGGTCTGATCTTTGGAAAAATGGATGATCGGAGGGTCTGATGCCAGAGGGATGTTGGTGATGGCTGAGATGGCTGATACTTATTGTAGAGTCAGAAAGGCCTCTGTTCTTCATGGTGGAGGTCTCAATAGCCAGGACGTCAGGTGGAGATGCTCTGGGTTCTATAGAGCCACTGGTCCCTGGAGAAGCAGATCCCTCCTTTGTGGAAGTTTGATTGGAGGGGCTATACACAACTGGAGAGCCCAGGAGAACCATGCCCTCCTTGGCCACCATGGGAGGATAGCTATTACCTAATACCTGTTCCGTTTTCTCTGATCTTCTTCAAGACCTTAGGGATGATGGCTATTGGAGAGAATACATACATCAGTGGGAACGACCACTTGACCGAGAAGGCATCTGTCCTGGGTATCGAGAGAAAAATCTCTCCAGCTGTGTGTTGTACCTGGTGGCCATCAGGTCTATGGATGGAACCTCCCAGGTCTGGATGATCTGACTGAAGAGGATTCAATTTCCATTCCTCCTGCAGAAGAACTTTCCTGCTGAGGAAGTCTGCCTCCTTGTTGGTTGCGCCAGGAATATGGGACAAGCTTATGTCTGACTGGTGATTTTATGCCCAGAATAAGATTTTCTTCGCTATTTCCCATAATTTAGCACTCTGAGTCCCCCCTCTGTTGTTTATGTATGCAACCATCGTCAAATTGTCCGACCGAATTAGAATTGCTTTGCCTTCTATGACTGGTTGGAAGTGAAGAAGTGCTAGGAGGACAGCCGTCAGCTCTCTTTGGTTTTGAGATGCTGGGGGATTTGACTGGATTCAGGGCTCTTGGGCTAATTTGTCTTGAAAAGTGGCTCCCCAACCGGAGGGACTGGCATCCGTCGTGATTGGTTCCCACTGATGTGGTTTGAGATGGATCGGCCTTTAGTAGTCAGCTTTTGTCCACCACTTCAGTTTTGTTCTGATGGGAGAGGGGAGAATAATCAGCTGGTTTGGGTTTCCCTGAGTCACACACTGTGATAGGAAGGACATCTGAAGGGGTCTGACGTGAGACATGGCCCATTTGACCGAATCCAGGGTGGCCGTCAGTTTGACTATAACATGCTGACACATCCATGCTGTTGAGGCTAGAAGCGCAACAAACTTCTTCATCTCCCAAATGAGGTCGTCCCTCTTGGATTGTGGGAGGGACACTGTCATAGCCAGAGTATCTATGTTGTTCCCCAGGAAGAGAAGACTCTGGGATGGGTAAAGGCATGATTTTATTAGATTCGGAATCCAACCCAATTTTCTCAGACACTGAAGGGTCATCAGGGTGTGAGCCTCGAGAGTCTGCCGGTCTTTTGCCTTGATCAGAATATCATCCAAGTATGAGAAAATCTGGACTCCCTGGAGCCTGGGATGAGCAATCATGGGGCTTAGAACCTTGGAGAATAATCTGGGTGCCGTGGCCAGGCCAAATGGTAAGGCTTTGTATTGGAAGTGAAGGTCCCATACACAGAAGCGGAGATACTTTCTGTGGCTCTGGTTGATGGGAACGTGGAGGTAGGCATCTTGAATGTCTACTTTTGACATCCACTCTCCCTGAGATAGTTGCATAGTCACTGATCTCAGGGTCTCCATCTTGAATTTTTGGATGTGTAAAAATTGATTGAGGTATCTTGGATTCAGAATGGGTCGGAATTCTCTGTATAATTTCTTTTTTAGGAATAAGGGGGAGTAGATCCCCTTTTTTGTTTCCAAAGGAGGAACTTGTTCTATGAAGACCATCCAAAGGCTTGGGCCTGATGAGGTCTGAGTGGTAGAACAGAGGAACCTGTTTGTTGGAGGAAAAGATTGGAACTCCAGGGGATATTCTTGGTTTATTATCCGAAGAACCCAAGCATCGGTGGTAATTTGAGCCCAGGCTCTGTGCCCCCTACTTTCGACAGGTGGGCTCCCTGACCTTTATTGGTGTGACCTGGGCTTGGCACCTCTCCCTCGAAAGGACTGGCCTGCGCTGGAGTTTTATGCCCCTCTTTGTGTAAAAGGTTTCACTGGTTGGTATTGTCTCGCATCCCTGAGATTAGCAGAGGACGGTGGAAATACATTCCTCTGTTGTCTAGAGGAAGGGAGGCTCTTTTTGGAGCAGTTCTTCTCAATTAAGTCTTCTAGCTTGCTTCCAAAAAGCATATTGCCTTCAAATGGAATGAATGCTAGGCCCTGTTTGGATTGGGCGTCCGCCTTCCATTGTCTAAGCCAGATTGCCCTCCTGGCTACGACTGAAGCTCCCGTGGATTTGGCAGTGAGTCTGATAGAATCTATTGAAGCTTCTGAGATAAATTCATTAGATAATTTAATATATTTTATCATAGTGGAGAGAATATCTCTGGGAACTCCATTTTAGATGCCCTCTTACAGTTCTTGGAGCCAAATATTATTATCTCAGGCCAAGCTGGTAATGGCAATAGATGGTCTGAGGGCTGCTCCTCCTAATAGATAAATCTTCTTCAGAGAAGACTCTTCCCTTTTGTCCATTGGGTCTCTGAGTGAAGCTGATTCTTCAGACACTAGAGATGAAGGTTTGATGCTTTGATAATAGGAGTATCCACCTTGGGAATATTGTCCCAAGATGAAGAATTGGATGGAGACAGAGAAGTATTCCCGTAGTTCTGAGACAGAGTATGTTCTATATGATAGTTCCCATTGTTTTAGGATGATCTCCTGAATGTGTTTGTGAACAAAGAATGAGGTAGAGTCATCCTTTTTGTTGGCAAACATCAAGTCTAATGTGCTTGGTGTAGATGGTTCTGCAATTCTTAATGATTTCCTCATCCTTTTGATTAACTGACCCAAAGCCTCATGAGTGAGGGAGGGTTCAGGAAGGATGTCTGGGAGTGCAGAATCTCCATCTAAGTCTGTAGTTTCTCCGGGTTCTAACTCCACATGAAGGTTAGGAGAAAGAGGGACTGATTGAGAGGTAACTCCTGAAGGGGCTGGATGGATCATGGCCGATACTTTAGTGAATTATCAGTGAAATCCTTGACTGTGGAGAGCAATTATTCTGATCCTTGGTTGGATTTGGAAGTCATGCAGGTGGAACATAGTTTGTGGCCCCTGATGGCTTGATTATCACAGTTGGCACACTCCTTAGGGTGATGTCTCTCTCTGGATGATCTGAAAGAACAAATCAGGTTAATTATTTGACAGTATGGAAAAAATCCTAAATTGTGCGTTCTCTCTTTAAGGAAATCATTCTCACCCCTTGAATGCGATCTGTCTCTTTTGTGTGAAAACATATCAGGCAGGCACAGCAAAGAGACATAGGGGCATATTTATAAAAGAGCGAAAAGTAGCGAAATGTTTTTGCATTCGCTTTTCGCATGGGTTTTCGCCAAAAAGACAGTTAACGCTATTTATAAAGGCAGCTTTTACGAATGGCGAAACCGTTTCCGCGAGCTATCGCTAAACCCTTTTCGCCTTACTTCGCAATGGTAATTTTAGCGAAAAAGGAGCAAAAAGGCATAACGCTATGTATAAAAGAGCGAAAAGTGGTTTTTGCGTTAAAAAGAGCGAAAGATTAGCGCGACCCTGAAGGTGGTGAAAAGTCATTGTTTGAGCGAAAAGGCATTCTAATGGGTAATATGCCTTGAAAAAGCGAACGCGCATTAGAAGGGCGATTGCGCATTAGAGTGTAATATGCCTTGGCAAAGCGACATTAGAAAGGCGAACGCGCATTAGAATGTAATATGCCTTGGAAAAGCGAACGCACATTAGAAAGGCGAACGCACATTAGAAAGGCGAACGCACATTAGAAAGGCGAACGCACATTATAATGGAATATGCCTTGGAAAAGCGAACGCGCATTAGAAAAGCGACCGCACATTAGAAAGGCGAACGCACATTATAATGGAATATGCCTTGGAAAAGCGAATGCGCATTAGAAAGGCGAAGAAAATTGTATTCCAATTGAGAAATTCTAAGAAGATTGACTAAATAAGACATGGCTGACTTCTTGGTAAATGTGAGGTGGCCATTTTGAACTTGACATCATTTTCTAGTGGGCTTTTCTGGTTTCGAATGGTTTTCACAATGCAGTCTTCTTAGATGCGTTAAGTTTTCGCTGCGATACTTTTCGCTCTTTATCGTGTCCGTTCGCCTTTTTCAGCCGCGAAGTGTGTTTTTTTCGCTTTTTTATAAATAAGGCGAAACAAAGCCCCAAATGGCGCTATTTTTGCTGCAATGTGCTGCGCTAATTATTTGGCGAAAAAGACAATCCTTTATAAATATGCCCCATAGTCTTGATGAGAGACATGAAATCAAATAGACTGACATGGAATTCCCATTGGGTAGAAACTCACATAATGCAGGAAGAACCTCTGCAGACACAGCACTTGACCAACCAATCTGGCAGTGATTGAAGCAAAATTTGCATCTCCAGCATGACAAGCAGCAGCTGGGACGCTGAGCCGCCAAGAATTTAAATCCTCTGCTACTTCCGGGTTCAACATGAGGTTTGCGGGAATAGCTCTGTGCAGGCAATAGCTCTGTGCAGCTGATAATGGCAGCTCCCCTTACCCTTATGCAAGCGTGAGTTTAGGGCTTCACGGGGGAGCTAGTGGATGATGCCTGTTGCGAGACAGGAGGAAAAAAGACAAGGGCAGGAAGGCTGGGACAGACTTTAACAAGCTTGGGGAGGAGCCTGTGTGTGACATCACGAGATTAACCCGTTTGTGTTCACTGCCATGTAGGACCAGGGAAAATGAGAATGTTAATTACATTTATATATCAGGGAATGTCTAACATTGGTAAAGTGATTTTGATTATAAAAGAACTTTGTACATATTTTTAAATATATCATTTTCAGTAAAGTTTCCAGAGGAGAAGCATCACGTCTGAGAGTCATTAATTACTTTATCCCCTTCTCAAGATGTATCATACACAGCTGAAAAAAATCCCAATTTCTATGAAACTGTTGCCTGCTGCTGAAGTTGGACCAGCCGGTGAACCTGTGGCTGTATTATGAATTTTAAAACAATATATGTCCTTTAAAGGTTACACTAAAAGGGACACATATGAAATACATATGCTGCAAGTTTATTAAATATTTGCTTTATGGCATGCTGATGTCATAGGTGTTAAAAAAAAATCTGTTGCAACTATATAATGCCCCATAGCAGATCAGATTTAAAGGGAATGTCCATCCATAAAACAAAAAAATGGTTACTTATCTTCCCCAATTCCAAACGATATATTCAGCACATTATTAAATGTATTACTAACCAGATCTTTATGGATAATTATTGTCCCCATTCTGGCAGAGGAAGGTGGCTCCTCCCTCCATGCAGTCAATCAAGGCTGTGACTGCTGACAGTGATGGACTGCTCCTTATTCTGCTGTCTCTTTTGCACATACCCACGTTCCCAAAGGCTCTGCCAGGAAGTAGAGAATGGGGGAAATACTTATAATTAAATATCTGGTTAGAAATGCATTTTATAAAGTTTTAAAGATAGCAGGTGGGGTTAGGGGCAAATACAGTAAATGGCAAGGGGACTGTTTCTTGTTTTAAGTGTGGCCACACCCTTTAATGCTGCTATATAGTTAAAAAAAACTTCAGGCAAAAATTGAGAAAAAATACATTTTATCCAGTACTGTCCCATACATTCTGACACCCTAACCCCTTAAAGCAGAACTGTGGTATCCAGACAAGTTGATTATACATGAACAGCCAGTTTTTACCTTAAAAACGAGCCATCAACCACCTCTCTTCGTGCTACACAGCCCAAGATATAATGAAATTACTAACCAAAAGTTTAATGGGTGGAAAGATGACATTCCAAAGGCTGCTCCTCCACCTCGCCGCCAGCCCAACACAGCCTCAAACTTCACTAAAATGGTTTCTTATCATTGGATGATGTGTAGACCAAATCAATGATGCCCTCTAAAAATTACCAAATGGGTTTGCATTGGAGCAAATGGAATGAAAGGTTTCACTTTCAATAAAGTTAGTCATACAGGCGTTGAATTAAATTTGATTGATTACATACTTCTCACATAATTGTGCAATGTGCAAACATTTTCCAACCTGCCCAATCGAGTTTTGATTGACTCTCTACACTCGATATGGGTCGCTTTTGATTGATCGAATGCAAAAAAGAATCAATCGGAAAGTGATTTAGTTAAAAGAAACGCTTTTTACAATCAATCATATCAAAACATTGACCAGTATAAAGCTAGAATTATTTATAGCTTTAGCTTTACAGAAATTGATTTCCCAGGCTAATGGCTTTTAATGAGCAATATGATGTCCTTGGTTTTGCTCAGGTATGTGTTGATGAAAAGCATGACTGCCAGTGAATATGGATGATTATTCCTACTTCTACTAATGTAGAGAAAATAAAAACAGTAGGATGGCTATATCTTTATGTTAAACATGGTGTACAAATGATGATGTAATTGCAGAAATAGAGTGGAAGCCTCACTGGTAGAAATGTGTACAAGAAGACGCTGTGTACATTCATTTTAGGTCTCTATACAAACCAGCTCCACATGCAAAGAGCAAAGGATGCAAGTCCTAATCGCGGTGCACTTCATAGTTTTGAGATGCATAGAAAGTCATTGAGAATTATAAACTTTTAACTAGGCTAACTAAAATGTAAAATGGTGTTTTTTTATATTATTTCTAAACAAAGAAAGGCCAAATAAACACATTTTTTTTAATATGTTAACAGAAAACAAGATTGCAACTGATGCTTTCAAAAAATCGTTTTGTGACAGGATACAGTTGATCCAGAGGAAAGAAAAAAGGGGGAAAAAACAGCATGAAGGGAAACTTCCTGACTACAAATGGCAATTGGAAAGGATCCCTGGATCAATTAGGACTAACTGTATTAATACAAATCATTTTCAATATTTTAGAAACTTATGAACTTACCACATTTGCTGGTAGACAATTCCACGGTTTAACTGTTCTTACTGCAAAGAAAAAAAATAATCTGGATTAAGGATGAAATAAGCTATTGCACCAGAGAGTTTATTTGCACTTTCCTTAAATGTATTTGTATAAAATGATCATATCCCCACTTAAGCTCCTGCTTCTCCAGTGTAAACAGCCCCACCTTTTTTAATCTGTCTGCATAGTCAAGCCCCTCCCCCTTATTAATTTATAATGCACTGCATATTCCAAATAAGGCCTTACCAGTGCTTTGTGAATAGGAAGAATATTTTTCTACTTTGATTTAATACCCATCTTTAAAGACATACTTTTGCTATAATGTTCTTAAGGGTTGCCTACCACCAACCACTATAATAAAACTAAAAAAAACACGTTCAGATATCTACTTACAGCCCCTTCGCTCCTGCGAGTCTCCTCTAGTCAAATTCAGAAAGAGTTTTTTACTGTGAGAACGGTAAAACTATGGAACGGTCTTCCATTGGACATTGTGATGGCAGGTTCATTGGATAGTTTCAAGAAAAAGCTGAATGAGTTTTAAAAATAAAGAATGATGAATGGTTCTGGTTTTGATACATAAAGTTGGAGTTGATCCAGGGATATTGTTGATTGCTAATCAGGAAAGAAATTTTTACCACTTCATACTGTTTTTTGGGTATTTTGCCTTCCTCTTGATCAACAGATGCCCGTCTGAACCAGGCATAAGCAAGGCAAATCTCTGATGCCTCAGTAAAAAATAATGACAGTCAAGTAAAGCCAAAGCCTTTATATATGTATTATGAAAGGGGAACTGTGGTCTCCAAACAAGTTAAGTTGAAATGAAAGGCCAGTTTCCTATTAACCACCTCTCTACGTGCTCCACAGCCCAAGATATAAAGAAATTACTGACCAGAAAGTTAATGGGTTGGAGGCTGACATGTGACATTCCTAAGGCCCCTCCTCTACCTTGCCGCCAGCAAGCACAGCCTCGGACTTCAGTGACAGGACAGGAGACAGGAAGTCCCTCCCTGCTGTGTGAAGATCCCCCACAGAGAAGGTAAGGGAATCTACAGCCCTACTCTCCCCACAGAGTTCTCACTCTGCCTAAAAAGGCTGTTTTCACACAGTTTTCTGTAGGGGAGGTCTGAGTGGTCCTCGACACCCGTGAGTGGGCTGGGCAATGGCACCCGAGAGTGGGCAGGGCAACGGCACCCACAGATGGGCAGGGTTAAGGCAACCATGAGTGGATGGGGCTAAGGCACCCACAAGTGGGCAGGGCCACATGGGGCTGTAAGGGAAGGGGCCATGGGGGCCTGCAAATGGAGGGGCCATGGGGTCCATGAGTGGAAGGGACCAGGGGGGCTTTCAAGAGGAGGGGGCTGCAAGGGGAGGAGGAGACATAGGGCAGATTGACTGTGATCTGCTGACAAGGTTTTAGCACAGGAAGCAGAAAGTGTAGGGGACCCGGTGATGCTGCAGCTATATCACACACAAAAATGCAAAATAAACAATGGAAATAAATTGCAAAAATCTCAGGAAAGCAATTCCTATCAATTTACCAAAAGTCATTTTTGAACCACAATTCCCCTTTAACAGTGCAAAGCAGGAGAAGGTTCAAAAGACAACAACTACATTTAAAAGGGGTATGGAGAAGCTTAGTTACAAATGGTTGTCACATAATTTTTGTGTTGGTCACTTCAAACCAATATATATGACTATGAAGATTTAAAGGGTATGTACAGTGGCAAATTTGTTTTTTTTAAATTGCCAATTAGTGAAAACTATAATTCATCCCCACTATCACTTTACAGTTTTTTTGTTGATCTGCCCCTATTTCAGTAGATATCCAATCAGAAACATCTTACATTCTAGAATTTGTGTAAGTAGTTTTGCTGTAGCTGGAATGGTTTGACAGTTGGTGTGCTGTATGCAGTTTTGACAGTTGGTATGTGGGAAAATAGTTAGGTCAGTGGTCAAAGCCTGAGCAAAACAAGTATTGTATTGAAGACATGCAGCAACACACTCACCTCAGAGTAAGTGCTACTTACATGTATTTATTTATAGTCTAAAATGATGCAAAGTCATTTTTCAGTATACATACACTTTAAGATATTCGTCTTACTGCTAGAACTTCCATTAGGATATCCTATGGGGTTAGTTTTATTTTTAACTGCAGAAAGAAATGGGGGAAATGTAATAAATGTCATGATTAAAACCAGTTGGAAAAACCTACCTTGCTCCATATTAATACAGGTCAGCAATAATAGGAACTGTATTTACTTAAGTGGATATACACACAGCGAGTACAGTACAATTATAAAGATTATAGGAAGTTGTTTCACATAAATTCCAATTGCATTATTTTTTTTTTTGCAATATACAGGGTGGCATATACCCAGTACCACCGTAGCTCCTCACTAACCCATTTGCCCATTTGTTTTGATGTATAAGAGGGGTCAGCATGGGTTTAGGAGGCCATTTGCAGTGGATTTTGCAAGCGCAAAAGTGATGCAGCTGTTCCAGCAAAATTCTTAAAATGAGCTAAACCAACCTCTAAAACATGGGCAAAAGACAGAAAGAGTATGAGGCATAGATTTCCAAAGCCAAAGTGAAAAGAGGCTGTGATTTTCAACCCAGAATCCTCCGTAATATTGTAACATTTTTAGGTTGGTTAACCTTCTTGTAAACAAGTATCCCTGAAAATCTTTGAATCTTATGAATAAACACCATCACAAGCTCCTTATGTACATAATGTATATCATTCTCTTTGGCACAGCAGTGTAGTATCAAATGCAAGATATTATTTTGCAGCAAATCTTATTCCCCAGTGATTTTACTCATTACAGAAATCAAAGCTTCGCAAAGCAGATCAACAATCAGAAAGTTCTCGCTATAAAACGAGAGAAAAAGAGATCAAATTGTTCTAGATTTTTTCTTTCTTAAATTGATGTATCTTTACACACACAGAGGTTTTACCCCAATCACTTGAAGGAAATTGCAATTCATGTGGTCAAATCACATCCACTTCAACATTCGGGTACTGTATAAAAACCGACCAAAGTAATCAAGGAAAATGTACAATGTTATCGCAGAAAAAATGTTGCATTATAACTAATTATTCGCTGCCTGAGTATTAATTAAAGAAGAACTACTGTCTCCTAGTAAATTAAGCTTATAAAATTGCCTCCTCTGTGCATTTCCATTTATACTTAGGCAAAATAACCACTGTACATATATTGTATCCAATCAGTAGCATCGCTATGGGGAGCATGCTGGGAGAAAACTGCCTCCATTGGTGCTCGCCATTGACTTGCATTTTGCAGGATCGCTGTACAATTATTATATAAGGGATAATACGCTACCTACAGTGTAATATAAGGAGATTACACCACCAAGGAGTTCCCTGACCATATAAAAACACGAGGCCGTAGGCCGAGTGTTTTTATAGAGGTCAGGGAACTCCAAGGTGAAGTAATATCCGTATATTATTCTGTAGGTAGCGTATTATTCCATATAATACATAAGGTTAAAAAAGGAAAAAAAAGGCGACCACCCGCCGCGCACCCCCTCCCCAGCAGCCCCTCCAAGCCCCAAGGGAGGGGAAAGGAAGGGCCCGCTGGGAGGGGTGGGCCCTGAGAAGGGGCCTTTTGGGGCTTAAGGGGTCCCGCAGCGCGAACCAGGACCCCCCTCCCCGGCCCTATCAGGGCCTTTGCGGCACTTACAAGTGCCCTTGCGGCTCTGACAAGAGCCCTTTAGGGCTTAGGGGTCCCGCAGCGCGAACCGGGACCCCCCTCCCCAGCCCTATCAGGGCCTTTGCGGCACTTACAAGTGCCCTTTGGGGCTTAGGGGTCCCGCAGCGCGAACCGAGACCCCCTCCCCGGCCCTTGTAAGGGCCCTTGCGGCACTGACAAGTGCCTTTGGCGGGGGTCCCGCAGCTCGAACCGGGACCCCCAGTGTGCGGCTCTTAAAAGAGCCCTTGGGCGACGTCTTCGGGCGATGTCTGAAATCTGATTGGTTAATGTAAAGCATGTAAACCAAGCATAAAAAAATTGACCAATCAGAAATGGATTAGGGTTTTCTGCAAACCTATATAAAGAGGTGCACTCCGCTGCGGAACTCAGATGCCATCGCAGTAGATGGCTAAAGATAGAAGAAAGAAGCAGCTGGCAACATTGGCTCCGCTGAGGCCGGCGGTGCCAGCGGGCTCACTGGCGGACGCAGTGAGTCTGCCTGGGCGAACGCAGTGAGTCTGCCTGGCATCGGCGACCTGAGTGGGGTTGGTGTCGCCAGCCTGAAGAAGTCGCGTCAGATCAAGACGCCGGCAACATCGGCCTCGTTGAGGTCGCCGGCGCCTCCTGGCAGCCGCAGGGGTACCTCTCGGGGGTCGGCGGCCTCAGCAAAGCTGGTGTCGCCGGGACTGGAAGAAAGGAGACGCCGCCCAAGGGCTCTTTTAAGAGCCGCACACTGGGGGTGACCACGCCAAAGGCACTTGTCAGTGCCACAAGGGCCCTTACAAGGGCCGGGGAGGGGGTCCCGGTTCGCGCTGCGGGACCCCTAAGCCCCAAAGGGCACTTGTATGTGCCACAAGGGCACTTGTAAGTGCCGCAAAGGCCCTGATAGGGTCGGAGAGGGGGGTCCCGGTTCACGCTACGGGACCCCTTAAGCCAAAAAGGCCCTTCTCAGGGCCCCGCTGGAGGGTGCCTCCACCCCTCCCAGCGGGCCCTTCCCCTCCCTGCCAGCGGCGGGACAGGGGGCTTGGAGGGGCTGCTGGGGAGGGGGTGCCGGCCCCTTCCCGGCAGCCCCTCCTAGCCTTCTGTTCCGAGATTGCCGCGAGCGGGGAAGGGGTTGGGAGGGGCTGCTGGGAAGCCCCTTAGCAGAGGCGTCGGGAAGGGACTTAAAATTACCGCAACACATCGCGGCCGCGATACATATCACGGCAATAGCGCTCGCCATTTTAAATACGGCGATAGCGCTATTTTCTCGGCCGCGATTTCTCGGCGGTAATTTTTTGCGCTAATACCGTTTTTTTATAAATATGCCCCAAAGTGTTCAGGTCAAATTTAATGATGACAATACATGTCTGCAATTTTTTCAAATATAATGTAATATTTCTTAAAGGGTAATTAAACAGTTGTAGGGGGGTCTTTTATAAAAAAATAAATAAACAAAGTATTATAAAGAGAAGATGGGAAATCTTGCTCCTTTCTCCCTTAGTTACTTACATGAACCGCAATAATTAAGTGAAAACAGCGCTCCTCCACTCCATGCCAGGTCCTCCTTCCTCTCCCATGCCTATGTAAGAGATGCTGCATATCAGAATGGGAATTTTCTGTAGCGTGGAAGCTGTCACTAAGCACGGGAGTGCTGTATTTGCTAACAGGCTGTGACTATAGGAATTGCTAGACCTTTTGCAACCTGACATAAAAATTGAGAAAACTCCCACCTTCCCATACCCAAAGGTTCAATTCAGGTATCGACAATGTTTATGGCCACCTTTATTCAAACAGTCTCCATGTGTAAAATAACATAAAAAAACACGAATAAATATACCATATATACTTGAGTATTAACCGAGGTTTTAAGGTTTCAAAAGTACCTTAAAAACCTGGCCTCAGTTTATACTCGAGTCAGAGGAAAAATTGGCGAGCCTACCGGTTTCAGATTGTAGGCACCACTCAGCGATGCAGCAGGAGACCTGAAGAGGAGCCAGAGTCCAGTCAGAGGCACAGGCAGGAGACTGGAGAAATTTCAGAGCACTGGCAGGAGACCGGAGACCAGGACTGGAGCAGAAATGCAGAACACGCAGGCACGTCAGGCACATGCCCTTCTTATGCCTACTTAGCGCCTCTTCACTGCTGCCTGTCATGGAGGAGCCTTCACGGAGCGATCCGCTCAGCACTCCGCAAAGCCCTCAAACAGTAAGGAGTGTGTATGGGGGGTTAAGGGGTGGGTTAAGAAGTACAGTGTACAGTGGGGTGGGGGTGGGTGGTAAAGGAGCTTTACCCATGGCAGTTGTTAATGTATTTTATTACAGTAGCATATGTTGTGCTATTTTATTATGGGGGCCAAATTACTTTGCCACTCCATATGTTTTAAAACCACAACTCCCAGCAACCAAAGCATGCTGGGAGTTGTAGTTTACAAACATCTGGAGTGCCATGGAATAATTTTTACTAATTACAGGTTTGCATTAGTGTTCATATTTTCTACTCTCGGTTTATTCTCGTCAATTATTTTAACTCCTTTGTTCAGGTAAAAATAGGTACCTCTGTTTATACTCAGGTGGGTTTATACTTGAGTATATACGGTAGAGTGTATAAAGTGTAAAGTGTATAAAACAGATATTAACATGACTGATTGCAGCTGCTTATTGCCCCTTTAAAAGTACTTTCTTTTTATACAATGTAACATTTTCCCTTTAAGGGCTAGGCCACACTAGTGCGTTTTTCACGCGTTTGCGCACGCGTTTCGTGCTCGTGGTTGCGCCTGCAATTCTCGCTAAAATGGAAATCGCGGGAATGCAAAAATTACCGCGATTTCCGATGCGCATGCGATTGCGCGTCCGTTCGCGTTTTGGTAACGCATGCGTTCACCATTTTTGGTGCATTAATGCAGCGTTTCTATAACGCGAAAGGCGAAAACGCGAACGCACAAGAAAAGCGCACACAATTGCGTGCGATAACGCTCGCGATTTTGTGCGCGATTCCTTCGCGTTGCAGTGTGGCCTCAGCCTTAGTAGCTATAAGTAAAATAGGAAATACCTAGCTATGTAATATAAGTAATATGTCGCCCCATAAAATGTAGCACATTTTTCGCAAGTCTCTGACAAATAGAGTACTGCCATGTATTAAACCAGATTCTTATTAATTCATCTGGTCCCATTAAGTTTATTGTTAGTACATTAAAAGGTAATAAATGGAGCTTTAACTAGAAGCCCTTTAAAATATTTCTTTATAAGCTATTTGACGATTATCATGTTAAAGGCAAGCCAAGTGACCATTAAATATTCAGCACATGTGATGTTAATTGGCTCCTTTTACGTAATAATCAAAGTTTTCTAATTGCGAAAAAAAAAATGTAATCAGGTGAGAGATATTGATTTGTAAGGATCTGATCAATCATCGGCATAGCTAGCTTGTCTTGCTGTGTGTGCTGATTGTTCAAAGCAAGAGTCAGGTTGTGCTACAATGTTTTCCCCCTGGGCGACAAGTAATGGATGACTGTGTTTCTATTTGTAATTACTGTGTGCATTCATCAGATGAAAGGCACTTGTTTACACAAACACCAAAAATAATGGCTTCTATGATGATGACAGCTAATGTAATGAGATCCAAGGATGTAACATGAAAAACATAAATTAGTAGAATAAAAGGAATGAAACCACTTTTACATTCGATGCAAGCACCTCGGTGAATGAAGTTGCTAAAACACTTGCAGGAGATATATAACCTTGAGATCAAAAATAATAAATGAGTTTTGCCTTCACTTTATTGACAATCATGAAAGATTTACCTTGAAGGGCAAGATTAAGTTACACAGAACCTCCAGCAACTTTTAAAAAGGCATGTCCACCCATAAAACTAAAAACTGGTGACTTGTCAGTCACCTGCCCACAATTCCAACTGCTATTTTAATCAGTTTATCATATACATTTGTAACAATATATTTAACAATAAGTTCTCTGCCTTTCTGGCAAAGGTATCTGCCTCCTCCCTCTGTTCATTGAGCTTTTTTTTAAGCTTGCACATTTGCAGGGGAAACAACAGTCAGTCAGCACTAACAGACTTGATTGACTGCATGAAGAATGGACCAATTTAACTCTATCAGAATGGAGGAACTAATTATAGTTAAATATCTGATTAATAATCCTATGTAATAAGAGTCTAACTGCTGCATCCATGCTGCAGTCCGTGTGTGTGTGTCACTGCAGTTCCTATGGACTGACCACTAGAGGGAGATGGTAAGATTCTCTCTGCAGTTCCCATTGACTCACCACTAGAGGGAGAAAAACAGGAAACACATACAGAGGCAGAACACAGCAATTACACAGACTGCAGGTAAGGTTGCTTGGGACAGAGGGGGGGACCCCTGGATTTGGGATAGAGGGGTGATCCCTAGATTTGGGGTCGTTATCGGAAAATACTGGGCGTTATCGGAAAATAACGTTCGTTATTTTACGATAGCGAACGTTATTTTTTCGATAACGATCTTTTATAAATAGGGCCCTATGTCCCTTCCTCAGGTATAAGGAAGGGACATAGTGTTCCCAGAAACGTTGTGTGTTCAAATAAATTGTTAAATTCACAGATATAGTGTGCTCCTCCTTTTGCTTCTTTATCTTGGCTTACTTAGGCCCATGGATTAGAGGGCTGGAGGATTGCACCTATCCATTGTCTGGCAAACAGCCAACAGCAGTGTGCTGGGGTGACCCTGAACTGTATTAAAGGGCATGTCCACCCCAAAATTTAACTTTTGATATGTGGTAGGGCATGCTCCCCCAGCCCCAACCGCATTAATATAATTGTTAGAAAGTCCCCCGATTCTTACTTACCTGCCCTCTCTCCCCTGCTGCAGTGTTCAGGCCCTCTGCTTGCATGGAATTGAAAGCAGGGGGCGGGACCGCAGCCGCGTCCGTTGATTGCTGAGAGGCAGGGAGGGCTGCACTGAGCATGCCTCAACCTTGATGGGTTGAGGAAGTCCGCACAGCAACGAGTCACACACTGCTCTACACAGCGTTTCCTGGACTTTGGAGGGGCACAGCAGGAACTATTTGAGCAGGAATGTAAGGTAAGGATTGTTTTAAACTACTTGATGTGGCCAGTAAGGGGTTAAATTTTAGTTTTGGGGGTGGACATGCCCTTTAAGTTAGTTACAGACAGTTTTAGGTTAAGAATGTACATGTTGTAGTCATTCTTATATATTGTCGGTATACAGCAAAGATGCAAGTCACACTTCACATGTACATTTTCATGCATGGTAGAAGGGGAACTGTGGTCTCCAAACATTGATTTTAAATGAAAGGCAAGGTCCCTACCTTTAAAATAAGCTACCAACCACCCTCTACCTGCTGCACAACCCAGATATGAAGAAATCACTGATCAGTCTGCAGTCACAATACTAGCACATGCTCATTGCAAGAGAAAGCAGAAGAAACCAGGAAGACATCAAGTTACAGTGACTAAAAGAGGAGTGGGAGGGGCCACGATGCTATCACATTCTTTCAGAGCAGAAGCAGAAGTGCAGGGATATGGTGATGGTGCTACCATATCACACATACAAATTGTAAATATCTTCAAACTATGTAAAAACACCAAAAATTTAAAAAACAAAAATAATTGCAAAAGAAAAGTATCAATTTACCTGAAATCATTTTTCGAACTAAAAACGATGCAACAAAAAATCCCTTCCCCCACCAGGCTTTTAGTGCTCCCTTTAACCCCATAAAATGATATAGGCTTCTCCATTGTTATCTCTTGTTAAGAAGCAAAAATAGAGGAAAGGTATAGAAGAAAGCATGAAAGCTAATGGCTGTTACATGTACTGACCCAAATTCATTTAGCATTAATTCTCCAATTACCAATACAAGGGCCTTGCTCACATATGGGTCTAAGACATGAGTTACATAAAAGGTTATCACAATATTTAGCTGAACAATACGCTAAGTAATGGAAACATTAGTAAACTGTTATAGTGAGCATCCAACAGGAATAGGAACATATATATATGGCTGCCTTTTGTATCGGTGTGCATGGAATCCACACTATTTGATTTCTTCTTCAGGAAAAGGAACATATTCAGTGTTTATTGCAACAATATTACAATGCCATAAACTAAAAGTAAAGAACTTGCATTTTCACAGAAATTGAGGTGTTGTAAACATTTTTTCTGTGGTTTAGGTAAATTTAATAAGATGAATAGCCAAATTTCATTTATAACCTTTGATAGATTTGACATTCGATTGTGCAATCTATCCAATTTTTTAAAAGGCCGTCAGTATATTACGATCCGATTTCTCCACCCTGGCCCATTAATTTTGTGATCGAAATCTCTACAATAAAGGGTTAGGCAAGGCTGTTGTCCAACTTCGGGAATGGTAAGTTTTTTTGTGTATGGCCAGCATAATCATTTTGGTGATTTATCATTAAGGGGTAGTTCTTTACTAATATAGATGAGCATCTGATGTATGCTTAATAATCAACAGTTATTACAGAAAAAAAACTTGCACAGAAACTTCAGCCATCATCTCACTGCAATTGCTTGTACAAATGAATAGGATGCAGTTCCCAGGTAATCATTTCTGGGAACAAGAAAGAATTTCTATTATCGGCTCAAAACGATAGCCTGTAAGTTACCATTTCACATAACATCCTACTGTGACATTAAATGATCTGCATTTCAGAGAACCTACTGCCAAAATAGGAGATACAATATTTATTTAAAGTCCATTCGTGTTCAAACACCTTTAACACCATTTTTGTTATCATTGATATTTGTCATTACAATTTTTTGTTTCCAGTAATAAAAATAAATTCTAGACATGAACAATTCCATTTAATATTGATAAGAGAAAATAATTACAAAATTGTAAGACTGCATAGTGCAGGGAAATCTGTAAAAGGGGCACAGTTTTACAAAAATATTATAGGATTTCTAATGTGATATATATCGCATAGCTATGGGCAATCCTGATAGCCAGTGACAACTATTTAAATGGTAAAAGTTTATGGTAGAAACGATTGGGGCTGTGTACTGAGAGCCATTATTGCCACCATATGGTGGTATATCAAAAGTAAAGTGCTAAAGTATTAGTACCATATGATATGCTAATTGGGATTTTCCAGGGTACATAATTGCCACAGATTCTGGTACAAGTCATTCTGAATTGAGAAAGCCAGTTGGATGACTAGCGAAACGTCTTCAAGAACTACATTTCAAGTCCAGTGATCTAATTGAATACAACAGATGTACCATAACATAACTTCTCCAAATAAAGGTATTCCACGTAAGTATCCTAAGGATTAACAATAAAGCGCATGGTGCTTTATATAATACTTAGCTGTCTTCCTATACTGCAGCTCTACATCACCTCTCACAATTGAACAGTCAGTATTTGTGAGATTGCACTGGTTGTGTAGGGGATCAGGCTCATTAACATATCACCAAGTAGATTGCTGTGGTACTAATGGTTTTTGTAACCCGAGAGGACCGTGTGTTTTGTCCTACTGGACTTTTCTATGGCTTCTGTAGAAATCCCAGTAGGACGAAACACGTCCGTCTCTCCTGGTTCCAAACACCATTTGTACGTTTGGACTGTGAGAGATGACTATAGAGCTACAGGCGGCTAAGTATTATATTAAGCGCTGTGCACTTAGGATGATTGCTCCTTAAGATCCTATAGGGAATTCCTTTATTAGAAGGAGTTATGTTATGGCAAGCTGCACTTTAATACTTTTAACACTTTACTTGATTGATAAGGAACTAGGTACTATGTATGTATATATGTAGTTTTTTAGTATGTTTTAATCGTAATGTTGTCTTTTTCTTCTCTTTATATTCTTATGCCCATATCAATTACAGTGAATTAAAGGGAATTTTTTTCTTTAACGTTGCTGTTGTTAAGGGTTTTGTTTTGCTCATTATTTGCTTTAAAGTGGCATAACCCTTGGTACACTGTTAATGCCGCTTTAAAATAAAATAGCTGATATCGTCTCATAGTGCATAGCCCTATAATTGGGGAAAGGTGTGTTTGAGCTGGGCACAAATTAAAGTTTATCATGATCCAAGCCATAAAAGAGGAAGGCGATGTGGTCAAATGCGGTTGCATTGTTTAATTAATGAATGCATTCTGGCCTGGTTAACTGCAAGGGATGGGTGGTATTGACCATGATTCCATAATGTAAAAGTGTGAAATGGATATAAGCATGATTTCTGTTTTCTGTTTTAGCTCTGAGGCATTCAAATGTACTGCAACCACTTAGACTTCCAGCAAAACAAGAGGGGATTATGGGAGCTGATGTTAAGTACTACAGGTAAATTTCATATTAAAAAACACCATAGCAAAGAAAGAGGTGAGACACAGTCTGTTGTACTTAATGAATGTGCTTTCTTTATTTGGGAGAATGTGTCTGGTGACTTTCGTTCCCCTTTAATAGAATCGCAGATCGAATGTCAAATCGATTAAATGTTAACCAGTGCATGGCCAGCATAAGTGACATCAGGTTACAAGGGCCAAGGTGGCACAGTACTCATGAGATGTGCTTGTTAGCTCCCCACCTAACAGTTTATTTAAAGATATACTAAGGTACTGTAGCTACACAATAAGTTTTGTTTCTATACAGAATGTTATTAGAGCAAATGAAGCAGGACTGGGTTGGATAGAAAAATATATTGGAACAAGACTGAATACAGTAAGTATAAGATGACTGATTTCCTTTCTAGACACCTAATCATGCAATGGAACCGATCATTGGAGTTTAGTCATTGTCATTGACTTGCCTCTGCTTGTAAACATTATATAAATATAAATAACCAGGACTCCTATCTACTAGTGATATACATTTACCATACCAACTTCTCAGTGCAGAATTATGTAGGACATAATTTATTAGAAATAGTGTATGTAGTTATACTGTCAATGAATAGATGCACCTTTTTCCCTTTGTGGTATTTTTATTTATTTCAGAGCTTTACACAGTAACATTAATGTGTTCTTTGTTTTCTCTGTCGTATACATTAAACAGGTTTATCTGTTATTTAATGAATATTTTGATTAAAAATAAACCTGCTTTCTAGTTTGCTGCGATTCCTATGTGTTACATTTTGCATAAAAATGTATATTTGACTTCACATGATTCCTGACATTTCCTAGTGAATTAAAAATATTCTCACTGAAATGATTTTTATACTGCAGCAGTTATGTATCCATTCAAGCTTAACCAACCTTTCAAACACAGAGAAGACAGAAGCAAATAGAATTCTGATCATTATTTGAAGTAATTTGGGTGTTATACTTCAAAACAGCTATTTTCATGCAGACTGTTCCCAGTAACACATTTTGTAAAGAACAAATTAAATATTCTTTCTTCTCTTTTGTAATGTCTGATGCAAGCTAACATATTTAAAAGAAAGTGCAAGAAAAGGGCCCAGTTGTGTTTAGACAAAATGCTCAAAAACACAAAAAAAAATTATACACACTAGAGATGGACTTACATATAAAACATATATATGGAAATATATATAATAATGTATCACAACTGCTCAATGTGCCGCTCCCCACCACACACACACATTGATGCTGTAAATGTACAGCATCAACAGCACCATCATTTACAGCATTGCATTCTTAACTTTTGTATGTTTACGACCTGAATATCAGTGGTGTTAAATATATATATATATATATATATATATATATATATATATATATATGTATACTCCTTAGGACCCGCACACATGCTGTGTAAACCAATTGCCCCAGTGCTTCACAAACATTATATATAAACAGCTATCAAGAAGCACTCGTGGGACTTGTATCAGTACGACAGTTTACAAAGAACATGATGTAGATGCTGTAGATGTAGATGCTGTACTTACTTGCAGTAGTTCCCACTATGCAATAATCACTTTGCGAGATCTACTGCATATCGGGATCGCAGTCAGGTAGTAAAAATGAATCCACTTTCTTTCTTCTTTAATCTCCTGTTTATTGCTTGCACCTTACATCAGATCTTATATCCATCCTCTGATTCCCACTATCTGAGAATTGGTCTGAGATCCTGATGACAGCCTGTTTTCCAAGATGGTCGAAACGCGCTTAGGACACGGACATGGCCTATCTCACCTTATAAATATGTTTGTATAAACCACGTGCTCCTTGCTTGTCTATACTTTAATTTGGCAGTACCTGGACCAGAAGATATGGCAAGTGGTTGTGCGAAGGAAACTTTCTGTATCTTATATCTATCTATCTATATATATTATATTTGATTCTGAATATTTTTTGCTTAATAAATACCAAACTTTATTTCCTGATGTATGATGTCTTATGACCCTGTTACTTATATAAAATATATGAATATTGTACCTGTGCAAAATTGCTTACATTAGTATGTGAGGCTCAATATCCCTTTAATTCAGGGGTTATGATTACCTTTATTTTAACCATTCATTAAACTCACACAGCTCCTCTTTATCCTCCAATGAATAGTACCTAGCGTGGGGAGCTAAACAACTAGAACCTCACCCCTGAATTCTTTTTAGATCAACTGAGTTACTTACCTTAACTTTTCTTAACCAATCTCTTTTTCCACCTTGGATGTGGCGTTTGAGATGATCTTCTTCTTGCAAAACTTGTCTTTTCATTGACCTAGTTCATGATGGCCTGAGATGGGGGGAGTGGACCCACTGAATAAAAAATAACTCAGGGATTTAGACCTACCAGTTTAGTATTCATGTGGAGAATAGTCCATGCTGTGTTTAGTTTATTGACGTGAAAATGGGAATTTAAGTATAAAGTTTAAACTCTGATTGAAATGCTGCACAAAGCTCTAATAATGTGTCCATGTGTGGCTGTGAGTTTTAAAAACCTGCATCTTTGTGAGGTTAAGGCAAGTCTATAAAAGTCTATGTCAAAATGTCTGTGAATTCACTCGAAAACCATTCCATTGATTTCTTAGCTACTGTAGGTAAGTGCACGCAGGTGTAATGGAGTTGTGCTCCATTACAGAGCTTAATACAGTCTGAGTACATTCTGATGCAACATGTAAGTTGTATCGATACCCATGCTGTTTCTATAACTTGCAAAAAAAATTCAGGCCTCAGTTGTAAGTGAAAAACCCATGATAACCTTCATAACATCAGATAAGTTAGTTGGGTTTTTTAAGAACATCTACAGCATCTCCACCATAAGGGACATGCTTTTTTGTCTTTACACTGTGTTCCTCTTATTTATATACATATCTTTCTCTTATGAGTATAACATGTGCCTTCTATTCTCTAATGGAAAATAAGGCTAACTTTGCTCACCTTATGTGAGGGAGAGGTATCCGTAATGTGTTATGTCTTCCTTCTTGTCTCTTTGAAATACTAACAAGCTCCATATTCTTTGATCAATACATATTGTTTTTTGTGCTTTCAGTTGATATACTTCAAAAAATTAATTATAAGCATATCTCAATACATTTTTCGATTTCCAGTTAAATAAAACATATTTAGCATTTTCTGATGCTATAGCAATTGTAGTTTTGCAACAGAGTATTATTTACAGGTAAATAGCACTGTTCACTAACACGTCCACCTTGCTGCAGTAAGACATCTTTACTGTTTGACCTTTTTTATACCTTTATTCTAAAAGCTTCTTACTTGTTGAGCAAATACAGTGGCATTACAATTTTGCCACTACTGGCTTTTGGCAGTAACAAAACAAACTAGTAAGAAGCTCAGTAGTCTACAGTTTTTTAATATTATTTGGTTGTAAATGGATGCCTAGGTTGCTCAGGTGAAATGAATCAATGACAATGGAACCTTTTTACTAGGAGTAAACAAATGTTTTGAAAATGTTTTGCACAAGGGACATTGTATTGTATACACACAGCCCCCAGGGTGATCAAGCAGTGCTGCACACACTTTATAAATATGTGGCTAAAGCATTTAAAACTTTTAGGGTTTTTAGGGTTGCCACTAAACATGATAAAGTTTTTAATGTAGCAAAAAAAACCCTTTCCCCCCAGTATATTACCACAGTTATAAGTACAATTGTCACCTATCAAACAATTTTTATGATATAGAATAGTTGGACCTGATTTCACAAAATTTAGACTTAAATTCCTCAATTTCCAGCAAAAACAAGCTGAACAGCAATGTAGTCATGGATCTTCAATGTCCCTAAGTGCTGTGGATTTGGACTTACATTAGAACCATATACTCCGTTAAGACATTACATTAGTATTATACCTCCCCCCTATGGGTCTGTATTTATGAAGAGATTCCTTATCACCAAAGTCTAATAATGAATTCCTGTTTGAGCAGAAAACATTGTTTTTCTGATAGCAAGTTGCAGCCATGGCATTTATCATTGCTGCATAAAAAGCACATAACAGGTGATATTTCAGGTAATATGGATGGAAATGCTCTCCGTAATAAAGATATCTTCATAATACAGCCCATGGGAACTACAATGCTTTAAACTCATACATAAGTTAAGTATTTCTAGACTACTTATTGTCGGTTACGACTTCTAGTCTAATTATTTTCCATTCATACTGTGCAATTCTTTACAGAAATAAAACGTTAAGCTATAGAAATATAGCACTTTTAAAACAGGTATTTAGTGGCCTTGAATTTCAGACTTATACTATCACAAGATGACCTTGTCTAACTGAACAAACAAAACAAAAATCATGTGACTAGGAAGCAGTTGATTTCTTGGTCTATAAATGTTGCAAAGGTGGTTTAACCAACAGACATACATCATAATAAAGTACATTGCTAAAATCTTTTTTGACTTTTATTTTTTGCAAAATGTACAAAAGACTTGTTGATTTCTGAAAAACCAATACAACAGGATGGTTCTGCTCCCTTAGCATTGCGTTATTTACAACGCATCTTGTTCAATAACTGACAATTTAAATTTAGTTCCGATGTATATGCTTATCACATTAGCATATCCCATCAGTATCTGCTCAGTTGCTTGTAATGTTCTCATTCATCCAGGTCATGTTATATCTGTGATATTAAGTTAGATCAACTGGACTTAAAGTTATCTCTTAAAGATGTTCGCTAGTCATCCGACTGGCTTTCTCAATTTAGAATGACTAAATCTGTTGGCAATAATGTACCCTGGAAAGTCCCAATTAGTATAAACAGCCAGTGTTTAGGGACCTTCTGAATGCAGAGCGTAATTGCATTGTGGCTAAGAGGTATAAAAGGAACTGCCCAGGGAAGTGTCAAAATAGCATTGTAGATGTACGACAGTTGATTTGAATCCCCCCACCTCTCTTCAGGCTTGGTTTCTTTATTTTCACATATATGGCCTCTTGATACCTCTCTTGAACCAGTCTTTTACTTTGCCAATATGTTAACATTACATCTTCAAAGGTATGTCCTTTTCCCTTAAGATGCAGGTACACAGCTGAGTCCTGACCCAAGAATTGGCTCTTCTTGTCTGGGCCATACGTTGATGCAGTTGCTGTTTGGTCTCCCCTACATACAAACCAGAGCACTCTTCACTGCACTGCACTGCATATATGATGTTGTTTTTCTTATGTTTCCGTATTGGGTCTTTCGGAGTGTTTTTGAAAATTGTTCTTAACTTCTCGGAGAGCCCTACTACATATGGGATGACCATGTTCTTCTTCTGTCTTGCTTTTCCCCTTCACTGTTGGTAATTATGTCCTTTTCTTTCCTTCTACTTATTTTGGTTCAGTCTGCATATTCACAAGTTTTAAGGGCTCCTCTGAGATGCTTTATTTTTTAACCTTCTGTGCTAGTGGGGATGTTCTCTGCTCTGTGTTGCAGGCTTCTGATGACACCCAGCTTTTGATCTAAAGGGTGGTAGGCACCAAACATCAAATACTGATCTGTGTGTGTTGGTTTTCGGTAAACCTCTATTTGCAGTTTACCATTCTCCATGACTTCTACCAAGCAGTCCAAGAAAGCCAGTGTGTTGTTTTGTACCTCTTCCCTTGTAAATTTGATGTTCTGGTCTACAGCATTGATATGTTCTCTGAAGGCTTGTACTTCCTTCTGGTGGATTTTAACCCAGGTGTCATCCACGTATCTGAACCAGTGGCTGGGTGCTATGCCCTTAAAAGTATTAAGCACCTGTTTTTCCACTTCCTCCATGTAAAGGCTTGCCACAATGGGTGAAACTGGAGATCCCATAGCACATCCATGTTTTTGCTTATGGAACTTATCCCTGTATTTGAAATAGGTGGTATTCGGGCACAAGTCCAGTAGGGAACACACCTGTTCTGGGTTTAGATCTGTTCTGCTGGTAAGGGTGCTGTCTTGGCCTAGCCATTTTCTCACCATGTCAACAGCCTCCTTGGTGGGTATACAGGTGAACAGAAATGTCACATCATAGGACACCATAGTTTCTTCTGCACCGGAGTACTATATCTTCAATCTTGTTGGTGAAACCTGGAGTTCTGGATGTGATGCTTAGAACTTCCAGCCTATGGCCCTAAGATGTTGGCTAGGTGTTTTGCCACCTTGTATGTTGATGCTGCTGACTATAGTGGTGCCCCTTCCTTGTGTATCTTTGGGAGTCCATAAATGGATGGATGTGCCTCACCAGGGTAGAGGCGATGATACATTGCTCAATAAATGGCTTTATCCTTTTGAAGCTGTTGTACAAAGTCTATGACCTTTTTCTTGTAACAACTGGTGGAATCCCTTGCTAAATCCTCATATGTGTTATTATCGTCAGGAGTGTGGTCACCTTAGCATGGTAGTCTGAGGTGTTGAGTACCACTGTACATCTTACCTTGTCTGCCAGCAGAATGGTGATACTGGAATATTTCTTGAGGGATATTAAGGCTCTTCTTTCCTGTGTGGTCAGGTTAGATGATGCCCCTAGAGACGCTATTTGTTTCCTGGTGCAATGGCACTGTTATATGCAGATAGCGGCTTATGGTGATTTGCATTAAAAAGTGGCAAAATAGAGTTCCGCTATCCCTAAATAACATTGATTGTGGTTGCAGCATTGTTAACTAATGCTACTCACACACTGCCGCACAGCTTGGCCATTGCAAATCTTGGTGTATCACCCTGTAAATTGCCGAATATACAAACTTTAACAGACAGTAAAACATTTCCTTCACAAATTACTAATTAAGAATTCCTGAACTTATACATCAAAATAGTAATCCATTTATTTTCTTTACATTTCATGTGCCATTCTTACATTATCATGCACGAGACAAAATACTAATAAAGGTCCATTGTACCTTAATAGTAACTAGAAAGAGAAAGTATAAGTAAAAACTTTGAATTTGGCTTAAAAGGCTGCAAAGACCCTATTAATGTGTCTGCATGTGCTGTGAGTCTTAAAACCTGCATCTGCGACACAGCTGAATGCAATCAAGAGACTGGTATCCAGCACTGATTTGGCATGCAACACAGCTTAATGCTAAAAAAGGTAGGTATTCAAATTATGCCCATGACACATGTCTATTAAAGTCTATGTGCAAAAATTGGCTATAAATTTGCAGATAACTCGGAAAAGCTTTCGTGGATTCCTTAGCAAGAAAATAGCACGTTTTCCACAATGTTCTGTACATTTGTATTGAATTTCGGGTCACTAGCTTGTAACTCATGTATATCAAAAAGATAAATACAAGCAGACCTCATATTCCAATGTATACTGTAAATTGCAGGTACAAATATACTATATTGAGCATAGGTGCTCAACACAAATTGTAAGGACCAGGTGGACACACTTTCGATAAGGGTCTGACAACTGAAAAAAATAGCACCTTCTACACGACCTGCATGTCAGAAAAGGGATTTGCCATAACAGGAGTGTGGCCCGTGTGCAATAAAGCCCCAGGCCCATCGAACAACGATACCCGAAAACAAAAACTGTGTGACCCAGAAGCACACTGAGGCCTACATCGGATGTGTAACAACCTTTAAGATGAGGCACTGATGCCTTTTAGCACTGAAGCCCTGAGTTTGATTCCACTAGAGATGGACCCAAAACGGAACTTGAACTGCCAGGAAGCGGCGGTGGAGTCGAGGCGGGGTGGGCGTATGCCCCGCCCCTTAGCAGAGGCGTCGGGACAGTATTTTAGGTCCCTTTGCGGCGATACTGTACTTAGCGCAATGCGCTAAGTGCAGTATCGCCGCAAAAGGACTTAAAATTACCGCAACACACTCGCGGCCACGATAAATATCGCGGCAATTGCGCTCACCATTTTAAATACGGCGATATCGCAATTTTCGCGGCCGCGATGTGCGGCGGTAAATTTTTTTGCACTAATACCGTTTTTTATAAATATGCCTCCTAGAGTGTATTGTTCACTAACCCTCGAATGTATTGTTCGTTTTCAGTAACCCTCGAATGTACAGATCGTTTATGCCAACCCTAGAATGTACTTTTCGCTAACCCTCAAATTCGATTTTCAGTAACCCTTGAAAGTATCATTTGTTTTCAGTAACCCTCGAATGTATGGATCGTTTTCGCTTACCCTAAAATGTATTGTTCTCTAACCCTCGAAAGTATCGTTCATTTTTGGTAATCCTCGAAAGTATTGTTCGATTTCAGTAACCCTCCAATTTATGGTTCTATTTTCGCTAACCCTCAAATTGGCCGTAACTCTCAAATGTAGCTTGTGCAAAACCCGACAATTGCCTGCTCATGTTTTAGAAATGTTTTAAAAAGTTTTTGTGATAGTGACATGTTCCCCAGACCATTTCTCATGTGCCACAGCCATTTGCAAGTTACCATTGTTAGTTTAGCTGTAAATCCCCCCGGACTTTTCAAAAAATCGAAAGTTCGAAAAATGGACTGAACTTTATATAATTTGGCCATCTCTAGATTTCATCCTTGGACACATCTTCAAGGAGTTTGTTGAGATGTTCTATGCATGCTTTTGTGGGTTTCTTCCAGGCACTCTGGTTTCCCCCACAATCATAAAGACATACTGATAGGTTGTACCGTATGTGTCAAATAAATGTGCTTAGATTAAGCTCTTCGTGGCAGGGCCTGATGTGAATGTATATATGTAATTGTAAAGCGCTACAGAAGATGTTGGTGCTATATAAATCCACAATAATAATAATAATAATAATAAAGTTTGTTCTTTACTACAATAGTATGCCTCGGCGTGCTTCAGTGTCATACATCTCCTTCCCAGTTTTGTGCCCCAACATTTAGCAAAATAATGAGCAGTGTTCGTACTTTGTGATGCAGTTGTAATATTTTGATCTGTGGTAAAATCACTATAGCACAACACAACAAATTAGAAGGAAGTATTAGGATACTTACAGTATTTTAAAGTACAGTATGTTAAAGTGGAGCTATGTCTTGGAAGATTTTTATAGTGTCTAGTAGTAAGTCAAATTTGACTTTCTGCTCAAAGTTTCATCTACATCCAATATTTACATATTTTTAATTTCATTAATAACTGAAAGGTAACTCAAATGATTATATATAAGTTTTATTCTACACGGTGACTGGATTTTGTTCATATATTTTATACCACCAGTTCTATTTTATACCCCCAGTTCTATAACCTAGGCAATTAACCTAAAATCCTCTTTAAAATATGCTGGGGAATGGTCCTAGCACTGAATTGAAGTTGGAAAATGGTTATAGCTGTAACTTGAATTTGAAACTGTATTGGGAAGCTTAGTTGTTCTTATGTTAGTTTTATGTGAATTGTCCTATACATGTATATACCATATATTTAAGGCATTTGTTTTAAGTACACAAGAGCAGATTTTTTGGCCCAACTGACTGATGTTAACGTGTATCGGTCGGTCATGATGATAGGTGGCCACGGGGGGTATCTATAGCTACCTGTAATAATGGTATGGTGTAATAAAAAGATGTGCTAATCAATAAAATGTTATTAATAAAGGCCCAAAATAAAGTGAAATATACCTATAAGGGGCCTCATGTAAACCAGCAATAATAAAACTGGTTTACATTTAGCATCTGGGTGCAATTGCTTTAGGAACATTTCTAGAAGCTTCAGCTCTTATCTAACTGACCTGAGACCTCGGAAAAGTCACACTATCAAGATATCATCATCAGGACACATGTGTACATCCGCTTCTGAGCAATTATGTTGTTTGTGTTGTATTTTTCCAATATTGTGATGTAATTTTGCCTATATAAGTTGTAACCCAGCCCCTATATTTTGAACTTGTTATATAATTGCTGTGTTGCATGTTACTGCTTGTGTGATTACCTGATAAAGATCTTTCATCTACCAAGTGATTATTTGGGGGGTAACAATCCAGGGTACCCCTTTCAGCCTTACAATGATGAAAAATCTGAAGTGATGCCGGTCGTCCTTTCACTTGGTACAGGCGATCAGACATGTTGGAAAATCACAGCTGTTTTTGCGTTGTTACCGACAATGATTCACCCCGGGATGAAACCCCCTTTGTGTACCTAGCCTACGTGATCTCACTTTTTGGAGGCTACAAATTAAAGCTTTCGCACAATAAAACACCTTGTATATCCGGAAACCTATTTTTTATTTTGATTCCTATCACATTAATACTTATATATTTGAGATCCTTTTGTATTCTCCCTTTGTATTCTTATGTAGACATAATTAATGATTTTCTAAGTTATCTACTGTACATAATTGCCACAGATATTCTGAATAGGAGTCCTGAAGGATTTCCTGGCAGTCCTCTGATTTCTCCACTGTCACTAGAAGCCCTGAACAGAGTATATTATGCATGCAAAATACAGAGATATATCATTTCCTAGATTTGGCTGTTTCATTACCAAGTGAACGTCTTAAATACATTTGCATTTTCAAATTAGAATTTAATGAGGAAATTAGGTTAATGTATATTCATGGATTCTGTTGCTTAATATTTTTGGTTTTAATGTTGCTTGAGAAAAACTATTTACAGCTTTACTTACCTGCAAAATGAATGTGTATATGAAAGCAAAAGGCAATTTTATTCAACTAAAAAGTAACACAAGTTAATACCCTTATCTCTAATTCACTCCCACAACTTTCATTTTGGATTTTGCCAAATCTCTACCTAAAGATAAATAATTTTTCCAAATCCACAATATTTGCAATTTAAATACCTGGTATACAGTATCTTGGGTTGCTACATAAGTGAAAAATCAGAGAGCGCCAATTAAAAACACACGCAGGCTGAGTCAGCGTTATTAGTTTAAAGGCAATCAATGCAGCTGTGTTAAAATTATATTTATTAAGAGTGTCCTACAATCAGCACATGATCAATGATCAGCTAAACCAAAGTTTTTCTTATTATCTATACTCTGCCATGTTGTTAAAAGGACAGTTATCCAAGTAGGGTTCTAAATCACAACCCCCATGGTTCGCTGGATCCAAGACTTCTAGACTGAATTGAAACAATCTAAAACTCCTTCATTTAATAACATAGAGGTAGAAGGTAGCTATATAGTTTTAAAAGAAATAAAAAAAAATAACTAGTGAAAGAATTAAAATTCTTGTCATTCCAAATTACATGTCATTATTTTGCATGTATAAATTGACAGGCTTTATATTTAGTGCTGCAGGTAAACAATTGGTTATGCCTCCCTTCTCAAACATATACATTCTTCATTGTCAAGTCTTTCAATCTCACAGTCGCTGAGATCATTTTCTGTTTCCTCACATACCTAAATCTCTTGTTAAAAGATAAATGAGCCAACACGCTTTTGTAAAACATTTGTGCTGGACTAATGCAGTAGAGGAAACATTTTATTCTTAATTATGTTACTTGCTTATATTCAACATTGTATTTTTGTTACATTATTTTGTTGTAATTATAGGTCAAATATGCAGGGCTTGTCTTTAAAAGTAAAAAAAAACAAAAAACAATTACCCTGCTGAACAATCTGGGGTTGTTGTATAAGTCCTGGATTATTATTTTCTGCTATAACCCATGCTTACCTCTAGTAAAGTTTCATGATTAATAATCCTGCTTTCAGTATCAATATTTTAGCTGATATAAACTGAGTCTAGGCATGTATAGTGGTTTAGTTACCTTATAAAGGATAAATGTATGATGGTAGGTCGAAGATGAGAGGAGCACACTACTAGATATCTAAATCTTTATTATAGCAACATACAACATTTTGGGGGCTCAAACGTCCCCTTCCTGAGGAAGGGGACGTTTGAGCCCCCGAAACATGTATGTTGCTATAATAAAGATTTAGACATCTAGTAGTGTGCGAATAATATAAAAACGAAAAATTTGTGTTAAATGTATCTATACTCTAATGCGGGCCCGAGCATCACATGACCCGTTAGTGTTGTGATGTTGTATCAAAGCAACAAAAACATGGATTGACACAGGGACTCAGATACTTTGTATAGTTGAAGATAATATTTGCGAGTGAACTCACACAGAGTGGAGGATGGTCTGGGTGCATAAGCCCTGAACCCTTCGCTCGATGCAGCACTGATTAAACCAAAAGTAAACTTATAAATGGGTAAGGTATAGTAGAACGGGAACTCACCGCTTCAAGAAAGTTGCTCAGGTGCATCCAGCCCCGAGCTCGTCGCTACGGTTCTAGAGATTTCGTGCCGGTTAGGCACTTAATCATAGGTAAACATGCTAACCGGCACGAAACGCATCAGGTCCTAGTTTGGTTTGTGACTAATGATCTATTTAAGAATTAATGATTTTACTTTGGAGAGTCCTTGTGATTCGGATCGTGGCAGTGTGCACACTCTTCTTTTGAATATCTAGTAGTGTGCTCCTCTCATATTCTGTTCGCTCCAACATTTTGGGGGCTCAAATGTCCCCTTCCTGAGGAAGGGGACGTTTGAGCCCCCAAAACATGTATGTTGCTATAATAAAGATTTAGACATCTAGTAGTGTGCTTCTCTCATCTTCTGTTCGCTCCAACATTTTGGGGGCTCAAACGTCCCCTTCCTGAGGAAGGGAACGTTTGAGCCCCCGAAACATGTATGTTGCTATAATAAAGATTTAGACATCTAGTAGTGTGCTCCTCTCATCTTCTGTTCATTTGCTGTGACCCCTGGGTAGGGGGTGGAGAGGTTACCAGGCCACAGCCACATGTGGTGTGCTTGAGTGGATTTGACTATGATGGTAGGGAGACACACTGGTTAAGCTGCGATACATCATGACCTATATTCTTCACAAATTGTGTGTACTGTAAGTCCCCCTACCACCATATTTCTTATGGCATAAACACTAGATAATACATATGATACAGACCATCCTTTTGTGCCAGCAATGCAGGTTTTACATATTTGTAAGGAGATAATTTCATAGATTGATGAAACTTACCCACAACATGTTTTTTTGCAGTTTCTGTGTTATCCCCTGGAACATCCAGATATCTACTGTACAATGCTTGTGAAGGTTCTCATTCATCCAGGTCATGGTATATCTGTTGTATTCAATTAGATCAACTGGACTTGAAATGTAGTTCTTGAAGACGTTTCGCTAGTCATCCGACTGGCTTTCTCAATTCAGAATGACTTGTACAAGAATCTGTGGCAATTATGTACCTTGGAAAATCCCAATTAGCATATCACAGCCAGGTGTTAAGGGTGTGATAGGATAGTGGCTAAGAGGTGTTATAGGAACGCCCAGAGTAAGGTGTTAAAACAGCATGTACAACTTCTTTTCTATCACAGTTTAAATGAAAGCTTATAGCTCCTATCAATCATTTTTTCCTTCACACACCCTCCTCTTCTCATTACTCACATACAAAATGGCAAATACCTTAAAAATCAGCAGACTGACAGCAGTGACAAAGCTCATTAAGGACAGATCACCATAGAAAATCTCCTATTCTGCCCCCCAAAAAATACAGCCAGCTCCACAGGATGCAGCACACATATAGTAGCATAGTAGTGCTAATTAACCTATTGAATAAAACATGAAAATAAAATGTTGAAAATCAGAAAATTCTGCAGCTAAGTCCAAATTGCTAATAAAATGATTTTCCTCTTCTTCAAGAACCGTTTCAGGCAGACAGTTATTTTTATGGACTATTTACTGTGGCTGGTTGTCTAAACGTTGAAACTTCATTTTCTACCAGGCAATACAATTTTGTCTATTATTAATTGCAGTATTTAATTTCTTAAGATACATTTGATAAAAGTTTCAATTGCAGATTTTCTGAACTTCTAAATGTGACCTTCCTTTTGGTCTATCTATCTTGCTGTTCCCAGATTACAGACTGGGTACACACTATACAGTATGTCGGGCCGAATGATATTACCATATATCATTCAGCCGGAAATATTGTATGATGTAGGTGACCGCAACCGATCTTGATGTTGAAACTGACGAGTGTTCGTAAGCCATGGCCGATTGTGCAGTTCCCTATGGGGCCACTCGATCAGCCAGGTTGAACTGTTGGCCGCGGCTACAAATCTCATTCCATGTGTACCCAGCCTAAGAAACAAGCAGTCAGTTATACTAAGCAAATGTTAGACAAGTTTTATTCTCTCTTTAGGAACAGTGGAATGGTGAGTACAGTAAGTATAATGTTTTGGGGTTTGGGGTGGGAAAGGTGTACATTTTAGTGTTGGGGGTGGACCTACCTTTTAACTCCCTATGTACACAGCTATTTTTTTTTTAGGTTGTAATTGTTTTTAACGTTCCCCTTTGGTTTTCATCACTGTATCACATGCTGCATTTGTTATCTTTGGTTTAGCCAGCAAGATAATGTCATAGAAAGGGCACATACTTTTATTGTAAATCCCCATTGTAGAATAGGCACTCAAGTAGTTAAAACAGAATGCTAAATTATATCATCTTAAAGATTAAGTTAATTTTTTTAGAACATGCCGTACTTACAAATGAACACAAACATTACTAAATTGTAGGTTTAAATTGTATAATTGTACTATATTTGCCTCTTAATGCAATCTGTGTTTATCATGTTCAGTCTGAAATTACTGTAATCATCTTATGCACTATTTATCAAATATGAAAAGCACAACAAATTGTTTAGCATTTTACAGAACTTGAAAAACCTGCTTCCTTTTCAGGTGGGGTATATGCATTTGAAAATGCTTAACATGTATGATGTTTGAACAGATGTTGCTTTTGGGATTCAAGTTCATTTTACGGCTCAGCATTTTTCCCTTAGAGCGCTAGAACATTTCTGCATTAAATGTAAGTTTTAACGTACAGTAAGCTGTTCTCTTAAGAATTCTTTGGTAAACAGAATTCCAAGAGAGGAATACAAATATAGCATATGCTATTAACAAGTATGCTTGTAAATTGAGCACACAAATCAATTATTTTACAACTTTTTTACATCCCAAAATAAAATACACATAATTTAAAGCTAATTTAACTGTATTTGTATCTGTAATTTATTGTCAATGCGGTTAATGTGGTGATAAACACTGTTGCTTACTGTACATCACACATATATAAAAGAAAAAGTATTTTGGCTTACATATTGCATAATTGTTCATTAAGCCCCGTAGAGAAAGTTAGCATTAAAGTTGATGTTTGTTCTCTTCTTCTTCTTCTACTTCTTCTCTATTTCTACTGTGTCTCCTTTTCTTAAGACTTTTTTGACTCCAAAATTACACCCTGCAGACCCCCACCATGTGTTATATGGATAATGCATATACCTCATATGACTATTCTGTCCCCTCCTAGGCCCAAGAAACCAATTCAACCCAGAAAAACTCACCACAGGCCGGTAACTAAAATATCTCATGCCTAGTGGGCGCAGTTAAAGGAAAAACTTTACATAATTAAAGAGAAAGCTCTTTATATTAAAGCACAGTAGGCATGTCATGCCCATTCAGCCATACATAAGGTCCCTGCATGAGGTCTCGCCTTGGTAATTCTGGCTGGACCCATTGGAGTGACAATATATAAACATTACATTCCTATATATTGTAGCTGGACTAACTAAAAATGTTAACCCATTATTACAGTATCTTTAGGTAATCATATGCACAATTTTCATATAGAAAATATATAAAAATCATATAGGAATGTGATGTTTATATATTGTCCAATTGGAGTGGCATTATATAAACATCACATTCCAATATACTGTATACTAAAAATGTTAACCCCTTATTACAGTATTTTTTGGTAATTATATACACAATTCTTATAAAGAAAATATTTAGGGATGATATACAGGTTTATTCTTGCAATACAAGAAGTGGAAGCACTCCAATTAGGCTAATTTACAACTACATTTAACGGAAGTGCTACTGATCTGGTCAAACATTTCTACAAACATAGAAAAGATAATCAATGCACATTCCTAGGCCCCATACAATGTCATATTATCTGCCCACTGGCATACTTTATAAACAAAGGGGTTTTAGTATACATTACTGTGATCACATGAATGAAAAGCCTTCCAACCCCGTCAAGGAAGGTCCTAAATTCTAACCTTTTTACATTTCTTTTACTTCAATTACGATTATCAAACTTTGCATTTCTCATTCTTGCCTTTTTTAAGAAACGTTTCCCTTTTTCAAATGGTAATTTTATATTGGCCTGCTCACTAAGATATTTTTAAAATCTTTGTGTAGAAATTTGTATAGATTGGCTGACAAAAAATGCATTTAATTTAAGTGTAGAAATTAGTATAGACTGGCCGACAGAAGTGGTTTAAGTGATATCCATTATGAGCCCTGGTCTCAGATTTATATTTGCTGTGAAAAAAACATGTGACCACATGCTAGTGATTGGCAGAGAAAGAACTACACTATTGGCTGGGGAAATCCTGTGAGATCTGAGTGTAAATTGAGGACTTTCCACAGAGGTGTGACTGTACAGGGGGAACATGAGGGTACATGCATTACAAAATGCACAATGATATTAATGACTATCCACATACCCCCCCCCCCCCCAATAACTCTGGTAATGATATCATAAAATGTTCTGTGCATTAAAGAGGGCATGTAAGTAGAAAAATACATTTGCAGTGAGAGTCAATAAAAGTTCTTAGTTCTTATCCTTAAAGGGCATGTCCACCCCCAAATTTAACCCACTACTGGCCCCACTGTGTAGTGTAATAAAATTCTTAACTTACAACTCTGCACCAAAAGGCTGCCCTGCTATGCCCCTCCAAAGTCCCAAAAACTGGTCATCAGGAGCCTATCAGAGTCCATATACGACTGCCTCCAGTCTCTCCTCCGGGGGAATTTGCGCATGCTCAGTGCAGCCTTCCCTCCTCCCTCTCCCTCTCTCTCCCACCCATTTCCGTCCCCCTAGCATAAAACCCCTTTGTAGTATAGTGGGGCTTCCTCCCCCAGCTCCAACCGCTATAATACTTTTGTCAGAAACTCCCCCTAACTCTATTTACCTTACCTCTCTCCCCCGGCGTTCTCCGCTGTCGGTAGCTGCGTCCGTGATTGGCTGCCTCTCAGCCAATCATGGATGCGGCTGCCAGTCCAGCCCCCTGCTTGCAGTTTCATGCAAGCAGAGAGCCGGGACAATGCGTCGGAGGAAAGAGGGAAGGTAAGTAATGATCGGGGGAGTTTCTGACAAAAGTATTATAGCGGTTGGGGCTGGGGGAGGAAGCCCTACTATATAACAAAAGTAAGAAAAAGGGGTGGACATGCCCTTTAAAAATGTTGCTAATTTTGCCCCAACCAATCAGATCTTATTTATTGAATATTCCTGTTGGTGATTTTCAACTGTAATAGAATGCTGAGTCCATTATCTATTTGCAACTATTACAGGATGCCAGTTCATTATAAAAACACAATCTTAAATGATCTCCATGATTCCAATCAGCAGGAAAGTTAATATAAGAAGTTTACAAGTGTTTTAATAATAAATGTAACCAAAAGCTCATACACAGTTTTCATTTGGAACTTTGACCATTAAACCCAAAGCTCTGCAATAAAACATCAACATTTCAACAACAAAAATCTGGTTTGAACCCAACTGAGAAAAAAGCTTTTGATAATTCTTAAATTTCTGTATGATTTTAAACTTTTCAATCTCAATTTGAGAATTTTTAACTGCCATTTCCCAAATTTGCGATTTTTAAATTTTTGATAATTCCCAATTTTTGGAATTCTCAAAAAGATTCTGCAGATTTTCTAAACCAGGTTGGTTTTCATTTTGGAACCAGAACTTGTCCCTATCTATCAGTAGTTTGACCAGAGGAATTCAAGTATGAAACCGGTATTTCCGACCTAAAACCTGATTTGGGTCAGAATGATCCGTTAGGGAAATATCACAAAAATATCTGCAGGTATACTACTGCACTGGTCAGTGTTATGATAAGTACAATGTTAGTATTGAATAAATCTAATGTTGAGTCCATGTATTGCCAGTACTACTTACAAAAGAAACACCCAGCCCCTGCTAAACATTCTGAAACTAGTGTTTTGTCAAGATGGATAGAAATCATACATAGCTGGGAAGCTGAAGATGAACTTCCTCTGTCAAAATAACAATGAACTTAAGCATACATCTAAATCTGCAATGAAAGTTTTTAAGGCCTCCTGCAATTCAAAAATTTCCTGCAATTTGAATTTTTTATATGGTGTATTGGCCAACAATATGTCCAGATATGACTTGTATCCAAATCAACCAAGTGTTGGTATAAGCACTTGTTGACAAGTATTAGTTTAAGGCATTTGTACACTAATGCAACCAAGATTTTGTATGATTTCTTTATTCAAAAAACCTATTTGCTTTTTTAAAAACTTTTTTGTATAGAAGGTAATTTTAAAGTAAAGGAGGAATAAGTTCAGACAGGATTTGGTTTCTTATTTTCTTATATTTATTATTAAATAATACCCTATCATTTTGCCAGCTCAACCAGCTAACCAGCTCTGAATTCCATTGCTTGAAGTAAACACTCTTTAAACTTGTCTCCTATTGACTTTTATTGAGTTAGTTTTAGAATTTTTAAAAAGTTCCAAAGAGTTTCACTTTTGAAAAGTTCTGAAAGTTCAAAACTGTCAGTTTTGACAGGTTCCAGGTTCGATATGAATCCAAAACCCGTCACTACTTCTAATGATTTCACACATATAATATAAATCTCTGAATGTCTGAAATAGCTACTAAATTCAAGGATTTCAATGTTTTCTAAAGATAATCACAGCTAGAAAACAACCCACGGTAATTTTGCAACCACGACTTTATTCTCTGCCATCAGCACTATTGTTCATGCAAGGGATTTCCTTGTTATTAATAATTTTTGTGCTTGTTTGTTCATTGCTTTCTTGTTAAGCTTTGCATCATGGGATAAAAAAGGCACACAATAGTTGATATAAAATTAACCAATTTTCTTGTTACTTAACCTGAACAACTGCCAAATGTGTCTGTAACAAAGAGAGCTATTACCTGCTATGCAGTAGTGTTAAAGGATAAATAACATTTGTGAGCATAAATCACAAGCTTTCAAGTCAATTATGGATTTCATTAAATTTAATTTATACATTTAATCTAATCAGATACTTTGTTTAATTAAAAGGATTCCATTTGGTATAATAACATGGGTTATTTGCAAGTAGGGCCGAACAAATATGTTTAATTGAAATGTCGAAAAAGAAAACCTGCTTGGTAAGACAGATTGCCATGCTTATATTTTTGATATTATAGATTGGGTTGTGAAATTTCCATGTAAACTTTCATTTTAACCTGACTCTGTGATTTGTGCTATGGATTAGTGTCAGTCTTTATGCAGAATAACATTCTTTGAAAGTCAGTTTTCTACAATATTATGGCTTATCTTTAAACTTTAGTTTTGGAGTTATAATTAAAACAGGCAGAGACAGAATAATCACTAAGCAAGGTCATTGTAAAAGTCATTAAAGAAATACTTGTAGATGCTAATAATGCTATGTTGAAGGGTATGTCCAACCCTTCGAAAAAAATGTAATGCAATATGCAGGACCCCCAAAAGCTTAGTAACGTTTTGCTTAAACTTGGCAAATATGCTCCCAGAGTGAGAAATTATACTTACAAGTCCACAATCCACAGCCATGGCTTCCTTTTACTTCTTGGTAAGGCTGTCAGTTACGGCTGTGACAGTGAAGTCATGGCTAATGGCTGAAGGCTATTACTGGATAAGCCTCCACTGCTGCTGCTCGTGAACAGAAAAGGCACGTTGCAGCAGAAGAGGAAACGGAGTAAGCGGTGGAGGATTCTGGATTTGTAAGTATAATTTCTCACTCTGGGAGCATATTTGACAAGTTTAAACAAAACATAACTGAGGTTTTGTGGAAATACCCTTCAGTTCAGTTGATACCCCATTAATCTGAACTCTTCACATTGTTAACTTTAAAAACATTGGCATAGTGCAAATTTTTAGTGCATTTCTTCCTTTCAAATTGTTTCTAATTTTTTCTGCTATACTGTAGATCCACAGTATGCAGAACTTCGCAAATAAATAAGATGCATAATTTAAATTGGTAGCTTCTAAGTTATAAGTCAGAAAAAATGCATGTCTCTAGACAGGGCTGATTTTATTATAGGGCCAACAGGAGAACTTTCTAGGATCCCAGCCCCCCAGGGGACACTATATCAAAGGTTTTAAATGGTGGAAATTTAAAAGAGGCTCTCCTCACAGTGTTTTGGCCAGGGCCCATCCCAGACCTTACTCCTGACTAGGGATGGACTAGAACTCGAACTCAAACCTGAGTTCGATCCAAACTTTATGAGTTTGGACGAACTCAAACTATTCAAACTAATTCAGGTTCGAACTAGATCGTTTTTCGCGACTGTATTTTCAATAATTATCATAAATTCGATAATTATCGAATTTGCAGGCTGTTCGCTAACCCTAGAATGTATTGTTAGCTAACCTATGAAAGAATTGTTCATTTTTGGTAACCCTCGAATGAACGGATCGTTTTCGCTAACCCTCGAATGTATTGTTCGCTAACCCTTGAAAGTGTCATTCGTTTTCGGTAACCCTCGAAAGTATCAGACGATTTCGGTAGCCCTCGAATGTGTGGATTGTTTTTGTAACCCTCGAATGTATTGTATGCTAACCCTCGAAAGTATCTTTCGATTTCGGTAATTTATGGTTCTATTTTCGCTATTTCGCAAAGTATTGTTCGGTAACCCTCGTATTGGCCGTAACCCTCAAATGTAGCTTGCGCAAAACCCGACAATTGCCCGCTCGTGTTCCACAAGTGTTTTTACAAGTTTTGGTGATAGTGACATGTTCCCCAGACCATTTCCCAAGTGCCACAGCCATTTAGAGCTAGTTACTATCGTTAGTTTAGCTGTAAAACACTCAGACTTTTCGAACTATCACTCTCCCATTGACTTGAATGGGTTCGTTTTCAAACTTTCAAACTTTCTCTGAAGTTTGAAAGTTTAAAAACGGACCAAACTTTATGAAGTTCTGCCATCTCTACTCCTGGCCTCTCCTTAGCACATCTGCTGCTAGTAACATCAGTATGATGCTGGTACAAGCTGAAGGAAAAAGTAACAGGAGGTAAGGTAATATCATTTATTAGATAGTTTTAACATACTATCAGGAAGATTCAATAAAAGTTCTTATTGTTAGAAATGGTGCTAATTTTGCCCCAACCAATCAGATCTTATTTAACATTTGAAAGCTTACATTTGATTAGTTGGGGCAAAATTAGCACCATTTTTAACGATAAGAAATTTAATTGAATCTTCCTGTATATGTATGCATTCATAGTAACATAGTACTTGAGGTTGAATAAAGACATACCTCCATCTAGTCCAACCTTTATAAGCTCCTTTTTGCCCTACTCATGAGTTGATATAGAGGAAGGCAAAATACCTATTTTAGAAGGGGTGGGGGAGAGAGAATGCTTCCTGACTCCAAATGGCAATCAGAAAGTATGGGAAAATGTGTACTCCACCCACAGTGGGTCATGTGTTCAAGCACTGAAAGCTGGAGAGTTAGTCCCAAGAAAGCAAGCGAAAGAGCAGCAGGGACTTTCATCTCATAAAAGGCAGGTACTGATATAAAGACAATGAGAGAATTACATCTGCTAAGAAGGTAAAAAGTTACTAAGGTAAAAAAGGTTAAAAGTTAGGACCCAGCAGAATAAAGCAAACTGTGCTGGGCTTAAAATAATTTGGCCAAGTTATTGAACTAATTGCTTTAATTTATCCAGAGGGAAGGGCAGGCTTTTTAAGTCGCATTACAATGGTAAAGTAAAATGTAAGCAAATTAATTGGATATGCACTAGGCTATATCAGCAGTGTGTTTAGCGTATTTCCCGTATGAGCGCTTAGCTGCTTAACATTCCTGTTGGCCTTGTTTGGAAAAGACCAAAAATTTCTCTCGCGCGCAGTAGTCTCCCTATAGGGAAGTCATGTGCGGTCGTCGGAAATATGCAGTCCCGAAAGTTCTCCCTATGCTGTGTATATTCAGAACGCTCGGGACTATGTGTATCCTGATCTTTGAAAAATGAGAGGCAGGATCTTGCAGATTCTGTCTGTCATCTTTCAAAGGTCATCTTTATTTACAGCTTTACTGTAAATAAACCTTTTCTAACCTGAAGATAAAACTTATTTTCTTTTAACCTTAAAGGATGTTCACGAGTCCTCTGATATAACCTATAAGTGAACAATGCACCAGAGTGTTTATTAAATGGCCCATTAATATATTTGTATAAAGTGATAATATCCCATGCAAATATCACTTTTCCAATGTAAATAGCCCTAACTAATCTACCTGCACAGTTAAGCCCCTCCATTCCCTTTTTAGTTTCCCTTCTCTGAACTCTTCCATTGCCAAGATGTCCCTTTTGTACATGGGATTCCAAATCAGCACTGCATATTACAAATGAGGCCTTACTAATGCCTTCCAAAGAGGGAGAAAAATATTTTTTTCCCATAAATCCAATTTTTATACCATATATCATGTTAATATACCATATATCACGTTAATACATTAACAGTTTTGAGCAGACATGTATATTAGGATAGTATAGTATTTGAGGTTGAATAAAGACATATGTCGATCATCTAGCAATATCCTCATTTCCTGCCTAACTGTTGATCCAGAGGAAGGCAAAAAAAAAACACCAAATTTATGAAGGGAAAACAATTCCTTCCTGACTCCAAGTGGCAATTGGAAATTTCCCTGGATCAACTCTACTTTATGTATCAATACCAGTAACTTGCAACATTCCTTGTTTGCAGAAACTCAATAAAAAAAAATAAATCCGTGCCTATGTGGCTGAATTCTGATGTAAAGAGGCAAATGGAAAGGAAGAAAAAGGCATTTAAAACCTTTAAGTCAGAGGGAAAGGAAATGGCCTATAGGGATTATAAAAACTATAACAATGAGTGTTAAAAAGCAATCAAACTAGCTAAAGTTTGCCTCTTTACATCAGAATTCAGCCACATGGGTGCGGATTTTTTTTTTTTACATTTATTTCCCATGGGTATAAATTTAGATTTAAATGGATTAAAATCCCCTTAAACACAGTGCACTTCTGTTCAGTACCTTTACATGATAATACCTTATCCCAGTTGACATTCTAAAGAGCTACTTTTAACCTGGGAAAATTTGCTTTCCCGAAATTAAAAGTCTTTGTTAACCCAGCACACTTTCCCTTTCAATAACATACTCCAAACGACACTTTTTTATGGTCACTATTCCCAAAGCCTCCAGTTAGCTTTATATCTATAATGCGCTCCACAATGTTAGATATTACCTGATTCAACGGAGCTCCTTTTCTAGTTGGAACTTTAACCACCTGTGAGAGAAAATTATTCTGCAGCAAATTCAGGAACTCATTGCCTTTTTCTGTGTTGGCAGTTCCACTACACCAATCAATGTCAGGGTAATTAAAGCCCCCCATAATAAGCACACTCCCCAAACTTGCAGTCCTTGCCAACTGAATATGAAGCTGACTCACTTCCTCCCTGCTAGCATTTGGTGGCTTATGACAGACACAAACAATGACATTACCCCTTTTCCTGTTGTCTAATTCCACCCATATTGCCTCCCCTTTAACATCCATATCGCCAGTTATCTCTTCTTTTAAATATGGCTTCAATTCTTTGTTTTTAGAATTTTTAACATAAACACATACTCCTCCCCTTTCCTTTTTTCTCTGTCCTGCCTAAACATGGCGTATCCTTCTAAATTCATAGCCCAGTCATGGGAAATGTTCAACCACGTTTCTGCTATACCTATTACATCATACTTTTCATTCAACGCCATAATCTCCAATTCACCCATTTTGTCAGCCAGGCTTCTCGTATTTACAAACATACATTTTAGATTATGATCCTGTTATTTACTCATACACATGCCTCCCTATCCCCTATGCTAGCCCCACTTCCCTTTCCACCCACCATTAGCCTATCTACACCCTTATTTCTTCCTGGGTTATCTATCCCAGTGAGACCACTAATACCCTCCCCCCAAAACCTAGTTTAAAATCTTCTCCAACCCTCTAGCCATCTTCTCCCCTAAAACAGCTGCACAGCCATCAGTGAGGTGCAACCCATCCCTACTAAAGAGCCTGTAGCCTACAGCAAAGTCTGCCCAGTTCTCTATACACCCAAACCCTTCTTCCTTACACCACCCTCTTAGCCATGCATTAATGCTCCTAAGCTCCTGCTGTCTCTCTAGCGTAGCACATGGCTGCGGTAGTATTTCTGAAAACAGTATCCTGGAGGTCCTTGTTTTAATTTGGCCCCTAACTCTTGGAAATCATGTTTAAGGACCTCATCTCCTCCTCTAACTTTGTCATTGCCACCAATGTGAATCAAGACCGCCGGGTAACACCCAGCCCTACCCAATAATCTGTCTACACAATCCACCACATGCTGAACCCTAGCACCAGGCAGGCAACACACAGTTCAGCATGTAGGGCCTTGGAGGCAGATTACCCCATCTACCTTCCTTATAATGGAGTCCCCTACCACTACCCCCTGCCTAACATTCCAGATCCTAAGTTCATTCTCCCTTGTATTAGAGATGGCAGTACCCTGGGTGCTCAAGGGATTAGCCCGCTCCATACATGCTAATTCCGAGCTGTCCACCTCCATTTCATCCCCTAAGGTGGCAAATCTGTTGGGGTTGGCAATCTGGGAAGAAGCAACCCTACCATTCTGTCCCCCACTTCCCCTAGTAACCCTAACAAAACTACCTCCCCCCTGAACCTTCCCTGTCCCACTTCCACCCACCTCTATACTGGCCCCAGCCAGTACCCTGATTTAGAACAAGGGACTTTGTACACGTTCCACTCTAGTTTATTTCACTCGCAGGAAACCTTTTGTTAGGTTTAAACCACAGGTCCAACCAATGTAAATCCTATTTAACTAATAGGCCCCAGCCAGGAAGAGAGGGAAAAAACAAAACACTTATTGACCCTTTCACAACCTGTTTGCAATTACAACATGTGCAATACTAGAATATAGAAGCCCAGTGCACCCCTTTAACTGGAAGAAAGAAAGATTAATCTTACTGCACACACAGTCCTTAACACAGCACACTATCAGCACAAGCAATCCTTATTTTTAAACTTATTTTCAAACTTTCACACACATACAACCATAAAATGATTACAAGTCCTTTTTCTATGTCCTTGAGAGCAAGGTCCTTTAGAACAAGGGACTTTGTACACGTTTTACTCTAGTTCATTTCACTCACAAGAAACTTCCTTTTGTTATGTTCAAACCACAGATTTGACCGTAAGCCAGTTTTTTCATCAGACTATGTGATCCCTACGTCAACTTGTATCATAAATGGCCGCTGCGGCTGTAAAATCAATACCAGATGTTTTTTCAATACAGCCCAGTATCAATCACCCTATTGACTTCAGTGGGGCTATTTGGAGTGGTAGCGAGCTATCACCTAGTATTGTCCTAAGTGGCCATTTACATCACAGCCGCAAAGTAATATCAATATCAGAAATACTTCTAGCAGTAGTTTTTCTCACCGTAATAAAGATGTATTACCAGGATTTGCCGATAAATCTTTACAAATAATAAATAATAATAATATAAAGTGAATTGTTGAAGTTTAAACCTCATAAAACTTATTATCTCTGATAGTGGCCTGCAAAGGCCTTATTTAGATCTTAGAGATTAAATGTATTAAATGTATATTTGAAAAATTATGTTGAAGTCATTATATATCATTAAATCTACCAAATATATCATGAATGGATTTTTACTTTTTCAGATAAATGCCTGAAATTTCTAAGGTATATGTTACAGACATAACAAAATTACCATGTCTTACAAATCATCTGATGGTCAGAAACTCAAAGGCAACTAGGTCAACCAAAGAAATCCCATATTCTTAAGTTTTATCATTATAAGTGTCCACAAAGCAGCATCAAAATCTAGAAAAATAGTAGTGTGACTCTGTCACCTTGTTTGCCTAGCATTATGGTCCAGCAATGACTTGACCATTCTTTCTCAAGCCTAAAATACCACTGGATACAAATGTTTATCAAATTGTTTACATGTTTTTGAAAATAATTTATCATTTTAACATTTATCCGGTATTTTATCTACTAAGATTGCCATCTAGTGGTTCAATTACAGAGAAATGTAAATTCTCTAAGAGTCCATTTCAATTATTGTATGTACCAGTAACCTTTCCAGGCACACTTTAAATGTATTATTATAAAGTGGGATGATGCACAAATCCCCCAAATACTTTGCAAACTATAAACATCATATTGTAATAAAGGAAATTACTTGATCTAAAATGTAATACACTAGTGGATTTTCCTTTTGGTCAAAGAGACTTATAAAAATAAATGGTTTCCACTATAAATATTCTTCATTGCTGCCTGATTGAATTTCCAAATTCAACAAACTATGCAATCGACTGATCTGCAATGGATAGATTTATATTTTCAGGTTTAGAACAACATGCAAACTCCTTGTTTCACCTACATACTTTTGGCATGTATTGGAAGTTATGTTCTTTTAACTAGAATTAATGAAATGAGAAAAATTAAACATTGACACTTAGATCATAATTAATTGATTTAGATAATTACAAATTCTAAATTATTATAAGCCAGTTGTGACCATCCAGAGGTATCTGCAGTTTAAAATTTCTAGATTGCAATAAAGTTCCTTATCACTTCATGCTTGTGAAGGTTCTCATTCATCCAGGTAATGGTATATTTGTTGTATTCAATTAGATCAACTGGACTTAAAGTTTGGTTCTTGAAGACGTTTCGCTAGTCATTCGCTAGTCATCCGACCCTGCAACACAGATCTGAGAACATCCCCACTAGCACAGAGGCGAAGGCTAAAGAAATGAAGCATCTCAGAGGAGCCCTTAAAACTTGTGGATATCCAGACTGGGCCTTTGTCAAAAGAAGCAATGAAGTATGAAGAGATGAGGGACATGCAGCTCATGATGTGGATAAAATCATTCTCTTTATTATAAACACATGTAGATTAAAAGTACATCGGCAGGGAGTCAGAGCTACCCAGAAAACAGCCTGACGCGTTTCATGGGACAACCCACTTAATCAGAGGCTGACAGCTGATAAGCCCATACATGCTTATATACCCTACCCACAGGATTACATCACATTTATTAAAGGCAGGTATTAAAGGCAGGTAATGGGGATATCAATTACATACAGTTTTAAATGTACAAAAATGGGCTAAAAAATATATATATGGGCTAAAAGATATACCATAGAGGTTAGTTAAACATTAATAACCACAATAAGCCAGAATATGGCACTCTAATGGACACAAGAATGTGTCTATAATACAATAAATACAATACTGGGTAGAAAACTAGGTCAGATATAGTACAAAACGGAGCATATACGGACAACGGTATGTATATATATATTTTGTATTATTTATATATTTGTATACTAAGGTATTTCAATAAGAAAGGCCACTATATAGGTGGTGTTACACCTCTTACTGGTCTACGGATCGTATATATAACAAACAAGTTCTAAGCAGGTGAGTATTATAAGTAATGAGTTATATAGATATAGATAAAAATAGCTACTTATGGCTACTTACATATCAAAGAAACAGCTTAATTCAAACTCTCTGTTCAAACCATCTGGATGTATAGTACCAAGTTTGTGTATCCATCGTGCCTCTCGTCTTAATAAACTTTTATTCTTATCCCCTTTCCTCGGTCCTCCTAAAATTTTGTCTATTATAGTAAAAGTGACATTAGTTATGCCTGCATTTTTCTCCAAAACATGTTTCGATATGGCCGAGTTTGTGTCCCCTCTCTTTATTGCGTACATATGTTCGGATATACGTACATTTGCCCACATATTGTACGCCACATATACAGGTTGCCAGATAGATGATATATGTGGACCTACAGTTGCCATATGTCTTAATATTATATATACGTCCAGTCGTGTTACTGGTAAAAATCTTAGTGGGTTTTATGATTTTGCATGTAACACATCTCTTACGGCCACAAGGATAGCTGCCACATGTTTTTAGCCATGTGTTCCCTTCTGGGAATTTACTACTAAATAGACTGGGGGATACATAAGATGCCACGGATTTGCCCTTCCAAAAGGAGAATTTGGGATTGTCCGCTAATAATGAGCCTAAGACTGGATCTCTAAGTAAATGGTGCCAGTGTTTTCTCACTATCTGGCATATCTTATTTGCATGTTTTGTAAAGGTCATAGTGACATACAGAGTGTCACATTTAGATATGTTATCTCTATGTAGATCTCTTTTATTTTGGGAGACAGCCTTCTCATATGCTACCCTAATGAGGGAGGTACTATACCCCCGTTCCAACAGTCTGTCCCAAAGTTCCATGGCACTGTCTTGAAATGTCTGCCATGAAGAACAGATCCTACGAATACGTATAAATTGGCCATATGGTACCCCACGTATGGTACTGGTGGGATGATTAGAGTTGGCCCTTAACAGAGTGTTTCGTGAGATGGGTTTCCGATACAGTTCAGTAGTTATCTTTTCCCCATTATTACTAAACGTGACATCCAGAAAATCCATATGTTCTTTTTTAACAGACATAGTGAAAGTTAAAGCAAATTCATTATTATTACAATATTGTAAAAAGGAATCCATAACTTTGAAGTCTGCTGTACATATCAAGAGAAGATCGTCTATATATCTATAATATTTGATTATATATTTATGATATACATTCTTTAAGGTGTATATATAACACACTTCCCAATACCCCATGAGGAGGTTGGCATACAACGGCGAGAAAACAGCCCCCATCGCAGCCCCCCTCCTCTAGAGATAATGAGTGCCATCAAACATGAAATAATTGGTATTCAATAAATGTTCCAAAGCCTTAATAATAAAAGTATTTTGTATTGGTGGGTACAACTTATGATACTCTAACCAATACTTAATCGCCTTAATCCCTCTGTTATGTACAATCGAGGTGTATAATGAGGTGTATAATGTCAAAAGAAATAGAAGGAAAGAAAAGAACATGAATACCAACAGTGAAGGGGAAAAGCAAGACAGAAAAAAAGAACATGGTCATCCCATATGCGACATCATATACGCAGTGCAGTGCAGTGAAGAATGCTCTGATTTGTATGTAGGGGAGACCAAACAGCAACTGCATCAACGTATGGCCCAGCACAGAAGAGCCAATTCCTTGGGTCAGGACTCAGCTGTGTACCTGCATCTTAAGGGAAAAGGACATACCTTTGAAGATTGTAATGTTAACATATTGGCAAAGTAACATGACTGGTTCAAGAGAGGTATCAAGAGGCCATATATGTGAAAATAAAGAAACCAAGCCTGAAGAGAGGTGGGGGGATTCAACATCAACTGTCGTACATCTACAATGCTATTTTGACACCTTTCCCTGGGCAGTTCCTTTTATACCTCTTAGCCACAATGCAATTACGCTCTGCATTCAGAAGGTCCCTAACACCTGGCTGTTATATACTAATTGGGACTTTCCAGGGTACATTATTGCCAACAGATTTAGTCATTCTAAATTGAGAAAGCCAGTCGGATGACTAGCGAAACATCTTTAAGAGCTAAACTTTAAGTCCAGTTGATCTAACTTAATATCACAGATATACCATGACCTGGATGAATGAGAACATTCACAAGCAACTGAGCAGATACTGATGGGATATGCTAATGTGATAAGCATATACATCGGAACTAAATTTAAATTGTCAGTTCATTGAACAAGATGCAGTTGTAAATAACGCAATGCTAAGGGAGCAGAACCCATCCTGTTTGTATTGGTTTTTCAGAAATCAACAAGTCTTTTGTACATTTTGCAAAAAATAAAAAGTCAAATAAGATTTTAGCAATGTACTTTATTATGATGTATGTCTGTTGGTTAAACCACCTTTGCAACATTTATAGACCAAGAAATCAACTGCTTCCTAGTCACATGATTTTTGTTTTGTTTGTTCAGTTAGACAAGGTCACTCTTGTGATATGTTTATAAGTCTGAAATTCAAGGCCACTAAATACCTGTTTTAAAAGTGCTATATTTCTATAGCTTAACGTTTTATTTCTGTAAAGAATTGCACAGTATGAATGGAAAATAATTAGACTAGAAGTCTGTAACCGACAATAAAGTAGTCTAGAAATACTTAACTTATGTATAGAGTTTAAAGCATTGTAGTTCCCATGGGCTGTATTTATGAAGATATCTTTATTACGGAGAGCATTTCCATCCATATTACCTGAAATATCACCTGTTATGCTGCTTTTTATGCAGCAATGATAAATGCCATGGCTGCAACTTGCTATCAGAAAAACTAATGTTTTCTGCTCATAACAGGAATTCATTATTAGACTTTGGTGATAAGGAATCTCTTCATAAATACAGACCCATAGGTGGGAGGTAATAATACTAATGTAATGTCTTAACTGGAGTATATGGTTCTAATGTAAAAGTCCAAATCCACAGCACCTTAGGGACATTGAAGATCCATGACTACATTGCTGTTCAGCTTTGTTTTGCTGGAAATCTGAGGAATTTAAGTCTAAATTTTGTGAAATCAGGTCCAACTATTCTAATATCATAAAAATTGTTTTGATAGGTGACAATTTGTACTTATAACCTGTGGTTAAATATCTGGGGGGAAAGGGTTTTTTTTGCTACATTAAAAACTTTTATCATGTTTAGTGGCAACCCTAAAAACCCTAAAAGTTTTAAATTGCTTTAGCCACATATTTATAAAGTCATGTGTGCAGCACTGCTTGATCACCCCTGGGGGCTGTGTGTATAACAATACAATGTCCCTTGTGCAAAACATTTTCAAAACATTTGTTTTACTCCTAGTAAAAAGGTTCATTGTCATTGATTCATTTCACCTGAGCAACCTAGGCATCCATTTACAACCAAATAATATTAAAACCTGTAGACTACTGAGCTCTCTTACTAGTTTTGTTTTGTTACTGCCAAAAGCCAGTAGATGGCAAAATTGTAATGCCACTGTATTTGCTCAACAAAGTTAAGAAGCTTTTAGAATAAAGGTATAAAAAAGGTCAAACAGTAAAGATGTCTTACTGCAGCAAGGTGGACGTGTTAGTGAACAGTGCTATTTACCTGTAATTAATACTCTGTTGCAAAACTACAATTGCTATAGCATCCAGAAAATGCTAAATATGTTTTATTTAACTGGAAATCGAAAAATGTATTGAGATATGCTTATAATTAATTTTTTGAAGTATATCAACTGAAAGCACAAAAAACAATATGTATCTGATCAAAGAATATTTGGAGCTTGTTAGTATTTCAAAGAGACAAGAAGGAAGACATAACACATTACGGATACCTCTCCCTCACATAAGGTGAGCAAAGTTAGCCCTTATTTTCCATTAGAGAATAGAAGGCAATTGTTATACTCATAAGAGAAAGATATGTATAATAATAAGAGGAACACAGTGTAAAGACAAAAAAGCATGTCCATTATGGGTGAGATGCTGTAGATGTTGCTTAAAAAACCCACACTAACTTATCTGATGTTATGAAGGTTATCATGGGTTTTTCACTTACAACTGAGGCCTGAATTTTTTTTGCAAGTTATAGAAACAGCACTGGGTATCGATACAACTTACGATGTTGCATCAGAATGTACTCAGACTGTATTAAGCTCTGTAATGGAGCACAACTCCATTACACCTGCGTGCACTTACCTACAGTAGCTAAGAAATCAATGGAATGGTTTTCGAGTGAATTCACAGACATTTTTTGCACATAGACTTTTATAGACTTGCCTTAACCTCACAAAGATGCAGGTTTTAAAACTCACAGCACACATGGACACATTATTAGAGCTTTGTGCAGCATTTCAATCAGAGTTTAAACTTTATACTTAAATTCCCATTTTCACTGTCAATAACTAAACACAGCATGGACTATTCTCCCCACATGAATACTAAACTGGTAGGTCTAAATCCCTGAGTTATTTTTTATATCAGCTGAGGTCCACTCCCCCCATCTCAGGCCATCATGAACTAGGTCAATGAAAAGACAAGTTTTGCAAGAAGCATCTCAAACGCCACATCTCCAAGGTGGAAAAAGAGATTGGTTAAGAAAAGTTAAGGTAAGTAACTCAGTTGATCTAAAAAGAATTCAGGGGTGAGGTTCTAGTTGTTTAGCTCCCCACGCTAGGTACTATTCATTGGAGGATAAAGAGGAGCTGTGTGAGTTTAATGAATGGTTAAAATAAAGGTAATTCATAACCCCTGAATTAAAGGGATATTGAGCCTCACATACTAATGTAAGCAATTTTGCACAGGTACAAATATTCATATATTTTATATAAGTAACAGGGTCATAAGACATCATACATCAGGAAATAAAGTTTGGTATTTATTAAGCAAAAAATATTCAGATCAAATATATATATATATAGATAGATAGATATAAAGATACAGAAAGTTTTCCTTCGCACAACCACTTGCCATATCTTCTGGTCCAGGTACTGCCAAATTAAAGTATAGACAAGCAAGGAGCACGTGGTTTATACAAACATATTTATAAGGTGAGATAGGCCATGTCCGTGTCCATCAGCGCGTTTCGACCATCTTGGAAACAGGCTGTCATCAGGATCTCAGACCAATTCTCAGATAGTGGGAATCAGGGATGGATATAAGATCTGATGTAAAGCGTGCAAGCAATAAACAGGAGATTAAAGAAGAAAGAAAGTGGATTCATTTTTACTTACCTGACTGCGATCCCGATATGCAGTAGATCTCGCAAAGTGATTATTGCATAGTGGGAACTACTGCAAGTAAGTACAGCATCTACATCTACAGCATCTACATCATGTTCTTATAGTAAACTGTCGTACTGATACAAGTCCCACGAGTGCTTTCTTGATAGCTGTTTATATATTAATGTTTGTGAAGCACTGGGGCAATTGGTTTACACAGCATGTGTGCGGGTCCTAAGGAGTATACATATATATATATATATATATATATATATATATATATATATATATTTAACACCACTGAATATTCAGGTCGTAAACATACAAAAAGTTAAGAATGCAATGCTGTAAATTGATGCTGTTGATGCTGTACATTTACAGCATCAATGTGTGTGTGTGGTGGGGAGCGGCACATTGAGCAGTTGCTGATACATTATTATATATATTTCCATATATATGTTTTATTATGTAAGTCCATCTCTAGTGTGTATAATTTTTTTTGTGTTTTTGAGCATTTTGTCTAAACACAACTGGGCCCTTTTCTTGCACTTTCTTTTAAATATGTTAGCTTGCATCAGACATTACAAAAGAGAAGAAAGAATATTTAATTTGTTCTTTACAAAATGTGTTACTGGGAACAGTCTGCATGAAAATAGCTGTTTTGAAGTATAACACCCAAATTACTTCAAATACTGATCAGAATTCTATTTGCTTCTGTCTTCTCTGTGTTTGAAAGGGTTGGTTAAGCTTGAATGGATACATAACTGCTGCAGTATAAAAATCATTTCAGTGAGAATATTTTTAATTCACTAGGAAATGTCAGGAATCATTAGTGAAGTCAAATATACATTTTTATGCAAAATGTAACACATAGGAATCGCAGCAAACTAAGAAAGCAGGTTTATTTTTAATCAAAATATTCATTAAAATACAGATAAACCTGTTTAATGTAATACAGAGAAAACAAAGAACACATTAATGTTACTGTGTAAAGCTCTGAAATAAATAAAAATACCACAAAGGGAAAAAGGTGCATCTATTCATTGACAGTATAACTACATACACTATTCTCTAATAAATTCATGTCCTACATAATTCTGCACTGAGAAGTTGGTATGGTAAATGTATATCACTAGTAGATAGGAGTCCTGGTTATTTATATTTATATAATGTTTACAAGCAGAGGCAAGTCAATGACAATGACTAAGACCTCCAATGATCTGGTTCCATTGCATGATTTAGGTGTCTAGAAAGGAAATCAGTCATCTTATACTTACTGTATTCAGTCTTGTTCCAATATATTTTTCTATCCAACCCAGTCCTGCTTCATTTGCTCTAATAACATTCTGTATAGAAAACAACTTATTGTGTAGCTACAGTACCTTAGTTATATCTTTAAATAAACTGTTAGGTGGGGAGCTAACAAGCACATCTCATGAAGTACTGTGCCACCTTGGCCTCTTGTAACCTGATGTCACTTATGCTGGCCATGCACTGGTTAACATTTAATCGATTTGACATTCGATCTGCGATTCTATTAAAGGGGAACGAAAGTCACCAGACAACATTCTCCCAAATAAAGAAAGCACATTCATTAAGATACAACAGACTGTGTCTCACCTCTTCCTTTGCTATGGCTGTTTTTTAATATGAAATTTACCTGTAGGTACTTAACATCAGCTCCCATAATCCCCCTCTTTGTTTTGCTGGAAGTCTAAGTGGTTGCAGTACATTTTGAATGCCTCAGAGCTAAAACAGAAAACAGAAATCATGCTTATATCCATTTCACACTTTTAACATTATGGAATCATGGTCAATACCCACCCATCCCTTGCAGTTAACCAGGCCAGAATGCATTCATTAATTAAGCACAATGCAACCGCATTTGACCACATCGCCTTCCTCTTTTTATGGCTTGGATCATGATAAACTTTAATTTGTGCCCAGCTCAAACACACCTTTCCCCAATATATAGGGCTATGCACTATGAGACGATATCAGCTATTTCTATTTTAAAGCGGCATTAACAGCTGTACCAAGGGTTAATGCCACTTTAAAGCAAATAATAGAGCAAAACAAAACCCTTAACAACAGCACACGTTAAAGAAAAAAATTCCCTTTAATTCACTGTAATTGATATGGGCATAATGAATATAAAGAGAAGAAAAAGCACAACATTACGATTAAAACATACTAAAAAACATACATATATACATACATAGTACCTAGTTCCTTATCAATCAAGTAAAGTGTTAAAAGTATTAAAGTGCAGCTTGCCATAACATAACTCCTTCTTAATAAAGGAATTCCCTATAAGGATCTTAAGGAGCAATCATCATAAAGTGCACAGCGCTTAATATAATACTTAGCCGCCTGTAGCTCTATAGTCATCTCTCACAGTCCAAACGTACAAATGGTGTTTGGAACCAGGAGAGACCGGACGTGTTTCGTCCTACTGGGATTTCTACAGAAGCCATAGCAAAAGTCCCAGTAGGACAAAACACATCCGGTCTCTCCGGGTTACAAACACCATTAGTACCACAGCAATCTACTTGGTGATATGTTAATGAGCCTGATCCCCTACACAACCAGTGCAATCTCACAAAGTACTGACTGTTCAATTGTGAGAGGTGACTGTAGAGCTGCAGTATAGGAAGACAGCTAAGTATTATATAAAGCACCATGCGCTTTATTATGTTAACTCCTTAGGATACTTACGTGGAATACCTTTATTTTGGAGAAGTTATGTTATGGTACATCTGTTGTATTCAATTAGATCAACTGGACTTGAAATGTAGTTCTTGAAGACGTTTCGCTAGTCATCCAACTGGCTTTCTCAATTCAGAATGACTTGTACAAGAATCTGTGGCAATTATGTACCCTGGAAAATCCCAATTAGCATATCATATGGTACTAATACTTTAGCACTTTACTTTTGATATACCACCATATGGTGGCAATAATGGCTCTCAGTACACAGCCCCAATCGTTTCTACCATAAACTTTTACCATTTAAATAGTTGTCACTGGCTATCAGGATTGCCCATAGCTATGCGATATATATCACATTAGAAATCCTATAATATTTTTGTAAAACTGTGCCCCTTTTACAGATTTCCCTGCACTATGCAGTCTTACAATTTTTGTAATTATTTTCTCTTATCATATATTTAAATGGAATTGTTCATGTCTAGAATTTATTTTTATTTACTGGAAACAAAAAATTGTAATGACAAATATCAATGATAACAAAAATGGTGTTAAAGGTGTTTGAACACGAAATGGACTTTAAATAAATATTGTATCTCCTATTTTTGGCAGTTAGGTTCTCTGAAACTGCAGATCATTTAATGTCACAGTAGGATGTTATGTGAAATGGTAACTTACAGAGCTATCGTTTTGAGCCGATAATAGAAATTCTTTCTTGTTCCCAGAAATGATTACCTGGGAACTGCATCCTATTCATTTGTACAAGCAATTGCAGTGAGATGATGGCTGAAGTTTCTGTGCAAGTTTTTTTTCTGTAATAACTGTTGATTATTAAGCATACATCATGCATGCTCATCTATATTAGTAAAGAACTACCCCTTAATGATAAATCACCAAAATGATTATGCTGGCCATACACAAAAAAACTTACCATTCCCGAAGTTTGGACAACAGCCTTGCCTAACCCTTTTATTGTAGACTTTCGATCACAAAATTAATGGGCCAGGGTGGAGAAAATCGGATCGTAATATACTGACGGCCTTTTTAAAAAATTGGATAGATTGCACAATCGAATGTCAAATCTATCAAAGGTATAAATGGAAATTTGGCTATTCATCTTATTAAATTTACCTAAACCACTAGAAAAAATGTTTACAACACCTCAATTTCTGTGAAAATGCAATGTCTTTACTTTTAGTTTATGGCATTGTAATATTGTTGCAATAACACTGAATATGTTCCTTTTCCTGAAGAAGAAATCAAATAGTGTGGATTCCATGCACACCGATACAAAAGGCAGCCATATATATATGTTCCTATTCCTGTTGGATGCTCACTATAACAGTTTACTAATGCTTTCCATTACTTAGCGTATTGTTCAGCTAAATATTGTGCATAACCTTTTATGTAACTCATGTCTTAGACCCATATGTGAGCAAGGCCCTTGTTATTGGTAATTGGAGAATTAATGCTAAATGAATTTGGGTCAGTACATGTAACAGCCATTTAGCTTTTCATGCATTTCTATACCTTTCCTCTATTTTTGCTTCTTAACAAGAGATAACAATGGAGAAAGCCTATATCATTTTATGGGGTTAAAGGGAGCACTAAAAGCCTGGTGGAGGGAAGGGATTTTTTGTTGCATCGTTTTTAGTTCGAAAAATGATTTCAGGTAAATTGATACTTTTCTTTTTGCAATTTATTTTGTGTTTTTTAAATTTTTGGTGTTTTTTACATAGTTTTGAAGATATTTACAATTTGTATGTGTGATATGGTAGCACCATCACCATATCCCTGCACTTCCTGCTTCCTGCTCTGAAAGAATGTGATAGCATCGTGGCCCCTCCCACTCCTCTTTTAGTCACTGTAACTTGATGTCTTCCTGGTTTCTTCTGCTTTCTCTTGCAATGAGCATGTGCTAGTATTTGTGACTGCAGACTGATCAGTGATTTCTTCATATCTTGGGTTGTGCAGCAGGTAGAGAGGTGGTTGGTAGCTTATTTTAAAGGTAGGGACCTTGCCTTTCATTTAAAATCAATGTTTGGAGACCACAGTTCCCCTTCTACCATGCATGAATTAATGTGTACATGTGAATGTGACTTGCATCTTTGCTGTATACAGACAATAATATAAGAATGACTACAACATGTACATTCTTAACCTAAAACTGTCTGTAACTAACTTAAAGGGCATGTCCACCCCCAAAACTAAAATTTAACCCCTTACTGGGCCATGTATAGAAACCAGTAACGATTCTTTTAATTCATCTGTCCCATAAGTTTATTGTTAGTACATTAAAAGGTAATAAATGGAGCTTTAACTAGAAGCCCTTTAAAAATTCTTTATAAGCTATTTGACGATTATCATGTTAAAGGCAAGCCAAGTGACCATTAAATTCAGCACATGTGATGTTAATTGGCTCCTTTACGTAATAATCAAATTTTTCTAATTGCGAAAAAAAAAATGTAATCAGGTGAGAGATATTGATTTGTAAGGATCTGATCAATCATCGGCATAGCTAGCTTGTCTTGCTGTGTGTGCTGATTGTTCAAAGCAAGAGTCAGGTTGTGCTACAATGTTTTCCCCCTGGGCGACAAGTAATGGATGACTGTGTTTCTATTTGTAATTACTGTGTGCATTCATCGATGAAAGGCACTTGTTTACACAAACACCAAAAATAATGGCTTCTATGATGATGACAGCTAATGTAATGAGATCCAAGGATGTAACATGAAAAACATAAATTAGTAGAATAAAAGGAATGAAACCACTTTTACATTCGGCAAGCACCTCGGTGAATGAAGTTGCTAAACACTTGCAGGAGATATATAACCTTGAGATCAAAATAATAAATGAGTTTTGCCTTCACTTTATTGACAATCATGAAAGATTTCCCTTGAAGGGCAAGATTAGTTACACAAACCTCCAGCAACTTTTAAAAGGCATGTCCACCCATAAAACTAAAAACTGGTGACTTGTCAGTCACCGGCCCACAATTCCAACTGCTATTTTAATCAGTTTATCATATACATTTGTAACAATATATTTAACAATAAGTTTCTGCCTTTCTGGCAAAGGTATCTGCCTCCTCCCTCTGTTCATTGAGCTTTTTTTAAGCTTGCCCATTTGCAGGGAAACAACAGTCAGTCAGCACTAACAGACTTGATTGACTGCATGAAGAATGGACAATTTAACTCTATCAGAATGGAGGAACTATTATAGTTAAATATCTGATTAATAATCCTATGTATAAGAGTCTAACTGCTGCATCCATGCTGCAGTCCTGTGTGTGTGTCACTGCAGTTCCTATGGACTGACCACTAGAGGGAGATGGTAAGATTCTCTCTGCAGTTCCCATTGACTCACCACTAGAGGAGAAAAACAGAAACACATACAGAGGCAAACAGCCAATTACACAGACTGCAGTTAAGGTTGCTTGGACAGAGGGGGGGACCCCTGATTTGGATAGAGGGTTGATCCCTAGATTTGGGGTCGTTATCGGAAAATACTGGGCGTTATCGGAAAATAACGTTCGTTTTTTTACGATAGCGAACGTTATTTTTTCGATAACGATCTTTATAAATAGGGCCCTATGTCCCTTCCTCAGGTATAAGGAAGGGACATAGTGTTCCCAGAAACGTTGTGTGTTCAAATAAATTGTTAATTCACAGATATAGTGTGCTCCTCCTTTTGCTTCTTTATCTTGGCTTACTAGGCCCATGGATTAGAGGGCTGGAGGATTGCACCTATCCATGTCTGGCAAACAGCCAACAGCAGTGTGCTGGGGTGACCCTGAACTGTATTAAAGGGCATCCACCCCAAAATTTAACTTTTGATATGTGGTAGGGCATGCTCCCCCAGCCCCAACCGCATTAATATAATTGTTAGAAAGCCCCCGATTCTTACTTACCTCCCTCTCTCCCCTGCTGCAGTGTTCAGGCCCTCTGCTTGCATGGAATTGAAAGCAGGGGCGGACCGGCAGCCGCGTCCGTGATTGGCTGAGAGGCAGGGAGGGCTGCACTGAGCATGCCTCAACCTTGATAGGTTGAGGAATGTCTCAGGCACAGCACGAGTCACACACTGCTCCTACACAGCAGTTTCCTGGACTTTGGAGGGGCACAGCAGGGGAACATTTTGAGCAGGAATGTAAGGTAAGGATTGTTTTAAACTCTTTGAGTTGGCCTGGGGTTTCAAGGGTTAGAGTGCTATTCATGGGGGTTCTGATTTAGGTCTATCCCTATATTAGTGTGTTTATAGTCCCCCACTTATGATACTCTAACCAATACTTAATCGCCTTAATCCCTCTGTTATGTAATCGGGTGTATATGAGGTGTATAATGTCAAAAGAATAGAAGGAAAGAAAAGAACATGAATACCAACAGTGAAGGGGAAAAGCAAGACAGAAAAAAAGACAATGGTCATCCATATGCGACATCATTACGCAGTGCAGTGCAGTGAAGAATGCTCTGATTTGTATGTAGGGGAGACCAAACAGCAACTGCACAACGTATGGCCCAGCACAGAAGAGCAATCCTCGGGTCAGGACTCAGCCGTGTACCTGCATCTTAAGGATAAAGGAATACCTTTGAAGATTGTAATGTTAACATATTGGCAAAGGAACGTGACTGGTTCAGAGAGAGTGTAAGGAGGCTATTTATGTGAAAATAAAGAAACCAAGCCTAAATAGAGGTGGGGGGATTTGACACCAACTGTCTGCCATGCACAATGCTGTTTTGACACCTTATCACACCTTATAGGGCATTCCTATAACACCTCTTAGCCACTATCCAATCATGCCCTTAACACTTGGCTGTGATATGCTTATTGGGATTTTCCAGGGTACATAATTGCCACAAATTCTTGTACAAGTATTCTGAATTGATAAGCCAGTCGGATGACTAGCGAAAAGTACAGTTGATCTAATTGAATACAACAGATATACTTATCACTTCATCTTCTTTTTTGGCAACATGTCCCCCTCAATGGCAAATTTGTAAAATTCCCTCCAGCAATCAAGCTTGTATTGAAACATGCTTTCACAGTTTCTTGTTTTATGAATGATTCTCCAATATTTAGAGATGTCGCTTAAGCCTTCATAAGATATAGGTATAGATCCTCCTCCCTTATCAACTTTCTGTCTATGTTATAGATTTATTCCCTGATCTCTTTGCTCTCGGAGGGAGATATTATTCCCTTTCTTAGAGGAAAACATTAATTATGAAAACTTATACCTAGCAGTTTTATCAGAAAATCCAATTTTCCAGTCAATACTTTGCTGAAAAAGGATGGCTCTCTTAGGGGTTGTATTGTTATCAAGGTTTAAATTAAATTACAGACAAAAATTGATACTTCTTGTCTGATCCAGAAGATTTTTTTAACAGTATCAAATACTATAAAGCAAAAAAATTTCAGACTGTGATTCAGACCTGTGATTATTGCAACATATTTAGGCCTACACACCCTTGAAGTACATCCTCCTGTCTGGTTGTTCCCTATATCATTACTCGAATTCTAAGTCAATTGTTAACAATTTTGGGTCTTATTTAAGACAAATTTAAAGCTGGAATTAAGAAAAACTGAGAATACTGGTTTCATTTTTTTTTATTTAAGAACACTATCTAGCCACTTTTAAAGCTATACAATGAACTGCCACATCTGCTGGAAGACAGTTCCACAGTTCACCATTCCCTGTAAAAAATGTTTCCTAATCTGAAGATGGAACTCATTTGTTCTTATCTCAAAGGATGTACATGAGTCCTCTGATATGTAATAATACAGATTAATTAATAAATTAAATTTACATAAATAAAGTTTCAAAGATAAGAATAGAAGTGATATGACCTATTAGAAACAATGCACCAGAGAGTTTATATTATGGCCCATTAATATATTACTCATATTTACTCATATCACCGTGAATCGCCGCTTCTCCATTGTAAACAACCCTAACTTGTCTAAACTGCCGTATAGTCAATCCCTTCATTCCCCTTATTATTTTAGTTGCCCTTCTCTGAACTCCTTCCATTTCCAAGATGTCCCTTTTGTGTATGGGATTCCAAAACTGCACACATATTCCAAATGAGGCCTTACTGTGCCTTGTAAAAAGGGAGAATACTATTTTTCTCACTTGAATCTCAGTCTTAGGAATGTCACAGTCTGCCTCCACCATTTAACTTTCTGGTCAGTCATTTCTTTATATCTTAGGCTGTGGAGCACGTAGAGAGGTGGTTAATGGCTCATTTAAAGGTAAGAAACTGACTTTCATTTAAACTCAATTTGTTTGGAGACCACAGTTCCCTTTTAAAATCCAAAATGCATCATCGTACATTTATCAACATTAAATCCCATCTGCCACTCTGCTGAGTTTTCCAAAATTCTCCATAGTTTAGTGTCATCACAAAGACACAGACCTTGCTCTCAATGCCCCCTCTAAGTCATTTATAAACAGGCTTGGCTTAGCTATCATGAGTATTTGTGTTTATGGTCACTATATACTAAGCTTCCTATTACTGTACATATCTAATAAACGTTCTGTGATGCTACATATTACTAGATTTATTTGTTTAAACACACTAATATAGGGATAGGCCTAAATCAGAACCCCATGAATAGCACTCTAACCCTTGAAACCCCAATTTGAAAATTACCATCGGGGACGCCCGATTTTTATGCTATGGTACATTAGATAGTAGTATTTATGTGATAATAAAGTTGTGTTTTATATTGTTTTGGTACATGTGGATCCGTTTATTCCCACTACCTCCCACACAGGGTTTATGTGACTGATGGTAATTTTCAAATTGGGGTTTCAAGGGTTAGAGTGCTATTCATGGGGGTTTGATTTAGGTCTATCCCTATATTAGTGTGTTTATAGTTAATTTGGCCCCTAGCACCCCCTAATCTAGGGTATTCCCACACCCATCAGACTATGTGGAGTAGGCATCTAGACGTTATATTTATATATATTAGATTTATTAGTTTACTAAAAAGCCAAAAGAGGCAAAGTAAGGGAGAGAAAATTTAAGCTTTGCAAATGTATTTTGAAAGGTTCACCATTGCTATAGTCATAACTTTATTTCACAGTGCGAATGCCCTTTAAGTACTTTGGTTCAAATATGTCACAAGCTGTAAAAAAACCTTATTTTTTCATCTTGAACTGCAACCAAAGTACAGTCCTTCCCTGCTTAGAAAGGTACCATAACTATAACAAAATGCTTTTCTTGTATGTCTATTACATTGCCCAACCTTTCATATACAGTTGTTTTACAAAATGGCTTTGAGCATAACATGTAATAATTTTTTTGTAGCTTTTTTATAAACTTCAATTTACAATACACATAGAAACTCAGTCACAAAGATAAAGCCATTAAAGCTTTACATTTCCAAAGGGGTTGGAAGATATGCTATTGATTTAACACTAAATTTAGGAGATCATAAAGATAAAAGGTGTTTGCCAACTACCCTCAGAAAACAAACATGAGGGTCTTAATGTTGGTTATTTATCTATGAACTTTGGATCAAAACCTTTTTTAACAAACATTTGCAGTTCCAAAAATGTGTTCTTTATGTATGCATTAAAAATGTTTTATGCTATTATATCCGTTGCTTAGGAACAGATAGTCTGAAAATTCAGTTTTCAAAGGTTTGAAAGTCCTTATTGAAAGGCTTTGTGCATCACTGTGAGCAAAATGTTAATTCTGTAAAAATGATTGATACCCTTGTGCTATGTTGTTACAGTGATGAAACTATTACAGCAAAGGCTGGTATCTGATTTATTAGTGTTACCTAAAAAGGAAAAGTTTTTGGAGTTAAAGGTAGGTTAACACTAACATGGAAATAACTTTAGTAAGGGGGGGAAAGTTCCCCACAAAGCCTTCCATCAAATACAATAAATTGTAATCAGAGATGTGTACAGGGCTGAAAAAACACTTTTTTAATGCTCATATGATTTGGAGCGGGGAAATACATGGGAAATCTGCTCTGTACCAGTAAATACACCCAAATAAACAAACTGATGGATTTCATTTAGTAATTGATAACTGCTTTAACACACACTAACAGTAAAGGGCTGCAACAGTCGGTACCAACGTTATCGGACCTTTACCATTAGCATGTGTAGTGCATTTCCAAGCATTCCCAAAGCCGACGAACCTTCACCGTCAACCTCGGGATTGTTTGGAAATGCACAAATATTTGCCTCAACAGTGATCATCTCCCTGTATAGGGAGTTAGCTGCGTCTAGGAAAAATCTGCAGTCCTGAGCATTCTCCCTATGCTTTAAATAGGGAGAACGCTCAGGACTATGGGTAGCACGGTTGTTAGAAAATACATTTCTTTAAAGATTGTGCATGTATGCAACCAGCTTAACAAATCCTAAAGAATGTTTTGTGAGTTCATAAAACCATTGGGATTAAAGAGAATTGTTGGGTTGAAGAATATTTTAAATATTATAACGGTACCAGAGACAGCAACCAACCTCTGTTAAACCACAGGAAACTTGCTTATATAATAAATGCCATATGGTGCCAACTTTACGATGGAAACTGAAAAAATTAGATCTGATTGCACCACATGAAATTCACCTCATGTTACTGATGGACGCGTCAAAACGATTTGGATGAATCACAGATAGAAGTTAAATGTCAAATCCATGATGCATTTAACAACATTATAATTTATTATGTATAATAATAATGTATTTTATACAAGAAAGTCTTACTTTCTATTTTAAAAACATACAGAGAGTAATGCAGTTAGATTTTCTTTTTCTTTTTGTTATAGTGAATGGCAGATAGCTTAAAATTACTCATGTTCTATTATCAAGTCATGCTGTTCAATTAAATTAAAATATTTCCAGTAGGATAATTATAGGACATGTTTTCCTCATCAGAAACGCAACCTTCTAAATGATCAACTGATCTGTTCCAAAGGCACTTTGCAAAAAGGTAATAAAACACTGAAACAAAAGGAAAGTCATTGTGATAAACCTTTAGAATAAATTCCATTATCTACCTAAACCAAAAATATGTGTTCCTAACAATGCAGTCTACTTTAAGTATTTACAAAAAGTGCCATTGTAGTGAATTACACATAAATGTCAGTTATAACATTGTCTTGCTACACACTGTATTTCAATGTATTCTTATTTAAGGATATAAAGTCCTTTTTATTTATGCAGTTGACTTGCTTTTGCCTGTTGCTTTTTATCACTGTTGTTTGTACAGTATTAGCTAGGATTTCCGTGTTTCTTTAATTTCTTAAAATTTTTCCATTTACACAAAAAGGATAGTAGGCTATGAATGTAATATAATTAATAGAGACTGGAAAGATTATGAAGCATAGAGTGGCACAATTCACATAACACGTACAGCTATGATTATGTTGCTTAAAACTAACAGTGAAACAAAACTGTTCACTTTATTTTAATAAAGATCAAAAGTGTGTCCGTGCTTTTAGCCAATAGCAGACAATTCCATATTTGGTTTCATATTTCTAGCTGCAAATAGGTAAGTAAAAGCTAAAACTTCATTTGTTGCAATTGGTCACTAGAATAGCCTATGCTTTTACTGTAAATATTTCTAAATGGTGGAATGTAAAAAAGATTAAGAGGGAGGGTAAAGGGTATGCTTTGAACATAAATCGTTATATAAGGATAGTGTAGATCAGTTTATTATGTTTTTAGAAACAATGTTTTTTTTGTCTTAAGAAGCTCAATCTTAGAAATAACTAGTCTTTCTCAGACTAGAGATTTCTAAAGACCTGTGCAGACCCAACAACTCTACACATCTGTACAACTAGAATACCTGCAATCAACAGTGTGCATGGAGAAATACACGGATAAATAGAATTGTGGCTAATTAGCATGGACTAGCAATGATGCTATTTAGCCACTGGTGAGTGCAGTGATGTGATGTGCAATACAGAGGATAGGAAAGATGCAGATGATTCATTTAGCCTAGATCCATTCAGTCTAGACTTTTGAACCCCCTAAAGATCCTTCGGTGAGCAGAAGATTGACTGCAGAGTGCAGTCAAAATGGAACCCCAGGAAGGTATGTACTTTTTTATTTTAAAAGTATATATATATATATATATATATATATATATATATATATATATATATACATATATATGTGTGTGTGTGTGTGTGTGAGTGTGTGCCCTTTAATTTTCAATAGACTTCAATTTCTGTGGCTCAGCCAGGACAATTTTGTAGGGCCATGATTTTCTTCTGATATGTTTAGCATATTCAGGGAAAATGTGGTCAAAAACAATTCCTGCAGGCATTAAGAAGATCTGGAATTAAGAAGATTGCAGTAATTGCCACTACTTTTTCCTGCTGACATGTCATTTAATATAAATGTATGCTTATAAAGGGTGAACATATATCATGGGTGTTTATAGAGTAGAAAGAATGCAAGTTCTCTTGTAGTATATGTTTCCCCAATTTCCTTATCACATTTATGCACCAAATTGTAAATCTAAAAAACTTATTTGAGCAAGATCCTGGTAAAGATGGTAGTTTATCCATACACTTTTGACAAAATATTAACCATAGGGAAGTCCTATCATGTGAATATTTTTTGGTAGTTGAAGGGATATCACATACATTTATTGCAATTCAAGAGGCTTGTCAGAAGAATGTCAAATGCATCACTTTTGAATTCCCATTTTCAAGATCATTAATTACAAACCTAGCTCATTGGAGCAATATAAGAGATTAAATCTGCACACCCGTAAAAATAACATGCAAGTAATTGATGATTCCCCTGTTGTTAAATTAAGAGAAGGTGAGCTCTGCACATTGCCTAGAAAGATCAGTTGCATCAGCATTTCCTGACCTGAGCTAAGTGATGGTGCCAACAGAGCGCAAGGTAGACAAAAGAGGAATGGATGCAGTTATAATGTACCGTGACCTATGCCCTGGGTGATCAGAAAATGGAGTTCCATAATTGACAGAACCTATGGGATGTTTTTTAGTCAAAATGTTTCACAATCTGTGTTTTGTAAACATTTTCATTGTTCTTTGCCTACCTTGTCCGTGTTTCAACCTTTCCTGTAAACCAATTTGGTCACATGCAGTATTTCCCTTGTCAGTTGCTAGCAAATAATTACAAATAGAGCAGAGGTAAAAGTGTTTAATTAAATTAGCTGGCATTCTGCAGGTAGTAGTTGATGGATTATCGTAACAAGGCTCATTCATTTGATCGCAGGAATTAATGTAGTAACTTTGATTTTAATCATTTTTGTCCGCTTTGCATGCTGTTGACTGTTGAGCAATATTCCAGGTGTGACATGTCTGTAAAAAAGGAATAATCTTGGGATTGTCCCAGATAGATGTGCAGGAGATTATACATGTGCATCATTTAGGTAAGGTATTTCAAAATATTTGTTCTTAAAAGCTGTTTTAGTATTTGCTTTCTAATATCAAGTGCTCCAATGAGCTTCAGAGAAACATCTAATCAATAAAAGTATGAAAAATAAAATGTATATTATATATAATATTTCCTTGATCCTCTTCCTGATATCTTATTTGTATGTGATTCTAATGTAGGGTATAATTGCATGTCCACCCCAGAACAAAAACCCATACTTACCTCCCCGAAAACCCATAATACATACATTTCTTCACCACACATATTCTCCCCAGTCATTGACCCATCTTTAAAGGGACAGTTCAGTGGAAATAATCAATATTTGTTAAATTGTTAGATGTGTAATGCATACTTAGTTATTCTACATATTCTCTCCAATTTTGAAAAATCAGTTGATTTAATACCCATTGCTGTTCCCTGCTGTTGACATTAGTGAGCTGACATTTTAGGTTCTAACGGTCCTTCTTCTTCCCAGGATGCACCACATCCCTGGAATATTCCTAACAGTAATTTCTACTGACTGGCTGTTGGATGGGTCAAAGATGCTTAGATCTCTACTGAGCAACTGAATCAACCCAGGCGCTGGGTCAAGGGCAAGACCATAACGGTCTCTACTACAGGTCCTGCAAACAGGAAGTCAGTATTTCAGTTGCATTTATTTACACACAGACAAAATGCTGAATGGGCAGATTAAGGTCTTTGGGATGAAAAAATAATAACTCTTTTTCTGAAAAGTATATGTATTTGAACTGAACTTCCCCTTTAAGCCCAGAGAGCTTTTACAGAGTAGGTGTGCAAAACAGAGTAGTTCAGTGACTGAAAGAAAGCAGGCAAATGTGTAAGATACTGTGGCATCTTACACATTACAGGCTTCAGGGACCGTGGGGAGGTAGGTAACTATAACAATCTCAGGGTTTGAGAGATGGGGAATGTAAGTATAGGTTTTTGTTCTGTTTTTAACATGTAACTCTTTAATCACCAAGGGCAATACTGTGTGTTTGCATATTTCTAATAATGTTCATTTGATATGGTATCTTAATTCACAAGCAAATGTTTTAAAAGTAGATACCTCTGCAAACAGTTTAAAGGGTATTTATACCTAAAAATAGGTTATTTTAAATTGACCATAACTGGAAACTATAATTCTTCCCAACCACTGTATCATTTTTTTGTTGATATGCCCCCTATTTCTTTAGATATCCAATCTAAAACTTCTTATATTTCAGCTGTTAATCAATTTCCAAGCTCTCAAAAACTATTCATCTGTGAGTAGTTTTACTCTAGCTGTAATGGTGACAGAGATTTGACAGTTGGAATGCTGCATGCTGTGTGCAGGCTTGACAGTTGGTTTGTGGGGAAATAAAGTCAGGTCGGAGGGAAGTGGGAGTGGTTAAAAGAGGGAGGGGGGATACTGCTCCTAAACAAAATGTGTGCTGGATTGAAGGCTTGCAGCAACACACGTAAATCTGATACTTACATGTATTCAATTATAGATTAAGATGAGGCAAAGTCATTTTTTTAGTATAGTGTCCCTTTAAATTAATGGTGCAAACATTCCTGTGTCCTTCCAATGGTCCTTAATATGACTCTTATAGGCACTACTCAAATTTACTTTATAAATATGAATGATAACACTTATTGATTAGTCCCCCATATAATTATGCCCAAGTGGCGTGCCTGCCATTGCTTTTCTCCAAAAAAGTAACAGTGATAAAATTCATGAATACTCCTCCAATATATTATAACAGAAAACAAAAATAGACATATGTATGTAATAAACAGGACACTGAAATTAGCACCATCTGTAACATCATTTCGGGAGCATGGATGTTATGATGGGCTCCTATGTGCCTTATTTGCGTCCAATTAATTTCCCTTAAGTTTTGTGCTAGTACTTAGTATTTTGTGAGAAGTAAACTTCACAGACTGAGCTCATAAATCTGCAAAGGAAATTGATGAATAATTAACATTTCTTCTACATGTATAGCACCCCCACCCCACCCCTCAAGCCCTTTAGGGCTTTTACAAGAAGTTGGTCAACCTAATGTTCGCTGCCCTTGTGCTGGATCGCATGTCACTGCCAGATAGACCAGTAAGACAAGATGGATGACATTACAGTCAATGACTAAAGGATTTACCCAGGGATTCCTCCTCTGAACATATGTGAAAGCTCAGTGGAGGAAAGGGGGGGTGTAGAAGGCGACATTTTCATTTAATTTTGGGGGTGAAAGTGCCCCATAAATTTGATTGAATCAGGAGTCCAGATGTGCCAGACCAATTTTATTTTTGTAATGTCTTACTTTAAAAATGTATATTGCAGACTAATCTTAAAATAATTAAAATTGGATTGCAATATACACCGGAAAGTGGGTCTAGTTCTCATCCCTGGGTTTAGCTGATCCCCACAGCATGTCTTTCTGTTGGTCAGTTTGCGGCACTGAGGTAGGAAATAACCGCACACCAAAATTCACAACTTTAACAGGTTAGTGCTGGAGTAAAAATCTAGACCCTGAGGCCAAAGCAGATTAAGTCCTTAAAATGGGTACTCTCAAAGGTGAGTATAGTTGTCCTTTAATGCTTGCATCCATTGACAATTCTGTCTTAAAGGAGTGCAAAGTATAAGTATTTTATATTTTTTTAAAAAGAATATCTGGGTCTAGAATACTCAGTATTGTAAATATTACGATCCCTTACAATAATTTTATTTAAAAGTCAAAGGGAAATCCTTCCATTGAAATCCTGATGTCTGGATTGCTTAGAGAGAATGGGAAAGTAGAGCCGTTATCCTGTTAATATTAGCTTTTTGTTAAACCATAATAAATTGCTTGCTCTGCATTTAATTTGTGCCATCAGTAGAGTGCTGTAAATTGAATCTCTGATGCTGTGATTTGCTTTCAGGCTTGTTCTTGGGCCAGCAATTGAAGTTCATAAACAACAATAAAAGATGGGTAACTATTTGCAGCCAAATTCATCGTCAAGCCATCTGCTTCAGTATTCGTTTTCACTAAGTAAATAGCAAATTAGCAGCCTACATAAAGATTTTTTTTTTGAAGCAATTAAACAACAGCAAAAATTATACAGCTCAAGGCCTCAGAATATGTTTAATTAAATGATCTTATGTAAAAGGGACAATGTGGTTTTTCAAAAGTGGCTTATTTCTGTTGTTGGAACCCTGAATGTATTACGTTAGTTCAATCACAAGACAAGAAAATGGAATCAGATGATTGGTAATTAACATTTTTCAAAAACAGAGCATTATCGGGGGAATATGCAATACATCTGACAGGATGGGTGTTAATCATCACCTACTAAAAATATTAATTCATTCTAGAACTGAACAAACTTAAAGGACAACTAAAGCCACAGAACAACACTGAACCAGAAGGCAGAACACCTTGATATAAAACCAGTAATATGTGTCTTACCTCTCATTTTGATATGGGTGCTGGGAAATTTACTTAAATAACATATGGTTTGTGCTTTAATTCACAGCATTCTAGTATCACACAGTTTGGTCAACGACCATTATGTTCTGCACATGCTCAGTCCTTAGCTATGGCAGAAACTTGTCACAGTTGGTTACACCCATTAATAATCTCTAGCCAATCATTTTACAGGAAAGATAAAGCAAGGCAGCATGTGACTGAGGTTAGGAGGTGTGGTCTGACACTGCACATACACACGGATACTTCCTCCAGTTCTTAACAAGCTGACATTTACTTTAATACAATTTACTAAAGTGGTATTTAATAGCTTATTGGTGTTTTTAGGGGGGTTTTTTTTAGATTCTGGGGTATAAAAAATTAGGATTAGTTCTCCTTTAATGTATTGCTGCTCTGTGTCTAAAATGAATCTGTAGATAACATTCAGTAGCTTAATATTAAATCAATATTTGTATATGGAAAAATTGTTTTATTCCTCCAACATCAAAGTTTAAATCGATGATCTAAAAAAATTTCTTTAGATGAATGCGCAGTTATTTGGTTTACTGTGGTATTTAATCAGATTCTCTTATTCAGAAGAGTTGGGCGTTGCTGGGGCAGGAAGGACACATGGTTGATCTATCACTGAAATGACTTTTGACAGCAGCGGAAAAGCTTCAGGAGATCTATTGTAGTTGTTTGGGTTTAAAAAAAACAAGGTGTTTTAGATGTTAACCATTTCTGTTTTTCAAAAATAAGACTGTTTTCATTGAAGTAAACTGTAACTCTGAACTTTTCTTTTCTGAACATTAGATTTCTATCATATGAATATGTCTATCCCCAGTGAATAGACAGGAAAGCAGTTAGACTCCCCGTCAGTCACTGCAAATGATAAATATGGAGCCCTGCTATCTAAGAAATGCAGACGTCACAAAGAAACAGATTTCAGAGTTGCAGACTGACAAATGAAATACAGGGAAGGACCTCACATTTTTCCCATCAAGAATAATGTTATACCCATATAACATGGTGATATAGGTGATACACTTTCTCTAGGAACAGGTCCAGCAAAATACAAGAAAGTGACTGCATTGGTCACCCCTTGAGAACCACAGAGAGATGTTTTAAAAGAAGTTAATGTAATCAATACAAATTTCTATTAAAGGGCAAGTCCAGCCAAAAAATTACTCTTCTTTAAAATGTGTATTGGCCCCCCAAACCCCCCTTTCACATAGTTGTCACATTTCAAAGATGCCCCAGAGCTTACCTACCTGACCCGGTCCCTTGCTGGCTATTCCATGCCCCCTGCTCCTGTTTCGAGCTTGTTGGGAGCAAAAACAGGAGCAGGGGACTTCTGCACTGACAGCCCCTTCTCTTCCTGGTCGCGGCTGTCAGGCAATTGGGTGTGATGCCGCGAGGTACCGGGTCAGGTAAGTAAGCTTTGCGGCATCTTTGAAATGTGACAACAATGCGAGAGTGGGGTTTGGGGGACTAATACACTTTTTAAAGAAGATAAATTTTTTGGCTGGACATTCCCTTTAAGCTTAGGAAGCAAAAAATATAGCAATAAAATGTTCCATATACACTAGGAATAGGATAGAAGCCTTTATGATTTGCTTGGTGCCCCAGCAACTGTTTGCAAAAAGAGCCTAGCTGTCTACAAACATATAAAATATATTTACAGTATATATTTGTTGTTTTTCTTACAAAGTAACTATACCTTTTATACTGTCCTCAGGGTCTAGCTTTTTTACACTTATATCAGAAGTGTCCTCAGGGTCTAGCTTTTTTACACTTACTCATATCAGAAGATAAAACAAAAGAACAAATAATAAAATGGGAAAATTACATCCCATAAACAAAGCATAAAGCAGGGACTGTTAAATTAATTACACAAACTAAAGAAACAACAATTAATGTTTAATGTGTTGCTGGTTTTCTTGGGGCAGAGAAATGTAAGTATTACAGGCTTCAGGGACTGCGGAGGGTAACTATAACAATCTCAGGGTTTTGAGATGTGGAAGGTAATTATAGGTTTTCGTTCTGGGGTGATCATGCCTTTTAATATCCGTTGTATTCTGTTAGTTCAACTGGACTTTAGTTCTTGAAGACATTTCGCTAGTCATCCGACTGGCTTTCTCAATTCAGAATGACTTGCACAAGAATCTGTTGGCAATTATGTACCCTGGAAAATCCCAATTAGCATATCACAGCCAGGTGTTAGAAATCTCCTGAATGCAAGGAGTGATTGCATTGTGGCTAAGAGGTGTTATAGGAATGCCTATTCAACAAAAGTCCATATGCACACTAGCCTGGTGGATGCAGACATCCAGTTTCCCCACTTCAAGGGAACACAAATAGATCAGCAATAAAGAGTAGAGTCGCACCCCAAGTGAAAGGTGGGTTCATTCAAAACCGATCATCAACAACAATGTTTCGGGGGTGCAATCCCCCTTCATCAGCCTTGCACTTGGCTATTTAACTGTGTGTGTGTTGCTAACTTTTTACCTGATGAAGGGGGATTGCACCTCCGAAACGTTTTTGTTGATGATCGGTTTTGAATAAACCCACCTTTCACTGGGAGTGTGACTCTACTCTTTATTGCTGTGCTATAGAAATGCCCAGGGTAAGGGCGTTGCTATAACAACTTTTCTTGTACAAGTACAACAGATTCTTGTACAAGTCATTCTGAATTGAGAAAGCCAGTCGGATGACTAGCAAAACGTCTTCAAGAACTAAACATTAAGTCCAGTTGAAAACAACAGATTTACCATGACCTGGATGAATGAGAACCTTCACAAGCACTTCCCCTTTAATATTTATCCTATTAATTATATAATGAAGATTACAAAGGTGATTTTATAGTATATAGTATATACAAGTTAGCTTTATTGAAGGAATAATAATCTTCTTCCCTTCTAGCATTACATATTTTACAATATTGCGAAAATATCCATAATTCATTTTTTATTTCCAAAAATACTAACTGACTTAAACAGTATGTTCATCATTTAAAGCCTTCTGTACCTTAAGCCCTCGGAGCTTTTGCCATTTCTTTCTTCATGTGCAAGGTTAATCAAAGTTAAGTCCATAGCAAAGCTGTACCTTTAAATCTCACACTATGTTACTCTTATTTTTCTAAGCCATTGGAAAAGCTTACCTTTCCCACTTACTTGTTGACTTTCCCACCTCCACAAAAATCTTATTCAATCCCCTACTCCTGTAAGACTTGCTGGACGTGATTTTCATTTAGTCAGTTAATCACGATTGAAGGGGGCAATGTGTCCCTCGAAAGGTCATGTTTTTTGTTTGATTCAACAATAAAGTAATCCACTAGAAGAATGTGCCCCTCAGCATCATTCTTTCTGCTTGTGCTATAGCATATAGTCCTAGGGTTGAGGACTTTAGATGAGGGTGCACCTCTGTATTTGCTGGAAAGTTCCTTGAAGAGCGTGCATGGGTTCGAACCCTATAGAAATTGGAGTTAATCAGGATTGCCCTGCTAGCTGTATATTACACTTAAAATAAAATGTGGGCTGTACAGGGACTGGTATAGCAGAGTATATGCTATTTATATATGCTTTAAAGTGTATCATATTAACTTCCCCTTTAACTTTGAAGTGCATCATATTAACTTCCCCTTTAACAAGGGGTACAACATCTCACATTCATCTTTTTAGGGTAAATGGGCAAACATAGTTTGCCCCCAAAATTTGGATATTTTGCACAACAATAATTAAAAGATCTGCAATCGCCCAAAATTAATTATTGACACACAATGTCCCAAGAGAACACAATTCAGATGCCACATTCACATAAAATTTATGCTTGCAAAAACAATAAAAAGACACATGGAAAAGAAAAACACTTTATTTAAGTTTGCAAGAAGGTTACAGGAACATTTAAAAAAAATAACCACATATATATTGTAGTCACATACTGATAGATGCCTGCTACTCAATGTCCAAAACATTCATTTTCCACAGTGTTAGCCCTTTAAACATCATTGCATTATATACATAGAACTGTATTTCTGTTAATCCAGTCCTCATTCCTGTCCACGTTTTACTTTAAGTATAATATACAGCTAGCAGGGCAGTCCTGAGTATCTGACCGAATGGGATTCACCTCCAGCAAGTCTCGCGGGAGTATTGGATTAAACAAGTTTACAGGTGAGGAGGAAGAGCCAGCAAGTAAATTGGGAAATGTAAGCTTTGCTTTGGCTTAGAAAAATAAAAGTAACATATTAGTGTGTGAATTAAAGGTACAGTTTTGCAATGGACTGAACTTTGATTTACCCTGTACATTCCTTTAAGTACATCTTTTTAATCGGACTTCTCAAATCCTTTCCTCTCTTAAAAGAACCATCAATTTTCTAAACTATTTATTCCTTTCTGGACAAGGAAACCTCCTACCCACAATGCTTAATTCCACCATTCCTATTATGTTACTTCTAACTACAGAAATTCTATTCCTATATTGGAAGTAACTGATTTATATCTCAGAAACCTATATGCACAAAAAGCCTGGTTCCTTTAACCCCACCCCTTAACACAGAGCACACCCCCAAACCATGGCCTAGGGCGCCAGGATCTACAGGGGCGGCATGTCAGAAGACCTCAGTTTTCACTAAGGGCTAGGCCCCACTATGATATTTTGGTGTGCGCAGTGGGCTGTGTTAGCGCAGCGCTCAGTGCACACCAATAGAAGAGAAGAGATTGGGAATGGTCCCACTATCTCCGCTGCCCTGCCATCGGCTGGCGTTAAAAAGTCCCATAAAAGTAAGGCGCTCTGCAAATATAGCATCGATTGTGGTGCCTGTGCGGTTAACTACGCAGGCTCGTCAATGATGCAGTTTAAGTCATGCTAACCGATATATCATCAGCTAGCGTGTCTTTTAAATCTATTTTCAGCTGATGCGCCTCTTGGTTAATCTGGCTGTATGTATCTATTAAATGTATGTCTCTTATCTAGGCAGTCAGCCAACTCAGAGCGGTAAAATGTAATAACTGGAAAAGGCTGAACCAGCCAAGGGATTAAAAAACAAACAAAATTACTAACCTTCCAGATTGTTATAATGTAACCTCCTAATGTAGGAAGAAGGAAAGCAGTAAATGGACCTGCCTTGTATCTCACTGTGGGGACTTATTTTTTGGGATAAGTGGCATAACTATCAACCCCGCAACAGCAGGGGGGGGTGGCCGGGTGGAAGGTAAGAGGACCGGCGAAAAAAACATACACACGATCAGCTGTTAAAAAGACCAAAGCTGTTTTTAAGCAGTTGATGACGTGTATGTTTACTTCATACGCAAGATCAGATGTTTAAAAACAGCTGATCGTGGACCTTTGGGGAGGGGGGGGGGGCTGGGCCCTTGCAGTTACGCCCCTGACTGAGATATGGTTAATTGATTTCAATACAATCCCATAAAGTAGCAGATTATTTAATTTGGTCTGATCTATAAAAATCCATTTTGTATAAATATTACACCTATTCATTGTTCTACGGATGCAGTGTTATTTAATGGACTCTATCTGCATTCCAGTTAATGGGCAAGGAGATTCCCATGATTCCCAAAGTGGACATGTATGTGGGGGGATTGTTACTGGAAAACACCAGCAGAGTAATGCTGAATGGTGCAAATGTTTGCACTGTGTGCCATGTAATGTACTTTATGAGCCTGGCCTTCAGACATGAGGTCCCAATCCTATATGAACTGCACTATACAAAAGCAACAGTAAAACAATATGTGTACCGTTTTGTCAATGGTGACCACATATAAAATGCCTGGCAGATGCTAAGAAAATGTTACCTGGGTGAAAACATGCTGCTTGTGGGAAGCTAGATAGGAGGGAAGATGCCCATGGGGAGAAAAAAGAATAAATCTGGAACTGGTGGGAGCCTCTTGCCTTATGTATCAAACAAAAAAATGTTTGTAATTTGTTTCATAGGACTATGAATCCATTGCTGTATTCGCTCGTACAAAACCATGCAGTAGTAAACTACCACAATGGTATTGCAGGCGATCGTACAATTATGAATGTAAATGTACGAACACTAAAGGCACAGTATTAATCATTAGTAATACCGCACCTTTATAAACATGACCCCTAACATTTTACTTATACAAATTCAATATAGAATTGAGAAGTCACATAAGCTGGCCCTTTAAAAACTATATTGCTTCAAATAACATGTACTAAATATATGAATCATACACATTATCATTTTAACTCTGTATTAAATCCCATGCAAAATGTGACTATAGTGTATGTGTGTACATTCTAAAGCGAGATTGTTAATTAAATCTACTCAGAACTCACCGTTTTGTTGTCTAGCAGAGTTTCTGGATATCATCTTGTCTTTACAATCTACTCATTGACATTCATAAATTCATAAATTACTTCGCTAGATGTGCTTATCCTGCTTTAAGAACCAATCTCATATTTTTAAGTCTGTATCCATTACTATTACCATCCACTTAGCAGCATAAATTGATAGGAAAGCGAATTCAATAATAGAAAAAAAAATGTGCAGCATTTGCTGCAGGATGATCTCCTTTATAATCCGGTGCTATTTTCTTGTTTTGTTAATGATGTGATTGTACAGAATAAAAAAGAGAAAGTGAAAACATTAATTCTCAGCTTATCAAATTAATGGCAGGGAATGTTCATTGTATCTACTCTCCTTGAATGTTACTTATTTTTCATATTAATGGTATTCCATAAAATATCTTAATATTTATTTTAAGTGATGATCTCTTGTAGGTTTGTTATACTATTCTCCACAAAATAATGTATTTTCAGTTCAATTCAGTGAAACTAAAGTCTCCAGACAACATTGTCCCTATAGACAGAGTCCTGCCCAGCTAAATGTATGCAGTACACTTCACAGGAAGGTGGACCCTAGAAGCTGATGGACAATCACATAACAGCACAGAGACCAGCCTCTATTACTCACAGATGAAACTAAAATCAGCTGACTATTTTGTATAGTTCTTGGTAGACAGTCAGCAATGCACGCTGGCTGAAAAATAAACTGCAAGGTAACAAGCAGCTTTCAAAGTCTTATCAAGGACTTCCATATTGGTGAGGAGACATCTATAAAGATAAAATGTGCATAGACACGGTGAATAGTGGGATCGGTGAGCATGCCAAGGTGAGCATGCCAGGTGCAAATGTTCATAAGTCTCTTATGGAATGTGAATTGTACTGCCAACAACATGGAAGCCCTCTATGTTTTACATGTGTATGTAACAACAATTAACTGAAAGAGAAGCTTCCACGTTAGGATTTTACAATTTTTTTTAGTTCTCCTTTAAATTGATTTGATACAGCCATTAGGCTATATTCACATTACAAAAAACAAAATGCAAATGTTTATATCATGTTAAACAGCCAATATCATCATAAGAGGAAAGAACTTGTACAGTCTATATACTCATCTAGTATACACAATCAAATGCTACTGTATGCTTCATCGACACAGGTTGCTTTGTAGCTGTCTAATTACTCACACAGGCTCCCGTAGGGCCTAATTTACATAGCTCAAAATCACATATAATGAATACTATTATTTTAGTAGATCATATGTGATATAAAAATTGGGTTAGATATCATTTTTACAGTAGCTCTCCACACAAACCTAAGGAGAACATTTAAAATCTGGTGCAGCAAAGAAAGATTAAATATGTAAATGATAACTACTGGGTAATGCTGCATCCAAACCTTGCGTCTCCTTCTGTCTCAATTCCCCACCTCTGGGCAAGCCCCCGTTTGCCACAACATTGGTGATGTCCCACTGGACACGATTGCCCCCCCAGGTATTGGTACTGTGCATAAGTATTGGGACTGGGGCATAAGAGAACCTAGAAACTAGAATGAGCACAGGATAAGCAGGATCAGGCAGAGAAGTACAAATATGAACTAATATGAGAGGATCAGACAAAATTTAGTCAAGAAACAAGCCACGGGTCATACACAGATAAGCAAGCAAGGTACCAAGGGATAAGGCAGAAGGCAATGGGCCAATTAGAACCCTGCCGTGCAGCACAAGTACCACCCCCGGGGAGAGAAAAGAGAGGAAGTCCCTCCTTAGATACCCCCCCTTAGCCGGCATTAAAAGAGACCCGAATGGAGCCTATGATGAGAGCACAAGAGATGAAAATCCAAACAAAGATGGGGCACAGGCACATAGAGCAGGAAAGCGATTACTGGTATACTGTATATATGTCCATGAATATAAAGAATTTGCCATTTTTTATTTTATAAGGAAAAAATGAAAATTATAAAAATGTAGAATTAAAAATTTTAAAACTACTTTCCTCCTTTGTATTTTTCATTATCTAATATATCATAGTCAAGGTTTATTAAATGCATACAACAAATTAGTCTGTTTGTATTACCTATGACGTCAAACTAACAGTTGAGAAAGAAAATGTCTGATGGCATAGCCACATCACACCAGAAGAGGGAACAATTCTTGCTGACATGTCCGTTCAATGTCCTGTAAATCTTTTGGAGGACAATTTGCCATTCTTACTTGAAGAAGTACAAGTGTAAAAAAATGAGGTCCACTCCTGCATGGCTTAATGTTCAGGTAAAAAGGGAAATGGAAAAAAAGAAAAAGGCTTTTAAAATTTTGAAAGCAGAAGGCACAGAACAGGCTTACAGGGAGTACAAAAGCTGTAATAAAGAATGCAAGAAAGCAATTAAACTAGCTAAAATAGAAAATGAAATACGGATTGCAGAACAAAGCAAGTCCAACCCCAAAATGTTTTTTAAGTATATAAATGGTAAAAAGATGAGGACTGAGAATGTGGGACCATTAAATAATGGAGCTGAGGTGGTAGTAGAGGATGCCGAAAAGGCTAATCTGCTAAACCGTTTTTTTACATCAGTTTTTACTGTTGAGAATCCTTGTCCTTACAGCAGGGATTGTAATAATATGCAGGGAAGAAAGGAAGAGTATTCACATTGGCACAGAGGATATGGTACGGAAACAATTAGACAAAGTTAATATCAATAAAGCGCCAGGACCAGATGGATTGCATCCTAGGATTTTAAAAGAGCTTAGTTCAGTTCTATCTAGGCCACTGTTTCTCATCTTTTCAGATTCGCTTTTGTCTGGGATTGTGCCGCTGGATTGGAAAAAAGTCAATGTAATACCAATATTCAAAAAAGGTAGTCGTTCACAGCCTGGTAACTATAGACCTGTAAGCCTAACATCAGTGGTAGGGAAGGTGATGGAAATTTTGTTACGGGATCATATCCTTGACTTTGTCTCCAGAGTTCATCTTATTAGTAGTAGTCAGCATGGATTTATGAGAAATAGATCATGCCAGACAAATTTAATTGGTTTTTATGAAGAAGTGAATAAGAAGTTAGATTCAGGCACAGCAGTGGATGTGGTATATTTGGATTTTGCAAAAGCTTTTGATACTGTGCCACATAGGCGACTAATGTATAAACTGAGGACTGTTTGCCTTGAAGAAAACATTTGTTCATGGATAGAGGACTGGTTATTGGACCGCAAACAGAGAGTGGTGGTTAATGGAGCTACATCTATGTGGGCTAAAGTTCTAAGCGGAGTGCCTCAGGGTTCTGTACTGGGGCCGCTTCTGTTTAATCTGTTTATAAATGACTTAGAAGGGGGCATTGAGAGCAAGGTCTCGGTGTTTGCTGATGACACTAAACTATGCAGAGCTTTGGAAACTTCCAATGATGTGCAAGTGCTGCAAGCAGACCTAGATAGATTATCAAAATGGGCAGTAGAATGGCAGATGAGATTCAATGTTGATAAATGTAAGGTGATGCATTTGGGGTTTAATAATCCCTGTGCCACCTACACCATAAATAACTCTGTGTTAAGTGCATCTGTAATGGAAAAAGATTTGGGGGTTCTGGTAGATAACAGACTTAGCTATAGCAAACAATATCAGGTAGCAACGGCTAGAGCTAGCAAGATATTGTCTTGTATAAAAAGGGGAATAGATTCAAGAGAGAAAAATATTATTCTCCCTCTTTACAAGGCACTGGTAAGGCCTCATTTGGAATATGCGGTGCAGTTTTGGAATCCCATATACAAAAGGGACATCTTGGAAATTGAGGCAGTTCAGAGAAGGGCAACTAAATTAATAAGGGGAATGGAAGGGCTTGAATATGCAGGCAGATTAGACAAGTTAGGGCTGTTTACATTGGAGAAGCGACGTTTGCGTGGGGACATGATAACCTTATACAAATATATTAATGGCCCATACAATGAACTCTCTAGTGCATTGTTTACTAACAGGTCATATCAGAGGGCATGTGGACATCCTTTAAGGTTGGAAGAAAAGAAGTTTCATCTTCAGGTTAGGAAAGGTTTCTTTACAGTGAGAACGGTGAAACTGTGGAACTGTCTTCCAGCAGAAGTGGTAATGGCAAGTTCATTGAATAGCTTTAAAAAAGGCCTGGATAAGTTTCTAAAACTAAAAAATATTGAGAATTACTGGTATTAATGCATATAGATCTGGTTGATCCAGGGATACTTTCCGATTGCCGTTTGGAGTCAGGAAGGAATTTTTAGCTGGGTTTAAGCTGGGTTTTTTTGCCTTCCTCTGGATCAACTGTTAGGTAGGGTTAAATAAAAAAATTTTTAAAAAGGGGGTGAATAGGTTGGACTTGATGGACGTATGTCTTTATTCAACCTTAATTACTATGTTACTATGTTACTAAGACCCCCTTTCACAACAGAAGACATTATTCTAATGTCCCCAACCATATTTGTTTTGCTGGGGCAGATGCATTTTAGGGGGTAAGTCCCAGTGTTCCAGATTGCTGAGCTCTGCCCTGTAATGTGCGGGGATTGGGCAGTCAGAGGGAATGGCTGGGGATGACATGGGGAAAATATTGTCCCCATTCTGGCAGAGTAAGCTGACCCCCCCTCTATGCAGTCAATCAAGGCTGTGATTGCTGACATCACAACCAATGATTGACTGCTGTTTCACCTACTGCCTCCTCTGCTCATGCTCAAGCAAATAACAGGCTCTTGGAGCAGAGGAAAGCAATTTCTTTTGTTAGAAAGGAATATAACATCATTACATATCTGGTTACAAATGCATATAATAACCTGGTAAAAATAGCAGTTGGGGTTGTAGGCAGATTATTAATGTCACCAGTTTTAGTTTACGGGTAGACATGCCCTTTAATCATGGACACAGGAGGAGGTTTGGGGAGCAGCCATTAGTCATTGGTTGACTGTTGTCTGCTACATGAAATTACTGTGAGGAAGACATGTTGCTGAGAGAGAACTGGAGGAATTTCAGACTTCAGGGGCATTGAAGGAGATGTCAAGAGCAGTGTTTTATGGGTTGTGCATCTTAAAAGGGGGGTTCAAACTTGCCCTTTAAGAAATAAGATTCTTGCAAGTACTTCTGAACCATGCATCAATGGACACACTCATGCCGCATGTCTTTGCATATTTTGATATTGTATATTCTCTGAATATTATTTGTTTAGATACTGATCAATACACATTCTCTGTCAAATAATATATTCACAAACTACATCCAACTACAGTATTGCAAAATTTCGAAATGATTGGTATTGCAAAATAACAATCGATATTAATTGTTATCTTACGAAGCTAATACAAATCTTACGATACCACCAGTGTTGTTTACTGACAGTGTTTTTGTTAAATAATGGTCGCTATGATTGTTATTTTCCAAAAGGTCTGGTTACCTGCAGTTTCCTGTGATTGAAACCAGCCATGGTTTCGGTTCCTATGATGACCAGCACATTACTGATCGTTATTTTATCGAAATGTCTGCTTATCAAGGACACGCTAACAGTAACACTAACAGTAACAATCTGTACCGTATATACTCGAGTATAAGTCGATCCGAGTATAAGTCGAGGTACCCATTTTTACCTGAAAAATTTGTAAAAACTGATTGACTCGAGTATAAGTCGAGGGTAGAAATTATCACCACTACTGCCTTCTGATTCTGTGTTGTTTTTAGGCTTCAGTTTCCCTTTAAATGGACAGCAGACTTCCCATACATGAATCCCATACAGTAATAGCCAAATCCAGTACCAGTAACCTCCAATTCTTTGGCACTCCAGATGTTTGGAAACTACAACTCCCAGCATGCTTTGTTGCTGGGAGTTTCAGTTTCTAAACATGTGGAGTGGCAAGGTTCAGTAAACTTTTAATTAAGATTAGCATCATTTACAATTCTCCTGACCCCCATATAGTAAAGGGCCCTCAACCCCATATAGTAAAGGGAACTCTGACCCCCATATAGTAAAGGATTCTCTGACCCCAATTGTTAAAAATGTCACCTGAGAGTTGTAGTTTCAAGCTGTCATTTGCACTGAACTAGCAGCTGTTTTTTGCCCCAAACTGAGGAGACCCATCAGATTTACAGCATCCAGTGACAGTGCTGAGTGAGTCCAGCAGGCAGAATACAGGAAGCAGGAAGTGTAAAGGCAGATCAGCTCCTGTAACTTTCTATACAGGTTAACACAGCGCCACCTACTGGTTACTATCTGTAATTGCAGAATTTGGATCTAAATTAGGACTTGACTCGAGTATAAGTCGAAGTTAGGTTTTCAGGCTAATTTTAAAGCCTGAAAAATTCGACTTATACTCAAGTATATACGGTATTTAACGAAAATCCAGCAGTAAGCTACAGCGCTAGCGATCATTCATTTGCGATACCGCTCATTTAGAAATTTCACCATATATACGGATATTCATATAGAGTTTCAATCTATCTAGAATTAATCTGTATGTCCAGAAAATATTAATGTCAAGCAAGGATGACAAAATCTCATTAAATAAACTTCACGGGCAGTGAGCTATTATAGAGGAGTACTATATAGAAAAGGTATACAGTATCTGCTCAGCACCAAAAAAATATAAGGGAAGGAAGATGCACAGCTTCGGACCCTGCAGCTTCGGACCCTGGTTTATTAGCGACACATAAGAAAAACACACCCCATATACACAAAATTCCCTAAAAACACTCAGAAATCTCCGGGCGTCCCCGGTAAAAAAACAAGTAAAAAGACTCCCTAGTAGATTCATTTTGCGATCGCATGTCGGTCGTATATAAAATCCGGAGAGGTGGTTCCAGCAGGATCGCAGGAACGTCGCGTAATCGGTCGGTCGGGTAAGTAATATTGTGCTGGTGTATGGCCACCTTAAGTCCCGACAAGAGATGTGACTGTTGACTTTACCTCTGGGAGATAGCGAGAATCTACTAGGGAGTCTTTTTATTTGCTTTTTTACCGGGGACACCCAGAGGTTTCTGAGTGTTTTTAGGGAATTTTGTGTATATGGGGTGTGTTTTTCTTATGTGTCGCTAATAAACTGCGTTAGTATTTCATTGTCTGCATGTGGTAGTGCCGTTTTGTGGGGGTCTTTTGGGGACAGGGGTCTCTCCTCTGTCCCTGTTCTTTTGATTAGTATCTGCTCAGCAACACAAAACTACTGTCTCTATGGGACTGATAAATCAATAATGAAAACAAAAAAGGAATAGCAATCCCTTTATTGAAAACAATAGCATTTAAGAGCAGCCTTAATTATTGTATTAAAGTAATTTCAAAAGACTTTTAATGACAAAGCTTAAAACATATTAGTTAATACTATTTAAGCATTTCTTTTGATGGCACAAATATATTAATATTCTTCTTTCTTACCCACCATCATAGGGCTACTAGCTGAATTCCAGATATCTGGTAGCAATGGAGTCTGCAGATAAGAGAGCACTTTGAGTCCGATAGAAAATTGTATTGATGTGGTTTAATTAGAATTGGGGCCTTGAGCCTCTAGTCAGACTTTCTTAGTACACTCTCTCGTTAGTCATTGGTTTGGTTATTTTTTTATCGTTTTCTGTTCTATTTATACGTTTTAATATTTAATATTTGTTATTAAATGTTCTGTTAAATGTATTTTGATACCTGGACTATTTTAGGTTCTAAATAGCACACTGAACACCTGAAGGAGATATATATTTATTCTTGCTGTGATCATACATTTGTTCAGGATGCTCTATTTTGAAATTCTTATCAATACTGCCGCAAATCCCGTAAAGTGAACCATTGCTTTGATGCAGAGGAGAGTAGGACTTTCCTTTGCAAGACAGCTTGCAAATAGACTCACTGCTTATTTGGTGGGAAAGTAAAGAGATTTTTTTTCCCTGCATTTTGAGAGACAGTGTGCTATTTATTTTTTATATACATTTATTGGCTTGGGCACCAAAATTGTATTCATCATTTTAGTATATAAAAAAATTATTGATGCAATGCTCTGTCCCAGAATATAAAACATGACATAGGCTTAGGGCACCGGAACACACAGTTAAAGTGACACTATACTGAAAAAATTACTTTGCCTCATCTTAATCTATAATTGAATACATGTAAGTAGCATTTACTCTGATATGCGTGTGTTGCTGCATGACTTCAATCCAGCGCACATTTTGTTTAGGAGCAGTATCCCCCTCCCTCTTTTAACCACTCCCACTTCCATCCAACCTGACTTTTTTTCCCACAAACCAACTGTCAAGCCTGCACACAGCATAGAGCATTCCAACTGTCCCATATGTAGCAGGGGTCTCCGAGAAATTAAGAAGAATTTTTTCAAAAAACATCGTATCCCTGTCTGCTTTAAACCGAACAACACACTGAGGCAGCATTTGGTACATCCGAAAGACCCAATACCTAAAAACAAGAAAAGCGACATCATATATGCAGTGCAGTGCAGTGAAGAATGCTCTGATTTGTATGTGGGGGAGACCAAACAGCAACTGCATCAACGTATGGCCCAGCACAGAAGAGCCAATTCCTCGGGTCAGGACTCAGCCGTGTATCTGCATCTTAAGGATAAAGGACATACCTTTGAAGATTGTAATGTTAACATACTGGTGAAGGAACGTGACTGGTTCAAGAGAGGTGTTAAGGAGGCCATTTATGTGAAAATAAAGAAACCAAGCCTAAATAGAGGGGGGGGTTCGACACCAACTGTCTGCCATGTACAATGCTGTTTTAACACCTTACTCTGGGCGTTCCTATAACACCTCTTAGCCACTATCTAATCACACCCTTAACACCTGGCTGTGATATGCTAATTGGGATTTTCCAGGTACATAATTGCCACAGATTCTTGTACAAGTCATTCTGAATTGAGAAAGCCAGTCGGATAACTAGCGAAACGTCTTCAAGAACTACATTTCAAGTCCAGTTGATCTAATTGAATACAACAGATATACCATGACCTGGATGAATGAGAACCTTCACAAGCATTCCAACTGTCAAAACTCTGTCACCATTCCAGCTAGAGTAAAACTACTCACAGAAGAATAGTTTTTGAGAGCAAGGAACTTGATTGACAGCTGAAATATAAGAAGTTTTAGATTGGATATCTAAAGAAATAGGGAGCAGATCAACAAAGCAATGATACAGTGGTGGTTGGGAAGAATTATAGTTTCCAATTATGGTCAATTTAAAATAACCTATTTTTCGGTATAGATGCCCTTTAAGGTGCTTGAAACCCCTATCTAAAAAAGTTGGCTATAAGGCAGGGGTGTTACTAGGGTTTTTGACACCTGAAAAAATTTTTAATGCCGCCTACGGTTGGCGGCACGATAAGTGGGTGCGGCTTCATCAGGGAACATAGGCGTGGCTTGTGGAGATGGGTGTGCTGGGCTGACTAACACTGATTGGTGGACTGGAGGGCTGATAACACTGATTGGTGGACTGGTGCTGAAATACAGTATTGCAGAAAGAAGGCTTTTTTTTTACCCGCTGCCTTTAAGTGTTCTGCAAGGGAACGCCCTGAGCAAATGTTTCAGTTTGCTTCATGGTAGGGGCACTCCTGCTATAAGGGCTAGGCCACAGTAGTGCATTTTTTGCATGTTTGCACACGCAATTGCCCATGCAGTTTTGGTTAGAATGGAAATCGCAGGAACGCAAAAATTCCTGCGATTTAGGATGTGCATACGATTGCGCATCCATTTTTTTTTTTTACACAATTGCATGCGTTTTCTCATTAAAAAAGCAAAATTGCATGTGCATACGCACGACAACACACCGGAATCACACATGCAATTGTGTGCGTTAACGCACGCTGCGTGTGCAATTCTGGTGCGTTGAAGTGTGGCCTCAGCCTTAATGTTCATACAGATGTGCGATTGTGAGGCCAACACACAACTGATGGACAAACAGACATTTTAATCAAGGTTTGTTTAATGTATGGGCACTCTGTCAGGCAAAACAAATGTTTTTCTTGAGCATCATTGATGATCTGACCAGGCAGATCATAAACGAGCCCTTACTAAGCGACCATACAATAAACCATCCTGGGTCAAAACGGACGCTTGTCCTACAGTTGTGCATCGCAGGTCAGCCCCGTGAATACATGTTTCTATGGACCTTTACAGTCAATTTGTTTAAGTTAAGGGTCAGAAAGAATTGGCCATTGTATCCTTTCAGCTTTCACTGGTCTCACGGTGTTTAGTGCTAAGATTGCCTGAGGTTTTCCAAATAGAACACACACATACTGTATGCTTTGTGGGTTTTTGGGGGAGGGTTAGTATAACAAGTTGTCAATCTAAGTTTAATGTGAGTCATTAATCAATAGCACAATAAAGATAGTGGTTAACAAAACAGGTTTGTTTTGTTCAAAGTCTGATAATGATTTACTATATCTAAATAACTATAAGATTAACTATAACTATAAGATTAACTATAAGTTAAAATCTAAATGTAATGTTACAAACCATCTTATACTGTTTATGGGCTTTTTTAAAAAAAAAGATTTTAACTATGGTAATGTTGCATTTAAACACATTATACTGGAAATAATAGAGAGAGTGCACGTTTATTAATGGTTCAAAGAAATAATATTTCAATGAACATTGCGTGTTATAAGTGTATCCTGAAAAAGCATTTACAAAAAGGCCACAGATGTACTTAGTATTCTCTAGAATCAGCAAAACTTTAAAATCAAGACTAATTTATTAGCTCTAAACTAACAGTATTCCTAGCTCTTTAACTGTCTGAAGTGTTTCACCGGTAGATTAAAAGACACACATTAAATACCTTCAGTATTCCATGTACAGGAATGTACATGGAAAGTACTGTATTTCCACATGAATCATGGGAAAAAGTCATAACATTATATGCTTATTAAGAGGAGTTTTTACTTTAGGTAAATGTATTTAAAAGGTAAGCTGTAAATGCCAATGGATGTTTTCAGGTCGGCTATATGTAGGGGTTGTCGTTTTTTTGGACTAAACCTATGAGAAGCCTTTTGGTGTTTTCCTAAAGGAACACAAATGGAAGCATATACTGAAAGACCTATAGAGACTAGCGGGAAATATAAAGGGAGATTCAATAAAAGCTTTTTAAAATAGTGCCAACCAATCAGATCTTATTTAACATTTGAAAGTTAACATCTGATTGGTTGGGCAAAATTAGCATAATTTTAAATGATAAGAACTTTTATTGAATAACCCTGATAGTGTTTCCAAACGAAAATGTCTACCGGTGCTTCAAAATCAAAGTTATTAAAATCATTAAAACATATGACTGAACGTCAATGTTATATTGCATTAAAAATAAGGAGCATCTTACGCTGGATTTCTTTCATCGAAAACATAACTGGGGTTGAACCAAATCGTTCCTTTTAACGTAATTGAAGTCTGGACTTCAATAGAATGTCATACTTTGAAGATGCTAGAGAACAGCAGGCATAGTGGTTATTAACATCCTTTATTTTTTTCAAGGGGTTTTGTATATTTTTGGATGTTTGCCAGTGGTGTTTTTAAAGGGACATTACTGAATGTACACTTTTGAGTAAAACAGCATTTTCTACTGTTAAAAAGAAAAATAAATAAAAATAAAATATGTCAAAACACAGAGAGAAAGGGAGAGAGAGAATAAAGCTCCCTCAGTTATATCATATAAGAGTAAGAAGTTAAATGGCCATATTATAGAATCCTACAGGCCTTAGGTCATGTACAACAATCTATATATATATAAATGTCAATGTATGTATGTATATATTTATGTTCCATGAAAACTTCCAGACGGCTGGGACAATTTTCATGAAACTTGGTATAAATATATTTCAGGACCTGGAAAAAACAAATGTTACTTTACAAAATATTAAAATACCCTAGTACCTTTTATTTCAACATTTTTTAAGTTAATGAACCTGTGTGCTGCCATCTGGTGGTGAATTGAGTAATCGCCCAAGTTAAGTGCATACCACCCAAGTAACAGATAGCTAAAAAAATTTCTGGATTCCTGCAGTACCACTTTGGTACAGTGCTTTACTTTTACATCTTGTCCTGTTGTTTTTGTGATAGGAGGAGGAGGAGTCAAGATTGAGAGGTAACCTAGCCAATCCAAGAAATCTCTTGTACTTGGGGTTATGCTGGCAGCTACTCATGGAAGCAGATGGAGATCACAGTTTGCAGCAGTCTGATGTAGAGATTAAATAAGGAAACGTGTAGTTTCATATTGCCAGGTGCTGATAGCCATAAAATGTACATGTGCAGCAAAAGGTAATACATCACATATTGATTAAAGAAAGCTGAAAAGAGCTGTGAATGCTCATTTTATTTTCCAGTCTAACTATAGTAAGGAGTCTCCTCCCACTGGATTTCATTCTATAATAAAGAGTTACCTCCCATTGGAATTTATCCTATAGTAAGAAGTCTCCTCCCACTGAAATTCATCCTATAGTAAGTAGTCTCCTCCCACTGGAATTCACAAGATCTCATGATAGCTCTCAGTCTAGCTGGGTCAATGTGTCAGAGCTCAATTGAGTAATTATTAAAGGGGTAATATTAAAGGGTATTCAGAGGAATGCAATTTGTGAGAGACGGTGGAAGGTTTAAAGCAATTTTTAGGAGATTCTGGCTGATTGAAAGTATTATCTAGGATACTGTGACAGATTAAAAATAATGTTGGCGTTGCCAGATTTTTATGCGCTTGCAGCCTGCCCGCACACCACATCTCCCTTACTCATCTGTCCCTCTTTTACATTTGCAAATGTTGGGAGGTATGTATACCAAAATTGGGGAGATCTGGCTTAGAATCCTGCATCGGGTAAGGCACTGGAGGTTTACCCAATTTGCAGCTTAGGGTTGGGTAAACCACAGTGAGTTTGAATGGGATGCGGGTCAGGTTTGGTTAGAAAGCTGTGGGTGCAGGACAGGTAGCGGGTTGGTTAAATTTCAGCTGCAAGTGCAGGTCAGATCATTGGAGAAAATTGGGCCCTTGTGCTTTATATATTGGCTCTTGTGTTTTATATATTAGCATATTTTATGTTGTCTAGAAGAGACACGTTAAAGAATCCTGAAATTTTTTTACAAAATTATAAAAGGCAACAAGAAATTATGCTTTGATGTGTGTTGATGTCTTTCTAAAACCCAGCGGAGTAACCAGCACGAAAGCTTCATCAAAAGACCAACAAGTAAACCTTATCCAGAAGAAAAAGTGCATTTGACATTACTTGATTGACTTTAGATACTTTGTATATATATACAAGAACCAGATTGATACAACAGATATACTATGACCTGGATGAATGCGAACCTTCACAAGCTTTTGTCTAGGAAAGTGTTACATTGATATTTTGGATTAAAAATGGACATGTCAATTAAAAATCTACTTTGTGATTTCCTTTTCAATAACCCCAATAATAGTGGGCTCCACTCTTTCTCCACTCTAATTCTGGAAAATGCGCTTCTTGCAGAGCATGTATTCTGATTCGTCAAGAACCCAGATCCGACACAGAACCCCTTGGTTCCGAAATCCGAAAGATCCATCCAAATCCTTTGCATTTCGGGACTTCGGAAGACCTTTTTGATAATTTTCAAAAGTACGGGGCTATTTTTCATAATTTTCAAAAATAGCCTCGAACGTTCTCTATTTTCGATAATAACCTCGAACTTTTGAAAATCTTCGAAAATACGATCGGAAACTCGGAAATGGTCTCTGATTGTATTTTCGATTATTTTCGAGCTCTCAAGGCCATTTTTGCTAAATTATCGAAAATAGCCCCGTACTTATTACGGGGCTATTTTCATTCTGGTTTCGGATTTTTGGATCTTTGGGATTTTCCCGAGATCCGGAAATCCGTAAACGGAACGAAACTAGTGAGTTTCAGCCATCTCTACTGGACACAAGCAGAGAGGTAGGCCGAACTGGGCTGGCAATCAGAAATTCAGTGACAGATTTCAGGTATTCTACGGTAAGCCCTCGGGGTGAGGACTAACAGGGAGATTCAATAAAAGTTCTTATCGCTTAAAGTGGTGCTAATTTTGCCCTAACCAATCAGATCTTATTTAACATTTGAAAGCTAACATCTAATTGGTTGGGGCAAAATTAGCACCATTTTAAACGATAAGAACTTTTATTGAATAACCCTGTAAGTGTTTTAGGTTTTCACCCTGGCTACATTTGTTGGAAGGGGTGGTGGAATTTTGCTCTATAAAGGGTATGTACACTGACATTTTTTCTTTTTTAAATTGCCCATTATTGAAAATAATAATTCATCCCAAATATAACTGTACTGTTTTTTTTTTGTTGATCTGTTGATCTGTTGCTTCAGCTGTCCATTAAGTAATTTATCTTCTGCTGTGTGCAAGTACTGGATTTCTCTGCCCCCCCCCCCCAACCAATTATGGCTTCTGCACGAGGGGTTTGAATGCACGGCATCTTGATTTTAATATGTTGAAATAAAGTCTTGGTTTTAGGAGTTCCGTTGCAGCCTGCTCTAATTTTTATATTTTATCCTTGTGATCCCCTCTGTGAGCCGAGCGAGTGAGCGCTACGGTATCCACACGGAGGAGCTCCCATAGGTATGTGTCAGGTGCTTTGGACTATACTGGATTTTTATGTAAATGGAAGGGTGTAACTGTAACTGGATGGATGACAGTTGGGGAATTAATTCTCTCAGTGCCAGATGATAGTGATTACTGAGCATGCTCAGTTTAAAAAAGCCAAGTTTGAGGAAAGGGGGAGTCTGTTAAGTGAGGGAGGGGGGATACTGAACATGAGCAAAACAAGTATTGAAATGAAGGCATGCAGTCAAAAACACACCTCAGAGTAATTGCTACTTAAATGTAGTTAATTATAGATTAAGATAAGTCAGTATACATACCCTTTACATACATAAGGTCTTAGTTTAATAAATTATCTTTTATGGGGTTCACAATCAAATGCTTTTCTAACATCCAAGGAAATCACATCCACAAAACTGTCAAATTATATTGCACTAATCCTGGTATCTGTTCTGTAAGAATTTAGTCTGAATTTAGGTCAAGCACATTTTTTACCATTGATATGCAGAATATTATACTCTGGACTTGCCAAAGGCTTCCCACTGTATTAAAAGCAAAGCCAGGATTCCTTGCATTGCTATGTAAACTGCAGCCCAGGAATTAATTGAGCTATTGTTAGTCAAAATATTGGCATTCTTCTCCTTTCCACTACTTATAATGTAAATGCTTCTTTTGCTTGTGATGATTACATTTGTGCAGCCTAATAATCCAAACCAGTCATTTATCATTTTTATGGAGACACATTGCAAGGGAAAGGCTGCAAATTATTTTAGTATTAATTAAGTAATAAAAATGTCTGAACAAAAAATGCAATATTTCTTAAAAATTCATAAACGTGGAATGTCATGCAAGTTTTATAACTTTTTTTTAAATTAGAAAGAAACACTGTGTAAAATACAGTGTTTAGTTTACAAGAAGCTATTAATCTTGGAGTGTTGTGCGTAAAAAGAGACATCTTTTAGACCAGTCAAATTTACACTTATATTTATATATATATATGTCTGTGTGTTTTATTTCCCTTATTTGTATCTGCACACTTTGACAAATATGGCTATGTAACATCCTTTTATCCTTGTATCCTTTTGATCCTTGTATTTACAGTATATTAAGATACTAAAGTCATGTTACAGACATTATTGGTTTATTAAAACTGGATTATGTTGCCTTGCACTTGCACATCTAGTTTTAGATTTCTCTCTTTTGATTATGAATATTGGAGTGTAGAGGTCTTCAGTCTGTAACAGAATAGACGGTTAATCAGGTTCTATATTGAGCCCGATGTGAAGGGGTTACTACACAATATTATAGACTTGGTTTTCATTTAATTACACACATACACACAGTAAAGAAATATTTGTTTTTGACCTTGGGTAAAGCCAAGTTTGCACATAAAATTATCTTTCATGCACAGCATCTTAAGAAAAAGCCAAGTATCCTAAACTTACTTTACTGAACATAATGATTGTGAACACAAATATTGGGGAGATGTATATATTACATTGCTTGTGAAGGTTCTCATTCATCCAGGTCATGGTATATCTGTTGTATTCAATTAGATCAACTGGACTTGAAGTTTAGTTCTTGAAGACTTTTCGCTAGTCATCCGACTGGCTTTCTCAATTCAGAATGACTTGTACAAGAATCTGTGGCAATTATGTACCCTGGAAAATCCCAATTAGCATATCACAGCCAGGTGTTAAGGGTGTGATTGCATAGTAGCTAAGATACACTGAGGCAGCAATTGGTACATCTGAAAGACCCAATACTGAAACACAAGAAAAGCGACATCATATACGCAGTGCAGTGCAGTGAAGAATGCTCTGATTTGTATGTGGGGGAGACCAAACAGCAACTGCATCAACGTATGGCCCAGCACAGAAGAGCCAATTCCTTCGGGTCAGGACTCAGCCATGTACCTGCATCTTAAGGATAAAGGACATACCTTTGAAAATTGCAATGTTAACATATTGGCAAAGGAACGTGACTGGTTCAAGAGAGGTGTCAAGGAGGCCATTTATGTGAAAATAAAGAAACCAAGCCTAAATAGAGGTGGGGGGTTCGACACCAACTGTCTGCCATGTACAATGCTGTTTTGACACCTTACCCTGGGCATTCCTATAACACATCTTAGCCACTATCTAATCACGCCCTTAACACCTGGCTTTGATATGCTAATTGGGATTTTCCAGGGTACATAATTGCCACAGATTCTTGTACAAGTCATTCTGAATTGAGAAAGCCAGTCGGATGACTAGCGTCTTCAAGAACTAAACTTCAAGTCCAGTTGATCTAATTGAATACAACAGATATACCATGACCTGGATGGATGAGAACCTTCACAAGCATATTTCAAATAATTTTGGGAAGAACACCCTCAAACTTGTACGGCAATATGAAAAGACAGCAAGGAAATTGGCAGACTACAGAAACCACCTGCGATTTAACCTCCGATGCAGACAACAAAGGCTAGTACCATGCAGCATACGTCTGGATTCCACAGTTAAAGGCATCAGAGCCAAACAAATACTGCAAAAGGCTCAAACACAGCTCCTAAATGAATGAGTACGACAGACACATTTTACAGTTGATGCTTTAATGCACAACATTAGTCAACTAGAACAGAACCTGGCCTCACAGCTATCTGGGGCCATCTTAGAAAGAGTGATGTAGTTCACCAAAGAAGCACAGCTTTCTCAGCACTGTAAGGGCAAACAAAGGCAACAGAACAAGTTCTCTATTCTGTCATCCAAGAACACCCCCAAAGGAGAACAACTTCCTTGGATACAAAAGTGTCAAACAAGGAGGAATGGGTGAGAAACTTGTCTAATAGGACCCAGACCCAGCCAGAAATGGAAGACCTCGCTAAGGGCTTGAATTTTGCCATCACTCCTAAAGCCATCCCTGTGGTGGATATTATAGCCGCCACAGAAGCCTCAATCCACAATAATAAGGTACCAAAGAGTGAGGCAGAACAACTTCGCCTTAAGGTATCTGCAGCCTTAGCTAGTGCTAAAACTCCTTCATCTAACCTGACTACACAGGAAAGAAGAGCATTAACATCCCTCAAGAAAAGATTCCAGTATCACCATTCTACCGGCAGACAAGGGAAGATGTACAGTGGTACTCAACACCTCAGACTATCACGCTAAGGTGACCATGCTCCTGGCTTATAACAACACATATGAGGCTTTAACAAAGGATCCCACCAACTGTTACAAGAAAAAGATCATAGACGTACTACAACAGCTTCAAAGGATAAAGCCATTGATCGAGCAATGTATCATCGCTTCTACCCTGGTGAGGCATATCCATGCATATATGGATTCCCAAAGACACATAAGGAAAGGGCACCACTAAGACCTATAGTCAGCAGCATCAACTCTGTTACATACAAAGTGGCAAAATACCTAGCCAACATCTTAAGACCGTTGGTTGTTGTAAGCATCACATCCAGAACTCTCAGGATTTCACCAACAAGATTGAAGATATAGTACTCGGGGCAGAAGAAACTATGATGTCCTATGATGTGACATCTCTCTTCACCTGTATACCCACCAAGAAGGCCGTTATCATGGTGAGAAAACGGCTAGGCCAAGACAGCACTCTTACCAGAAGAACTGATCTCAACCCAGAACAGGTGTGTTCCTTGGACTTGTGCCTGAATACCACCTATTTCAAATACAGGGATAAGTTCTATAAGCAAAAACATGGATGTGCTATGGGATCTCCAGTTTCACCCATTGTGGCCAACCTTTACATGGAGAAGGTAGAAAAACAGGCACTTAATACCTCTAAGGGCATAGCACCCAGCCACTGGTTCAGAATTGTGGATGACACCTGGGTTAAAATCCACCAGAAGGAAGTACAAGCTTTCACAGAACACATTAAGACCATAACATCAAATTTACAAGGGAAGAGGTACAAAACAACAAACTAGCTTTCTTGGACTGCTTGGTAGAAGTCAGGGAGAATGATAAACTGGAAGTAGAGGTTTACAGAAAACCAATACACACAGATCAGTATTTGATGTTTGACTCCCACCACCCTTTAGATCCCAGAACCCTGCAACACAGAGCTGAGAACATCCCCACTAGCACAGAGGCGAAGGCTAAATAAATGAAACATCTCAGAGGAGCCCTTAAAACTTGGGGATATCCAGACTAGGCCTTTGTCAAAAGAAGTAGAAGGAAAGAAAAGAACACGAATACCAACAGTGAAGGGGAAAAGCAAGACAGGAGAAAGAACATGGTCATCGTTTTTGTATATCGTTTTGTATAACGATATAGGGCAAATTTTATCCCAACCAAATAGATGTTAGCTTTCAAATGTTAAATAAGCTCTGACTAGTTGGTGCAAAATTACCACCATTTTAAATGATAAGAAATGTTTGTTGAATCTCCCTGTAAGTTTTGTATAACGATGTAGCACAAAACTTACAGGGTTATTCGATAAAAGTTCTTATCGTTAAAAATGGTGCTAATTTTGCCCCAACCAATCAGATGTTAGCTTTCAAATGTTAAATAAGATCTTAATGGTTGGGGCAAAATTAGCACCATTTTTAATGATATGGGGCCTCATTTACCCAGAGGCACAAATTGCTCCGGGCAAATCTGGCTTTCGGTATTTAATACTGGATTTGCACCTTGTGGTAAATCCCAAAAGGAATTTTACTCCAGCGCCACTTTAATACCAGCCATTAGCTGGTCTTAAATTTTGGAATTAAAAATGGTGCAAATCCTTTATCTTTTGTGAAACCGGTGCAGCCAGTGCAATTACGGCATTAAACAATATAGGTTAGCACAATTTGAACCTCTCTTTTTAGCACTGCACATGTGGGTTAATCAGGCCCAAGAACTTTTATTGAATCTCCCTGCATATGTCTCTTACCTGACCGCCACTCCAAGATGCAGTAAATCTCACAAAGTGATTACTGCATCACGAGATCTCGGGCAGGTAAATAACCCCGGTGTGTTATGGCATCTCCCCAACATATGTGAGTCTTCATCAGGGATGATGCATAGGGCCTATACTCCATTACAGTTATTATGAATGCCCTTCATTGTTTTATTTTGATCATAGTTCCAAAAGAATACATACTGTATACAATTCAACATCATACTGTTTGTAAAAACATCAAATATCGTTAAAAAAATCCTTTTTTTTGTTTTATTACTGAAACTGTATAAATTCTATAACTTGTTTTAAATGTAGATTGTTTTTATTATCAAAAGGATTGGTAAACTTTACAATGTGCCTTATCTTAACCTTACCTTAACTGGGGACAAACTACACTCAATTAACTGCACTATTTATTGACTAGTTATTTCCCAAGGGATAGTTTAGCATAAACTATATAAAAAAAAAAAAGTATTTCCCGTGACCACAAGAGATTTCCCTCTGCTGAAAATCCTGTTCGAGTTAATTAATCACAAGTTTTGTTTCTAATGTCAGTCAGAAAAAATGGCTTATACTTGTCACTATTAGCTTGAATTTTCCATGTGTACAGTTACTGGAGGATATATTGAGAACTGTAATCACTCACATCTCAATTCTTAGTACAAACAATTTCCAAATGTCTGATACTTGAGACATTAAACCCTGGTACATCACCACAAATGGGTTAGCATAGGTTTCATGTGGTTGCAGCTTGCTGTTTATCACCCCACTAGTTTTAACTCCATTTATACTGTTTTTTTTGGGGGGGGGGGTTTCTATTGAAATAGCTGTAATATTGAGCTCTCTCTATAATGTTAGAAGTCAGGCTACCAAAAGGTATAACTAAGAGGGCTGTAAAATTTCTAAAATAAATCAAAATAAATCCTACAAATCTCATTTTTATCGAATTTAAGCTTTTTTTACTTATTACCAGTGAGTAAAAATAAAACTATGAAAGCCCCAGAAGGCTGTGTTATTTCTAATTAGATATGAAACAAGGATCACCGCTAAGCTGAGTTTGCAGCAAACTACCTTAGCTGTTCCCATCTTGCCGAATGTAAGCTGTATTTGCTAGAGATGTCCGAACTTCACAAAATCCGGTCCGCTCGAGGATCCGCAAATTTTCGAAAAAATTCGAAAATCCTTGAGCGGACCCATTAAAATTAAAAAAATCCTTGAAAATACGAGAAATCCTCGTAATTTCGAAAATTTTCGAAAATACAAGAAATCCACGGTTCGGAAGTTCGGAAGGCGGAAAATCCGGAAAAATCCGCCGTTCGCGAATGGGATAAATCCGCGGCGGATCCGCGAACCGGCCATCCCTAGTATTTGCCAGCAGTGATCCTTGGTCCATCTGTGAAACGGGGGGGTCTGTCTATCCTATTAGCAGTCCCCTAAAAAAACTAAGTCCTCACCCCTGGGTACTTTCTTAATGATCTGTTTAACTTATCTAAAGTCTCCCTCACTGCTCCAGTCTACTCCACCCCTTCCAATCTGTCTGCAAGTAGACCAATGGAAAGACTCTGCAAGAAACATTACATATCTTCTAATTGATCATCATCGGAAAGTGGACCAGAGCAGCGTGGGAAACTTTAGGTAAGTTAAACAGCTGATTGAGAAAAAATCATATGCGGCTTCTGCAGCTTCCACTGTTCTTAATGGTTTTAATGGTCTAGTTTTATTGTCTGGAATAAATATTTTCTCAGATTCACTTCAGACAGGTTCTTGGGCTGCGCACATTTGTGGAGCGTGATTGATTGCGCCTTTATTCTTATCACCAAGCAATACAATTTTGGTTTATTCAGAAGATGATAAATGTTGTACCGAATTCCGAGAATTCTTTCTCTGTAATGGCTGATTAATTGAATGATTATATTCCTAAAGATAATGTCTGTTTCTTGGAAGATTTGTTTCTGCCAATAAACTTATGCTTGTTCTCAAGCAACTTGTATTATATTAAATCTATAAGAAGGCAATGGCTTTAATTTCATAGAAGCACTTCAAGTGTCAGGAAATATTTAGACAAATAAATTATAAAAGTCTTGGTAAAAAAAATATTAAAATGGGACTATGGTCTGCAAACAAGTTAATGATGTAAAATACTGGATTACAACACTAACTGCGTTATGTTAAAAGCTATGAAGCTGAAAAGGTTAACTTTTCTTGCATCCAGCACCCTCACTGTACTGTATAAACCTACGCATTCCAGGAAGTTCTGCTTGATTGTTTGGATTTTACATATTACCCCATCTAAGGACCTAAGCATTGAGTGGATGGGCACTGATAATATCCATTGTCAGCAGATGCTTGCTCGTGAACAGGAGCTAAACAAAATAAAGTATATGAACCTTTTAGCCACCACAGCAGATTGCATTTAGAGAGGTGGCATAAGACCTGTTTAAGGTAAAACGTCAAAATATAAACCAAATGACAGTCCACATACCCACATTCCTAGCCTTAACAGCCAAGGTTTAATGTATTCTATAGTTACGTTGAGATGTACATTTCGCAACAATTTAAAAAGCATTAAAAAGTATCACCATTGAGTGAGTTGAGGCCCAGGTGCAAATTTCCTGGACCTTTCGCTTCCAAACACTTGTTAAAAGGTTTATAACATAAGCATGATAAACATCATTAGTCTACTCACCGAGAGATACGTGTGGGCCGGGTGCAACCGGTCCGAACCTGTCGCCTGGGTTCAAAAATAAAGTCACAAAAAAAGGTGGGTGTTTGGCCACATCCCCCGGAATCAAATCACAGCCCAGACTTGGGATAAGTTAAGACATCAATCTTTATTCATTCAAGAGGATAAAAGACGCCTGACGCATTTCATACTATTGCAGAACTTTATTATAAGGTAAAATGTCTGTATTATAATCTTTAAATTCTTTAATCTTTTTTTTACCCTAACATATTAAGAGGATTGAGCCAAGAAAACCCTTAAGACTTATGCATTAGGCAGTTAGTACAATATATATTGCAAAACAAAAACAGGGCAGTATACTGATAGCTGTTGTCTCAGCATTGCCTTGTGAGAGTACAGAAATAATTGCTGGCATGTAAAATTACAAAAAAACCTCATGAAATACCCAACGTTGGTACATTCATTACACTTTGAATACAGTGAAACACACACAAATCCTTAATTGCTGCTAAATACTGTATTAGCATGGATTTATGATGGGTTTGGGTACATTTTAGCCTTATTCTTGGTTAGACTAGTGTTCATTGTCATTCAGGCTTCTGCTGACTAGGTAAAGACATTTACACATGAGTAAAGTATGCAGAAAAATCTTTACTTATTAAACATATTTTGCAAATTACTTTATCATGATTTACTAACATTTATGTCAGCACAAAACAAATGCATTTCCCAAAGTATTTAATTATGGCAAACATGGCAAAAACGATAGTTCCTAAAGTAGGACCATTACAGCACTGTAAGGTTTGTAGAGCTTTAATGTATTCTGGGGTTTCTTAGTTACAGTATGTTCTCTGACCTGGTTTTATCATTTTAACAGCTTTGCTAGATTGTTTTCCTTAAATAAATGTGAAATATTGTGTGTTGTTGTATGTTGGGGCTGCTCTCAGTGGGACTAGCCTATTTGTGGAAAACTAAACAAGAATTCTACTGATAAAGCTCAATGGGTCTTTAGATAATGAGTTGCTAGCAGCTGAGCTCTGCTACTAATTTACTATCTCCTGCAAGCCTTGTATTCCTAATGTCAAAATTATATGTAAGACTATACTAGAAAATCCTCATAAAATACAATATATTGGAGGGGGATGCAATGCATAAAAATAAAAAACTATCTTCTACATTATTGTTGCAACAATTTACACTATGTAGCTGATAAAACATTATTAAACCGGATGCTATTTAAGAGACACAATTAATTTAAAATAGGATGGCACTTCTAACACATGATAATGCTTATTTAATGATTTTTTCCCTAATGATAATATCAACTACACTACAACATAGCCATTTATAATAATCTCTCCAACATATTTAGTTTTTTCCTATTTTTCTATCTATTTTTTGTTGGATAAACAGTTTTGTAATCGCCGTATTTCTGTGTAAAGCAAGTGCATATAAGAATAAGTGTATTGAGAGTAGAGTGACTTCTTTACCGGTAGTTGGAACTTTGGAATGCTGCCCAGTAAGAGGGGGATTTAAAGCATTTTAGGAAGAATATTAAACCATTGAATGAATTCTGAATTTCATTGAATTTTATCACAATTCTTTCAATATTAGAAATGTACCATGGGTTATTTCCATATTTCCTTCCTAACCTATGGGAGGTTAGATAAACATGGGTCAATAGTTTATTTTGTAATGTGGTCACCCCGAAATATCGAAAGTTAGAAAGTAGTTGGCCCTATTATTTATGGGAGAAAATTAAACATCTTGTGGATGAACAGTAAAAATATGTTAAGGGTTAACTTCATATATTTCTCTAAACTTGCATCTGCTGAGGCCAGCCATACCCATCATGTGCAAAATGTAATTATGTGTCTGATGCTAGTTCAGCACTAAGAATACCCATGGCAATTCCTATGTTGCTTATTCTCATGCAATGCTTGCCCTGCACATCTCACGCAATGTTAAGCTAAATGCATTTTGCAAAGAGCTCATTAATATCTCAGAAGTCTCAAGCTAGCAGCTGGAATGACTTCCAAAGTGGCTGGCATTTAAGGTCAATGCACAAAGCACACCAGGAAAATCATTTGAAATCATACATGACGTTATTGTATGTTTTGGCACTCAACGGAGCTATAGGTGTCTAGACTTCCCTGTGTCTAGAACTGTGAATTTATCTAGTCTCGTTGGGTATTAGCTAGAGGATGAACCTAAGCAAATAGATTTAAATTTTTATAAAAAACACATAACTGTTGCCTGGATATGTAAACATGTCAAAGACAAAAATGCTACTAAACTTTCACTATTACCAAATTGGACTGTGTGTGTATCGATACACACAAACATTTTATGCGAATTGTTAAATTGACAATATCATAACACACAAATGTGATAACAGATTAGCGCTCCTTATCGTAAAATAGAGCAAGGACAACAGCTGATAAATAGAAATTTAAATTCAAAATTCAAAATCCTGCCTGTAGTGCTCCAGAAGTGGTAGAAAAATGCAAGAAAGATGTCCATGTAAAAGTAGGCTAAAAGGAAAGAAGGAAGCCACACACAATCTGAGGACAACTATTAAAAACACACACAACATTAGCAATAACGTTGTTTAATTGCAAACACTTTACAATTAGTGCGGCCATGTTAATTACATATATTAAGCTTGTCCTTATCAGATCGAACGATTTGGTAACAGTCTGCAATGAACTGGCAACCCATGTGGATGTCCATACTAGAGATGGCCGAACTTCATAAAGTTTGGTCCGTTTTCGAACTTCAGTAAAAGTTTTTGGACCGATTAAAGTCAATGGGGGAGTGATAGTTTGAAAAGTCCGGATGATTTACAGCTAAACTAACAATGGTAACTTACTGTAAATGGCTCTGGCACCTGGGAAATGGTCTGGGGAACATGTCACTATCACCAAAACTTGTTAAAACACTTCTTAAACACGAGTGGGCAATTGTAGGATTTTGCACAAGCTACATTCGAGAGTTACGACAAATTTGAGGGTTACCGAATGATACTTTCGAGGGTTAGCGGAAATAGAACCATAAATTCAATAGTTACTGAAAACGAACGATACTTTCGAGGGTTACCGAAAACGAACAATACTTTTGAGGGTTAGCGAACAATACATTCGAGGGTTAGCGAAAACGATCCATACATTTGAGGGTTAGCGAAAACGAACTATACTTTCGAGGGTTACTGAAAACCGAAGGCTAAATTCGAGGGTTACCGAATGATACATTCTAGGGTTAGCGAAAACGATCTGTACATTTGAAGGTTACCGAAAATGAGAGATACTTTCGAGGGTTAGCAAATGATACATTCTAGGGTTAGCGAACGGCCCGTAAATTCGATAATTATTGAATTTACAATAATTATCGAAAATAAAAAACTAACTAGTTCGAACCTGAACTAGTTTGAATAGTTCCAGTTCGTTTTCTGTCCATCTCTGGTCCATACATGTCCATTCAAACAACTACCTTCATATTGAAAAAAAATAAATAGGCACAAAATAATAGTGGGAACTGCAGCACTACGATGCACACCTTCTAAAATATGCAAGCATTATGGATTAACACTTTTTAATACCCATAACCCTTTGTTGCATATTTATTAAAGGTGACGTTTATGCAGTGTGCAAATTTGCAGTGTTGAGATAAAGATTCTTATTCCACAACAAATGTTATGTAGCATTTGGCTTTGAACCTCACCTTATATCTCTGCTTTGGAGAGCAAGTGTTCAAGCTTTGAGCGTGTTGGCATCAAGGGTATCTGTTTAAATGCATGACTGTAAGGGCATTTAAAAATGAATGGTCTTTAAAACAAGATTGCGGTTTATCTTCTGTTTGTGTATTAGCATTTAGGATGAACAGTTTTGTTGGTGCCTTGTGATGTGCATCCAGTTGCATATATGGGACCTTAGAACAGCCAATTTAGGGGACCTATGTATCAGATGTGATTAGTTTACCTATTTGGAATTTGAGGTGTAGAAAGTATTACTCTTGTATAAATGTATACCTATAGGGAAGAAATGTAGAAAGGTGTTGAACTAAGAAATTAGGTCCGAACCTGCATGGCTTAATGCTGGGGTAAAAAAGGAAATGGAAAAAAAGAGAAGGGCATTTCAAATCTTTAAATCAGAGGAAACAGAAAAATTGTTCATAAATTATAAAGGCTGTAATAAGGATTGTATGAAAGCAATTAAGCTAGCTTAAAAGACCAACCAAAATGTTTATAAATAGTAAAATTATTTTTAAAATGTGGGTCCTTTAAATAATGGGGCTAAGATGGTAATAGAGGATGCTGAAAAAGCAAATGTGCTGCTTAACTGTTTTGTTTTTTTCTCTGTATACACTATGAAGAAACCTCAGTAAAACTGCATACACTGTAATAATAAGAATGGTATTGTATAAAAGAAGAGAATTCACTTTGGCTGACAGAGGGTAAGGTACTGAACAAAGTGGACATATCAATAAAGCCCAATGACCTGGTGAAATACAATACAATGGTATAACAGCAGATGTAGTATATTTAGATTTTGCTATGGCATGTGATACTGTGCCACATAGGTGTTATGTGTATAGACTAATGTCTGTTGGCCTTGAAAATAACATTTGTACATAGATAAAGAATTGGTTGTTCAGTTGTGTACAGTGAGAAGTTCATCTAGAGATTCGTCTATGTGGGCTCAACATAAATCACATATTAGCAAAGAAATAAAAAACAGTGACGTTTCCGTAGAAGGTAAATATGCTTGTGAAGGTTCTCATTCATCCAGGTCATGGTATATCTGTTGTATTCAATTAGATCAACTGGACTTGAAATGTAGTTGAACGTCTTCAAGAACTACATTTCAAGTCCAGTTGATCTAATTTAATACAACAGATATAGTAGAAGGTAAAGCAATTCCAAAATATACTAGATAGTGATTTATATTACAGACATTAGTCTTATGGGGTTTGTCTATAATATTCAAGAATTGTTTATATTTGCTTACCAATGGTGCAAAAGACAAAGTTTGCACAATAATTATTGATTACCTGTGAGAAACTGTAGCAAAGTCTGGCGTGTGTACTATAGCGCCTTCCTTATGGTGTGGTCGACATGTTCCTGTTTAGGAATGTTTATTTTTATAAGGAATGATTTGGACCAATATCATGGTATGTTTTAAAACATTCACCCTTTACACTCCTTCTTCTTTTGTACCTTTGTTATTAATAATCAATATATGAAGTACAAGTGATAATTTAAATTACAGTTTAGATTCACTATCTTCTTAAAAAGATTTCTGAATGGAACTCTGCAGGTTCACCTTTGTGAACATCCAAGCCTCCTTTGAATGTGTTCAGAGATTCAACACAACATTTTGTCGCTTAAAGAACATGTAAATTGTGCCAATCACACAGTAATAAGGATTAAAATGTAACAGTGGTCCGGTAAATTGACAGGAATTGCTTTTCTGAGTATTTTTTGCAGTTTACTCCCTAACTTTCTGATCAGTGATTTCCTGTGCTATGCAGCAAATGGAAGGGTGGTTGGTGGCTCATTTAATTACCACCAATCTTAAATCTGCTTTTTTGTTCTCTGATCTTACTATCTTTTTTTTTAGCTGTGGGGGTTTTATTTTTAAAGGGGGCGAGGCACAGCTAGTCAGAAATGAACTATCAATCACCCACTCCCAGATCCTCCCCCTGGCACACTACATGGAGAAACTATCCATTTTATAAAAGCAATCTTATGTCTCTATCTTTGCATGGCTAATTATTTCAGCATTATGAAAAGGAATAAGCATTATCTGTTGCTCTTTCTGTGCCTGCAGCTAACACCCAATCCTGCAGTTGGCTGCTGTTTATGCTGTATGTGTTACTGAAGTACCAATGTAGCACTGTACCAAAAAAATAAATTACAAAGTTCCCCAACACCCCCACACACACATACACACACACTCCCCTTTAAACTTCTACAGCTAAAAGAAAATCTTGTTTGATTCAAGTAGTGATAACTGTTAGTGATAGCTGTCAGTGCTGCTTACTTTGCCATAGCAAAGCAGTTTTACTTTCACTATAACACAAAATAACTGGGTGAATAATATTGGCTGTTTGAAGGCACATATTATCTCCACTGCACATGCTCCTCACTCTAGCTGTGCCTCGGATTTTGGTAGGAACTAAAAGTGCCCATACACATTAATGATAATTTATAAATCCCTTTAGGGTCCATGTGTGCTGCTCCCACCTCATGTGTCCCGACAGATACCAAAGTGATCTGTCAGCACATATGCTGTAGGAATCACATGTATGGCCACATTAAGCATTTTTTATTTGTATTGGACTCTTGTTACCCATTCTTTAAGGGTCTTGCCATTCTGAGTATGAAGTTTGACAATCATTAATGCATTACTTGTGGCATACATAAACAATAAAATATTAGATAAGATGATCCTTAAATCTCCTTAACCCTTTCCCTGCCACAGATCGTATATTCACGATCTGTGCAGTGAATGCTCAAACTGCCACAGATCGTGAATATACGATCTGTGGCTTCCCCCCTCCCAAAAATTTTTCCCCCCCTGCTAGGGCCGATCGGGGGGCAGCATTCAACTGCCCCCCTAGCCCCCTCGACCCCCCCTCAGTTTGGTGCAAATTCGAGGGGGGGATCAGGAGATATCCCTACCTTTTCCTGAGTCAGCCGGTCCCACGAGGAGGAAGTGAGGAGGAGCTCTTCAAAGACTGAAAGGGAGACCCCGGTGACTCACAGAACTTCCTCCTTCACCGGGGTCTTCCCATAGAGTGGTGCAAGACTGACACCTAGTGGTCTAGTGGAGGTACTGCATTTAGATTATGCTGCAGTCCCTGGTATAGCAAAAGCTGTCAAGCTGCCAGCTTTTCTATACATTTTGTGAATGGAACTCAAAGTTCCATTCACAAATAGGATTTTTTCTAAGTCTTTGCTACTTAGCGAAGACTTAGAAAAAAAATGGGGACAGAGATCAAAATTTGGTGATCAATTCTGATCACCAAATTATTGATCTTTGCAATGAATGAAAAATCACTCCTGGAAAATGATTTCCGGGAAAGTGATTTTTCCGATCGGATTTCGAATGGGAAAACGGGCATTATGCCCGTATTCCAGTGTCGGTATCATTCCCTAAGATGATTTGATGATCATCTTTGGGAATGATCCCCAAAAAAAAGGGGAAATGCCACACAAAAAAAATCTTAAAGTGATACACACCACCTTTTTTTTTTTTTTTTACCCTAAAACTATAAATAAGCAAAAAACTTTGTCTTCTCCAAGCTCCCAATGTCCCAGGTGATATCGGTTAAAGTAACGCAGATCATTTATGTTGGATTTCAAGGGAAACTAAGCCTATTTTAGTAGGAAATTTGCAGAGGTACCAAAAAAAGACCGTATTGATTTATTGGATCAGTAAAGTGTGCAAAAAACTTGTGTGACTCTCCGTACTAACTGGTTTTCACTAAAAGGGGGAGTGAGATAGGGGTGGGGGGTGGGTTGTGGCGTTTTTAATTTTTTCTGTAATTGCAATTGCGCAGGATCCCATTTGAGCTAGTTGGTGGCCCCGTCTCTGTTTGCCCCACCCTTATTGCATACCGGTTTATTCAGGACTGTGGGAGATTGCCGTTTAGTGGGTTTTTTACTGCCGAGTGGGTTTAGGTAGGATTTCAACCATTGAGTCCTGCTTATTTTATTTTTTCACAAAATCTCCTAAAAGCAAGGAGTTCTATGGATAACAGCGCCTGGAATTTTCATGATATACGAAAGCATGATACCACACGTAGCTGAAGGTGTGTAGCTTCCAAAAATATATGTTTGTGGGGGGAATTTCCAAGTTGATTAGGCTGTTCAAATTACAGAACACTTTGATTTTTTTCTTGTAATTGGACTTGTGCATGCGTCCAATTTGAGCTAGTTGGGGCCCCGTCTCTGTTTGCACCCACCTTATGGCATACCGTTGATGCAGGATATGTGGGAGATTGACATTTAGTGGGGTTTTTTGCTTGTCAAAAGGGTTTAGGTAGGATTTCAACCCTTGAATCATCTTATTTTATTTTTCACAAAACCTCGTAAAAAACACGGACTTCTTTGGATCAGGGGTCTGGAATTCTTCATGTATGTATGAAGCATGGCATTGTAACATAGCTGAAGGTGTGTAGATTCCAAAAAAATATAGTTTGTGGGGAGAATTTCCATGTTTCGGGACTGTTTTCCTTAGAAAAAAGTGTAGGCTGTTCAAATTACAGAGCACTTGATTCTTTCTTGTAATTGCATGTGCATGCGTCCATTTGAGCTAGTTGGTGGCCACGGCTCTGTGTGCATCCACGCATATGGCTCATAACGTTTGATTCAGAACATGTGGGAGATTGAATATTTAGTGGGGGATTTTATTTGTGGGGGGCATCCAAGTTTGGGGCTGTTTGAAATTACAGAGCACTTTGATTTTTTCTTGTATTACACTTGTGCATGTGTCCCATTGAGCTAGTTGGTGGCCATGTCCCTGTGTACATCACGCATATGGCATACCGTTTGATTCAGGGCATTTGGAAGATTGATAATTGACAAGTTTTTTTACATGACATGGAAATTGCCATGATTTTTAACTTTGAATTGTATTTTTATACATTTTTCCTGAAAATCTGGTAAAAAAGCGAAATTTTACATGAAACTGCGCTCATACCATTGGTGTGGATGCATAAAAGAATCACACCATGTGTAGCTGAAGATGTGTAGATTCCAAAAATTATAGTTTGGGGGGGGTATTTCTAATATAGAGGGGTGTTTAGTCTGACAAATCTGAAAAGTTGTGGTAATTGGGCCATTGTTCATTGGCTCACTTTGTGGCTAGTTGATTCCACGTTTGCGTGTGTAACCATACATAGGGCATACCGTTGATTCGGGACATTTGGAAGATTGATATTTGGTAACTTTTTTTACATTACTTGTAATTTGGCATGATTTCTACTTCGAGAGTGGTTTTTTCAAATTTTTTTAGAAAATCTGCTAAAACTGTGAACTTCTACGAAGAACTGCGCCCACACCATTGATGGTACGAATGAACAAACTACAGAATTCGTAGATAAAGGTGTGGGATTTGAGAAATATATGGTTTGTGGGGGTTGTTTGTGGGGAAAAATTGCAGACTTTCAAATTCAGATTTGGCTGAATATTTTGCTGTTTCTGAGCCATCGTGCATTGTCTCACTTTGTGGCTTTTCGCTTCCACGTCCGCGGTGTGTACAACCACACATATGGCATACCGTTTGATTCAGGACATTGGGAGATTGATATTTAGTAGCTTTTTTTTACATTCCATGAGGTTTGGCATGATTTCTACCTTTTGAAGTTGGTTTTTGTTCATTTTTTCAGACAAATGCGAACTTCTATGAGAGAACTGCGCCCACACCATTGATGGTATGAATGAACAAACTACAGTGTTACATAGCTGAAGGTGTGTAGATTTCAGGAATATATACTTTGTGGGGGTATTTCTAAGTTACGGGGGTGTTTTGTTGGAAAAAACTCGCGACTGTCAAATTCGGAATTGGCTAAATATTTTCGCTGTTTCTGAGCCATCGTGCATTGTCTACTTTGTGGCTTTCGCTTCCACGTCCGCGTGTGTAAACCCCCACATCATGGCATACCGTTTGATTCAGGACATTTGGGAGATTGATATTTAGTAACTTTTTTTTACATTCCATGAGGTTTTGGCATGAATTCTACCTTTTGAAGTTGTTTTTTGTTCATTTTTCAGACAAATGCAAACTTCTATGAAGAATTGCGTCCCACGCCATTGATGGTATGAATGAACAAACTACAGTGTTACATAGCTGAAGGTGTGTAGATTTCAGGAATATATAGTTTGTGGGGGTTATTTCTAAGTTACGGGGGTGTTTTGTTGAAAAAACTGCAGACTGTCCAAATTCGGAGTTGGCTAAATATTTTTGCCGTTTCTGAGCCATCGTGCATTGTCTCACTTTGTGGCTTTTCGCTTCCACGTCCGCGTGTGTAACCACACATATGGCATACCGTTTGATTCAGGACATTTGGGAGATTGATATTTGGTAACTTTTTTTTACATTCCATGGTGTTTTGGCATGATTTCTACCTTTTTGAATGTTGTTTGATGTTCATTTTTTTTGAAAATCTGGTAAAAGTGCAAACTTCTACGAAGAACTGCGCCCACACCATTGATGGTATCAATGAACGAACTACAGCGTTACATAGCTGATGGTGTGTAGATTTCAGGAATATATAGTTTGTGGGGGGTATTTCTGAGTTGGGGGGGTGATTTTTGGAAAAACTGCAGACTGTTCAAATACAAAACTGGCTAATTTTTTTTTGCTGCTACTGACATTTGGCACTGGTCACGCTCTGGGTTAGTTGGTAGCCATGTCTCTGGGTACACCCATGAATGTGGCATACCGTTTTATTCGGGAGGGGTTAGGCTTTGATATTTGAGATGCGTTTGAACTTTCCTCCACAGTTTTTAGCTGAAATTCGCATTTGATTTTGTCTCTGATTTTACAGTTGAGGAAAAAAAGGAAAATGTGAGAAAACAACTTACAATTGGACGAAGAGCTGCGTCCGGGTATCTGCATTTTGATCAAAACTTACCTCACTCATAAAATCCTGCGGGTGTGTAGTTTCTAAAAATATCTCACTTGTGGGGATATTTTAGTTAATTTGGTAGATATTCTATGTTAACTGTCAGTAGTGGTTATACATTTTAATTTGGTGTAATATTCTTGAAGGTGCAGTTTTAGTTTGGGGGAGTCTCCTGTACAGGAAAAGTGGGGTACCTACATATATCTGGTATCGTTGTACTCGGGAGTATCAGAGCTTTTAGAAACAGTAAGATTTTTGTGTGTAACCTTAAGATAACTATAAATAAAAATGGGAAAAATCCATGAAAATTTGCAAATTTTTCATTTTTTTTACATATTTTACCCATAATTCCAGTAAAATTTCCAGAAAAGTTACAAAATACTGTTACCATGTTAAAGTACACTTTGTGCTGAAAAAAACAATGTATAATATTCCTGATTTACTGCAAGGTTTCCTACTGTAAAATTAGTCTAAAGCGATTGAGGGCAAAATCATGAAAATTCTTCTGGCAGTTAACGCAAAAAAAAATGAAAATCTCCTGGCAGTGAAAGGGTTAAAAGCCTATTAAATATGATTGACCAAAGCAATATTTGTAGATATAAATATAAACAGCTGGACATGCATAAATCAATGAACCAGCAATATGTTTTGCAAGCAGTATGGGGTAATATTGCCAGTGAATGAAGCCAAAGCGAATTGTGCTGACATTTAAGTTTGATTTTGCATAAGTGCTCCCTTGCATCAAAATCTTCTAATGTCATAATACAGAATGCACAGAGTACAGTGACTTAATATGCATTACCACAAAACAAATCAAGAACAAGCTAACAAAATGCTTTATGCAGCCAGGTGTGTTCAAGCCTGTTGAATTTGAAAGTGAAAACATTTGCAGAATTTCATCCTGAATCAAGAATTAATGTGAAAATGAAAATGCAGCTTACTATATTGATAATTGGACATTTAAAAGCAGTACTATAAAAGAATGCGTACAACTACAAAACTAAGCTTTTCATACATACTATAAAGTGTCCATTCACAGCAGCTTTATTGTACAGTTTCCTTCTGTAAAATGTAATTACAAGAAAAGGGGTTTTAATAACCTGCAACCCGTCTCTTCTTTTTTCTTGTCTTTCAAAGCTTGCGCTGAACAGGGAAATTGTGGAAATAAAACACAGTCTCAGCACTCATAGGTAATTGGATGATGTGTGCAAGTTAATAATCTACCAGTCATCAGTGATAAATGTTCCACAACATAGAGAATAGCTTTAACAAAAATGTAGTTTAGACAATTTGGACAACTCCTCTGGGCTTGGAAGCTTTGTTTTACTTTCCCTATAAAGAGCTCTATGACCCAAAGAGCCAACATTAAGAATATAGTTGCCTTCTCCCACATTTCAGAAGCAAAAGGAAAGGCAGTTATACACAAAGAGCTACTTTACCTTTCATTGCCACAAACTATGGTACATCCATTGCAAGAGCATAGTCATACCACAAACAGTTGCACTGGCCAGATTGGTTATTCAAGCCATGATGCAGTCAGCAAACATACACTATTCCTATAGGCAGGTTAAAAATGTTTGAAAGTTGTTGGTAGTACAATAGAAGTATTTAAAGAGGACAGATTAATTAAACACATTCCCATTATACATACCCATATGGAATAATTTCTTGAATCATCATGTATGTACCGATATTCAACAAGACTGGCTGCCTTAATTATATACACTTGTTTCTTAAGGCCCAGAATACATACCCCTTCAAAAACAAATTAAGTAAAGAACCAATTTGATATAGTCTAGCAAATCATCCTGTTTTGCCCCATACACATAGAGGTTCAAGACCAATTGGATTGACTGGAACAAAATTATCTTTTTTGCACACGGGCAGTCTATTAGTATAGAGTCCCCTAGTGTAACCATTAATCTGCTGCATAGGCAAGAAACATGCTTTTACATTGGTCTGTTACAAAGACTTGCATTTCAGTCTTACTGGCATCTGGGGTTTTTTTGTTTGTTTTTTTGGCATTTCTAGTTACAAAAGAAAGTGTCCCACAAACATCAAATTAAAAGTAACCCACAAATTGAGCAAATCTTTAAGTAGCTATTTTTTGTCCGACAGTTGGTATGAGAAGGCTTCACTAGAATTTCTGCTTTGCCATGAAACCTTCATCATAAGTGTCATTTGGCTTAAACTTTACAATGAGGTAATTATAGCATTCTGCTCATTAAAACCAACTTCCATCAATTCAGACATTGACTGATTTTACTCATGGTCCTTATCTGACAGCCAAGTAAGATGAGCAAGTGAACAGTGCTGCTAAAGACATTATATTTCAACTGCTGTTTATTTTCTGTCAGCAATAAACTGCTCACTAAATAACCCATTAAAACTAAGATTCAAAAAAATCATTAAATTTAAATTGAACAATCAATTACTCGCTTTTTAAGCTTTTAGGATAACATTCCTATCTACCTTTATTTGTAACTTTATTGGTAAAAATTAAACAAACATTCTGAGCATCTTGAATTATATTGGGCTCTGGGTAAATTACTATAAATGTCTATGTAATGAAGTAATAAAAAATCATGTTTTATATATATGGCTGCTGGAATAAGAAACTAAAGTATACAGTTTATGTATTATAGATATAACAGTTTGCACGTTGGTTATTCTATTGTCAAGGTCATTTGTGGTACTTTGTTTCCTTCTGTTTTTATAGAAATTGATATCTTTAAATTGTTAGATATTGACCACGTCAATTCGTTCCCTGCTTAAGATCTGAGTGCATTATCAAGCTTTGAATATATTTCTTGTGTTTGATGTTAATGGAATTTTAAGTTGTTTCATGAAGTTCACTTACTAAAGAAAAAATGGACTGCATTAACTTAGAATAATCTAAATCAATAAACAACATGGAGCTGGCTATATATAGTTTAGTTGTTATGATGCTTAGTAAATTTTTATAAATTATCTCAGAAAGAGATGAATTATAGTTTATAACATTTTCTCCTTGAATTGCTTAATTTTAGACAACAGTATTTGACTTTTCAACTTTTTTACAATAAATTTTCGATTTCGCAATTTTCCGTGCATCAGAATTCTGAAAGTGCACTCAGATCCACGAAATGTAAAAACTGGTGTTTCTGCCTCGAAACGAGTTTCATTCAGAAGCCCCATTACTCATCATTAATCTCTGGGAGTTCCTTTAACTATATATATATATATATATATATATATATATATATATATATATATGTGTGTGTATATACATATATATATATATATATTTGGATTATAGTGTTGCCAAGATACAGAGATTACTAAAATACCATTTCAACCCTTGATGTAATTTTTGATAATTGCAACTACTGTATATCTGGCCAGACTATATAAGCATCTTATAGAGAAGCTATGGAGAAAAGCAAAGGGTTTGTTGCAAAAGATAAGGAGAATAAAAGGAAGCAGAATAAATATCTGGCATGCAGTGATACTGAACTGCATAAATAGATTTACAGAAACTGCTTTAAGAATGGAGTAAAATAAGCAATTCTGGAAAAAGAAATTCAAATGACTGATGTGTGGATACAGCAATCAAGCACTATCTAGCTTTCCGTGGATGTGCTGAATTAGATAAAACAAGCAGTTAAAAAAACATTGCAGGAAATGTCACCTAGTGAATAGTGGTTTCAAAATGCTGAATCCTCATGACCTTGAAGCATATTGCTTCAACAAGGCTCCCTCTGGTCCTCCTGTACATATCGCTGGTGTTGGCAACTCCAAACCTGCAAAATTACATTTTAAATTATATTTATTTAATTATTTATACCTTTAAAGGTTACAATATAGGGAATAAAAGAAATCCAGAGGATTCCATTGGTAACATTACACCTGGGACTAAAAGTCCTAGCCAAGCAACTACAGGACACACTCTACAAAGATTAAAAAAAGGCTGAAAAACATTTTTCTGGTCCCCCCTCTCCTTGTTTTCAGGCAACCTCCAAATTTAAAGTGGCATATAACAACAAGTGCACTGTCAATCCCTGTTACATATGGGACATATTGTTGTAGAAAAAGGAAATGTAAAATATTCCCACATATCCTCGTAGACAAAATACAGATTCCAGGAACATCTGACGTCTATAACAGGTATATCTCAGGTATATCTTATCCACTCTACAAAATGACCTACAGATGGACTGTACTCCAAAGAGAGCAGGTACACAAACCACCAGTTCCACATAAACCTCTAAAAAAAAAATTCAAAACCACAGCAACTTCGAAATGGACAGGGAAAGAAAAATTAGTGAATGCAAATAAATCCAAATTTTCAACAACTTAAAGAAAGGACTAAATTGGGCTATGGATTCACAGTTAATTACTTAGACTAAAAGAGTTTCTGCACAAATGTAAAAATATAATTACAATTCCGGTTTTACCCATTCTATACTCAGGGGCATATTTATAAAAGATTGTTATTTTCACACTAAATTTACCGCCACACATCGCCGCCGAAAAATCTTTATTATCACCATATTTATAAAGTGAAGACATCTTGGATATAAAGTAATACCTTTTATTGGCTAACTAAAATGATTGAAAATGCAAGCTTTCAAAGCACTAGGCTTCTTCCTCAGGCATGGTCAATAATGAATCTTGTAAAGCACTCTATTATACATACTAGAACAAAGACTTTCGACATTACACAGATGTTATCTTTTGCCCCCATGCCTGATTGGCAATGGCTGTCGTAAATAAAACAGAAAATGCACATTCAATGATCACACGCAGTAATAAAAGAATTTTACATAGATACACTTCACCTCTAGTGTCCATGGAGGGTCTGGTATAAATGAGATATTTTTGGGTTTGGGTGGTTTAGAGGAATTTAGTCTGATTAACTCTACATGACATTAAGATTAGAAACAGTGACACATAAAGTTTAGATCTTTGTTGAGTTCAGAGTCCCAAATTTTTGTATAAGTTTACATTCCCATTCTAAACTCTCCTTTTGGGATCTGAAATTTTCCATGAGCCATGTGAATTTTTAGGTCTTTCAGGCTGTGTCCTTGGCTGCAGGATGGGCACCCACAGGGACATCTCATTTATTGTTGTTAATTGTGAATCTATGAGAGTTCATCCTTTGCCTCAGGGTCTGTCCAGTCTCTCCTACATATAGTCCTGAGGGGCAACTAGAACATAAAATCAGATATACAACATTGGATGATATGCAGGAGAAGGTTCCCTTTATTTCAAGCACTGGCAATAGATAATGTACCTGCACGTGTTGGGAGCGTCTGCTACCACCTGTGAGTCCAGTGCTTCAATCGCTTCCCAAATACACCTGTCTCCCGATAGGCATGAAGATTCGTACAAATAGAAAGGCCGGCAACCAGACTCGGAGAGTGTACGTGAAGATAAGATTCAGAACTTTATTTCGACTTTTAAAAGCAAAAACATGCAGGGTCCAAACAGATGCACCATGAGGTACGCACACAAGACTCCTCCCAACGCGTTTCGTGGAACTCCTTCCACTTCCTCAGGGGCCAGAAGGAGTTCCACGAAACGCGTTGGGCGGAGTCTTGTGTGCGTACCACATGGTGCATCTGTTTGGACCCTGCATGTTTTGCTTTTAAAAGTCGAAATAAAGTTCTGAATTTTATCTTCACGTACACTTCGAGGCTGGTTGCCGGCCTTTCTTCTGGGAGATACTCCCCGTATTTATACAAATCTTCCCTTTATTTCAAACCTATGTTGGGTTCCTGGTATTGGTATCCTGTCTCCAGTGTGGATGTACTTGGAGATTTCACACTTTTTCTGCAAACAGGGAGATGTTCCATTTTGTGTGGGGCCTGTTAGGGAACTTTTTACAAGCATTTGTTTTAAGTTGGGCGGTTGTCAGTAAGCTAAGAGAGGGGGGTCTGGGAATATTTCTAGTAATCTGTCATCCGTTTGTAAAATGGGTTGGAGTTTCTTGGTGATTTTTCGTAGTATTTCCATTTGGAGGTTGTATGTAACAACCAGTGGGATACGGTCCTCCTTTTGGATATGTTTGTATTGTAGCAGGTTGTTTCTGGGGATGCTGGTTGCTTTCTTGATCTGTGTTTCTGTAATGGACTGACTGTATCCCTGTTTTGTAAAATCTGCTGTTCCAGGTGCCAATAGTTTAGTTTCACTTTCATCTCTGGCTAACACGATACAATTCTCTACTACTTCATATTTATAAAGGCGATCATTATCGCTGCGAAAAGAAATACTGGGGCAATGTGTGGTGGTAATTTGAGCTCTCTTCGCTGCAATAAAGTATAATATCGGGGCAAAGTGCTCAAATCCCGACGTACAAAGGTTGGGACTCTCAACCTTTGAAGGTGGCAAATGCTGCCAGGAGAAAGGGGGCATAGTGCGCCGTGTGGCACACATCCCCTGCTCGTCCCCCTCCAGCCATCTCGCAAGCTCGTCCGTTCTGCCAACCTAAGGCGAATTGAAATGGCCGAACGGCCAGAGAAGTTATAGCCGCTTTATAAATAGAAGCAAGCGGTAACTGATGTGATGTCCGCGATTTGTGGAAAACATATTGCGGCGTTATTAAGGTTTCACCGCAGGCAAAAACGGTGGGCAACCCGGTGGCGAAATGTAAACGGCCGTTTATAAATATGCCCCCTAGTATCTAATTCATGTCCAGACACCTGTAACCTGATTAATCAATACTGTAGATATATCTCTCTCACCTACAAATGTTTTCCCTTGCTTAATTAATTTGCACTTCACATGCTGTGTATAGAAAGCTCTATAGAAATACCCCTAACCAAATAAGCTTCTTTATAACCAGTTTGAAAAGGGAACTGGAAGGTCTGAAAGCTTGCTATGGTTATCAGTTAGCCAAAAAGGTATCACCTTTACATTACTTTTGTTTGTGCCTTATCTCAAAAGTATTACCCTTTAAAAATGAAAGAAATGTAAAGCAAAGAAAACTAAAGCTAAAATATGAATGACCCTGCATTAATTCTCCTAAAAATAGCATAATTTTTAAAAAATCCTTTAAGTAATCCAGCACTTTAGAGACCTGGATACATATTTGCACATGCTCAATCAATTCGCTAGTCAACCTGTTACCCAATTACCCATTTATAGCTTACCTTCAATGGGTATCATAGATAGCTATAAACTTACTTACACACTCTGATCCCTCACCAAGACTTTGTCCTTTGCAGCTTTTAGGTATAAGCCATCTGTCAAAGCCATGATGCTGATGTCATGGCCAATGGCTAGTGTCCGCTGGTGGCCATTGCAAAGGCTGCCTCTTACACGTAACAGCAGCAGAGGCGGTGTATACCTGCAGGCAAGATATTAGGTTGTGTAAGTTGTGTAAGTAAGTTTAGGGGCTTCTTTGGAAAAGGTAAGTACAACAAAAAATAGGTTTCAGGGGGTTCACAAGCTGTTTGTTTAGTTAAGAGGGTGGGGATGCCCTTTAAAATAACTGATATTAAGGTCTGTGTGAAATACCTACATCAAAAGAAAGTATTCTTTATTATATACCTGAACCTTCTAGCATAGTTCTAAAACAATTACTTACTAGTTGCTATTTTTGAACAGACTTTATAATAGTCAAGAATTATAGTAAGGGCTGGATTATGCCCTGTAAACAGAGCATTAAATATCTGTGGTATTCACTTAGATCAACTGGACAAGAGTCTGCTAGGAATAAATTTAACAATAAATATCTAATAAATGTCAATATCTAAAAATTCAATGCCACAGAAATACCATGACCTTGATGAAATGACAACCTTTATAAGCACAGCATTAAATATTTTTTTTAATATATGCTGTTTATCTTAAACCAAACCAGATTCAGGTGGACTGACCTCATACTAGTTTTCCATGTCTGTCAATTTAGCTTAGGTCTCATACACTGCAGTGTTTTATAAATCTGTACTGCATGCTGTTTCTATGATTTGATGCTTTTTAACACCAATGGTCTAACAAAACATATCTATTATTTTTAAAGTATTCATTATAGCACCCTTACAAAGTATGGAATTTTTCTGGAATACTAAATCTAATTTGCTGGTGTTTTTTAATTTGACAGGTTTGTCAGCTATAAGCACGATTCCCTCTTTACATTTTAATACTTTCTGGTTCAGTCATCTTGACAGCCAACTGCTATGTAGATCACAATGTTGAGCTATTCTGCCAAAAAAAGCAACTGACAATAAATGATGAAAAATACACTTCAGTCATTTAATAAACTCTTTCTCCACCATTAATAAATGTAGGAATGTATTTGACTCCAGTTTTCTCAGGAACACTGAGTATAAAATTAATTACAAACTAAAAGCTTTTTTACAGGAAATGTTCCTTCATGCAGTTTTGTTATTGTTTGCTGGTTTGTGGGTGTTTTTATATAAAGTACCGAATTAAAGAGCAAAATTAATTACGATTCCAAAAATATCAGTGTCACCATTGCAGTTACAAAAAAACAGTTACTACAGATTGTCTGATGCATTCTTTTTATATGGTGATGTCAATATGTTCCTTCTGTTTGTATGGAAATTCGAATCAGTACCTTTTGCAACATCTATTTTTAGGAATTTGCAGAACCGTGTCATAACTAGAGATGTCCGAACTTCGAAAAATCCGGTCCGCGCGAGGATCCGCGGATTTTCGAAAAAATCCGTAAATTCGAAAATCCGCGAGCGGACCCGTTAAAACGTATTAAAATGAAAGTTCGGCAAAATCCGCATTAAAAGTGGTCTAAATAGCCTTGGTAATGTTAACTTAATCACTCAGGGACCTGGGTAATGTCCTTAGAAACACGTATCAATGCCTACAATACCTAAAAATTACAGTCCGCTAGCGAGAACAGTATTTTTCGAAAATACGATGATTTCCGTAAAAACGAGGATTTCCGTAAAAACGAGGATCTCCGTAAAACCGAGGATTTCCGTAAGTCCGCGAATCTCCGTAAAAACGAGGATTTCCGTAAAAACGAGGATTTCCGTAAAAACGAGGATTTTCGTAAAAACGAGGAACCGGAACTTCCTGCCTATCAAAATGGCCAGTGCTGCAAGGCAACTATATGCCCTGAACTACCTCCTGCTCAGGGGGTATGATGATTTCCCCCCTGGCACCCATCATGTGCGGCGCCGGAGGCGCAGAATAATGGAGGGGCTGCAGCGCCGCATCCTGCGACGCTTCGGATACCAGACCACTGTCTCTACCCTCCAGAGACAGTGGTCAGACCTCAAGAGGCAGAGGCCTCAATATGTGGCTGTGAATTTTAATTCACTTCTGACAAAAACATATTTATATATATATATGTTTTTAAAAACATCAATAATCCTTAAATTTGGCTTGAGAGAGAGAGATCCAAGTTCTTTGTATTTCTCATTCACTGGTTATTATTACATTATTATTATTCTTGTATTATTCAATATCAGCCCTATTTAAAGGGTAAGTAAAGTCAAAAAATAAATCACTGAAAAGTGACTTTATTTAACATAACACCTATAAATTTAAAATGATACCCACACATAGACACACTTGGTGGCCCACCCTTCCATTTCCATGGCAGCCTTATTTAAAGGCTAAGTAAAGTTAAAAATGAAATCGATCATTAAAAATTGATTTCTTTTTATCTTATAAATGCACACTGATACCCACACATAGACACAGTTAAACACACTTTACTGACCCACCCTTTTAGTTACATGGCAGCCCTATTTGAAGGGAAAGTAAAGTCAAAAATAAAATGTTGATCAATTATTAAAAATTGATTTATACACTCCAAAATTAAAAATGTTGTGTTACCCACAAAATCTATACAGATACAAGTACACACAGCTACTGATGCTCCCCTACACCCAACCAACTTTTCCCTTTCCGTGGCTACAATACACACAATAAAAATATAAGTACTTAGCCAGAATAAGGTATGAAATCATTGCCATAGAAATATGATTGACTTTTAAAGAAACTAAATATTGCCTTATTTAATCTGTATTTTCAAGCAGAATTCAAAGTATATAATTAAATATTTCCTTTAGATATATCATTCATTATGTATTTTTTTATTTTAATTTGCAGGGGAATCTTCCTCGGATACCCCACCCCCACCACCGTCCCCGCCAGAGGAAGAATGTAAGTGCAGCCTATTGAAAAAAAAACATTTTTCTAAATCTTTCATTTGTCCAAGGCCACATTACAGCGCACACGAGCCCTCCAGAAACAAGCGCGTGTTTCCGGTGCGCTCATGTGTATTGCCATGTGAGTGCAGTACGATAGCATAATTGTGCAAAAATTGAGGATCACATTAATTGTGCCACACTATTGTGTGCTTTTTAACACGTTGATATGTCCAAGCCCTTTATCCAAATGTTTGCATAATTTTTGACAACTTCTCCGAGAATTGTTTTAGTAAATGTATTTGAACATTTAATGACAGTGAGAGTTAAAATAAATTTCCTTTTTTTTTTAGCACTACCACCAACTAGCCCTCAGGCTACGGGCAGCCCATTGCCCCCTCCGGGCAGTCCCTTGCCCCCTCCGGGCTCACCATCGCCCCCACCGGGCAGTCCACCGCCCCAAGAAGAGGAGGAACCGGGGACCAGCCAGACACGTAAGTGCATCCTAAGCAATTTTTTAATCTTTTTATTGACCTTGATTGTCAGCAAATAATTAGTGAAATTATCATTGATAATTAATTGAATTTTATTATTTCACTGATAAAAATTTTTCGAAAATAAAAAAGGAAACAAATCTATTAATTTGGCTTGAGAGACAGAGCTTCTCATTTCTCATTCCCATTTATTGTCCCCAACTCCCCATTGTTTGGGCTGTATCTTGTCCCTCAGTTTTTAAGCTTAAGTCACGAAATTCGGTCCAAACGTCCAAAATTATCCAAGAAATGTTCACTACATAGCCTTTTAGGAAATGTTCTTATAATATATTACTAATGGATTGGACGGTGATTGTTGAAATAAAACATTTTTTTTTCTAGAAGCAGGACCAGCCTCTACAGGCCCTCCACCCTCTCCACCCCCTCCACCCTCTCCAGCCCCTCCAGGCCCTCCACCCTCTCCAGCCCCTCCAGCACCTCCTGCCTCTCCAGTCACTCTGGCGGCCATGCTTGAGAATCGTAAGTAAATCATATGCAACGTTAATGAAATGTTATATACAAGACTATTAATATCTGTATTTTCCCAGTGTAAAATCCACGCTACATGATGCAACATTGGGTACTGTGGGTTTGACAATGCTTTTATGGGGGCTGCACCACTTCCAAAAAATTTTGTATGTAGCACAGTCCTAGTGATACAAAACCAAGAATGTTCTGATACAATTTAGCAATAAACGTAATGTTTTAAGCCAGCATTACCTCCTGCTGTTTATCAGTGATCCCCAATGATGCAATAATATCGCTTTAAGTGGAAGTTCAGTGATAATATATATACTTTTAAGGAAAAAAGAGCAGTATTTATCCATCCCAATTACCTTAATCTGCCCATTCAGCAATCAGCATTGTGTCTGTGTATAAATAAATGCAACGGAAATAATGACTTCCTGTTTGCAGGACCCCTAATAGAGACCGTTATGGTCTTGCCCTTGACCCAGCGCCTGGGTTGATTCAGTTGCTCAGTAGAGATCTGAGCATGTGTAACCCATCCAACAGCCAATCAGTAGAAATCACTGTTACCATAACTAGGTATGCATAATATAAACTAAGAATTTTAGAAATAATGATATCTTATACTGAGCTTTCCTTTTTATGACATACCGCAACATTATAGCATTGCAGTACCATGTATGTGTAAGTAGTTATCAGGTGCAAAATTGCATCTACCGCATGGTGCTTTAGGAAATGTGCTCAAACATCTTCACCACAATTCTCTCAATATCTTCCTCCACAGAACTACAGAGCATGCGGCGGGAGATGCGCCACATGGTGCGGCGCCTGGACCGCCGCCTAGACCGCCGCCTGACCAGACTGGAGAGGAGGGCACCCCAGTAACCCCCTTTTTTTTGTTTGTTTATTTTTTGTACATAGTTTTTTTTTTTAAATTTCATATATATATATATATAAAAACAGTTCTGAAAAAAAAATGTTTTTGGGCTTTATTTTTCGATATATCAAATTATTCAGATAGATTCATAATCAATTTTTATTTGAAAAATTACAATACACATATCTATTTAGCTAGCTATATGTCTGGTACTTATAATTGTATATAACTTACCATTAATGCCATTACACACACCACATTGGCCACATTCCCCTATATAGTAGTTTGCACACAACAAGGCAAAGAAGGCGATGGGGGTACTGGTTTACATAATGTCCACTGTGGTTTGCCACCATTGTTGTGGGGCCAGGCAGGCTTGGCCCCACTGGACATACCCCTCACCCCATTGGCTACTCTCCCTCAGAGTATGCATCGTGCAAGGGAAAGCAGGTGAAAGGGCAATGCTTCGTAGGAACAGCACCATTGAGTTACAGCAGGCACACTGCAGTTTGCCACCATTGTTGTGGGCCGGCAAGCTTGGCCCCATTGGACATAACCCCTCACCCCATTGGCTACTCTCCCTCCAGAGTATGCATCGTGCAAGGGAAGCAGGTGAAATGGTAATGGCTTCGAGGAACAGCAACATTGTGTTACAGCAGGCCCACACTGCAGTTTTGCCACCTTGTTGTGGGCCGCAGGCTTGGCCCACTGGACATACCCCTCACCCCATTGGCTACTCTCCCTCAGAGTATTGCATCGTGCAAGGGAAAGCAGGTGAAAGGAATGCTTCGTAGGAACAGCACCATTGAGTTACAGCAGGCACACTGCAGTTTGCCACCATTGTTGTGGGCCATGGCAGGCTTGGCCCCCACTGGACATACCCCTCACCCCATTGGCTACTCTCTCCTCAGATGATCGTGCAAGGGAAAGCAGGTGAAAGGGTAAGGCTTCGTAGAACAGCAGCATTGAGTTACAGCAGGCCCACTGCAGTTTGCCCCATTGTTGTGGGGCCAGGCAGGCTTGGCCCCACTGGACATACCCCTCACCCCATTGGCTACTCTCCCTCAGATATGCATCGTGCAGGAAAGCAGGTGAAAGGGTAGGCTTCGTAGGACAGCACACCATTGGTTACAGCAGGCCCACTGCAGTTTGCCACCATTGTTTGAGAGCCAGGTAAGGCTGGCCCCACTGGACATACCCCTCACCCCATTGGCTACTCTCCCTCAAGTATGCATCGTGCTAGGGAAACAGGTGAAAGGGTAATGCTTCGTAGGAACAGCACCATTGTGTTACAGCAGGCCCACTGCAGTTTGCCACCATTGTTGTGGGGCCAGGCAGGCTTGGCCCCATTGGACATACCCCTCACCCCATTGGCTACTCTCCCTCAGAGTATGCATCGTGCAAGGGAAAGCAGGTGAAAGGGTAATGCTTCGTAGGAACAGCACCATTGTGTTACAGCAGGCCACTGCAGTTTGCCACCATTGTTGAAGAGCCAGGCAGGCTTGGCCCCACTGGACATACCCCTCACCCCATTGGCTACTCTCCCTCAGAGTATGCATCGTGCTAGGGAAAGCAGGTGAAAGGGTAAGGCTTCGTAGGAACAGCACCATTGTGTTAGCAGAGGCCCACTGCAGTTTGCCACCATTGTTGAGAGCCAGGCAGCTTGGCCCCACTGGACATACCCTCACCCATTGCTCTCTCCCTCAGTATGCATCGTGCTAGGGAAACAGGTGAAAGGTTAATGCTTCGTAGGAACAGCACCATTGTGTTAGCGCAGCCACTGCAGTTGGCCACCATTGTTTGGGGGCCAGGCAGGCTTTGGCCCCATTGGACATACCCCTCACCCCATTGGCTACTCTCCCTCAGAGTAGCATCTTGCAAGGGAAAGCAGGTGAAAGGGTAATGCTTCGTAGGAACGCACCATTGATACACAGCGGGCACACTGCAGTTTGCCACCATTGTTGAGAGGCCCAGGCAGGCTTGGCCCCACTGGATACCCCTCACCCCATTGGCTACTCTCCCCAATATATGCATCGTGCAGGGAAAGCAGGTGAAAGGGTAAGTGCTTCGTAGGAACAGCACCATTGTGTTACAGCGGCCCACTGCGTTTTGCCACCATTGTTGTGGGGCCAGCAGGCTTGGCCCCACTGGACATACCCCTCACCCCATTGCCTACTCTCCCTCAGAGTATGCATCGTGCAAGGAAGCAGGTGAAAGGGTAATGCTTCGTAGGAACAGCACCATTGAGTTACAGCAGGCACACTGCAGTTTGCCACACATTTGTTGAAGAGCCAGGCAGGCTTGGCCCCACTGGACATGGAGTCCGGCTCTCGTCACCAGGCAGGATTGACCCAGAGCTGACAACTTAAGCCCAGAGTAGCTGTTGCGGCTGTATGATGATGGTCATAGTAGGTGACAACCACAAAGGTGCCTCATGGGAGAGAACGAATACAAATATGAGTACTGCTCTCGGCCAGGCAGGATTGACCCGAGCTGAAACATTAGCCCACAGAGTAGCTTTTGCGGCTGTATGAGATGGTCAGAGTAGGTGACACCACAAAGGTGCCTCATGGGAGAGAACGAAGATCATATGGAGTACTGCTCGCTGGGGCCAGGCGATTGACCCAGAGCTGAAAACATTAGCCCGAGTAGCTGTTGCGGCTGTATGAGATGGTCAAGTAGTGACACCACAAAGGTGCCTCATGGAGAGAGAACGAAGATCAAATATGGAGTACGCTCTCGGCAGCAGGATTGACCCAGAGCTGAAAACATTAGCCACAGAGTAGCGTTGCGGCTGTATGAGATGGTCAGAGTAGGTGACACCCACAAGGTGCCTCATGGAGAGAGAACGAAGATCAAATATGAGTACTGCTCTCGGGCCAGGCAGGATTGACCCAGAGCTGAACATTAGCCACAGAGTAGCTGTTGCGGCTGTATGAGATGGTCAGAGTAGGTGACCACCAAGGTGCCTCATGGAGAGAGAACGAATGCAAATATGGAGTACTGCCTCGGGCCAGCAGAGAACCCAGAGCTGAAAACATTAGCCACAGGTAGCTGTTGCGGCTGTATAGATGTCAGAGTAGGTGACACCACAAAGGTGCCTCATGGAGAGAGAACGAAGATCAAATATGGAGTATGCTCTCGGGCCAGGCAGGATTGACCCAGAGCTGAAAACATTAGCCACAGAGTAGCTGTTGCGGCTGTTGGATGGTCAAGTAGTGACACCACAAAGGTGCCTCATGGAGAGAGACGAAGATCAAATATGAGTACTGCTCTCGGGCCAGGCAGGATTGACCCAGAGCTGAAAACATTAGCCCAGAGTAGCTGTTGCGGCTGTATGAGATGGTCAGAGTAGGTGACCACCACAAAGGTGCCTCATGGAGAGAGAACGAAGTCAAATATGGAGTACTGCTCTCGGCCGGCAGGATAGACCCAGAGCTGAAAACATTAGCCACAGAGTAGCTGTTGCGGCTGTATGAGATGGTCAGAGTAGGTGACACCACAAGTGCCTCATGAGAAGAACGAAGATCAAATATGAGTACTGCTCTCGGGCCAGGCAGATTGACCCAGAGCTGAAAACATTGCCACAGAGTAGCTGTTGCGGCTGTATGAGATGGTCAGAGTAGGTGACACCACAAAGGGCCTCATGGAAGAGAACGAGATCAAATATGGAGTACTGCTCTCGGGCCAGGCAGGATTGACCCAGAGCTGAAAACATTAGCCACAGAGTAGCTGTTGCGGCTGTATGAGATGGTCAGAGTAGGTGACACCACAAGGTGCCTCATGGGAGAGAGAACGAAGATCAAATATGGAGTACTGCTCTCGGCCGGCAGGATGACCCAGAGCTGAAAACATTAGCCACAGAGTAGCTGTTCGGCTGTATGAGATGGTCAGAGTAGGTGACACCACAAGGTGCCTCATGGAGAGAGAACGAAGATCAAATATGGATTACTGCTCTCGGGCCAGGCAGGATTGACCCGAGATAAAACATTAGCCAGCGAGTAGCTGTTGCGGCTGTATGAGTGGTCAGAGTAGGTGACACCACAAAGGTGCCTCATGGAGAGAGAACGAAGATCAAATATGGAGTACTGCTCTCGGGCCAGGCAGGATTGACCCAGAGCTGAAAACATTAGCCACAGAGTAGCTGTTGCGGCTGTATGAGATGGTCAGAGTAGTGACCACCACAAGGTCCTCATGGAGAGAGAACGAAGATCAAATATGATTACTGCTCTCGGGCCAGGCAGGATTGACCCAGAGCTGAAAAATTAGCCACAGAGTAGCTGTTGCGGCTGTATGAGATGGTCAGAGTAGGTGACACCACAAAGGTGCCTCATGGAGAGAGAACGAAGATCAAATATGGAGTACTGCTCTCGGCCAGGCAGAATGACCCAGAGCTGAAAACATTAGCCACAGAGTAGCGTTTGCGGCTGTATGAGATGGTCAGATAGGTGACACCACAAAGTGTGCCTCATGGAGAGAGAACGAAGATCAATATGGAGTACTGCTCTCGGGCCGCAGGATTGACCCAGAGCTGAAACATTAGCCACGAGTGCTGTTGCGGCTGTATGAGATGGTCAGAGTAGGTGACACCACAAAGGTGCCTCATGGAGAGAGAACGAAGATCATTATGGAGTACTGCTCTCGGCCAGGCAGATTGACCCAGAGCTGAAACATTAGCCACAGAGTAGCTGTTGCGGCTGTATGAGATGGTCAGAGTAGTGACACCACAAAGGTGCCCTCATGGAGAGAGAACGAAGATCAAATATGGAGTACTGCTCTCGGGCCAGCAATAGACCCGAGCTGAAAACATTAGCCACAGAGTAGCTGTTGCGGCTGTATGAGATGGTCAGAGTAGGTGACACCACAAAGGTGCCTCATGGAGAGAGAACAAGTCAAATATGGAGTACTGCTCTCGGGCCAGGCAGGATTGACCCAGAGCTGAAAACATTAGCCACAGAGTAGCTGTTGCGGCTGTTGAGATGGTCAGAGTAGGTGACACCACAAAGGTGCCTCATGGAGAGAGAACGAAGATCAAATATGGAGTACTGCTCTCGGGCCAGGCAGGATTACCCAGAGCTGAAAACATTAGCCACAGAGTAGCTGTGGCGGCTGTATGAGATGGTCAGAGTAGGTGACACCACAAAGGTGCCTCATGGAGAGAGAACGAAGATCAAATATGGAGTACTGCTCTCGGGCCAGGCAGTAGACCCAAGCTGAAAACATTAGCCACAGTAGCTGTTGCGGCTGTATGATGGTCAAGTAGGTGACACCACAAAGGGTGCCTCATGAGAGAGAACGAAGATCAATATGGAGTCTGCTCTCGGGCCAGGCGGATTGACCCAGAGCTGAAAACATTAGCCACAGAGTAGCTGTTGCGGCTGTATAGATGGAGATAGGTGACACCACAAGGTGCCTCAGTGGAGAGAGAACGAATCAAATATGGAGTTACTGCTCTCGGGGCCAGGCAGGATTGACCCAGAGCTGAAAACATTAGCCACAGATATAGCTGTTGCGGCTGTATGAGATGGTCAGAGTATGGTGACACCACAAGGTGCCTCATGGAGAGAGAACGAAGATCAAATATGGAGTACTGCTCTCGGGCCAAGTAGGATCGACCCAATCTTAGAAAAATTAGCCACAGAGTAGCTGTTGTCGCAGAGCATTTGTTATTTCATAACCTGAATGCAGTAGAGCAAGGTAGGACCATATATGGCCCTGCCAATAAGAAAAATTAGCCATTTGCCAGCTAAGCTGGCATCAGCTAAGCCTCTAGGTGGAAAATGAGGCGGAAGGAGCAGTATGGGTGGCCAGGGGCAGGAGGCCTTCAGTCACGGGCATCAGCAATAGGGGTGCTGTATTGAGATGTGATCCACGCCTCATTCATCTTGATGAATGTAAGGCGGTCCACATTCTCAGTGGAGAGACGGGTCCTCCTCTCCGTTACAACACCCCCTGCTGCGCTGAAGGTCCTCTCCGAAAGAACACTGGATGATGGGCATGAAAGGACCTCGATGGCATACTGTGCCAACTCGGGCCAGATATCAAGCCTCGCCACCCAGTAGTCCAGTGGATCCTCAGTCTCTGATGTGGCTACACCGGCCCTGGATCCGATGTAGTCGGTGACCTGGCGACTGAGGTGTTGCCTGGTGGAGTTGCCAGTGGATGGGCCTGGCAACTGTGGCTGGAAGAACAGCCTGAAGTTGGCCGCGAGGCCGCCTCCAGTACTGCTGCTCCTCCTGTCAGGCACAGGGGGACGTGAGCCCTGTTGATCCCCAACATCAGGTGCTGTAGGCCTGCCAGCACCTGGGAAGGCAGAACAGAGGCAACGTAGCAGTGTTGCCTCATAGTGCTGCATTCTACCTTCCCTCTGAGATGCAGGGATAAACTCCGACACTTTACCCTTATAGCGGGGATCTGTAAGGGTGGCCACCCAGTACTGCTCCTTCTCTTTGATGGCCTTAATCCTGGGGTCCTTGCGAAGGCATTGCAGCATGAAAGAGCCCATGCGCCGCAAACTGCCTGCCGCAGAGGACCCCATGTCCTCGATGTCACTGAGGACAGTAGTGTCGGGCTCAACCTCTCCCCAACCACGAATGACATGTGGTACTTGGGAGGGTTGAGATGTCCCCCTAGAGGAATGCCCCATTTCCCCTTGGTCCAGGTCACCTAAATCCCCCTCCTCATCATCGGACGGCTGCTCTGCACCGTGATGTTCGGGCTCGGAAAGCATCACGGTGTCGGCGTCCTCCTCTTCCAGTGCCTGCTGCTCGACAGCGAGTGCCCTGTCGAGTATGCCGCGCAGAGTGTGCTCAAGGAGGAACACCAGTGGGATGGTATCCGCAATGGTGGCATCATTGCGGCTTACCATCCTGGTGGCCTCCTCAAATGGCGCGAGCACACGGCAGGCATCTCTAATCAGCAGCCACTGCCTGGGTAACAGCAAACCCAGGTCCCCAGAGCCTGATCTTGCCTCGTACTCGTACAAGTAGTCTATGATGGCTCGCCTCTGCTGGAGCAGCCTCAGCAGCATCAAGACTAGAGTTCCAGCGGGTGGGGGTGTCACAAATCAGGCGGTTCTGCGGCAGACCATTCTGCTGCTGAAACTCGGCCAGACGAGCTGTGGCCGTGTATGACCGCCTGAAGTGACTGGACACCCTCCTAGCCATCCTCAGTACCTCCTGGAGACCAGGGTACTTGGTGAGGAACCGCTGGACGACCAGGTTGAGAACGTGTGCCAGGCAAGGAACATGTGTGACATCTGCCATGCGAAGGGCAGACAGGATATTGGTGGCATTGTCACACAGACCTGCCTATTGAGAGGTGGTGTGGGGTCAGCCACCTCTCAACCTGCCCTTGCAGTGCTGCCAGCAACTCGGCCCGGTGTGGCTCCTATCACCGAGGCACACAAGCTGCAACACTGCATGGCACCGTCTCGCCTGGCACGAAGCATAGGCCTGGGGGGGGCACGGAGCTGTCCGGGAAGAGGGCTCACCGGATGAGGAGGGGGGGGTGGAGACTGGCGTATCACCAATGCGTGGTGGTACCACCATCTCCCCACTTGCGCTCCGTGCCGCGTCTCTGCCGGCTAGCAGAGTGACCCATTGGGCGGTAAATGACACATACCGCCCCTGGCCGTGCTTGCTGGACCACGCGTCCATAGTAATGTGGACACACTTGCCCACACTGTGGTCCAGCGAAGCAGATATATTGCCCTGCAGATGGTCGTGCAGGGCTGGTACTGCCTTCTGGGCAAAGTACCTACGGCCAGGGACCTGCCACTGTGGTGTGCCAATGGCCACAAACTCCCTGAACGCTGCACTGTCTACCAGGCTGAAAGGTAGCAGCTGCACCGCCAGGAGTTTGGCTAAGCCGGCAGTGAGACGCTGGGCTTGGGGGTGACTGGGGGACAGTTTCTGCCTCCGCTCCAACAACTGGGGAAGAGAGACCTGCCTTTTAGCTGACGCTCCAGCAGCAGTGTCAAGAGGCCTCTTAACACCGCGTGCTGGGGCCAAAGGCTGCCTCTCCTCCCTAACTTCCACCGAGGAAGCAGCTGATGGGGCCGGAGGGGGAGGAGGAGGAACGGTGGCTACCTGGGCACGAGGTAGGGAACGTGTGGGTGCCTGCACGTTCCCTGTCCGCTGCTCCCACCGGGCAAAGTGGTGCAGAATCATATGCCTCCTCATAGAGGAGGTGCCCAAATGTGATGTGGTCTTCCCACGGCTAACACGTTGCAGGCACAACTTGCACACTGCAACTGTGCTGTCACCTGGAGCCAGTGAGAAGAACTCCCACACCGCTGAGCCACCGACACGACTCGGAGCAGAGGTCACCTGCTGCTGTGGGGCACTGGCACCAGATCTCATTGGTGCCGTACCTCCACGTGCACCACTAGGTGCACTGCCTCTGCCCCGGCCCCTGCCCCCAGTCCTGCCTCTGGGTTCAGGATCGTGCTCATGCTCTGAGGGACATCCCTCAGAGACACTATCCTCCTCCTCTCTCACAGAGGGCACCCATGGACGATCGGTGACCTCATCGTCCACTTCCACCTCCTCAATACTGGAGGCTGCATCACTAACAGCAGCAGCATCTGGAACCTCACCCCCTGCATTAGTTCCCTGGCTGCTCACAGACTGCTGCGTGACATCGTCAGCCTCCTGTCCCCCTGTGCACTGAGCACTTTCCTCCGCCTCGGGCGACAGGAAAGATTGTGCATCAGTGCACAGCTCCTCCTCAAGCACACTAGCCCCACACATAGTGTGCGAAAACATATCCTGAGACTCCTCCTCCGGATCCCCGAAGGTACGGGCCATGTGGGCAACGAACTCCTGATAGAGCGGATCAGGTTCCATGCCCACAGTAGGAGCCTCAGGTGAGGAAGGAGTAGGCACAATATCTACAGTAGCAGCTCGGCTGCTCTGTGCCTGTGAGGAGGTGGATGAGGAAGGCTGGGTAATCCACTCTACTACCCGCCTTCCTTGATCAGAAGGGATAGCCCCAGCCCGGCTACCCCTAAAAATATCGGGCACGGTAACCCGGCTGCCCTGCGAAGGGCCAGGTAGCTCCTGGCCAGAGCCTTCAGTAGGCTCTCCTCTGCCTCTCCCTCTCCCTCTCCCTCCACGTGCAGAAGCACCCCTGCTCCTGGGTCTCCCTCTTGCCCTGCCAGGCATTTCCCTCTCCCAAATTATCCCCCCAAAAATTAATATATATATATATATATATATATATACACACACACACACACACACAAACACAAAAGACAAAGCAACAAAACAACACAGAAGCAAACAAATAAACACAAAGCTTTTTTTTTTTTTTTTACACTAAAAGCACAAATAGGACACAGACACAACTGACAGCAAACAGCAGATCAGACAGCAAAAGCTGCTGATTGCTGCTAAAGGCAGCACTGTCAGCTACACAAAACACACAGACACTGACACACAGATACAGAAAGACAAACAAAAAAACAGGACACCTAGACCTCTAAAAGGTCTAACACATAATTTGTCCAAAGGACTTACAGGGGGGTTAGTCCTTAAAAGGACTTTTGGGTCTCACAAAGTTAGTCCTTAAAAGGACTGTTGGGTCTCAAGATGTGTGAATACAGGGGTGGGTAACAACAAGTGCTAAACCACCACACTGAAATCCACACACAGAAAGCTCAAACACACTCCAACACACTCCAACACACTGACAAAATGTCGCCTGTGAAGCAGCCTTTTATACCCAGGGGGCTGGCAATAATCATGTTAGCTGCCATTGGCTAATTTGGGTCATGTGGCTTGCTCCGTCTTGAAAATAAGCCCCAAAAATTCGAATTTACAAGAATGTCTCGTTTTTCCGAAAATTCTCGTAATTACGAGAATCCTCGTAATTACGAGGATCTTCGCGTTTTCCGGGCCCCGGAAGATCGCTGATTCTCATAATTACGGAGATACTCGTATTTTCGAAAATTTTCGTAAAAAAAAAATCCGCGGTTCGGAAGTTCGGAAGGCGGAAAATCCGGAAAATCCGGAGTAATCCGCCGTTCGCGGACGTGATAAATCCGCGGCGGATCCAGGTTCGGGTCCGCGAACCGGCCATCTCTAGTCATAACCTGATCTTGAAAGGAACTGCATAGTAGTTGAGTGCTTCTGTCACCCATTAAACCAATAAACTTTGGATAAAATAAAATCCTGCAACAGAATGATAATGATAATCTACCCTCTAATTGCAGCAATAGATAGAAAAAATAAAACATACTGTTGGGACCAACACCCTCCGAATCCATACATGAGTGGATTTAAACAACAATGAAAGCTAAAATATGAATAAGGCTGAATAAATATTATAATTCATGAATTATATAGCTTAAAGGGTATCTCCACTGAAAAAATAAAGTTTGTCCATTTAGTTTTATGAAGAAAGGGAGGTAAAGGAGCTTTGTCTTACTACCCTTCTTCAATAAAATGATCAGGAGCCAGGAGAGATACCCTTTAATATTTCAAATATCAAATCAGCATAATTTTGGAAAAAAATAACTACAGGTATTTAACTCTGCATGGTTTTTGTCCTGACTTCTGTTTCCCTCTTTCTGTAGATACCAGAGTGTGTCCTGGACAATTTTACATAGAAACTATCGACTGACCTTTCTTTGGCTCTACCTTATAAACTACAATCAATTAGAGATGGACCCAAAAATGAACTCGAACCCGAGTTGGGGCCGAACTTTATGGGTTTGGACGAACTCGAATTATTCAAACTAGTTTGGGTTCGAACTAGTTTGTTTTTCCAGACTCGCTGCTGTATTACGGACCGTTTGCTAACCCTAGAATGTATCATTCGCTAACCCTTGAAACCCTCGAATGTAGCTTGTGCAAAACCCAACAATTGCCTGCTCGTGTTAAAGAAGTGTTTTAACAAGTTTTGGTGATAGTTCCCTAGACCATTTCCCAGGTGCCACAGCCATTTACAGTAAGTTACCATTGTTAGTTTATCTGTAAATAACTCAGACTTTTCAAATGATCACTCTCCCATTGACTTTAATGGGTCCGAATTCGAACTTTTGAACTTTTACTGAAGTTCGAAAGTTCGAAAATTGACCGAACTTTATGAAGTTCGGCTATCTCTACAATCAATGTGTACAATCAAGAAAATCTACAATTAAAGGTAAGAGAACTATATTATACTATATCCATTAAAATTCAAAGAGGGATATGAGTTCCTCTTTTTCTTGATAAATTGCTGTTTTACTTTGCTTCTCTAGGTCTCTTGGGCAAAATATATGTCCCTAAACACACAGCAACAGCAATTTTGGTGTTTACACTAAGGATTTCCCCAAAATATTCTTCAGTAGTTCCCATAGAAGTGCCTTGTTACTGACAAAACTTCTGTATATTTTACAAAAAACAAGTGCAAGACAGTCTTACACAAAATGTACTATTCTAGAAGTGTATGTTTCTAGCCTAAACCCTTACAGTATCTAGTGGTATGGATGTGTAAAGGGAATGAATGGCAATACAACATTAAATATTATTGTTAGATATTTTCCAATTTATCTAATTTTTGCAAGAGATCATTTGTCACTTGGTTCTAATTTGTCATCTAAAGGTTGCAAGAATTGATTTTCAAATTGAGAAAAGGGTTTCAACACAGATACACCCCCCCTACATACTATTGCTGGTGGTCTATTTAGGGGTTTGTGGAGTTTTGGAAAGAAGTACAGTATTGGTATTCAGTCTCTGGTAACTTTAGTATAAAAAAAAATTAGTATAAAAAATAAATTTATTATATTAAATTACTCCATTAAGGAACACGGACTGGCCACCTTATTAACCATAAATTGTAGGGTCTGTCTTAACTTAATTGTGATGTCAATGCATGAAAATAGCCTTTCTGACTTATATATGTGGTCACTCTTATTCATGTCTGAAATAATTTTGCCTTAATCTGTTTTTTGTTAATTATGGGGGAGATTCAGTATTTTTTGGCAAAATAAGTTTAAAACCGATGTAATATCAGGCTAGTGTGGGCTTTACACTGCATTAATGGAGCCTGCACTATTTTGTATTAACAGCAAAAGCATATGATGTAATTAAGGAATTGTTCGATTTTAGGTAACCATCAAATGTATCGTTCGGTAACTCTCGAATGTAGCATCCGGAAACCCAACAATTGCCCAAACGTGGGGGAAGGAAGTGTAACGTGATATGGACATGTTCCCCAGACCATTTCCCAGGTGCCACAACCATTTACAGTTAGTTAACATTGCTATTTTATTTGAAATTAACTAGAACTTTTCAAACTAATTTTCCTATTGACTTTAAAGGGTTTGTTTACTGAACTATATATGTTCTATAGTTCGGAAACTAAACAAACCTCAGGAAGTTCGGCCATCTCTAAATTGGACATTTAATCCAAGATGAATATTGAATTTATTGTAATGCCGAGTGGAGCACCAGTTTTTCCCGCTGACTTTCCCCTGCCAGATCAAGTTTACAATCATAATTACTATCGAGATTATAATTGTAATATCAATGGCAAAATATTGGGCCAAGAGGCTGTTGGAACATCATTTGAATGTCGAGGGGTAAGTTTGTATTGGATAACTCATCTGCAGATGCAGGTTTCTATAATTCACAAATCTATAACTTGTAATTGTTAATACCATTAAGTCTAAGCTGCACTTATTTATTATTCCCTGTATCTTTGTCCATGCACTTTATCATCTGTAGTGAAGGTGCTAGATCAATCCTGAGACCTCTAGGGATCTAGAGGAATCAGTTAGAGATGGATAACATATTAATGTCTACAAGATGTGGAATTTCACAATAAGCATGGGGCTAATAGACATTCAAATTATGTAGAAATAGGAAATATGCACCAATGGCCCAATATATTTCCAATTTATAATATATAAAGAAGCAATGTTGACTAATGGACTGCTTAGCTGGCTGGCTATTGGAATTCACACACAGAAACAAGAAATAGCAGCAGCTGTCTTCCCCACAATGTCAGCTCTCCCTTACACACTCTATGGCAATGGCAAACTGCAGCTGGAAAAATTCAGGGAGCTGGCAGACAATATAAATGCCTGCTGTTAAAATACAAAGTTAATTTTGGCATTTTTGCTTAACTACAAAAGCTAGCGTTTTGCCACATAACTAACTTCACAGCTAAAGATGATTGAACCCTTCTTCCCCCCAATGGTTTTAATTCCATGTTTAATCTAGGAATTTTGACTTGCCAAACTGTAAAATGTTTTAATCGAAACCTTAATGTTTCTGGTTTCTACTGACAAAAGTTTTACATTGGAACCAGGTTTGGGTGAAAATTATGTGATCCCTATTGACATCAAAATCCAATGCAGCTCTTCTTGCTGTGTTTATCATCTCAGTCAGCCTATGAAGGCTGACTGAGACTATAGCTAATAAGATTATACAGAGAGGCAGTTTCGTAACAACAGGGCCCCCATGGCCCGCGATGGCGCAGGGCGCAGGGGGTAAGAGGGCCCGCATTCCCATTCCAAAATGCTCTATGTTCAGCTGTTTTTTAACACCTGATTGTGCATATGCAGTAAAGATACATGTGATCAGCTGTTTAAACACCAGAACCAAACAGGCAGTGTTTCTTTAAAAAGCATGATCAGCTGTATAAAAATAAACCGAGCCTCAGGAGAGGGGTGTGTGTCAGGAGCCTGGCCTGGCCTTCAAAGTTATGCAGCTGCAGGGGGCATATGACTTAGAACTTGACACATAATATACAAAATACTTTTCCCATATCATTATCTTATTTTGGCCCATTGTTTTGCACTAAAATGTTAAAAAAAAAATTCAAGTTAGTATCTTCTAAATAAATGACCAAAATAATGTGAAAGACTAAACAAAACCAATTTACAAATAATGATTAATCTTCATTATGAAGAGCAATTAGAAATTGTTAGTTGGCTTTGCAGATAATCTATGTTCCTCAAACTCACACTTTTCCTGGCATCCAGTGTACTTGCATTTAGCAAAGGCAGATTTCCAGGGGGAGAATTGGCAGTGGTTTCATGTTTATTTTGGGTTTCATTTTTATTTTTATTTTTTTGCAATTTTCTTCTTTCTGCACAATAAAGTAATGCTTGACAGAGATGCATATGTGTTGGCAGTAACGTTTGATCCTAGTTGTAAAGGGAAAATTGAACCCATTTTTCTATTCACTCCTTGTATTGTTCACTGAATAAATGTTCTTTTGAACAATACACTGTTGACCAAGCTATTATTCTCTTTCATAAACTCTAAAACTAAAGTGTTTATTAGGAAAATAGGCTTTGCGATAAAATCTACTCACGTGAAATGCATGTTGCCTGCCAAAGTTAGGTTAAGGTTAACTAAACTCATAAATAATAATAATAAGATGTTTTCTATTTGAATATTGTGGAGATTGGAGTTCAGCTAATTAAGGGATATTTTGTCTACTGCTCTACTGATACTCCCAGAATCCTTAATGTGCCTATACATGCAACAGTCCTAATAATACACAATTGGAATATACCAATATTGCATGAGAATAGAATAACATGGGGTGGATTATCCAACGAGCTGTTTAATTTTTTTACATAGCAGGCATGCTAGGAAATTCTTATTGGCCTGATACTGATTGCGTGATTCTATTTGCAGGCACATTTAGCCAGCATTAAAATACAGTTTATCAGTTGCTGTGACAGAGCAAATACATTTTAATAGTGATATTTTTTTCTAATTTTCATTTCTGTTTATGTATTTATTTATATTTCAACATTTGCCTAATTTGTGGGTAATTATATGAGACTCTATTATTAAGAACACGGGTTTAATGAAATGCAAATTTGAATTACCTACACAGTGTGATATGGTTTGAGAGCCACTGCAGTACAAATATCACATAAAGTAAAGTGTATGCAGCAGTAAGGGTATGTTAGCCCTCTTGACAACCAAATATTTTACCACACTGGTCAGAATAATGAAACTGTATAATGGATATTTTTGTTATTATTTAGATTACCGCCACTAATACCAAAACTAAATGTGAGTGTTTTTAACTTTTTTTAGCTGCAGAACTTTTGAATTCTTTTAAGCTGAATAGTCAATGAGCTGGTAAGACAAAAAACATCCATTTGAACCACAGTTCCCCATTAAAGGGCATGTCCACCCCCAAAACTAAAATTTGACCCACTGATGAGTTTTACAAAATCCAACCATTCTCATCTGCTCCTTAGGTTTCTCCTGCAGTGCCTTCTGAAAATCCAGAAAAATGAAGAGTAGGAGCTGTCTGTGTGACATCTGGTGCCTGCTACTTCCTTGTCCTTAACTAAGGACTCTGGCTTGTGCAGGGGAGCCCTCCCCCCTCCCTCCCTCTGGATCCCTCCACTCTTGATGAATCTTTGTGCCAAAAACAAACTTTTCTGTAATGCAGGGAGCCCCCTTCCACCCTAAACACCATGGTTTTACCTTTAAAAAGTGACCAGAATAGACTTACCCGACCTTGTTCCCTCAGCTCTCTCAATAGCTGTGCCTGTTATTGGCTGACACTCAGCCAATTACTCATGTGGTCCCCTGCCCCCACGGCTCTGTTTTGATCCCAGAAGAGAAGTAGAAGCTGAGGGTGGAAGTGGGTAAATCGATTTCTGGGCTTTTTTCTAAATTTAATACCCTAGCGTTTAGGGTTGGGGTGGCTCAAAACAATGAGGCTTTTAAATATAGTGAAAAAAAGCATATTGAAGCTCCTAATTAAGCTATTATGTTAAAATGGACCTAAAGCTTCTAGCACCAAATAAAGGTAAGTCCTCCTAAATGCATTATAGTGTTTGAATAAAAACAAATTATAAAGCATTAACTAATAAAATATAGCTGAATTAGTATTCAACTGTTGGAAATCTATTCAACCATTTGATTAATGTTAGTTGCTACATTTTTTGTATCTTTAGTAGCTGGGGAAGGGACACCTGCCTTTTCAATGAAGGGGAGGCTGATGATGATGGCCAAAACTCTGAAGTTTTGTTCCGTTTTCAGATTTACGAGACTCAAGAAACACCTGAAGATCCGAATGTACAAGGTTATTTTTGGTAACCCTAGAAAATAACCTAGAACATTCGATAACCCTCGAAAATACATTCAGAAACTATTTTTGAGTTTCCGATCATATATTCGAGGGTTATCAAAACGTTCAAGGTTATTTTTGAGGGTTACCAAAAATAATCTCAAACATTCGATATCCCTCAAAAATACGTCCGAACCCTTGAAAGTAAGTTCTGTTTCGGATTTTTGGATTTGATGGGGTTTTTTGAGTTCCCTAAATCCAAAAACGGAACAAAACGTTCCGAAATCCGGTTTTGGACAGAACATTTGGATTTCGGAACCGAGGGGCTCCATATTGGATCCAGATCCGAGTCGGACCCAGATCCCATCTTTAATGATAAACTCACTGTATATTGCTCACTATGACACTATGCTTCTCTCCCAGTGAGTCAGCAGTGGCAGGGCCAATTCCTTTATCGGTAGACTCCACCCAGATCCTGGCTCTTCAGAATGTTGTGATGTATATCTTAATTAGCATATGCAATGTCAAAGATGAGAGAGGTCTCAGTGACGCTGACTGGTGGAGGAGCAACAGAACAGTTAGTTATTTAACAATATTAAATTTTATGTGTACTTTACTAAAGATTCTTACAGGTCCAGTTTCTCTATATGTGCTACTGAGATTTAACACAAAACAAACACACTGTGAAAATGTGTGATCTTAGATAAAATGTTTACATTAAAAAGGAAGTCGGCTAACATAATTATGTATTACATGTTGCATGGCCAGTGTGATTGTAAGAAACAGCAGAAATCCAGAAAATGAAATGCAATGGAAAGGAAATAAACAGGTTAACACGTTTAGTACTTTGGTGTCTAATTTAAACAGCCATAGCAAATCCAAAGACATTCTAAATACCAGCCAAATGCTCTGAAAATACTATGCTGTAGCAAAAAATAACTGTTCTCTGTGCACTGAAGGAAGAAAGCTTAGTCTCCATTTGTATTCTTGACTGGAATATTTGCAGTGTATCCACACAGATGGCTTATGCATATCTTCAGTAGACATAAAAGAATAGTTCCATTTTTGAGGTTTCGTTTGTTTGTGTAATTTTTCTTGCATCTGCCGTTTTTTTATTTCCTTATGCTTATGCCCCACAGAGTCCCCATGTCAAAATGTTATATTTAGAGAAAGACAAGAGTTCTCCCAGGAATCCTTTCATCTGCCATATGATTATGGATGATACTTATTTCCAGATGGAAAAGCAGATTGAACTAAGGTATTACAGACTACATTTTGCCTTCTGTCTTCCACTGCCACGCCAGTAAAGATTATGCCTATGTGTATGCAAGGCTTCACCAACAACAGAATGTCTGCTTGAATTTCTTATTTCCCAGTTCATAAGAGAAGCTTATTACAGTGATTCATATACTTTAAGATGTGACCTAAAAAAAGTTTAGAAAAGTATTCAAGGTGCTGCTTATTAAAGGCTCAAGTAAAAAGAGAAATTTTGATCTAATCAAAGAGATGTAGGAGCTGAAACATACAGAATTTCTTGTAAAAGGAAAAGTCTAAAGAAATGGGGCAGTTCTTCATGGCTTTTAAGGAAGTATATGTAAAATGCATTTGGCCATGTGTGTGCTTTTGTGATGATTATTATCAACAAACCACTTGCTTGATACGCTATGGGAATCGATCCCAGAGGAGCTCCCAAACCATTTGTTTTTATCCATATTTGTTTCTATAACAAAAATGAGGACATAGGGTACAAAGTAACAGATTTAGCTAGAGATCCACAAACAATCAGTTTTAGCTCTCATAGCAGCTCAAACATCAGTGCACTGATTTTTCAGAGAAACAAAAGGGGGCTGTTCACAGACCACAGTCCACAGCGCCAAAACTCTAAGCAGATATCAAGAAAAGGCCGCACCTCACTTCCTTCAATGCATACAACTTTATTTAAAACATGGATAAAAACAGAGATCTGCAGCATACACGCTTATCACATCAGCCACCTGAAGTGTTTCGGGCTCCGCTCTTAATCATAGATGGCTAATGGATCCTACAGTTACCATACTTTAAAAAGGCTAACAATTAGCATATCATACATATGTTAATAAAGTGTATCGATCATTAGCCAATTATACATAGTAACATTATATAAAACTTAAATAAGTGAAGAGAGAGAAGATAGAACAGAGTAGGTAAAAAAATACATCTAAAGGAAAAAATATATACATGATATATTATATAAAATATGACACGTCCCATCTAGCATTTAGGCCTAATGGATATCTAGTTTGTAAGTTAAAAATCCAAAACACCTCCCTTTTATTAAGGAGACGTAAAGTATCTCCACCTCTAAGAGGGGGAGTTACCCTTGTACCATAAGGTCTCTAGAGCTGTTACCCTCACATTCCCCAAAGTGTCTTCCAATCAGAGAGGACATGTCCTTGCTGATTGGGACATGTTCCCTAATACGACTTTTAAGTGTGCGTGTGGTCCTGCCCACATATTGTTTCTTACACTTATTACATTCCAACAAATAAATTAAATTTTTCGTATTACAGTTTATATATTGTCGATTCTTTTATGTTTTACCTGTAACTTAAGAACAAAATGTGTTGCTCACAGTGCACACATCTCTTTCCTCCACATTTATATGTACCCTGATGTTGCAACCAAACTGATACAGGTTTTGGGACATTTTGTGCTAAACTAGGTGCTAAGATGTTGCCTAAGGATGTCTTTTTTCAGATACAAATTTTATAGTACTATCTTTAAGAACTTTATCTAAAGGTGCCCATATATCTATAAGATTTTACTTACCCAACCGATCGCTCACGCGATGTTCATCGATGCTGCCAGAACCGATTCTCCCGATCTTACATTCGAGCGACATGCGATCGCAAAATCCCATTCATTTTGCGATCGCATGTCGGTCGAATGTAAGATCGGGAGAAGCGGTTCCGGCAGGATTGAAGGAACATCGCGTGAGCGCTCGGTCGGGTAAGTAAAATCCAATAGATGTATGGGCACCTTTAGTCTTTATCCGCACTTAAAATGGGTGAAAAAAATTTAACAATCGTACATACTTTTTAAAATCAGTACTATATTGGGTAGAAAAATATATATCTCTCTTTATATTGGAATTCGTTTGATTCTTCTTCCTGAGGCTTCTCCTGCACAGTGCCGCCGGGGAGCACAGCCTCAGATTCCCCCAGTGTGTGAGGGAGACAGTAAGTCCCTCCTCCTCTCTGCTGTGTGAAGTCCTTACAGAGAAGGTAAGGGAATCTACAGCCCTTCTCTTTCACTGTGTGAAAACAGAATTCTCACTCTGCCTAAAAAGGCTGATTCCAAAAGAGTTTTTTGTAGGGGGGGGTCTGAGTAACCCATGGCACCAGTGAGTGGGTGGGGCTTAGACACCAGGGAGTGGGCGGGACTTAGACACTCGCAAGTGGGCAGGGCCACGACACCCATGAGTGGGTGGGGCCACATGGGGCTGTAAGATAATAGACCATGGGGAGCCTGCAACTGGAGGGACCATGGGGTCCATGAGTGGGAGGGACCAGGGGGGCTGCAAAGGGGAGGAGAAGAAACAGGACAGATTGACTGACAGTTTCAGAGCAGGAAGCAGGAAGTGCAGGGGACCTGGTGATGCGGCTGCCATATCACACACAAAAATGTAAATATCTTCAAAACTATGCAAAATAAACAATGGAAATAAATTGCAAAAATTCTCTGGGGAGCAATTCCTATCAATTTACCTCAAGTCATTTTTGGACCACAGTTCCCCTTTAACAATGATTCACGAGACATAGAATTGGCTTTCGCTCGAGCTAACTGGGCTTTTTCACAGGAGTAAAAAATCGACCCCCCCCACCAGTCTCTTTTCTAAATCATCAGCTTGGATGCCAAAATCCATTGCAGTGCTGCACATTTTCTCATATCTTATAAACTGACCATAGGGAAAACCCTGTATGACATATGCTGGATGGCAGCCATCCACTTTTAAGACAGTGTTGCCTGAGATTGGTTTTCTATACACGGTAGATCCCCCACGTCTATTGGTTTTATTGCATCTGAGTTCCAAATCAAGAAAACAAGTTTTTTTTCCGGATCAGATGACAGGGTTAAACAAATATTACCATTATTGGTATTAAGTTGATTCACAAAAGACAATAATTTGTCTTGATTACCAGACCAGACCATTAGGAGGTCATCTATAAATCGACCATACCATATTATATTTGAGGGGTGGGTACCTTCTCCTCCAGAGATGCGAGACGGCCCCCACCAACCCATGAAAAGTTTAGCATAGGTGGGCGCAAAGGCTGCACCCATCACAGTCCCGCACCTCTGTAGGAAAAGGGACCCATCAATCTGAAAATAATTGTGAGTAAGAACTGAGTGGCTTCTACTATGTAAGTTTTGAGATCTTGCGTGAATAGTGACTAGTTGTGTCTAACATACTTAATGAGACCATCCCTATGTGTGATTGAAGTGTATAGGAATTTTACATCCATAGTGACCCATAAATAGTTATCTTGCCATTTCAGATCTTTTAGCTTCCGTAGCACATCTCCACTATCCTGCAGCTGATTTTTCAGCTGCTGTGAGAGGCTATAACAATTATTAAAGGACATTTATACTTTCAAAAGGAACAAATGGTAATATAATTTATGCTTTTAATATAAACTTAACCCACTTACTTTTACCTTAATCTGCTTTTGCTTATTTATAGCTCTTACAAGTTAGCAAGTTGCTTTGTTTTTAGTTCATGTAAACTGTAAAAAATATTTTTAAGTGCATATTACTGGAAAGTATAATTCTTTCCAACTATTACTGTACAATTTGTCTTGATCTGTCCCCTATTTTTTTAGGTGTTAATCAAGTGTCTTATTATCATAAACTCTTCTGCTGTATGCAGTTAGGGGTGACAGTTGGTATTTGTGAAATACATTTTACAAAATTCTATCTCCCAGTGCTGGCTCATAGTGATTAAAGAGTACGCTTGCCCTCACAGAGAGTCATATATTTTCATATATTATGCATATTGATCCACCAGCCCCAACCGCCATAATAGAAAGTGCACCAATATGTACTTACCTTCCCTCTATCCTCCACGGCAGTCTCCAGGCCCTCTGCTTGCACGGAAATGTGGCAGCCGCATCCCTGATTGGTTGAGAGGCAGCCAATCAGGGACGCGGCTGCCGGCTTCTCAGAACGCCGGAGGATAGAGGGAAGGTAAGTTACTTCAGGGCACTTTTGAAATCTGTTACAGCGGTTGGGGCTGGGGGATCAATATATATAATATATAGTGGGGAATTTACACTAGGGGGAGGGAGAAGAAAATGGGAGGGAGAGGGAGGGAGAGGGAGGGGGGAGGACTCTCCTGCACATGCTGGCATGTAAGGTAAGAATTTTTGTACACTACAGAGTGGGGCCAGTATGGGGTTAAATTTGAGTTTTGGGGGGACATGCCCTTTAACATGGGCCAGTGGAGTCTGTCATACCCGACCTCGCTCCACCACCTTTCTACCTCACTGTTGCCACAACCATCCGTTTTTTAAAGACACACTTGCAGAGAGAGAGAGAGCAGCAATAAATCTCCTCTTCTGACTTTGTGCTCAACTTAGCCTAACAAAAAATAAATAATTACCTAGATATTTTTTTTTACATAACTTTGAGACAGATACATTATCCAAGAAGGGGGGCACAGTGGATTTGGACACATGTAGGGGCAGATTACCTGGGGGAGCAGAGGAAGGTACAGAATAATAACGTAAGATCCTGAACAATTTGCTTTAACTTACATACACTCTATGGTACTGGTAGAGTCTGTGGGAGGAGTACAACAATACTAATGGTGCAGATGATTAGTAGTAGAGATGGCCGAACTTCCTGAAGTTCTGTTCATTTGCAAACTTCCGAACTTCAGTAAGAGTTTGGAAGTTCAAAAACAACTCCATTGAAAGTCAATAGGAACCAAATAGTTTGTAACGTTCGAATAGAATACAGAAAAAAAGTAGCAATGTTAACTTACTGTAAATGGCTGTGGCACCTGGGAAATGGTCTGGGGAACATTTCACTATCACCAAAACTTATTCAAACACTTCTTTCTCCCACTATCTGGCAATTGTCGGGATTCTGCATGCTACATTCGAGGGTTTTGGCCAATTCAAGGGTTACCGAATGCTACATTCGAGAGTTACCGAACGATACATTCAAAGGTTACCGAAATCGAAGACTATATTTGAGGGTTACCGAATTGGAATGCTACATTTGAGCATTACCGATTCAAAAATAATTGAAAATAAGTCTGCGAATTCGAAATAAAGGAACTAGTTCGGATAGTTTGGTGTTCGTATGAACTCGAGTTCCAGTTTGGGTCCATCACTATTTAGCAACATAAGCAAACTGGCAGCTCTACTTCTCCAAGGATCACAGCATTCTAAGGAAGGATTTCAAGATGTAAATGGCACTGATTGAAAAACAAAGGGAGGTTTGCCTTTCCATATAGAAATATTATGGGGGTTTTGTTAAGGAGCCACTAAACCAATATTATCAAGTACAGTAAACCTGTATCTATTATTCACAGGAAGTGAGATTCTGTATTCCTGCATCCCTGTGAATAATAGAATGCCCGGTTAACAGAGATGAACTTACCAACCGGCTCTCCACTTACGGCTTCTCCCCATACTGATAGGTCGTATGTGAATATAAAGTGATTAGATTGTAAGCTCTTCCGGGCAGGGCCTGATGTGAATTGAGTAAATAATTTTAGCGCTGGGGAATATGTAGCACTATATAAGAAATAAAATACATACATTCATACATACATACAAATCTACAAGGAAGTCAGTGCAAAAGCTAAAAGACCCATTTAAATATTATTTTCTATCAACTGCATGTGTCCTAATGCTGTTTTTAAAATTCTCCATCTTTGTTCAATGCTCTCTGCATAATCTAGCTGCTATATTAATAACTTCAAGCATTAGGCTTCAAGGAGAAACTTAGAATACAATTTGTGAATGACTGAAATGGAAAACATAAATGAAAGTTTTTTTTAGGCAGAGCAATGATTATGTAGTACCAGAGATGAAGGAATTCATATAGGTTTCCATGGTAACTAAAGCTTTAAATGTTTTGATTTGATAGGAAGCAGCTTATTACAAATGTCTATCTGGTCATTATGCAAAACAGGTCTGAAAACATAAAGACTCACAATGTACGTGGTAAACTGTTTATTATTGTAAAAAATAAACAGATTAATTGGGCAAGCAAAGAAAATTCTCCGTATATCTGTATATAGATTTGAATGTCACAAATCCAGTTCTATGGATAGACAGGCAGACATACATTAATATTTATTTATTTATCATTAAAAGGGAAAGTTTAGAGGTATGCAGACTATTTCTTTAATCTATAAAACCAAATGCCTGCAATATAAGATAACATTTTTAATAAGTCTTAGGGTTCCATAATGTCCCCATAAAAACAATTTATATATATATATAATATATATATAATATATATATATATAGTCCTTTTCCAAATGACTGCACTCACAGGACTTCTTAGCCAAATCTTTATTCACAAATATTGTTGACGCGTTTCAGTCCCCACACGAACTGTCCTCAGAACCAGAATCAGTCGTGTGGGGACTGAAACGCGTCAACAATATTTGTGAATAAAGATTTAGCTAAGAAGTCCTGTGAGTGCAGTCATTTGGAAGAAGGACTTTATATTTGTAGTGATTTTGCACCCAGGCAGTTGTACTTCTGATTCGTGAGTGCTTTCTTGATGCACAAAGATATATATATATATATATATGCCAGCCAGTCAGAATTAGTTCGGATGATATTTTCGGATGATTTGAGGGCACTTCTATTAGAAACAGAGCTGCGCTGATCGCATAAAAAATGAATTCGTTCTGTCCAATGTGGTTTTAATAAGTGGTTTCAGTCATCTGGCAAATGTAGTCAGAATCTTTAATTTGCATCCAACATCCCTATTATACAGGTTAAAAAAATATGATGCAATGAAATGCTTAAATGGGATTCCTATGCAGTATACTTTCTAAAGCAAACCTCCCAATATTTCCCTTTAAAATAGAATACCTCTAGAAACAGTTTCACACAGTATTATGTGTAAAAAGTTACAGACTAAAAATTATACTGCGTTGATTTACAGAGAAAAGTCTAACATGTCTTCCACATTTGTACCAGAAGGTAGTGTTGTTCAGAAGGTACAGTATGTTTTTAGCAGGGCACACTAGCAATGTATTATGTAAGGATGCTGTTACTAGTCTCCGCTCATCTTATCATATGATAAATGTTTGGATTATATTAGTGCACGTGAAGTACTGTAATGCACTATAGGATCTGATCTAACCTCTCATTGAACAAAATGTAACTTTAGACTATACTTCTTAGCCTATACACACCTCTAGAAAATATCCCCCCAATTTCTGCATGGCTACTAAGATTAGTACAACAACAAATTAATTTTACTCTTGAGAATAAAAACTGAATTTAGCTTTACAATAATGTAAAACCAACACCAAACCACTGAAATTCCACCAAAGTTCATTCTAGATTTTTCCTTAAGTTTGACAAAGTATTATCCCTCATATTTAAAGGGCAAATGTTTTCCTCAAAATGTCCCTTTATAAAGCATCAGTTCTTCTCACTACACAAAAACACCTCTAGAGTAAATGTAACTTTTTAAGAAATGCAAATAATTAAAATAACTTTTTTAAATTATTTAATTAAAATAATTTTAGGCTTTTGGTAAATTATTAAAATAGGAGATGTTACTTGTGTTAAATGAGCTTTTAGCTCTTTCCAGCTTCCTCTGCTAACTAGTCAGTAGGGTGCCGAATTACGAGTTTTAGTCATGGGTGTACTCCTGTCTTCTTGTCTGCAAGAGGACACTGATAATACAAGAGTGTGACAGCTAAGGTGCACATATACTTAAAGATGCAGTATTCATGCAGTAAATGACAGCTTTGTAGAGCTTTTCCCAGTTTCTACACCACTTTAATACCATATACGTACCTTTTTTATGAAATAGACATATATAATAGAATAGTGTCAAAGGCACTGAATGTGGGAGGAAACAAGAAGCAGTCAGTTACTACATGAATATAGTATTCCTTAACTAGATGGAAACTAGATTGAAAAGTAAGACACATGGAGCACTCACTTTTTATATACCGGTATATGCATTAGTAAATTATACATTGTCAGAACAAATAGAAACATATAGTGCTGCTGAAACATAAAACTTCATATTTTAACACAACAATTAGTCAAAAAAATAAAACTGTAAGAATAATTATGTCACAATCAAGTGACCACTGCCCCTACTACTATTTTCTTACAGCATTTTTTTTCTTTTTAACGTTAACATTTTGCTGCTGTAATGCTTCACGGAAAAATCTAAAGTTCATTTTTATAAATATGCCCCCTAATATAACAATGTCATTTAGGAGATACTTATTCTCTTTATGAAAACATACTTTGTCTTATTTATACACCTTGTTTTTCTTTTCATTTTCAATGCATATTTAGTGGCTGATGCAATAAAAAGAGTAAGAGTTTACTGTGCTAATCTAAAGCTACCAATTATATGTCCTCTAACTGCAACAGTAAAAATCTAAAATCTGATTGGCTGGTACAAATTAATAGCATGGACAAACTTTCGAACCTATTATTGCTCCAAGGAATGGCACATCCAGCAGAGAAATTTGAATTAAAAGTGATGCTATATGTCCTTTACAAAACAGTAACATTAAAAAGCACTTCCCCAATACCAAGAAAAGCTATATATAATGTGAATTCCTATTTGTATAATGAGCAATAAATATACCTTTAAAATTGTACAAAACAAATTCATAGTAACATGAACCCTATCTAACAGAAGGAGAAGGAGGCAAAAAAAAAACATCAGCTGAAAAAGTGGGAAAAAATCCTGCCTGGCTCAAAAAGGATCCCTGGATCAACAAGAAATAGTGGCAAAATTTCTAAAAGATTATCATAGTAAAATAACAATTGTTACCATTCTCTGATAATGCCGGTGTAGTTAACACCAAGGCTTTATTATAAAATAACAAAAAGTAACACAATAGTTATTTTACTACAGCAATCATTTATACATTTTGTACCAGATGTATAAATTCCAGTAATTTTTGATAATTTTTATTTTTAGAAATGTAACCAACCCTGTAAAGAACTGTGAAGAAACCTTTCCTAACCTGAAGATGAAACTTCTTTTCTTCTAACCTTAAAGGTGTCCACGAGTCCTCTGAAATGACCTATTGGTGAACAATGCATCAGAGAGTTTATTATATGGCCAATTCATATATCTGTATAAATTGATCATATTTCCAACGCATTCCAGTTGATCTGCATGATGACTTGAGTATGGACTATAGGGTTTCCATTTTAACCTTGTTTCCAGTTGATCTGCATGATGACCTGAGCATGGACAATAGGGTTTCCATTTTAACCTTGATTCATTTTTTGCTTAAAATATATTTTTAGAGGGTTATACTCTGTTAGCCATCACTTAAAGGGAAACTATATTTTTAGAGCTGCAAGCACTTTTTGGTCCCAGTGCTTCTTTTCACCATATCTACTTGTGTTCTGTTCAGCCCACTCCTAGTAAAAATGTATTCACCCTCTCACTGCTTCCCTTCCCATAGTAAACAGGCTATAACAGATGTTTTGACTGTATGAGTTTGGAGGGTGTGTTCGTGTGGGGAGGACATCTTTGGAAGTATTAGATTGAGTCTTTAAAGGGACAGTTCAGTAGAAATTATCAATATTTGTTAAATTGTTAGTTTGTGTAATGCATACTTAGTTATTCTACATATTCTCTCCCATTTTGAAAAATCAGTTGATTTCATACCCTTTGCCGTTCCCTGCTGTTGACATTAGTGAGCTGACTTTTCAGGTTCTAACAGTCCTTCTTCTTCCCATTATGCACCACATCCTTGGAATGTTCCTAACAGTAATTTCTACTGATTGGCTGTTGGATGGGTCAAAGATGCTCAGATCTCTACTGAGCAACTGAATCAACCCAGCCGCTGGGTCAAGGGCAAGACCATAACAGTCTTTACTAAGGGGTCCTGCAAACAGGAAGTCAGTATTTCTGTTGCATTAATTTATATACAGACAAAATGCTGAATTGGCAGATTAAGGTCATTGGAATGAAAAAATACTGCTCTTTTTTCTGAAAAGCATATGTATTTGCACTGAACTTCCCCTTTAATACAGGAACACTGACAACATAGAGGACAGCTAAATGTAGGATTGGGTATTAGCAAAAGATAGAGAAAGAGAGCAAAGAGCATCAGACAAGGCTTATTCTTCTACCTTAATTCTGAATCAATTATCCATGCAGTGACAAAAGAATAGACTTTGCTTTCAAGGATACAGTTTTTACACATAGTGGAATCAGGAGGAGCGGATTGGATATGCAAAGGGAGAGTTGATTGACAGTTCTGGCTGTGCCCCACTCCTAAAACAGGTGAGCCTACAAAAGTTTAGTTTTCAGATTGTCTCTGGTTACCCATATGGACATCTATCTGGAAGCAGCAATTATCCTTGATGAACTGTGTAATTTCTCAACCTTTAACTTTAACTGTCTTTAAATGGTCCATGATTGACTTGTCAAGAGATGCTAATAAACGTCACAATTTATTGCTTCAGTACAGATCAGTCAATAGTTTTGCTGCAATTACAAATCAACAGGACCAAGAGATGTTGTTAGCAATACAGAAGTGCTGATGCCTGTTTCACTTAATCAGAAAAATCAATACCCTTGTTACATTCAAACTGTGGAAATATAGGTGACTCTTCTTATGATCACCGAATTAACCTTAACACCAAAGTATTTAATTTCCGTCAAAAAAAATTTTTCAAATATCACTTGTTCATGTTTTGACCTGAGATAAGTTTTAACAACTGGAATGTACAATCTATATTTAACAACTGCAGTACCTAGACATGTCCTTTAGGCAATACCAGCAAACCCCAGATCCTTAAAAGAACCACAGATCCACCACCAAGCAACCTCCCCATCCTCCGGTGCTCCCTTAATAAACTACTTCCACTGTATATCAGATAGGTGGCAGTTAATATACAATAAGTGTAAGTACACAGTGAGTTCCGCCCCCACAGAGTGTAATATACAGTAAGTGTCCCCGCATAGAAAGTGTTAATATACAGTAAGTGCCCTACATAAAGAGTGTTAATACACAGTAAGTACCCACCACAGTCTCCATATACAGTAATTTCCCCAATACAGTATCCATATACAGTAAGCCCCTATACAGTATCCATATACAGTAAGCTCCCTATACAGTGCCCATACACAGTAAGCCCACAATACAGTTTCCATACACAGTAAGCCCCCCGATACAGTGTCCATACACAGTAAGCCTCCCAATACACAGTGTCTATACACAGTAAGCCCCCAATACAGTGACCATATACAGTAATTCCCCCAATAGAGTGTCCATATACAGTAATTCTCCCAATAGGGTGTCCATATACAGTAAGCCCTCAAAACACAGTGTCCATATACAGAAAGCCCCCAATACAGTGTCCATATACAGTAATTCCCCCAGTACTGTGTCCATATACAGTAAGCCCGAGAGAAGACGAAACAAAATTGAGGGTCGCACTCCAAATGAAATATAGAAGTTTATTTGTGTCCACACATTATGTTTTTGATGTATGGTCACAAATAAACTAATATATTTTGTTTGGAGTGCGACCCTCCATTTTGTTTCGTCATCTGATGTGGATATTCTGGAAGGAGGAATACTGAGGTGTCTGCACCCACACGTTGGGCCTAGAGTGCACTTACATACTTCTATGTTATTGGAATATACAGTAAGCCCCCCAATACAGTGTCCATATACAGTAAGCCCCCAAAAGAGTGACCATATACAGTAAGCTCCTCCAATACAAAGGGTCCATATACAGTAAAACACCACCTCCCACCTCCCATACAAAGAGAATGTTAACATATTTGTTTTGAACAACAAACTAAAGTTTAGGCAGGCAGAGTTGTTATCTGTTCCTTCCAGAGTCCAGTAACTTAAAGCACATACCCACATTTCCCTATCTCTTCCTGGTAACTAACTACTGGTGGTCAAAGTGAGGTACTGCAGAGAGGAGTAGAATATTATTTTAAAGGGCATGTCCACCCTTCTAAAAAAAATTTGATATAATATTCCCCCTGTCCCCCCAGCCCCAACCGCTATATTTTTATTATCAGAAAGTGCCCCAAACATTACTTACCTTCCCTCTTTCCTCCGCCGCACTGCCAGGCCCTCTGCTTGCGAGAAAATGCAAGCAGAGGGGCGGGACTGGCAGTCGCGTCTGTGATTGGCTGAGCGGCAGCCAATCACGGACGCGGCTGCCGAGAGTTCAGTGTGGCGGAGGAAAGAGGGAAGGTATGTAATGTTTGGGGCACTTTCTGATAATAAAAATATAGCAGTTGGCACTGGGAGACGAGGAATATTATATCAAAAGGATTTTACGCTAGGAGGAGGGAATCCTAATCGGGAGGGAGAGGGAGGGGAAGGGAGGGGGAGAAGGGCTGCAGTGCACATGCCAAACTTCATGGACAGGAGGCAGAGTCCTATATGGACTCTGCAGTACTCCTGGTGGGCATTTTTTGGGTCTTTAGGGAGGGATAGCAGAAGAACCAGATGGAGCTGGGATGTAAGGTAAGGATTAAACTACACTACACAATGGGGCCAGTAGTGGGGGGATTATAGTTTTGGGGGTGGACATGCCCTTTAAATACAGGAAAAGAAAAAGGTGGTGTTAGTGAACTGAGGTACTCACCCAATATTCTGGATTCCTATAGACTTTTCCTCAGTGCACTGAATGGATCCACACCCTCTGCACATGTGAGAGCTTGTAACAAGCTCACACAGCTTTAAGAGGAGGAAGCGACAACCAGAGGGGGAAATGGATGGGAGGACTTGCACTTTAAATTCTTGAAAAGCAAATGCTAAGAAATGGCCTTATAAAAAGCTTCACTATGAAAGTTTTTTTTAAAAGTAATTTATTTGAAACATCATTATAGTTTTATGTAAAATCAACTGCACTTGGATATTATACCAATGCACATGAACATTATTTATACTTTATGGTGATTCATTGGAAACATTAATATTTGCCTTTATTGTCTTGCAATTAAAAGAACGCTGTGCATTTCAGATAAATAGTTAAAGTGCAGAAGTTTAATTCAAGTTCAACAGAAAATCAATAATAATTATGTACTTTTCAGAAAGTTTATCCTTCCATTGAAACAGGCGGAAAATGTTCAGACCTATCCTGGCTTGTAGCAGCTCGTTCAAGTGCAAAAAAACAATAAAATAAATGGATTCATTTGTGCTGCTTATTTCATTTTTACAACAGAATACTGATGTATTTGACACAAAGGAAATAACCGGTTTTAGAATTTAACTTTTAAGTATTTATCCTAATTTAATAGAAACCTTAATTGTTTGTGCAGTGGCTTTACATCTCCTTGACAAATATCGATTTCTGCTTTATTTCTTTAACAGAAATATATGGCTCTCGTCTATATTCACCTGTAGCCGTTCATGTAAATGTAACATTTATACATAAATAATGCCAACTACATAGGATTTTCCATTTGGCCTTTTCAATAAGTGATATTTAAGGTATCTTGAATCTTTGTGGATGCTGAAGAATTAAAACATTTTATTGGCACCAAGGTGTCTTGTGTTGTGTTGATTAAAAGTAAAGCAGCATAGAAGGTCAATAATCTAAATTCTTATGCAAATGCCACCTATTCACATCTTGCATTGATACCATAGTTATATTGTTAAAAAATTTATAAAATTAATCAAGTTTCCTCTCCGGCCAGTTAAAAAAAAATTGTGGGACCATCCGATCACGTTGTTGTGTCTATGGCCACCATTAGGCTGAGCCTTACCAACACCACCACCACTCAATCCGCCCACCATCTTGCATTGCATAAAACAACACAGTGCATTTCTGTGGGGTTTTGCCATGTGTTTGTGTCCGTTTGAATCTTCTTTTCTGGATGTTTTCATATGAGTTTCCCAAGGGATTAAGGGTAACAATTTGCCTAAAAAGCATGGCCTATGAATTTGTGTCTGCTTCTATAGACTTGTATTAAGTGCAAACTGGACAGAAGTTGACCAAAAATGATGACAGCATGTGTTACAAAACTACAACAGATTGAATGCACAGTGGTGGGGCCTAATTCCTAGGATTTACAGCAAAAACGCAGAAGTGTGGCCAAATACTTGAAGAATATAACTGTTTGTCCAATATTATAGGGATGCATAATATACTGAAAACAATGTTTTGTTCAGATCAGTAATGGGGCTTGTAAAATAAGCTACTACTATTAAGAAAATGCAATGACACATGCATCTAGTCCTGGAATGAAGTACTTGGCAAAAATATTGTTACGCAATATAATCAAGGTCAGTACAATTCAAAGAACTTTCAAACTTAGGTATGGACATGGAACAAACATCAAGTGCCATGTGCACATTATGAATAGAGAAAAGGAGAGTTAACATTCTAAAGGATAAAAGGATCTTTCCAGGGAGATAAGAAAGTAAAGGTTTGCACTTCTCTGACAAAGGAGGTTGTGATGGCCAAGGTTAAAGGGAATAATTTAACAATTTCATAATGTACAAGCCAGAAAAATAGAGCGTTTTCACCAAGGACTTAATTAAATTCCAAAAAGATTGTATTACGGTAGCTTTCAGTTACCAACATTACTAGAGTTAAGGGTTAACACAAGCCAAACAAAAAGGTGTAAGTGAGAAAAAAATAACAGAGTATAAAGTATAATAGAGGGTGTGGTGTATTAATATGATTTTACATACCAGGTATAAAAATGGATTTACATATAACTGATGTTTCATTGTTTGTTTACATGTGTAGGGCTTGCCTTCCAATATTAAGAAAAAACAATGCAGTTGATTTCAAAGGAGAGAGATGTATTTGATATTTTTGCTTTTATCCCAAGAAAATATTGTTGTTTGTTTCACATACAGTATGACCAGCTTAAAGGAAAATGAAACGTTAAAACTATGGTGAAGACAAAGAAGCAATCCAACACCTTAAATTGTTGATTGAACAGGCATGTTAATCCCCTATAAAAACATTTTACTATACATTAAACATCCCCCCAAACCCCAGATTTACAATACTTACTTTTCTCCTCAGTTTTCCTAAGACAAGGAATCTTACCTTGAAGTCCACCAGTTTTTAAAAGATATCTTACCATCAAAGTTTTGCAGAGATCTACAGAAATGAAATCAGTGATAGAGCTGGCAGCAGTAAGGAGGTTTAAGGATAAGTGCACTGTAAAATCAAGTTATTTTATAATATTTTTTTTTACCTATGCCCCTCCAGAGCTAAGCTTTGTGCCTTGAAAGTTGCTGACATCTTCTTACTGGTTTGATGAATGTTAAGCTCCACCCCTCTGAGATTTCTCCTGCTTGAGCCTCAAACAGTAATGCCTGTGAGTTCCGTGCACTCTCCTGCTTGAGTCTCAAACAGTAATGCCTGTGAGTTCCCTGCAGGTGCATGTGCACGGAAGTCACAAGCATTACTGTTTGAGACTCAAGCAGGAGAAAGCAGAGGAAATCTCAGAGGGGCGGAGCTTAACATTCAGCAAACCAGTAACAAGATGTCAGCAACTTTCAAGGCACAATGATAGGCTCTGGATGGGCATAGGTAAAAAAATGCTACAAGCTCAATCACTGTATAGATGCACCACAGGGTAATGTCTGTTCTCTAGCTTAGTGGAGAAGGGAAACTTGTTCTTGTTTTACACAAGCAACATTGTGTTAAAAAAGTATGCCAAAAAGTAAATTTTTTTTAGAAAAGACATAAATAATAATTTAGTACTCCCGGGAACATTAATTGTGGGTTCCATTAGTCTTGCTCCAGAAAAGTTTTAAGGAAAGAAATATAAATACAATTTATATTATATACTATAAGGGTGATGCACTGAGAGCTGCTATCCATGTAATAGAAAAATATTGACTGTCTGAGAATTACAATCCCTAGTTATAGTACTCGTAAAGTTATAGAAGCAAAGACGATACTATTACTATATTAGCTGTCATTTGTCATGGCTACAAAACAGGAGAAACCAGGTGACTGGTGAGGGCAGAAGGAGTTAGTGCACTAACATTACGTGCAAATATAGAATTGTTTGAGCAATTCTGGAAAAACTGCTCTGGCGGTTTATTGTATAACTGTAACATTATTGGCATATACACAGTATACCGGTAATCAGTATAATTAGAATTCGGAATTTCCTTATAAATAAAATTATTTGTAAAAACAATAAATAAATCAAGAAGCATTGTAAAGCAACAATAAACTTATTCTTGAGCCCCCAGATAAAATTAGAGGAGCTTCTATAGTTGTCAGATTAAGTGAAAATTTTTTAGGTTTATTATATGTCATTATAAGCCTGAAGCCTATTTTTTCCAAGCATTTAAGATTTCTTTTTAAATAGCAATTAAATAGCACAGCACAGGCAAACATATGAAGATTTTACAAGGCAATGCAGAGAGAAGCTATCAGTCCTGGTGCACAGATTCATGAATTTTAATCCCACTTTCTAGCATAGACGATATACAGAGCAAAACCAGCTTTTGTTGTCGAAAGGCAGAGATGACTGCATGAGTCCTCCAGCAGTGGTGCAAGCCTGTGGATAAGAAACTTACAGATGCCATTCTAGTCTTTGTTACACCTCACAAACCTGGAATTTTTCATTTGCAGTGGTTTTGTGTAATGGTCCACTTATTAGGGATCTAGAGAGTATTTTATTAAGATATCAGCATGAGCCAGAGAGGAAAGAGGATACAGAAAGTCTGTTATCACAGCAAAAGAAAATCACAGAAACACAAGAAAATGTTTCTCATTAATGCTCAAAAGGGATTAAGCTATCAATGACAATAAATAAGGAGTTAGAACTGTTTATGCTGATGTTTTTCCATAGCCTAGAGCACGTCTCACAGTAAGTATTGAAACAGCAAGATACACTAGACATTTGTTGGTTTTCTTAGTTTGGAACAGAACTAATTATAGTGCTTGTTTCTTTTGCTATAAAAATAACCTACAATCCTATAAACAGTTCAACTTGCAGGGATCATTAATATTCATTCATTTTTGTATCCACTTTAAGAAAATGTATTGCAAATCGTTTTTTATTAAAATTATTTTAGGTTCTTTGAAATGAATCTGCCTTTGTTGATACTTCAAAATTTTTCATGACAAAAAGAAAATTATAATTTACTGTTCAATTGTTTTTTTATTGTACACATTTATAATAAATACATCCATACAGTGGAGAAGTATTTTAACATTAACATTGTACTAACCTTAGTAAATAAATTTGTCTGTGAAGAGCGTCATGTCCGTGTCTTCTTTGCCTTTATTCAAAAGAGAAAAACGGTGATCCCATCTTGTAGTTTAGTTCTGTTAAGTTGTAGATATATGGAATTATATAAATATAGAAATGGAGTTTAGCTATGCTCTTTAACCCACTCTGGTAAATGTGAAGTGTAGGCACTGTAGAGCCTGAGATTAGTCTGATGTGGCACAGTTCCTTGCGATTAATAGGACCATTGCAATCGCTTAAATACAGCGGTGCCTCACAGGGTAAAAATATAAAACTACCATAAAAAGACAGAGGGCACAAAATGTCCTCTCACAGAAAAAAGACCTAGAATAAAGGCACTAAACGCATAAAGGTCAAAACAAAAATACAAACCTGTTTTGACATCCAAATAATGAAATTACACATTACCACCAAACCCCTATCCACTCATGTGAAATCTTAGACAACATAAAAACCCACAACTGCACATACACCACAATGTAATAAAAACAATTCCGAAATTCCGGCATTGGCGTCCCCCATTCCATTACCTCGAACCATTGTCCAGCCGTCTTCGTCGATGTGTGCATATATGGATATGTTTCCCCATTCAGAATTCCTCCTGTTGGTATAACCAGGACTTTCAAGATAAGCAGACCACATCATTGATTCAATCAACGGACTTACGTGCGAATTCCAGGACCCGTGAACCGGGACGACCACACTCTAAATCTTCAACTTCACCCATGAATAAATATTGTGAAGAAATCTTAGTTTTGCAGAGTTTCACGCCTCCCGTGTTTTCCGATTAGAGGGATTCCTTCTCAATACCTTGTACATCGGACGCCGGACATTCTCGCCACCTACACACAACCTATGCGCGTTTCATCACCTGCGCGCTCCTAGCGCAACGGCTTCTTCAGGGTCTCGCGATATTTCTCAAGGCTAGACCTAGTTAATCCATCTTCCTTACGGCATACACCTCCAACCTGCATCCGTCTTATGTATCAGAATGAAATGGCCCAATGATCTTATACTGTTGGATAGGAAATTGTTGCCAATAATCATACACTTTCTATTTCACATCTCCGATGTTACATGAAATGATACTCTCTTCAACCCATAAATCATAGAGGAACAAAATTATATCCCCGCGATCATACCCAGTAAAGGGGGAACCCTAATAAACCGGGGCAATGTGTAAGTGTGCACTGACTCGCATATATAGAAAACGCCAAGAACGCAGTCACGTTTCATCTCCACTCATAGAGTTATTGTTCACTACAAAAACCCCTCCAACATCCACATAGCTTATTTCCATACCAATACTGAGACGACACCATTGTGGGGAAGATTAAAGGGTTCCTAACCGTCCCCTACGAGACATATCTGAAGCAATGCATATTGTCTCCATTTTTTGTGTCATGTGGCAAATAGGGGGACAAAAGAAAATTATGTGGTCTGCTTATCTGTGACAAGTCCTGGTTATACACAGGAAGAATTCTGAATGGGAACATATCCATATATGACACATCGCATGGAACGCTGGACAATTGGGGAGAGGTAGATTGGGGACTCCCAAATCCGGAATTGTTTTTTATTGACCTTGTTTGTTGTATGACAGTTTGTGGTTTTATTGTTGTTCTAAACATGTCAAACCATGAGTGGAATAGGGGTTTAGGGTTAATGTGTAATTTATTTATTGGATTTCAATAAACAGTTTGTATTTTTGGACCTTTATGCGTTTAGTGCCTTTATTATTGGGGTCTTTTTTCTGTGAGAGGACATTTTGTGCCCTCTGTCTTTTTATGGTAGTTGTAGTCACTGTAGAGCCACATAGACCATATCTTGTGGAAGGCTAATAGAGTATCCTGGAGGATGACTCGCAATGGCATTTACGTTAGACGAACTAGACTGGGACTCTGACATGTCTGATGTGTTCTCTAGTGGGGACACATCGGATGCGTCTGAGTCGGATGATGTTTTCCGTCAGGTTAAGAAGTTATATCGAAAACTCATATTCCAACAACTAAGGGCTAAATGGGAGGTGGCAAGTTTAGAAAACTATTTGAAGAATAATTTGATTCCTTGTGGGTTGCGAATCAAACTCACACCTAGATCCAACTTATGTCAAAGTGAACCGAAGTTTAAACAAGAATGGGAGGAAGAGTTAACTAGTTGCTCTTTGAACCTGATGAGGATGATTGTTAAAGCAGATGTAGGGAGACTGGAGAAACTAAATGGGGAGATTGAAGATTTTCAGAAAAAACTAGATCAGTTTAAAGGGGAAAAGGATTTTGAAGCATTTAATGTCACTCTAAGAAAAGATATAGACGGGATTCAGGGGGAAATCAAAAAAAGAAAAAAGAAGAAATTTGTAAGGGATAGTGAGGACTTTAAAAATGGAGAGGCTTATAGCTGGTATAAAGTAAATGAGAAGGAAATCAACTTAGATGGTGAGAATAGAAACAAAAGAGATAGGGGTTTCCCTTTAGGGGGAGGAGGAAAAAAACAAGGAGAGGAAAAAGAAATAGGAAGAAAGGAAAACACCTTTCGCCCACAGAGAGAAAGGTACACCCTGAGGAAACAACGGACACCCAGGGTTTAGAGGCGAGGGGTGATACTTTGCAGGTGATGAATTTAACTGGGGAAAGCTTTAAACCAGAAGTAATGTCGGTCCTATCAAAAGGACTAACCTTTGCCCCCACCTGTAAACTAGACAAATTTACATGTATTAAAGATGTACATATATTTGTGCGAAAATTATGTTTGAAAAAAATCTTTTCTAAAAAGGATAATATGTGCTTTACCTCTGCAAGGGACCTGAGAGCCCTCAACGACCTTCAATTCCTTTCAGGTGTGGAAAAGGACAAGGAGAGTGAGGAAGTATATGAAGGGGGATTCTCCCAGTTAAAGAACAAATCGAAATGGTATCCATCTCTGGGTGGATTTCCGAACATTAAGATGTTCGTGAATTTAGTGTCACAAGATATAGACGCCCTCCCAGAGATTCCTATAGTGAATTCTAATTTGACGAGAGCTGAGTTTAAAGCCCTAAAATGGTTAAAAAATAGGGATGATTTGATTATCCGAGTGGCAGATAAAGGAGGGAATGTTGTGATTATGACAAAACTCCAGTACAAATTAGAAGCAATAAGACAATTGAGTGATAGAGAACAATATGCGTTAACATCTACAAATCCATTGTTGGGAGTCCAAAAGACCCTTAAAAAAATTCTTGATGTAGGAAAAGGGAATAAGGTTATTAATGAACAGGAATATTAATATCTATGGGTGCAGTCTCCTAAACTGCCCACTTTTTACCACATTCCGAAGGTCCATAAGAAACCAAAATTTCCCCCTGGGAGACCAATAATATCTGGTATTGGTGGACCTACGGCACATGTATGTAAATATGTTGATGAAATGTTACGGCCATTTCTGGGATCCTTGAGCTCTTATGTGATGGACACAGGGGATGTGTTGAGGAAAATCGAGGGGTTAATAGTGGAACAGGATATAGTCCTTGCTACTTTAGATATAGAGGGACTGTATTCCTCTATTCCCCACGAGGCCGGCATAAGAGCGGCAAGAATGTTCCTTGAAACGAGAGGGGAAAAATATCGATCCCATACCAATTTCGTCATTGAGTTGCTAACATTTATATTAGAGAATAACGTCTTTGTATTCAATGGGAAGTATTATCGTCAACTAAAGGGAACCGCGATGGGGGCGGCGTGCGCACCTACGTACGCCTGCCTCCATCTGGGTTATTGGGAGAATTCCATAGTTGATGAAATTTTTACAAACCTCCCTGCTGGGGAAGAGGTGGTCTTATGGCTAAGGTATGTGGATGATGTCCTTCTTTTATGGAAGGGGTCGGTGGGAAGACTTGAATCCTTCATTAATGAATTGAACTCTAATGCTTTGAATATAAGACTTACGAATATAGTTTGTCATCAGTGAATTTTTTAGATTTAAATATTTCCATAAGAAATGGGATGTTGGCAACTAAAACCCATAGAAAAGAAACGGCAGTGAACTCATTATTACTAGCGGATAGCCATCATCCAAAAAGCCTAATAAATGGTATTCCTGTTGGTCAATTTGGATGGATAAAACGCAATTGTTCAAGCAGAGAAGATTGCTTGATACAAAGTGAGGAACTAGCAAATAGATTTCGGGTTCGAGGGTACTCAGAACTGGCAATTAAAAAGGGACGTGAGAGGTCCATTAGAAGAAGCCGTAAATCTATGTTAGTTCCATCTAATAACAGGTTAAAAAAGGATGAGACCATCAGGTTCATCTCGAATTACAACCAAAATTGGATGGAAATAAGACAAATTCTGGCTAAACATTGGAGGTTAATTTCTGGGGATAAAGATCTGGAAAAACATATAGGCCCATACCCTCAAGTCACAGCCCGAAGAGCAACTAATCTAAAGGACAAATTATCCCCAAGCCACTATACAGATCCCAAAAATAGTGGCTGTGATTGGCTAAAATATGTTGGGAATAAACGCTGTGGAAAATGTCGGGTATGTCCACAGATTTTCCAGGAGAAATTTTGTATGGGCTCTGATGGTAAGAGGTGGGATATAAAACAGTATATCTCATGTGAAACTAAGCAAGTAATTTACTTGATAACATGCTAATGTAACAAAAAGTATGTGGGTAAAACACAAAAACAAAAAGAACATTGAAGACAAGGATTCTAGAGCATGAGAGAGCTATTAGAAAAATGGATATAGAGAGATCTGCCATAGAGAAACATATGTTTGAGGTACATAAAAGACAAGTACCTTGGTATTTCTGTGGAATTGAAGCTGTTTCCCTTGGAATAAGAGGAGGTGACGTAGATAGAACCTTATTACAAAAGGAGTTACGTTGGATATACAGATTAAACACACAGACCCCTAGAGGCCTGAATGACACAATGCAATTTGCATGTTTTTTATAGTGACAGGCTGGGGATCTTTGTGATGTTAACATATTCAAACAGTGTGAATGGATTCATAATATACTGTATTCCTGAGTTTTCTTTTGTCCCCCTATTTGCCACATGACACAAAAATGGAGACAATATGCATTGCTTCCAGATATGTCTCGTAGGGGACGGTTAGGAACCCTTTAATCTCCCCACAAGGTGTCGTCTCAGTATTTGGTATGGAAATATATCTATGTTGATGTTGGAGGGGTTTTTGTAGAACAATAACTCTCTGAGTGGGAGATGAAACGTTACTGCGTTCTTGGCTTTTTCTATATATGCGAGTCAGTGCACACTTACACATTGCCCCGGTTTATTAGGTTCCCCCTTTACTGGGTATGATCGGGGATTATAATTTTTGTTACTCCTATAATGATGGGTTGAAGAGAGTATCATTCATGTATACATCGAGATGTGAAATAGAATGTATGATTATTTGGCAACAATTCTATCCAGACATGTATAATGATCATTGGCATTTTCATCTGATACATAAGACTTGGATGCAGGTCTGGAGGTGTATGCCTTTAAGGAGATTGCTTAAATAGGTCTCGCCCGAGAATATCGCGAGACCCTGAAGAAGCCGTTGCGCTAGGAGCGCGAAGGTGAAACGCGCGTAGGTTGTTTGTAGGTGGCGAGACTGTCCGGCGTCCAATGTACAAGGTATTAGAAGAAGGAATCCTAATCAGAACACGGGAGGCGTGAAACTCTGCAACTCAGATCTTCCTTCACAATATTTATCATCGGGTGAAGAGTGTGGTCCGTCCCGGTTCACGGGTCCTGGCTTCTCACGTAAGTCCCGTTTGATTGAATCAATTATGTGGTCTGCTTATCTGTGTCAAGTCCTGGTTATACACAGGAAGAATTCTGAATGGGAACATATCCATATATGACACATCGAATGGACGCTGGACAATTGGTAGAGGTAATTGGGGACGCCCAATGCCGGAATTGTTTTTAGTGACATTGTGTTAGTATGCAGTTTGTGGGTTTTATTGTTGTTCTAAGATTTCACATGAGTGGATAGGGGTTTGGGGTTAATGTGTAATTTATTTATTTGGATGTCAATAAACAGGTTTGTATTTTTGGACCTTTATGCGTTTAGTGCCTTTATTATAGGGTCTTTTTTCTGTGAGAGGACATTTTGTGCCCTCTGTCTTTTTATGGTATTGTAGGCACTGTAGAGCCACATAGACCATATCTTGTGGAAGGCTAATAGAGTATCCTGGAGGATATGAAATAGTCTTTCATTGGCACAGATATCATTTACTCTAAACTACTCTATTGAAATCTAGATCTAGGGATCTCCATTGGGAGCACCTATTGTTATTTTGGAGGCTAGCATGACATATTGCACCCATTTGTTTCCTTTGGAGTTTAATTCTAGACATTTATGGCCTAATAGAGCTACAATACTCAGGGTGCATGGGAATGGGGATCATCTGTGCCTCTGATATCACGTGGAATACTTTTGTCCAATATTGTTGGGCTGTTGGGCAGGTCCACCACATATGAAAGAAATCTCCAAGTTGATTACAGTTTTTAAAACAGTGTGGGGTAATTAGTGGAAAAATGTTATGTAGCTTCAAGGCCATTTCCAGTAAGGCTATATTTAAGCAGCATTTGTTAAAGTTAAAAAAGACTTCATTGCCATTGGGACTCTATAGTTATTTGGAGGTCTACTTCTCATGCTTTTTGAAATTTTAGTTTGCTGGTGGTGGGGAGGTCATTTAGACACTGATATATCTGTGACAGTTTCCACAGCCTGTAGGATTTGAGTAACATAATCTTTCAAAATCTGTGAGGTTAGGTTGTTTGAAGTGTCTATAAAGATAGTTTTTTATTTGTTTATTTAGAAAGGGGCTCTGTGGTTCTGTGTTTCTTTTGAAGGTGTTGGAGGTTGAACGAGGAACCAAGTTCCTGGAATTGTATCGTTCTGAAATATTTTGCTTCTCTCCACCATGTAAATTCTTTGTTTAAATAATCTGGGATAAAGTCAGGGGTGTGGGTAACTGTTTCCATTAGAGATGGTTGGTTGATTAATTGACACTGGGTGTAGGGTTAGTGAGCTGGTTGTTGTGGGGAGTATACGTTTTTTATTTGGTATCCAGGAATCCAATAAAAATTGTGGCGAGAGTTTCCAGTGATACCCATCTTGGAGGGTTTGGTATGTGCCATAGCATAATCTGGGATAATTGGTCTGCTATGTAATATTTGTATAAGTTGGGTACTCGGACGCCTCCTTGTAATAGTGGTTTGCATAAGAGAATTTATATTACTAGTAGTTTGCGATTGTGGGGTGAAAGGATAACTCTAACAGGTTTGTTTCGTTTTTATAGTTTACACAGCAGAACATTTTCAGGAACTAAATATAAAAGAAAAAAGTAACAAAAAAAACCTCCTGTATAGTATATTTTAATAAAAGACTAATAAAGAACCACTACAATATACAGCCCTAAAACGTTTTTTTAAAAATGTGCCCATGCTATCTAGAATTATACAGTAGGTGAGTTATTATTCCTATCTCCCATAAAGCAGTGTTTCAAAATATTTTAGCAGTCAAAACTTCATTCTCGGCCTAAACAGTGTGACAACAGCCAAAGCTCCTCAAGGCTTTGTGTTCATGCCAAAGGTAGGTATCTGTGTTACTGTAGGTTCCTAGATTGACACATTAAACACTTCACTAATGCAAAAAATGTCTTAGCACACAGACTGACAATTACAATTTACCACATTAACAAACATTTGGCTTACACTAGAGTCCTGTGCGGGTTAGACCCAAACTTGCAAAATTGATACCTGCTGTATAGTGAGTAGAGGTGGGATCCGGATCCAACACGAACCCGGATCTGACACAAAACTCCTCAGTTCCAAAATCCGAATGATCTGTCTAAATCCGGATCTTTGGGACTTCGAAGCGCATTTTCGATAATTTTTGAATGTACGGGGCTATTTTCGAAAATAGCATCAAACGTTCGAAAATACAATCAAAATTTGAAAATGGTCTTCGGGATTTTCACGAGATCTGGGAATCTGAAAACGGAACAAAACTAGTGAGTTTCGGCCATCTCTAATAGGGAGATTGCTTGTGACTGCCATACAACTAACAATCGGGAGCATTTAGGGTTTTTTGCACCTGATAAAACATTGTAAAAAAGCGCTCCCAATCTGCAATAGGCAACGAGGTGTGTGTGGCTTTTTATTGTGGGTGTGGCTTCAGGTTGTGGCTCTCTTTGATCCATTCACAAATACTATAGTAAGCCAGTGTTCAGTTTAACACCGGTTTACTCTAGTAGGAAGTGATCTTCCTCTACTAGACCCCCAGCGATGTTTTTGGGAAAAGCAAGGAAGGTCCACAGAGGATGAAGTCCTCTGATGTCACAGGGATTCCTTTACAGCTGTGGCTCTGCAGGGGAAACAGCTTCCCATACGATCCACCATTAGAGGAATTAATTAGCAGCGATCCCCACATTGGTTTCGACGGGATTGAGGGGACAAGCACACACATGCTGTATTTTTTATTTCCTGCTGCCTTTCCTATTTGCCCAAAGGTGCCACCAGGGACAAATGTCTGACTCATTAGAGAAGTGGCCCTGCTAACAATCGCAGCTGACTCCTAGTGTAGGGGCCCCACGGTGACTGGGGGATATAAGTACCATTTCCAGTGCCAACACTGAAATTCATCAGCATCGCAAATGGTTGTTATGGATGTACACACATTACCAAAAATGTACAGACAGGATTGTCCCTTTATCGGTAATGTTTGTACCCAGCTAAAGGAGCTGTTTATCTGCTTAACAACAAAACAGCAGGTTTTGAATGATTTAATACCAGGTTCTTTGGCTGAAACAACTGTCACACTTTTGATGCAGAACCACTGGACTTCCAGTAGGCAAATATGAATTGTGTGTACAATCACTTATGAATGCAGGTTAATGAAAGGACAAAAAAAATATAAAGCAGTAAAATGTACATCTCTAACTTAAGTTAAAATTATTGATCATTCTGTTTAAGGCCACATTATATATTTATTTTATTCATTCGGTAATAGTCTACAACAAATAGCTTTTGTCAAGACTCATTTCAGATGTGACCTTGCTTAAGGACATTAACATAGCATGTAATAAAACTTTCATGAGTATTACAAAACTGGAACTTGTCCTTTACTTTATCCTGGTGCATCTTATAGGAAAGAATGTGGCTTGCCACCCAGGAAATAAGAAATATGAGATATGGGAAGATATATGCAAACCCACTGTGCAATGTCCACTTTGCATTGTTTAAATTAAACTTCTATTATTTGTCCTGGTTTTGGTATCGTAAAACATTAGAAATCTAGAGGTTAATCAAACTAGCACTACATCAAGCAATAAAAATGCCACAAGCTTAATAGCTTGCTTGAAAACAAGCCAGCATTTCAAAGACAGCGTTACAAAGTATCTTAGTTGGTATCAAAGCCCTTCCAGCACTATTGTTTGAGAAATGCTTGATGTGAGTTTCAAAGGTCATCCTTGTAGATATTTCATGTTTTGCACCTTGTTTAATACCTTGAAAAGAAAACTCTTAATCTAGATTTGAATTTTAAAATGGAAAAATTTCTATGGCAAGTACTTAAACCACAAAAAAAGAAATAATATTGTATTATGATGCAGAATCTTACATGATAAAGTAGAGAGACCATGTTACTTGGTCCTTGAGTCTACTTATTTATATTGTGCCCAATAATGGTTGGAATGCAATATTATATATTATATACATATTATATTATAATTTGTTGTATTGTTAGGTTTTAAGGGGAACAAGGGGAATAAAATATAAAAATACATCCTTACTGGCCTGCCTCTCTGGGCCCGAGTACAGCAATGCTAAGTGATCATGCATTGAGTGCGCTTGTGAGGGGGGGGGGGGGTCAGAGGCATTTTGCTCTGGATGTTGGTTCCCCTTGTAGGGTTGGAGCATCACAGGAAGAAAAGTATTAACTCTAACTTGGGGCATATTTACAAAGCGTTGCTCAGTAAAGAAAAGTAAGGCTGGTTACACACAGTTAAATCGATGTCCGTCTGCAAGATCGGCTGTGATTTAACGACATGTTTGATTGTCACGACAACGAAACATTGGTCCACGCTGACAAGACACCACTGTAGATTTTTCAGCCCAACTGACCAATATACAGATCAATTGATTGGTTTGCAGAAAAATCTGCTCGTGTGTACCACGCCAAACAGTGATTTTCAAACAACCACAGTGTTAGTTAACAATTCTGATTCTTAATCATTAGTGGTGTTAGTTAAGGACCACATTGTTACTTAATGATACCGATAAATTATTACTTTATTGATTTACTTTTGTTTAATAATACTGACCAAACTATTCCAATACCAGGCTTAGATTTCCAACAGATGATGTAGCAATACTGTACTTCACATTTCTATGTAAACTTATACTTGAATATAAACCGACCTAGTATAAACCGAGGTACCTACTTTTACCAGAAAAAAACTAATTAAAGTGATTGACACGAGTTTAAAGCAAGGTAGAATATATGGCCACTACTGCCTTCTGATTCTGTATTGTTTTGAGGCTTTAGTTGCCCTGTAAATGGACAGCAGAATTCCCATACAGTAATAGACATACTGGATATGGCTATTACTGTATGAGAATTCTGCTGTTCATTTAAAAGACAACTAAATTCTCAATCCTTGGCACTCCAGATGTTTGGAAACTACAACTCCCAGCATGCTTTATCGCTCGGCGCCGGGCAGTGACGTCAGCCGGCGTGCCAGTACAGGGAGTGAGTGAGTGGCTGCTGGATTGCTAAGGTAAGTTACTGACTTGAGTATAAACCGAGTTCGAGATTTCAGGCTGATTTTACAGCCTAAAAAACTCGGTTTACACTCGAGTATATACGGTAGGCCCTAAGATATGTTATGTCTGCAGTGTTAAGTAACAATAACAATCCTTGTGCTTGTGAAGGTTCTCATTCATCCAGGTCATGGTATATCTGTTGTATTCAATTAGATCAACTGGACTTGAAGTTTAGTTCTTGAAGATGTTTCGTTAGTCATCTGACTGGCTTTCTCAATTCAGAATGACTTGTACAAGAATCTGTTGGCAATTATGTACCCTGTAAAATCCCAATTAGCATATCACAGCCAGGTGTTAAGGGTGTTATTGGATAGTGGCTAAGAGGTGTTATAGGAACGCCCAGGGTAAGGTGTCAAAATAGCATTGTACATGGCAGACAGTTGGTACCGAACCCCCCCACGTCTATTTAGGCTTGGTTTCTTTGTTTTCACATACATGGCCTCCTTGACACCTCTCTTGAACCAGTCATGTTCCTTTGCCAATATGTTAACATTACAATCTTCAAAGATATGTCCTTTATCCTTAAGATGCAGGTACGCGGCTGAGCCCTGACTCGAGGAATTGGCTCTTCTGTGCTGGGCCATACGTTGATGCAGTTGCTGTTTGGTCTCCCCCACATACAAATCAGAGCATTCTTTACTGCACTGCACTGCTTATATGACGTCGCTTTTCTTGTGTTTCGGTATTGGGTCTTTCGGATGTACCAATTGCTGCTTCAGTGTGTTGATTGGTTTAAAGCATGTATGACCATGTTCTTTCTCCTGTCTTGCTTTTCCCCTTCACTGTTGGTATTTGTGTGCTTTTCTTTCCTTCTACTTCTTTTGACAAAGGCCCAGTCTGGATATCCACATGTTTTAAGGGCTCCTCCGAGATGTTTTATATCTTTAGCCTTCGCCTCTGTGCTAGTGAGGATGTTCTCGACTCTGTGTTGCAGGGTTCTGATGACACCCAGCTTGTGATCTAAAGGGTGGTGTCTGCCATGTACAATGCTGTTTTGACACCTTACCCTGGGCTTTCCTATAACACCTCTTAGCCACTATGCGATTACGCCCTTAACACATGGCTGTGATATTCTAATTGGGATTTTCCAGGGTGCATAATTGCCAACAGATTCTTGTACAAGTCATTCTGAATTGAGAAAGCCAGTCAGATGACTAGCGAAATGTCTTCAAGAACTAAACTTGAACAAGTCCAGTTGATCTAATTGATACAGATAGAAAGATATACCATGACCTGGATGAACAAGAACCTTCACAAGCATATTTCAAATCAGTTTGGGGAGAAAACCCTCAAATATGTACGGCAATATGAAAAGACAGCAAGGGATTGGCATTTTGGCAGACTACAGAAACCACCTGCGATTTAACCTCTGATGCAGACAACAAAGGCTAGTACCATGCAGCATATGCCTGCATTCCACAGTTAAAGGCATCAGAGCCAAACAGATACTGCAAAAGGCTCAAAGGCGCATTTTACAGTTGATGCTTTAATGCACAACATTAGTCAACTAGAACAGATCCTGGCCTCACAGCTACCTGTGGCCATCTGGGAAAAAGTGATGGAGTTCACCAAACAAACACAGCTTTCTCAGCACTGTAAGGGCAAACAAAGGGAACAGAACAAGTTCTCTATTCTGTCATCCAAGAACACCCCCAAAGGAGAACAACTACCTTGGAAACAAAAGGAGTGAATTGTCACTTCATCAAACAAGGAGTCCTTGCTAAGGGCTTGAATTTTGCCATCACTCCTAAATGCATTTATATATATTATAGCAGCCACAGAAGCCTCAATCCACAATAATAAGGTACCACTGAGTGAGGCAGAACAATTTCGCCTTAAGGTATCTGCAGCCTTAGCCAGTGCTAAAACTCCTTCATCTAACCTGACCACACAGGAAAGAAGAGCCATAACATCCCTCAAGAAAGATTCCAGTATCATCATTCTACTGGCAGACAAGGTATGATGCACAGTGGTACTCAACACCTCAGACTACCATGCTAAGGTACACATATGAGGCTACAACAGCTTCAAAAGGATAAAGCCATTGATCGAGCAATGTATCATCACCTCTACCCTAGTGAGGCACATCCATGCATATATGGACTCCCAAAGTTACATAAGGAAGGGGCACCGTTAAGACCTATAGTCAGCAGCATCAACTCTGTAACATACAAGGTGGCAAAATACCTAGCCAACATCTGAATTGAGAAAGCCAGTCGGATGACTAGCAAAACGTCTTCAAGAACTAAACTTCAAGTCCAGTTCATCTAATTGAATACAACAGAAATAACAATCCTTATTTTATGTCCACAGTGTTAAATAGCGTTGTTATGTTACAATTGTGTCATTATGGGTCTACTTACTGATAATATTGATGAACATTTCCTTTAACCAAAACTATGATACTAAACTTAGAATAAAAAATCATAGCTATGATTATTTTAGAAAACACTTAAAATTTTATTAAGAATATTTTTAAGTATTAATATTATAACATTAAATTTTTTTAGAAAGATCTCCATATTTGAAATTCTACCATATTATATTACCATAACACGTAATCAGGAAGATTTAATAAAAGTTCTTATTGTTAAAAATTATGCTAATTTTGCCCCAACCAGTCACATCGTATTTAACATTTGAAAGCTAACATCTGATTGGTTGGGGCAAAATTAGCAGCATTTGTAATGATAAGAACTTTTATTGAATCTCCCGTATATGTATTAACACTATTTTAATCAGTTTTTGTTAACTAGAGGTCACTGAGAAGTTGCTAGGGGTTCACCAGGAGAGAAAGACAGGAATGGTACAGTTTTTAGTGTATTTGGTTATAGTTATATTTATTGGTTATTTGTTATATTTATATGAATTACTGAATATATTTTGATGAATTCATGACTGAGAAAAAGAGATAAATAAAAATGTATAATGTTTTGCTTTTTCATGTATGTGTTTTACTTGGCTTATAAACTGCTTCAAGGGTTCCACAAGGATAACAAGGTTGAGAAATAATCTTAAGCCCCTCTACTAAACTATCCTGTATTTTACAGTCAGAACCAGTATTTTCATCATAAAACCAGTTTTGTAGCAAAATTACAGGACATCTTTAAAGATAATGTATCCCTCATTTTGGGACATAGTTATAAACCTGTTCTTGCAATCTCATGATATTGTAGAGAATATCTAGAAGAAATAAAATGGTCTCTATGGACACAAGAATTTTCTTTCTATATCTAAACAATTATTTGTTGTATGCACAACTTAAATACAAAATCTGATAATTCCTTCCTAATATGACTTTCTGCTCATAAAAGGCAAATACGTAGGACCCAGCTGAAGAAAGTGGTAGCTAGGCTTTAAAGGAACACTAAACTTAAAAAACAAGTATTTGGCATCTGTTTCTATTATTCACAGGGAGGCGAAAACGCTTATTCCCAACCTCCCTGTGAATAGTAGTTTGCTCGGCGCACCTGGAACTTACCTTACCGCGCTCCTCTTGCAAGCCGCTCCATCACTAATAGCCGCTCTGTCCCGACCGCACGCCCTATCTTAGGCGCATGCGCGGAAATACTAAAGATAGAGCACACGATCGGGACAGAATAACTGTTCTGTGCAGGAGCAGCTTGCGAGAGGAGCGCAGTAAGGTAAGTTCCAGTTTTGCTACGTACGTTGTAGCTCACTAAATTTCTTGTAGCTCAAGAAATTTAGTGAGCTACAACGTACATAGCAAAACTGTAGTCTTTATTAGTCATATGAAGTAGAAAAAACACTCACGGCATTATACCGCTGGAAACGTTGATACATGGGAGGAGAGGAGCGTGGTGCAAGCGAGGCACCACCGTACGCATTTCGTGATATCAGAGTCACTTCTTCAGAAGCGACCCCCCCACTCTCCCTAAAATACACCCACAAATGCCGCACACAGGAGGCAGGTGTCAAACATTAATCAAAAGTAATTAGAAACATTGTAGCTCACTAAATTTTTTGAGTTTACTTCTATTGATGTGCGGAGTCTAGCTGAGGACCTTTAGTAGTGTAGCTTCGTACTCTGTATTAGCTGGTGGATGTGTGCTCCCATTGTGGCTTTTACTCTCTACTCTCTACTAGCGATATTTGGCTAAATAGTGTTGCCGTGCTTTTAACTAGTGCCATTTTTTTTATACCGGGGCTTACTGAATATGGTCCATTATTTGTAACAGTTAGGTATTAGTCTAACTCATTAAGTCAGTAGTTACGTACAGAAATCTAAAGCTACCTGGCATATATGATACTGACTGAGTATAGGTAGAGAAGAAAGGATGATGACCTCCAGGAGACAACTTTAAATGCATTTCCATGTATCTGCCTTGAGGTACAGTGTGTCCTTTGCAAAACCAATTCAAATGTTTAACCCAATCATAACAGCAGGCACTACTGGGGGTTTGGAGAAGGTGTTAGGAAGGAGGCTATACACACTTTTTTCTTACAAATTGTAATAATGTTGTGTACATTAGCTTTATGATTGGCCAGGGATTTAGATGGGGGAGAAGTGATTACCTATGTGATATATAAGAGATAATACACTACCTAGAGTGTAATATAAGGAGATTACGCCACAGAGGAGTTCCCTGACCATATAAAAGCACAAGGCCATTATGCCGACTGCTTTTATAGAGGTCAGGGAACTCTGAGGTGAAGTAATATTCGTATATTATTCTATAGGTAGCATATTATTCCATATAATACAAAAGGTGAAAAGAAAAAAAAAAGAATAATCCAGCACAGACACTCTGTCTCCCCCCTCCCTGTCTCTTCCTCCCTGTCATTTTTGTACATACAAATAGTTAACTGCCGTTTCTATATCAAACTAAAAGAAGACAATAAACATCGCCTCTAACCCGATGCTGTTCAGGTTCGTTACACTGACTGACTGAATTACTGTGCTGATAAGGAGGAGTGAGCACATTCCTGTGAGTCATAATGGACTCGGCCTCCTTATCAGCACAGTAATTGTTATCTACATTACTAATACAGGCAGGGAGAGAGAAATGGGGAGGGGCAGTGGAATACAGGAAGTCACTCAGTGACATCACTGAGTGACTGATTATATAGATTCTCACCACTGCACTTCCCCATTGAAATGCCAGAGCCTTATGTATTATAATTACTCTTATAACTGTTCTGGAAGAGCACAGCCATATATTAAATGACCCTGCGAATCACTGCTAATACAGTGGTGCCATAAAGGGGGAATTCAATAATAAACATGCTGGATTATACAGGGGTACCCTGAAAAAATGTCCCCAGAAACGTAGGCACAACCACTTGAGAGGCCCTTAAAGTGCCAACTTTGTTTAATTGTGTCCACACATCGCTAGTACATAAACTGCCATATATATACCATAACATAGGTAAGGATATTATAGATCATCTGTTATCATAGGATAGAGAGCCCGCCTTGAGAGTACACATATTGTGGCAGTTCTTTCCCCTACCCAGGGGGTCCCTACCATGAAGCAAAGTGAAAACTTTGCTCATGGTGAGCCCCTACCAATGACTACAAAGGCAGTGACTTTTTCAGGTAGTAAAGTAAGTTGCTCAATTTATATATCTACTTGTCTTAGTGCTGGGCACATGTGGGGGCATTTTATATTTACCTGTCTGAGTGCTGGGCACACATGGGGCATTTTATATTTACAAATGTGTATGATGGTCACATGGGGGCATTTTGCATCTACTACTCTTTGTGCTGGACACATGGGGGATTTATATTTACCAGTCTGTGTGATAGGCACATGGGGGCATTTTGAATTTATCTGTGTGTGTACTGGGCACATGGTGGCATTTTATATTTACCAGTCTATGTGGGTTGGGCATGGGGCCACCTTATATTTACCATTCTATGTATGCTGGGCATGGGGCCGAGGCTGCATGTGATGGCATCTTATATTTACCAGTCTGTGTTATAGTTAATTATATTTACCAGTCTGTGTTGTTGGCACTTCTATTTACCAGTCTGTGTTGTGGACACTCATATCTATCAGTCTGTGTTGTTGGCATCTTATATTTACCAGTCTGTGTTGTTGTTGTTGGCATATTATATTTACCAGTCTGTGTTGTGGGCACTTATATTTACCAGTTCACCAGCCAGTGTAAAGTAAACCCTCCAGTTCACTAGCCAGTGTTAGTTAAACCACCACACCCACCACCACAAACCACGCCCACCACTGCAAGCCACGCCCAGTTCTCCAGCAGAGCGCAGCTTAAAGATCGAGGGGCAGCTACATGATATTGTTGAATAAAACAAGTAGCAATAGAGCATTAAAAATACCTGTTTACTGTTTCATTTGATTATTAGTAAAACCTGCAGCAGGAAAGTGCTTAAGATGTTTCATTACTTTATACAATATTCTGTTGTAGTCTTGATTGTATCATATTACACACATTGTACAATTTCTTTTATGTATGTGATGTACAGAAATGTTTATTTATAGTTAAATATTTTTTGTATTTATATTATGTGTCTTTAAAAGCTAAGGGTGCTGGGAAATCCACCCGAGCTGTAATAGTGCAACTGACTATTCAGTGTAAACATGAGTGATCAGTTTGAAACAAAGGTGGAAACCCAAAACTCTGTTGATTTTGGAGTTTACGCACTGTCCTTAGTGTCCTTTGTGTGAATCTGGAAAATCGCTGTTTAATTTTGTTTTTCCTGAACTTGCACCAAATGCTGACGCATGAGTGAAAGACATCATATTATTTTGGATGCAGAACCCACGTCCTAACAACGTCGTACATTACTGTGCATACATAGGAGCGCCCCTACCATGATGCAAACAGAAACATTTGCATATGGCGCCCCCCTGTGGTGTCCTAGAAAGGCAGCAGTTTTTTAAAAAAAACTTCCTGCAATACTGCATGTACATAACATTTAATTTCAGTTCCTAGAAGGAGAAGAGAAAGGGGACATGTGCGTCTCCTCACAGTGCCTGCACCTGGGAATGGAGCAGAATGGACAGTAGGTTGTAGTTGTAACTAGTAATAGAAATAATATTGGGGGACAGAATTCCACTCATACTATCCCCACACTAGCAGTGGGTGGGACTTAACACACTTCCTTGTGGTTTGGGTATAAATTAGGGCTGAACACGTGATGCTGACAGACTGTCAGTGGGGTTGAGTACATTATATGAGCTGCCTCGGTTATAATGTGGGAATGGAGAATGATGGAAACTGTAGTCAGGGGAGAAATTTGTTAAGTTTAGTAACTCTTCTGTGTCGTCTTTGTGTATGTGTTTGTATATGTGTGTGTTTCTGCATTTGTGTATACAGTTTGTGTATGAATCAGTGTATATCTGTATCGATGCATGTTTGTGTCTGTCTGTATGCTTTTGTCTATGCATGCAAGTGTATCTGAATGCATGCAAGTGTATATTTATGCATGTGTGTCATCCTGTATGCGTGTGCCATTCTGTATGAGTGCACATCTTATATTTATCATTTAATCCTCTAATTCACCAGCCTAAAGGCGCCATTCAAAAGTTTTTTCAGGTGCTCAAAACCCTAGGAACACCCCTGTGCATACAGTTAAGTATAACTACCTGGGATTTATATGAGCAGCAAAGTCCTTGGTCACACTGTAGGAACGGCCACACTCTTCAACCGGCGTCTCAATGGCAAAGTTCTGTTGCGGCATCACCCAATCTCTTTGTGGATACACAGTCCCTGTGATTATCCTACCTCTAAAGCGTGTGAAGCCTCAATTAGACTGGAACTTTGTCCCCTAGTTCTAACATGTTCTAAACAGGGCTTCATTGGGGTCTTACAATATCAGACGTGAGACTTCAATTTATACAATTTTCTTAACTCAATAATGCAGTACTTTAAAGACAATATATTGGTAATTCAACATGATCATTCACATATACAACATAAATGATATAGATAATGCTATCTCTACAGTGGGTGATAAATTGTAATTATTGTTACCCATTCTATAAAACCTGCTAGAGAGCAAATATCAGTTACCTTATTCACCTTATTAAATTAAACAAATAAGTATGTGTCTCATCACTTCCACTAATGGCATTTATCTAACAAATAGCCGTATTTATATTTTTTTTAAAAATGGAAATTGCATGTCTTTTTTGAGAGCTCTCAGTCTTATCATTTTTAATTTATACATCCAATAGAGTTTTCTCTGGTGGAGTGTTTTATTAACTCCCCCCCCCCCTCTTTTGCTTAATGAGATCCACAAAAGGACAATTTCACTCTACTTTGATGTACCTCCATTATATGTCTGGATCTCTCCAGATCTCTTTTATGCATGGCATGAGAATGTTCTTGGATTCTGGTCATGAGAGCATGTTTCCTATTGCCAACATATTTCATGTTACATTCACACGTTATTAAATATATCACCTGCCTTGTCTGACAAGAGATATGGGGGCATATCTATAAAGGTTCGTTAAACATTTCGCCTCGATTATCGACACCTTTTTGCCAAATTTGGACTTTTCGCTAATTATTAAGCAGTGATAAACGATTGTATAAGTCATTACCGCTACTTTTCGCTTTTCGACATAGATCGCTGCGGTAACCTATCGAGGATACTTAATAAATGGCGAAAAAAGTGTTTTATTGCGTTAAGTTCAGCAATTTAAATTTGCGAAGTCTGAGGTGGCAAAAACGCATATGTGGCCATTTATCTAGCCTGCCAATGGGTCCATGGAAGGTGTTAGTACATTGTGGAATATTTCTCAATACTAATAAATACCCAGGGGGGTATTAGACTATTTTCCAGCAATTACTGTAATACAATCTAAGATTTTGCTATTTTTAAGTTTTTTTCGCTTTTTAAATTTTTTTCTGCTTTTTTTTAGGTTCAGATTTTCTTTATTTACCAATAAAGTCAAATGGGGGTCTAAGGGACATATTTATAAAGGGCATTCTTTTTGCTTTTCTTGCCACCAGACTTCACCACAATTTTTTAAACTTTCAACTTTTCTTAAAAAATTATTTAAAACATTTTCAGCAAAAAAAAAAAACTATGTAGCAAAAAGTAGCATTAGCAATGCTGAAAATATGGTAACAAGTTAAATTTAGCACATATGATGGTAAATAGGTAATACTCTGGTGGATTTTCAAAGTAGTATCAAATCAGTTAATACACACTGAACACCTATCTTTTTTATTTAAAAATAGCTTAACGTGTAAATATGATGAATAGTGTAAAACTCACCTAGAACTAATTTTTTAGTATTGCTTATTTTCAGCAAACTGAAGCTAATTATCACACCAGTTACATTAATATGGCAACATACCATAGTGCTGTGTAAGAAATAGTCATGTTAATGGAACATTCCAGTAAGTAATGATGTTTGGCGAAAATTCTGGTAAAACTGCAAAAAATGCAACAAAAGGGAGAAAAGGTGGGAAAAGAGCGAAATTTCACCAATTTATAAATAGCTTTAAAAAAATGACAAAAATACCTCTGAAATTTCACCTTTTCTGGTCTAGTAATGTCCGATGCTAGAGAGCAATCTCTCTATTCGCCGCAATGCCAGACTTAACACAATTAATAAGGCCAAATTACATTTACACATCGTCGCAGTGTTACTTTTTTCCACGAAAGGGAAAACAAGCGTTTTTATAAATATGGTGAAAATATCACTCCTTGTCATTGCAATGTCCTGCGTTAGCAAAATGGCGAAAATAGCGATTGTTTATAAATATGTCCCATAGTGTTTAATAGTGTACTCAATTCCATCCATCCCATGACATTTAGACATTTGTTGCATATACGCTTAAACCCTACATTTCCCACATTTTATATTGCCAAAATCTAGTTGTTTTAGTAACCTTTTACAACCACTGCCGTCATCCTTTTTATTTTATTGTGAAGGGCTAATACACACAGAACGTGTTATGTAAATAGTCTAAGGCATATGCAGGGTTACTCAATAAAAGATCTTATCGTTAAAAATGGTGCTAATTTTGCCCCAACCAATGATATGTTAGCTTTCAAATGTTAAATAATATCAGATTGGTTGGGGCAAAATTAGCACTTTTTTTAACAATAAGAACTTTTATTGAATAACCCTGCATTGCGTTAAATAGTGGTGTGGTAACGCACAGCTAAATGCATTTTTTTGAACTCATTGAAGAGACCAGCAGACACCAATATATCTCAAAAAGAATGTGTATAATATCTTGGAATAATGATTTTAATAGAGTGAATAAAAATGAATGAAATGTCTTTAATGTGCAATATTCCTACAATCATCATCTAAAGAAAAAGGCATTAAAGCCCACAGTAACACATACTCAAATGTGCAAAAAGTCACACAAAAACACATGATAACAGATATGTGTCATCATATCCATTATCATGCACTTTTTTGCTTGCGTTTATTTTGATAGTGTGAAGTTTTATTGCTGTTGAGTGGAAATTCTGGCAAAACAGTGAAAAAAGCAGAAGTTTAAAAAATCCACACTTCATTTGTGGATTCCCAGTAAAACCAGCCCCAGTACAAACATTTCTTTACCCAAAACATAGCTTGCTCTCCCTCTAATCTGTAGGTAGGAAACCTTAGAAAATTGTATCCACGCTCAACAACTTTTCTAGCAGGCACAATGCCTCCACTTTTAGGGAATTAGTTAGATCTGTGTAAATCTTCTCTATGCAGCAAGTTGTAAAATATTAAACAGTCAAGCCCAAGTAATAAGCTAAGCCACGCTACATACCCACAATTCTGGTCCATTAAGACATGTGGTTTACACCTCCATAGAAAAGGTGTTATGTTTTGCACTAAATGTTGCACTATATAGGCTACGCTGTGCTATTTCCAGAAAGTTTTTGCCGCTGCCATCGCAGAATTAGTGTAAATCCCACGCTAACCTGATAATACATTGGGTAGTGTGGGTTTTACACTAAAATTGCCAAATAGTAGCCGATATAGCAATGCCCCTAGTATACTTTAATACATAGTAATCAATAGAAAGTTACACAAGGTTTCCTGTGAAATCCGCATGGGATGTTGGGGATCATGTGCGAATTAATGTATCTAATCTTAGCATATTGTGGTGCATTAGTCTAGTCTGGCTTGTTGGCTAAATGCTTTATAGTAAGGGCACTGCAAACATAATGGGTTATTCAATAAAAGTTCTGATTGTTTAAAATGGTGCTAATTTTGCCCCAACCAATCAGGTGTTAGCTTTCAAATGTTAAATAAGATCCGATTGGTTGGGGAAAATTTAGCACCATTTTAAACGATAAGAACTTTTATTAAATCTCCTTGATAAAGTAATAGTATATTTCTGCAGAATCAGCTGTATAATAGTCTAGAAATTCTTCAGTGGATGTGTATTGCTGCTTATAAAAAACTGCAGTATACACAAAAAGGGATTCTTCCGACTAGGACATTAGTGAGCCGGCAGGAATTTTCAACCTTTTCCTCTAGCTGATTCTAAAAGAAAGCCAAACTCAGCCTTTCTCTGTCCAAAGATAATTAAAAGACATTCGTTTGTGAGCTATGTTAGTACTGTATTCCCTTATATATTTTACAAGTGATAAAAGGCACACCATCACGGATTAACAAACCTTTATATTTTATTTGACATACCGGTATGCATAATTCCTTTAAGTTTTTTGCAGTTTCAAAATAATACAATCAAGCCATGTGGGCGAAAAAACAAATTTATTTCCACCCCTGTGGCTCATTTCAAACTGTTGCCAGCACATCTTAAAACATGTTGTTTTTGGACACAATAGTCTTCTTCACTGGTTATTCACTGAATAATGGAGTATCTAGTGAATGTTACCTCATTAATCAAGGGAGGAGCTCACCAATTAGATCTATGAGCAAATAAGTACTTTGTTATATCGTTTTGAATATTGCAGTGGAAAATGATAGTTTGTATTTTTAAAGCAACAAAAAGGTTTTTTTTGCCTCAAAAGTTAATCCTCAAGTCTGAGATGATGATAATGCATTAATGGGCACATTTCATTTTCCTCATGGTGGGTTTCCCAATACAAATAAGTATCTGGGGGATGTTAGATTATTTTTATTTATTAATTGAAAAAAAACTAGCAAATTTAGTTTTTTTGTTTTTCAGTATTTGACAATAAAATTGACTGGGGGTGTAATTTTCTACATGTACAGAATTTTCCCTGTGACGGAGCACCGGGGGTCTGTAATAACCTGAATTAGTAAATGCTATGTAAGGGAGAGTGTGGTTCCCAGTCTTTAATAAATAATAAAACATTGTTTCATCTAGGCACCACCTCTCCCCGTATTATATAGTGTTTATAATGTATATGTAAAATGTACCAAGTACACTGTTGGGGATATGCAGTTAGTCCTTTCTCCACAAGATGGCTCATTGGGTAAAACTCCTGGGATTGCCTGTTGTAAATTAATTATTTCGGTGCCAACACGTCTGGCCTGTAGGATTGAGTTGTGTAATTGCTGATTGGTCTGTTGCTCAACAAGTCTGATGATTGGCTGTTGGTTGGTTGAAGGTTGGTCAAAGGAAATGTGGGAATAAAAAGAGCAGCTTTAGTCCACATGGGGGGAAGCACATAGACAAAGGAAGAGCTAGGATACATGCTGAGGCAGTATCCTGTATCTGAGAGCTGATTAACTCTATCCTGACCCTTAGCTTGAGAGCAAGGGATACAGGAGGCTAGCCTGCAGGAGGAAGCAGACTAGGGCTTGGCAGAAGGAAAAGCTAAGCAAGGGAGAACAGAGCTAGGACACATGCTTAGGCAGTGCCTAGCAGCTTATTGCTGTACATCACTACCCTGCCCCTTAGTTTGAGAGCAAGGGGCCCAGCAGTTTGAAGCCAAGGCAGTGGAGCCCAGAGATCCCAAGAACTGCATCCCAAGGACATTGCTTGTTTGGTATGATATGACTGTGCTTGATACTGGTGCATATTAATAAAGCTCCTTCAATTGTAAAAGTGCTTTTGTGGCCTGGTTTGCCTTATTTCCCACAACCTTACACAGGGCGTCCTGTGACAGTCCCCTATTGTATTAACTTCTAAAGACCCCCTTTAATGTTACATACTATAATTATCAGTTACAGCCCTGATGGACGTTCTGGGGACATTTTGCTATTTATAGAAATTTTTAAAGTTATGGCAATAATAATGCAAATTGCCAAGTCCGGCAATACGAACGTGGCGATATTAGAGCAGCTTTCTAAATATTCCCTAAGCTTCTGCTTGGAAGTTCTGCGCTCTATATATGTTTTGACTATCGAAATTCCGACCTGAAATCAGGCTTGGGTTAATCTCAAAACAGCTCAGGAATCAATGGTCCCTCTGCCCATCAATGAAACAAGGTTTTAAGCAAAGAAGATGGGAAAAACAAGAGGATTTTTTCCCCATCTTGGCTATGTGGTCATTGTGTAATTGTTTGTGGTTCATGGCCATTATTAGATACCATTTTATGAGTGTCACCTTCATCCTGGCACAGCCTTTAGTTATGCCCCAGGAAATTCATTTAATACTAGGTGAATTGAAGCATTTTCAGCACGCTGTTTAAAAATCATTCACACTGCTGCAGAATACAACTAGTGCACAAATTACATTTCTGTTTATATTTTTTTTTGCTTTTAATTTAACTTGTGTTTTAAATGTATCGCCTTAATAGCTAATTTTACATTACAAGCAGTTAGATTGCCTTTAGATATGCAGAGGCTTGCAGGGCTGTTCATTTACTGCAGTGAAGCATTACCAGTTCCCAAGGAAAGGGCCTGAACAGAATATTAATAGGTAAAAAAACATTTTCAGTGCAAAATATTCATGTTACTTAACGTGATTTCACGTTTTGGCAGACAAGTGTAAGGAGTAAAAGCAAAGCTTAAAAATTGATTCTATAATATACGTATTGTTAATACACTACTCAGTTTTTATATATGTACATTTTCTAACTAGAAAGGGAAAGTTTAAGTATAAACTTTGAATTTGGCTTGAAGAGCTGCATTGTGGAAGGGAATATCTGTGTTTGCTGCAGATTTTAAAACTCAATAATGGGAATGATGAGTTTGTAGTGAACACTTGTTTGGGACAAAAAAAACCTTTGTGTGTACCCAGCCCAAAGTGGTGCTAATTTTGATCAAATCAATCAGAAAGCTAACATCTGATTGGTTAGGGCAAAATTAGCACCATTTTCAATGATAAGATCTTTTATTGAATCTCTCTTTTTGATGATTGGTCAAAATTTGTTTTTTTTTTACTTTAGTTACCCTTTAAGTATGGCTGCCACAGTAATGGATAAGTAGATCTGTAGGTGTGTGTACCTGTGTCCGGTTGGGGGTTAAAAAAACAAACTTTTTTGATGATTGGTCAAAATTAGTTTTTTTTTACTTTAGTTACCCTTTAGGTATGGCTGCAACAGTAATGGAGGGGTAGGTCAGTAGGTGTATGTAACTGTGCCACATGGGGGTTAAAAAAACAAACCTTTTTTTATTATTAATCAAAATTCTTTTTTTTTACTTTAGTTACCCTTTAATTATGGCTGCCACAGTAATGGATAAGTAAATCAGTAGGTGTGTGTACCTGGGTCTGGTTGAGGGGGTATGTCTTTTTTGTGTTTACAACCATAAAACTATATTTTATTGAGGATAAATCTAAATTAGTTTTTTTGACTTTAATTACCCTTTAAGTATGGCTACCACCATAATGAATTAGTAGATTAGTAGGTGTGTGTACCTGGGTCTGGTTGAATGGGTATGTCTTTTTTGTGTTTACAACCATAAAACTATCTTTTATGGAGGATAAATCTAAATTTGTTTTTTTTACTTTAGTTACCCTTTAAATATGGCTGCCACCATAATGGATAAGTAGATCAGTAGGTGTGTGTACCTGGGTCTGGATGAGGGGGTATGTCTTTTTTGTGTTTACAACCATAAAACTATCTTTTATTGAGAATAAATCTTAATTCGTTTTTTTAACTTTTGTTACCCTTTACGTATGGCTGCCACAGTAATGGATAAGTAGATTAATAGGTGTGTGTACCTGGGTCTGGTTGAGGGGGTATGTCTTTTTTGTGTTTATAACCATAAAACTATATTTTATTGAGGATAAATCTTAATTCGTTTTTTTGACTTTAGTTACCCTTTAAATGTGGCTTCCATGGGAATGGAAAGGTAGGTCAGTAGGTGGGTGTACCTGGGTCTGTGTGGGGGGTTGGGGATATCACCATTTGTATTTATGACCATGAAAAAAACTGTTTTGAAATATCCACCTTTGAGGATTGTTACCATTATAGTCTATGGGAAAAAATGTCTGAAAATTCGCCAATAACGCCGTAACGCTTCCGTAACGCTTCCGTAACACTTCTCCTATATGCCCTGCATGTCTCTAGCTCAAAAACTGTGGGAGGAGATACGGTCCAAAAAAGCGGAAGAATAAAACAGAAGAAGAAAAAGAAGAAATAGGAAGAACAGTAATTTGGCTTTTTCAAGCCAAATTAATGATTACTACCACCTCAATTCTTATCTAAAATGCCAAGAAGCAGTTTTAGGACACTTGATCACTTTTCCATGATGTACCCATTTTTACTAAAGGAGTCTTCCTTAAAATAAGATAAAATAATCCCACATCTGTACAGGGATCCCCATATACACAGAGTACAGTATAGTTACTGTTTGATTTTACATTAAATTCAGTCTTTAAAGATTTACATTCCACGGGCTTAGCTATTTTTAAGCGTTGTTTACCTGCAGGTAAAATTTAAAGGGTATCTCTACTAATAATATCGACTTCTGGGAATCCAGTTCTATTGATGAATGGGAGGTAAAGGAGCTGTGCCTTACCTCCCGTTCCTCAATAGAACAAACAGGAGCCAGGAGAGAAGGTAAAAAACTTACCGCTCGCTCACTGCCCTGGCACGTAGTCTGACAGGTCCCGATGGGATCTGTCTTCTATGCACATAGATTGCGCATGCGCATAGAAGACAGTGTCCGTCCAGAACTGGCAGACTATGCACCAGGGGAGCGAGGGGGTACGTTTCTTACTTTCTCTCCTGGCTCCTGTTTGCTCTATTAAAGAACGGGAGGTAAGACACAGCTCCTTTACCTCCCGTTCTTCAATAGAACTGGATTCCCAAAATTCAATATTATGAGTGGACATAACCTTTAAAATCAATGCAATGTAAATGTCCAATAAGCACAATTTCGGTGGTAAAAATGCTTATAATATTATTTTGAGTGAATCCCCATGTAATGGGCACCAGGATGGTTATATGTTTAAATATACAACAAAAACTGAAATAGAATTTAAAGGACAACTCCACCCTCATAAGAACATCTTTTAGAATAAAATATATTGATATATCATAGTTTGTCCTATGAATTCATTACTGTATGCATGCTATGCTTATGGATGCCTCATGTAAACTGAGCAATTTAGAAACCTGTAATGAGCCTTTACTGAGCCTGGGCATGCTCAGAAGAGGAAGACAGGGGATAAACATTGATCATTGGCTGTGATGTCAACTGTCAAATCCATAACTGACAGTTACTAACTGGAAGAACCAGGAAACAGAAACAGGGGAAACAGGACATTGTGCAGGATTTCAGGTTAGACTTATAGATTTCAGATTTCAAACTATTACTGTTTAGGGTTTTGGGGGGGGTGATTTACCTGTATATAAGTTTTCATTTTGGGTCTGGACTTGCCCTTTAATCGTTTATTGTACCTCTTACCTATTTCCCAAGGGCCTCTGTAACATGACACATGGCACCTATCATATCATATCTAAGGGGCTTAAGCTAAATTACAGCTAGAAGTTGCTAACAACCACCAAGGAGCATATTTCTAGCTATTTATAGTAAAACAAATATATATATATATATATATATATATATATATATTTGTGCTAAAGTCAGGCACTCACTTCACAGATGGTATTGCCTTGGTGCTACTGCATGTGTAGATGAAGTTTATAAAAGTAGGTAGTATCCAGTGCACACATAAGGACTTTTCTTTATATAAACAAAAATAGTATTTATTCACACATAATTAAAGTGCTTACAGCGACGTTTCGGTCGTGGTTTATGACCTTTATCAAGCTGAGTGTATCTCACACATGGTGATCTGTGATCACCTAATCACATTTGCATAATTATCAGTGAAACACATAATTAACCCTTAAGCTGCCTAACAATAATAGAAAACAACATATAGCATGTTTAAGTTTAGATCAACTCCTTGTACAGGTGCCTAGATGATCTAAAGTTATAAAGTGCTTCTTAATAAAGTGGTACAGTGCTGTGTTTAAAATATTAATACAGGATACCTTGTTAAAAGTGATTGTTAAAAAGTGATAGTTTAGAAGTGATTATTTAGAATATTTAAAATATTGGCTATTTAGGCTTATTCCTCACACATATGTAGTAATCAAAACTACCTTAAATACTAGAAATATTAAATATGAGATAAAAATACCATATCATGGTGGATTAACAGGGGAAACCAGACACGGAAGACTACTTGTGGAAAACCTACCGGAGGGACACAATACTACAAAAACAAACAAGAAAACAACCAAACTGCTCGTTTTTTAGAGCGGGCCACACGCAGCCGAACTGGGAGAAAGAGTAAAGAGATACCCGATTCGAAGGGGCGGTAAGCATAAAAGTAAATATGCACAAACTATACCTGTCTTTAACCTGCTGATAGAGAATTGAAACCCATGAAAACCACTTTTTACAAAAGGGTCTACATTTGTACCAAACACTGAAATTTAATAGTTTTCCAAGGAAAATAGATCATACAAATACAACGTCAACTGTCTTTTAAAAGTACATATGGCACGCTGCACAAACAAGATGGGTTAATCCATAAAACTTAAAAGTACATATGATCCACCCTACACTAACCCTGTCATCAAGATGTACCAACAGATGGTCATGCTGAAGTTCTGTTGAAAGAACAAAAATTTAAACAGACACAACACCATCACAATCTAACGTCTGGGGAGAAAACAGATTTAAAACATTAGCACGGATAAGAATATTGTAATCCGCCCTGCAGACAAGGGAGGGGGTATTGTTGTATTAAACTACTGTGATTATCAAAAGGAGATATACAAACAATTAAGTGATACCACAACATATGGAAAACTTAAAGGGGACCCCACTAAAGAATTTCAAAAACAAATTAACCTTATACTGGACCGAGGTATGAGTCACAATATTATCAATATGGAAACAAGAGAGATATTTGAGCCAAACACACCCAATATGCCCCATACTATACACTCTACCAAAAATCCACAAAGATTTGAGAACCCCCCAGGACGCCCAATTATCTCAGGCGGGGAGGACTATTGGAACCACTTGGGAAATTTGTGGATGGATACCTCCAACCAATAGTAAAACAATTAGATACCTACATTAAAGACACGGGCCATCTGATTGAATACTTAATGAAGTGAAAATCCCAGGTGATAAAGAATATGGTTGGCCACACTAGATGTGTCTAGTTTATACACAAGTATTCCACATACAATGGGTCTGGAAGCATAAAGGCCAAATTGGAACAATACGAACATTGGACAACCAATACTGCAAAACTTCCTAATGGAACTATTGGAGGCCACGCTGAATACAATTACTTCAAATTTGAAATAATTATTATATCCGAGGGCAGGCACTGCAATGGGTGCGGCCATGGCTCCAGCAACGCTAATATATTATGCATACATACGAAATGAAATAATTGTGACCAAATACAAAAAATTCTTGCTTACATACCATAGGTTCATAGATATCTTTTTATTATTTGGCAGGGGACCCAACAACAACTGGATGAGATGGTGAACGAGTTGAACACACTGAAATCTCCAATCAGGATGACCATAAAAGAAGCAAAACAGAATTGAGCTCCTGGACCTACGGATAGGTTTACAAGGTAACAAAATCTGCTATTCACTTTACACGAAATACTGATAGAAACACTATCTTACAATCACCAGTTGTCATCCGATTACATTAAAAATTCCTTACCTATCTCCCAATACTGCAGGGTTTTAAGAAATAACTCCAACGATATATTTGCAAACAACAAATTGAAGAAATGACACATAATTTTTATCTAGAGGATATCCTAAAAAGATACTAGATGAGCCCTGGAAAAAGCATATTCCAAAATGGATAACACGACACAAAATTGAAATATAAGACACAAACCAAATTTTTTTGCAGCATACAATTAACAACATGGGAAATGAGATTAAAAACAGTTTGAAAAACAATTGGAAAGCCCTGATACAGATGAAAATCTAAGTTAACATTACCACAACAGCCGACTATAGTTTTCGCAGAGGCAGAAATCTCAGAGATATTCGTAAAGACAGATCCAATAGCGTGCTATGCAATGAAGCTCTGGTTCCCTAAAAAGAAACAAGGTTGTACATCATGTGGAAAATACTTGTGGAAACAATGATCAGGGACAACATTCAAACACCCCCCTCTCTATGAAATGATTGAAATCAGATACCCCATTCTTGCCCACCACACATGTCATATACATGACAACATGCCCATGTGGACTTCATATATTGGAAGAACCGACTTGAGCCTGAGAATACTATTGATGGCCACCGTTCAGCCATAAAAACAGCAACCGTAACCACATAGCAATAAACCGGTGGCAAAACTTATCTACAAAAAAACCACACTCCGGATAACTTTAATACATAGGAATTGACCATATACCTCACTTGAAGAGAGAGGAGATAGATCCAAATTACTACTACGAAAGAGACTTATTGATCAATAGACTTAACACCATCAGCCATGGGGACTCAACGAATATGCTCCTACCGCAGTTTTCTAAATGTAGATAAAATTGTAGTGACCTGCTTAAATTTAACTTATGGATAGCCACCCGTAGAGTGTTCTTGACACAATATATTAATAACCTTGGGGAACAATAGGTGATTAATTGAGCTATAGACAACTAGATATTCATACGATGGTATTAAATTTCAGTGTTGGTACAAATGTCAGACCCTTTTGTAATAAAGTGGTTTCATGGGGTTTCAATTCTCTATCAGACAGGTTAAAGACAGGTATAGTTTGTGCATATTTACTTTTATGCTTACCGCCCCTTCGAATCGGGTATCTCTTTACTCTTTCTCCCCAGTTCGGCTGCGTGTGGCCCGCTCTAAAAAACGAGCAGTTTGGTTGTTTCTTGTTTGTTTTTTAGTATTGTGTCCCTCCGGTAGGTTTTCCACCAAGTAGTCTTCCGTGTCTGGTTTCCCCCTTGTTAATCCACCATTATGTGTTTGTCTCCGGTCAACTTGATCCGTGTTGTGCGTTGTGCGTCCCCTTTGTTCTCGCGGGATGTTGAATCTGACTCGTGATCAGCAAAAATTAGCATTATCAATGCTGAAATATGGTAACAGTTAAATTTAGCCCATATATGGTATAGGTAATCTCTGGTGATTTTCAAAGTGTATCAATCAGTTAATACACACTGAACAACCTATCTTTTTTATTAAAAATAGCTTAACGTTGTAAATACTGATTAATAGTGTAACTCACCTAGAACTAATTTTTTAGTATTGCTTATTTTCAGCAAACTGAAGCTAATTATCACACACCAGTTAACATTAATATGGGCAACATACCATAGTGCTGTGTAGAAATAGTCTGTTATGGAACATTCCAGTAAGTATGATGTTTGGCGCAAATTCTGGTAAAACTGCCAAAAAATGCACAAAAGGGAGAAAGGTGGGAAAAGAGCGAAATTTCACCAATTATAATAGCTTTAAAAAAATGACAAATACCTCTGAAATTTCACCTTTTCCTGGTCTAGTAATGTCCGATGCTGAGAGCATCTCTCTATTCGCCGCATGCCAGACTTAACACAATTAATAAGAGGCCAATTAATTTACAACAATCGTCGCAGTGTTACTTTTTTCCACGAAAGGGAAACACCGCGTTTTTATAAATATGGTGAAATATCACTCCTTGTCATTGCAATGTCCTGCGTTAGCAAAATGGCGAAAATAGCGATTGTTTATAAATATGTCCCATAGTGTTTAATAGTGTACTCAATTCCATCCATCCCATGACATTTAACATTTGTTGCTATACGCTTAAACCCTACATTTCCCACATTTTATATTGCCAAATCTAGTTTTTTAGTAACCTTTTACCAACCACTGCCGTCATCCTTTTTATTTTATTGTGAGGGCTAAACACACCGAACGTTTTATGTAAATAGTCTAAGGCATATGCAGGGTTACTCAATAAAAGATCTTATCGTTAAAAATGGTGCTAATTTTGCCCCAACCAATGATATGTTAGCTTTCAAATGTAAAATAATATCAGATTGGTTGGGCAAAATTATCACTTTTTTTAACAATAGACTTTTATTGAATAACCCTGCATGCGTTAAATAGTGGTGTGGTACCGCACAGCTAAATGCATTTTTTGAACTCATTGAAGAGACCAGCAGACACCAATATATCTCAAAAAGAAGTGTATAATATCTTGGAAAATGATTTTAATAAGTGAATAAAAATGATGAAATGTCTTTAATGTGCAATATTCCTACAATCATCATCTAAAGAAAAAGGCATTAAAGCCCACAGTAAACACTACCAAATGTGCAAAAAGTCACAAAAAAACACATGATAGATATGTTGTCTCATATCCATTATCATGCACTTTTTTGCTTGCGTTATTTGATAGTGTGAAGTTTTATTGCTGTTGAGTGGAATTCTGGCAAAACAGTGAAAAAAGCAGAAGTTTTAAAATCCACACTTCATTTGTGGATTCCCAGTAAAACCAGCCCCAGTACAAACATTTCTTTACCAAACATACTTGCTCTCCCTCTAATCTGTAGGTAGGAAACCTTAGAAATTGTATCCACGCTCAAACTTTTCTAGCAGGCACAATGCCTCCACTTTTAGGGAATTATTTAGATCTGTGTAAATCTTCTCTATGCAGCAAGTTGTAAAATATTAAACAGTCAAGCCAAGTAATAAGCTAAGCCACGCTACATACCCACAATTCTGGTCCATTAGACATTTGGTTTACACCTCCATAGAAAAGGTGTTATGTTTTGCACTAAATGTTGCACTATATAGGCTACGCTGTGCTATTTCCAGAAAGTTTTTGCCGCTGCCATCGCAGAATTAGTGTAAATCCCACGCTAACCTGATAATCCATTGGGTAGTGTTGGGTTTTACACAAATTGCCAAATAGTAGCCGATATAGCAATGCCCCTAGTATACTTTATACTAGTAATCAATGAAGTTCACACAGGTTTCCTGTGAAATCCGCATGGGATGTTGGGATCATGTGCGAATTAATGTATCTAATCTTAGCAATTGTGGTGCATTAGTCTAGTCTGGCTTGTGGCTAATGCTTTATAGTAAGGGCACTGCAAACATAATGGTTATTCAATAAAAGTTCTGATTGTTTAAAATGGTGCTAATTTTGCCCCAACCAATCAGGTGTTAGCTTTCAAATGTTAAAATAAGATCCGATTGGTTGGGGAAAATTTAGCACCATTTAACGAAGAACTTTTATTAAATCTCCTTGATAAAGTATAGTATAATTTCTGCAGAATCAGCTGTATAATAGTCTAGAAATTCTTCATGTGGATTTGTATTGCTGCTTAAAAAAACTGCAGTATACACAAAAAGGGATTCTTCCGACTAGGACATTAGTGAGCCGGCAGGAATTTTCAACCTTTCCTCAGCTGATTCTAAAAGAAAGCCAAACTCAGCCTTTCTCTGTCCAAAAGTAATTAAAGACATTCGTTGTGAGCTTGTTAGTACTGTATTCCCTTATATATTTTTCAAGTGATAAAAGGCACACCATCACGGATTAACAACCTTTATATTTATTTGACATACGGTATGCAATTCCTTTAAGTTTTTTGCAGTTTCAAAATAATCAATCAAGCCATGTGGGCGAAAAAACAATTTATTTCCACCCCCTGTGGCTCTTTCAAAACTGTTTGCCAGCACATCTTAAACATGTTGTTTTTGGACACATAGTCTTCTTCATGGTATTCACTGAATATGGAGTATCTAGTGAATGTTACCTCATTAATCAAGGGAGGAGTCCACCAATTAGATCTATGAGCAAAATAAGTACTTTGTTATATCGTTTTGAATATTGCAGTGGAAAATGGTTTGTATTTTAAAGCAACAAAAAGGTTTTTTTTGCCTCAAAAGTTAATCCTCAAGTCTGAGTGATGATAATGCATTAATGGGCACATTTCATTTTCCTCATGGTGGGTTTCCCAATACAAATAAGTATCTGGGGATGTTAGATTATTTTTATTTATTAATTGAAAAAAACTAGCAAATTTAGTTTTTTTGTTTTTCATATTTTACAATAAAATGACTGGGGGTGTAATTTCTACATGTACAGATTTTCCCTGTGACGGAGCACCGGGGGTCTGTAATAACCTGAATTAGTAAATGCTATGTAGGAGGTGTGGTTCCCCATTCTTAATAAATATAAAACATTGTTTCATCTAGGCACCACCTCTCCCCGTATTATAAGTGTTTATAATGTATATGTAAATGTACCAGTACACTGTTGGGATATGCATGTTAGTCCTTCTCCACAAGATGGCTCATTGGGTAACCTCCTGGGATTGCCTGTTGTAAATTAATTATTTCGGTGCAACACGGCTGTAGGATTGAGTTGTGTAATTGCTGATTGGTCTGTTGCTCAACAATCTGATGATGGCTGTTGGTTGGTTAAGGTTGGTCAAGGAATGTGGAATAAAAAGAGCAGCTTTAGTCCACATGGGGGGAAGCACATAGACAAAGGAAGACTAGGATACATGCTGAGGCAGTATCCTGTATCTGAGAGCTGATTAACTCTATCCTGACCCTTAGCTTGAGAGCAGGGATACAGGAGGCTAGCCTGCAGGAGGAAGCAGACTAGGGCTTGGCAAAGGAAAAGCTAAGCAAGGAAACAGAGCTAGGACACATGCTTAGGCAGTGCCTAGCAGCTTATTGCGTGTACATCACTACCCTGCCCCTGTTTGAGAGCAAGGGGCCCAGCATTTTGAAGCCAAGGCAGTGGAGCCCAGAGATCCCAAGACGCATCCCAAGGACATTGCTTGTTTGGTATGATATGACTGTGCTTGATACTGGTGCATATTAATAAAGCTCCTTCAATTGTAAAAGGGCTTTTGTGGCCTGGTTTGCCTTATTTCCCACAACCTTACACAGGGCGTCCTGTGACAGTCCCCTATTGTATTAACTTCTAAAGACCCCTTTAATGTTACATACTATAATTATCATTTACAGCCCTGATGGACGTTCTGGGGACATTTTGCTATTTATAGAAATTTTTAAAGTTATGGCAATATAATGCAAATTGCCAAGTCCGGCAATACGAACGTGGCGATATTAGAGCAGCTTTCTAAATATTCCTAAGTTTCTGCTTGGAAGTTCTGCGCTCTATATATGTTTTGACTATCAAATTCCGACCTGAAATCAGGCTTGGGTTAATCTCAAAACGCTCAGGAATCAATGGTCCCTCTGCCCATCAATGAACAAGGTTTTAACAAAGAAGATGGGAAAAACAAGAGATTTTTTCCCATCTTGGCTATGTGGTCATTGTGTAATTGTTTGTGGTTCATGGCCATTATTAGATACCATTTTATGAGTGTCACCTTCATCCTGCACCAGCCTTTAGTTATGCCCCAGAAATTCATTTAATATAGGTGAATTGAAGCATTTTCAGCACGCTGTTTAAAAAATCATTCACACTGCTGCAGAATACAACTATTGCCACAATTACATTTCTGTTTATATTTTTTTTTTGCTTTTTAATTTAACTTGTGTTTTAAATGTATCGCCTAATAGCTAATTTTACATTACAAGCAGTTAGATTGCCTTTAATATGCAGAGGCTTGCAGCCTGTTCATTTACTGCAGTGAAGCATTACCAGTTCCCAAGGAAAGGGCCTGACAGATATTAATAGGTAAAAAAACATTTTCATGGCAAATATTCTGTTACTTACCGTGATTTCACGTTTTGGCAGACAAGTTTAAGGAGTAAAACAAAGCTTAAATTGATTCTATAATATACGTATTGTTAATACACTACTCAGTTTTATATATGTACATTTTCTAACTAGAAAGGGAAAGTTTAAGTATAAACTTTGAATTTGGCTTGAAGCTGCATTGTGGAAGGGAATATCTGTGTTTGCTGCAGATTTTAAAACTCAATAATGGGAATGATGAGTTTGTAGTGAACACTTGTTTGGGACAAAAAAACCTTTGTGTGTACCACCCAAAGTGGTGCTAATTTTGATCAATCAATCAGAAAGCTAACATCTGATTGGTTAGGGCAAAATTAGCACCATTTTCAATGATAAGATCTTTTATTGAATCTCTTTTTTTTTGATGATTGGTCAAAATTTGTTTTTTTTTACTTTAGTTACCCTTTAAGTATGGCTGCCACAGTATGGATAAGTAGATCTGTAGGTGTGTGTACCTGTGTCCGGTTGGGGTTAAAAAAACAACTTTTTTGATGATTGGTCAAAATTAGTTTTTTTTTACTTTAGTTACCCTTTAGGTATGGCTGCAACATGTAATGGAGGGGTAGGTCAGTAGGTGTATGTAACTGTGCCACATGGGGTTAAAAAAACAAACCTTTTTTTATTATTAATCAAAATTCTTTTTTTTACTTTAGTTACCCTTTAATTATGGCCGCCACAGTATGGATAAGTAAATCAGTAGGTGTGTGTACCTGGGTCTGGTTGGGGGGTATGTCTTTTTTGTGTTTACAACCATAAACTATATTTTATTGAGGATAAATCTAAATTAGTTTTTTTTGACTTTAATTACCCTTTAAGTATGGGCTACCACCATAATGAATTAGTAGATTAGTAGGTGTGTGTACCTGGGTCTGGTTGAATGGGTATGTTTTTTTTGTGTTTACAACCATAAAAACTATCTTTTATGGAGGAATAATCTAAATTTGTTTTTTTTACTTTAGTTACCCTTAAATATGGCCACCATAATGGATAAGTAGATCGTAGGTGTGTGTACCTGGGTCTGGATGAGGGGGTATGTCTTTTTTGTGTTTACAACCATAAAACTATCTTTTATTGAGAATAAATCTTAATTCGTTTTTTTAACTTTTGGTATACTTACGTATGGCTGCCACAGTAATGGATAGTAGATTAATAGGTGGTGTTACCGGGTCTGGTTGAGGGGGTATGTCTTTTTTGTGTTTATAACCATAAAACTATATTTTATTGAGGATAATCTTAATTCGTTTTTTTTGACTTTAGTTACCCTTTAAATGTGGCTTCCATGGGAATGGAAGGTAGGTCAGTAGGTGGGTGACCTGGGTCTGTGTGGGGGGTTGGGAATATCACATTTGTATTTATACCATGAAAAAAACTGTTTTGAAATATCCACCTTTGAGGATTGTTACCATTATAGTCTATGGGAAAAATGTCTGAAAATTCGCCATAACCGCGTAACGCTTCCGTAACGCTTCCGTAACACTTCTCCTATAGCCCTGCATGTCTCTAGCTCAAAAACTGTGGAGGAGATGTCCAAAAAGCGGAAGAATAAAACAGAAGAAGAAAAAGAAGAAATAGAAGAACAGTAATTTGGCTTTTTCAAGCCAAATTAATGATTACTCCCACCTCAATTCTTTCTAAAATGCCAAGAAGCAGTTTTAGGACACTTGATCACTTTTCCATGATGTACCCATTTTTACTAAAGGATCTTCCTTAAAATAATAAAATATCCCCCATCTGTACAGGGATCCCCATATACACAGAGTACGTATATTTACTGTTTGATTTTACATTAAATTCAGTCTTTAAAGATTTACATTCCACGGGCTTAGCTATTTTTAAGCGTTGTTTACCTGCAGGTAAAATTTAAAGGGTATCTCTCTAAATAATACGACTTCTGGAATCCAGTTCTATGATGAATGGGAGGTAAAGGAGCTGTGCCTTACCTCCCGTTCCTCAAATAACAAACAGGAGCCAGGAGAGAAGGTAAAAAACTTACCGCTCGCTCACTGCCCTGGCACGTAGTCTGACAGGTCCCGATGGGATCTGTCTTCTATGCACATAGATTGCGCATGCGCATAGAAGACAGTGTCCGTCCAGAACTGGCAGACTATGCACCAGGACGAGGGGTACGTTTCTTATCTCTCTCCTGGCTCCTGTTTTCTCTATTAAGAACGGGGGTAAGACACAGCTCCTTTACCTCCCGTTCTTCAATAGAACTGGATTCCCAAAATTCAATATTATGAGTGGACATAACCTTAAAATCAATGCAATGTAAATGTCCAATAAGCACAATTTCGGTGGTAAAAATGCTTATAATATTATTTTGAGTGAATCCCCATGTATGGGCACCAGGATGGTTTATATGTTTAAATATACAACAAAACTGAAATAGAATTTAAAGGACAACTCCACCCTCATAAGAACTCTTTTAGAATAAAATAATTGATATATCATAGTTTGTCCTATGAATTCATTACTGTATGCATGCTATGCTTATGGATGCCTCATGTAAACTGAGCAATTTAGAAACCTGTAATGAGCCTTTACTGAGCCTGGCATGCTCAGAAGAGGAAGACAGGGGATAAACATTGATCATTGCTTGTGATGTCAACTGTCAAATCCATACTGACAGTTACTAACTGGAAGAACCAGGAACAGAAACAGGGGAAACAGGACATTGTGCAGGATTTCAGGTTAGACTTATAGATTTCAGATTTCAAACTATTACTGTTTAGGTTTTGGGGGGGGTGATTTACCTGATATAAGTTTTCATTTTGGGTCTGGACTTGCCCTTTAATCGTTTATTGTACCTCTTACCTATTTCCCAAGGGCCTCTGTAACATGACACATGGCACCTATCATATCATATCTAAGGCTTAAGCTAAATTACAGCTAGAAGTTGCTAACACACCACCAAGGAGCATATTTTCTAGCTATTTATAGTAAAACAAATATATATATATATATATATATATATATATATTTGTGCTAAAGTCAGGCACTCACTTCACAGATGGTATTGCCTTGTTGCTACTGCATGTGTAGATGAAGTTTATAAAAGTAGGTAGTATCCAGTGCACACTAAGGACTTTTCTTTATATAAACAAAAATAGTATTTATTCACACATAATTAAAGTGCTTACAGCGACGTTTCGGTCGTGGTTTATGACCTTTATCAGCTGAGTGTATCTCACACTGGTGATCTGTGATCACCTAATCACATTTGCATAATTATCAGTGAAACACATAATTAACCCTTAAGCTGCCTAACAATATAGAAAACAACATATAGCATGTTTAAGTTTAGATCAACTCCTTGTCAGTGCCTAGATGATCTAAGTTATAAAGTGCTTCTTAATAAAGTGGTACAGTGCTTTGTTTAAAATATTAATACAGGATACCTTGTTAAGTGATTGTAAAAAGTGATAGTTTAGAAGTGATTATTTAGATATTTAAATATTGGCTATTTAGGCTTATTCCTCACACATATGTAGTAATCAAAACTACCTAAATCACTAGAAATATTAAATATGAGATAAAATACCATATCGTAGAAATCATAGTTGTCTATAGCCATTAATCACCTATTCGTTCCCCAAGGTTTTAATATATTGTGTCAGAACACTCTACGGGTGGCTATCCATAAGTTAAATTAAGCAGTCACTACAATTTTATCTATCATTTAGAAAACGCGGTAGGAGCAATATTCGTTGAGTCCCCATGGGCTGATGGTGTTAATTCTATTGATCCAATAAGTCTCTTTCTGTAGTAGTAATTTGGATCTATCTCCTCCTCTTCAAGTGAGGTATATGGTCAATTCATTTATTTAAAGTTATCCGGAGTGTGGTTTTTTTGTAGATAATGTTTTGCCACGGTTTATTGCTATGGTTATCCCGGTTGCTGTTTTTATGGCTGAACGGTGGCCATCAATACGTATTCTCAGGCTCAAGTCGGTTTCTTCCAATATATGTAAGTCCACATGGATGTTGTCATGTATATGACAGTGTTGTGGTACAAGTAATGGGGTATCTGATTTCAATCATTTCATCAGTATGCGGGTGTTTGAATGTTCGTCCCTGTATCATTTGTTTACACGAAGTACATTTTCCACTGATGTACAACCTTGTTTCTTTTTAGGGAACCATGAGCTTTCATTTGCATAGCACGCTATTGGATCTGTCTTTACTAGATATCTCTGAGATTTTCTGCCTCTGCGAAAACTTTAGTCGCTGTTGTGGTAATGTTAACTTAGATTTTCATCTGTACTCAGGCTTTCCAATTGTTTTTCAAACTGTTTTTAATCTCATTTCCCATGTTGTTAAATTGTATGCTGCAAAAAATTTTTGGTTTGTTGTCTTTATATTTCAATTTTGTTGTCGTGTTATCCATTTTGGAATATGCTTTTTCCAGGGCATCATCTAGTATCTTTTTAGGATATCCTCTAGATAAAAATTTATGTGTCATTTCTTCAATTGTGTGTTTGCAAATTATATCGTTGGAGTTATTTCTTAAAACCCTGCAGTATTGGGAGATAGGTAGGAATTTTTTAATGTAATCGGATGACACTGGTGTATTTGTAAGATAGTGTTTCTATCGTAATTTTTCGTGTAAGTGAATAGCAGATTTTGTTACCTTGTAAACCTATCCGTAGGTCCAGAGCTCAATTTCTGTTTTGCTTCTTTTCTGGTCATCCTGATTGGAGTTTCAGTGTGTTCAACTCGTTCACCATCTCATCCAGTTGTTGTTGGGTCCCCTGCCAAATAATAAAAAGATCATCTATGAACCTATGGTATGTAAGCAAGAATTTTTTGATTTGGTCAAATATAATTTCATTTCGTATGTATGCATAATATATTAGCGTATGCTGGAGCCATGGCCGCACCCATTGCAGTGCCTGCCCTCTGGATTAATAATTATTTTCAATTTGAAGTAATTGTACTTCAGCGTGGGCCTCCAATAGTTTCCATTAGGAAGTTTTGCAGTATTGTTGTCCAATTTCGTATTGTTCCAATTTGGCCTTACTGCTCCAGACCCATTGTATGTGGAATACTTGTGTATAAACTAGACACATCTATGTGGCCAACCATATTTCTTTATCACCTGGGATTTCACTTCATTTAAGTATCAATCAGATGGCCCGTGTCTTTAATGTAGGTATCTAATTGTTTTCTATTGGTTGGAGGTATCCACCCACAAATTTCCCAAGTGGTTCCAAGTCCTCCCCGCGCTGAGATAATGGGCTCCTGGGGGGTCTCTCAAAATCTTTGTGGTTTTTGGTAGAGTGTATAGTATGGGGCTATATTGGGTGTTTTTTTGGCTCAAATATTCTCTTGTTTCCATATTGATAATAGTGTACTCATACCTCGGTCCAGTATAAGGTTAATTTGTTTTTGAAATTCTTTAGTGGGTCCCCTTTAAGTTTTCCATATTTTGTGGTATCACTTAATTGTTTGTATACTCCTTTTGATAATCACAGTATTTAATACAACAATACCCCCTCCCTTGTCTGCAGGCGTATTACATATTCTTATCCGTTGCTAATGTTTTAATGCTGTTTTCTCCCCAGACGTTAGATTGTGATGGTTTGTGTCTGTTTAAATTTTGTTCTTTCAACAGAACTTCAGCATTGACCATCTTTTTGGTACTTCTTGATGACAGGTTTAGTGTAGGGTGGATCATATGTACTTTAAGTTTATATGGATTAACCCTATCTGTTTGTGCAGCGTTGCCATATGTACTTTAAAAGACAGTTGACGTGGTATTTTGTATGTATCTATTTTCCATTGGAAACTATTAAATTTCAGTGTTGGTACAAATGTCAGACCCTTTTGTAATAAAGGGTTTTCATGGGGTTTCAATTCTCATCAGACAGGTTAAAGACAGGTATAGTTTGTGCATATTTACTTTTATGCTTACCGCCCCTTCGAATCGGGTACTCTTTACTCTTTCTCCCCAGTTCGCTGCGTGTGGCCGCCTCTAAAAAACAGCAGTTTGGTTGTTTCTTGTTTGTTTTTTAGTATTGTGTCCCTCCGGTAGTTTTCCACCAAGTAGTCTTCCTGTCTGGTTTCCCCTTGTTAATCCACCACCATTATGTGTTTGTCTCCGGTCAGCTTGATCCGTGTTGTGCGTTGTGCGTCCCCTTTGTTCTCGCGGGATGTTGAATCTGACTCGTGATCTCGAGCGGCTGCGATTCCTATTGGGTACTTCTCCTGTTATACCGGACAACCATCTGTAAACCCTGTGTGTGTTGTAGTCTTCGGTTACTTTCTTAATTTTTTGTTTTTTTAAATTTGAGCAATCTTGTCTGTTTGTGTGACCAGATCTTGCATTTTTTCCAATGGCTCCACACTTGATTCATTTTGTATAATTGGTACATGTTCCATTCGTATGTTGATCTTACTATTGTATTTCCTTAATTCTTTAGCTACCTCTTCAATGACCAACGCCATCAAAATCCAGTGAGCAACGATTTAAACACACCTATCCATTTCTACAAAATTCGGGGTTATTGCGTCCGATGGTCGGAATATTGTTGATACGGAAGCCTCTTGGTATATGGCGATTCCTATAATAGTCGGACAGGAACAGTCCATGTAAGTCCAGTTCTGTCTCTTTTTTCTTCAATTGTGTTAATTCTATGACGATATCTTTGATAGTATTGGTAACTGGAAATTCGGTATGTGAGGTTTGCCACAGAACTCTTTCAACATCCTCCTCTGTTACATGCCATGTATCTGTGTAGTCAGCTTGAGATCCAATTTGTTCCTCCATTGTATGTAAATGGTGGTGCTCCGACGAGATAAATCCAATCCGAATAATATTTGTGCTAAAGTCAGGCACTCACTTCACAGATGGTATTGCCTTGGTGCTACTGCATGTGTAGATGAAGTTTATAAAAGTAGGTAGTATCCAGTGCACACATAAGGACTTTTCTTTATATAAACAAAAATAGTATTTATTCACACATAATTAAAGTGCTTACAGCGACGTTTCGGTCGTGGTTTATGACCTTTATCAAGTGAGTGTATCTCACACATGGTGACTATTAACTAGATCTGTGATCACCTAATCACATTTGCATAATTATCAGTGAAACACATAATTAACCTTAAGCTGCTAACAATAATAGAAAACAACATATAGCATGTTTAAGTTTAGATCAACTCCTTTTACAGGTGCCTAGATGATCTAAAGTTATAAAGTGCTTCTTAATAAAGTGGTACGTGCTGTGTTTAAAATATTATACGGATACCTTGTAAAAGTGATGTTAAAAGTGATAGTTTAGAAGTGATTATTTAGAATATTTAAAAATATGGCTATTTAGGCTTATTCTCACACATATGTAGTAATCAAAACTACCTTAATACTAGAAATATTAAATATGAGATAAAAATACCATATCGTAGAATATCATAGTGTCTATAGCTCATTAACACCTATTCGTTCCCAAGGTATTAATATATATTGTCAAGACACAGATCCCCATTCTTGTACCACCACACATGTCATATACATGACACATGCCCATGTGGACTTACATATATTGGAAAAACCGACTTGAGCCTGAGAATACGTATTGAGGGCCACCGTTCAGCCATAAAAACAGCAATCCGGGATAACCATAGCAATAACCGGTGGCAAAACATATCTACAAAAAACACACTACTCGGATAACTTTAAAATACATAGGAATTGACCATATACCTCACTTGAAGAGAGGAGGAGATTAGATCCAAATTACTACTACTACGAAAGAGACTTATTGGATCAATAGACTTAACACCATCAGCCCATGGGGACTCAACGAATATTGCTCCTACCGCAGTTTTCTAAATGATAGATAAAATTGTAGTGACCTGCTTAAATTTAACTTATGGATACCACCCGTAGAGTGTTCTTGACACATATATATTAATAACCTTGGGGAACGAATAGGTGATTAATTGAGCTATAGACAACTATGATATTCTACGATATGGTATTTTTATCTCATATTTAATTTCTAGTATTTAAGGTAGTTTTGATTACTACATATGTGTGAGGAATAAGCCTAAATAGCCATATTTTAAATATTCTAAATAATCCTTCTAAACTATCACTTTTTAACAATCACTTTTAACAAGGTTCCTGTATTAATATTTTTAAACACAGCACTGTACCACTTTATTAAGAAGCACTTTATAACTTTAGATCATCTAGGCACCTGTACAAGGAGTTGATCTAACTTAAACATGCTATATGTTGTTTTCTATTATTGTTAGGCAGCTTAGGGTTAATTATGTGTTTCACTGATAATTATGCAAATGTGATTAGGTGATCACAGATCTAGTTAAATAGTCACCATGTGTGAGATACACTCAGCTTGATAAAGGTCATAAACCACGACCGAAACGTCGCTGTAAGCACTTTAATTATGTGTGAATAAATACTATTTTTGTTTATATAAAGAAAAGTCCTTATGTGTGCACTGGATACTACCTACTTTTATATATATATATATATATATATATATTATATATATATATATATATATATATATATATATATATATATGGGCAAGGTCACCTTTATATTTCCGTTTTTTTTCCTCTTTAAAAAAATCCTTAATATTAACCCAAGTGTTTCAGTGTTGCATGGAAAATCTTTAATAATACCTATTTTGGTATAATCCAGTTTGTGTATGGCGTGTTCCCTGCATTTCCCCAGCACTAAAATACAGCCATAACATATTCTAGATGTGTTTTGTAATTGCTGGAAATGTGTGTGCTAATGTATCTCAGAATATGATTTGCTATATTCAGGGGCACATCTAGGCTGCCTGTGCAGAGAAAATAACATAAAAGCTTTTGTGTATGAAAATATATTATGATTTTGCTGCTAAAAGGATTTGCCAGAAATATGATTAAGAAGTAAGATTTATTCTTTCTATATCAAATGTCAGATGTAATAAACAGATGTAGATATAATCAGTTATACCAGTTTCTTTTTTCTATATTGATTACCGGTAGTAATTTTACCGAATAAAGATCCACACTCACAGGACATTCAAGAGCTGTTACACCAGCTTTTTTCATGGTAGTAATTTTGTAAATATTGTTTAAAAAGCAGAATCCAGTATTAATAAATTCTCTGTAGTTTCTTTGAAATAAATCTAATGAACTACAAAATTGGTGGTAGGAAGGGAGGAATAACCTCTGCATATGCGTGCTCTTCCTCATGGCCCAATAAGAGCACTTTCTGGTTTAATTAGCATTTAATCATCCCACATTTTGCAAGGCCAGGAGCACAACAGCTTCAGCAGAGTCACAGTTTATTAAGATTATGTCTATTAATGTAAAGCTAGGTACACATGATGCAATAATTTGGCCTGTCCGACCGTCATTTCAGTGTTTCTGTCAGTAGGGACGAATTATTGTATGTCGGCTTTATGCGGCCGCCGCTGACCGCCGTCCAAAATCGGACGAACGAACCATTGGACAGGTCGGAAAATCACAACCGATCGTGTGGTCCTCTATGGACCACACGATCGTTCACGCCTGTCAGAAGTGGCTGCTTTTGCCACGACCAACAGTCCTTCCTCCTGGTTGATGGGTCAAAAGCCTCGAACTTCCGGTCAGGAGGAGAGATTGTATAGTGTGTACTTTGCTTAAGCGTCCTTGCTTAAGCAGGAAAAATGGTAAATCAGCTTTTTAAATGCAATGTAAAGAAACATATGGCTTTACCCCGATCCATATATATGGCTTTTTATTTTCTTGTATATTTAATAATTGCACATTTTATTTATTTAGCTCATATACCTTGGTTCATCTCTCATGGTCACATTTAGAAAGTAAAACCAGAAAACAATTTGATAAGCCAGAGTTGTCAGGATTCAGATTGACATAGTGAAATGAAAAGGGGAACTTGTGCAGGCAATGGATGGTGTTACCCAAAAGCACAGTTAAAGAAGTTTCAGTTACTAAGAGTCCAAAGTTAAGTCCATACATAAATGCACAGAATATTAAAAGGACACTACACTGAAAAAATGACTTTGCCTCATGTTAATCTATAATTAAATACATGTAAATAGCACTTACTTTGATTTGCATGTGTTGCTGCATGCCTTCAATCCAGCACACATTTTGTTTAGGAGCAGTATCCCCCCCTCCCTCTTTTAACCCCTCCCACTTCTATCCGACCTGACTTTTTTCCCACAAACCAACTGTCAAGCCTGCACACAGCATACAGCATTCCAACTGTCAAAACTCTCTCACCATTCCAGCTACCAGTAAACCTACTCACAGAAGAATAGTTTTTGAGAGCAAGGAACTTGATTGACAGCTGAAATATAAGAAGATTTAGATTGGATATCTAAAGAAATAGGGGGCAGATCAACAAAAAAACGATACAGTGGTCATTGGGAAGAATTATAATTTCCAGTTATGGTCAATTTAAAATAACCTATTTTTCAGTATAGATGCCCTTTAACTTATCTTCATAGAGTTCTGGGCAATCCAAAACATATAATAAATATAATAATATAATAAATATAATAAACTACAAAGTCCAGTGGATTTACAACAATAGGGTAACAATAACACTTTAAAGTCACGTTGCGTAAAGTGTTACTTTAAGAAGGAAACAGTGTCAGTTAAATGTTTATAGTGTATTTGGAAATAACACTGCACGCTGGAGTCAAACATGCTTCTATTTGAGCCAAGAGCCTTACTGTAAGTCAATTAGACTAATTGGTATACTACATGTAGGAAATGTACATCCGGGTAGGTCGGAATTTCTGTCAGCAGCTCATTTACTAATATATGAAAACAAGTCCTGAACTGATGATCTGTGTGAGAAACCTCTACCTGGGTGCATTGTTCATGTGCCTTGCTCCTGTATATTTACAGCTTTCATGCTCTTTACTTCCAGTTTCCATATCTTTCATGTTTGTGACCTTGCAGTGTTTATGGGTTTGTCAATGAACTGGCCCACAAACTTTATCCTATTCTCTATTGTAAATGCTCCTTTGCCTGTAGAGTGACCTCTGTATACCACACTACAAAATCCCACACAGGGCTGCCAAACAAATGTGTTTGTTTTGTTTTATATACATGTTTCAACAAAATAAATAAATAGTGTTATTGACTCTATAGCACTGGTTCTTTATTTTGTCACTGTGACCATGTAATCATGTAATTTCCAATAAAAAACGCTATAACCCCTCCCCCTCCACTCACAAACAAGCTGCTGTACAGAGCAGATAACCCGTGGGGGGGGAAATGTTATTCATAATGGTTAAAACTCATGTATGTATTTATGATAATGCAGCAATGGCTGGATGATCCTAGCTCCTATTTATATTGGCAAGAGGTCAGTTACTGATGCTCGACTAATTCCACCCCCAGGATAAAGACATAATTGCACTGAAACACAACTTTGCACTTACCTTCACAAAATCAAGCATTGATTTTTTCCATTGATTTTGCACACTTTGAAGAATCAGCTCAAACAAAGGTAATTACTAGTTTCTATGAAAGCAAGAAAAATGAGACATAGCCATCTTAGATACCTTACCTAAAGCATCATTCAATTCATCTATCCCTATCATGCCCCCCCATAGATTTTTTTTATTATTCCTTCTCCTTATGCACCGCTATTTTAATTCTGTTTTCCAAAAAGTTATATCTGTTGTATTCAATTAGATCAACTGGACTTGAAATGTAGTTCTTGAAGACGTTTCGCTAGTCATATCCGACTGGCTTTCTCAATTCAGAATGACTTGTACAAGAATCTGTGGCAATTATGTACCCTGGAAAATCCCAATTAGCATCCACAGCCAGGTGTAAGGGTGTGATTAGATAGTGGCTAAGAGTTGTTATAGGAACCCAGAGTAAGGTGTTAAAACAGCATTGTACATGGCAGACAGTTGGTGTCGAACCCCCCCACCTCTATTTAGGCTTGGTTTCTTTATTTTCACATAAATGGCCTCCTTAACACCTCTCTTGAACCAGTCACGTTCCTTCGCCAGTATATTAACATTACAATCTTCAAAGGTATGTCCTTTATCCTTAAGATCTAATAACACCCTTAACACCTGGCTGTGATATGCTAATTGGGATTTTCCAGGGTACATAATTGCCACAGATTCTTGTACAAGTCATTCTGAATTGAGAAAGCCAGTCGGATGACTAGCGAAACGTCTTCAAGAACTACATTTCAAGTCCAGTTGATCTAATTGAATACAACAGATATACCATGACCTGGATGAATGAGAACCTTCACAAGCATATTTCCAAAAAGTTATTCTATCATAAAAAATATAATTAAGTGGTAACAATTTGTACATTCATTTAAAAATGAAACCAGAACTTATCACAATATCAGATCAAGGCAGGGTAATATTAATAGGTAACATAGAAGGGAAGTCAATATAATAGGTGTTAAATACCTAGGAGGCATTTCTCCTGCACACTTATTTGTTGTTTTCTGTACTGGGTATGTTCTAACAATAGTAATGTAATGACACCTACCACTAAGTAAATAACCTATTTCAGTATAGAAACGCCCCCAATATCCCATCAGCTATGAAGCAAAGTTTTATGAAAAATGTCCTGGTGATGTGTGGCAAAGATTTTTCTGATTAACTTGCGATAATTTACTACTGTTCACCCTTAGTCTACTGCTATTTGTAAATGGAAAACCTCAAACATGTTGAAAAATCTTGATACTTGTTTCCCCTCAATCAAATGTAACATTATAGTTAGTTATGTTAGTCGTTTCCCACTCACGATCTATAAAACCTTTATCACCTATACCAATGACACATTTTAATGACCCTGTCTAATTATTAAAAATTAAATTTCTACCATTAAACATAGTGCTGACTCTTTTTTTTTACAAAACCAGGTTCATCTTCTTAAATTATTCTACATGAATTCTTCACATCATTATAAAATTTATCTTTCTCCCTCGGTAAACAAATCATGTTCAGGCATGCCAATGTGTTTAACCCGGGAGATACTGAACATCTGTAATCGAGTTTTGTATCCCTCTGTGCAAGGGGGAGTGGGAGTAAAGAGGCCCATGCGTGCACCAGTCTCAGTCATACATATTCCGATTATTGGACCTTGTATGGCGGATCATATGTTTTTTGTATGATTTTCTTTCATATAGGACATGTTAGAAATGTTATTTTTGAACCAATACTGATCGTATGATGCCGTGATTGTACAATCTATATGTAAGATATTGATTGTGACAAGTGATATTTTATATATTTCCCCAAGTGCTGCCTGCTCCTTCTCTATGTAGCTCTATAGCTATTTAGTCGAGTGTGGCTGTAATAAACCATACATATATAGGCTTGATAGAAAATACGGATGCATAAGAAACATATATTCTTTGAACAATCTTTATAAACAGCCCTCTTATAATTTAGACAGGACTCCTGTTTTGTGTATGTACTAACACACTAGACATTGGATGCAGGTTATTTGCCAAGAATCACTATAAATGCTTCTGTTTACTAAAGTTAAACTGACATTATAACCGGTGAATCCTTTCACTCAGTGTCAGATCAGTTGTAATGAAACAAGAGTAAGAGTTGCTGCTTGCTAGAAAGCACAGAGAAGAATAGGATTTTCCTATTAGGTTAGGAAATTACATGATCCATGATAGTTAGAAAATGATCACAGAAAGGGAGAGGAGCCTAATCTTTGGTGACAGCTGTTTGGAAGTGTACAATATTATTTTGACCCTTTTTGGAGCAGGATTAAAAGAAGATAAATTACCATTAAGTAATAGAAAAAATATATAGATTTAAATCTTTTAGGAAGAAGTGTACCTGAAAATGTCCTTATTTCAAAGTCCTTGATCCAAAGTATGGAAAGGCACCCATAATCAGTAATTACAGATTCTGCGGTGAGGTGGGTGTGGCTTCCGGTTGTGGGCATGGCTTCCGGTTGTGGACGTGGCTAACACTATTTCAAACTTTTTGTGTGGGGGCAAGGGTAGGCAAATAGATAGATAGGGTGATCGATGGTAAATAACTAGGAAAGTGACACTGCAGGATAACAGTCAAAGGGAGGCTGGTAGATAACAGTCAAAGGGGCCTGCATAAAATATATGGGAGGGGCCTACATAAAATATATGTTCCAACTGGGTTAAGTACTTGTGATAGGTCTTCTATATAAAATGCTTGAGTTGCAGATAGAAAAACTGAAAAGAGTTCGGCAGTTGGCGAGAGTAACATAGATCTTGGAAGGTTGGTAGCTCTCCTGGTAGCTTGTGTAATACATCTCTTAAGGTGGCCATACATGTATACGATTTTACTTAACTGACCGAAAGCTCAGGCGAGGTTTGACCGATCCTGCCGGAACCGCCTCACCCATTCATCTGTGCAACCGACATGTAATCGCAAATCCCATTCATTTTGCGATCGCATGTCGGTCGCATAGAAGAACGGAATAGGCCGTTCCGGGAGGATCGGTCGAAAGTCACAGGAGCGCTTAACTCTGGTCATCCATTTGTGTTTGAAACAATTGGCTTGTTGACCTGATCTGCCTGGAGGCAATTTGGGATTGGCAATAATGGTAAGTAGGGTGGAGAGGCGCTCCGGAGTGTCAAATCTCTTAGTTACATTTTCCCATATAGTGCTAGTACATTGTGTAGAATATAAAAGGGCTTTTTTGTTAGTCTTATGTTTTGGTTTTTGGAGGTCATTTCTGTCCCATATTAAAACATTTACATTAATATCGGGTGCCCAGTCCTGTTCTATGGAGGACCAGATGGCTGATTTTTGTGGATATGACCAATGTGCTATAGCACGCATTTGTGCTGCCTCATAATATTGTTGGAAACTTGTAGCTGCTAGGCCTCCGTGGGCTCTTTGAGCTACCAAAACCGTTTGGGGAACTCTTTGCCTTTTGCCCTGCCATAGAAGTTTAAAACAAACAGGGAGCTTCAATGAAAGTTCTTATCGTTAAAAATTGGGCTAATTTTGGCCCAACCAATCAGATCTTATTTAACATTTGAAAGCTTACATCTGATTGGTTGAGGCAAAATTAACAACATTTTTAACGATAAGAACTTTTATTGAATCTCCCTGATTGTGTTTGAAAGTCTCGTAATACTTTAGAGGCGATTAGTACTGGAAGAGTCTCAAAATAATAATGAATTCTAGGGAGAATGTTCATTTTAAGGGTGGATAACCTGCTAAACCAGGAAATGGGCAATCTCTGCCAGCGAGATAGATCATTTTGGAGTTGTGTAAATAGCTTGGGATAGTTGGCTGTGTATAGAGTGTGATAAGAAGGGGTGAGCAAGACACCTAGATATTTAATATGGTTTGTCTTCCAGTTTAGTGGGTATTTGGTATTTGGTAGACAATGTTGGGTTGGGGATATTAATAGATAGGGCTTCCGACTTATGTTGGTTCATTTTGTACCCTGATAAAGCTCCGAATAAAGAAAGTAGGGAAGTCAGGGTTGCCAAGGATGGTTCGGGGGAAGTTAGGGTAAGGAGGACATCGTCAGCATAGAGGGAGAGTTTGAATTCCCCATATGGAAACTGGACCCCTCTAATATTTGGGGTTCTGACATGGGCCGCTAAGGGTTCTATGCAGATTACAAAGAGTAGTGGAGAGAGGGGGCATCCCTGGCGTGTTCCGTTGTATTGATTGAAAGATTGAGAATTTGCATGGGGAAGTTGTACCAGGTAGGTTTAGAATATAGGTTTGAGATGGCTTGTAAGATATTGCCGTCTAGACCAAAAGATTGTAGGGTAAGACATAAGTACCTCCAATCTATACAGCCAAATGCTTTCTCCGCATCTAAACTTAAAATTAGGGCTTCTTGTTTAGTGCGATTTATTATATCAATGAGACCCACTGTCCTGCGTGTGTTGTCGTACTATTGCCTGCTGTGGATGAATCCGACTTGGTCAAGATGGATAATTTTAGGGAGTAGTTGGGAGAGTCTATTCGCTATGAGTTTAGTGTATAACTTGAGGTCAGTTTTGAGGAGGGCTATTGGTCTGTAGTTTTGGCAGTGTGGGATCTTTACCGGGCTTGGATATAACTATAACGTAGGAATGGGTCATTGATTGGGGATAGGATTGCCTGTTAAGAATGAATTGAACAAGTTTAATAATCCAGTAAATTGTTGAAGGTCTTATAGTAACCATATGTAAAACCATCTGGTCCTGGGGATTTTTTTGGTGGGGATTCTTTGAGAGCATTTTTAAGTTCTAGCATAGTAAAAGGGGTGTTTAACTGAGGGGATTCTTCATTGATTTCAAAATATTCTTGGATAGCGCGGCAGATTCAGTCGCCAGTTATAAGTTCTTGGATTTTGAGTGGCAAGTATTACATCTAATTCAATTGGGGTGTGGTCTGACCATGAGATAGGATGCATTTTATATCTGTATGGGTTTTTCAGTATGGGGCTAGTTCCTATTAGGAGGTCTATGCGGGAGTGGGAGCGGTACAGGTGTGAAAGAAGAAAGTGTAGGCCCAGGATTGGGGATGTCTAACCCTGTAGAGATCACATAGATTGTGGGATCGCAATAACTGGCATAGTTGCCATGCCTGTCGGATTTCGCGGTTCTGATCTTGTCTCGAGAGAGTGAATCTATCCATTCCAGGGGATAAAACTGAATTGAAAACCCACCCACTATTTTATATGGGCAATGGTAGTTGTTAAGTTTACGCAGAACTTTTTTAAGGAAGGGAAGTTGGCCCATGTTAGGGGTGTATATATTCAGAAACAATATTGGGACATTATTTAATGTACCTTGAAGTAGTAAATATCTGCCCAAGGTATCCTGTTCTATATGGTTAGGTTGGAACTTACAGGACTTATGAAATAAAATTGCTACACCCGCCTTTTTATTGGTGGATGATGAGAAATATTGGGTCAGAAATTGGTGTTAGCTGTTTTAACTCTTTACGGGTTATCTGTTGTATTCAATTAGATCAACTGGACTTGAAGTTAGTTGATCTAATTGAATACAACAGATATACCATGACCTGGATGAATGAGAACCTTCATAAGCATCTTTACGGGTTAAGTGTCTTTTTTGTGGGGTGCTTTTACATGTAAGGAACATATCTTAACCATATTACAATACCGATAACAATTGCTTTATATTGAGCACATATGAGCATAGAACTTACCGCCTGTAGACATGGCATCCGACTGCATGCCATGTGGTGGGTGGGTCGGATGGTGGCAACAGAGGGAGAGAGCGAGGAGGAGGTAGTCACTCTTCATGGACACTCAGCACTCCCAGCCCGCCGAGCATGATAGATAGTCTAGAAAGATATAAAGCAGTGTAAGAATGACAAATAACGTACAATAAAAACTGTAAATATTAACTAAATATATAACTATATCTAACATCCTGGATGGAAATATCATTTCCAGTTAAAGACAGTTGTAGTATTTGGCAGTACTTCAGGATTTGGGAAGCCTAAGTTTCTTTTTTGGGGGAAACAGAGGGAGGCAAGCAACAAGAGGGGGGGTATTACTCTCCAGAACGATGGCCTGCATCCAAGGCGTTTCCCCCAAGTCTCTTTAAACTAAAAAAAAAGGGAGGGGGGAGGGAAGGTGCTTTGGTATCTGCGTACTGTTTGTCATTTCAACTGTGAGAGCGCCCTGGATTCCTTTGGTTTATAATATATATATGATAATGGAATGTCCCGATGCCTCAGTATGGTTCAATGAGATTTTGGTGGCATGCGGTGGGGGTTTGTGTCCCAGGCCAGGCCAGGCCCGTGCGCTCCCAGCCCTCACAAAAGTCTCACTCTGCCTCATGGGAGAAGCACCCCTGAAAAAAAAAGAATGCCTATAATACCATACTAAGCATAATAATAAAACAAAGGGTTTGAAATGCAAAATGCTGCTGGTATTTTTGTCGAGTCAAGAGTGGTATAAATAGGCCCTTAATTTCACAGTGGCTTTCTGACTTGCCGAACCTTTTGTATCATACAACTTGTTTAACTACTTATTAATAAGTAACCTGCATTCTCAGAGGAACATAAAGCAAAAAAGTAGAACTGGAGTTGACAATGCACTAAAGCTAGGTACACACAGTACAGATTTCTGAAAGATGACAGACAGGATCTGCAAGATCCTGTCTGCCATCTTTCAAAGATCTGCATACACACAGTCCCGAGCGTTCTCCCTATGAACTTCATAAGGAGAACGCTCGGGACTGTGTGTCTCCATCGGCCGATGGAAATTTTCGGCCTTTCCCGAACGAGCGTACGGCCGACCCGATCGTTCGCGGCCGCGCGCTCGTTCGGGAAACGAACGTACACACAGTAACGATAAAGTCCCGATACCGTCGGATCCGACGGTATCGGGGCTTTATCGTTACTGTGTGTACCCAGCTTAAGATACTAAAAGGTACTTGGTACAGTATGTGTGTTTATTTTCATCGCCATTGTCTACCTCTTCCCAAAGAACAGCAAGAACAAAGGAAAGGTGACAATGATGAGATAAGAAAAGATAAGAAGGCAAAATGAGATTATAAGAAAGAAATGAAAAATTAACTAAAATTTTTTTTATGATGAACACAAATATGATAATTGTTGATCAAACTTTCAATTATATACCATCTATAAATACCTCCTGGCATTCACAGGGCACATGTTGTATCACCTAGGGGGTAAGCTTGATATTAGCCATAAAGCAGGTAGAAGTACTCAGCAGGAAGTCTGTCCTTTGAAGCTGTTTTATTTCCTAGTGCTGAACAATCTGAAATCAATACAAGCAAACCACAACACTTCTTGTACAGGATAACAGCAGGGGGAATACAATTTATACTTCTAAATCTGGATTTAACATTAAAAGGGAAAGGGGTCATTTTAAAAAGCTTTCAGCTGCTGAGCTCTAAAAGAAAAAGATTGCTCTAAAGTATTTATATTGCTGTATATAATATGTGTGTGTATGTATATATATATTACACAAAAGTCTCCAGCACTCAACTATACATATAAGCATAAATTAATTAGATATCACGATCAAACAAGTATGCAAGCAACGAAGGGTGATTACCTGCACTAAAGTTAAAATGGATACGTTTAGTTACATAGTTTGTACAAACTTGCGTCAGCTGATGCGCCACTTCAAGGCAGTTCCCAGCATCAGTCCTAACCTAATGAGTAAGTTCAATCCCTGGGGGAACAAGACCATACCTGCTTCTCTCTTTATTTAGTATGACCTATACCAAGGAATCATGGGAGCTTACAGAGCTTCTAACCTCTTTTTTATCTGGACTGCCTTAAAGGGGCGGGGGAATAAATTTACCCAGGGAGCAAAGCATATAAAATCGAGCTTAGCCGTATTGCCCTTTATTATCTACAATACAAGAATATGCAGCTCAAACCTTTTTTTAAATTACTTTCAGATGCGGTGCAAAGGAGTACCGACTTAATACATTACACAAAAGTCTCCAGCACTCAACTATACATATAAGCATAAATTAATTAGATATCACGATCAAACAAGTATGCAAGCAACGAAGGTGATTACCTGCACTAAAGTTAAATGGATACGTTTAGTTACATAGTTTGTAACAACTTGCGTCAGCTGATGCGCCACTTCAAGGCAGTATCCCAGCATCAGTCCTAACCTAATGATAAAGTTCAATCCATCCTGGGGGAACAAGACCATACCTTATATATATATAAAAACCAGTTTCACACCGCACACAGGTTTTAATCTTCAGCTTTCTTTATTTCACATTAGCACAGTAAAGCGTACAACGTTTCGGGTTGGCACACCCCTTCCTCAGGTCCAAAACGGCTATCACATGTGATCCAATCCCATATCCCTATATACCCTCCCCCACAGGATCTGACATCAATAGTCCAACCTATTAACCCCGTTAACATAACCATTAACCTAAAGTACCTTTAACTACCCTCTTTTTTATATTTTTTATTTTAAGGAAGATATGCATGGTTCCTTTCAACTTGGATATTTATAGATAATGATACAAATCGTAGTCTCTATTGAGACCCAAAGGATGTAGACTTTGTAGCTGGTGTACCCACCAGACTTCTCTCCTTTTTAATTTTAACACACAGTCACCTCCCCTATCTCCCAGGGGAACTACCTCTAATACTCTATATTTTAAATCCTTTTCAGTATGTCCCAACTCTCCAAAATGTTTAGGTGCCGGTAATCTAATTTATTTTTTCCGAATGCTGGAGCGATGCTGAGATATTCGGGACTTTACCATCTGGGTGGTTTCTCCCACGTAGATGAGACCACACGGACACCACAAGGCATATACCACATATGAAGAATCACAAGTGCAAAATTCTCCATTTTTATATTCCTTGCCCGTCCGTGGGTGCTTGAAAAAGGGTCCCTTGACCACAAATCTGCACTGCACACAATGTAGGCAAGGGTACATCCCACATCTATTGGACCTCCTGGTGTTACTCTCATCATTTTTCCTGAAAGTGGCTCTCACCAAACGGTTACCTATAGAGAACCCCTTAAGGTAAGAGATGAGTGGCGGTGATTTAAATTCCTCAATCTCCGGATATGATTCACTTAACATATGCCAGTTCTGTCTGATCACCTTATTAACAAGATTGCTGCCCACCACATAATCCATAATTAAGGGGATTCTCCTTTTTTTAGTATTAGTTTCTTTTGGTGTGTACCCTTCAATTCTTTCTGCTTTTAGTGCAGCTCCCTCCAGGAGTTTAAATGGGTACCCCCTCTCAGCCAATTTCAAGTGCATCTGATTATGTTGCACCCTCCTAGTTCCATCCTTACTTACAATCCGATTCACCCTCTTGAATTGACTGATCGGAATCTCTTGACATGGGGCGGATGAAAGCTCCCATATGCAAGAATCTGATTCCGATCAGTGGGCTTCGTATACAATTCAGTACTGAAACCTCCATCATTTTTAATTTTCCCATCCAAAAAATTGATCTCAGCATCATTAAATTCTAAAGAAAACCTGATCTCAGGATGAACTTTGTTAACTTGTTCATGGAACTGGCGTAAAGATCCAACGTCGCCCCGCCATAAGAGGAAGACATCATATATATATCTCCACCAGGCAAGGCAATGCCTGGTGAAGGATGTTAAACCATAGATGAAGTCTCCCTCAAGCCAAGCCATGAAGGCATTGGCGTACGACGGAGCGACGTTGGATCCCATCGCCGTTCCTCTCATTTGCATATAGTACGACTGATCAAACCTGAAATATGATCTGTGTAATATCAATCTCAAGCACTCAATAAAAAAAATCAACTTGTGCCTCAGTGTAACCTCCACACCTCTCCAACAACCGGTGGCAAGAAGCCAACCCGTCCCTATGAGGTATGGACGTGTACAAAGATGACACATCCATAGTGGCCATAATGATATTCCCCCAATCATCACATTTAATATTTTTTAATCTTTCCAAGAAATGAGATGTATCTCTAAGATATGCTTGCGTGCCCTGTACTAAGGGCGCAAGAATCCCATCCAGCATAGTGGCCATAGGACTAAATACAGAACCTATGCCAGCAACAATAGGTCTCCCGGGTGGCTGGACGGGATTCTTGTGCACCTTGGGCAAGGCATACAAGACCGGAGTGATGGGGTGATTAACAGTTAAAGTAGCCTTTAAATCCTCAGAGATAATGCCAAATTTAGTGACACTAGATAAATATACATCAATTTCTTTTTTTATGTCCCCTAAGGGATCTCTCTCAATTTTACAATATACCTTCATGTCCCCCAATTGGCTTCTTATCTCCTGGAGATAATAATCAGTGTCCATTATCACGATTGCACCCCCTTTGTCGGAGGGTTTAATCGTGATATTGGACCTGCATTCCAATGTTTCTAATGCTTGATATTCCATCATACTAAGATTTTGTATCCTAGATAAACAATCAATTTTTTCTAAACCTAAATTCATATCATGTTTAACTTTATTAACATAACTTTCAATCCCAACATAAGTAGTAGGCGGCACAAAGTTACTTTTTGTAACTTCCCACTGATTGAGTTGTTAATTTGTCCAGCCCTTCAGCGTGGGTCGCCCCAGGTATAGGGGGTTTGTGTAGAAAATGTGCTTTTAATCTTAAGCGGCGAAAGAAGGAGTACAAGTCAATGTCCAATTTGAAGGGGTCCAGTTTTGTCACTGGACAGTAACCCAATCCCTTGGATAGCACAGTAAGCTCAGATGCAGTTAGACTTACTTTAGACAGATTAATGACAGCTACTTCCTCCTGGGACACAATTCTCGTCTCGGTTGCGGCTCCCTCCGATCGCGGTTGGGGCCTGCGTCTTCCCCGCCTACACGGTCTCCTACGGCGTGCGGAAAAGAGCATCCCCCGTTTCTCTCTCCAACTCTTAATTCCGGATCCGAACGCCAATGGCGTAATCTTTCCCATGTCTCGCGAGACCAGTCATACACGTGACCTCGCTCGTAATCCTCGTCGTCACGGGCGAACTTCGTTCTCTTGAAGTCCTCCCCTTTCCTCCTATAGGTCAACATCCGTTGCTCGAGGTCCACCCCCAGTTTAGCAAACTCCTCACTCGGCAGGTTTGCATTCAATTCCAATTCCAGGGTCCCGATCTTAGCTTTGAGTGTGTTTAACTCCTCATTAATGAATTCTAGATTCAACATCATAATATCAAGTGAACATTTATTCAAAATCCGGGTGAACTTGTGTTTAAATGTATCATTCTCCATAAACAAAGTGGGACGTAAATTGACCCGTAACCCACGTGGAATGCGGTTTTGTTTACAATATTCAGACAACGTGAGCGCATGTAGCTCCATGTCTATCTTCCGTTTGTTCAACATCTCCAGTCGTCTCCTGCCTGCTATGGAAGCAGGTGTAGTTAGGAACTCACTGGAACCTTGGATATCTCCCAATATCCTGTTAATGTCACTGTCTGTGTAGGAGAACAGCTGTGGCTCCATCAGGGTGCAAGTATATCAGCAATATATACAACAATCAGAGAAGGTACTGCACACCTTATATCTTCATCTACCTGGTGCTTGTGTGGAGGAGATCGGCTGTATTACTCCCAAAATATCCAGAAAACCAGTTTCACACCGCACACAGGTTTTAATCTTCAGCTTTCTTTATTTCACATTAGCACATGTAAAGCGTATAACGTTTCGGGGTTAACCCTAAAGTGACCGTGTGTTAAAATTAAAAAGGAGAGAAGTCTGGTGGGTACACCAGCTACAAAGTCTACATCCTTTGGGTCTCAATAGAGACTACGATTTGTATCATTATCTATAAATATCAAAGTTGAAAGGAACCATGCATATCTTCCTTAATAATAAAAAATATAAAAAAGAGGGTAGTTTTAAAGGTACTTTAGGGTTAATGGTTATGTTATACGGGGTTAATAGGTTGGACTATTGATGTCAGATCCTGTGGGGGAGGGTATATAGGGATATGGGATTGGATCACATGTGATAGCCGTTTTGTACCTGAGGAAGGGGTGTGCCAACCCCGAAACGTTGTACGCTTTACATGTGCTAATGTGAAATAAAGAAAGCTGAAGATTAAAACCTGTGTGCGGTGTGAAACTGGTTTTATATATATATAAAGGTATGGTCTTGTTCCCCCAGGGATTGAACTTTACTCATTAGGTTATTTTAATATGGGGTATTCCTATTGGCTGCTAGAATACAGTCGGCCACTATTAGAGTAATATGACAATTTATAATAATTGTGCTAACCTGGAAGCTGATCATTGTGAGCACTGCTGCTAACAGGACAGGAGAAAGAGACAGAGAGACAGAGAGAGAGAGAGAGAGAGACAGAGCGAGAGACAGACAGAGAGAGAGAGAGAGAGAGAGAGAGAGAGAGACAGAGAGATAGAGAGAGACAGAGAGTGAGATAGATAGAGAGACAGAGAGAGAGAGAAAGAGAGAGAGAGAGAGAGAGACAGAGAGAGAGAGCACAGAGAGAGAGAGAGAGACAGAGACACAAACAGGGAGAGAAAGAGACAGACAGAGAGAGAGAGAAACACAGAGACTGTACACTAAAGCCAAAAATAACATTTAGACACTTACCAGCATAAGAAGGAAACTAAAGAAATCCTTTAGTAAAGCAGCCTGTAGGAGAAAGAAAAGTCTTCAGTAAAGCAGTGTCGTTTGGCCACGCCCACCCGCTCCCACTACACATTGCATCAGGATGTGAAGCTCTCTCCCACAATGCAATACAGCAGGATATAACTCTAAAGCATCCTGATACTCTCTCCCACAATGTTCCCTGCTGTTGACATTAGTGAGCTGACATTTCAGGTTCTAACGGTCCTTCTTCTTCCCAGGATGCACCACATCCTTGGAATGTTCCTAACAGTAATTTCTACTGATTGGCTGTTGGATGGGTCAAAGATGCTCAGTTCTCTACTGAGCAACTGAATCAACCCAGGCGCTGGGTCAAGGGCAAGACCATAACGATCTCTAGTAGGGGTCCTGCAAACAGGAAGTCAGTATTTCATTTGCTTTTAATTTATAGACAAACAAAATGCAGAATTGGAAGGTTAAGGTCATTGGGATGGAAAAATACTGCTCTTTTTTCTGAAAAGTACATGTATTTGCACTGAACTTACCCTTTAAGCTTATAAAAGAGGAAAGGGGACAAAGCGTCCAAAATTCTCTAGGGCCAGACTATTCACAATATGCTCTTGTTTTGGAATTGTAATATAAAAACAATTGAAATATAGAATACAGCCATCACACTGGAATAACAAAATAAATAAATATAAGGGAATAAATGAACTATCAGGGAGATTCAATAAAAGGTCTTATCGTTAAAAATTTCAAAAATTTCAAATGTTAATTAAAGGGCATGTCCACCCCCAAAACTATAATCCCCCCCGGTAGTCCCCCCACAAAGTCCCAAAAACTGCCCACCAGGAGGATAGCAGAGTCCATATATATTTTATATATATTTTAGAAAGTGTCCCAAACTTTACTTACCTTCCCTCTTTCCTCCGCCGCACTGAACTCCCGGCAGCCCCATCCATGATTGGCTGCCGCTCAGCCAATCACAGACGCGACTGCCGGTCCCGCCCCTCTGCTTGTATTTTCTCGCAAGCAGAGGGCCTGGCAGTGTGGCGGAGGAAAGAGGGAAGGTAAGTAAAGTTTTGGGCACTTTCTAAAATAACAAATATAGCGGTTGGGGCTGGGGGGACAGGGGGAATGATATATCAAATTTTTTTTTTTCAAGGGTGGACATACCCTTTAAGATCTGATTGGTTGGGGCAAAATTAGCAGCATTTTAAACGATAAGAACTTTTATTGAATCTCCCTGTATGTTTATCATTAGACTTTCCATCAATCTTAATTAAATAGAAGTGGAAGATATTTAAAAACAAAATCTGATCAAACCTAGAATCAACTCTATTTCTTATAGAAATCCATGTGAAAGGGACAAATCCACAATCTTATGTCTGCAAAACTAAGCACATAAAAATACACAATCTGCAGGCCTTGAAAGGATCCCGTTCTGACTACATTATGCATATTAGCTGACTTTTAATACAGATTGGAACTTTCAAGACGTTTGCGCCTAAACAAATTAGGGAAACCCCTATCTTTCAGAAATAAATATATTGTTTGTAGTGCTGTATCATATTTATATATCCTTTAGTGCTATATACAAAAACAATAATCTCTCCTAAACAAGTAAGCATGAATGGAAAACTAGAACTATATACAATATACATATAAAATATAATGTAAAACAGTTGTAGCCTTCCAAATGTTGTGTAAATGATCCCAGAATGGATTTAATATCCATATAATTGGAATTACAGTGCATTGACTTTAAATACTAAGAGAAAGATGAAAAGGGAAGAAAGGTTACAGAGCCAAATCCACAGATTGCTCTTGGAACAATTGAGACCTTGAAATAAAGGATAATAATGTTATTATCTATGACAATGTCAGATCAAAATGGCCAAACCCATAAGTCAGGACTTGTCATTAAATATGAGTTACAGAATTTACACAGATTTATATTTCTGTAATTTTCTTATAGTGGCTGGGCACATATATATATCTTATTATTACGCACATTATTCCATTACTCCTATGCACACGTCTTAAAGAAAATGCTTTCATTTATGTTTTGATTATAATTATCTTGATTCTGTTAGCAAAGTAAACACAGTAAACATATGTGATTATCTTATTAAACAAGATAATAAAATGGAAAGTAGCCAAGTTTATGGGTCATTTATTTTCTTTATTGATGTGGTCTTATGCTTATGGAATTACAGTGGACCCCTAATTTTATTTTCAGGCACTGTTTATTTTTATTAGAAAATGCACAGTGTTCAAGTGCACAGGTTCAATTAAGTCAAGAATCCATTTGTTTCTTTTCCTCTTTATTTGGGAAATGTACTGACACGAAAGTTCAATGCAGTAGCGGAGGTTGTATTGTTTAAGGCTACTTTCACATGAACAGCAAACCTGAGCTGTTCAAGATGATTGCCCATAAAGAAACACTACATGAAGCATTTCTCTATCAGCAACCGTCAGGGAAAAAGTAGGTTTAAAGTGTATGTATACTGAAAAAATGACTTTGCATCATCTTAATCTATAAATAAATACATGTAAGTAGAGCTTACTCTGAGGTGTGTGTGTTGCTGCATGCCTTCAATACAATACTTGTTTTGCTCCACTTACCTGACTATTTTCCCACATACTAACTGTCAAACAGCATACAGCACACTAACTGTCAAACCATTCCAGCTACAGCAAAACTGCTTACAGAAATGCTAAAACTTAAGATGTTTCCGATTGGATATCTAATGAAATAGGGGGCAGATCAACAAAAAAATGGTACAGTGATAGTTGGGATGAATTAAAGTTTCCACTAATGGGCAATTTAAAAAAACAAATATTCCAGTGTACATACCCTTTAAGGCACCAGTGCTTTTTTGCCTTACTTACTTAAGTTACAGCTTTTCCAACCATTCAAAAAAAAAAATTTAGTCCACAATAAAAAGGTATCACCATACATTACAGTTCTCATCTATTTACTACAACCATTCAAACTAACACAAAATGCCACAAACTGGACAGATCCTTTATTTCATGGACAACAGTTTAAATGGACACTATAGTGAAAAAATGACTTTACCTCAACTTAATCTATAAATAAATACATGCAAGTAGCACTTACTCTGAGGCATGTGTGTTGCTGCATGCCTTCAACCGAGCACATGTTTTGCTCAGGAGCAGTATCCCCTTCCCTCTTTTAACGACTTACACATCCATCTGATCTGACTTTTTTCCCACAAACCAACTGTCAAATGCCTATAGCATTCCAACCGTCAAAACTCTGTTACCATTCCAGCTACAGCAAAACTGCTCACAGAACAATAGTTTTTTAGAGCAAGACACTTAATTAACAGTGCTTTGTCTCGTTTTCTGGGTTTCTCAGCTCCTACTTCCAGTATCCAGCTTCCTCCTTCCAGTAAATAGTACCTAGCCCTCCTGCTACAAGTATCCAGCCCTTCTGCCCCCAAGTATCCAGCCATCCTGTTTCCAGTATCCAGCCCTCTTGCCTCCAGTATTCAGACTTGTTGGGGAAAGGATTTGATTTTGGTCTTTTTACTTTTTATACCTCTTGTTGCAATGGCTTCCCTTTTTTACAATGAAATCAATGCTAGTCTCCATCTTCCACTAGGTTCTTTTGTGTTAGTGATTTGGCTTTTTTTATTTCCTTTTTCTCCCATTTTCCACTGTCCTTTGTCATGAATTCTAATTTGTGTTTGCCTGTGCTCAGTTTTTTTTCTGCAGGTCATATCTTAAAAGTGTGATGACCTTGTTCTTTTAAAGCCTCATTTAGAGTTTGCTCATTAAAACTACAGGATCCCTGCTACACTGTAAAGTTTGCTTTGGGCCATGTCCTTGCTTTTACTATTGATTTCCAAATCTAAAAAGTAGCTTTATTATTCAAAAAAGTCTTACTTGTACTTCCAAAACCACCAAAACCACATTTCCAGCATTTTTTTCCTTATTTCCCATTTCCTTCTGCAGTCTTTAGAAATCAGCAGGACTTTTCAATGTTGGACCTTAATATAAAACTTTCAGATTTGTTGTTGTTGTTGTTTTTCTTTATATATATCGCTGCATTTCCTGGCAAAAAAAAGTCAGCAAGGAAAATTATCAAAATAATTTTGCCATGAAAGTCCTTGAATGCAAAAATGCTTTTTACAGTTTTCACAGTACATTTTTTTTTAAAAAGTGTTAAACAAATTGAGTCCCATATACAACGCTCATGTACTTGAAAGGAAAACTATAGTTCATTAAAATATAAAATGTACCTGGGGTAGGGGGGTAGGATTGCTAATGCTTCAATGCTATCTTTTATAAAGCACAACCCAGGACACTAACATGGCAGATGAAAACTGTACAAACTAGTGCTCCTTAATGAAATAGTATTGGGGGTTGGAACAATCAATCCTACTTCCCTACCTATTGTACTTATGAAAAAAGATAGTTATTACAGTGTAGTTGTCCTTCAATGCTCTACGTAACCAGACAGATTTATATTCACAATAAAAGCCCATTTACAATTTATGCCACCATTTACCAGTTTTTGCAGCCATTACCCAGACAGCACTAATTACATGTTCTTGTTTTTAATTACTTATACCCATAAATTGGAAATACCTTGAGACAGTTACTGCATAATTTTAGACTGCTTACTAATTTGCCTCCTAGTATTAGTAATATCCTAGTATTAACAAATAATAATAATTTGTCTATCCAAAATTCCTGAATGGTTTCCATATAAACAATACCATCTTTTTAATTTACAATGTTCTAGTTGCAGCATTTGACATTTTATCAATCAGCGGTTGAGGGCCAGCTATATGCTATCCTTTAGGCACAACATCTAGATATCACATTCCATAAAAATAGGAATTATCTTTTGTTTGCCATCAAATGTAACTCCCTCAGCACCCACTGGTAGATTATATCAGAGCCTGCTGCTTTATCATTCTTTATCCTATTTAATCCTTTTTGTATTTATTCTTGTTTTAGACAGAAGGATTTCAGATATGTTGATGGGATGAAGCAATATCAAGTGTTTCTTGGCAGTTGTTGATTTCTTGTGCACACTAAACAAAGCAGTCCAGCCATTTACTCACCTACAGTACTTACTGTTTAGTCAAACACTGGCCATATACCTGGCCAACGCTACATCAATTTAATGTTCATTCTGACCACTACTTCAAATTTATTGTAACATTGCACCAGGTACAGGTTTCTTATCTTGTGGCATTACTGCAATGTTCCTGGGCAGATAATACTTTTCTACCAACATGACGCCTGTTGACGAATGCTCTTTTGATCATTTATTAAAGGAGAGTAAAAGTTTAATATTACATGTAAGGGCAAGTATACACTTATTTTTAAATATAATTTTCATTAAAAACAAACGATTTTTCAGTCTAGTTGACTTAAGATACATGTAGAGATATTATTGGATGATTGGGGGCTGATAATATAGTCATGTCCGATAATTGTTTGATTCTGTCAGTTTGATTTCATCATTGGATACCATTATTATCAGCCAATGACATCTCTTTGCTTATGACTACCATTTGTTCAATGAAGATTTTTGTTACAATACTGTTACTAGTCAGTCTTAAGCATTCATTAACCCCCAGGGTTTTTGCAAACCTGCCCACCGACAGGTTTGCAAAAATGTCCCAAGTTTTGACGTCAAACTGATTAAGTTGGTCAAAATTTCGGTAGTACCTGAAACCAGGTTAAAGGCAAAACTCCAGTACATCTGGCTTGTAACAACATTTTTATAGAACCAGGGAGACTGACAACTACAAGCACTTAGAGACACAGCTTTTAAAGGATAACTAAACTTTTTTAAAACGTATGCCTTTCTCTCCAGAACCCCTATACATTGTTAGATACTTCCTATTAAGTTGCATCCTATATAATAAAATACTAACTGCTTCATCCATGCTGTGGTCTGTGTGTGTGTCACAGCAATTCCTATGGACTCACCACTAGAGGGAGAGTCTCTGCAGTTCCTATTGACTCACCACCAGAGGAAGAAACTCAGGAAAAACACGGAGGCAGAACACGAAAATTACACAGACCGCAGGTAGGGTTGCTTGGGACAGGGGGGGGACTCTAGATTTGGGACAGTGGGGGGGGCCTGGATTTGGGACAGAGGGGGGCCTGGATCTGGGACAGAGGGGTCCCTGGATTTGGGACAAAGGGGGTGACCAAGGATTTGGGACAAAGGGGGTCCTTGGATTTGGGACAGAAGGGGGACCCTGGATTTGGGATGAAAGGGCTGGATGTTGGACAGAGGGTGGTGACCCTGGATTTGGGACAAAGGGGGGCTGGATTTAGGACAGAGGAGGGGCCCTGGATTTGGGACAGTGGAGGGACACTGTATTTGGGACAGAGGGGGACCCTGGATTTGGGATAGGGGGGCTGAATTTGGGACAGAGGGGTGACCCTGGATTTTGGATAGGGGGGCTGGATATGGACAGAGGGGGACCCCTGGATTTTGGACAGAGGGGGGCCTGGATTTGGGACAGAGGGGGGCTCTAGATTTGGGGCAGAGGGGGGAGTCTGGCCTTGGGACACTGAGGGAGGACTCTGGCCTATGGACACTAAGAGGGGACTCTGGTCTTGGGACCTGGATGAGGGGGGCTATGGCCTTTGGACACTAAGGGGGCACTCAAGGCTTCTAGTGCCTGTTATTGTAATGGGATTAATGTCTAGTTTACTAATAAAGGCTTCCACTTTGTTACCAGTACTCACAGCCCATGAAGTCTTCAAAGAGCCTTGTGAGCACATGTACCTATTGGCCATGCCCCCTAAACTAACTATTATTTTTTTTTATTATTATTATTATTATTAATTTGGCTTGAAAAAGCCAAATTACTGTTCTTTCTATTTCTTCTTTTTCTTCCGTTTTATTCTTCCGCTTTTTTGGACCGTATCTCCTCCCACAGTTTTTGAGCTAGAGACATAAATTCGGTACAGACGTGCGGGGAGAAGTGTGCTATCTTCTAGCTAAGGAATCCGCAGAAGCGTTACGGCGTTATCGGCGAATTTCCGGGCATTTTTTCCCATAGACTATAATGGTAACAATCCTCAAATGTGGATATTTCAAAACAGTTTTTTTCATGGTCATAAACACAAATGGTGATACCCCCAACCCCCCACACAGACCCAGGTACACCCACCTACTGACCTACCTTTCCATTCCCATGGAAGCCATATTTAAAGGGTAACTAAAGTCAAAAAAACAAATTTAGATTTATCCTCAATAAAAGATAGTTTTATGGTTATAAACACAAAAAAGACATACCCCCTCAACCAGACCCAGGTACACACACCTACTAATCAACTTATCCATTACTGTGGCAGCCATACTTAAAGGGTAACTAAAGTAAAAAAAAACTAATTTAGATTTATTCTTAATAAAAGATAGTTTTATGGTTGTAAACACAAAAAAGATATACCCCCTCAACCAGACCTAGGAACACACACCTACTGATCTACTTATCCATTACTGTGGAAGCCATACTTTAAAGGGTAACTAAAGTCAAAAAAGCAAATTTTGATCAATAATGTTTTTGAGGATAAATTTAGATTTATCCTCAATAAAAGATAGTTTTATGGTTGTAAACACAAAAAAGACATACCCCCTCAACCAGACCCAGGTACACACACCTACTGATCTACTTATCCATTACAGTGGCAGCCATACTTAAAGGGTAACAAAAGTAAAAAAACTAATTTAAATTTATCCTGAATAAAAAATAGTTTTATGGTTGTAAACACAAAAAAGACATACCCCTCAACCAGACCCAGGTACACACACCTACTGATCTACTTATCCATCTACTTTAAAGGGTAACTAAAGTCAAAAAAGCAAATTTTGATCAATAATCAAAAAAATTTGTTTTTTTAACCCCCAACGTGATACAGCTATACACAGCTACTGACCTACCCCTCCATTACTGCTGTAGCCATACTTAAAGGGTAACTAAAGTAAAAAAAAATAATTTTGACCAATCATAAAAAAAAATTTTTTAACTCTCAACCCGACACGGGTACACACACCTACTGATCTATTTATCCATTACTATGGCAGCCATACGTAAAGGGTATCTAAAGTAAAAAACCTGATATGAATACACACACACCAACTGACCTTCCTTTAATGCATGTGATATATTTAAAGGATGAGTAAAAAACAACAATGTCCTCTTCATTGACATTATTGAATTTAAAAATCTGCAGCACAAACCCACAAATTCCCTTCCAAAATGCAGTCTTTCAAGCCAAATTCAAAGTTTATACTTAAACTTTCCCTTTCTAGTTATTATTATTGTATATTTATATAGATGTAGATATATGTAGATTTATATCTTCCGTGGCGCTTTACAGTTGCATTAATATACACAAGGAAAACATACATGTTACAAACAAGGGTAGTGTAAGTAATACAAAGTGCAAATAATTCAAGTTCTGGTCCAGCAGCATTTAGTGTGGCAATTTACAGCATTACTGTGGTGCAATAGAAAGGATTAAACATAAGGTGAAGCAGATCAGTAGGCAGTAACTAAGTTGTCAGTGGAGTATAACTAGCGGGTCAACAATCAGTCAGTAAGAGGGGTAGGAGTGTCCAAGTCCAGATTGTAACCTTTCCTGAAGAGGTGAGTTTTGAGGTTGCGTTTGAAGATACGAAGTGATTATAGTAGATGAGAGGAGAAGATCATTAGCAGATCTGAGATTACACCTTGGGTAGTATCTGTTAATCAGATTAGAGATGTATGGGGGAGCTGTATTGGGGAGAGCCTTGCAGCTTAAATTGGATCCTTTGTGTAATGGGAAGTCAGTGGAGAGATTGACAGAAAGGGGCAGCATGTGAGAAGTCGGAAGAGAGGTGAATGAGTCTGACAGCAGGGTTAAGAATTGATTGAAGGGGTGCCAGTCAGTTACTTGGTAGACCACACACTATCCACTGTTTCTATGCATATATTTTCTTTACAGGTATCTCAACACCAATATGGAAGTCCCTGATAAGACTTTGAAAGCTACTTGTTACCCTGCAATTATTTTCCAGTCAGCATGCATTGCAGCTTACGGTAACAATACAAAATCGTCAGCTATATTAACTGCAATTTATTTTTTTTTTAACATTTTTGCTTCCATTCTGCTTCTAGCTTAAGATAAAATTTCTAAACCCGTGAGGTTACAGGTTCAATTCCCCAGACTTACTCAGACTTCCACCAAAACAAAAAGATAAATTATGGGAGCTGACCCCTAGTACCCATAGGTTAATTTCATAAATCATCCTTTAGTCGTAGCAAAGGGAGAGGTGAGACACTGATCCAATACCACAGATTAAAAAATATGCCCCCCAAATTTTTGATTGGCAGCAGCCTCATAAACTTGGGGCTTACATCACAAAAAGCAAAGTACCATATAAAGGAAGAAAGGGGAAAATCACTGGTTAGCATTCAAAATTAAAAGGTATAGCAATTTAGGCCCGACATAATTCATTATTTGACATTTATTCTCTTGATGACGTGTTATTTACTTTACTCTTTTTTGGCCTTTTTCTTCTGTTTTACTTTTTTTCAACATGACAAATTTTAACAAAAATTGATCCAATGCTTGCATACTTAATGCACTGCATCTGCACTATTCTTTTTTTTCCCCTGCCTTACTTGGAGACAGTAAAGTTGGAGAAATATAATTGTAAATGTGTATGTAACTGTAAGTAACTTATAATGTAACTAAGTTACTTACAACCCATGGGCTTTATAAAGACTGTGCATACTGCATACCCACATAAATAGTGCTATGGCCCCTTACACAAGTCCACATGTCTCTGCCCATACATAAATATCTGTGGTAATGGTGTAATAAAATGACAATTATTTCCAGTAATATTTATATAGACTGTATACATACCCACATAAAAAGCCCCATGCGCCTCTTAACCAAGTCAAAATGTCCAAAATACCAAGTACAAAAAAGGTGGAGGGTACCAATTCAGTAATACTGTACACAAATATGCAACCAGGATTTCTTTTAGACTTTTTTTGTATAGATGGTACATTTTTAATAGGATTTTCCTTTCTTTTCTTTATTATTAAACAAAACCCAGTCATTTTGTAGGGTGTGTGGTTTTTATATCCAATGTTTTCATGCATAGCCAAACATACACACAAATAACTCCCACTGTGCTCCAACAGGCACACTTTTGCTATATATCAAATCTATCTGAAAATATTAAATCTAGTTTCTGTTTACTTCTTTAATTTGATTCAATGAAATAAATATACCTGAACCTTTATTTATTTGAAGGGGGTTCTATCACCTTGAAAGATTTCATTTATTTTAGATAGATATGCTGTAGAGCTTTTTCAGATGGTTAAAACAAGATTAGACACTGAAACTTGTAGGCACTCACTGGAAATAGGGCATGGAGTGTAATTATTCCTCAAAGAGTTCAGAAAGATCAGTTTTCTACCATAACTCTTGTCTAGTATTTCTAACTTATCAAAATTCTCTCTTCTTTCTTACATTTTCTTCTCTTAAACACAAACACATTTTTTTTTTCTAATTTACTCTTTTAATTTCTTTCAAGTAAAATTTCTTATATTGTGATTTTGGACTGTCATTGGCTGCTTGAAAGACATTTTTGGCCAAAACTAATTTTGCATTTTAATTTCATCCAATTTATTACAAAGAAGAAGGTTAATAAATCATGTGATTGTTTGTGACACTGTGAGTATTTTGAGGGCCATTCATTTTCATTAATAATTGTAAAGGCCACATTATTTTACTACATTATCTGTACTTTAAAGTACAAGTATACTTACTTACCCCGCTGCCCTCCTCTTTTCACTACCAGAAGTTCCCAGGGTAGGACCTGAACTGCTCTTGATCTTATTACTGACAGACACCCAGGCAGAGTTACTGTAGACCGGACCAACAAGGAAATCTTTTGGTAATTATTAAAGCTATTAAATATTGTACACAGGGGTGAGGATTTAGCTGTTCATGTCCTCAACCTGGGAACATTTAATTGGGTGGGTTTAATACCCTTTAAACTAATTTTGTGTAAAATAATCAGTGCATTTTAGCATCTCTATCAATTTAAAAAATGTACTTCAACACAGGTTATGAATCACTTTAAAATGGGCTATTTGTTTTGTGATTTCCTCTTACCTTCTTTCTTTTCTTTTGCTTTTACAAAAGCCTCTGTGTCTGCTAATGCAGTGCAGGATTAGGGGTCTGAAAGGCCGTGCAGTGGAGGGCTTATATATACCACACAACAACAAATACATACTGTAAATACATTTCTAATTGCTTATGTAGAATGTACAGAACATAAAAAAGAAAATGTTGCACTCATACGGGGATGCCAGATTTCCCCAAGGCTAACTCTGGAGGCGGCAGGCTACAGAGGTAGGGCAAGGTAGAGAGGCGAGTTGGTACAGATGGACAGAAAGTGGGTGACTACAGGGTTGAAAGCCTAAAAAGCCAAAAATGGGCAGATGGGGACATATGGCAACCTGACACTAATAGGGTCATCTGATCAATTTCAAAGGAATCTAAATTTGAATGTACAATCTTTCAACATTAGGTTAAAGGGAAAGTTCAGCGCAAATACATCTACTTTAAAGAAAAAAAAATAGTATTTTCCAATGACCTTAATCTGACCATCCAGCATAAATAAATATCTGTTGTATTCAGTTAAGGTGGCCATACACCAGCACGAACGCTCACGCGACGTTCCTGCGATCCTGCCGGAACCACCACTCCCGATCTTATACGACCGACATGCGATCGCAAAATGAATGGGATTTTGCGATCGCATGTCGTCGTATATAAGATTGGGAGAGGTGGTTCCGGAGGATCGCAGGAAAATGCGCGTGAGCGGTCGGTCGGGTAAGTAATATCGTGCTGGTGTATGGCCACCTTTAGATCAACTGAACTTAAAGTTGTGCTAGTGGGGATGCTCTCTGCTCTGTGTTGCAGGGTTCTGTGCCAAGGCTAATTTCTTTAGCCTTCACAGATAGACGAAAGCTAAAGAAATGAAACATCTCAGGGGAGCCCTTAAAACTTGTGGATATCCAGACTGAGCCTTTGTCAAAAGAAGTAGAAGGAAACAAAAGAACACAAATACCAACAGTGAAGGGGTAAAGCAAGACAGGAGAAAGAAAATGATGATCCCATGTGTAGCAGGGGTCTCTGAGAAATTAAGAAGAATTTTCAATAAACACCGTATCCGGTCTTCTTTAAACCAAACAACACACTGAGGTAGCAATTTGTACATCCGAAAAGCCCAATACCGAAACATAAGAAGGGGGCGACATCATATATGCAGTGCAGTGCGATGAAGAGTGCTCTGATTTTATGTGTGGGAGACCAAACAGCAGCTGCACCAACATAGCACAGAAGAGGAAATTCCTCAGGTCAGGACTCATCCGGGTACCTGCATCTTAAGGAGAAAGGACATACATTGGACAATTTAACTGTAATGTCAACATCTTGGCAAAGGAACAGGATTAGTTCAAGAGAGGTGTCAAGGAGGCCATTTATGTCAAAATAAAGAAACCAAGTCTGAAGAGAGGTGGGGGTTTGACGCCAACTGTCTGCCATGTAACTGAATACAACAGATATATAATAACCTGGATGAGTGATACCTTCTCAAGCATATTGCATAAATAAATGTTTCCAAAATACTGACTTGTTTGCAGGACCTCTAATAGATAGTGTTATGGTCTTGTCCTTAACTCAGTATCTGGGTTGATTCAGTTTCTCAGTAGAGATCTGAGTGTTGTTTATGTATGTTTGACCCATCCAACAGCCAATTTCTAGAAGTTAGTAACCCCCCGATTCTTCCAAGAATTCTTTCAACTCGCACGGCGCATTATAAGGAAGGAAGAAGGACCGTTATAGAACCTGAAAATGGCAGTTCACTATTGACCACAACAAAGCATAGCAAAGTGTATGAAATCAACTTTTTTTTAATTGTAAGGGAATATTAAAAATAATAAGGTGTATGTATTATATACGAACATTTTTTTTTATTATATTTTCCAATTTAATTGCACCTGCCCCTTAAATTGAAACATCATCCTCATATGTTTAAAACCAAAAAAGGATATTTTCATGCCATTAACTAGGTAGTAAAGAATGCTGGGACCTGCAGTTAAAAGTTAATTTAACTACTACTAAAGTAATTAAATGGGTCTTCTGACCAAATTACCATAATAGATTAAATTTAAAAGGTAAAACTGTTAAAAAAGGTAATTTAAAAGGTAAAACTGTTAAAAAAGGTAACACAAAGAAGCAGATTTCTGAATACCCTCCAACATTTTCCCTTAATGAGCTACAGTGATGATAAAAGCATTAGAGAAGTTTGGAGGCAGCACTTATAATGCAGCTGATGATGCTTTGTCCCAGTAGTTAGGATATACTGTAAGTGGGCATGTTCAAACCAGTGATAAGGGGGCAGAGCAATAATGTTGATCACAGCTCCCAGTGTAAGCAGTAAAGCAGAAACCCTTATACTGCTGCAAGTGTGGATAAATTGCAGCTAGAAGCATGATAGGGGTGTGGTCTTTTAACTAGGGCACTTGTATTAAGACAATAGTTCAGTTAGAATCAACTAACTGAAAAATGCCTATTTCTAATCTAATATACAGTATGTGCACATTAATTAGTAAATAACCATAAAATGTATAGGAGTTTGCTATTTAATGTCATTCCCTAAATCATGGTTGTTGGGCATATAAGATACTATACAGGAAGATTCAATAAAAGTTTTTATTGTTTAAAATGGTGCTAATTTTGCCCCAACCAATCAGATCTTATTTAACATTTGAAAGCTAACATCTGATTGGTTGGGGCAAAATAAGCACCATTTTAAACAATAAGAACTTTTATTGAATAACCCTGCAAGTGGGTACAGAAGAAGCAAAGATGTCAGCTCTAATGGGACAACTTCAAAACCATGTATTTTTATTGTCATTGGCCTGATGTAACTCTGAGGTGGTTTATTACGTACCATGCACTATGCATGTTTCTAGCCCAAGTTGTTTTTTTTAATTTAGCTCTTTTTTAAGAAGAAATCTTTAATGTACATGTACATCACCATGTAATAAGAAATTCTAACATAAATGTAATGTAAAAAGACTAAAATTATTAAAGAGCCCCACCTACTGGCTTAAGGTTTATTAAATGCTTAAAGAGACCAAGCAGCCAAAGAAAGGTAACATTTCTCTAAGAATGAATGTAAATACACATTTTCATTACAATAAATATAACAGATATTAAAAATTTGATTATTGACACAATTTAGGTTTGGTAAGATTTTTAGAATGATGTTTCTATTTTTAGGATGCCCTACTTTTGATTTATGCTCGATTTGCACTAGGATGCATTGTCCTATCTGCACAGTGTGCTGCAAAATGTACAGGAAAATCAAGATTCGTTTTCAGCTCTCAGTTAATGGGTTAGATTTAATATTGTATATTAAAATATCCACATAGAATGAAATAAGCTACCCGCAGCCTGTTAAAACATGTATGATTGTTTGATGGATGTGTATATATATATATATATATATATATATATATATATATATATATTGTGAGAGGGGGAACACGTAGCGGGTGCTTAGCTCCCTGGGGTGAGCAAATGAAACCAGTCCAATGCTTTTCCTTCAAACATGGTGTGTGTTTATTGGTGCTATTTGCAGCTATATACACAGGTGCATAAAAGGGTGCTTGAAAACAAAACAAAATTCAAACAAAACCCTAGCATGTCTCGGCTCTAACTATACAATATATTCAGTCCTACTATGACTTAACAAGCCTGGTGCTTTGTAGTCTCTCTGTAAAGAATGAACAGTTTTTTCTTTAAACCAACCTTTTAGCTCCAGTCAGACTCAACCCTGCTCAACCTGTCTGCTCCCCAGGTTACAGAGCAATCAATGAGCACAGGGCTTGGCTATTTAACATATTTCACCTCCTGAATGCTAATTAATGAATCCACTGGATTCCTGGAGTGGATTACAACTCCCTGTAGGCAAAGGAGAGAAACCTGGGTGATATATAAACTCCGGCCAGGACTTTTCCAGCCTCTCTGTTAGACATCCTGCTACATACCCTCCCCCCTTGTTTCAACCCCAAGGTTGGAACACACATAGAAAAACATGAGTGTACTCGGGACAGTGCATCTGCATTTCCCATCTGTGCTCCTGGTCTATGTTTTACAGTAAAGCTATAGTCTTGCAAAGTAAGAAACCAGCGGTTTACCCTTCTATTTGTCTCTTTCTTCTGTGCCATCCATTTAAGAGGAGCATGATCAGTTACTAAATCAAAGTGACGCCCCAACAAGTAATATCTCAACGCTTCCAGAGCCCACTTTATTGCCAGACATTCCTTTTCTATCACTGCATATTTTCTCTCATGCTCATTTAATTTTCTACTTAAGTACACAATAGGGTGTTCTTCCCCATTCTGTACTTGTGACAACACTGCTCCAAGGCCCACATCGGATGCATCTGTCTGAACTACAAAGCCCTTGGAAAAGTCTGGGGGAGTACAAGATTGGCTGTTCACAAAGGGCCTTCTTCAAGACCATAAATGACCTTTCTGCCTCTGGAGACCACTTTATCATCACGGAGTCTTTTCCTTTTGTAAGGTCAGTTAAGGGCGCAGCAAGGGTTGCAAAATTTGGGATAAATCGTCTATAATAACCAGTAATGCCAAGAAAAGCTCTGACCTGTTTTTTGTTTATAGGGCATGGCCACTCTTGGATGGCTGCTGTTTTCACTAATTGTGGTTTTATTACCCCACGACCAATAGTGTACCCAAGATATTTGGCTTCCTCTAACCCAATGGCACATTTTTTTGGATTGGCAGGGAGTCCTGCCTTTCGGATAGCTGTAAGAACAGCTTGAACACGTGGAAGGTGGGACTCCCAGTCAGTGCTATGTACAACTACGTCATCTAGGTAGGCTGCTGAATATTGTTGGTGGGGTCTTAAAATTCTGTCCATGGCTCTCTGGAAGGTAGCAGGCGCATTTTGTAACCCGAATGGCATCACCTTGTATTGAAATGATCCCTCAGGAGTTACAAAAGCTGTTTTTTCCCTGGCATTTTCGGTCAGGGGTATCTGCCAATAACCTTTAGTCAAATCTAACGTTGTCAAATACCGAGCCGTTCCCAGTCTGTCAATGAGCTCATCCACCCGGGGCATGGGATATGTGTCAAACTTTGTCACTGAATTTAATTTCCTGAAATCGTTACAAAACCTCCAGCTACCGTCTGGTTTTGGGACTAACACAATGGGACTGGACCAGTCACTATTGGATTCCTTAATTACCCCTAAATCCAGCATTTTTTTAACTTCGTCCGTGACTGCTTGTCTCCTCGCTTCTGGTATTCTATAGGGCTTAAGTTTGACCCGCATTCCCGGTTCAGTAACTATGTCATGTTGGATTACTGTAGTCCGGCCAGGTAAGTCTGCAAACACGTCTCTATTTCTCTGCAGGAATTCTCTTACCTCCTGTTGTTGAGAACTAGACAACGTGTTGGCAATTGTCACTTCAGGAATTTTAGAGGCTTCAGTACACACCTGAGAGGCTAGCAGGGTGGTCTCTGCTACTAAAGACACAAATTTTGTAGTTTACTTCCCCAACTTTTTCTATGACTTCATAGGGCCCCTGCCACTTAGCCAAGAACTTGCTCTCAGCAGTAGGCACTAACACCAGTACTCTGTCCCCAGGTGAAAAAGTGCGGACCTGAGCACTCCGATTGTAAATTCTACTTTGGGCTTCCTGGGCTTGGGTCAAATGTCTTTTCACAATGGGCATTACGGTTGCAATTCTATATTGCATCAGCGAAATGTGATCAATAACACTTCTGTGAGGTGTTTTTTCTCCTTCCCAGGTCTCTCTGGCTATGTCCAGTAGGCCTCTAGGATGTCTCCCATATAATAATTCAAAAGGGGAATAACCTGTGGAGGACTGAGGAACTTCCCTAATAGCAAACATCAGGTAGGGAAGAAGACAGTCCCAATTTTTCCCATCCTTATCAATGACCTTTTTTAACATGCTTTTCAAGGTTTTATTAAACCGTTCCACCAAGCCGTCAGTTTGCGGATGGTACACAGAAGTTCGCAACTGAGTCACCTTAAACAATTTACATAGCTCTTTAGTTACTCGAGACATAAAAGGGGTTCCTTGATCTGTAAGAATTTCCTTAGGGACACCAACTCTGCTAAACACATGGAGCAATTCCCGAGCAATATTCTTGGCAGATGTATTGCGTAGAGGAATGGCCTCAGGATAACGTGTAGCGTAGTCTAGAATTACAAGAATATGCTGATGGCCCCTTGCGGACTTGGGAATGGGTCCAACAAGGTCCATAGCTATTCTTTCAAAGGGTACTTCAATAATTGGCAGTGGAACTAATGGACTTCGAAAGTGAGGCATAGGTGCAGACTTCTGGCAAACAGGACAGGACTTACAAAAATTTTCAATTTCTTTCTGTACCCCAGGCCAGTAAAACCTTTGCAACACTCTTTCAGTGGTTTTTTCAATGCCCAAATGACCACCCAACAAGTGCGCATGAGCAAGCTCCAGTACCACTTTTCTGTGTGATTTAGGTACCAGCAACTGTTCAACAATTTCCTCATCATTTTTTTTTATACACTCTGTAGATTAAGTCATCATTACTAGCAAAATAAGGAAAACACAACCTGTCCTCTGGTTGAACAGGTTTACCGTTAATCATCACAACATTTTCCCACGCTCTAATGAGGGTAGGATCTTTTCTCTGTTCTGTACCAAAGTTTTCTCTATGAACATTCAGATCAACCAGCTCCAAACCAACCTCTTGGTCAGAGGAGGTCTGCCTATCTTCGCTGGCAGTAGGGACTTCCCCAGACTCCTCCAGTTCTCCTGCCATAACAGAGAAAGGAAAAACTGGAAGTTTCTGGGAGGAGTCTTCCTTGCGTAATTGTTCCGGAGACCTCAGGGGTTCTGATTCGGACATGGGTATTAGATCTGGACAGTCCCACAGTCCCCAAAATTTTGGGAAGTCCCTTCCAATAATTGCATCGTGTAATAAGTGGGGAACTACACCAACCACATGATTCACAGTACCCAATGCAGTTCCAAATGCAACCGTTGCTATGGGATACTCTCGGGTATCCCCATGAATGCACACTACAGCCACTTTCCCAGGCTGGAAGTTCTCAGGGCCAATCACATCAGCCTTGATCAAGGTTATCAAGCTCCCAGAGTCCAGTAAAGCAGTGACATGCTTACTATTCACAGATACAGTACACATGTGTTTTCCGATGGCTGGCATGGCGGTACATGAAAGAGAAGCAAACAAAGACTGCCTCCTATCTCTGAAAGAGAAATCACACTGCATTGGTTCATCAGTTAAAGGACAGTTTGCAGCCACATGCCCAAGTTCACGGCAGCGAAAACATTTCACAGTTTCCAAGTTAGGACTGCGGAGAGGCCCACGATTCCCAGGTATAGGACGCCAGTCTCTCGGCTTAATATCAACATTCCTTCCCCCTGAGTCTTTACCATGCTTACCACCCACTTCCCCCAGAACAGTCTTACCGGTTGCCAGGGGATACCGTGATTTTGGGTGGAAAGTCCGTGAGCTTGCAGGGGAGGCAGTCAAGTCCTCAGCTGCGAAGTACCTCTCCACTAGTTCCACCAGATGATCGGCTGTTGTTGGATCTCCTTGGCTCACCCATCTTTGCAGAGAAACAGGTAGAGACCTTAGATAGTGATCCATGACCACTCTTTCTACTATCTGGGGCCCCGTCAGAGATTCCGGCTGTAGCCACTTTCGAACCAGATGGATAAGATCGAACATTTGTGACCGTGGAGGTCTCCCCACTTGGTAGGACCAGCTGCTGACCCGCTGTGCCCCTACAGCAAGAGTAACCCCCAGCCGGGCTAAAATCTCCTGTTTCAACTTTTTGTAATCCGCAGCATTTTCAGGTTCCAAGTCGTAATACGCTTTCTGCGCTTCAGGGGGCCACCAGTCCAGCCCACTGAGCCTGAGGCCAGCTTTCCCTTTCGGCTGTCCTCTCAAAGGTCACCAGAAAAGCCTCTGGATCATCCTCTGCAGTCATCTTGGACAGGAAGCGACCCACATGGATGGCTGAGTGGTTCTCAACACCTGTAGTCTGAACCTGACACCGCTGTGCAAGTTCCTGCACCACCTCTGTAAGAGTTTTTCGATCCTTTTCAGCATCACTTGCCAATTTCAAAAACAGTTCCTGTGTCTGCTCCTGCACAGCCTTGATCTGCTGTGCAGTTTGTGTCTGCACCACATGTATCATGTCCCGATACTGGGTATTCGCTTGCTGCTGTGCAGCATTGGCTTGCTGCAAGGCTGCATTAGACAACACCAACTGTTTTACCAGTTCCTCCATTATCTTTGCAATTCAGGTACTGGCTCCTCGTATAGCACTTGGTTATAAAGCTGCCGGCATCCTCCACCATATGTGAGAGGGGGAACACGTAGCGGGTGCTTAGCTCCCTGGGGTGAGCAAATGAAACCAGTCCAATGGCTTTTCCTTCAAACAGTGGTGTGTTTATTGGTGCTATTTGCAGCTATATACACAGGTGCATAAAAGGGTGCTTGAACACACAACAAAATTCAAAACAAAACCCTAGCCGTGTCTCGGCTCTAACTATACAATATATTCAGTCCTGACTATAGACTTAACAAGCCTGGTGCTTTGTTAGTCTCTCTGTAAGAAATGACAGTTTTTCTTTAAACCAACCTTTTAGCTCCAGTCAGACTCAACCTGTCTGCTCCCCAGGTTACAGAGCAATCAATGAGCACAGGGCTTAGCTATTTAACATATTTCACCTCCTGAATGCTAATTAATGAATCCACTGGATTCCTGGAGTGGATTACAAATCCCTGTAGGCAAGGAGAGAAACCTGGGGGATATATAAACTCCGGCCAGGACTTTTCGGCCTCTCTGTTAGACATCCTGCTACAATATATATATATATATATACTGTATATGTATACCATCTGCAGATAACTGCTTCCTCCATTGTGCAGAATGTTAAAAGCATAGCCAGTGGTGAAATAATAAATGTTGCATTTTGTTTGCTAAAATCAATGTTATATCATGCACATAAAGTGACCTTTTTAATATTTTAGAATTTTAAAGTATTCGTTTACCGTATCAATAGAAAATGTAGAAAATGAAGATATCCTAACAGAATAACAAAGCAATGGTAATTACATGTTGGGTTATGCTTCTTTGTGTGTTATGGGATAGTTTTTGTGCACTGTGCCTTTTACACAAATCATTTTCATGGCATTAATTTGGACACATCTGCAAGGAGTTTGTATGTTTTCCCCGTGCTTGCATGGGTTTCCTCCGGGCACGTGGGTTTTCCCCACAATCATAAAGACATACTAATAGTTTGCATGTGTACAAAAAAGTGATTAGATTGTAAGTTCTTCGTGGCAGGGCCTGATGTGAATTGAGTAAATAATTGTAAAGCGCTGCAGAATATGTAGCTCTATATAAGAAATAAAATACATACATACAAAGACATGAAACATTTACAAGTCTAATAAATTCTTCTGGATTCATAACTTGATAAACTGTTTGGGGTCATCATCAGCTTTGACACAGTTCGACATTCTTTGCCATAGAAGTTTTACAAGACCAATGTACGAATCCTAATTAATCATAATAAAAAAGGTCCATATTGTACATTACCTTGTTTTAGCCATCCCACCATTAAACAATCACCCATACATCATTTCCCTTTAATATGCTAAATGAACTCTAAATTAAAGGTTTGCCTATAAATAAGACTCATTCTTTTTGCTAGTGTCTCCATTAATGTATTGGCTGTTTATTGTCCTAAAAGGATTGAACCTTTGAATGTACCCATTAACTATTTTAGAGGCTGCATCTAAAAATGTGTTTCTCTGCAAAATGCTACAGGCAGACAAGCGTAATGGTGTTCCTCTGACAGAATGGAGTCTGCTACAGTGAATCAATTTAGGAGAATAAGCTTGAGATCTGGTATATCACGGGAGACCCTTTGGCTAGAGAATCAAATTCTGAAAGCAAAACTGTGCACTTCATTTTGCAGTGGATACAGCCACAGCAACACAGCATTGCCAGTGTTTTGTTTCCTGGGATTCAAATGATTGATTTATGGATCCCTAATCTTAGCTAAGCAGGATGCTTTACTGGCTGCCTGGTCAGTGTAGGCCAGTAAAGCCAATTTTGTGCCTGCATTTACTCCCAAATGAAAGAAAAACAGATGTACGGACAGTGGAAGATACAGAACAGAAAATAGGACTACTGCAAAACTGGGAGCAAGGGTATATGTGGGGTTCTGTCTCTTCTGTGAAGTGGAATTTGATTTACATTCTAAAATATACTGAGATCACCAGTGTAACATATATTTATTCTCAGCAGAGGGAAAAGAGCCTGAAATCGGGTACTTGTGGGAGATTAATATGCGATCGCGCGTACTCACCTTTGCCTAATCTCATGAAACAATACCACACGTAAACGAGATTACGTCTGGTATTGCTTCGTGGGATTGCGTAAAGGTAAGAAGTTCTGGATTTGCCGGATTAAACACCTCATACAGAACCCTGTTAAGTTTCATGCTACAAGGTAGTGCAAAAGTTAACCAAAATAGTTTTGTATTGGTTGCAATGTGCTATTTCCAAAAACATTTGGAAATGGCACTGTGCCCTAAAATACATGTAAAACACATGTTAACCTAATATTACTTAAAGTGGGTATTTACACGGATTTGACCCATTTTGAATCTCCCCCAACATGTATAACGATACTATTGTTGGAGCTATTTCTGATAATCAATATCAATACCAAGTTAGCTTATTAAAGGGCATGTCCACCCCCAAAACTATAATCCCCCCAACTACTGGCCCCACCATGTAGTGAGTTTAATCCTTACCTACCATTCCAGCTCCATAGGGTTCTCTGTAACCCCCCCCCCCCCAAAGTCCCAAAACTAACCACCAGGAGGATAGCAGGGCTCTGCCTGCTATCTTGCCTCCGGTAGATATTTGCCATGCGCACTGCAGCCCTTCTCCCCCCTCCCTCCCCCCTCCCTCTCCTCCGTTCTACTATCCCTCCCCCTAGCCTAAATCCCCCTTAATATGCTGCTCCCCCATCCCCCAGCCCCAACCGCATATTTTTTTTTTTCAAAAAGCTCCCCAAACTCTTACTTACCTCTCCGCTTTCCTCCGCTGCACTGAATGACCGGCAGCCGCGTCCGTGATTGCCTGCCGCTCAGCCAATCACAGACGCGACTGCCGGTCCCGCCCCTCTGCTTACATTCTCGCAAGCAGAGGGCCGGCAGTGCGGCGGAGGAACGAGGGGAGGTAAGTAAGAGTTTGGGGGGCTTTCTGAAAAAAATATTTATGCGGTTGGGGCTGGGGGACATGGGGGAGCAGCATATTAAAAATAAGTTTTACAGGTGGACATACCCTTTAAGATTTTAACTACTTTAAGTATTCCAAATGCATTCTGGAAAGAAATCTTTATTGATTTGAGAGATTAGTCCTACAGTAAAGCATAGTATGTAATTTACGAGGTTAAAATAACTTTTAACACTTATGGTAAAAGTCTGATCCTATAACTAGGAATCAAAAATTGCACCACAATGTAGTGACTTGACCAGATGCAAATAGGACCAGTCTTAAATCCACACTACCAGATTTAAAATTGGGTTAGCATGGGATTTTCATTAGGTTTGCAGGACCTGTGCCATTTTGAAATTTTGCGGAAACAGCACAGTGCTCCTGAATTAATAACATTTAAGTTAAGTTTTGTGCACACAATACTTAAAAAATAGTCCACTCAGAAAGTGAACTATTCTTTTATTACATTAATTTAAGAATGGCACATCTCCATTCTATGCTCCCATGATCCAGTAGCAAAGTTAATGTGATTACTTCTACAATTCAGTATTTAGTCTCTGTGTTATTCTTTGGTGGAACAGTTGGTTTACCCTTTTATCAATAATACAGATAGCCTGCTCAGCATTAAATAAATAGCACAGTGTAAATAAACAAATTATAATCTACCCAACAAAAATAATAAAACATATACAGGGAGATTCAATAAAAGTTCTTATCGTTAAAAATGGTGCTAATTTTGCCCCAACTAATCAGATCTTATTTAACATTTGAAAGCTAACATCTGATTGGTTGGGGCAAATTTAGCACCATTTTAAACGATAAGAACTTTTATTGAATAACCCTGATAGTTTCCAAATAAAAGACGTTTGTGTAAAAAAAAAAATACACTACCACATTAAGTTAATTACTGACTGACCAGCCACATAGTCATAAATGTTTATTGCGGATTCTAATTATTATAAATGAAGTCAAGATATTTTAAGCACTTAGAGAATATTTGTCATAATAAATTAAGGTAATATAATTGCTGTGTCGAGTATTGCAATACATTAGCACTCACTACGCATGAATGGTATAAAGCACAAATTAAATAACCAGGATTCCTTAAAGGACAATTAACCTGCATAGATAATTAAAGGGTATCTCCACTGATATAAACAAACTTTGGGAATTCAGTTTTTTATCATGCTGGTTTTATTGAAGAACGGGAGGTAAGACACAGCTCCTTTACCCCCCATTCTTCAATAAAACTGAATACCCATATTTTGGTTATACAAGCGGAGATACCCTTAAAGTAAATACTTTTTGGAGTCAAGCAGCAAGAGACAACTACATTTAGAACCCCAGACACCAACATACTTTGCAGACATTAAGGCTGCTGGTGTGGGACCTCGATCGTCCGTTCGGCCGGATTAGATGAACAAATGATCAGACGTGTCGGTAAATTCCTATGGATCGTGCGGTTCCCTGTGGAGCCACACGATCGATTGTTCGCCGCGGCTGAATTTGCCGTGACCAACGGACATTTGTCCCGGCCGAGCTCATGCTCGGTCGGGACAAATAGTCCCTCCGTGTGTACCCAACCTAAAAGTTTGGCTTTATCGTTTAATTGTCACATAGCCTGTTCTATAGTCACATGAATCCAGGACCACAATAGAGCCCCTTTAACTGCATTCCTTTAGACTATAAATGTATCCCTATCCAACGTTGACCGTATTACTCATCTAAATGACATAACTTTCCACTAATTTTTGAAACAAGATCTACTATGTACAGGGTAAAAGGATCATTTGTCTCTTAACTTTGGTGTTGTGTTCGCTTAACTTGACCCCCACCCACTGTTCAACCATCTTACTTCCCTCTCTATTAGGGCTGTACCCCTCATTCTCATTCTCAATTATTGATTGCTTGTATATCCATGCTCATATTTAAATCCCCATTACATTCTACAACTCTTGATGATTGATTATCCTTATTATCCAACCCATTAAAATGTTTGTGAACCAATAATCTACGTACAAATTTATTCACATCTATTCACATGCATAATTTGCTTAGACAGGAGGTTTATTGGATCTTCCGCTAGGGGACTCGTACACCACAGGGGTTGAGCTCTGCATGGGATATTATTTGTTTTGGTAAAATGGGATAACCTTTTAGAGATTTATGTATATATGGTAATATTTATCACAATGAGATATATAAATTATGTATAGACTAAAAGTAATAAACTAATATTTATCCCATTGCATAAACATGTATTTACATTTATGTGCATGTATATATTTATATTAATATTCTCATCTATATTTATATCTATATTTATATTTTTAATTTTAGATATATTTATATCTGGACTACACTTTACTTGCACTTACCTTGTATAGGCTCCATTCCTCTGTTTCTTAAAATCTGTCAAACCCCCTAGAGTCTATTGAAGGTATCCTGTCTCATAATGCAGGGATCCAATATAACAGAGTATTAGGTCAGTTTTATGACTTGTGTATGTATACATTTTTACTATTTCTACAAGCTGCTTTGTAACTGATTTTTACTATTTCTACTAAAGAAATGTCTACTTTGAATCCATGATGCAGGAGGTTTGGTGTATTGTTAGCTTTCCCAGCTTGAGCTTTCATAATTGAACTGTATAATATTTGTATATGTTATTCATTTTATATTTTTGTATTATGCTATACTTGGTGAATTATGCACAGCTGTGCATGATTTTCTCTTAATCAAGGAAGTAACTGTTAAAGGGACAGTTCATTAGAAACTATCGATATTTGTTAAATTGTTAGTTTGTGTAATGCATACTTAGTTATTTTACATATTCTCTCCCATTTTGAAAAATCAGTTGATTTCATACCCTTTGCTGTTCCCTGCTGTTGACATTAGTGAGCTGACATTTCAGGTTCTAACGGTTCTTCTTCTTCCCATGATGCACCACATCCTTGGAATGTTCCTAACAGTAGTTTCTACTGATTGGCTGTTGGATGGGTCAAAGATGCTCAGATCTCTACTGAGCAACTGAATCAGCCCAGGCGCTGGGTCAAGGGCAAGACCAATTACGGTCTCTACTAGGGGTCCTGCAAACAGGAAGTCAGCATTTCGGTTGCATTTATTTATACACAGACAAAATGCTGAATTGGCAGATTAAGTTCATTGGGATGAAAAAATACTGCTCTTTTTTCTGAAAAGCACATTTCCACTGAACTTCCCCTTTAAGAGGGAGGAGTTTATACTTACCTTTAAATGGGATCACTTCCATTTGTTTCTTGCTACCTATGATTAAGTTCTGCGTCCTTTGGAGCACACCCTTTATGTATAGGTGATTGTGAAACGTTATTGTTATGTTTGGGGTTATTCTATAATTTTGTAATATTATTTTGTGAATCTTGATATGATAGCCAGATTAATTAATTTTTTACCCTTTTTAGTTCAGTCAAAAAAGGGGGAGCTTACCTAGAGCCACAAGAGCACCGAGTGTGTAGGTTAAATATTGTGCATGTGACTTTGAACTAATTCCAATCGGTGTGACTTTATTACCAAAATAAAAATAGGAAAAGATTGGGATCCTGGAAGTTCAGGTGACACCATAAAGTATGTCAAACATGCTTTATTTAGTTCTCCACGCTACACGTTTTGGATCCAACGATCCTTTATCAAGTGTGTCATTTTAGTGTAGGAGTTGTGATCTACTAATTCTTGGTTCTGGGTAATGCATTCACTGTAGCATATTGTGGTAGGGTGTGTGAATAATTGCATTGAGAATGTTAGAGAATATAGAATATAGCACAATATAGGACATGCGTTTGGAACAGCACCTTTATCAGAGTGCACAGCACAGAAAACAAAATAGAGCGATGAGTAATGCTGACATGAAAAAACCCTGTGTTGGAGTTGACAAGAAGGAAGATGTCAGTATATAATAAAAACACAATGCTGAGATTAGCTTTGAAGAATTCACTATGATTTCACTTTAAGGTAACATTTTAAAGACTGATCGGACTCTTTACAGGATTAGTCTGTAATGCAACTCTGACTTTTTATAGTATACTGAATTTTTAACACACTAAAAGCAGTTGCAGATGAAGTGTCTTGATCATTACAGCCCCCCTAGTGAGAACAGCAGTGATTAAAATGACTTGAATGGGAATTGCTCTGTTTGCAGGACTCAAACATTACTCACAACACTGTCTACCACATACTATACTTCCCATTCAAAAAGGAATTTTTATCAGTTTTTCCTTTTTCTGTTTTTCCTTTTAATCAAATATGTGCCATGTCCCCTGGACCCTCTTTCGATTACATTATTTTGATCCTTTTCTGTCATCGAGACATTCTATTATCATGTTTTCCATATATTGCGAAGCCTCTTTACACCAAACCACTAACCAAAGGTTAGAAAATGTTTCAGGGTTATTCAATAAAAGTTCTTATTGTTAAAAATGGTGCTAATTTTGTTCCAATCAGATGTTAGCTCCCAAATATTAAACAGTATCCGATTGGTTGGGGCAAAATTAGCACCATTTTTAGCTATAAGAACTTTTTATAATTACATACAGATATGCAGTTCTTAACAATAAGCTATTATGTCATGTATTTAAGTACAATTGCAACCAGTAAACATTTTATTGAAAAAAAATTTAAATACAATGTTTTAATTTAAGTTAGTTGTCAATACATTTACATTTTTACACAAACAATATATATATATTATATATAATAGGTCCAAAGAAAATATGTAGAAATACATTCAATAAAATATTTCTAATTTACATAAGAACAGTTTGACACCATTTTAAAAGTTTAACTAATAATCCTTCTCTGATGGTGCCATTATTCCTGTGCTTTTAAGGGTATCTCTACCCCCAAATAAAAAAAATCATATCATGTAGTGGACCCCCCCCAACCCTAAACGCCATCTTAAAAACATGAAAATCAGCACAAAAATAGGCTTACCCACCTTTGTTCCCTCGGTCTTGGCCTTTTCTGCTAATTCAGGGAATGGAAAAGCAGAAAGGGCCAGACTAGCAGCCAATCAAAGACGCGGGTGCTGGTCAGTAAAGGAAGCCGAAGGAACAAGCTCAAGTATGTCTATTTCTGTACTGGTTATCGGATATTGCGGGTTATCGTAAAAGTGTAATCGTGGCTGTAAATGTACGAACCTTTGTTAGTACAATATCATGCAGAAGGAAAATACCGCAATGGTATTGTGTGAATGTGCATTTTTTTTGCCTTTACCCATACTGTTTTTCTAAAGGATTGTGGGTAAAATATACCAAATAAACAAATCAGTATTTTCCAATGCGTTATTCCAACGCCTTTATAAATATGTCCCATGTTTCTATATGTTTGTATGTTCTCCCCGTGCTTGCATGGGTTTCCTCCGGGAACTCCGGTTTCCCCCACAATAATAAAGACATATAAAGTGATTAGATTTTACGCTCTTCGGGCAGGGCCTGATGTGAATTGAGTAAATAATTGTAAAGCGCTGCGGAATATGTAACGCTATATAAGAAATAAAATACATACATACATACATACATAGAATCGCTATTAAATTATTCAACTAGAGAAGACTTCCCCCCCACACTTTTTTAAATAAGAGAGAAATAGTTACAAAGCTGTCCACCCAGAAAGTATTTTGTTCTTATCACATACAAAAAAGGGTGAATCCTACAGGGTTCTTGTTCTGACATGTATTATTATTTGTAAGGAAAAGTCTTCATGTTGTTTTATTCTAAAATCCTAGAGAACAGAACTAATACAAATGTTTATCTTATTTTGTTATACTCTAAATTCAAGAGATAAATTGTGGTAAAAAATGCAATATGCAAAGTACAATAACCTCACAAGGAGGATGTTTACCGTCACTAAGGGGTATGTTCAGGCAATTTGTTTGCCACAACTTTTTTCTCTGGAAATGTACTGAATTCCCACCCTTCCTCAAACTGAATATAATAAGTATTATCGTTCTTATGATATATTGAAAATCAGACAACATTATGTGGTTTCAGTTTCCCCAGTTAATAAATTTCGCCCATCATTCTGTTTGAAAGAGAGGCACTTCTAGAAGCAACATATTGGTGAGATGCAGACATAGGCTAATGAATAAAACCTGATTTTAGCTCAGCACAATGTATGTTTTTTAATATGCTTAGAGGAGGCAGCTGGGGGAATAGCATTTAGTCGTTAGCTGCTAACTAGAAGTACCAGGAAGCAGAAAGAGGTAACAGAGCATCAGGCAGCATTCCAGGTTAGTCTTACATCTCTCAGATTTCTAACTATTGCTGTTTTGGGGTTTGGGGTGATTTACCTATACAAAATTTTTAATTTGAGGGGTGAACTTGTCCTTTAAAATGTCACGGTAGGAAAGACAATGTAGAGAAGCAAAAGGCATTGTTTAAGTATCGTCTTGCCTTTCTTCTTACAATTTATTTATATTTATTTCTTTTTTTAATGCAAGTTATCACTTTAACATAGAACAATGAAGTAAAGTTTCATTCCTACCTCCTTTTTACCTTCAGGATCTGTGGCATTAAATCTAAACAGCAATAACTTTCTGTAGACTGAACATAAATATCCAAATCAAGGGCTCTCTGGCACCTAAAGATGGAAATTCATTTTGACCATTTTTTTCTAGGATCTGCTATGTCAAACATAGGACTGTCAAAAATGTGTATTTGTGCAGCTCCATAACTCATCAGCTCATGCTGTCTGGCAACTTCAAGTGCCTATATACATTCTTCCTCTGAAACAGCAGTCCTTGGGCCAGAAATAAATATTTGCTTTTTTAGCTGGAAAATCTGTAGATTGAAGATCATCTTAATCCTCAAATAAAAGAGGAAAATATTTAAATACTGTGAAATCATTGTCTTTTTGTTATCAGGAGGTATTGTAGAGCAATAATAAGAAGTCAATATTTAGAGTGTGTTAAGCATAAAGTAAGGAAAATGTGGAAAAATACAGTCTATCAGGAGTTTGAAGATTAATCAAAATTCTCTGTCTTTCAATAAAAAATATCAAGGAACACCAGAAATTATTACATCTGAGTATTCTTACAAAAGCTTCATTGAGTATTCCAATTCATAAATAAACCATACATTTGAAATGAAAAATCCTTTTCTTACTTCGTAGCTTTCCAATAATGTTTAGTAACTCCTTCTTGACCTTACCATCTATGGCACTTGATGTCCAGCAACAGAACGCAACACTGTTTCCCATGCTAAATCATATGTTAATTGCAAATAATACTGAAATAGCAAACTTTTTCAACAATTGCAAAACCAACCTGTTTGTGACAGGCTGTAGTGTATGATAAATTGTTTTATTTAACAGCTTTAAAATAACTGAAATAATTAGGTCCATTAGCTAAATCAAAAAATACCATAACTGTGAGTTATGCAGAATATTAAAAGAGCATGACTACTCCATAGTAAAAACTATGATCTACTTCTTACTGTAGCCTTTTCTACTCTCCTTACCTAGCAGTTTAGGTCCTCATTTCTGGGTTTATTCTAGTTCCCAACAATAACTTTTCAATTAATTTAGCTTTTTCCCATTGATTAATTGCACAACTCTGAGAGGGGGCAGGGCAGCATTGGCAGAATGAGCTGTACTTTCAAAGCATTGTATGTGGGAACTAGAGTAAACTCAGTGGTAAGGACCTTGTGGTTTAGGCCCTCACCCTGTTGTTACATACATCTGTAATGTAAAATGTTGTATGAGCTAAAGTTAAAATGAAATTCTGTTTTGTTTATTTGAGCTTATGGCACAATAGAAAATATACATTAAACAGTACAAATTAAAAATGTTTTTAATTCAGATACATAGTGTCTGGAAGCATAACTGTCTCTAAACTTCAGCAATTCAATTCATATATTTAAAAAAAAAATTAGCGTGAATGTTTACTTCCTTGTTAAGTTATTTGTTCAATTTCATAAAATTAATGTGTTTTTTGCAGTTCAGGCTATTAATCTCAATACACCAGAACATCTGCCAGTCGGAGAACTCGGTGGAGAGAGGATGGAGAATCTACAGAGAAGAAATCCATGGGGAGAGGATAACTGTATAAACCAAAGCTGCAGTGAAAAATCGGCCTAGAATCAGAAAGGCCAATTTACACATTATCCAACAGAAAAACCATCCTGCGATTCTTAGTGTGCAATATTATCTAAATTATCATTACTTTCGCTGATGTGACATTAAAGGAGAACCCAGGCTTAAAAAAAACTCAGCTTGAATTGATTTTAGGATAGTAAGCTGTGTCCTTACCTCTGAAATCAGCAGCATTGTGTAGAAATATCATTGGATTTATTTAGGGTACTGCAGCCTGGTAAACTGTTTAAACACATTGCAGTCTAGTAGGAGAAAACAGAGTATGATAAAATCTCTTCATCTACCAAAATGCATAATCATTTAACAATATGACCTCCCTATACTCGGTTTAGGAAGATCAGGCAGCTATCAGCTCCCTATAATAAAGTATAGGGCCCAACAAAACCAACTAATCCCATGTCCCACAGCAATTTTTTTTCAGATGTGGAATTGGATGATTTTTTAACTTGTTTACTCGATTTAAAGGACAACAATACCCCAAAAAATGACATCTCCCCCATTACATGTCCACAGTTCCAGCAGCCGAAATCGCTTACTCTCATTTACAACCGTGCTGCCTTCCCTTAGATATCACACAGCAAAGATGAGTGCTGAAATCCCGCCTCCTAGATGGTCCAGGGCCATGATTAACATATCACTTGTCACTGGCTGATGGGAATGTCTGTTACAACATCTCTCCTCCTCCTCTGCCAGTCAAACAAACTTGAACTGTTCTGTTGCTAGGATACAGCCTACATAATCAAGCTGATCAAGGATGGGTGTAGTAGTGTTTTCTCGCCTGATAGTTTTGAGTGACAGTTACAGGCAGACAGAATTGTTACGCCCCCTTCACAGCATGGCTAACTGAAGGCAGAGAGAAGCTCGAAATCAGGAAAAAAACGTATGGGGAGGGCTGCATACCATTACTCTTTTGAAAGCAGTTTTAAAAAAAATGCATTGAGGCAATACAGTTATCCTTTAAGAAGGAGCTGAACAGGATGATTGAGTTTTGTATCCCTCACCTATCCCGTTTAAAATTGCTATTAAGCCACTATTGGCTGCCTTCTTCCTGACCAGTCAATGCAGAGCTAAGAAATAAGAAAATTATTATAAATAGAAATAGAAAAGAATACAGGAGGTTACAAAACTAAGGAAAATCCAGATACCTGTAGAATTACAGATAATTGCTGCACAATGCTTTTATGTAGACTTAATTCCAAAAGGTTTATGAACATCCAATATATAATTAAATTACAGTGAAAAACTAACATGGTAAGACTTGTCCTCCGTCACCTCTCTCTCTTATGTCACTATGACCTGTAAGAACATCCCCACACAGACTGTTTTCCAAATAACTTTGTTGCATTACATCTGCAATGGTCTTTCATCTAAATATATGAGGCTACAAAATGTTTCATAATCTGTGTCAATAAAGTAAAAAATATGTTTGGTTTGTGCTCGAAGAAGATAAAGATAGTTGATATATCCTGAAAAGTACATTAGAAGTTCCCTTAGCTTTCCATTGAAAGTGAACTGTAATATAGAATATTTTATTTATTATTCTAGATAAATTATAGGAAAACCAACAAGAGTTTTTAAAATAAACATTTTACAGTTTCACACAGAAGGGAATTATTAATAAAACACAAGCCCAACTAGCTATTTCCAGTTTGGAGCCACTGGTCCTGGAAACATTAATAAAAAGGTCTATTTAGCCATCTACTTAATTGTACCCTTTTATGGCAACCAGGCAATCCATTGCTGTCAGGCATTCAGTTTCTTGAAGGACAAATAGCCAGTGACAATGGTGCTATGGTCACGTGAATGTAAATTAGCTTATAGTAAATAAGAAAGGAGTGGAATGAATAAGAACTATGGGAACATATACTAACTGCAACAACGTTTGAAGGAAACTGTGATTCATTGTAACAGATGAAAATAATTCCATAGTGGAATAAAAATACAGGCATGTCAAACTTCTAGGTTAACATAGGAGTTTGACATGCCTGTCTTTTTAATACACAATGAAGTATTAAACACATATTTATAGTTAAAGTGTAACTGTGTCAATTTGGAACAAATGTACATCTTGGGAAATCTTTTAATATTTTTTAAAAGGTTTTGGGTTCTACAATTTTACACCACTAACACAAGCAACTGGAATTTTTTATTTTATTTGCTAATTTGACAAAACATCTTTAAGTGACCAAAAATCCATACTTGAGTGACAGTTACTAAATACTAGAAGAGTAGGTTGAGGGATTTGAAATCAATTACATCACATCAGTCTTATATGCTCAGGGACAAGCCCGTGATTTTCAAGTGGAATTCCTGAAAGGGTTTTCATAAGCAGTAGGGCAATGAGCACACCACTAAAATGTTAGCCACACCCATTAACCATATAAACTGACCATCCTTGCACTGTAAGGGGCGCATTATTTCTAATATATATTATACAGGATAGATAGATAGATAGATAGATAGATAGATAGATAGATAGATAGATAGTTAGATAGACAGAGAAAACTTACTAAAGGAAATTAAGTAAGACTGCAAGGAGTTTGCATGGTCTCCCCATGCTTGCGTGGGCTTCCTCCGAGCACTCCGTTTTCCCCCACAATTTTAAAGACATACTGATAGCATGTATGTGGTCAAATAAATGTGCTTAGATTGTAAGCTCTTCGGGGCAGGGCTTGGTGGGAACATATACATATAATTGTAAAGCGCTATGGAAGATGTTGGTGCTATTTCAATCCACAATAATAATAATAATAAGACAATTTATAATTTTAGAAAAAAAAACTGAAGTCAATGCTCGACTGTAAGCAGCTTGAGGCAGGAAGGGGTGAACTTCAAAATATTAATTCTGTCTCTACGAAGTTTTGTTGTGTCTCATTCTTGTGCCTTTTATACTGCACAGCAGCACCCAGATGACTTTTCATCTTTGCCAGTAGTTTAATATATCTGTATAAAAGCTCTTATTGTCAGGTCTGCCTCTCAGCCTCTTCTGTCTCATTGTGAATGATATGGCTCACCACTAGCTAAACTTTTGCTAATGTACCAGTCACCTCTTCATCATCATAAGCCGTTCTTTGTAGTTTCAGTTTTTAACTTTGTAAATCGCTTATGAAAAGATTTATGTTCTTTACCTGGAATGGGTACTAAAACATGTCTTTGTGAGGTCTTACCTTGGAAAGATCCATCATTAAACACATACACCAGAACATGTTTATGACCCTCATATATTCAACTAATACATCGCATAGACTCATACAGGGAGATTCACCCAGAAGTGCAAGCTCTCTGGGCAGATCTCCCATTCCGGATTTACCAGAGGCTGTGCAACACCAGCTACTAACTGGCATTATATACTTACGGAAAAAAAACATGTTTTTATTGTTTGCACTAGCACAGATATTATGATATATGGGGCCCAAGAATGTGCATTGATCTTTTCTTGTTTGTTCTAATATTTTGGTCAGATCAGTAGCACTTCCACTATTTGTTATAAAGTAATTTTGCCACAGAAGTGCTCCCACAACCCCCCTTTTGTGTATATATTGTAGCAGAGCTTCTCTGCAGGAAGATTGACCAAGCTTTCATGTGGTAGTAGCACCCCCAACACGTTCCTTTAATTGGAGGTTTTACACCTTGAATACTAAGCATTGGATGAGAGGCTTTTCCCTCCTTGTTAAAAGCCAGTAGGCGGGGAGAAGTGATAGCCTTCAATACTAATCCAATGCAAGGTCAGGGAGACAACCTTCCCAAGAAAAGGCTGGGAGTGTCAGCCCAGATAAATGACCCATGGTAAATTGTTAGGACCTTCCATACTGGGGTTACCTTGACGTATTTGGAAGGCTTTTCACTTTTATGCATAAAATTGTAACTAAAAACCCCCATGTTTTTACTGTTTATATTGTAGCAGAGTGTCTCTTCTGGCTCTCGCACAGCTGCCGCAAAGCGAGACTTAAAGTCAATTTACGGTTGGTTAGTGCAATGTAAATGTATTATAAGTTACATATAGTGTAACTCATAATATAAGCCGTGCACACACTGAAATGCTTACTTAAAGGAATAGTTTGCTTGAAAAGTGAACTATTCCTTTAATGTATTGATTGAAGACAGGGAGGTTAAGGAACTATGCCTTACCTTTCATTCTTCAATCAATTGACCAGGAGCCATGGACGAAAATAGAATATATTACCGTACAGACAATCCGCAGCAGCAGCACTTGCAGGTCCCGTCCGCTTCCTGGTTCAAATTAACTATAGCGTGCATGCTCGACAATATGCGCGTTATATTTAACGTTTATTTAACCTCCTGGTCTTCAATCAATATATTAAAGGAATAGTTAACTTTTCAAGTGGAAGTGTGGTCTGGGTGCTCAAGCCCCGAACCCATCGCCTAATTCTTATTTCAAACCATGAATATCATAAAGAATGCAAATTGCAAAAAACATCCTGCAATTCTGTTAGTGTGCAATATTATCTAAATTATCATTACTTTCACTGATGTAACATTAAAGTTGAAGTTGTGTCATTACTTCTGAAATCAACAGCATTGTGTAGAAATATCATTGGATTTTTTTAGGTTACTGCAGCCTGTTAAACTGTTTAAACACATTGCAGTATAGTAGGAGAAAACAGAGTACAATAAAATCTCTTCATCTACCAAAATGCATAATCATTTAACAATATGATCTCCCGATACTCTGTTTAGGAAGACCAGGCAGCTATCAGGTCCCTATAATAAAGTATAGGGCCCAACAAAACCAACTAATCCCACAATGTCCCGCAATTGTTTTTCAGATGTGGAATTGGATGATTTTTTTAACTTGTTTACTCGACTTAAGAAGGAGCTGAACAGGATGATTGAGTTTTGTATCCCTCCCCTATCCTGTTAAAAAAATGTCTATTAAGTCACTTTTGGCTGAAATAAGAAAATTATTACAAATAGAAATAGAAAGAATACAGGAGGTTACAAGACTAAGGAAAATCCATCATCTACATATTTGGAGTTAACGCAATTTATAAAGCGGCAATTACTGCCAGAGTAAATTAAGTATTGCCACAATCGGCATTTTGCTTATCATCACAGTATCTAATTAATCATATTTATTCAACAACAATGAGTGTTTTGTTGCATTAAAGGGACACTATACTGAGAAAAATGACTTTGCCTCATCTTACTCTATAATTGTATACATGTAAGTAGCACTGATTTGCCCTGTGTTGCTGCATGCCTTCAATCCAGCACACATTTTGTTTAGGAGCAGTATCCCCCTTCCACCTTTTAACCACTCCCACTTCCATCTGAACTGACTTTTTCCCACAAACCAACTGTCAAGCCTGCACACAGCATACAGCATTCCAACTGTCAATACAACAAAGAAGAATAGTTTTTGAGAGCAAGGAACTTGATTGACAGCTGAAATATAAGAAGTTTTAGATTGGATATCTAAAGAAATAGGGGGCAGACCAACAAAAAATGATACAGTGGTGGTTGGAAAGAATTATAGTTTCCAGTTATGGTCAATTTAAAATAACCTATTTTTCGGTATAGATTAAGTTCATCCATTTAAAATCGCTAAGTCTATAATGGTAAAACCACATACGTGCCCATATATGCAGCCTGTCATTGGGTCCTTGGAAGGTGTCAGTTAAGTGTTTCCTGATACTATTAAAGGGTATGTCCATTCACCAAAATCTCCAATTTTTGTTTCCCATTATAAGGTAGTACCCATCCCCAGAAGCCTTTTCCTGCCTTTCTTTTGAAAAAATTCCATTCCCTACCTTTGCAGCAGTCTCTAGAAGTTCCACTCGTTTTTAGGGGTGTGGCCTTAGCTGTGCAGATGAGGAAGTGAGCTGATTACTAAATGAGGCTATTACCATGCGTTTTGGTCCCGCCCACTTGACCCTGTGCTGTGTTATGTAAACAAACCCTCTCCTGCATTGTCAGATCTGTAGTAAAACAGACAATGCTGGCAGAGACAAAGGAGGAGAGGTCATACATAAAGTGTGCCATGCTACTTTATGTATCTTTCTGTGGCTGGGGATGGGAAGCAGGGAGAGTGATTTCTAATTAAAAAATAAAATATAAATGTTGCTCTTACCAACACTGTTTATGTGATTGCTTTCTTTTGTGTGTGGAGTGTGTGTGTTGTTTGCCTATGTGTGCTTTTGAATGCATGAGTGTGTGTTTGATTTTTTTACTGTAATATTCTAGCATGCATTTCTTTTGCCTGCATGTATGTGTGAATTTATTTTTAGTATTTTTGTGTGATTTTTCATAAATAAGTGTGTGTGTGTGTGTGTGTATATCTTTAAAATAGATGTATTATATATTATATTATTTATAACAGACATAAATATACACACATATATATATATATATATATGTATTAATAAGGCTATAATATATTACATTATATATATATAAATAAATAATATACACACACACCTCTATTATATATAAATATGTATATATATAATATTAATTAGGCAATATATATATACACACATATATACAAGTAAATATGTATATATATATATATATATATATATATACACACACATACTTGTATAAATAAATAAATATATATATATATATACACACACACTTTTTATATATATATAAATATATACACACACCTCTATTATATATAAATATGTATATATATATTAATTAGGCAATATATATATACACACATATATACAAGTAATTACGTATATATATATATATACACACACACACACACTTTTTATATATATAAATATATATATACACACACTTATATATATAAATATACACACACACACTTATTATGTATATAAATAAATAAATATATCTATACACACACACACTTATTATATATAAATATATATACACACACTTATTATATATATAAATAAATATATATACACACAAACACTTATTATATAAATAAATAAATATATATATATACTTATACACACACACTTATTATATATAAATGAATATATACACACACACACACTTATTATATAAATAAATATATATATATATATACTTATACACACACACTTATTATATATAAATGAATATATACACACACACACACACTTATTATATAAATAAATATATATAAAAAAAGTGGCAAAAACAAACAACCAGAGACACATAACATTCCCACATAATACAACCATTTCCTACCAAAAACAACTAAACACAGGTACTCAAAAACCAATAATAAAACTTCCATGCCCACAGACACATGCAGACTTGCATGTAACAATAATATAATCATGTAACATTTATGTATATTTACCTGTCCAACAAGCAAAGTCTATTAAACCATGTGTTAAAAACAACAGCCAAAAAAGCAAAGCAAACAGAAAGTCTGTTGTATGCAAACTATTTTTATTACTTGGGAGGAAACAGCCCAATAAATCATTAGTAGCCGGCTCCCTTGCTCTCCCGGCTGTTTTGTTGCCATGGGAACGAAATTACTTTGGAGGAAACAGCCCAAGAAATCATTAGTACGCCGGCTCCCTTGCACTCCCGGCTGTTTTTGTTGCCATGGGAACGAAACGCTTACGTTCCCATTGGCTCTCTCAGCCGGAGCAGGGTCAAGGAGTCCGACGCTGCTCTGAAGGATCTGCGCATGCGTGGGATAAAGCGCGCGTCGGACTGTTCGCTACAGGGAAGGCAATGACATGCATAATTAATGTGGTGAGCAGATCTTGTGGGGCTTAGATCGAGGAAACAGGGACACATAGAAGAAATCAGGAAAAAGGTACATGTTTATTTCAAGCTGCACTTTCACTTTACCCCATATCAGTTTTGTAAGTGGAGATACCCTTTAAGGGTCCAAGGTGGTTTTAGACTATTTTCCAGCATTTAATCTGATCTGTGAAGTCAGGTTTAAGTGAGATCGCTATTTTCTCTTTTTGCCGCAATACAGGATTTAATGCAATGTATACAGCGATGTTGGGAAACGAGAAGACACTACCGCCGCATATAACTGCAGCAATACTTTACGTGGCGAAAATGATCAGCTTTATACTGTAAATGTGGCGAAAATGGCGGTCCTATGTAAAGGATATAAATATACAGGGTTATTCAATAAAAGTTCTTATCGTTAAAAATGGTGCTAATTTTGCCCCAACCAATCAGATGTTAGCTTTCAAATGTTAAATAATATCTGATTGGTTATGGCAAAATTAGCACCATTTTTAACAATAAGAACATTTATTAAAATCTCCGATAGTATTTAAATTAAAGATCCATTTTGTCTCATCATCCTAATAAGTGATTTCTCTGACATCTCCTTATCCTAGATGTATGGCTAGAACACCCTACATACTGCGTATTACATGCCTTGCAAGTCAATAGATTTATTACATAGGAAGAGGTGCAGTTAATATATTTCCTAACATCATAACTCTTGCTGGTACTTGAACTATGAAAATTTTTACCCATTTTCACTGTGCCACAAATACCTAACCTGGTGTGGCCACATTTATACATTCGTGTGTATCCTAACCAACAGTGAATATTTCAGTAGACAGGATACATCTACCTGTTGGTTTGGATACACAGGAATGTATAATGTTGACACACTTACAGGGTTATTCAATAAAAGGTCTTATCGTTTAAAATGGTGCTAATTTTGCCCCAACCAATCAGATGTTAGCTTTCAAATGTTAAATAAGATATGATTGGTTGGGGCAAAATTAGCACCATTTTAAATGATAAGACCTTTTATTGAATCTCCCTGTTGATGCATTACTTGTGGCAAAATGAAAATGGGTAAAACTTTTCATAGCTCAAATACCAACAAGAGCTACGATGTTGGGCTGTATATTAATTAGGCACCACCACTGTAGGGTGTACTACCTGTACATTGAAATCTATGATAAGGGAACATGTCAGAGCAATCAATAAAAAGGATATTAATAGCATGGTGGCTAGACATTTCTCTACCTGTAACAATGGTAACATAATTTCTCTGCATGTACAGGGTATACAAAGCATATGGAAAGACTCTACAGAGACTGTACAGTGTATCTATTTAAAAGTGAGATAAAATAGAACTTTAATTTACAATCCCAAAGGTATGAATTTGATTTGCAATGTGAATTAAGGTAAGGATCAACCTAAATGAAATTGCCATATATCTCAAGTATATAATAAGTTATATTCATTTTATTGTACTGAATTTATATATATATATATATAATAATATATATAATATCTTAATATATAATAATATATTATATATATATATATATATATATTTAATACATATATGTGTGTGTATATATATTATATATATATACACACTTGTATATGTGTGTGGTGTGTGCAAACAAAAACAGATGTAACAACAGCATTCCACATCAGGCTGTAGGTAAGGTGCACACACAGTGCAACCCTCTAATTCAAAAATGGGGGGAAAAAGTCCAATAGTGCAGCACTCAGAAGAATTTATTAATAATAAAACATGGGCGCATCGCTCCTGATTTGGAGTTTAAGTCACGCTAACCGATGTTATATGTTTAACTCCTTCCTTGCGGCGGGTTCATGGCTAACGTGAAAGTTAACAGCGCAGCCGCCGCAAGCGATGTTATATGCCGAAATCGCCATTTTATCGCGGCACATTCAACACCAGCTAATAGCTAATAGCTGGCGTTGAAAATGGCAAAATAGAACAGCGGCAGGTAGAGATGTTCTGAGCGCCGCTATCGGCATATAACATCGCCGGGCTGTTTGCACCGGGTTGCCGACAGCGGCGTTCAGTGCATCCCCCTGATTGTGTTTCACTATATATGTGTGTATTTATATTAACATATGTATTGGGAGGGTATTTTAAATGGCTGTTAATATATGCCTATGACTAAAGACTCATCAGGCCGTTCATGTTAATAAAGTTACAGTTTATTTGCATCTATCAAGTTAGTTTGACGTGTCTTTCCTTGGTCCTGGTTAATGCAAGTACTGCTGTACCATTAGAAGTTACTTTTGCTTATATCTTACTTAACACTTATATCTTAATACAAAATATATAAAGTCTCAACCGTACACTGTATACTGTCAGCCGTAGACTTTATACTTAGCCATATGCTGTATAATTGGCCATATATAAGAGAAATGGAAAGAAAGAAAAGGGCATTTACAATTTTGATATCAGAGGAAATATAACAGTCCTACATGATGTATAAAAGCTACAATATGGAGTGCAAGAAAGCAATTAAACTAGCTAAAACAGAAAATGAAATACAGATAGCTAAACAAAGCAAGAACAAGGATATGAATAGTAAAAAGATGAAGATAGAGAATGAAGGACCATTTAAAAATGGGGCTAAGATGGTTATAGAGGATGCCGAAAAGGCTAAACAGTTTTATTTTTCCTCTGCATACACTATAAAGTATCCTAGTCCTTATAGCAGGGGGTGTAAGGTATGTAAGGTATAAGTGAGTATTATTCCCTCTAGCTGACAAAGGATATGGATGGTACAAAAACAATTACGGTACATAAAATGAATATCAATAAAGCTACAGGACCTAACAAAATACATCTAGGGATCTTAAAAGAGCTTTGTCAAGTTTTATCTAGAACAATATCCCTTATTGTTTCAGATTCACTTTTGTATGGAGATGTTCCCCTGGATTGGAAAAAAGGCGAAGTAATACCAATATTCAAAAAAGGTAGTCATTCTAGGCCTGGTGACTATAGACTTGTAGGGAAGATACTGGAAACTTATAATATTCTAGTGTCCAGAACTGATATTATAAATAGTAGTCTGCATGGATTTATGAAAAATAGATTTTGTCAGACTACCTTGTTTGGTTTTTATGTTTTTTAATTCTAGTCCTTATAGCAAGGAGTGTAATAATATGAAAAGTATATACAAATAAGGAATAATCACTCTGGCTGACAGAGGGTAGAGTATCCAAATCTACTGAGCATGCCTGTTGCTGAAAAAAATGGAGGCCCAACTGCACTTCCAACTTTAAATGTGTATATATATATATTTATGGCCTGGCTAGAGGACGGGCACATCTATCTTAGTGATCTCTACCGGACGCATTGTGCGGCCTGGTGGAGATTCATTTATGATGTGTTCGTCCTCTAGAGGGGTGACGTTGATTCCCTATCACGGTTCCACCTGAAGCTTAATGGTATGCATCCAGCGATCAAATACACTATGGAATATAATAATGAATTTGTCAATTTATTAGATGTAACTTTGTATAAAGACCAGGGACTCCAAACCAAACTATTCACTAAGCCAACAGACAGGAACCAACTTTTACATTTTGATATTCAACAGCCATGCAACCGTCCCATAATTGTATCTATTGCCCCTTAGTGATGAGGGGTGCTAAATTTAACATTCCCCACTTTCTATGAGGCTGTGTATGGGACTTTCTATGGGGCTGTGTATTAGACTTTCTATGGGGCTGTGTATTGGACTTCCTATGGGACTGTGTATGGGACTTTCTATGGGGCTGTGTATTGGACTTTCTATGGGACTGTGTATGGGACTTTCTATGGGGCTAACCTTTTTTTACTTCAATTACCATTAGCAAACTTTTGCATTTCTTATAGTTGTGCACATGACCCATATAACAGGCTTTCACTTCCCCCCAGCCCTTTGGCTTTTTAAAATGAGGGAATAGGCCATCCATCCAGTGCTTTATATTAAAGGCATAGGACCTCCCATAAAAGGGGCGTGTTGGGTGTGCTATAACCTTATGGAAGCTTGACCTGGCTTCCTAATAAATGTGGAAGCACTCCAACCAGGACAATCCACAACTGCATTTAGCGAAAGTGCTACTGATCTGTTCAAACATTTATACAAACATCTGCTACAAATATAACGTGTGTATGGTCCTTGAGGTTTGTGCTCTGACAGTTTGTTTTTTTCTAGAAGCAGAAAAATGCAGGCAACGTACAGAGATACAACTGATTTTTTTGAAATTGAGTGCTGCTCCTTCCTATACATTTTTTATATATATATATATATATATATATATATATATATATGCTTTTTATCTATCTGTATAATGGTTTGCACTTATCCCCTTGTTTGTATACTCTGTATTTTTTTAATGTACAGCGCTGCTTCCTCAAGTTGCGCTTTATAAATAAAATTATACATACATACAAGTTTATTAACAGTAAGAAAATGAGGACTGAAAATGTGGGGCCATTAAATAATAGGGATAAGCTAGTTGCAGAGGATGCAAATAAAATAAACACTTTAAACAGGTTTTTTTCCTCTGTGTACATTATAGATCATAGAGTACTGATAGCACAGAGTATAAAAGCAATAATGGTATATAGGATGAGAGTATAGTAGCAATAATGGTATAAAGGATTCAATTGAACTTTGGTTTACTGAGGATATGTTTCAGAAACAACTAAATAAGGTTAATATCAATAAAGCAACCTGGACCAGATAAAATACATCCTCGCATTCAGTTTTATCCAGGCCATTGTTTCTTATTTTCCCAGATTCCCTTATGTCCAGAAATGTGCCACTGGATTGGCAAAAGGCTGATGTAATTCCAACAGTCGTGGTAATAACAAAGCTGTGAGTTTAACTTCCGTCAATATGGACTAAAGTGGTGTGCCACGGGGTTCTGTGTTGGGGCCACCTATATTTAATCTGTTTTAAGTATTTAATCTGATGGAAGTATGTATTGTCAGAAAGGGCTCTGTGTTTGAAGACAACAACAAACTTTGTCAACCATAAAAAGCTACAGATGATGGGCAAATGTTGCAGGCAGATCTAGATAGATTGTGACAAGTGGCAGATGAGATTCAATGTTGATAAATGTAAGCTGATGCATTTTGGACTTTAAAATCCTTGTGCTGTTTATTTCACTTTGTGTTAAGTGAATCTCTGTTGAAAAAGAGTTTTGTGCAAGATTTGTTACTGGCACCTAGCACCCCCTCCAAAACACCCCCTGGGCACACACAATATGCTGTTAAATGCTGCTTGCCATGGCCTGCTTCAAATCAAGTCCCCCATCTGCACTTACTGTCTTTCAGTATCCTCAGTGCGTGCTTGTATATATTGAGCATACATCATTACGTAACACACTAAATGCACAGACAGAACAACACATAGACATGTGGGGGCTTAGTATGTGGGGTGGTGCTGATACATATATTTGATCTGCAGGACTGGGGAGGCTGTGGCACTGATGCACAACTTTGACCTATAGGTCTGTGTCCTAAGACTCTCGGCTGGCGCCCCCCTGGTCATGCAACCTGTGCGGTCGCACAGGTCACCCATATCAAAGGCCGGCCCTGTGACCACACATTACACAACATTTCGGGGGTGGATGGCACCTAACCCCCCGAAACATTGTGTTTTGACGAGTGGTCACCAATAAATATATTGAACTATGCTTTGGAGTGCAACCCTCAATCTATATTCTTTTGAGACTTATATTCCAGTGTGGGTGGGATACCTGAGGAGTCTGCACCCACAGTTGGGAAGAGTGCATTTAACCCTTTAAATTCTTGGCAGTAGCTAAAGCCAGCAAAATATTGTCTTGTATTAAAGGCCATGTACACCACCACTCCAAACTAAAATTTGCCACAATATTGAGCACACTGTGTAGTGTTAAAGGGGAACTGTGGTCTCTAAACAAGTCAACCAGGTTCCTACCTTCAAAATGAGCCATCAACCACCTCTCTACATGCTGCACAGCCGCAGAAAACACTAATAAAAAAAAATTAGGTGGTGGGAGGTTCTGAATCTGCAGTCACAATTCGTAGTTCCTCCTTCTAATCTGCAGTTGGCAAATGCTCAGTGCAGAGAAGCAAGAGAAGAAACCAGGAAGAGATTGAGTTACAGTGACTGAGGAGGACTGAAGGGGAGGAGGGGGAGAGAACAGCACTGACCAGCCCACTGCAGGAAGTGTGTAAGCTGTGTAAATGTTTTTTTTTAATGCCTCCCACACATGAAGGGACTGTCACATGGTTTCAGAGCAGGAAGCAGGAAATGCAGGGGATCTTTTGATGCTGCTAACATATGACATGTAAAAATGTAGATAACATTAAAACTATGTTAAAAATAATGGAAAAAATTGCAAAAATACTTAGCAAAGCAATACCTGACAGTTTTCCTGCCATTTTTGGACCACATTTTTGTCACCCCTTAAATCACCCCTACCTTTTTCTTCTGCTGCATATGGGGGAAATACCCTTTAAAGGGTATGTCCCCCCTTCTGAAAAAATTTTTACCAAACATTCCCCCGGTCCCCCCAGTCCCAATTACTAACATATTACTATGTTAGCAATATCAGAAAATGCCCAAAACTTTACTTACCTTCCCTCTTTCCTCCGCCACGCTGCCAGGCGGGACCGGCAGTCACGTCTGTGATTGGCTGAGCGGCAGCCAATCATGGATGTGGCTGCCGGGAGTTCAGTGCAGCGGAGGCAAGAGGGAAGGTAAGTAATGTTTTGGGCATTTTCTGATATTACTAATAGAGCGGTTGGGGCTGGGGGGACAGGGGGAATGTTTGGTAAAAGGGTTTTATGGTAGGGGGAGGGAATCCTAATCGGGGGAGGGAGGGGGAGAAGGGCTGCATTATGCATGCCAAACTTTTTTCCGGAGGCCAGGTAGGAGGCAGAGTCCTATATGGACTCTGCTATCCTCCTGGTGGGCAGTTTTTGGGACTTTGGGGGGGACTACAGGAGAACCATATGGAGCTGGGATGAGAGGTAAGGATTAAACTACACTACACAATGGGGCCAGTAGTGGGGGGGATTATAGTTTTGGGGGTGGACATGCCCTTTAAGAGGGCTAAGGATTCAAGGTAGAAAAATATTATTCTCCCTCTTTACAAAGCTCCCTCTTTTCATTCATGTGATCACAGTAATGTATACTAAAACCCCTTGGTTTATAATATATGCCAGTGTGCAGATAATATGATATTGTATGAAGCCCAGGAAATGAGCATTGATTATATTTTTTTTGTTTCTTTACAAAGCCTTGGAAAGACCTTGTTTAAAATATGTGGTTCAGTTTTGGAATCCTGTGTACAAAAAGGACATCCACATACTTAAAATGTTGACCTTGTGTCATAATCTATTATCTGACTTTTAGGCATCATCTATAAAAATAAACATATTCTACTAAAGTTATTTATTAACATTTGATAGAAACAACTCATTTGCATCTGATCACACGTTTTATGTTTGTTAATTTCCTGTTTTCACTTATCATATTAAAAAAAAAGCAGAAAACAGATGAATACACCGTCAAACAAGAAAACTGCGCACAGGTATGGAAATTGCAGGAATTCATATGACAAGTGATTTAAATAGGAAATTCAATGACAAATACTTAAAAACAAAAGGAACAACAATGGGAAACCGATAAACATATTTTCTCTGCAGCCATTTTACGTCATCAGACTATGATTGGACTGTGTGTGGAGAGCACTGCATTAGATCTTGGGGAAAAGCTGCATGTTTGATCCACAATTAAAGTCATTTGGTTCATATTTACAAGACTCTGTACCTCATCAGTCTTTTTCTCCGTCACAGCAACACACTTTAATCCAAGCAATACAACACCTCTCAAGAGCCATTGTGAGAAAGTTATTACTATGAAGAGGTTTAATGTAAGCAAAGAGCATTGCTGTTCAAAGGCCTGTAATAGAGAAACTAATAATCCAACATAATACCAAAAAAACAAAATGATGTTTGGAGTGCAAATAACTGTCTATACAAGCTGTAATCATTGCTTTTGTTCTCAGCTTTTAGAACTCTCTTCTCCCTGCGATCTTTCAGAGGTGACACAAACCTGTCACTTTCAATGAAACTGGGTTAATCCACCCATTCTGCATCCTCTGCTCCAGTGGCTTTTGCACGTCTTTAAAAGATTTTACTCAATTAAAAATAACAGTTTTCTATAATAATATGCCAGTAACACTGACCCCTTTATTGAACGGGAGAATGAGGAATTAAAGTCTTTCTTGCTGTCAATGTTTTAATACCTTATGAGCAGGAAAAGGCAGAAAAGGGCGGGTGCTTGATCTGCCCAAACAATGTTGAGAAATGAATATCAACATCATCTAGTGGCAGAGTGAACCATAGCATTCTAACAGGGCAATGCACCAAGAGGCACACCGCTCCTGCTCTGGAGTTAAAGTCACGCAAACTGACATTATATCAGTTAGCCCAAATTTAACTCCTTTATTGCGGTGTGTAACCCGGGAGTTAACCACGCAGCTGACGAAATCGGTGTTATATGCCAATATTTCGGCGCTTTTTAACGCCAACTAATAGCTGACGTTAAGATTGACGAAATAGGTACCGGAGTATAATGGTATACATATAGGGAGAGATTCAATATAGGCCTTTTCCCGGGGGTTAACGTGGGTTTTAGACGGATTTTAGAGCACAGCGCCATTTCCAAATGTTTTTGGAAACAGCGCCATGCTATAGATCCAAAACCCGAAGCGTTAAGTTTAGCACAAAACTTAACGCTAGTGTGTGGGAGCCGTTAAACCCACGCACTTACCTTAGCCCGATCCCGCGATGTAATACCTGGCGTAATCTCGTTTACGTCAGGTATTGTATCGCGGGATCGGGCTAAGTTAAGTAACGCGGCCAGCAATATTGAATCTCCCCGAAAGTTCTTTGGCAAGTATATAGCTTTAACCTGTTCCAACAAAAATAACCACACACCTAAGGACAATAGTTAAACTACATGAATTGCTGAGTGCAACAGTAAACCATGGTAAGTGGTTGTAATATAAATATAAATAGAGACCATGCACAGCAGTCTTGCAAAGCCATGTATTTTATTGCTTCATACACGGGTACACAGGTAGTGTAATGTTTCAGTACAGAGAAGTACCTTCTTCAGACAAATACTAAAACAAGTGAGAATGTGATGATACAAACAGGAAGGAGAACAATAGTGACACCTAGAGGAAACGTAACAGTTAAGAAGTCTTCTTTCACTTTTTCTCAAAAAAAGGGATGCTTCTGTTGCTGCAATTGCAACATTTGCAACTCACTTATTGTGGGACCCTCATTCAATCACCTCTATAGAGGAAAAAATGTTAACATCAAGGGCCACTCCAGTTGCAATACTGACTTCTGCATTTATTTACTTAAGTGTCCCTGTTTTCTGATTTAGTGACAGACATAACTTACTCTTGCTCAGGGAACCCTTTCGGATTTTTATCCTTGACGCACTACAACCTAAAGGTCTTAATTGCAACTTAGGACTGTCCTGCTTTTTGCCCAAAAGATGAGTATTGTGTATATTTTTTTGTATATATTTTCTGTAACTGTTGCATTCTGTTACTTTTCCTCTATTGTGCTCCTTCCTGTTTGTATATAAGGTTATCACATTCTCACTTGTTTTAGTATTTGTCTTAAGAAGGTACTACTCTGTACTGAAATGTTACACTACCTGTGTATCTGTGTATGAAGCAATAAAATACATGGGTTTGCAAGACTGATATGCATGGTCTCTATTACTCTCTTTATGTTACAAGAAAAATAGGTAATTGGCCGTGACATCACAGTGACGCGACCAGGAAGCAGAGAGGAGAAGCGCAGCAGAGCAGCCGGGTCTGGTAAGTCTATTCAGGGGCATCTTTCTTAAAAACAAATAATGTGAAAATTAGATTGGGGGGGTGCTGAACCTATTTCTAAAGTTTTATTTCATTGCTGGACATGCCCTTTAAATGTATAATAATAATAATAATTATTATTATTATTATTAATAATAAATATCCGAAATGTTACATTATATGTGCATTAGTAGTATAGAGATATGTTTTTCCATGATTATTGCACAGTACAAACACATGTGTCTGCATTAAATAAAAAACTAACTTTTAATTACCTCCTTTGGAAAATGCCAGTACATATGTTTGGTGTCTGATTGATGAATCCCACAGGTGCCCCACCCAGACATTACCTAAGGACTGATATGTTCGTAGACATATGCTACATGTCTGTTAAATTCAAAGGTCATTTCATTAACATAATGAAAGTAGGTTTTCCTGGAACAGACACTTGGGTTGACTTTGCATAACTGATAATATTATGTGCAATGTCATTCATATGTGTTACTTGGTTATGGTATGCAGAATACTGCACACTGACTAAATATCATGGTAACTAACCGATTATTCCATATAAATTGGTAATCAGAAAGAACTGAAAACCGCAAAAGGGAAACCCACTTTACTCTAGGAATCCCCAGAGGCCCTCATACGGCCATGATTAGGGAAATAATGAACCCCAACATTGGTAGGGAAGCACATCTAGTATGGTGTATAAAAAACCTTCCAACCAAAAAATCACATATAAACATATTTTATTGGACTATATATATAAAATGATCTAAAAACCCCACACCATAAACAAATGAAAAAACTCTGAGAGAGTGTCCTCCGAAACGCGCGTCGGTTTGATGGTGGACCCGAGTCAAACAGCTTTGGATAGAGTTGGAGCACGCAGCGGAACTGGACTGAGAAGTTACTTTGAATGTCAGTGTTAAGGAGGAATACAGAATCGGACCTGGTAACCGGAAGTCAGAGAACCGCTCCCTCACTGGAGTATCATATGCCGCTTTACTATTCTTACATACTTATAATTGTCGCTTGTTGCTTTTTGCTGCCTTCTGCTTTCTGCTTCTTGCTCCATGTTTACTTTTTTCTATAGGTACGGGTTACCCTGACCCCTGGGACGTAGGGGATTGCGCATATTCACTCGATTTACATTTTCGCTAACCTACTGACTCGGGGACTCTGTAGTTAGATACTATTTATTCTGGGTATGCCTCCAGTTTTTTCATATGTTTATGATGTGGGTTTTTTAGATAATTTTATGTATATTGCCCAATAAAATATGTTTTTATGTGATTTTATGGTTGGAAGGTTTTTTATATATCATACTAGATGTGCTTCCCCACCAATGTTGGGGTTTATTATTTCCCTAATCATGGCCGTATGAGGGCCTCTGGGGATTCCTAGAGTAAAGTGGGTTTCCCTTTTGTGGTTTTCAGTTCTTTCTGATTACCAATTTATATGGAATATTCTACTATACCCACAACACCTGCATTACTTATATGAAAGGCCATAAAGGGTATTTAAAACTGATATAATTAAATAAATCAAATTCACTGGTAAGGCAATGATGACAGACATCCCACCCTTCCATTTTAGGCTTCCTGGCAGGGTGGGAAAGGGGGCGTGGTGAGGGTGTGATATCACATGGAGGTGGGTCTAGTGTCCAAGGGGGTGGGGGAAGTGGAGTTAGGGTGAGGTTAGGGGCATTCCCATGCATTCTGGGGGCCATGGTCAGCAAAAGGGGGCATAACCAAGGAGGAGACTAAAGTCTTTTCTCGGATGTCAGGGGAGTCAGGGGTGGTCTCGCGGAAGTGTGGGAGACCACCCCAGAATGTGGGAGACTCCCGCGAGATGTGGGAGGGGTGGAATACCTGTAATGAGAAAGGTATTTTGTTAGTGTACTTTATTCACATATGTAAAATTGTTATGGGGATGACCTAACGGCTCCAGCTATTCCTGTAGCTTAACTGCACTAGTTTGGCTTTAAACACATTTAAAAACCTTCCCTACTAAATAGATCTAGTACCTGTAAGGCTGTTTCTTACCAGAAATGTAAAAAAAAATAGATTCCATTTACCTTAATATGACATCATGAAAAATTAGGTCTCTTTGGAACGTAGTAACATAGAAATATAGTAATCTAGTAACTCACTTAGATTGTAAGCACTTCCGGGCAGGGATCTCATTCCTAATGTGTCGAGGCTTGTTGCGCTTATATCCATTTATACATAATTTATATATATGCTTTCTTAACTGATGTATGAAATTGTACTTAACTTAATTTAATTTTTATCTATCTGTATAATGGCTTGCACTTATCCCCTTGTTTGTATACTCTGTATTTTATAATGTACAGCGCTGCGTACCCAAGTGGCGCTTTATAAATAAAATTATACATACATACATAATTGAGGTTGAATAAAGACATACGTCAATCAAATCCAACCCTTTCACCCTCCTTTTTAACCCTACCTAATAGTTGATCCAGAGGAAGGCAAAAAAAAACAGCTAAAAAGGGGGGGGGATTCCTTCTTAACTCCAAATGGCAATCGCAAAGTATCCCTGGACGAACCAGAACTGCAGTATATGTATTAATACCAGTAATTCTCAATATTCTTTAGTTTTAGAAACTTATCCAGCCCACTTTTAAAGCTATTCAATGAACTGGCCATTACCACATCTGCTGGAAGACATTTCCATAGTTTCACCATTCCCACTGTAAAGAAACATTTCTTAACCTGAGGAAGCAAGGCTTTATTACTTAGAGATTAGGGGTTTGCAGTATTGCAGGATAAATTACACTACATGGGGGCTGTACGAACCCTATTTTCGCATTACTAAAAAGTTCCAAAGATGCCCCTCAAGTCACTTACCACACTTACCTTAGCCACCTGGGTACTGCCCCACAACCAGGACGTAGCACAGCAGAGCAGGGGAGTAGCGCGGCAAAGGAACTGGGTCAGGTAAGTCTTTTCAGGGGCATCTTTTGAACTTTTTTATAAAGTGAAAATGGGGTTTGGGGGATAGCTGGACATAAGTTTCAAAAGTTATTTTAAAGCCCTTTAATGATAACACTGAGATTTTACTGTATAATAAACCCAATTGTCCTTAATGAAATCATATTTTTTACAATTAACATAATTTCTGTTATTTTTAAATGTAAAAAGTAAACCACTGGGGGTTTATTTTGCAGCATAAAAGTTAAATATTGAGATAACAGTTATCTTTAATGTCTTTGGGCTGATTTTAAGGGGTAAGAGGTAAGACATGCTAGGCACACCAGTCTTAATCGTGAAAAAGATTTATTCACATTTGATTTCTGTTAGGATATATAACTATTAACTAATGAAGAAAATAATATTCTGTTTGCACGTAAAGGACACAAGTTCCTGACTTTTGCCTGTATGCTATGTGGAGCAGTCTATAATTAGAACACGCACAGCAACCTATGACATTACCCAGAACAGGTTCTGCATGAAAATGTGCTGTTATTGCTTCAAGGTTCTTTAAAAAACATACAAGTTATTGGACCTATGGTTAACAGTGAATGAAACTCAATAATACGAATGCTTACTGCCTGAAAAGGGAATATGCTAAAACTTATGAGTCTCTCTTAGAAGTGAAAAAGAAACACAGCATTATTTTTGTGAAATAATAAACCGTCTGGGATACAACAATATGGGCTGCCTAGATGTTTTTAATCTGCTGCAAAATCGTAAAGATAGTAACAAAAGTACACTAAAAGAAAGGGATATCAGGACTGCTGAAAAAAATAACGGTACTGAAAATTCAGCTTGGCCATAACCAAACTAAACCTAAAGCCTTTATATAATGTTAGGAACAACATTGGAAAGCTAAGTAGCTGTCCCATAATGGAAACGTGCTGTTTTATAAAGCAGTATCCTAAAACAACTTGTTGTAAAATACTGTGCTTTATCGCTATTGAGGGGTCTGTATTTTTATTTAAGGATCACTATTTAAGTATTGTTATTAAGGTATCATTATTTAAGGATCTATAGTGTTATTTAGGAAGAGGTATTTCTATTTTGGTAAGGGAATTCTTATTTAAAGGACAAGTGTGAACAGGTTAAGGTTAAAGGAGAAAGAAACCCAAAATACAAAGGCAGCTCCACAGACCAACCTAGGGAAGAAATCTGTCCTGCCTATGGATGGGAATTAAACAGACCTCTTTAACTATTTATGGTTTACATAATAATTAATTTTTTTAATTACATTTTAAAATAAATGCCCAAGTTTTGTTCTTGTTGGGTTAAATACGGCCATACCTATAATAACTCTTTAACAACTCTTTAAAAAGGTAAAATGTACGTCTTCCATATTAACTCATACACCATTGGAAATGTTCCAATCCCACCAAGACGTACAAGACGTACCCGCTGCTGTGACAAACTAAACATTTTTAACCAAAGCTAATAACAAAGGGGATGGGAGGGTGGGAGGGTGAGGAACACTTTGTTTGGCTCCTTTTAATACCCATAATGGCAATCCACGTGGGCACTGGGTTTAAATAGCCTGAGGTTCCTGTACCCCCTTTATACGCGATGACGTCACCACACGTTTGTGTACAGCGACGTTACAACGTCGACTCCACCTATCAGTCCACAACACCGTTGCATGTCACTCACTGTGCGCAACTATGTTGTGATGCTTACTGAATGCTCTGCCTCTGTCATGCTGGTGCCATAGTTGGCATCACTAAAAAAATGCACCATAAACTTTTAAACACTATTAAACGATTTAGAGTGCAATGCTTTTTTGGGTCAGAATCCAAATCTGTGTAAAACCACGATGTCATGTTGTCATAGTGACATCACTAAAAAATGCACAAAGACACTTTAAATAGATTCACTACTAAGAAATCACCTTCACATTACAACACTGCTAAGTATTAACCAGTGAATCTCTCTGCACCACCCGGACACTACAATTTGAATATTGATGATTTAATATATTTTGACATCATAAGAGTTGAAATCTCACATGTGCCAAAAATGTAATGTAGGCAAAAGTACTGTCAGGCAACGGAAAATATCAGCTTCAGCTTTGGGTACCAAACAGAACCTAAAATTAGCTTATAGAGAAAAAGAAGGTTGTTGAGGTAAGTACTCTAACTCAAACTTTGATTTTTGAAGGGTTACATTCTCCTTTAAATAAAAGCCCTGTGTCACATTTCTGTGTGAAATGATATTCCATGGGTTTCATATGTTAAAATATAAATATAGCATTAGAAAGTCACAGAAAGTAACATCTTATATATAGAGCTTGTTAAAAATATTTGCAGCTTGGCAGATTTTGCACTTTGCATTTTGGATGTTAATATTTGCTTAGATTAGAAACACTTTTGGCCTTAAGCAAAGAGCAGCAGAAAGCTGTGCTGCCGGAAATTATTATAATTCTTTAATGCAGAATATTGGAAATATCAAATCTGTAACTGAATTGCAGAGATTTCTTTACATCCCTCGAAATGTATCTGATTTTAAAGTCATTGGTGATAAGCATAATGAGTTCTTCATGGTAACCTATAAAAAAAGTTGATAAGATGCATTTTAAAAGGTTGCAATTGTGTGAATACTGTGTAACAATATTATTTACTTGTCTGAGACAGTGGCTTATTCTAGTCTGTTAATTGTAAAGCTGTAAAGCCAGTTCATTACAATTTTGAATGCAGAAAAAATAGTCATAATAAGTAAAATGTAACTGATTTGGTATTCAGTTTCAACACTATGAAAATAAAATATATCTCCTTAAAACAGAACGTCCGCTACAAGCTGCACACAGTAAACAATGCAATATCCAGTATATAGCAGTACTTATTACTAACCGGTTGTAGGCAGAACATTTTAATTTCCTAGCCATATAAAGTATATAAGTATTCATTTGTTGTAACCTAATTCTAATACATTTCTAAATTTAAATAAATAAACCAATGTGTGACCTCATTTAATCCAAACACAATGTACCGGAATCAGAATATCCAAAATGTCATTAATCAAAACAGCAAAACATTTCTTCTTTCTGACATGAAGTTTTTCAAGACAAACGTCTCTCCTGGTTTTTTTCCCTTTGAGTGAATCTTATGTATTGAATTATTGTATTAATGATAACTAATAAGATTATTATTTTTATTATTATTATTATTATTATTATTATTACAACTGACGCACTAAAAAAAGTAAATCTTTTTAATTTTTCTCTTTTTATCTACAAGCAAAGCCATTTCAGTGAGCAAACGTTTTGTGTGCAGTACAATTTACAGCAAAAATGGGGCACCTAGTCAGTATCTTTACGGCTGCCATTTCCTGAGAAGAAACATTAACACTTTAAATGTCAAAACAAAGAAGTAAAACAAGAATTGTTAGTTTCTTCTGTGTTCTTCAATTAATAGTGAATCTTGCCTTCTGCTTCATTCAGCACCAAGCAGCTGGAATATCATATTTTGTGTCTCCCCTGAAGAAAAAGAATACGACTTTGAGACAGTAGCTGCATATGGTGCATTGCCAACAAACAGAGAACCTTTAATCCAAGCATACTTAAATCAGATACTGACCTTCTGTTACTGCTTGCAGGTGAAGTTTCTGTAAGGAAAACAAATCACACTCTGCCTACACAGCAGATGTTAATACTTTATGAATCAAAATACAATGTTACTTTAACAGATGATAATGATTTCACTGCACCGCAGCAATCGCCTGGCTGTTCTCCAGTACTCACAGCAAGGCTAGCTTCATTATTCTTGCAAAGCTCACTGTTTTGGGGGTACGTTTGAGGCCTATCTTGCTCTGGAAATACACAGTGAAAGATTAGTCATATTTGTAGAAATGCATTATATATCCCAACGGAAGCGTCGGGTTATCTGGCAAAAATAAAATAATGGTTTGGTATTTCACCTGATATAGTGAAACAAGCTTCCAAGACTAGAGCAAAAAAAATTCTCAACCAACAGATGTTACGAGCAAGGTCAGCAGTGAACGTTACAGAATGGATTCTAAATTATATTCTCCGTGTTGGAAGCTACTGTGCACATTTAGTAGTCTTTAGCACTGGATAACACATTAGAAATAAGTTTCAATAAAAATGTCCATGGCAATGTTAACATCTGTTATGCAATAAATAAGGATTTGGTAAAGGGATAGCAACTTAAAATGCCTTGGTACTAAAGAGTCTATCACACTATGCATGCTTGTGTGCGCATTTTCAAACGCATGTGTTTTCAAAACTGCAGGGACAATTTTTCCCCAATTAAATCTATTTTAGTGTTGTAAAATCACATTCCATGTGATTTTACAACACACAGATGCATGCATTTGTGTCTCATATTTATTTTAGATATACGGTACACACGCAATGCAAGAAAAAGCATTTTGACTGTGCATGTGCATTGTTTGTGCATTTGTTTCTTGTCCCAGGATTACCAAAAGTACAGTAAATTTTAAGGATATTATAAGTCACAGAGGAGTTCCGTGACCATATAAAACACAGAGGGAGGTTTTATACAGGCACTCCGAGGTACTTCTAATATCCTAGTAATTTATAGTAGGGGGTACATTATAAAATATAATCCACCCCCAACAAACTTGAAATAATACCTAATAAATATCACTAAAATTAAAAATAAGTTCCCAAACAGTTTTTAAAACCCATTAAACCCCACCTTCATCACACTGATATACTCTATTTAGCTCTCCCTTTACCATACCTATGTACCTTCATAGCCTTCTCCATGCTTTGCTCCTCCTTTGACAGCTTAACTTCCTGGTTCGTTACATTCTCCTCCACACAAACACAGACCCTGGAATGCAGCAGCTGCTTTGATCTCTCCCCTCCACCGGACCATGCCAAAACAACTTGAAGGTAGGGTTTCCAGATCACCTGCTGATTGTAAGACGCTCTTAATTAATGCAGTTAGCAGGGCTGCACTGATTGCATTAAAACTGCATTACTGCTGACTCAGCCTTGCTACATGTGATTTTAATAGGTGTCCTCTGATTTTTCACTGATCTGGAAACCCAACTTGAAGGCAGCGTAAGTCCGGATGGGATGGGGGAGGAGGAGTGGGATCCTCCAGGTACTCCAAAGATCATATAATCAGCACGCTACTATGTAGTACCATGCTGATTATAAGAATATTATTGTACTGATAGGTCCTATTGTGACCCATTAAGGGGTGGATTATAAGATGATGTCTACATAAAGCCATTGGTATTTTTAATGAAGTATCAACTTAAAATAACTTCAGATTGCATGTTAAGCCTCAAAAATAATAGTGATGTAATAAATTTAACTCCCTTAATAACTAATCCTTCTAAATTACCCATGATATTATGGAAAGTGTGAAAATCAATATAAAAAAATGTCTCTACTAAAAAAAAGTTAATTATTATTATTATTGCAGATTTATATAGCGCCAACATCTTCCATAGCACTTTACAATTACATTTCTACATTCACATCAGGACCTGCCCCGAAGAGCTTACAATCTAAGCACATTTATTTGACACATACACCCTATCAGTATGTCTTTATGATTGTGGGGGAAACCGGAATGCCCGGAGGAAACCCACGCAAGCACGGGGTGAACATACAAACCCTTTGCAGATGTGTCCACGGGTGAAATTGAACTCAGGACTTCAGCGCTGCAAGACATCAGTGCTAACCACTGAGCCACCGTGCTGCCCGATCAACATAATCAATCATGTGTGGTTTCCATTTAATAGACTGTCCAGAAATTAGTCAGGGTCAGCCGTAGAACACATACTGCCCTGTGTGAAATTTAGTTTTCAGTCAGAAACAGCCAATGCGATCAAATCATCAATCAATAATGACCCATGATGACCAATCATAAGGCTGGTGTCTAATATGCATTAAAGCTTTATCCAGAAATCTTCATCAAAAATCATCTTAAAACATACAGGAGACAACTGACATGACTGACCCTCAACACAATGTCCAGAAGACAAACACACATAAAACTAATACATTTAGGACTACTGCACACAATCTCAAAATGCACAAGATCACACCATATTGATTATTGTATAATAATCATATTGCTACTGATGGTTCACAGCCAAATTGGGTAAATTGTCCCTTTTTGTCTTTTGGACAAAAAGGAAATATAATTAGTATGATCTTACGATAATATTACTGTGCGTGTGGACACCATAATAAATAAATTGATCCAATTTATTCTACATATAAACCAATAGAAAAAAAATCTATGGCAATAATTTGTAAATCCATTAATAGAATTAAAGCATAATCAGTTCAAAAAGATGGCACACAAAAGCACGCTTTGTGCACCGCATTCAAGCAATGTCAATCAGTTCATAATATGGCTTAAATTCAGTTCCCAAAATATATTCCAGGCATAAAAGGTATGTTATCTCCGCCTCAAACACTCTTTCCAAACAAAACAAATTCTCCACCACAGGGTACTCTTTGGCCTGTTCCCAAACCAGCAATAAAAAAATACAAATAAGAAAAATGTCATCCAAAGATTTTAGGTCAAATACATTATTAGTTTGACAGCAAGCAGACCACACAATGTTTTGTGGGTTGGGTATTAGCCCTAGTCAGACTAAAAAATGGGAAGAGTGTTACAATATATTACATAAAATTATTGAATAATGCCAACAACAAATAGCTGCACTGTATTTGTGTACCAACTTGGAGATCCCAGCCCACACATATAGAAGATAAGTAGTAAAATCTGTTGGATTTACCAGACAGACAAACTATTACATGGAGCAGAGGGAACTCATTTTGTTTTTCTGTTATTTCTAAAATGAATTAAAAAAAACTACTGAACAAAAAAAGAAGTTTATTGAGTTGAGTTTATTCAGCGTTTGTAAATGCTGAATATGCACTATATGCCAAGTATTGCTACTTAGCCCACCTTCCAGTGTCATGTACACTAATATACAGTTGAACATGCTCAGTCAATTATTTGTCTCCTTCCCCCCAAACTATAAAGGTGCCCATACACTACTTAAGACATTAGACACTTGTCCAATCTCTCATAAAACAAATGTCCAATCTATCTTTTATACAATCAATTTGAGATCACAAAATGAATGGCTCAGATAGGAACATCTCAGAATAAATACCACTGCTTGTAAAATGTGGTCTTTAGACATTAGATAATTATCTCAAATCTATCTAATGTCTGCCTAGTGTATGGCCAGCTTAACTACTTATTTAAACAAAATACTGAAAACCCAGAAAGCTAATTGTTATTCACTGGGAAACTGGGGTTCTGAAACCAGGACATGCCAGAAATCTGCAGAATTATTATTATTATTAGTATTGTGGCATTATTATTATCATGGATTTATATAGCGGCGTAGCATTTTACAATTGTATGTATGCATTCACATCAGGCCCTGTCTTGAAAAGCTTACAATGTAGGCACATTTATTTGACACATACAACCTATGTCTTTTATGATTGTGGGGGAAACCGGAGTGCCCAGAGGAAACTCACGCAATCATTGGAAGAACATACAAATTCCTTTTATTTCTATAGAGACAGTAAAGGGCTCTGCCTTACTGCTGATCTGCCATGTAAATACAAACTATTCTGTGTTTATACAAATAATACTGTTGTTTCAATCTTTACAGCGCTATAGAAAAGAATAATTCTGCAAAACTCTCCAGAGTCTCATAACGCCTAGAAGGCAATGTGAACACTACATTACAAATGTAAGATTGCCATTATCTTATTTCTGAAGAGCTCCCATTCTGCCTTAAGTGGACATCCAGAGGGAGCGGCAACTTTATCCCTGTGGTTTAAATGAAATGATACAGTCTGTAAAAGTCTGATAATGTTTTAGAGAAGCCAGTGTAATTGGCAGAATATACATCAGGGGTATTCTAAGCACTCATTAGCTCCTATGGTGGTACAGAAGAGAAAAAAGCATTGGGAACAGCTGCTTTCAACATTAAATGAATACACCATGCATTCAGATTTAGAATAGACCTTCGTGTATTGAAGGTAAGATTTTAAAAATAATTTTCAGGCTGCATTGTATGTAGGAGGTTTGCTAGAAATTGTAACTGAAAACAATTCTGGGAAATCCGTTGAAAGTAAATTGTTGGTCTGCGCAACTATATTTCCCCTGTAGCTCTGCAGCCCTCCAAGAAATATACAAATTGGAATGACTCAAGAGCCTCCTATAAGACTATTCAGCTGCCTTGGTGTAATTTCATGCAACCATCATGGACAAAGCTCAGCAGTAAACAGACAGCTACCCAACTGAGGATTCAATTGCAGACAATCTGTACCATGTTTGATATCGATTCAGGCAATTTGTCCCATTATACGCCTCCCTCCTAAACACTTTCTTTTGCTCTGACTTAAAGTGGATATTATAATTTTCTATACTTAAAGTGGATATTATAATTTTCTAGTCCTTAATGTTACTTTTTTACTGTCTTTTACAACAGACATTCTTATTGAACAAAGTTTTACCAGGAACCCTAAAACATTATTAATGATGCCCCATATTTTATAATTAATGAACAATGCCAAAAATTTTATTTTATTTACTTTGAAGCCTTAATAACTGATAATTCAGCCAGTTGAAGATCTGCATAAACAGTAATCATTGACCAGATAGGACAAAGATCCTTAAAGGAGAACTAAAGGTTTGAGGTTTTGCAATAAAGATGTGATTGTTGTAAACTTATGTGTGTAGTGTTTTTTTTTTTGTGTGCGTTTGTTACCTTTTCTGCATCTTTTCTATTTTGTCTATCGAGGTTTCCATTTTAGAAAATCTCCTCCCACTTGTGTGACCTAGCGTGCTGTAATGGCTCCAGATCCTCCCCCTGATGTGTTGGTGGTTATCTGGCAGCTTCCGTGTGTAATTTCCACCCTTAAGTAAGTTGTGCTGGCGTGTCTTTTGACAGTACTGCGCGCATGTGTAAGGTAGCGGCAGCTTGAGCGCGGATCCGCGCGCACGTCTTTATTGTGCGCATTCACGATGGACTGTGCTTTGCGCATGCGCGTTCTCCGGTGATTTGCGCATGCGCGATTGACGGATCTTTGCACAGGTGCGGTGTTCGCGTCTTGAATGTGTGTAGCCCGGCTCCATTGAGAGTGAGCAGAAGAGGAGGACCGTTATTGATACAGTGTTCCTATATGACGCTGAGACTACATAACACTAATCATTCCACATCTGCCAGTGAGCTTTCTTTTGCAACAATGTTTCACATTGTCAAATGTTCTCTCTGTTTTTATCAATTAAGAAAGCTACATTTTGTCGCAGTACAGAAAAGTTTCCAAGTTGCATTCTTGTTCAGTGTGGACTGTATTTGACAAGGCACAAATAGCCTTCAGCAAATGAAACTTTTTTTAACGTACAAAACCACAAAGCAAGTAGCGGGGAATGTAAAATTCCACACACACACAATGCACCCCTAAAATGTGTTCTATTGCTGGATGTTAGTCAATACATAGGGGACATTTGGTCTGATATGTGTGTGATATGTGTGTATTCTGTGTGGGATGTATGTATTCTGTCTGTGGGGCATACATGCGTATACATACGCATACATGCCTATGGTGTGTGTATTCTGTGTGTGGGAGTTGTATTGGGTGTGCCATGCATGTGTATGTATTGTGTGTTGAATGTGTGTGTTCTGTGTGTGGCATGCATGCGTATGGTGTGTGTATTCTGTGTGAAGGGTGTATGTATGTGTGTGGGCCATACATGGCTATGGTGTGTGTTCTGTGTGTGGGATGTATGTATTGTGTGTGGGCCATACATGGCTATGGTGTGTGTTCTGTGTGTGGGATTTATGTATTGTGTGTGGGCCATACATGGCTATGGTGTGTGTTCTGTGTGTATTATGTATGTATTGTGTGTGATGGATGTGTGTATTGTATGTGTGGTATGGTAGCGTGTGTGATAATGACAAATCATATAAGTGCCATAGTTTATAATAGCCATAGGGCGCATTGTCCAATTGTGGGCAAACTAGCGTGTTTTCAATACACAACCCCACCCTTTCTGGGACTTCTGTGTTCAGTGGCATGCATTTATGTGTGCAATATGTATTTGCCAGCACCATGGGCAAACCAGCAAAGGATGCCAAGGCACTTAGATTATCACAGTGCCCTGTTCAATGTGGCATGAAATGCAATGGTGATAAGTGTAAGATGATGCCTTTGGTGTTTGAAATCCTTGACGCACTCACACCATTAATAAGCAAGTTTGGATAATGTTTTGGCCTAGAACATTATATCACCTGGCAAGATCATTTCATTTCATGTGACATGAAATAGCTACAATGTGTGTGCCATTCTCGGACCTGTGCCGTATGTGGTACATGGGTTCCGTGTTATTTTGCCAGCCCATCTGTCCATCAGGCCTGTTTAAGGAATCTTTCTCGTGCAATTTGATTTATTTAAATTGTAAGTTGTGCTATTATGCACTACTAGATATTGGACATATAGTCTTCCATATTAAAATAACATTGTAGTTTGTTCCCTGTAATCTTCCTTGCTGTTGACATTAGTAAGCAATCATTTCTGTATTACACATTTCTTCTTCCCACAATGCACACCTTCCTTTGAATTACCCCAGTATCAGATAGTAATGATCGCTTGTTGCATTGGTCAAACATAGTCAGTTCTTTACTGAGAGAATGAAGGCCAGACAGTGAGTGAAGGTCAAGACCATAACATGCTGTATGTGTTATGTGGCAAACATAAAGTTACTTTTTCCAAACGGTTTGTTACTACATAGTTCAACATATGACATCCCCAAAGAAGCTACCTGGAATGGCAAAGTACATTGCTATTTGTCCATTTGCATATGTATTTGCAATGAAATTGCTCGTTTACTGCCACTTTCATTTGTATAAGATGTGGTCTAGGTATAAGAGGAGATGGTGAATAACATATTTAAAGCTTTATTAGAACAGATGTTGCCTCATTCCAGTAAGTCAGCGTGGAAGAAGTTAATATAGAGGGCTCATCATATTTGTTTAAATGGGGACCCAGGTATTCATAGTAATGCTAGTCTAGCTAAATGAGACGATTATCTTTTTCCCAAACAATGGAGAAGCTTCATCTATGCACCTTTTTGAAAAGTCTCAACAATACTGTGGTGGGCAAGGCACAATAATCAATTGGTCTTCTATGAAATGGACCTACACACATAGTTGGGAAATCGTCAAAAGCAAAAGTGTAATGGGACTTGAATGGTTTGGTTGATGAGGCTGGATGAAGAACACTGTCACCATAAATAATATTACATACCAACACCACAATATTCTTCCACCCCTAAGGAAGCGTAATATCACAGTTGTCACACTAAATAACATTTTTCAAGGTGTCAAGAGTCAGTAGCAGCATTTTACATCACTGGACCTATTGAATGTGTAAATAATTAAAACCCATGGTGCATCACCTCTATTTTATCACAGTTATTTTACAACGTGTGGATTCCAACTTAGTTTTCTTACTACACTAACATTGACCAGACAATGTACATAACGTCAGTCCTACTCATAAGTGACCAATTGCTATTTGAAACATGTTGTCCTGTGCGTTTGTGTTTGATACCTTTTTTTTCCCGTTAGAAATGACGGAGGAACCTAACCAAGCAGACGTATTTCATGACACCACAGTCCCCCACGACCAACAAGAGAGTGTATGTAGCAGTTCTATAACATGTAAATATGAGTAAACAAATAGTTGAGAAAAACAGCATTGTAAGGCTACTTTTTTTCACACCTTGTAGTGGGAAGAAGTAATGTCACGTTTGCAAGCACGCCCAGAGATATCCACAGGTGCAGACTGCTTCCCTTTTAACCCTCCCCTCAAAAAAGCCAAACTAACAGGTGCTGAACCTCAACAATCCCAAACATCAACGGAGAGTTCGAGTACGTCATCTAGTGAAAGTACTACAACTGACAGTGAGGTAGTTGAGACAAGGGTTGGTCACACGCAGTGGTGTCAATGTGGAAACTGCTTGCCTATGTCGACACCAATTGAAAGTGTTTGTTGTCAAGAGGTTCCCTTTGTAAAGGAGATGATTGTGGAGAGTAAAACATGTATAAGTGAGCATCAAAACTTTGCTTTTGAATGCACTGATGCACAGATGGTAAGGCGCAGTTTCAAATTGATCAACACACAGCTCCGAAAGAAACCTAGACAGGCCCAATACCAGAGGTGTGTGACCCTTACTTTATTCTGAAACCATGCAATAGTATGTAAATTATGTAATTTGCATTTGTGTCTTATATATTTCGTGTTGCTTGTTTTTTTTTAGAGGCCTGCGAAAGACAGCCTATCGCTGTTTTACAGTATGGGTTTATGGCTACTTAGGAGCAAAAATTCGTAAGCCAATACCGTCATGTGTTGTGAATAAGATTCGCCAGGCCTTTCCAGATCCCAGAGGCATCTATACGGGTTTTCTGACAACCTCCGACTATTGCGCAGAACACATGGCACTCTCATAGATGTTTTCACAAAAATATGTGTTTATGTATGTCCCACAGCCAATCTATTTAGAAGTTTGTTAGTCCACTCTATGGTTTTATTAGAGAAAGTTACATGCCACTATCTCAAGGAAATAAAAAAAATATATATGGTTATTAAATGCATATTGTGCCTTCTTAGCATTTTCAAAATATCTACACATTACAAACACATAATGTCGTTTGAACATTACCAAGGGGAAAAATTGTCAATACATAAATTCATTCTGATACACACAAATGTTCAGTCACATAAATTAATGTATGTTTGGGCAAAAGTATTTCTCAAATCAAGACACATACAATTATCTTTGCACACATTGTAAAGGAAAATGTTACACAGGAGAATTGTGAATGGACCTTTCATGTGGGGACGAATCTAGTTAGGTGCTTGGCTATCACCACATGTTTGTCTGGCCGATCCTCTGATGCAATATTTTTCGGCTCCTCTGCAGCTTTGCTGGACCACTCATATTGTAAATCACCAGATACAAGATTACAGCTGTGTTGAAGAATGTCAAATAGGTGCTTATCTATGCAGGGTTCGTAGATGGGTTTGGCAATCCATTGTTTTTTGTGTTGGAATTGGAAACACAATTTTGTGTCTTTTTTCAAACAAAGACAGAGTGGATTTTTGTGGACATTTTATGGTGGCCTGCTCACGGTTCACATTGCGGTTATGTGACAAGGCAGCAAGAGTTGTCCTTGCGTACATGCCATCCATATGAAAGTATAATCGTTTGCTACGATATTTCAAGACCTTACTATGATACACTTCTAAAGGGCCAGTGTGACAACATTTTTCAAGTTTCTGTATGTCCTTCAGCAGTCTGACATTGGTGACTATATTTTTCAAACTAGTATGTGCCAAGCTTCCTTCCTCAATCCATACTGTTTCTTTTTGTTTTTTACGTGAAAGCCGCTTGTGTTGGCACTTTTTATAAAGTACTTGCTGTGGAAATGAATGTGTATTGATAACATGGTAAAGGAGTGACAGCCATTTCTCTATCAGTAGTTTGGAGTTTTGTCTGCATGTTTGTGCACTCCACCATAAATGATTTACAATGGGTGTTATCCATTTGGTGAGTACCTCACATCCAGTTTGTCTGCTGGCAATGGTTAGTCTTTTCAGTAAGCTTTTACTAACGTGCCAAACGTCAAACTGATGATTTATGTTTTTGTATTTATTGGCCATTAACTTTCTAATGGCAACATGTCTGTCTGTGGCAATGACTGTGATCTGTTTTTTTTCAAGCAATAATTGCTGGACACGTGTCAAAGGCTTCCTTTTCCATTAGTACGGATGATTTTCCTGGACGGACTTGACAAATGTGAAACTTTTTCAACATGACATCCATTAATGTATAGATGCAGTACTTTGCACAATGCCCAGGAGAGTCAAATTGTCCATCTCCTGCCAGCACCATAGCTTTTCCAGACATGTTGACTGTTATGTCATGTTCTTCTAAACTCCATTCATATTGTATTGCTGGAAATATGAAAGAGCGTTGATAATTATAATAAGTGCTATGGGAAATAAAAGGTACACCCATCAGCTGTAACATTTCATTGACCTTTTTAAATGAAGATCCACTAAGCAAAATTGAGGCAGCAAACTGGATATTGTCTGCATAGATGTTTTTGATGCGAGGTTGGCTGGTCCACACCAGTGAATTATGTCCATAGATACATTGTAGAAACACTTGGACCATGGTGCCCTCCAGCTTTTTCTGGATTTGAATAATTGTGGACTGGCATGGAGAAGGGTCACAATGTTGACATTTCACTAGATACAGGAGCTTATCTAAGCAACTTTCATATACCAAATATTTGGCACAATGTATGAGGTCTATTGACTTTACAGATGGGACCATTTGAAGGTCACTCTTACTGTCTGAAATGGATTCGCTCACATCTGATGTGGTGTTTGGCTCATAAAGTGGGTCCTTTTTTCCAACTGCACTAGCTCCAGAATCACTTAATGTGTCCGTACCCTTTTCACTGGATGAAACAATAATTGTGTCAAGATGTTGCTGCTTTTTGGCCCTTTTGGCAGGTGGCATTACACAATCTGGGGATTTTCTCGGAAGTGGAGGTTGTGAAGCATACACATGGTCTTTATGTACTAACTCGAGTTTTGCACGTATGCATGTTTCCATTGCACTTGTTGACATGGATTCTGTGACGTCCGTCTGAGTGCCTACATCCTTTTGAAATGCCCACAACTCAGTCAATGTGCCTACATTACAACTGAATATGCAGGACTCTGTTTGTGTATGTCTTGTTGTGAAATGTCCTACAACACGGATAGTGGTGGAAGATGTTGATGGCTGATGTGTTAATGGAGTTTGGGCCATTACAGTATGTAATGGCATCTGAGATGGTACCGTTGGGAAAAGAGTTGGCACTGCATTTGGCTTCAATCGTGTTAGTGTCCCCCGAGCCATATACGAATCTTGTGTGAAATGGCACTAACACATTCTGTATTTGTCTATTTTAGTGCCTTCAAACACTTTTTTGAACCAAAGGATCCAGCTCACCCAAATCTGGACCTATTTGTTGTAACCAATTTTCTATGATGTTGACATTTTTGGGAAAGGGATGCAAGATAACGTCTGGATATTTTTGTTTCTGTCCAGTCTTGTGGGGACACCCAGGAACGACACACTTTGGCATTCTGTGAATGAAAGTAATTTTTAGAATTCACATTGTTTCAAGCAAAACTTACATATGATTGAGAAGTGCATACATAGTCTTTGTTTGTAGCAAACATGTGGACCTTACCTGAATAGTGTAGTTGTGGTGGGGAGTATCACTGAACTCCAAGATCAGCGTTTGGCTGCAATTGTCTGAAACGTCAAAACAACATGGATAAGTGAAATGATGAAACTACAACAATGCTATTTCAATGCACAACAACTTGGACAAAGACATAGTGGCTAACTAACCGAAATTCAATACACTTTCGGTATTCACATACTACATACATAAAACATATTCCCCACACAGAACACTGAAAAGAACTGATAACACAATGTCTTTGACAATATTAGTACATGTGTCAAAACAAAGATAGCCATCTCACAAAACACCAGCTATTTCATTTGTATTTTTTAGGCACCAATAAACAAGCAATTACTGTAAAGCAATTACCATCAAAACATTCTCCCAATCATGTGTTGATGTCTGCTACACGTGCAGATGTGAGTCAGGTGATAAATCAGAAGGCAAGAAGTGTTGAACATTGATCTGTGTAGAGGGACAAATCAAAACAGTCACAACAATGAAAGAATAACACAACAAAGTAGGGTTAGGACAAGCACGGTTTGGTGTTTACCTTCAAAATTTCAGTGATTGCCAGTGTAGTCCAGGACAAATCTTACATTCTAACACTTCTTGGTCTGTAACATTAATAGAGGGAACATATCAGAATGAACAAGTGCACAAGCATTGTAATCAGAAAATGGACAGAGCAATTCTTTACTACTTACACAATACCAAAAGGTGTTCCAACTCCAATGGCAATAAATGTTCTCACTCCTGTGTAAATCACAAAAAAACGACACACATTAACTCTGTAAATCCAGACATTGAAGTGAGTGAATTGTGTTGAAAATATGTTGATGGACATGATGAGTGAAATCACTTTACCTGACTGTTTAAAAAATGCTTCCGAAAAAAATGGCTTTTGGTAAAGAATTAAGATAAGCAAAAATATTATTGGATTGGAAAACCAAATAGTTTTGCCTGTGGGGATCATCTACTGCAGCAACTTTAATTGCCTTATTTTCTGGTGATCCAACAGTTCCACAACATCAGACACTTTGTATCCAATTACTAATCCAGAGCTGCTTTTTAGGACCTTCCTCTTGCATGACCAGCCCACACTTCAAGCACTAAACCAACCTTTTCCACACTGTGATTTCATGTAATCTTTAGCAGAATCAATCTTCAAGATGGATATAGCCAAATGGATGTCTTTGAACTTGTTGACATACAGAATAGTTTTGCTTCCAATTATACCTAGTTCAAAATATGGGATTAAATCTCTACTCACCTGACATGTAGTTTCATCAACATGTAACAACCAACTATTTGGTCACTTTAGTTGATATTTACCAATAAACATGTTTCTTGTTTTATGGGGGGGAGGGGGCCTCCCTGAGTGTGTGTCTCCGTGTGTGTCTGTCTCTCCATGTGCGTGTGTGTGTCTCTCCGAGTGTGTGTGTCTCCATGTGTGTCGTGTGTGAAGCGTAGTGGGCTATAGTGATTTATTCAAAATTATAGCTGAAGGTAGATCCAAGCAATGCTATACAAAGGATAGTAGATGATCTTTTGACCTGCATGTGGCTTGCATTATTACTGATAATTAGTGTGTGTAAAATAACCCACCAATATAGTCCAATCAACTAAGATGTTATCCTCCAAACACACACTTTGCTAAGCATTATAACTAGTTAGTAACCTTTACAATGCCTTTCATAGCATTTCATCATCTTTAAAAGAGTCCACATTGTAATCCCCCCCCCCTTGGGAAACATTATCAATTATGTGGAAACAATCAGCCACTGGTTGGTTTAGACGTCTTATTTGTTGCCTCATTATTTTTTCAAAACAAAATAATGTGGCATATGCCTCAATTGCTTTTTGCCAAATATACAGGCACATGGCACACTAATTTGCTAAGACACTTTACAGAACAAACAATTATGCAATCAAATAGCTACTTGCTCATTAATTGGAAACCATTCATACCCTGTATAAACAGACACTTAAAAATATACAAACTATTGAGCCATATGCCAGAGTAATTTAGGAACAAAACTTCCATAAAAAACGATGATATGTATGTAAAAACAGCCACGTACTCACAAAGTACTAGTAAGTCATAACATTTTCAAAACCTGCAATAAAAAACATAGAAACTATTGAGGCACATGGCACAGTAAGGTAGTACAATACATTTCAGAACCAAACAAAAAAATAATAATAAAAACACTTACTCATTAGGTATAAAAAATTCATACCCTTGTAAAAATTTACAATTCCAAAACGACATACTAATCAGGCACATGTCACACTCATTTTGTAATAAACCTGTCAGCACAAATCCAAACAATTGATATTATAACACCCACTTGATCATTGCTTAACAAAAAATCATAAACTTCAAGGAACATACAATTCCAAATCTACTTACTAAGGAGCCACATGGCACACTAATATACTACAAAAACTTCCACAGAAAACAAAACAATTAATCTCAAAAGAGCCAGCTACGCATTAGTTCCAAATAATTGATACCCTTTTAAAAACCTACATCTAAAAACCTACAAACGAGGCACATGGCACAGAAATTTAGTAAGAAAACTTCCAGAACAAACACAAAGATTGTTAGCAAAATAACCACTTACTCATTATAAGAAAAAATACATCCCCTTTCAAACCATACAAATAAAACCCCACAAACAATTGATTTACATGCCACACAATTTGGGGACGAGGCATGCAAGGAAAAAAAAACAAACACAACAAACCACCAAGAAACAAATAACCCCCATCAAATTAGTACACCTAACAAAGGACACAAACAATTGAATTTCATGTTAGCAAAACAAACCCCCCAAAAATAGAGACACATTTATAAAACAAGTCATACCATTGCAAATACTGCTTTTCAGGAGAGGACATTTGGGAAAGTAATACTTACAATCACAAGTTAAAATTTTAAATATATTAAAGCATACAACCTAATATTGTCAACCAACCTCAAAGGGTGCCAACCAGTTTCCAGAAACATTCACCTACATACAAAAACACTTAGATAACAATATCATACATGTGCAATTACTGACACATACCAGCAAAGCAGGAGAAGAATCCAGGGACGCAGCACCTGTCGCTTTAGGCGCGTGAAGGAAGACCTGCAGAAACAGCCGCGCACTGCTCGCGCTTTTAACCATCACCGGCACCATGGCAACTGTAAACAATTCGCGCCATTGGTTCACGGCGCTTATGGGCGGACGCGTCAACATATGCTCGCGATAGCGTGACGCTCCGTTCTTAGCCGGCAAAACTAGCATGCTCAGGTGTGCAACCAAGCTAGTTTGCACTGTAATTGCGCGAACAGCGCAGGGATCGCTACGCCGTACCGATGAAGGAGGTGTACATGCGGGAAAGGCATTATGGCCCCTGATCCACCCAAATTGAAGCTCAACAAACACTATATGGAGAAACTACATCCACTAACTTGGCAACATACAACACACTGGTTCAACAGGCAAGTAAATATTTCGATTGGGGCAACATGGTTTCCAACCTTTAGTTCTCCTTTAAAACCTGCTTTCAACACAAGCTTGGGCTGGGTACAGTGTAACTAGAAATCGATGTGCCCTGAAACAAACCTACAATGGGGCCCCCTGGTTTATCTCTCTCTCTCTCTCTCTCTCTCTCTCTCTCTCTCTCTCTCGCTCTCTCTATATATATATATATATATATATATATATATAGATAGATAGATATATTCAAGCTTCAAAAAGGATCCATGTGCTATGTTTTAAACATGCTGCTTTTAGTATTCTTTGCTAAAAAATAATTACAGTACCAGTAAGTATAATAAGTATAATAAAAATATATCTCATACATTGCCTTTCACACAGAGTTCCAATAACTCTTTCCTGTGTCATTTAGACTCCTGTCATTGCAGAGCCAACCATAAAATGTTCTATTACATCTTATGTTATCCATTTGCCTCATTTCTCTAGCTCCCTTCTCTTATTAAATATCTAGCTACCATATCAAAACTGTCTATAGGCCATTTCCCATAGGACAGCAATTCTAAAGCTGGGTAATCAATTAACAAGAAACCAGATCTGTAGTTTGAATGCTCCTTTAGAAATGCTGTAATGAAGATTAATAACTTCTAGTAGGTATAAAATATACATGCGATAATCCCATAACTAAGGTGCTTTTTATATTCCCAAAACCTGAGGCTTTCATTTCTTTAAAATGCTCTGAATGTATCATAAAGATTAGTGCACGATGGGACAATTATCAATGGTCCATTAAGCATTTCATATAGTAAAGTGAAATTTTGGAGATATTCTAAAGCGGATCAGACCTATTATCTGGCACGTGTGGCGAAAAATCATCCTATCCTGCAGCTGATGAACTATCGCCATTAGCCACAGGATCAATGGCCGCTCCTAAAAATTCTGTCCTGTAGTGCAAGTAGCCCAAGTCCACTGCCATTAAGATCGCCCAAACAATGCCATTGTGGTAGTCTACTACCGCATGGTATTGTATGAACGGGCAATCATAAATGTATAAAACCGGAAATCGAAAGTTTTCCATACCGCAGGTTTTTAATTATTGCACGATCTCCCTATACAAAGTTTCCAACAGATTGTAAATGACAGGCAGCTGCCCATAGATTTTGAAATCTTAACAGTATCTGCACAGCTGAGTAGCCACTGCAAAAACACTTGGGTAGCCTATTTAGAACAGAAGCAGGGTTATTCAATAAACGTTCTTATCGTTTAAAATGGTGTCAATTTTGCCCCAACCAATCAGATGTTAGGTTTCAAATGTTAAATAAGATCTGATCGGTTTGTGAAAAATTAGCACCATTTTAAACGATAAGAACTTTTATTGAATCCCTCTGAAGGTTTAGAAAGCGTTAATAAAGAGTCCAATGGAAGTAGTATAGAAAATTTTGCAAAATTTACATCATTTTGCAAAAATCTACAACATGAATTCTGGGATGTGATGACAGTGTGTAGTGACTTGGCCTAAATGGGTAAACTATTGGTAAAAGGACCTATAAAAATGTAATTTCACCCTGAAAGCAGTCCCCGGTGTTTGTGTTAGGTAAACACCATCAGATATTTCCGACGGACCAAAAGTGACGTGCATCGGTTGGACAGAAATATCTGATGGTGGATGTGCACGGCAGCCACGACCGATTGTGCTGATCGTGCTGTTCCCTATGGGACTGCACAATCAGTTGTGCAAACTGTTGGCCGTGTAAATTGAGGATTAAAGGAAGGTTTGGGACAGGTGGTAAGTTGTATTCCTGCCAAATGCAGATGGGAGGGGGAAATTCTTTACCTTGAAAGATGGGAAACTTTCTAAGGGCTGTGTCATACCTGGTTGGGGTGTGTCCGTTATTTTTTTCTTGCCTCTGGAACAGAATTCTGTAAGCTCTGATATTTTCTCCTGTTTATTTAATATAACTGTTTTGTACCATTATTGTATGTCTTTATTTGTAACATTATTTTCTATTATTTTGTATTATATGCACTATCCACCTTTTGGAATATAAAATCTAAAATTTAATAAGTTTGGGCTTTGATTCTCTAAAAGAACTCACTAAAGGTTCGTACACACGTGCGATCTCAGGTGCCGACCCGCCGGTTGTTTGGGGATCATTTCCCGATCCGGCCAGGCGGATCTCCAAACGAGCGTCATGTGTGTACGAACCTTTAGCCTCTGATAAATTTATATGTGTTTGGCTAGGCTTTAAGCATATTGAATGCTTTGCTTGTGTAAATGCTTATTTACCCTGTTGACTGCTGGTAAGGGAGGGTGAATGCCTGATTAACCCTTTGGTTGCTGGAGTGAATGGTGTAGTGTTAACCATTTAGCTGCCAGGACAGGGGTGTGCATAGCCAGTGAGAGTCAAGAGCGATTGTGGGGCATCTCATAAGCCTTAAACACGGAGTAGTGACAGCGAGTACCGATTGATTGGTCAGATCACATGCCCAGCGAACTGGTGACATGGTGACATGGGACATCAGTAGGACTTTTTAAATCCAAAAATCCAGGATTAAAACATATACAAAAAAAAGACAGAGGTAATATACAAGGTAAGAAGCGACCCCATGTCTCAACACATCTGCCTAAATATCTGTTCCCTTTTTATACCTCCCAAAGTTTGTAATGTAAAAGAGGGAAAGATAAGGGGAGTGGACACTTTTTAAAATATGCATACTCCATCACCTGGTACACTCTCATTCACACACATGTATACATACACACACATACTAACACAAATAGACACACACAGGCATGCATACAGACTGACAGACACACACAAGCATACATATAGTCAGACATAAGCAGACTGAGACACACTCACACATTCTCCCCTCACCTGTCCCTTTTTTTCCCCAGTTCGCTTCCTCATTTGACAAAGATAACATTTCTAATAGAGCAACAGTTCTATATTGACCTTCCTCAGACCATGATAACAATATAACAATGTATAAAATATATATATAATATAATATTATAATGTCTGGATGAGAGGAAGAGAGGTGACATGATAGAAGCCTTTTAACAATATCTGACTGGGAAGCAGTTTAGATTGATTGTAGTAAGTAAGTAGTTCTAGCTTTCCACATAACATTCCCTTCCGTTTTTTCCTTTAAGGCCTGTATAAGGCAGACATTTTGTTAATGCAGCTCAGATTCTCTATCCATAATGAATACTGTGACATTCTAGCTTTAACTTTTTATATCTAAAAGAAGTTGCTTGTTGGTCAATAATTTGTTCAAATTTATATTGAAATATATGGAAACAATTCCCTCGTATATTTTAAGAAGTTTATTCTCTGCTAAGGTCATTTTCTTGCGGTCTCTTTTGTTTTTCAGGTAAATCGAGTCTCTTGCATGGAGTATCGCTTTTGGCACTGGTAGATTCCTTAACATTTTTTTCAATTATATTGTTGGTAAGTTAAGCCCGTGCCTTGAATTTCATGCTCGACACTGGCCCTTTTATCTTGTGTTTCATGCTCAGCTCTTGTCTGTCAAGTAAGTTGAGACCCATGTCTCGAGTTTCTCATCCCGATTGTCCTCTTGTCTTTTGGGTAAGTCGAACAGACTTTATACTTTATGAACCTTATTGTAATAAAAGCTCTATTTAACATGTATAGTCAAAACATAGGTTTGAATGATCAGTACAAATACTTTATCCTTGTTTATTACATGTTTAAAATTTGTAAACTGGAACATTACATATATAACAATGATTTGGATCCTCTAATAATTCTCTTTCTCTAACTATTTCAGTCTTGGCTTTATTAGTACAACATCCGTATTACAAGATTTATCCTTAAGCTATTCATACACTACACACTTTCACCCCAACACCTTTCCATTCCCCCAAACAAATGATCTATTACAAACCTTGAGACAATTACTGGCAGAGCATGATAATCCCTCAGGCAAATCTATCAGCCAGACAGGCCATTAATTCAACAATGCAGTCAGAGCACGGGTCTCTTTTTCTGATAGCAAGTAATTAGCATTTAAACATTTTCACTGCCACCTCATTAGCATGTCTAATTGAACATGTGACCAATTCCCATGGGACAAGACCATTTGAAATTGATTGTTTTGTCATGTACCGACCAGGACCAAAGCCCAGTATCATCTAACCCTAACAACCCTCTGCAAGCAGATTATGCCAGAAAGAGATGGAAGAAGGTTAAATACTGAAATGTTCACATATTTGTGCTTTGGCTCACGAGTTTCATGTTTAAAAAAAAGTGGTCGGAACAATAAACATTTAAACGGAAATTTTAAACTGTGCCAAATGGTTTTCCAACTAATTACACTGTAATAAGGATTAATTACCACCAATCTTAAATCTGCTCTTTTCTTCTATGACTTTCCTATCCCTTGTTTATTAGCTCTGGGAGTTTTACTTTTTAGCGGGGGCAGGGCACAGATAGTCAGTAAAGAACTGTCAATCACCCAGCCCCTCCCCCTGGCACACTACATGTAGAAATTATCCATTCTATAAAAATTATCAACCATCCATTCTTGAGAAGTGAATTATTCCTTTAATGCATTGATTGAAGACCGGGAGGTTTAGGAGCTATGCCTTACCTCCCCTTCTTCAATATCTCAGGAGCCACGGACAACGGTGAGTATATTTACCTTTTGCGTGATCCACCGCAGCAGCACTGACAGGTCCTGGCCGCTTCCTGGTTCTAATCAATTATAGCGCACATGTGCAATAATGCGCACATGCACAATAATGCACACTATAGTTGATTAGAACAAGGAAGCATTCAGGAATTTTCATTTTTAGTCTTCAATCAATACTTCAGGAAAAGGAATAAGCATTATCTGTGGCTATGTGCTCTTTCTGTGCCTGCCGCTAACATCCAATCCTGTAGTTGCTGCTGTCTGTGTTACTGAAGTCCCAATGTAGCACTGTACCTAAAGAAATCAAACACACACTGTAGGGGGGCACAGATCAGCTCCACTGCACGTGACCCACTTTAGCTGTGCCTCAAATTTGAAAAGGAGGTGGATACATAGTGATGAGACATGCACTGTCAGCTCGCTCACCAAATTAGAGATGTAATGTGGTTTCTAATAGAACCCAGTTTCGAATCGAAGAATGGAAGGTAAGGAATAGGTCCTTTACCTCCCGGTCTTCAATCACTGCTTTAAAGGAATAGTTTACTTTTTGTGCAAACTATTCCTTTAAAACTCAATAATAATGCTATGGCAATGAAAGACGATAGTTACATTTTTAGAATTCATTCTGATTAAATGCATATATTTTTATTATTGTGTGTATGGTAGCCATGGAAACAGAAGTGTGGAATTTGTGTTGAGGTGCATGAACAGGTGTGTGAACCTGTCTCTGTGTGAGGTGATGGGGTATGTTGGTATTTAGGACCATAAAATTAAATTTTTCTGATTTAGTTATGATTGCCATGTTTGTTTGCAAACATCTAGAGGATCACGGGATGGACATCCCCCTATAAAACTACATTTTATACTTAAAGGGTATCGCCACCCTAAAACAAAAACCTTTCATAAACTGTATGGCACCCTAGCAAACCCCAACCGCCAGGTTTGTTTGGTAAAAAAAAAAGCATCAGAACTGTACTAACAGTCCTTCGATCCCCTGGCGCTCTGTTCCTGGTCCTCTACTTGCCGGAACTTGCAAGCTGGGGGCCGGACCGGCAGCCGTGTCTGTGATTGGCCGAGGCAGCCAATCATAGAAGCATCTGCCGGCAATGCAGAGCACTAGGGAATGAAGGACTGTAAGTACAGTTCTGCTGCTTTTTTTAACATATGGACTTGGCGGTTGGGGGTGGGCTAGGGTGCTCTACACTACAGAAAAATCTTTTATAGGTAGGGCATCAGGCAGCAAAGACAGATCGGGGCACCATCTGCCAGAAACCTCTCAGAGGGCAGAGGTAGAAGCAGGGGCTGGGTGACTCACTGACAGCTCCTACTCTTTTTTCTTTTTGGAACTTTGGACAGGCACTGAAGAGAACCATTTGGAGCAGAGATGAAAGGTAAGGACTTTTTAACACTACACAGTGTGGCCAGTAGTGGGTTAAATTTTAGTTTTGGGGAGGACATGCCCTTTAATAAACCCTAATTAATATTCAAAAGGGATTATGCTGATACATGATTTGGTTTAGGGTGTAATTAGTTGGATTTTAATTTGTGCATGTTCCTTTAATTTAGCCCAGAAAACTGTGTGATTAGTTCAATGAGGTCTAAATTATGTGGAAAATACAGGTGTCACACATTTAGTAACTGATTGCATATCTAGAAAAAACACACTCCTCATAAATATTAGATAAGTTAAAGGTGCAATAATGAATGTGATCAGATCAGACCCTGAGGCCTAATTTCTCAGGCATTCCTATCAAGATTGTGAAAGTATTTTAAATTTCAAAGAGCGGAGATGCATTTCTTCATGTATCTTCCCAGCACAGCAACTGCTTTAGGGAATTTTGAATTACAGCATCCAATCCCTGTGACACATGCAGAAAACAGACTTCAATATATAGTAGAGAGAGTCTAAAAAAGTAAATAATATTTTAATGTTCCTGTATTAGGATAATTTGAACCCAAAGAAGAAAGGGAATATTATTATAAGGCATTTTAATATTGGTTTGCAGAAGTCATAAATATATATATTATACAGCTAAAAGACAAAAAAACAGCAAAATGAATTATATTTCAGAAATGTGAGATACCTTTTTATAGTATATATACTGGACATACTGGGGGGGAGTTTCTGCCAATAAGATTAATGCGGTTGGGGCTGGGGGAGCAAGCCCTACAACATATAAAAAGTTTTTTTAAAGGGTGGACATGTCCTTTAATTTTGCTGTATTGAATGTAACTGCTCAATGTTGATTGATTGGTTAATTTAGCTTGTTACGGCTGGGTACACACTGAGGGACTATTTGTCCTGAGCGAGCGAGCGGTCGGCCGTGACAAATTTCCATCGGTCACGGGCGAAAATGCGAACAATCGATCGAGCATTCCCATAGGGTAATTTTCCGACATGTCCGATCATTCGTTCGTCCGATCCGAAAGTGCCGTGAATCAGTCAGTCGGCCGAAAATATCGGCTGGTGTATACCCAGCCTAAGTCTTGAACTTCACAAACAGGTGTGTCCACTCCAGAAAAGGTAGGCCACTTTCAAGTCATGCTTCTGTTTGACTCTCCTCCAAAAGAGTGACATTATGGGATCCTCAAAGCAACGTTCAAAAGATATAAAAACAAAGATTGTTCAGTATCATAGTTTAGCTGTAGGCTAAAAAAGCTACCTTGGGGGTTTAAACTGTCAAGAAATGGAAGGCCACAGGCACAGTTGCTGTTAAACACAGGTCTGGCAGGACAAGAAAAATACGGAGTGGCATATGCAGAGAATTGTGAGAATGGTTACAGAAAACCCACAGATCCCCTCCAAAGACCACTAAGAACATCCTGCTAGTTATTTGGTCATACCAATAAGGTTTATTCATGGCAGAAGAAGAACACCATTCCATACAATACAAATGCTACCTACTGTCAAATTAGTTTGGTTTTTTTTCCCGAGAACTATTTGGAAGGGCTGAGCATTTTTTTTGCACTCGGTTCATCCCAAAACCACAAGTTGGCTTAATTAGCAAATAATAAATAAAATAAATTTTACTACATTTACTGTTTTTTTTTACTAAATATATGTGTATAGAATTTGCACTCAAAGGTGAAAGGCATTTCAATATATTAGCAACATTCCCCAACCTGGCCCTTTAAATTGAAATTCCTGACATTAAGTTTGGGTACAGACAGGAAGAATTTTTGGGCCAACCGACTGGTACTTCCATGTATTGGGCGGTTGGGCAAAAAAACCTGCACTGATTTTGGCTGCAGGCCTGACCAGCATCAGTTGAGCATTCATCTGGATCTTACAAACGGGCAATCGGACATGCTGGTTATTCATGGCCGATGTGTGGTTCACGAATTTGAGGTTTGGATGAATTCCACCTAATGTCAAAAAATTCTTCAAAGTCAGGCATCAGCCACAACTTTGAAGTTATGTAGGGGTTGGATATTTCAACAAGGCAATGACCCAAAACACAATCAATGTATACAAAGGCGTGCAGAGGAAGAAGTAAAATGTTTGATGATTGATGATTTGAAGCACGCTGTCCAACAGCTATCAAATTTAACGTTACTGGACAGATATTAAATGGAAGAATGGTCAAAAATACCTCCATCCTAAATCCAGACACTCATCAAAGGCTATAGGAGGCATCTAAAGACTGTTACATTTGCAGGAGGGTCAACTAAGTATTGATGTTATATCTTTGTTGAGGTGCCTAACTTTATGCACATGTCATTTATTAAATATTGCTACTTTGAAAGTTCAGCCAATGACAAATAAGACTAAAAGCATTAGGAGGGATTCACAGACTTTCATTTATATACATACACTTTTATCCCCCTGAATTTAATCAATGGAAGGTATGTATTACAACCTCCAATTTTAGATTTAAAAGGCATTTACTGTGCCCTAACCACCCCTTCAATGTTACTGCCTATTAATAATACTGTGTGAGGACTTACAAAGGTTAGGTAAGTAATATAGTCCACTGAAACAAACAAGGGAAAACCGATGGTCGCACTCCAAGTGAAAAACTTAGTTTATTGAAAACCACGCATATCACAACGTTTCGGGGGTTACATGCTCCCTTCTTCAGTTATTGAAGAAGCCATGTAACCCTCGAAACGTTGTCATATGTATGGTTTTTTAATAAACTTTTTTTCACTTGCAGTGTGACCTGAGGTAAGCAATATAGTTTACCTATGGTAAACCCATAGTGACTAACTCCCAACAATAAAGCTGCAGGTTATCAGTGGCAAAACTTCAAAAGCTAGTTACCTAAGCAACACAAAATATATTGGCGCTATATAAATCCACAACAATTATACTCACCTTTTCCCCGATCCATTCCTGAACAGTACCCAGGGTGAGGACCTAAAACCCTAAGTACCCTTAGCATCTGTGTACTTTACAGAAGTCCTGCAATACTTAATTTGAAACTCCATCGGTGCTCCGGTCCTATTCTCCCCACTGGCACTGTCAGTGACAATCCGCATAGAGAGTGTCTTCCTATTGGCTGCCTCGCGTACTGTCACTCACAGTGGTCGGAGAGTAGGCTTTTCATTTGACACCAACCCCATAGCCTTGAATAGGGCCAGTGTCACTTAACCCGTTTGCAGTCTATAATCCATTCTGCCTGTTCTCCGCGTATCGCTCATGACATGCGGATCTCTGTGAGAACTACTAGCCACTGGTACCAGACCTAGGGTCTTGCCTCACCCACCTGGGTTCCACACCGACAATTTTTCAAAGTTACATGCTGGGATTCTGTGCACTGTGCACTTTAAAAGGGGCCGACTGACTAAAAATTCCAAAATTTCTACTATTCTCCTACAGGTCGTTTACCGTGACTTATGGTTGCTACACAGAAGGGCCAGGAAGGAGAACTATTGTGTCTATGTTTTGCGGCGTCTGGCCTCTAAACACATCCAATAATATGACCCAACCGACCTAAACACTGAAATGTTGGTCGAACGGGATGAATTATTGTACGGTGTATACATAGCTTTAGTATATTAGAGTGCACAATGCTTTAGATTATAATTCATTACCTCCCTAATAATGCATACAATTCATTGGGAGCCAACAATAGTAAATTGCACAGTAGCGCCATGCAGGTAATAGACAGGACAGGATTCCTTTACAGGTTTTCTAGCAATGTGCCTGACTATAGATTTTGTTTCAAGTATTCAGAATCGGGACAGACTGGGCACGTTTCATCCTATACAGGACTTCTACTATGGCCTAGTAAAACTGGTGTGTATTGTGCCTTTTAACATACTCACATGTTCATTGTGACTTCAATATGTAATAGCATTTGGGAGGAAAACCAAGACATTAGATATATTTGGCAATCCAACAATAAATTCATATCAGTGTATGGCGATCATAATTCTGGTTGCTCATATTAGTGGTTTTCGGAATCCAAACAAGTAAATGTCTTCCTATATTTCAGACTTCTTCCATTCTGCAAATTTCATGACTAGTTCTTCTTGTCTGTATATCCATAACCTGTTACTTATGCACACTTTCTCCTTATTATTTTAAATGAGTTTATTTGTATATTGGAAAAACATTGGTCTTCTTGACAATTATGTAAGAATTACAGTCAACATATTTATAGTGGGTTTGGAATTTGATTTGGTTGCCTTCTATGAATAGTTTGAGATGTAAAAACAGGAATTAAAGGATAAGTGCACTCTAAAATCAGGCGGTGCCTCGCTCGCAGCACGCTTCTCTCCTCTTTGTGTGTCCATGTATCCAGCGGTACAACGCCGTGAGTGCCTTTTACTTTGTATGTGAATAAAGACATATGAATAAAAGTTTTAGCTAGTACGTTGTAGCTCACTAATCTTTTTGGACTTGTACACTCTAAAATAAACTGTATTGTATTTGGAGGCTGCAGCTTTAAGTAATCTGTTCCTTTTTTCCGCTAGGGCCCTCCTGAGACTACCTGTAAAGATCTGAAGTTCCTGACATCTTGGATTATGCTTGTAGTGTCTGTAGCTCCGCCCCCGAGATTTCCTGCCTCTCCTTCTGTTGTGGGTCAGAGAAAGCGTGGCCCGTTGCGCTCACAGGCACGCAATGACGTCACGTGCACACACGTCCATGCACGAGCTGATGTCACAGGGCATGTAACACGCAATGGCCAGCGCCTTCTATGACCCACAACAGACCCGAAACTTCAGATCTTCACAGGTAGGCTCAGGAGGGCCTAGGGGGGGGGGAAAGGAACAGATTACTTAAAGCTGCAGCTTCCAAATACAATTTTAGAGTGTACTTATCCTTTAATATATTACATGTGTAAATGTAAGCTTTTGTAATGAGAATACCAAGATAATTCTTCCAATTGATTTTTATTACCTCAGCAGATTATTAAAATATCATCAATATAACAATCCTATTAAACAATATCCTTTATAAAACACACTGAAAAGCGGTTTCCATTTCCTATTTAGCCATAAAAAAGTTTGCATAGATGGGGCAAATCTTATCCCTCTTGCTGTTCTCTGTGATTAAAAATTGCAATTGTTAAGAAATAATTAAAATTAATCTTATTTCTATTGAGTAAAAAGTTCTTTGTTGAATTTCCAGGTAATCAATAAGCTGACAAAGGAAGAATGGAATAATAGCTATATCTAATGTACAATCTATGTAAACTCTCTGTATATGAGTATCAAACATGAGAATGGGATAAATACCGGTACAATAAACAAAATGGAGAGATACATAGATTTCAGATTCTGGCATACAAACATCTCTGATTCTGGCTGAACAGATAGTACTTGGCTGTACTTTTACTTTGATTTTACATTTATTTTCTTTTCATTTGCTTTGTTTGTTTATGCTGGCTCAATAAAGGTTTAACAGATCATTCTGGATTCCTGATATTCACATATCAGCACCTGAATTCTTAAAGGAGAACTAAACAACATTTTTAAAAAAAAAACTAATGTGAATACTTTTTCCCTCAGAACACCTATACATTGTAAGATTCCTCTCTAGTAAGTTGCATTTAAGTAATAGAGTAATATATTATACTACATGAATCCTAATGCTTCACCCCCAGTACCTGTTTGCTTTTAAACTGCATCCCAATCTGCCAAATAGTATATGGAATAAGTTGAGGTTCGTACACATGTGTGATTAGGAGTCCTGACCTGCGCCGAACGATGTGTACGAATGAGCATTTCGGGAGATAATCGGCCCGTGTATAGGCACTTTATCAGCGGAAACAGATGGTCACTCGCGATCACTCCACGATCCGCCGGGCGGATCACCAAACGAGCGGTCATTTCGGCCAATAAATTGCCCATGCAAGGGCCGATTATCGACCAAAACACTTGTTCATACACATCGTGCATCACGGGTCGGGACCCGCGATCGCACTTATGTACGAACCTTTAGTCTCTCTCTCTCGTGTAGCTCTGAACAGACAATAGGGTCAGATAACCAGGGGCTTAACTTCCAGGGAAGCATGTGGAGCAACTGCAGGGGGGCCCCATCTTTTTATTTTTCCTATGACAGATACAACCTCCTCCCAGAAAACCACTGTGGATGAAGACCGGATAGGGGCCCATCATAGTTTTGCTGGGGGGCCCAAATATTTCCCAGTTACACCACTGCAGATAACCAATGTGGAAACGCTTTCCCATCTAACTAGGGCATGTATAGGTCTTTGTTCTTGCATTTACTATTTTCCCTACTTGGCAGAATGTACTTAAGCAATTTTTTTGCAAAATGGTATGTGTTTTAATAATTATCTATTTAAAAGTTTTAAGATGCTGTAACGATTGGGCGTCAACTATTAAATCTGATTTACAAGAGAGATCCCTTCTATTTCTCTCCCTTTATTCACGTCTTATATTTACAAGTCTGTGTGGCCACTGTGTAATCTTATATTTACCAGTTTGTATGGGCATTTTATTATTATTATTGTAGATTTATATAGCGCTAACATCTTCCGTGGGGCGCTTTACAGTTGCATTAATATACATGAGGAAAACATACATGTTACATACAAGGGTAGTGCAAGTAATACAAAGTGCAAATAATTTAAGTGTAACAGCCCTTGGTTTCTGTAATTATGCAGAGTGTCTCTGAACAGGTGCTTTATGCTTGTGAAGGTTCTCATTCATCCAGGTCATGGTATATCTGTTGTATTCAATTAGATCAACTGGACTTGACTGTAGTTCTGAAGACGTTTCGCTAGTCATCGACTGGTCTTCTCAATTCAGAATGACTTGTACAAGAATCTGTGGCAATTATGTACCCTGGAAAACCAATTAGCATATCACAGCCAGGTGTAAAGGGTGTGATTAGATAGTGGCTAAGAGTGTTTATAGGAACGCCCAGAGTAAGGTGTTAAAACGCATTGTAACTGGCAGACAGATGGTGTCGAACCCCCCCACCTCTATTAGGCTTGGTTTCTTATTTCACATAAATGGCCTCCTTAACACCTCTCTTGAACCAGTCACGTTCCTTCGCCAGTATGTTAACATTACAATCTTCAAAGGTATGTCCTTTATCCTTAGAGCAGATACACGGCGTGAGTCCTGACCCGAGGAATTGGCTCTTCTGTGCTGCCATACGTTGATACTTTGACCCAATTCCTCGGGTCAGGACCAGCCGTTGTACTGCATCTTAAGGATAAAGGACATACCTTTGAAGATTGTAATGTTAACATACTGGCGAAGGAACGTGACTGGTTCAGAGAGGTGTTAGAGGCCATTTATGTGAAAATAAAGAAACCAAGCCTAAATAGAGGTGGGGGGGTTCGACACCATCTGTCTGCCATGTACAATGCTGTTTTAACACCTTACTCTGGGCGTTCCTATAACACCTCTTAGCCACTATCTAATCACACCCTTTACACCTGGCTGTGATATGCTAATTGGGATTTTCCAGGGTACATAATTGCCACAGATTCTTGTACAAGTCATTCTGAATTGAGAAAGCCAGTCGGATGACTAGCGAAACGTCTTCAAGAACTACATTTCAAGTCCAGTTGATCTAATTGAATACAACAGATATAACAGGTGCTTTAGTTTTAGATTTTTAATCCTTCATACAGTTATTGTGCACTGTGAAAACTACAAACAAAAAACATACATGAAACAGTCAATATAGAATTAACTAATAAACAAGATACAATAAGCATGGGTACAGGTATTTACAACAATATACCTTGCTCCGCTTAACCAAAGGAAATTAAACTCAAAGGGGGTATTTAGTCTGTTTCCTTATGAATGAGCTGCTGCTAGTTCAGAGTTTCCTGGAATCACACACACACAGAGCAGAGAGGAACTTCCTGTGTTCCAGGTTGCAATGCTCTGAAGGGGGTTGGGCTGCGCACCCCTACACTAACATAACTAAACTCCCTATGCAGAGCAACGCTGTGGTAATTTACACTGCCACCAATCATGTTATTGTAAGTTACACCACAAACAAAACATGATTTCAAAGAATTATACTGAGTGACCACACAAAGTCAATGAAGTTATGATATATTTTTTGATTTCTAGAAGAAGTACAAGCTTTTGAATGGGTTGTTCAATGATTGAAGGTTTTGAGGATGATTTTGCTTCACTGTTGACTTTCGATCACCTACTTGCACCTTGACATGGCGAACTAGCCCATCACTTTCCTTAACAGTTTCAACCACACATTTTTTGTGATTTCTAAACAAATTGTCCTCTTTGATGATTGATATATCATTCAAACTAAGGTTACGCTGAGGTGTATGCCACTTTTGGCGTAAGGAAAGGTTCACAAGGTATCCTTTCCTCCAAAACTGTCCAATCAAGTATTGGACTCAACGCCATCTTTTTGTGGCATACAAGTCTTCTCTCACAAATTTTCCAGGAGGTAGAAGGGCAGCCTTGGATTTCATTAAGATAAGATGGTCTGGTGTTAATGGTTGAAGTAACTTAGGGTCATTGATTCCATCTACAGTCAATGGACGGCTATTAACAATGGACATTTCTTCATAGAAAAGTGTTCGTAAAGAGTTATCATCTAGCCTGCCTGGACACTGAGCAAGTGTAGCGTTCAGCATACCACAAACAGTTCGAATTTAACGTTCCCAGACACCACCAGCATGGCTAGCTGAAGGAGCATTGAAGATGAATTCACACTGCCTTTCAGTTATGAAATGTTCAAATGCATTGGTATCACACTGTTTAAGTGCTGCTTTAAAGGTGAAACACTAATCCCCTTTTTTAAGAAAAGCATATGTATTTGCACTGAACTTCCCCTTTAAGGCATTGATAAAGGCATCTGTTGATAGATCTTCAAGCATTTCTATGTGAATAGCTCGGGAATAAAAGCATGTAAAGATAAGTCCGTATCTTTTGTATTCCTTGCTAGCTCTTCTGATTAGATAGGGGCCGAAACAGTCCATGCCACAATACATGAAAGGAGCTGAAATTTCTACATGTTTTTTAGGAAGATCAGCCATTTTTTGCTTTTCTGTTGGCCGTCTGAGTTTTCTACACAGCACACAATTATATATTAACTTGGCAATTGACATGCTCCCACCAATAACCCAAAATCCATTTGCTCTGAGTTCCATTAGAGTTTGGTTTCGGCCCTGGTGGCAGATTTTATTGTGGTAATGGGACAAGATCAACTTGGTGATATGATGATCCTCTGGAAGGATGACTAGGTGTATAGCCTCTTGGCTTAGTGACGACTTCTTTAGTCTTCCACCAACACAAATAAGCCCTCTGATAATCATTGATTCAAAGCAATAGAGGACTTGAACTTGAAAGAACATTCCCTGTTTGGAGCTTCTTAATGTCCGGATAGATGGCTTGTTGTTGTATGAGCTTAATTATGATTTCTGCAGCTCTTTCACGCTCTTTCACAGTCACAATGTCTGAGTGATTTTTTTGTTTTGACCACAGTCTTAAGATTCTTGCGATAACCTTAAGGAGTCAATTGAGTGAGAAAGTCCACTTGATCAGTGGCTCTGGTAGTAGATACATGAGCTGGTCTGACTTCTGGATCACCAACAAGCAGTTCAGCATAGGGGTAAGGTGTAGGATATACTTCTTGTTCCCACAGAAATTTGGGTCCTGATAACCAGGTTGATATTATGATATCTGGTACATGAAGATCTCTAGAGGCGTGATCAGCTGGGTTTTCTGTTGTGTCGATGTAATACCATTAACTAGGTCTGTGGTATCTCTTTTAAACTGGACACGATTTGCAACAAATATGTGAAACCTTCGGGCTTCATTTTTTATGTATGCTAACATGACTTGTGAGTCTGTCCAGAAAAGTTCTTTATCGATCCTTATTTCCAGGTCAGCCTTTAGCATAACACTAATCTTGGTAGCAACCACAGCAGCTAAAAGTTCTAATCTTGGAATGCTCATGACCATTGTGGGGGCAACCTTTGCTTTAGCCATCACTAAACTGCAATGAACTTTTTCTTAATTTTTGTACCTGAAATATGTGTAAGCACCATAACCTTCGCTGCTGGCATCTGAGAAATGGTGTTCTGTTCTGACAATATTCTTAAAGTTCCGAGGATGATAGCATCTGTGTATTGTAATTTCTTTAAGATATTGGAGACTGTTCTTCCACCTCTCCCACCGTGGATATAAGTCGTCTGGGAGTGGATCATCCCATCCAATGCTTCTTTTACACATCTCTTGCAGGGTACACTTTCCACTTAAAATGAATGGAGCAATGAACCCAAGAGGATCATGCACAGAAGCAATTACAGACAGGATGCCATGATGTGTTGAAGGTTTGCCTTGTAGTTCAACCTTAAAGGTGAAAGTGTAATTTTTTTACTAACCACTAAATTCCAAGAACACGGTCTACTGACAAGTTTATATTGAGAGTATTAAAGATAATTGCTCTTTCTGAAGGATTCACACAGTCAAGGACACCCTTTGCATTTGAGTTGAATTTGTGAAGATGGAGGCCTCCCTTTTTGCACAGTTCTTGGGTTTCTACAATCAGTTTCCTGGCTTCTTCAACAGATGAGGTGCTGGTCAATCCATCGTCTACATAGAAGTTCCTTTCGATAAAGGATGATGCTAAAGGATAATTGGCCTTGTATTGCTGTGCAGGATACTTAAGTTCAAAATTGGAACACCCAGGGGATGAAGCTGTGCCAAATAAATGTACCGTCATTCTGTATTCTTGAGGCTCTTTCTCCAGATCTCCATCTTCCCGCCATAAGAATTTCAAGTAGTTACGCATTTCAGGTGTGACAAAGAACTGGTGGAAATTTTTTTCAATATTACAGGTCACAGCTATGGATTCTTTTCTGAAGAGACAAAGTATCCCTAGGGGTGGATTAATGAGATCAGGCCCAGTCATTGAGAGAGATACCATGGAATTTTGCTGAGCAATCAAACTCAACTCGAAGCTTGTCTGGTGTCTTAGGGTGGCCGTGATGAGTAATATACCAGTGAATCTCTTCTTCAGGTTTGACAGGTGCTACTTCAGCTTTTCCATTGTTGATCATCTCTTCCGTGAAATTTTTGTAGTGATCAAAATACTAGTTAGCCCTTAGCCTTTTTTGAAAATACTGTAATCGAACATTGGCCAGTTTCTTGTTGTTAGGCAATACTGGTAAACTGTTGCCCTTAAAAGGAAGGGGCATTTCAAAATGTCCATTTTCCTTCTGCTTTATGTTTTCACAAAGTAGATGTAGAAAAAGGATATCTTCTTGGGATACATATTTGGTTTCAGTACTTCTTTCATTGAAATCTGCTTCAAGGGTCTTTAGGATGTCAGATGTAGACGGTGCAGGTACTTTCTTTGTTACTACTTGATGTACAAAGCTTTGGATTCCATGACGATCCAAGAGAGGGTTAGATGAGCCTATTATACTCCAGCCTGAGCTCAGTTCTTTGTGCAAATGGTTCATTTTCATGACCTGTGATGACTTCTAATGGGGCTAAAGCTGTTGGACAGTTGCACCCAATCAAATTCCAACTGCTAAGTGTCTAAGGTGAGGCCACTGCAGCACTGTCTTGTCAGTTGGGATATAAGACTTGTCAAAAGGAATAAAATCTTGAGTGTAAGATTGCAGTAACCGGATGTAATTTTCAAAATAGAGTCCTCAAATTTGTAAGCTGTTAACACTTTTACTAGGTATAACTGTATCGATAGCGGTCATTGTACTTAGTTTTAGTTGAACTGGTTGAGCATTCACATTTAACTCTGTAGCAAGATCTTGTAAAATAAATGTGGAGTCACTAACAATACATATGTCAGAATTTCTATGTGGGGCATGTCTACTCATGATACAAAAACAGGAAGGCGTCTTCTTTCTTCCAGCCCCTGCGACACCAGCTCCGCTGAGGCCGCCGACCTCTGAGAGGTATCCCTGCGGCCACCAGGGGTACCCCCGGCGGGCTCGGGCGACCTCAATGAGGCCGATGTTGCCGGCGTCTTGATCCGTTGTGACGACTTCGGGCTGGCGACACCAACCCCACTGAGGTCGCTGATGCCAGGCAGGCTCACCGCGGCCAACAGTGAGCACGCTGGCACCACCGGCCTCAGCGGAGCCGATGTTGCCAGCCGTTTCTTTCTTCTGCCATCTACTGAGATGGCATCTGAGGTCCGCGGCGGAGTACACCTCTTTAAATAGGTTTGCAGAAAACCCTAATTCGTTTCTGATTGGTCCATTTTTTAATGCTTGGTTTACATGCTTTACATTAACCAATCAGATTTCAGAAAATCTGATTGGTTAATGTAAAGCCTGTAAACCAAGCATTAAAAAATTGACCAATCAGCGGTGGGGCAGGGGGCTGGAAGGGGCTGCTGAGGAGGGGGTGCATGGCGCGTGGTCGAGACCACCTTTTGCGGCCCCTTCCCAGCAGTCCCTCCTAGCCTCCTGTTCCATATGTTAGCCGCGAGTGGAAATGGGATTGGGAGGGGCTGCTAGGAAGCGGCGGCAGCGGGTGGTCGCGACCACCCGTTGCGCACCCCCTCCCCAGGAAGGGATTTTAGTTCCCTTCGTGGCAATATTGGACTTAGAGCATTGCGCTAAGTGCAGTATTGCCGCAAAGGGACTTAAAATTAATTTAATTTAATTAATAATTTTTGGGCGTTATTTTCGGCCCTTTATAAATATACCCCTAAATCTGCTTTTGCATCTATTTGTTTGTTAGAGACCCTGGAGCTGACTTTAGAGCGGACATCTGATGTTTGTGATGGTTCTGATCATACTGTTTCTGTGTTTGTGTGCCCAAACACAGATCCATTTTCGTCTTTGTTTAATGTCATCCTTACTCTTTTCTTTTTCTAATTGATCATTAAAAGTTGCATTATTAGTCTCTAGCCGTTTACCTACTAGCTTGCACATTTTTGCGGTCAAAACCACACAGGCGTCCATTTTCTTTACAATATCTTGGGTAGTAGTGCGGCTGCGTATAAGGGATTCGTAATGTTGGCAAACCTTGTCATGCCTGCTTTGAATTTCATGCTGTATTGTATGGAGATCCTCTAGTACATAGAATGCCTTTAGTTTAGTCTTTGTCTCTTTTGCTATCTGCTTCCAGGAGTCATAAGCTTTGTTAAATACGCTCTCATGATTCACAACTTCCTGATCATGTAATTCCTGGCCCTTCTCTGTGAGAATTCTTTCTCTGGAGCTGTATCTGACCTGTGGAATCTTATCTGTGTCTCTTGCAGCTGACCACATTTTGAATATCTCATGCAGCTGGATACAAATCAAGTAATTAACTTTAGGGGCTCTTTATATGCAGACTCAGATGTAGCGACAAGTTTTCATCCTTGGTTTCTGTAATTATGCAGAGTGTCTCTGAACAGGTGCTTTAGTTTTAGATTTTTAATCCTTCAAACAGTTGATGTGCACTGTGAAAACTACAAACAAAAAATATACATGGAACAGTCAATATAGAATTAACTATTAAACAAGATACAATAAGCATGGGTACAGGTATTAACAACAATATACCTTGCTCCGTTTAACCAAGGGACATTAAACTCAAAGGGGGTATTTAGTCTGTTTCCTTATGAATGAGCTGCTGCTAGTTCAGAGTTTCCTGGAATTACACACACACACACAGAGCAGAGAGGAACTTCCTGTGTCCCAGGTTGCAATGCTCTGAAGGGGGTTGGGCTGCACACCCATAAACTAACATAAACTCCTTATGCAGAGCAACGCTGTGGTCATTTACATTAAGTGCTGTCCCAGCAGCATTCAGTGTGGTAAGTTACAGCATTACTTTGGTACAATAGGAAGGAGGGCCCTTCCCGAAAGAGATTACAGTCTAGAGAAGATGGGGATGAAACATAAGGTGAAGCAGATCAGTAGCTGTAACTAAGTTGTCAGTGGATTATAACTAGCGGGTTTGTGGTGGGTCAGTAAGAGGGGTAGGAGTGTCCAAGTCCAGATTGTAAGAGGTGAGTTTTGAGGTTGCGTTTGAAGATATCAAGTGATGGCGAGTGACTTATAAAGTGAGGAAGAGAGTTCCAGAGCAGAGGGGCAGCACAAGAAAAGTCCTGTATACAGGCATGGGAAGAGGTGATTAGAGTGGATGAGAGGAGAAGATCATTAGCAGAGCGGAGGTTACGCCTTGGGTAGTATCTGTTTATCAGATCAGAGATGTATGGGGGGGCTGCACTGGAGAGAGAATTGTAGAATAAGGTTAGCAGCCGTAATTGGATCCATTGGATCATGGGAAGTCAGTGGAGAGATTGACAGAAAGGGGCAGCGTGTGAGAAGCAGGAAGAGAACCTGAATGAGCCTGGCAGCAGAGTTAAGGATTTTTTTATTGAAGGGGTGCCAGTCGGTTGTTTGGTAAACCACACAGGAGGGTGTTAAAGTTGTCCAGAAGAGAGATGATAAGTGCATGACCTTTCAAAAGGTCTAGAAACACCCCTGAAAAATGTACTACATACACTAAAGTGAGTGATGGTAGCTGACCCCTAGTACCCACATTTCATAAATCACCCTGCAGCAACATAGTATGAGAAACAGCTTGTTGTTTCTTTGTGAATGTTCTGTCTATTGGAACAATGTTGTCTTGAGTCTTCAGTGTCCCTTTAAAGTGAATGTATTTAATGTATTTAATATATGGATTTATAAGATGTTTATGGGCTGGTACACATCTGTCATATGTCCATAAGGAAGAAAAGTGGTACTGCCAAGTGGTGTGGCCTATTGAAGACAGAATTGTTCAAAACATGTTCTGATCTAATATTGATGAAAAATCAAAATAAAAAAGTTAGTTGCAATGAAAATGCTGAGGAATGAACAGGAAACAGCAACTTTTGGATCAGTCGCCCAAGGAGATCAGAAGGTATAGCGATCTTGCAGGTTGGAGGGCCAACAGCTAAAAGTACCTAAGTTGGATGGGGGGGGGGGGGTCAAACTTGTCCTTTAAGTTTTCATTCTTAGGCAGGATGTTTACCGAAGTCTCAGTATAATATCTGTAGTATGCAGAACCATACTTTTGTCTTAGCCTATGAAGACAAGGAAATACTTCATTTTAATAAAGAATAAATTGAGGATTTTATATAAAATGTAATAAAATGAGGATTTTATATAAAATGTAATAAAATAAGCAATCTTCCGTAACATTTTAAATAATTTCCAACAGCTACTGACAGTACAAAAGTAAACTAGCAATCATTAGTTGGGATAAGAGATGGAAAGTAATTCTATATTTGTAATTAACAGCTAAGCCCAGCAAAAAGACACTTAGTAGATTTTGTACTTAGCAGGAATTAATAAATGGGAATGCTATGCTGGAGCTCTATGGAAATGTTATTCTCACTTTCTAATAACTCTGTAATGATAGAGCTACCATCCTGTTGGTATTTTTAATAAAGCCTTAAATATACATGCCTTTTATATTCAATAAATTACATATTTGAATAATTTTTTTGCATCATAAATCAAAATATAGTGTAACAAAAATCTAAACTGGCAGATCTGGGCAGCACTTTAACTGGGTCCTTTTAATTCTCATTGATCTGTTACCTGTTTTAGGTTTTCATGATATGACAAGTCTGCCACCTAATGGCAATTTATTATATAGCAAGAGAAAATCTCAGAATATTGAAACTCTTAATTTAAAGCAGTTCCGACAAGCCCCAAACACCATGTTCAAGAGCTTTAATAGATTTGTAATATGGGACTGTAACATTATTATATGCATTAAGTGTCAGAGCAATACTGAATTTCTGTAGTGCACTTGGACACTCTACACTAGTAGAAGCTCACATTATATAAAGGCACCACAGCAAGCTGCTATAACTACCTATGTACTGCAGTAACTCTTAATGGGATCTACGAGATAGAATTTCTTTCAGCAGCTTGGAAGCTGTGGTAGGCTTCTTCAAAGTTGAATATATTTTACACCGTTCCTTTTAGGCAGTGATCCAGCATGGTCTATTGAAAATTTTAGAATCTCCAGACTGAAGTAGGTGGAATTTAACTGTACACTACAATGAGAAAAACAAGAGACTAAGGGGCATATTTATAAAGGATTGTCTTTTTCGCCAAATAATTAGCGCAGCACATCGCAGCGAAAATAGCGCCATTTGGGGCTTCGTTTCGCCTTATTGATAAAAAAGCGAAAAAAACACACTTCGCGGCTGAAAAAGGCGAACGGGCGCGATAAAGAGCGAAAAGTATCGCAGCGAAAACTTAACGCATCTAAGAAGACTGCATTGCGAAAACCATTCGAAACCAGAAAAGCCCACTAGAAAATGATGTCAAGTTCAAAATGGCCACCTCACATTTACCAAGAAGTCAGCCATGTCTTATTTAGTCAATATTCTTAGAATTTCTCAATTGGAATACAATTTTCTTTTGCACTGCACATTCGCCTTTCTAATGCGCGTTCGCTTTTCCAAGGCATATTCCATTATAATGCGCGGTCGCCTTTCTAATGTGCGTTCGCCTTTCTATGTGCGTTCGCCTTTCTAATGTGCGTTCGCCTTTCTAATGCGCGTTCGCCTTTCTAATGTCACTTTTCCAAGGCATATTTCATTCTAATGCGCGATCGCCCTTCTAATGCGCGTTTGCTTTTTCAAGGCATATTACCCATTAGAATGCCTTTTCGCTCAAACAATGACTTTTCACCACCTTCAGGGTCGCGCTAATCTTTCGCTCTTTTTAACGCAAAAACCACCTTTCGCTCTTTTATAAATCGCGTTATGCCTTTTCGCTCCCTTTTCGCTAAAATTACTATTGCGAAGTAAGGCGAAAAGGGTTTAGCGATAGCTCGCGGAAACGTTTTCGCCTTTCGTTAACGCTACCTTTATAAATAGCGTTAACTGTCTTTCAGGCGAAAACCCATGCGAAAAGCGAATGCGAAAACATTTCGCTACTTTTCGCTCTTTTATAAATATGCCCCTAAGACTTCTTTCAGAAAATAGTCATCCTAAGCACAAACTAGTTCAGGTGTTTGATTTAATTGTCAGACCTGAAATAATCAATTCCAAGAACACTTAAGCTGTGGGTCATATACAATACATACATTGATATATACTCTGCTCCTTTGGGCCGAAATTCTCTACTGACAGATGTGCTGATCGATAAACTGATCAGTTGAAATGATAGTTATACACACTATTTTGTCCCAATCAGTCTTATTTCAGCAAAATTAGTCAGAAATGATTGTGTCCTAAATCACCCATCCAATTTGACTAAAATGTTGGCCCAGGTGATCACCAAAATATTGGTGTGTAACACGCCATAAAGATTGTTCTACTTCCAGATTGGGTGTGGCATTTACTTTCTAGGTGCACACTGATGGGGATATTACTATTTCTTATTGCAGTATATGATGGACAACAATGTGTCATTATGTGCTTGGTTGGGTTGTGCTGTGGGTGGTGGTGAATTAGATAGCAACATGTTCTGGTCATTAAGTATAGTGTATGTCTGAGCTGATATGTGACAAAACTGCTGGTGTGGGGCGGGTGGCCGTGACCAACCATGATCGGACGTGTCGGTAAATTCTGATAGATCATGCGGTTCCCTACGGGACCGCACGATTGATCGTTCGCACGGCCAAATTTGTTGCGACTGACGGACATTTGTCCAGGCCGAGCGCTCGCTCGGGACAAATAGTCCCTCGGTGTGTACCCAGCCTAAGTAACCGCAAACAGATGTTTGCTCAAATTATCTTGGTTAGATTGTGCTGTTACAGCAGCCCATACACTATATTTTCCCTATCTTTTCCCTACATTAAATGACAAAATAATGTTAATTGTACCCCCCTCCATTTGAGAGTACAGGGTGTGGGCCTAAACCGCTTGGTTTAAGCTAATACTCACCGGTGCCCTCTTCTCCACCTCTCACTCCCGACCCAGTATCTATACCAATAGGAAGACATGCTTCTTAAACAGCATGTCTTCCTATTGGTGAGCTCGCAGAACAGAAGTAGGAAGTGAAGACAAGTGCACCGGCAAAGGAAAGTTTAAGTTAACCCATGGGTAAAGACCTAAACTGCTGGGTAATTTTAAATGAAGGAATGGGTTTAGGCTGAGGCGAATATAGTCATTCTTTAAAAGTCTTATTTTTTGAAGCATATCATAACATAATGCAGAGCCAGATTTAGCTCCTGTGAAGATTTCATATCTATGTGCCACTTGATATCTGTTCAAAAGCACAAAAGGGATAGGAGTAGCCAGTGAAGACAAGCGCGCTGGCGAGGGCAAGTTTAAGTTAACCCATCAGGTGCTGGATTGGAAAATAACATAAATGCAGAGCCGGATTTAGCTCCTGTGAAGGCTTCATATGTATGTGCCACTTGATATCTGTTCAAAAGCACAAAACGAATAGGAGGGAAGGGAGGGTCATTTATGACACAGGGAGACTGTGTCAACTTGAAAGTAAATCACCTTCAGATATGTACGCTATTAAAAATACATTGCACAGAGTTGGGATCCATTTCACTTCATTATCCTCCATCTGCAGCTCTGCACCATGCAGGTTCTATCAGTGTACCTATCAGAGGGGTAATGTTGGGTATATGCCCTTTAACAAACAATCATATTGAACTATTCCAGGAAAGCAGTGCTTTTCACCACTTTGAAAGAAAATAACAATTATTGCTTCATTTCAAGGCATATACATGGATTAAATTGCAAGTGCTTCTCCTCTCATTCCCAAGCTTCCCTGCATCTGGTAGCAACTATTGGCAGATGCTCTTTGGAACCAGTTCCTTTAATTCGAAGTTTGACATTTTTCTATCCCCAGACATGCATGGAAAAAAGGAAGTGGGAGCCACGTGAGGAAGGTCGCGCCGTAAGAATTTGATCGTCTACCGGAGGTGAAGTGCAATCCACGCTTGAAGTTTTACGTCTCAGAGGAACGGGTGAAGAGTGTGGTCCGTCTGAGGGACAGGATAGTGCTTCCTGACCTCAGTCCTGGCTTCTCACGCTAAGTCCCGGATGTTTGTGAGTACTGTTGATTTACGATATGCGGCTTCTAATTATTTTTTCCTAGGCCAGTAAGGCTATTAGTGATTTGGCTGGACAGTTATTCCGGTGTATCCGTATGGAACTCTATCGGCCTATACCTGCTCCATTCTCCCACTTGTGATAGCCGGGGATGCCTGGCGGTGTTAGGGGTGTCTGTTTGGGTGGTGTTTTTAGAATTTTGTATAAGAATGTCATATTTATAGGGATAGTACAGGGTTCAGTTTAGCGATTGTTTTATATGTGTTACGATCACTAATAAACGCTTTTTTTGATATTTTTAAGCCAACGTAGTTTGTGCCATAAATTAGGGATCTTTCCTTCTGAGGGAATTTCTTTTCCCTGCCTATCTTCTATAAAAAGGAAGTGAGCCAGCATCAATCATGCAATGCTTGTATTATATGTGTAAGGGAGCTGTGGATGCTTTCCTACTACTCATCCGGTTTTATAGAGATTTTAAGGCTGGGTACACATGGGCAGATTTTACGGCCCAATCGACCAATACTTCCGTTTATTGGTCAATTGGGACAAACAATCTGTGCTGCTTTCGGCCGCCGGCACCACTGATGGTAGCGTTGGTAAATCACGGCCGATCTTACGGTTCCCTATTTGATCAGCCGCAGCCCCTATTGACGGACAGACATTTGTCCCGGCTAAAATCACTTACTTAGAAAAAAGTTTCCGCAGAATATTTTCCAGACGAAGTACAAATGCACAGATGCTCTGTAGGCTTTTGCTTCATTAAAATTAGCCAAAAGCTGGTCTGGATCATCATGTTTTCCACAAGCTGCATTGAGAATGTCAAGTATCTCCTCAGCCATAACATCTTTATGATTTGCTTTAAAATTGAAAACACAGTTAGCTGCAGGTGGAACCAGGTGCTCCATAATTCGCTGCTTTTTGGTCTGTTCAGAAAAAGCCCATTCGTCCAGAGCTTGTAATGGAGATTCCTTCCAGATCTCAAATCCCTCTTCTCCAGTGGAAACAGGCTCTATTCCAGAAAATGTCTTTTTGTAATGGCTTAACTGCAATCCTTGAGCCAATGTCTCTGTCATTTTAGCTAATGTTTGATTCAGTAGATTCTCTGAAAAATTGGTATCTTTGGCTCCACTATTTTCAGTTATAGTATATTTTTGCTTTATTGTGGATGCCAGCTTGCGAGGGGTTGGTGGTAGCACTCTCCTCCTTACAGCAACAGGAGCTAAAGTTTGGGAGGATGTTTTCCCTTTTCGAGGTGTAACAGGAGGCCTTGGGTTTATCATAGTGCATCCCATTGATAAGCTGCTCTGGGTATATAGAGCATATGGCCCCCAATCCTCATTTAGTGCATAATCAACTTTAATCAGGAGGCTGGCATAACCTTCCACTGCAGACACATCATCTGCTAGCAAGCATGCATATTTCAAGTGTCTATAACTGGCCATGGTACTTTCTATAATTTCAAATGTAATCTCTGGTGTTAAGTGATCAACTGCAAATGTTTAGGTTTAGCATTTTTCTTTAGTGCCCAAGCATAAACCTCTGCTGGAGTCACTACTGCCCCTCCCCCCCTTAGTCTGTATCTATACCTGGTCATGTGTTCAACTTATCACTGGTATTTGATGTTTACTGTTCGAATGTGTATATAAGTTTGTGATTTCTCAGTTTCTTTTGTAACATCCAGCCTGATGAAGGGGACTTAGGACTCCCGAAAGCTTGCTCTTTTGGTTGTCTAGTTAGCCAATTAAAGGTATCACAACTCCACTTTTATTCTCTTATTTGTCTAACACGGTTCAAACCTCAACTATTGCTTGGGGTAAGTATTGGCATATTTGCAATTTACTCCTACTTCATATCTTAGCAGTGCCTCCAAATGTAGCCCTCTGGTTACACAGAATAGAAGTTTGGTATTTATAGTCTGGATTGGTGCTACAGGAGTCCTGTGTCTCCACTATATGAGAGAGCAGGAATAACAGATTGGCGTGCTTACACTCAGGATTGAGACAGGCTCCCTGGGAACTTCAAGTACATACATACATTGTATGTATGGTATTACTTGAGAGAAAACAGTTTTCTGACAAGGGTTTCCTTCTTTTAGTTTACACCTTTATCATAGTCACTTTTTATCATACCGGTTCTCTCTTTACTTCCTCCTCACTTCCTAATTTCCTAGTTACTTCCTGTTACCTGGCTCTTCCCACTCATTTCCTAGTTTAAGCATCTTAAAATCTCTATGATCCAGGATGAGTAGCAGTAAAGTATCCCCAGCTTCCTTACATATGTGTTTTCTAGTGAACAATATTTTAATTTAGGTCCCAATTACACATGAAATCACCTGAATGTATGTTAGTGAAGGTTCTCATTTATCCAGGTCATGGTATATCTGTTATCTGTGGAATTCAGTTAGATCCATTGGACATAAAGTTTAGTTCTTGAAGATGTTCAATAGTCTGACTGGGTGGTGGGTCGACATCTATTGCCTGCCACATATAATGCAGTTTGGAGGCCTTACCCTAGACAAGTTAATAATACCTCTTGTTACAATGCAATCAACAAAGTCATTGTGAATTGAGAGAGCCAAACTAGCCAAACTTTGGCGAGAACAAATCAGTGGATCTAATTGAAAACCATATGCTGTATATATCAAATGCATATTCATTATGTTGGACACCCATTTTTTTGTATATATAAGTTCCCTTCATATACAGTTTCCTTTAAAAAGGAAGTTTCATTGTCAATTTTTAGTTTCCAACTTTTTAATACAAATAAGCTGTACATTCACACACACAAAAATTAACATTTGTAAACAATTGTTTTATTTCACCTAGTTTCTCCTCTATTGCATTTCACCCAATTGGTGACCTTCTACTAATGCAAACAATGGTTCAAAATCTCTATAAGCACAAAGAAAACTTTTTTGTAAATGCAATCATCCAAACCACAAATCAAATCTGAGTCAGTGTCCTATTTTGTGTTTTTTTTAGATGGCAGACACTTCACTTTATATACCTAGTGTTTCAGCAAACTTGGTGATAGAATCAATGTGACAAAGAACATAGTAATTATGTTGCATATTTTTTTTCTTGAAAGATCATTGCAGTCTTTTGTCACCTAGTATATCTCTCCAGTACAAAATTGTTCTAACACAAAGAACAAACAGGGACCATGCTGAAGCTCACACTTGTAATTGTCCCAGGTGACAAGCAGTGACACAAGCATAATGACTCTGTAGAGTAGCATTTGTTATGTTTTGATTGTCTGCTTGCTTAAAATCAAATTTTTTTTTATTTATAGTACAAAAAATGCTGATTAAATGCCAATTAAACCTCCACCTCTACATTCAAAGCAGATGAGAACTTTAATCTAATGTTCCAAACAAAAAACAGAACATGGTTAACTAATGAAATTCTCCCAAAATGATAGAGACAAACACACACCCACCCCCCTTATTCTGGCGTTTTGGAGCTGTACCTGACTTTTTCTTTGTCTATAGGCAATCTGGACATCTATGGACTATTTTTTGGAACTTGGATTTGACCCTTACTTACCCAGGGGTGTCCCTATGGTTTTTGGTACCTGAAACAACTTTTAAGATGGTGCCTATAGGTGGCGCGCAAATCAAAAGTTTTAATAATTTTGGATTTTCAAACAGTTATTTATACAGTTCTTCATTATTACAACACATAAAATAATATATTGGTGCACCTGCTACATTAGATTAGAAATTCCTACCATACTTTCTCTAGAAAAAAGATTTTGGCCAAAAGATTTGTAAGCCTGCCACCACATCAAGGTAAACTCTTTTAGAGGGGCCCTAACAAACCTAGCAATATCGAACACAAATATTTAAAATTCATCTGCAACATGGTTAGTAAACCTTTCAATACCATGAAACAAAACTAAATTAGAAACAGATTTATCTCACTTGATATGTTTTAAACAGTTTCTTACTATATCATTACAAAATAACTGTTAAAAAACACTAAGTTTAAGTCCATTCTTATCTGGTGCAGTCGCTCAAACGTACTCAGACAGACACATAGACAATGACATATACACACAGACAGACACAAACAGACACAGTCATAGACAGACACACACACAGACACAGACAGTCAGACACACTGACAAACATACAGATACACAGACAAACATACAGACAGACACACAGAAACACACGCACCCTCTCTCCCCTACAAGTCACAGCACTTAACCTTAGCTGGAGGCCAGAGAATTAGGAAAAAGCTGAAGTGGACTTGTCTTCCCGGCTGGCTGGTCCCATTGAGCGCAGGCGTAAGTCTTACGGCACTTATGTGACTGGAGCTTAATGATTGGTCCCATTTTCCTCCGGTCGCGTAAGTGACCTCTTAGACCATCCATACACACAAGCCTTTAATTTTGAAGGAACTTAAAGGATATGTACACTGGTAAATTTGATTTTTTTTTATCTTTACTAGAAACTATAATCCTTCCCAATTATCACTGTAAAATATTTTTGTTCATCTGTCCCCTATTTTTTTAGATATCCAGTCTAAAGCATCTTATATTTCAGCTGTCAATCAAGTGCTTTAATATTATAAACTCTACTGTTATGTATAGTTTTGCTGTAGCTGTGAAGGTGACAGTTGGTACATGAACTGCATGGTGGGATAATCCCTGTCCCAATGCTACCTTATATGGATTACTGAGCATGCTTGCCACACAGAGAGTCAGATAGTCTTGAAGGAGGCTGGGGTACTGAGAGACTGAGCTTGAGCAATACAAGTACTGGATTGTAGTCATGCAGCAACACAAACACATCAGAGTAAGTGCTGCTTACATGTATTCATTTATAGATTGAAATAAGGTAAAATCATTTTTTCAGTGTACAATCTTTGAAGAAACACATTATGAATATTAACCATTTGGGCCACACATTAAATTGTATAAATCAGTACAACCAATATTTATCTATATATGTACATATTTATCTATATGTGCACACAGGTTATTTTACCTTTTATATATAATACTAGACAGTTAAGCCCGTTAAATAAACGGGCGCTAGACATGAAGTGTATGTCTCTCTCTCTCTCACCATGCACAAATGGTCTCCCCTAGGCCAACAGAAAAGACCAAGGCAGCAAAACCCAAAGCGGCTCCTAAGAAGTAATGTGGCCCCGGACAAGCAACCAAAGGATCTTTTAAGAGCCATCCATGTCCTCCTCCAGAGAGCTAACCCCTCACTAGGTTTAACCCCTTAACACCCTATCTATTAACCGGTGTGTGAAGGTTTTTCCTTTCTTTAGTGTTCAGGTTACCCAGTTTAACCCTACAATAAGGTAGAACATGTAAAGCAGGCATAAAGTCTACCAGCGCCCCATACGGTCTCTCCCTTTATTAATAATCCGTGGATCGTGATTGGCTAATCAGTAACCACTGTGGTCCAATCAGGCAGCTGGCTGCAAAAGCTGAGCCAGGAAGAGCCCCCACCGTTACCGTGAATGTAAATATTAATGACTGTATGTTGAGCTATAGAGTATCTGTGATACATTATTCTTCATTACACTTTACTAAGTATAAACGACTATAGAAGTGACAAGGGTTGTTTGGCACAATGGTTTTCTTACCTTTTTCATTTTTAATTGTTTACAAATCAAAGCCACACTCCCACTAAGGCATAAATGTGCTGCAGTGCAAATCCCAAACGCCCGGCCGTGTCTCACAACATATACATAAAAATCAAAGCAGGACAGCACATGCAATAATTTCAAAGAATGGATTTTAAAGGGCATGTTCTCCCCTTTTTGGAATTTTTCACATATAGTAGTGCTAGTTCCCCCAGACCCAACTGCTATAATATATTTTACAGAAAGTCCCCTGATCACAACTTACCTTCCCTCTATCCTCCGCCGCACTGCCAGGCCTTCTGCTTGCATGGAACTGCAAGCATGGGGCAGTTCAGGACGCCGGAGGATAGAGGGACGGTAAGTAGAGTTCGGGGGACTTTCTGAAAAATATATTATAGAGGTTGGGGCTGGGGGAACTAGCACTACAATATGTAATGGGGATTTACACTAGGGGGAGGGAGGGAGAGGAAGGGGGGGGAGGGAGTGAAGGGCTGCTCTGAGCAAGACAAAAACCTCAGAGGCAGAAACAATTTCCCTGGTGGCCAGGCTCCTGGTGGTCAGTTTTCTAGACTTTGGAGGGATATTACAGGAGAACCATTTGGAGCAGGGATGTAAGGTAAGGATTTTTATGCACTACAGAGTGGGGCCAGTAGTGGGTTAAAGGGTATGTCAACCCTTAAAACTGTTTTTTGATATAGCCTTCCCCCTGGTCTCCCAGCCCCAACCGCTTCATTTTTAGGTTTAGAAAGTGCCCCAAACTTTTACTTACCTCCCCTCTTTCCTCCGCAGCGCTGCCAGCCCTCTGCTTCCGAGAAAATGCAAGCAGAGGGGCGGGACCGGCAGTCGCGTCTGTGATTGGCTGAGCGGCAGCCAATTACGGACACGGCTGCCGGTCATTCAGTGCAGCGGAGGAAAGAGGGGAGGTAAGTAAAAGTTTGGGGCACTTTCTAAACCTAAAAATGAAGCGGTTGGGGCTGGGAGACCAGGGGGAATACTATATCAAAGGGGATTGATGCTAGGGGGAGGGAATCCGGAGGGGGAGGGAGGGGGAGAAGGGCTGCAGTACGCATGCCAAACTTCTCCCGGGGGCCAGGTAAGAGGCAGAGTCCTCTATGGACTCTGCTATCCTCCTGGTGGGAAGTTTTTGGGACTTTGGGGGGGACTACAGGAGAACCATATGGAGCTGGGATGTGAGGTAAGGATTAAACTACACTACATGATGGGGCCAGTAGTTGGGGGGATTATAGTTTTGGGGGTGGACATGCCCTTTAAATTATAGTTTTGGAGGTAGACATGCCCTTTAAGTGTACTTAACCCATTTATTCAAACCACACAGCACCACTACAACGTTTTGTGGGGTTTCACTCTCTTCATCAAGTATGAAGGGAGGGTGAAGGGATGATGAAGGGAGGGTAAAATGTTGTATTGGTGCTGTGTGGTTTGAATAAATGGGTTAAGTACCCTTAAAATCCAATGTTTGAAACTATTGCATGTGCTATCCTGCTTTGATTTCTATGTCCCATAGAGTTCTAATAAAGGGATTTTAGATGCATTGTGTGCATCAGGCTCTGTTTCTTTTTTGGTGTATATCGGGGTTTTTTCCCTGTCCATCACCTTTGCTGAGAGGTATATGTTTTATGGTGATGCCCTAGCTCCCCTGGGCGGTTTTGTATGATGTCCAAAAATGTTCCTTTTTAATAAAAAGTATTGAAATTTCAAACCTGTCAGCAAAAATAGGTCCTGTCAGTAAATTTCCATTATATCTCAGTAATAATCCCATTGGCAACACTGATATGTGGTGAAATCACCATCTATAAAGCGCAGTGCTTTTCTATAGTCACAAAAGCCAGCAAGTGTATCAAGTAAGGAATTAAACTTGATGTAAAGGAAGATCTAATTGAACAGTAACATATTATCATTTACAAGATATATGTTAATACATTTCCTTTAGTCCAGATGATTTTTAGAACAGAATGCTATTGTATTGCCATCTACACCCATATCAGGATTTCCCTTGAACTGCAATGTTTCTACAGACAGCAGAAAACCATTGATCTCAAAATGAAATATTGCTACTCTTAAGTGAAGAACTGACGGGCACAATAAATTAAGCACACAAATTGATTTCTCCAATGAAACATAACTGAACCGAGTGAAGTTTAATGAAGGCGTTGCTTGTGAATTCTTTCTTATTTATAGAATGTTATGCTTTAGAAATGCTTTAGAAATGCTAGTGTTACTGACATGCAAAATGCTTTAGAGAGTGTTTAATAAGAGTATCTGTATTTTGATTTTCTGCTTTATGGGTATTTTTATTGAAGTCCAGTTATTAACATATCCATCCAGTAACTCTGGACATTGTATTGACTAACCATGCCTATAGTAAACCAGATCTGATCTTTTGTCTGTTCTGACATACAATGACTGCTTTATACTTTCCATACACTTCTCAGAGGACACAAGGGGAATGTTGAAATGATTAAATGCTTACTAAAGTAAAATACTAATACATTATAGAAGATGTAATCTGAAGAAAGTTGAACACACATATGGCGGCACTCAGATGAGATTACCATCCACAAGGATGTTCAGTCTTTTATTATCTCCAACACTTTACTTTATTCTTATTTCCAACACTTACCTTTAATACCTACCTCTACATCCTATTTCTTATACTTACTATTAATACCTACCTTTAATACTTGCCTTAATTCTGTGCTCTCAGCCTATTTAAAGGGTGAGTTTAGTGGAAATTATCAATTTTGTTAAATTGTTAGTTTGTGTAATGCATACTTAGTTATTCTACATATTCTCTCCCATTTTGAAAAATCAGTTGATTTCATACCCTTTGCTGTTCCCTGCTGTTGACATTAGTGAGCTGACATTTCAGGTTCTAACGGTCTTTCTTCTTCCCAGGATGCACCAAATCCTTGGGGAATGTTCCTAACAGTAATTTCTACTGATTGGCTGTTGGATGGGTCAAAGATGCTCAGATCTCTACTCTACCAGGCGCTCGGTCAATGGCAAGACCATAACGGTCTCTATTAAGGGTCCTGCAAACAGGAAGTCAGTATTTCAGAAGCATTTATACACAGACAAAATGCTGAATTGGCAGATTAAGGTCATTGGGATGAAAAAATACTGCTCTTTTTTCTGAAAAGCATATGTATTTACACTGAACTTCCCCTTAAACTGTGTATGGGCAGGTCACACCCAACCTCTGATGAAGTGGGCGAAACGTGTAAGGCACGTGATAATGCTTTGTGGACTATATCGATGTATGTATACCTCCCGTGTTTTTAGATGAATTAATAAACTAATGATCTTTAGCAATTCCACAAGAGTAGTGCTGTTTATCCTTTAGGAGTTCACATCATAGAAGAGTCAGAAATCAAAGAATCTCAGTATTTTTTCTTTCAAGTTTGTTTCTGCAGTGCTCCAACTGGCTAATTTGTCAAAAAATAAATTTACTGGTTGCGCTATTGCACTTGGCTAAGAGGGGGGTATTAGCTAAGTACTGTAAGGTGTAATTAACCTTGAATCAAAAAGTGGTTTCACATAGGCCAGTCCAAATAAAAGAATTATATAGCCAAAAAAATAGGCATATATTATCTCTTTCTATATGATACCATTTTCTCTATTGCAGAAATATTTAAGTTTGAGCTTTCATGGTCCTCCTGATAATGTATAATTGAAAATGTATGATTTCCTAGGCTTTCTAGTTATTTAAGGTAATTTTAAGGTATGTCCCAGACAAAACACACCACAAAGTAATTACACTCAATAAATTACCGTATATTGCAGTTATTGTTCTATTCCAATTCATGCAATGTTTAATCTGAAATGTTTTCCTTTTGTTTCTAAAAGTCCTAGTTCATATTTCATGTTCCTAAGCATTGGTAAAGGGCTTTACACTTTTTTTTCCAATTATTTGGATAGTAAAACTTTAAGGGACAAGATTTTATATATTTTTAGTTCTACTGTATGTGAACACTACTCTCTGTGGTAATACTTTAAATACTCATTTCTTATGTTAAAGTAAACCACAGGATTTGCTGACAGAATAAATTAATTTCTGGCAATTTCAATTTGGCTCCACAGTAGTAATTTACCGTAATACCATTACAATAGCCAAATATTGAATAACCCCTTTGCAAGTGTTTAAAGCCTGTTTCTTTGCTGGCATAAATAAATTTAGGCTGGTTACACATGGGTTGCTATTTTGACACAATTGACCAGTTGACGCTATTGACCTTTCAGCAGGGTTGAAATATCGTCAGGCACGGCAAATAGTTCAATGTGGATTCCCCTGAATGTACCTTATCTCTTGTTATATATGTGGTAACCAGTTAGATCACCTAGACTTGAAGTTTAGCTATTGAAGACATTTTGGCTAGTCATCCAATTGACATTCTAAATTCAGAATGACTTATACAAGAATATGTTGGCAATAAATATCCTGGAATGTGTCCCAATCAGCAGATAACAGCAAGGTGTCAAGGACCTCCTGAAAGCAAGGTGTTATCAAAACTGCTCAGGGTAAGGTTTAAGGCTGAGCATGAGTACATGGCTGAGTTCTGACCTGCTGTTTTGTCTCTCCCCACATACAAATCAGAGCACTCTTCACTACACTGCGCTGCTTAAATGTTGCTCCTCTGGTGTTTCGGCATTGGGTCTTTTGGACCAGATTCTGCCTCAGTGTTTTGTTTAAAGCAGACAAGAATACCATGCCTCTTGAAAATTCTTCTTTATATCTCTGAAACCCCTGCAACATATGAGATGACCATGTTGTTTCTCCTGCCTTGCTTTTCCCCTTCACTGTTGGTATTTGTGTTCTTTTCTTTACTTCTACTTCTTTTGACAAAGACCCAGTCTGGATAACCCCATGTTTTAAGGGCTCCTCTGAGGCATTTCATTTTCTTAGCCTTTGAGCTAGTTGGGATGTTCTCTGCTCTGTGTTGCAGGGTTCTGATGACACCCAGCTTGTGATCTAAAGGGTGGTGGGAGTCAAACATCAAATACTGATCTGTGTGGGTTGGTTTTATGCAAACATCTACTTCCAGTTTACCATTCTCCCTGAACTCTACCAAGCAGTTCAAGAAAGCCATTGTGTTGTTTTGTACCTCTTCCTGTGTAAATTGTACTTCAGTATGGTGGAATTTAACCAAGGTGTTTTCCATGTATCTGAACCAGTAGTTGGGTGCAATGCCCTTAAGGGTATAAAGAGCCTGTGTTTTCACTTCTTCCATGAAAAGGTTTTCCATAATGGGTGAGATTGGAGATCCCATAGGTGGTATTCAGGCATAAGTTCAGTAGGGAACACACCTGTTCTAGGTTAAAATGTGTTCTGCTGGCACTGCCACTCCCTCACAATGTTGTTTTGATGCCTTACCCTGGGCATATCTGTTGTATTCAATTAGATCAACTGGACTTGAAGTCCTTAAATTAAAATTACATATTGGCTTTTAAAATGTAGAAACGTGTCTCTCACAAGGCACACCATGTGATCAGACATTATTTGAGTTAACTCCAGCAATTTATTTTTTCAGGAAAGTTATAATAAATATAACAATAATAAAAATAGAGGTACATTGTTTAAATATGCTGATTATACCGGAAATGGGTTGCAGGCATCATAACTTGCTTGTCTCGGCTGGTTCTTAGGCAGGTATGTTTTTTTTTTTTTTACAAACAAGGGTAATATAGTAGATAATGCACCCCCAACTGTAAATTATAAGGATATTAGAAGTCACAGAGGAGTTCCGTGACCATATAGCACGAGGCCATATGGGACAGCTATTAGATTTATATGGGTGCCATAACTCACAAAAAAATAAAAATATTAAGGCAAAATTCCATTATCAGTTTCTGTGGTAAAAATCTAGTGCAGTGTAGTTTGAATTTGGCCACTTTAATGAAAGTAATTTTTCCCCTAATGTAGAACTCATTTAGGCTCATGAGTACGAGTATGCAGCGTTCCTCTCACTTCTTAACTGATTTACAATCGGTTAGCGCAACGTTAAGGCTCGCTTTGCAGCGGCAGCGCAAGTACCTGAAGAGGCACAGCCATCGCAATTTACCAGAGGTTGCACTGCTCTTTGCGCGTTAAGTATTTAACACTAGTTGGAGTTAAATACTTACATGTGGGTGAGATTCACCCACATGTAAGTGTTGCACAGCCTCTTGTAAATCCCGTACGGGAGATTTGCCCAGAGAGCTTGTGCCTCAGGGTAAATCTCCCTGATTATATAATGCACCAAAAACCATTTGGTGCATAACAAACAGTAAAAGTAAAGCAACATTAATATATTAGGTCTATTTGGAGGGAAATGTGACAAGATCAAGTGTACTTTTTCTGTCATCATTTTATATGAATTTAAAACATTTCTAGATGAGCTTGTTAGAATAAAGTGCTCTGGCTTGAGTAGATATATTATTATCACAAATGCTGCACATCCCTTTGTGATCTAGGTATCTGTGACAGCTATGATTGCAATTTCCGTGACCCATTTCTCTCAGGTAAATTCCCTTGTGTGATAATGACAGCTAAATGCAGCAATGACAACAGATGCGAGCGAGGCCACTTCATAGTTTTACTTGTGAAGAGAATCTGTACTCGCCTTGATCTAAAGGGAGGCAGAGAATCCAGTCTGTAAAGGCATTCCTAGATAATTGTGCTTAGACAAAAAAAAAATGAAAGGGCTAGATGGGAACATCATAAGAAATTAACTGCCCCCTGAAAATGCATTCTTAAAGACGTTAGATAGATTCTACAAATGAACGTCACATCTATCTAATCTTAATTCGGTATGGTCAGTAAACTGGGGGACATTTTTTTAGACATCACATGAATGTGTGGGACCGATGATGCTTCATTCCAGCCTACGGCAAGTGGTGAATGATCAGTCAGAAAGAATACATCTCGTGGTGTGTACCCAGCCTTTAGGTAAATATTGGTTAGTGTGTACACAGTCTAATGTTTCACACATAAACACCACTGCTACAGGAAAGAGTGATGCACAGGTGTGTCATGTTGATACCTAGAAGACAATTCTGGGCAGACTGATCATGGAGTGTGCCACATTCATTGCCAAGAAGTTTTTTTTTAAATAAAGAAGCAGTAGATTAATGTTGAAGTATATTTAACAACCATTGCAACCATTAAAAGCTTTAGAGGATGTGCGCAATCATTTCAGGTGAATCTAGATAGACTGTCATATTGGGCTGCTAAGTGGCACATGAGATTGTGTTGATAAATGTAAGGTGATGCATTTTGGACTTAAAAATCCTTGTGCTGCTTATACTATAAATGACTCTGTGTTAAGTGAATCCCTGTTGAAAAAGGATCTTGGCATTTGGCGAATAAAACAACAAGGGTAGCAAGTAGTGCCAGGCAGCAAAAGCTAGAGCCAGCAAGAGATTGTCTTGTATAAAGAGTGGTATGGAGTCAGTGGGGGGAAAAGGTCTCATTTGGAATATACAGTGCAATTTTGGAAACCTGTTTACAAAAAGGACATCTTGGAAATGGAAAGGGTTCAAAGAAAGACAACTAAAATAATAAAGGGAATGGGGGTGCTTGAAAGTGAAGAAAGATTGGATAAGTTACAATTATGTACAAGATATTCAATATTAGTTTACTGACCCTATATTGTCAAGCATGATAATACATGCTGGTGCTATGGGTATAAATGTTTATAAAAAAGAAAATGGGCAAACAGGAAACCACCTGAGAGCCTAAGTAAACCCATTAGACTCCAGAACCATCATCAAAAAATGAGGAAAATATATCAAATGATAATAAGAAGTTTAGGAAAAGGTTTCCAAGAGCATATGAAAGGGGAGAATCAAAACCTTTTTAGAAGAATCAGAAGAGGAGGGTGGAAAGACAAGTCAGAAAGATCTGAAACAAAGGAATTACAACCTGAGACAAAAAAAGAAATAGACCAGGATGTTATTAATTTATCAACCACCACCCTAACTATATACCAAAAACAAGTGTTATCAAAAGGTCTGAATTTTGCTATGTCAAATGGTTTAGATAAATTTCAATTAGTGAAAGACTTACATTTATATAACCGAAAATTAACATTAAGTGAGATGTTTATTAATAAAGAAGTTACACGATAGAGGTATGGCATGTATATTGAAATATCTAAAAACAAGAGGATACAAATATCAGCAACATTCCTTTGCGTCTTTTGGACATTATATTAACCAACAACTGTTTCACATTCAACCAAAAATTTTGCCAGCAACTTACTGGGACAGCCATGGGTACGCCGTGTGCGCCAACCTATGCAAACCTTTATTTGGGAATGTGGGAACAGGAAGTTGTAATGGGTACCCAATTTGAGTGGGCATCATCATATACCTTGCTTTGGGCAAGATATATCGACAACGTCATTATTTTATGGGACGGCTCTCAAACTGAATTGAACAGGTTCATCAAGGAATTAAATCATAATGATTGGAACATTAAAGGATAACTCCAACCTCATAAGAACATCTTTTAGAAAGAATGGCCTCTTTAAAATATGTTGATGTATCCTACTTTGTCCTATCAATTCATTACTGTATGCCTGCTATGCCTCTGGATGCCTCATGGAAACTGAGCCATTTAGAAACCTGTACTGAGCCATTACTCAGCCTGGGCATGCTCAGAAGAGGCAGACAGGGGATTAACATTCAGTCATTAGCTGTGATGTCAACTGTCAAATCCATAACTGACAGTTACTAACTGGAAGAACCAGGAAGCAGAGACAGGGAAACAGGACATTGTGCAGGATTTCAGGTTAGACATATATTTCACATTTCAAACTATTACAGTTTAGGGTTTTGGAGGGTGATTTACCTGTATGTAAGTTTTCGTTTTGGGGCTGGACTTGCCGATTAAGTTTACTTTTCAGTGCAGTTACTTGGAAATCCCCCTTTTAGATCTTCTGGTGAAGAAAATTGGTAATCAATTATGCATAGATATTAACCGCAAACCCACCGCAGGTAATACATTATTAAGAGCACAAAGCATGCACCCAGTGTCACTCTTAAGGGGTATGCCTATTAGACAATATCTCTGCATTAGGAGAAACTGTACCAATATGGAAAACTTTGGAAAAGCGGCAAAAAATCTTCAACAGAGATTTACTGAAAGAGGGTAGTCACAAAAATGGTTGAAAAGAGCTTATAAAACAGCTAAATAAAGCGATAGATCCAATCTTTTATTTAACAGTGTGAAAAAAGATGATGGGAGAAACCAGATCAGACTAATAACACAATATAATAATGATTGGGCATGGATAAGATCCACGTTAAATAAATATTGGTATATTTTAAGTTCTGATATAACCCTAAGAGATCGAGTACTGGTACACAGTTTCTTTATAGACAAAAGCGAGACTTGGTTGGAAGCAGGTAGGATCATACAAATGTGGATGCTGCAAAGCTTGTAATTTTGTATGTAGGAAAGTGTCTTTTCAATACGGGGAAACCCATAAAAAATATGTAATTAAAGACTTCATGAACTGCAAGACTAAAGGTGTCATTTATATGTTACAATATCTCTTTAATAAATATTACATAGGGAAGACAATAAGATCCTTAGGTACCCGTATATTAGAACATGTAAGAAACATTGCAAATAAAAATTCAGAAAGTGCAGTAGCTAGACACTTTGAACAAGTACACAATGCTAATGCATGTGATTTAAAAGCATGGGGTATAGAAAAAAATTAATAAACCACCCAGAGGAGGTGATTTGGACAAATACATCCTCCGTAGGGAGGCAAGGTGAATATTTAAAGCTACTACCCTAGTAAAACGAGGAACTAATCTATAAATGCTTTCTGTAAAATGCTATGGGATTCAAATAATTGCAAAGTCCTTCACAATGATTTCTATGTTCTCTTTGTATATTTAATATGATGATGGTTATGGTATTAGTATATTCAACCAATAAATCTCTGTCTTTAATTCAAACTTGCTATCTGATACAATAATAGCTAGGAGTTTATCATGTTAAGATGGTTTGATTCAAGTTGTAATCTCTTCAGTACCTTGAAGTGTTGCCTTTTAAAAATAAGATTAATTGTGGAAGATATCCTTACTGCTTTAAACAAGATACATAGTAATGTGTTGAAATTGTGTTTTAATTTAATAGCTATTTGTGTATGTATTCAATAGTTTGCCACACTGTAATGATTTAGATTAGAGTTGCCTGTGTTTAAGGAATAGCTCCCCCCTTGATCATCTGTCTAAGGGACAGGAGCTGGGTCGGAGCTTCTGGTTAGATTGTAACAGAGATTCATGGGAAGGAAATGCAGGGGAGGAGCGATCGGTTAGTATTTAAACACGGACTACGGCATGGACATGTCGCAAGCAGTAAAATAAGTACTATTACAGTAATAGGGAATAAGGCTTCTTCTCAAGAATATTTCTAGTACAAAAATTTTCAGGGGTTGGAGACCAGGAGTTAGATCCAAGATATCAAAACAAATTCTTGAAGGTCAGAAAATTCAAAATGGAGTCTTTAGCCTCAATAATCTAAGCCATGCAGAGGAATTACTGGATGGCGAAAATAGATCTTTGAGATGCTTATTTCTACATTCCCATCACAGAAAGCCATTGCAAAATAAAATAAGGTTCGTATGGGAACTTTATCAGCCAAAACGGGCGCTCGTTCGAAGATCCGCCCGGCGGATCGGGCAACGAACATTTCAGCCGATAAAGTACCCATACACGGTCTGATTATCGTCCGAAACGGCCGTTCGTACACAGCGTGCATTGTGGGTTGGCACCCGCGATCACACGTGTACGAACCTTTAGATTTGTCATTTTAGGACAACACTTTGTATGTTTATAAAAGTGTTGGTGGAGATAGTGAATTCAGATATTTCATTATCTTAACAACATCCTAGTGCTTGCAGAATCCAGACAAATAGCACTGCAGCATGTAGACAATGTAGTAAATTATCTAACAGACTATGGATGAATAATAAACAGAAAAAAGTCAGCTAATCCCATCACAGGAGTTAAGGTTCGTACACGGGCAATTTGGCAACAAGACACAACCCCCGATGCCAATACATTCGCGTGATGAACGGGCGTTTCGGGTGAGAATCTCACGTGTGTATTCGTTCGGGGATCGTTCGTTGATCCGCCGGACGGGCGAGAATCGCACGCGTGTATTCGTTCAGGGATCGTTCGTTGATCCGCCGGACGGACCCCCGACTAAACCAATACACGCGGGAATCGGCGGCATGGCTCGGTGCACACAACAGACGTGTGTACAAGACTTTAAACTTTCTGAGGGTTCTTTTCAAGATTCATCTACCCCAACAGAAGTGTCAAGATTTGATACGATACTTAGAGATGTTTAAAAACGCCCCTGCAATTTCGGTTAAAGAATGTCTGACGGTACTGGGTTGCATGTCATGACCAATTCCAATGGTGAAATGGGAAAGATGGGAAATGAGACCTCTACAGAAATTCCTTTTGAGAACAGTGAAAAATCTGCAATTCAATTTAGGAAGGATGTTAAAAATCCCAGCAGAAATAAAAAACTTTTTAAAATGGTGGACAAGAAAGTAAAACTTGTCAGAAAGAAGATTACCCAGTTACAATAACCACAGACGCTTCGTGTTCAGGTAAGGGAGCACATTTGGCGGATCAATATGCTCAAGTCTATTGGGAAGATCAAAAAGAAACCAGGTCAACTGTACTAGAGATAAAGGCAGTATGGAAGGCTATGGAAGTGTTCGCACGAAACATAGGAAAGAAACACGTAAATTGCTTCAGACAATGCTACAGCAACTTACCGTATATATATATATTTTTAAAAACAAGGAATAAGAAGTAGAACGCTACAAAGAGATTTTCCCTATTCTATTATGGGCCAAAAAAAATCTGTTAAGTATATATATTCACACGCTAGGTTCCTCAAATGTAGTGGCAGCCTTCTTAAGTCAAAGACATAGATCCAGGAAAAGGGGGGTTACATGTAGACATGTCAAAAGTGAGGAACTCCCCAAATTAACCTTGTGGTGACAGTGGAGAACACAAAGTGCAGAGAGGTTTATTCCAGAAATACACAGGATTGTTATTGTCGTTTCTGTATATACTTCCTCTAAAACGTCATAGCAATACTACCTTATTGGCCAAGAAGGCCATGGTTTCCCATGTTAAAGTCCCTGAGCGTGAAAGAACCAATGAAAATGCAGACGTTTCCAGGTTGGCTGTACCAGGGTCCATTAGATTATCAACCGCTAAACAACTTAAATTTGATGGCATGGAGACAGGGAAAGTTATCAAATTTAGGTTTGCAAGAGGACATTAAGTTTTTTTATGTTCTAGGTAAACCTTTACATCAAAACATTAGTGTGAGAAAAAAACCTTAGTTCTAAAAAAATTCAGATGTAATTCCTCCAACTAGGAGTACAAATGGGATTGAGCAGCAGCATGTCAAAAGGACAAGTGTCAGACATATCTGCATTAACTGAAAGTTTAGGCTTTAATTAGAACCAAGCCACAAGTGAAATCTTCCTATCCTGCATGGAGTCTACTGCCTATGAAATTAGAGACTCTACAAGGACAAAGCCCGATTTTTGCTGGATATTCAAATATATACTTGTGATTACGTTGTCCTTAAGATGGTTAAGAGGAGCCCCATAAGAAAGGGAAACAAATCACTATTTCCATTCCTTTATAGACTCGTATGATGATCGAAGGATTAAATGTTCTCCATATTTTGTACTTTGGATACTTACCTTCAGTGAGAAGACATCATTTGGATTCATCACACTTATTTACTGTACCTCGATACTTACCTTCGGAGAGTCATTACACTCACAATACCTATGGACATAAAAACGAACAAGCAAGTGGTATTTATGATACTGTTATATTGTTTACCATTGTAGCAATATGTATATAGCGTGTGAACTTGCAGCTACATCATTAAGTATTTAAACCAGTGTTTCTCAACCCGGGGACCCTTAGGGGTCCCTGAGAGGTTGCACGGGGGTCCTCAAAAGATTGACATACATTGTACGGATCTACCATTTTTATGAACAGATATTTTTTTCTATATATTATATATGAATTATGTGTTTGGTGTATTTATGTCTGAGAGATGAATAAAAATAAGTAATGCTGTAATGTTCCCACCCTGGTGTGAAACGCATCCTGCTATGTGGACTTGGGAAAGTTTTTAACCTGTACCTCCCCATTGCACTGTATCTCCACCGGTAGTCGTAAGGGGAGCCCCCATGATGCACTCTGACTTATTTGTTTGCACTTTGAGACTGGACACCTATGTTAAAGCTGATTTATATTGGTGAAAGTATGGAGTGTTTTTGAGGATTTTAAAACATTTCTGTCCCCGTCTGGATTAAAGGGCATGTCCTCCCCCAAAACTAAAATTTAACCCACTACTGGCCCCACACTGTAGTGTATAAAAATCCTAACCTTACATCCCAGCTCCAAATGGTTCTCCTGTAATGTCCCCCCCAAAGTTATAAAAACTGTCCAGCAGGAGCCTGGCCAAAAGTGAAATTGTTTCCGCCTCTGAGCTGTCCTCTCAGAGGTTTTTGACTTGCTCAGGAGCAGCCCTTCACTCCCTCCCCCCCTAGTATAAATCCCCTTGTACATATATTAGGGATAGTTCCCCCAGCCCCAACAAAATAGTTGCAAGAAATTCCCCCGATCTTTACTTACCTTCCCTCTCCCCTCCGGCATTCTGAACAGCTGGCAGACGCGTCTGATTTGCTGCCTCTCAGCCAATCACACAGACGCGGCTGCCGGTCCGGCCCCCTGCTGCAGTTCTGTGCAAGCAGAAGGCCGGGCATTGCAGCGGAGGAGAGAGGGAAGGTAAGTAAGGAATGTGGGGCTCTGGGAACTAGCCCTACAACATATACTTTTTTTTTTTTTAAAGGAGTGGACATGCCCTTTAAGGGATTTTTATATATCTTTGCACATATATGGTATCTACTGTGTTGTCATCTAGAGTGTTGCGGACTAGCCCATTTTCTTCCTTAGTGTGCTTAAATACTGTGCTTATGGCATTAACCATAAAACCATTCAAACTGATGGAGTCTGCTTCCATATGGCACTTAACCCTTAAAGTGCTCCTATTAGGGGCAGTTACCTCCGCTTTCCAGGTTACAGAGCTGGTAGCACCATCTGCAAGAGACCCAGAGATCATATTTCATGAGTCACTCTAAAACCTGCTTTTAAATTTCTAACGAAGTCACTCAGCAGGACTTACATTTTAAAATTCCTTTACTATCTTTCTGCCCACAGCCAAAGAACAGGAAAAGTTGCATACTTTAGACTTTGTTAGAGTGATGTCATTTAACTTGAAAGCTACAGAAGCATGGAGGAAGACGGATAGGCTTTTTGTCATCCCAAGTGGGGGGGGAAGCATTTACAAAAAGGACAGTGGGCAAACAGATTATGTTGGCTATTGCAAAAGCTTATGAAATCAGGCGAGGCAATTCCACAAGACTTAAAAAAGGCTCACTCTACATGGTCCACTCCGTGGGCATTACAGGACAAGACACCACTAAAGTAAGATTTGTGAAGTAGCAAATTACTGGTAATTTGATACAATTTCCTGGTATTTGCTCTATTCCTCTGGATGAACAGTTATGCAGGAAAGATATTGCCAAGTAACATGTGTCTTTATCTCAAATACTATACTTGATTAAGGACATTAGGTCCAAAACATGTTGTGTAAACAGCCAATGAAGAGCACCCCTTTGCAATTGCCTTGTGAGTTGCATTTAGTCCTACCAGGACATTCCTGCATTTCTAATATTTTTTCCTGTGCAGAATGTATTCACCAAAAAAACCCCACAAAATTATAAATGAAACTGGACATTTATTTGAAAAAAATGTGAACTGTTATGTCTTCATGGATGCATCATTCTTATTTTCCAAAATAACCAGACTGGCCTGCTCCAGAATTTTAGTCCAGCTGCAAAACAAATAATGCAGTATTAATAACGGCCGTTTAAATTACAGTGCTTTAGTTGATTGTAAAAGGTTATGAATAAAAAAAATTTCAAAGTGTTAAATTTAGGCCACCAGGTCCTACTATTCACTCCATTTCAGACTTGATTCACTAGAAAGCAATTATCAGCTGTTTACGAAAGACCAGTAGAAAAGTTTGAGCACAAAATCAGAAAGCCCCTTTGTAAGTAAACACACCTTCCTGCTCTGCGGTTAGCAGCAGGCAGGCATACTGAGGTCCAGATTTAAAACGTATTTATATTCATACTGGTTACAGAACTTTAAAGGGCATGTCCACCTCGCAAGCACTGTCCCGTAGCTTTCAGGTAGCAGCCTTTAAAACAACGACAGTGATATCACAGCCAGCTGAACGTTTGCTAGAAAAACCACCCCACAGAAGTTAAAGGGAAACTGGCTTGAGCATGCCCACTTACATCCTATAGCTTTAACAAAGCATCATCACCTACACCAAAGTCCTATACAAGAACTTTGTTATATTAAAGCTAGCACAATTCTGGAAAGAAAAAACGCTCTCCCTAAGGTGTCCATTGGCAAAGAAAGGCACAGACATTGATTGCAAACCTGTAACCATCTTCAGAAAAGATATTTCTGGGGGGTGGGGCAGCTTTTAAACAACATGTCTGTTTTAAGCCCATTATCCACCCCACTAAATGGAACAACTACTGTCAGGTTGCATTATAATCGGTATGCTACACAGAGGTTGGCTCCAAGGTTTAAAGAAAGTTTTTTTTACCTTGATAAAGCCAATATCCTTGGCATACTGTCTGAAGCACTGGCGGCACATGTTGAGCCCATACTTTCGGATCAGTCCATGTCTATTAGAGCAAACACGGCTACAAAAAAAAAAAAAAAAAAAAAAAAAAAAGATTTTAAAACACTGTTCTTTAACACTAGAGTATAACTCATTCTCAAGAGTTGCAACAATTATAACAGCACAAGCAATACGTACACGGTTCTTTTTATTCATCATGAAATTGACATATTAACCCATTATGTGTTGCTATCCCTTATATCTTGGCCACTTCCACTCAGTAATTCTGGTGCCTAGCCAAAATGCAATAGGATAATTACTCTTGTCTGGGATTTCTTCTGGTAAAAGTTGGCGCGTGTTTGGCCTTTGCTGGACACTTATTAAAAACACAATGATCTGGAAATTTAAATGGGCATGCCGACTTATTTAGGTCTGTGGGGGGATGTCATTTTATCTGTATTATCTGGAGAGTAGCATGTTTCTTCAACTACTGTTGTGCACATCATACCCACACAATACAGCCAAATTTCTATATACCCACTATTACAACTGTAGCAAACGCTTAAGGCAGTAGTTCTTAAATTTTTCAGACCATGGCACACCTGGCAATGCAAATTCTTTTAGAGGCACACCTGTGTTCTAAATGTTGGACTCAAAAGTTGTAATTACTCATTTTATGCACTTTATGGTGTATATTGTATTCAAATTATTGTAGAGCAACTTCCCATTGCATTGCCAGTGTCATCATTTTATCAATTATATTTTAAAATAAAAATTAGTTACACTGATGAAAGTAGTTCCACTACCAAATTTCTGAGGCACACCTCTGGCTCTTTGAAGGCACACCCATTGAAAAATCTTGGCCTAAGTTAACATTAGTTATGAGGTTCAACTTCCTATTCGCACTACAGCCTAAACGCCCTGAGGAGATGTACGTGGGAGGGATGAAAGATCCTACGTCCATTATATTCATAAAAAGTATGGTTATTTTAAAACATTTTTCACTACAATTTTAAAAAGCTTCTTACTGTTCAATTGCCCTTTAAAGAAGCACTGGCACCCTAATCCAATAGCTTGTACAATAGGCTGCTAAGGATGAAACTATACATTTCCACCTAGTCACTCTAAATAGCAGATCTGAGTGTAACATGGAATCTCCATCACTTAAGTGGAACCGTTTCTGGGGGAGAATCGATATTCTATCAGACTCATTGTGTTCCGCATTGAACATCCGCCATTGTAACTCGCCGCCATGGTGAAGCCCACGAGGCCTCAAACGAGATCCCCACATCAACGCCGTCAAACTGAATGGGGAAAGCACGACACTACCTGATGTGAAAACCCACTGTAGATGTAGGGAGATACCCACCAGGAGCGGGACCCCTGGCCGAATTTCCTTGGATGACTCCAATACAACTGCTGGTGACCCATCCTGCTCGATTCTTTGCTCTCGAAAAGGAAGGGGAGGAGATTCGCAAGCTCTAATCAAGTCCAAAATCGATCCCATAATACATTGCGCGATGTTTCATTTTAACAACTTTATTAACGCTCTAGCAATATTGACATTAGCTCACCGTGGACGCCATTGACAGTAAAGGAACTACGATGGACCATTAATTTGTAAGGTGAAATAGTTGGTTTATAAACCAACGTCAACACTACAACCCCGAGCATTTCCTTCTGCAGCATGGGGTGGAGTTATAGTTTCAACCATCTGGAGGGTTACAAGTTTGACATTCATGTGTACATCTGTGAGGAGTAAATAACACCTTTTGTAACTTTTTTATCTATAGTAGACATTATGGGGGTTATTTAATAAGAAGAGCAAAATGCAGTCATCCCACCCTGCTAAATCATAATTCACACCCCCAAGTTTAACGTCTAACCCACACGGATACAGACAAACACAACTGTATCCATAAACACGTCTACAGAGAGATGTGCAAACAGCAGTACAGGCGCTCAGTCGGGCATGTGTGATCCGACCCAGCGGATACGAAACGATGGGCGACAGAATGCCCATAAACTTAATGATAGTCACCTGATAACCATATCAGGGAGATTCAATAAAAGTTCTTATGGTTTAAAATGGTGCTAATTTGCCCCAACCAAATCAGATCTAGATTTGAAAGCTAATATCTGATTGGTTGGGGCAAAATTAGCATAATTTTTAACGATAAGAACTTTAATTGAATCTCCCTGTAGTGCGTTGCAGGTCGGGCCCCCGTGATCGCTTGTGTGTACTGGCCTATATTCTGGTAAGCTCAGGGCAAGGGTAACCATCTGGTTTTAAAGAGCTGCAGGGAGAAAGCTGGTAATTTAAACAAAGGCAAGGTGTTGCTTGCGTGCACCTTATAGGATTGCACCATTTCTAAAAAACATTAGTCAATAAAGGTTTTTAATGGTTAAAATGGTGCAAATTTTGCCCCAACCAATTAGATGTTAGCTTTCAAATGTTAAATAAGATCTGATTGGTTGGGGCAAAATTAGCACCATTTTTAATGATAAGAGCTTTTATTGAATCTCCCTGTTACTTGAAAGCTCCAGACAGTGGTCCAGTCCTGTCACAGTTTCTGTTGTGCACAGGGGTACAAGCAGTACCATGTCAGTACACACAGCAGGGGAGGATAATACAGGCATGGTTATGCTCACAGGAAACAAGACCACTATAATGAGACGTTGTATGGACAGATGTTTGCACTTTTATTATATAAGCCTGTATGTATTTTTGTCTGTGGATTTTATGAATACCTACTAGCACTTGCAGTACACCTAACATTTTGGACCTTCCTTTTGTAAGAGCATTGTAGGTACTAGCTTTGCAAACTCAAACCATACCGGCTTCACTTCTCTAAAGTCAGTATTAGTTGGCAAGGTGGCAACCTTTAATATCCTTCTTTATTTTCTTATTTTAGTATTAGCTCACACAGTAGCAGAGATTCATGGAAGGGGGAGAGCAGGCTGAGGATGACAGTGGAGTAAAGGCTACAGCTACAATTATACTAATAAATGGGTTAGGTATACTTAAATCCACTTTGTGAAACTTGTGTTTATTCTGTCCTATTTGATATATAGGCAATACGAACAAAGGCGGGCTGCAGCAGTCCTACGAACAAGCCTCACACGAAAGTAGTAGGTGAAAGACTTACTTTATTAGCACATATGTCTATACATACAAAGACATGTCTAACCGTTTCGTGCCTTAGCCTGGCACTTCATCAGAGACATGTCTGCAGCCCGCCTTTGTTCGTATTGCCACTGTCGTTTTGGACCTTGCGAGGGGCAAGACAGCACCCGGACCACTGTTTGTGACTAAATGTTGGACTCAAAAGTTGTAATTACTCATTTTATGCACTTTATGGTGTATATTGTATTCAAATTATTGTAGAGCAACTTCCCACTGCATTGCCAGCGTCATCATTTTATCAATTATATTTTAAAATAAAAATTAGTTACACTGATGAAAGTAGTTCCACTACCAAATTTCTGAGGCACACCTCTGGCTCTTTGAAGGCACACCCATTGAAAAATCTTGGCCTAAGTTAACATTAGTTATGAGGTTCAACTTCCTATTCGCACTACAGCCTAAACGCCCTGAGGAGATGTACGTGGGAGGGATGAAAGATCTACGTCCATTATATTCATAAAAAGTATGGTTATTTTAAAACATTTTTCACTACAATTTTAAAAAGCTTCTTACTGTTCAATTGCCCTTTAAAGAAGCACTGGCACCCTAATCCAATAGCTTGTACAATAGGCTGCTAAGGATGAAACTATACATTTCCACCTAGTCACTCTAAATAGCAGATCTGAGTGTAACATGGAATCTCCATCACTTCAGTGGAACCGTTTCTGGGGGACCACTGTTTGTGATCGGTGAGATCTTCTCCTAACTTTTAATAATATTGTCTTTCTATCAATACCACCATTGTTTCCTAAGCATCTGCACATTGGAGCGTCTGGGTCCGGGGGGAGTGTCCACCCGGCCCATCCTGTTACAGTGTGTAAATTCTTATGCTTCCTACAAACTTGCTACTAACTCCCTGCCTTTTGTCATGTTTTAACATTATATACTCGATCTGTTTAATAGCTAAAAACTTTTTCGACAATTGGACACACTACCTTTTATATTAGTTACTAATTTAAGATCCACTTCACAAACTGTCCGGCACGCTCCAATTATTTACATGTTTTATTGACTATTTGATATATGCTATGTGAGACATGCACTACAGTAATACCCACATGCTCAGTGTTCAGAATGCAGCTAATATCTTTTTCTCTAGAGGGAGGGACACAGCAGGGCTGGATACTGAACCTAAAAAGAACAAGTGGTTTAAGGAAGGAATGCACAACCCACATGGATACTGCAGTCTATGGGGTGGATTCCCATCAAGCAAAGAATAATATTCAATACCCTACTTAAAGGGCATGCCCACCCCAAAACTAAAATCTAACCCAATACTGGCCCCACTGTGTAGTATGGCCATACTTCAGTGTTCTCCCCAGAATTTTTTTCCTGCCGGGTGGCATGAAAAAGTAGCCGGGTGGGGTAGGACGGGGAAATTTGGTGGTACGGGAAAATGTGAATTGCATCATGCTCATTATATAGGTCAGGGATGTCTAACTTTCGTCCCACTAGATGTTTGAAAACTATAACTCCCAGCATTCCATGGTTGTAGAATGCAGGGAGTTGTAGTTCGTCAACATCTGCAGGTAACCCATGTAACATAGCAGCACAAGCACATGTGACACCCTTTTGTGGCCTTGGAGATCTTGGAAAAGCTAGTTAACATGCTAAAATATTCTTGCAGGTGTAAAAAAGGGGTCTGGACTGAGCAGTTTTGGCAGGAGTTTTTACTGACCTATTGGCACCTATTAAACCTACTTCTAAATTCTTTTTAATCACAAGTGTTCTCTCAAGAATTTTTTTCCAGCCGGGTGGCATGAAAAAGTAGCCGGGTGGGCCGCCCAGCTAAAAGACTCTAGGGAGAACACTGTACTTTACATCTCTGCTCCAAATGGTTCTCCTGCAGCACTTGTTCAAAGTCCAGGAAAGTGAAGAGTAGCAATTTGGCACCAAGCCACAACTCCCGACGCCAATACATTCACGCGATGAACGGGCGTTTCAGCCAAGAATCGCACGTGTGTATTCGTTCCGTCAGGGATCATTCGTTGATCCGCCTGACGGACCCCCGACTGAACGAATACACGCGCGAATCGGCGTCATGGCTCAGTGCACACAACAGATGTGTGTACAAGCCTTTAGTCTTTTTCTGAGGGTTCTTTTCAAGATTCATCTACCCCAACAAAAGTGTCAAGTTTTGATACGATACATAGAGATGTTTAAAAACGCCCCTGCAATGTCATGGTACTGGGTTACATGTCATGACCAATTCCAATGGTGAAATGGGAAAGATTGGAAATGAGATCTCTACAGAAATTCCTTTTGAGAACAGTGAAAAATCCGCAATTCAATTTAGGAAGGATGTTAAAAATCCCAGCAGAAATAAAAAACTTTTTAAAATGGTGGACAAGAAAGTAAAACTTGTCAGAAAGAAGATTACCCACGGCTACTGCTGGCTAGCCAATCACAGACACGGCTGCAGATCCTCCCCCTCTCTGCTGTTTCCGGCTAGCAGAGAGCTGGGAACGAAGGCCTGTAATTTATTTTCTGGGAATTTTCTTGCAAAACTAATTCGGTGGTTGGGCATGGGTTGGGCTGCAAATAGTAAAAACTTTAATTTAGGCGTGGAGATACCCAAAAATTAGGCCGTCCTGGGAAAACTGTAACACCTGGTAAGGTATGCCAAAGGATTTTCTCAGAAAACACATTGACATTTGTGGAAAGTTATTTTTTCCCCCTACCTCTGGATTAGGCATCATGTTTGCAAGATTAAAGGGGTTTAAGAAGACAGACACATCTTTATTAAAACATTAAAACTGTTATGATAAAACTGGTCTCCATATAAGTGCCCTTAAAGGGTTACTGTGGTCTCCATATAAGTGTCCTCTATTTAAAAGAGCTCCCTCATACCTTACAAACAACCCTATAATAAGTCTCTAGCTTGTCTGGGTCTTAAGTTATAGGCTTGTAAAGTTAAACTTCCCAGACTGCCCTGTCTCTGTAACAGGCATGTGTTATAAGCTTTGTCATAAGCCCCACCCCCCAAAAAATCAATAATTTTTAAGCTAGTTATAGACCTGCAACAATTATTTGTCCATTCCTCCACCTAGGGACACCTTAGGGAGGGAAAAACATTTCTTTTCAGGCTTGTGGCTAGCTTTAAAATGTATTTAGATGTTTGGGGGAAAGGCTTATGATGCAGCAGATCAAGCTTCTCTGTCCCAGCAGTGGGGCATGCTACAAACTTAAACTTGGAGGCAGATCCAAAAGTCCTGGTGATGTCTCAGCTCACAGTGCTAGCAGGAAAAACACCTTTTATACTGCTGTAAATTTGGATAGACTGTAGCTAGAAGCATGATCCAGGAGTCATTTTAAAGGGCATGTCCACCCTTAAATTAAAAAACTGGTGTGTTTGTAACCAGATATTTAATGATAAGTTCTGTTCCTTTTTGGTATGTGACTCCTCCCCCTGCTCCAAGAGATTTTTATTATGCTTGAGCATGTGCAGAGGAGGCAGCAAAGAAACAGCAGTCAGTTATTGGTTGTGATGTCAGCAGTCACAGCCTTGATTGACTGCATGGAAGGAGGGGCTAGCTTACTATGCCAAAATGAGGACAATATTATCCTTAAATATTTGGTTAGTAATGCAGGTAATAAAGTTCAAAATATATCTGTTGGGGTTGGGCAGGTAACTGACAATCAACCAGTTTTTATGTTTTAAGGGTGTACATTCCCTTCAAAGGTTGTAGTGTGTACTTTTTAATAAAGGCCTTTGGAGACCACAGTTCCCCTTTAAATACATCATACAGAAATGAAATTCAACATCTAATGCTGTATAAAAAAATACACTGGCATCAAGCAAGCTACAACCTAATAGTCTTCTTTGTCGAAACAAGCTCACAACAGCTGCAAGAGATTCTTGTACAAGTCATTCTGAATTGAGAAAGTCAGTCGGATGACTAGCGAAACGTCTTCAAGAACTAAACTTCAAGTCCAGTTGATCTAATTGAATACAACAGATATAAATGGGGGTTGGCTGTTTGGGAGTGTGCTGCAGCTATATGTAAAGTTTTATTTTATGGGTGGACATGCCCTTTAAACTCAATCCAAAGTATAAAGGAAAAGCCAGTTCAGGAATAAGAAGACTGTCTAAGGATATTTTAACTCACTGGATATCTTAACTCGCTTTATATCACTCGACCCGCAGCTGTTTAAGGGCACAGCCACACCGCATGGGACCAGAGGAGCTCATGCAATTGTACCCGATTGAGTGGGCAATTCCGGTGTGATTTACATGTGATTTCTGTGCATTGGTGATTTCTCCTTTTGAGATAGGAAATCGCATGCGATTGCACGTTAAAATGGTGGTCACATACAATTGCAAACAGCTGCGCAATCGCTACACACCTAAAATCACGCAATTTCAATGTTGGAAAAAAAACGCATGCACAAACGCACGGAAATTGCGCTAGTGTGACCTAGCCCTAAAACAGCTGATTGCATGCACCTTTACTTACACACGCGCAATGCTGTTTAAAAATCTGTTTATCTATCTGTCTTTTTGTCTGTACATCTATCTGTATCTGTCTACCTATATATCTATTTATTCTATCGAGAATCTATCTCAGGGTTGCCAAGCATCTACATTTGGATGGGATTGTCCCATCTGCAGGGACAAAATCCTGATTCCCTGTAGACGCCCCTGGAAGTTTAAATAATTGGTTAATTTCAGTTTTAAGCTGGTAACACACAGTAAGGATAGAGGCGATACGGTCAGATACAATGGTATCTGCGCTTTACCGATAATGTGTGCAGCGCATTTTCCAAACATTCCTGTCGGTCCACGGTCGTTCGGAAAAGCATGGAAATTTCCCCTGGTCACGGACATCTCCCTGTACTAAAGTATAGGGTAGTCGTCCGTGGTCGTGGGAAACATACAGTCCCGAAAGTTGTCCTCATGCTGTGTATAGGGTGTATTGTCCTTATGCTGTGTGTACCCTGATCTTGAATCTTGGATACGAAGCTGAAGTTGTATCTTGGAGTTCCTAAATACAAAATCCAAACAGCAGCTTCATCTACAATAACTGACATACTAGTTAAAACTAAGCAGATTAATAATTAGGCTTGAAAAGCGTTACAAATCATGTGTACCTTATTAAAACATTACTCGTTTATCCGTCAGGCACATAACGGGCACCTATAAGGTTGTAACTATGAAATTCTAACAGGCACGATGTGGACATCAAAGACGTCACTTGAGAGGATAATGTAGAGGAAGGCGGGAGTTGTGATTGAGAGAAGTAGGGATGTGAGTGTGTTGGGTGAGTCACTGCGAGCTCTGGAAATTGGAGCAGATATGAAGCTGCAGTGCGAAGTGGAGGTGATCAATAGGATGTTACCCACATTCGGCATGAGAAATCGGGGGAAGGGCACCAGAGCTGTACTATCGGTTGGCAGACAGGAGGGCAAACGAGGGGCAATTTACCTGATGATCTGCACTTTAAAGGACAAAGCTGGCTCCAGATATAAGGCGAGGAGGGGGGAAATTTTGCACTTATTCTCTTCTGTATAATGAATGTCAAAAGATTCAGCGAAAATCTGTCTTTAGGAAAGATTGGCACGTTAGGATATAAACCAGTGATGTCCAACTCCAGATGTTGGGAAATGCCACCCAGTTATGCTGGGAGTTTGAAATTATATGGGGTGCCAAGGTTCTACATCAGGGATAGGTAACCAGTAGATCTCCAAATGTTTGAAAACTACGACTCCCAGCATTCCTTTACAAGTACTCTGTAATTAGGGAATGCTGGGATTCGTAGTTTTCAAACATCTGGAGAGCTACTGGTTGCCTGTCCATGTTCTACATCACTGGTCTATATTGTGCTTAGATGTTTTTTTTGCATAATATTATTTAGACATTTATAATGGCAGCACTTCCTGACTCTAGCATCTATTCCCTGCGGAGCTTTTGTATGGACACCTGTTTATTTAACTATTGCAGAAGCAAGCAAGGTTTCAAACACAGACCCAGATTCATAGGGTTTCTAAGGGTTTTAAATTTATTAGGAGTCTTCACCCCCAACTGTTGTCAAAGTTTAACATAAAATGGGTTAAGTACTGTCTGATTAAATCACCCAAAAATGTCTATAAAAAATCCAATTATATACCAAAGTGAAATGGATGGTACACGCAAGTCTGTTTTGATCCAAGCGACTGAAATGCGAGTACCTAGCCATTGTACAATGCTGTTTTAACACCTTACTCTGGGCGTTCCTATAACACCTCTTAGCTACTATCTAATCACACCCTTAACACCTGGCTGTGATATGCTAATTGGGATTTTCCAGGGTACATAATTGCCACAGATTCTTGTACAAGTCATTCTGAATTGAGAAAGCCAGTCGGATGACTAGCGAAACGTCTTCAAGAACTACATTTCAAGTCCAGTTGATCTAATTGAATACAACAGATATACCTAGCCTTAAGGGATCCCAATTTGTATCTGACTCGGATTATAAAAAGTAATGCTTGATAGCAGCAGTAGCAGCAAAAGCACTTTCTTACCTGGCTCTTTTATAGGGGAAAGTGTTAACTGGCCATACATTGCCATTGATTCAATGTTCAATCTGTCATAAACATTTAATTGATTGTAGCATCGTGTGGTGAAGCTGTTTTACCTGCCAATATTCCCATGAGGTTTCATTGGATCATTGTAGTCGATATTATGATTGTAATATTGATTTTAAAATGATTGGGCCTGTTGGTTTTATGGGCTGCTGAAAGTCCAGATTAAATGATAACTATTGCCTCAATGCATTTTTTTAAATTGCTTTAAAAAGAGTAAAGGTATGCAGCCCTCCCCATACATTTTATTTTCCTGATTTCGAGCCTCTTTCTGCCTTCAATTAGCCATGCTCTGAAGGGAATGTAACAATTCTTTCTGCCTCTAACTGTCACTCAAAGCTAGCATGCGAGAAAACACTCCTCCACCCACCCGTGATCAGCTTAATTATGTAGGCTGTATCCTAGCAAAAGGACATTTCAAGTTTAACTGGCGGAGGAGGAGGAGAGAGGTTGTAACGGACATTTCCACCAGCCAGTAACAAGTGCTATGTTAAAGGGCATGTCCATCGTATTTCATAACTTTTACTGAAGAACAAGAGGTAAATGCAGGAGAAACTTACCGTATATACTCGAGTATAAACCGAGTTTTTCAGGCTGAAAAATCAGCCTGAAAACTCGGACTCGGTGTGGATACTCGAGTCAACCACTTACCTGGGTATTCCGGCAGCCGCGCGATCCTTTTTGCACTGGCGCGCCGGCCTGACGTCACTGCCCGGCGCCAAGCCCGGCGCCGGGCAGTGACGTCAGCCGGCGCGCCGTACAGGAATGGGCGCGCGGCTCCGGAATGCTGAACCGTACCTGCCGGGATGGATGGAGGAGATGAAGAAGGAGAAGAGTCGTCCACAGGGAGAAGAGTCGTCGTCGAGTCCACAGGGAGAAGAGTCGAGTCCACAGGAGAAGAGTCGAGTCCACAGGGAGAAGGTCGAGTCCACGGGAGAAGAGTCGAGTCCACAGGGAGAAGAGTCGAGTCCACAGGGAGAAGAGTCGAGTCCACAGGGAGAAGAGTCGAGCGAGTCACAGGGAGAGAGCGAGGCGAGTCCACAGGGAGAAGAGTCGAGCGAGTCCACCGGGAGAAGAGTCGAGCGAGTCCACAGGGAGAAGAGTCGAGCGAGTCCACAGGGAGAGAGTCGAGCGAGTCCACAGGAGAAGAGAGAGCGAGTCCACAGGGAGAAGAGGTCGAGCGAGTCCACAGGGAGAAGAGTCGAGCGAGTCCACAGGAGAGAGTCGAGCGAGTCCACAGGGAGAAGAGTCGAGCGAGTCCACAGGGAGAAGAGTCGAGCGAGTCCACAGGGAGAAGAGTCGAGCGAGTCCACAGGGAGAAGAGGCGAGCGAGTCCACAGGGAGAAGAGGCGAGCGAGTCCACAGGAGAAGAGGGGAGCGCAAGTCCACAGGGAGAAGAGGCGAGCGAGTCCACAGGGAGAAGAGAAGAGTCCACAGGTACAAACTGAACTGAGGGGGAGGGGGGCATTCAAGATGTTTGGGAACTACAACTCCCAGCATGCTTTATTAGCTGGGAGTTGTAGTTTCCAAACATCTTGAGTGCCAAGTTTCTACCCTTGGTTTATACTCGGGTCAATAACTTTATTAGGATTTTTAGCTGAAATTGGGTACCTCGGTTTATACTCGGGTCGGTTTATACTCGAGTATATACGGTACCCGGATCGTTCCCGCTCTGAAGCGAAGCGGCTGACAGCCTCCGACACATCCCCAGTCCTTTACACAGTGCGAAGGAGGGTGGACGCGTCGGAGGCTGTCAGAGAATCCGGCGCTGGAGCAATCCGTGGGTAAGTTTCTCCTGCAAGATTTACTGAAGAACGGGAGGTAAGAGAGTGCATTTACCTCCTGTTTTTCAGTATAACAGTAAAAAAGAAAGTTATAAAATACGATGGACGTACCATTTAATCACGGCCCTGGGCCCTTTATGGCTTTTAGCACTCTTTTTGCTGTGTGATATCTAGGGGATGCTAGCAAGGCTGTAAATGTGAGTAAGGGCTAGGCCACACCGCTGCGCTTTTTTCATATAATTGAAAACGCGTCAATGCACCTAAAACGCGCGTTTTCAGGTGCAATGTGATTTGCGTTCCGTATTTTAAAGTCACAATCGCATGCGTTTTTCAATACTTAATGAAAAAAACGGATGCGCAAATGCAACGAAATCGCATGCGATTCCGTGTGCAATTGCTTTGCAGTGTGGCTGTGCCCTAAGTGATTGCAGCTGCTGGAAGTGTGGACATGTAATGGGGGTGATGTGTTTTTTTTTTTTTTTTTTTATATATTATTGTCCTTTAAACTCTGAGGCCACACTACAATGTATCAGATCGTGCACGCATTGGAAAAAGCAAGAATTTTTGCACTCCTGCAATTTCCATTTTAAATAAAATCTCATTGCCAATTGCGCTAAAAACACGTTAGTGTGGCCTAGCCCTTAGGGCCTATTTAATGAGAAGTGCAATTTTTTTCCCCTGCTTCTAATGTTTTCTAATTGTAATAGACCAGTAGATAGTATCATCGGACTGGTCGCTGTAAATTTTTGTACCACCTTATTAAATACGCCTTTTAGTGTTTATTTCAGAAAAAAAATTTGTATTTTTTTTTTTTACATATTTATCTAAATAGTATCTGTTGTAATCGGTTAGATCGGTTCTTGAAGACATCCATCCGACTAGCTTTCTCAATTCAGAATGACTTGTACAAGAATCTGTTGGCAATTAAGTACCCTGGAAAGACTCAATTAGCATTTGACAGCCAGGTGTTAGGGACCTTCTGAATGCAAGGTGTGGATGCATCGAGGGTAAAGGGTGTTATCGAAATTGCCCAAGGTGTCAAAACAGCATTGTACATGCCAGACAGTTGGTGTTAAACCCCCCCACCTCTATTCAGGCTTGGTTTGTTTATTTTCACATAAATGGCCTCCTTGACACCTCTTGTTCCTTTGTAATATCATCATCTTTGTAATCTTCAAAGGTGTTTCCTTTTTCCTTAAGATGCAGATACACAGAGGAGTCCTGACACAAGGAATTGGCTCTTCTGTGCTGGGCCATACGTTGGTGCAGTTGCTGTTTGGTCGCCCCCCACATACAAATCAGAGCACTCTTCACTGCGTATATAATGTGGCTTTACTTTTGTTTCAGTACTGGGTCTTTCGGATGTACCAATTGGTGCCGTAGTGTGTTGTTTGGTTTATAGCAGACAGGAATACATGTTTTTTGAAAATTCTTCTTAATTTCTTGGGGACCCCTGCTACATATGGGATGACCATGTTCTTTCTCCTGTCATACTTTCCCCCTTCTCTGTTGATATTCATGTTCTTTTCTTTCCTTCTAATTCTTTTGACAAAGGCCCAGTCCGGATATCCACAGGTTTTAAGGGCAACTCTGAGATGTTTAATTTCTTTAGCCTTCGCCTCTGTGCAAGTGGGGGATGTTCTCAGCTCTGTGTTGCAGGGTTCTAAAGACACCCAACTTGTGATCTAAAGGGTGGTGGGAGTCAAACATCAAATACTGGTCTGTGTGGGTTGGTTTTCTGTAAACCTCCACTTCCAGTTTACCATTCTTCCTGACTTCTAACAAGCAGTCCAAGAAAGCCAGTGTGTTGTTTTGTACCTCTTCCCTTGTAAACTTGGCTGTTATATGCTAATTGGGACTTTTCAGGGTACTTAATTGCCAACAGATTTTTGTACAAGTCATTGTGAATTGAGAAAGCCAGTTTGATGACTAGCGAAATGTCTTCAAGAATTAAACTTTAAGTCCAGTTGATCTAACTGAATACAACAGATACTGCGTACCATGACATGGATGAATGAGAAACTTCACAAGCATATTCTCTATGTAAAGACTTCTTGAAAGTATGACGTAAACTGACTGTTTCCATTTAATATTATTTCTTTGGACTATTTTTTAACATTTTTTTTTCCTTTCTGAAATAACAGCTGGAGAACAACATTGAGCAATTATTTACAAAGTTTCTAGGAGAGGGGAAAGCTACTATACGACTTAAAGAACCTGCTTTGGACATATGCCTCAGTAAGGTATAGCTGTATTTTTCTACTTTATTACATTACATTTATTACAGGATTATCTAAAAAAGATTAAGTTATACATGCACAAAATGTACAATAATACATTTAAGGGCAACTTCATCCTTCAAATGAAAAATGTTATATAAGTAAACCACACCCCAAAATTTCAATAGTTAAAAAGCTAAAGGATGTAAGTATCCTAAAATGCTGTCTGATGTTCTGTTACCTCTTTCTTTTTTCTGGTACTTCCAGTTAGCATCTGTCTGTCATGTATATTTGGATGTAACAAATGACATCACAGCCAATGGCTGAATGCATTTCCCTCAGCTACTTTTGAGAGGCAGATGGAAGAGCATCATTTTTCTGGATAACAAGTTATCCCTACATCTGTCATGTTTTTAATTATTGTAGGGTTGTGGGTGCTTTACCTATATATAATTCTTAATTTGAGGGGTAAACATGTTATATAGTCTCTTTCAAAGCAGCCAGAAAGCCACAGTGTCTTTGGCATCTCCCCTTTCATAAATTTTTACACACACAAATTTATCCCACACGTGCTCTGCAAATTCCCTAAACCAGCAGAAAGGAGTGAACAATCCTAATTCATGTATGATGCAGCCAGTAATGAATACCAATAAGGTTGCCTTCTTATATTGCCTAGCTCTGTCCCCTACACTGACCAATCATTTGCTTACTACATCAGGGCATGCATAGCAAATCACTATATTTGGGTACACAAAATATATAAAAACAGGACAGTTCCGTGGCATCCGACAGAATTGTCTCTTTATCGTTAAAGTGAGTACAGCAGAAACAAGTGTTCCTGAGGCCAACAAACGGTCAACATTGGCCTCAGGAATGCTAGGAACTGAGGGAAAATGTACTTAAGTATAGGGAGTCGGCGCTGCAGGCTGAAAAGAATATAGCAGTCCTACCTTTAATTTATAGAGTCTGTGTCTTTATACAGAATCTTACAGATTCTTTATGTCCTCTTAAAGATTGTGTGGTGGTTGGTCTGTTGGTGCAGGGGGCAGAACTATATAGGGTTAAATGTCACTATTATTCATTACTGGTAACTTCATGCATTATTATGACTTACCAGGCTTGCAGGGATGCACTGAGCATGTGAAAAGAGATGCCAGAAAGATTATGGCTGCTGGTCACTGCCTGCTTCAGAAGAGAATTTCTTAGTAACCAGAGCACAATTGTGGTAAGCTGAACAGCTTTTTTGACATACTGTTTCAGCTGAAACCAACATATAGAACTATATATACAATTTGCATTACATAACATTAGTAAAGGCAGTAAATAACATGTACTGTAGTACATAACAAATATGTTTAATATTAACTATGCTCTTGTATTTCTAGGCTGAAATGTGTAGTCTAAAGAATTTTGTTTCTATTGTGGGCCTGGCAAATAAAGGATCTGATGCAGGAACACCATTATTATCACAACTGATTCCTGCAAAGACTTCTGAAATAGAGAAACCCAGAGCCAAAATGTTTATTACTAGTAAAAAGGATTATCCCATTACAAAAAACTTCCCCTATTCCTTAGAGCAACTACAGGTTTCATACTGCAAACTCGCAAGAATTGATATGCGCATGCTGTGCTTGAAAAAGCTTCAAAAGCTTGACCTTAGCAACAATCACATTAAAAAGTTGCCTAAGACAATTGGTGATCTTATTTGTCTCCAGGAGCTGATTCTTAGTCACAATTATTTGGAATCGTTTGAGGTGGCACTGTGCAATTCTACATTGAGCAACAGTCTTAAGTTATTAGACTTGAGCGAGAACAAGATTAAAGCCCTTCCAGTCCAGATATGCAATTTCAAAGAACTTATTAGCCTCAAGATAGATGAAAATGATCTCTTGCAACTACCATTTACAATTGGAAGACTGAGCAAACTTCGCCTCATTTCAGCAGCAAAAAACAAGCTTTCATGTCTTCCTAGTACATTTAAAATGCTGAGACTTGAAAAAGTAGATCTATTTGGAAATCCTTTCATTCAAGCATCACCTATGGTGCCTGACATACAACTAAAAATACCACAAACTTTATTAGAAACCGCAGCAAGAGAAGTTGCACGCTACAGGTAATAAAAATGTAGAATGTTTTTATTACGTGCGTAAAAATTATTGGGAAGAGTTTAGTCTTGTAAAATGATTTTATTATATAACCTTTAAAGATCATTTAAAGAAGATGTAAAGTATCAATACAGACAAGTCTCCTTTTTGATGTTTTGATGTCAGAGGAAGTTCACACTGGCAGGAGATGGGGCAAGATAATTCACTTGGCATGTGCAAATATGCTTTCTGCAAAAGCTATAAACCTTACCTTCAAAATAAAGCAGATGACTATAAAAAATGCTATTTTAGCACATCTAGAATTCATGCAGGGTCGTTCATGTTTTATCTTTAGTTATACGTGTAAAACAATTATGGTTGTTTGGTATGTGTCCTTAATTGGTATCAAAACACAAACTAAAATGGACTATTTTTAAATTTTTACATCACACCAAGCTAAAAGTTATTGGTGTGATTATAAACATAGTCCATTGCCAAACCGATAGTGAGGAAGGAGATTAAGCTTCTTTTTGTAAGGACAGTCTATAATATAGTATTGGGAATATATTGAGTCAAGGAAGCAAATATAAGTTGAGACCCAAAAGCATGATCATGTGATACAATTTTAAAGACCTTAAATTAGCTCTCTACTAGCTACTCTTTGCCAAGGGGAGTGATTAGTAAGAAAGACACTGAAGGAATAACAGTTTTGAATATTTCACATCCTTCATAAAGATGTATATTTGTGTAGGAAATACATAAAAAACATTTTTTATCCAGACACGTGCCCTCTATTAAAGGGCATGTCTACCCCCCCAACTAAAGTTTGCCCCACTGTTGAGCCCACTGCATATGGTTGTCCTACTGGCCTAGTTAAGTCCAGGAAACTGAAGTGTAAGAAGCCTCTCTGTGTAATCTATTTCTGCTTTTCTGCTTGTCTGTGCCTGAGAGGTTTGTGGCATGCACTGTGGAGCTGCCCCCCCCCCCCCCCCGGCTCCCTTTTGATTAAAGGGCATGTCCACCCCCAAAACTAGAATTTAACCCACTACTGGCCCCACTCTGTAGTGTATAAAAATCCTTACCTTACATCCCAGCTCCAAATGGTTCTCCTGTAATGTCCCCCCAAAGTCCAAAAAACTTGCCACCATGAGCACTGCGGAGGGAAATTGTTTCCACTCTGAGGCTTCCTCTTAGAGGTTTTTGGCTTGCTCAGAGCAGCCCTCCTCCCTCCTGTTTTCCTCTCCCTCCCCTATTGTAAAATGCCCTTGGGGTATTGTAGGGCTTCCTCCCCAGCCCCAACCGCATTATTATTAACTCCCCCGATCTCTACTTACCTTCCCTCTCAGCCAATCACGGACGCGGCTGCCGTCCGGCCCCTGCTTGCAGTTTCATGCAAGCAGAGGGTCGGGCAGTACGGAGGAGGAGAGAGGGAAGGTAAGTAATGATCGGGGAAATAATAATGCGGTTGGGGCTGAGGGAGGAAGCCCTACAATATAAAAAGTTTAAAAAAGGGGTGGACATGCCCTTTAAGTAATTAACTCCTAAATGTACTTACCACCTAGTTTCCTCGGCTGCTTTCTGTTGCTCTTCCACATGAAAGCAGCAAAGGGGCCGGACTGGCAGCCGCATCATTGATTGGCTGAGTCTTGGCCAACCACTTCTCTATCCTCCCTCCTACAATTCTGCACCATGTGGTTTCTATAAACACACTCTTCCTACCCTCCAACATTCCCCTTTAAGAAGCTACACTTTCCACTATATTGCTACAGCTGACAGGGAGAGCTGAGACCTTCACACTACAGGCCATATTTATAATGGTGTGGTATCGCCTTCTTTAGCGATCGTTATGGCGATCATCAATTATGATCACTATCGTGAATCTTGTAAATGTTACGATAGCCAACGTAAATCTACGACCGCCTGTAGAATATCATTAAGGTAGTTTACTACTACCTTATACCTTATGGTATACTACTGCCACGGTCGTACAGTTACGAAAACCCGCGTTATCGCAAGTTTTTAAATATGGCCTTCTAACACTTAAACAATACATTGCAGGTGAAACATACAAAGATACAGGTCTGTAACTGTGAATAATGCAGGTTTATTGCAAAACATGCGTGCTACATATTTCTGACCCCTTGTGCTTCCTCAACTGCTTAAGTGGGCCTGAAACATGTAGCGCGCTGTTTTGCAATAAACCTGCACTATTCACAGCTACAGACCTGTGTCTTTGTATGTTTTACCTGCAATTTATTGTTTATATATCGGATTTGAAGTGAAAGCCGTAGATGAGACGTACATATTTCAGATCCGGACACACTAGATACCCAGACTTATATATATCGCACTACAACACTGCTACTAGGAAAGTGTTAATCAGCTGCACCACCAATTTGAATATTGATGATTTAATATATTCCTACATCATAGGGGTTAAGGGGTTGGAAGTGGAAATCACACAGGTGCTGAAAATGTATCAAGGCAAAGTAATGTCAGCAGGGGGAAATGTCAGCTTCAGAGTTGGGGAACAAACAGAACCTAAAATGAGCTCAAAGAGGTGAAGAAAGGCCCCTAGTGGAATCTTCCATGCTGAAAAGGATGTTGAGGAACTTTCTAACTTAAACTTTGATTTTTTGGGTTTAGTTCTCCTTTAGTTTAGTTAACCATTTATAAATTCGGGAAATTCGTGTCCCCTATCATTGGGTAATATAAACATAAATTTCAAAATCTGTAATGATCTATGCATCGTTTGTATTCTGAGTTTTATATCAGGCAATGTTGGATTTGTAAAAATTTAAAATACGTTCAGAGTCCGGAAACGGAGTTACAGGACTTACCCGGTCTGTCACTCCTCCGCCAGGTCCTGATGGACTTATTGAAGAATGGTAGGCAAGACCCAACATCTTTACCTCCCGCCTTTGTCCCCTCTCAATATTAATAGGGGTCCATGAATCTGTAGAGAGTTTGATAGGTCCTTGTATTAGAATATTTTTTTATTATATTGAGAATTCAGTTGGAAAGTTATATATTGCTAGGGTTTCTTTCTGTATGACCATCAGGCAGTCGAAGGCAGCAAAAATTAAACAGACCTCACATAAGAAAAGCCATATAATAAAATATGACACAAATGCATCATTGTTATCTGAAGCTTAGAGTCCAGATGTGAACCCTACTTGGTCAGGGTGTATAATATCTGAAAGAAAGTAGCTAATATTTTGGTGGTATTTTTAAATATTGGTTAAAGATATTGGTCTATAGCTACCCATTTCTAAGGTGTTCTTTGCCCGGTTTGAGAAGTAGAGTAACATTGTTCATTTCTGGGGACATGGCTTTCCCTTTCATAAATTGGTTAAATATTTTGGTAAGATGGGCGGTTAGTTGCTTGTGAATTTTTTTTTTGTAGAAATACCCTGAGAATCCATCATGCCCTGGTGCCTTGTGTTTTTTTTAGTTGTTTAATGGCTGCTGAAACCTCTTCCATAGTAAACTCCTGGCTAGAAAGGCTGATTTCTCTGGAGTTATTTATATTAAGGGCTTGTTTGTATGTAGGAAATTGATTTTTTGTTAATTGTAGATAGAGAGGTGTTGATGAACACGAGTAATTTAAAGGGTGTGAAAAAATTGATAAAATAACTCTGTGGTAGGATTCCTTGAGTTGTATTAAAGAAATAGTTCACTCGAAAAGTGAACTATTCCTTTAATGCCCTAAACACAAAAAAAGCTGTGGTTTACTAAGGCCACACCCTTATATATATACTTAGAAAAATGAGAAGTCATTATTAGGTGGTGATATAAAAATCCTTCATTTATTACAAACATATAGGCAGCCAGTTATGGCAAAAGGGCAAAATCCGTGCACAAAAACATGATTAAAAACACATCCTGTGTACACTCTGACCAATAATATAATCAAAATTGAAACATACATGCTGGGTGATAACCGGCATCGGAAATCGCGGGAATTTTTGCGTTCCCGCTATTTCCATTTTAGCGAAAATCACGGTCACAAACGAGCGAAAAACGCACTAGTGTGGCCTCACCCTTATAGAGACATGGAGGCAGGGGAAGATCATAGACCGGTGGCATAGCATTAAAACATACCGGTATTAAAGCACAAAGCCATAATGTGATACTTAGCCCTTCGAGCCCTCCAGCGGACAGAGAGACACAGGAGCAGTTTAAAAAGCTTTCACAAGCTGGACGCTTTGGACTATTCCTTTAATATATTGATTGAGGACCGGAAGTTTGAAAGCTACACCTTACTTCCGTTCTTCAATTAATTCAGCAGGAGCGATGGACGAAGAAAGATATTTACCTTTCATGTGATCCTCAGGTGCAGCAGTGACAGGTCCCGACCGCTTTCTGGTTCAGTGCGCATGCTCTATAATAAAGTTTTATTTTTAAGTCGACTAAAGGGATGTGCCCCTTTTGTATATTCACTGCTGTTCTCTTATTTATTCTATTGGTCTTTTTTTAGTGGGTGGAGCACCCCCTTTATTCACTTACTCCTATGTATAGCTAGTGTCCTTGTGTTTCCTCTATTATAATACTCTGAACAGAAGCGGTCGGGAATTTTCACTGCTGCAGGAGAGGATCGCGTGTAAGGATAATATCTTCCTTCTTCGTCCGTCGCTCCTGCTTAATTAATTAAAGGGTAATTTGGTCCAAAAAATGACTTTAGGTAAATTGACAGGAATTGCTTTCCTGAGGATTTTTGCATTTACTTTCATTATTTATTTTACATAGTTTGAAGGTATTTACATTTATAGTGTGATATGGTTGCAGCATCACCAGATCCCCTGCACTTCCTGCTTCCTGCACTGAAACATGTGACCGTTCCTCTTCTTGTTTTCCTCCTCCTTGTGAGCCCCCTGGCCCCTCCCCTTGTAGCCCCTTGGGCCTTTCCCTTGCAGCCTCCCGTGGCCCCTCCCACTCATGCTCTGGGGCCCCTCCCGTTGGGGACCCCTCGCACTTGCAGGCCCCAGGGCCCCTCTCACTTGGGGGCCCCTCCCTCTTGCAGGACCCTCCCATTCGGGGGCCCCAGGGCAAGTGGGAGAGGGGTCACAGGACCCACGAGTGTGCGGAGCCACGGTCTGAGTGGGAGGGGCCACAGGGGTCTGCAAGGGGAGGGGACACAGGGCCCACGATTGGGAAGGGCCACAGTGGGAGGCATAAAAAAAAGCAGTGCTGTGGGCTGTGCTGTTCTCCCACCCCCTCCTACCCTTCAGTCATGCACTGAGCATGTGCCAACCGAAGATTAGAGAGGAAATAGTATTTCTGACTGCAGATTCAGAACCTCCCACCCCCCTAACTTTCTGATCAGTGATTTCTTCATATTTGGTCTGTGCAGCACGTAGAGGTGGTTGATGGCTCGTTTTAAAGGTTGAACCTGGCCTTTCATTTAAAATAAACTTGTTTGGAGACCACAGTTCCCCTTTAAAGATAAAGTGTTTTGCGTCAGAGGTAATTTGAATAATTATTCCCTTTTGAAGAGTTTGAGTAGACCATACCATTGGTGTGATCATTTGGTTTTCTATGTTTGTGTTGAAGTAGAATGGTCTATTAATGATAATTTAAGTACCAGTTATATGTCGTCATAACGGTTTGTTTGTTATAAGGTCGATTTTACCATTTTATGGTCTGACCATACACATTGTTCTGAAGAGGTATTCTTAAGGCACTGTAGGAGAGATGTTGACCCAAGGATATATCTAACCTTTGTTGTGTGGTGCAGAGTAGTATGAATAGTCTCAAACTGTTAAATTTTGTTCACTCCAGTAAGCTGACAGACCTAAATTTCGCATCACCCTTTGTACTTGTTTCAGTTTACGTTTACTGTATTTTTACCTGTGATTGTTGGAACGATCCCATGCCAGATTTAGTGGGAGGTTGAAATCTTCGACTACTAGTTTCTTAAAAGTTTTTATAACGAATGAGTGTTGTTTGTGTTAGGTGCATAAAATTTAGTAGGGTATAAATTTCATGTCAATAAGATTGTGATTAGAAGATTTATGGGTCTGAAATTATTTTCTGAATTTGGACTGATAGTTGGTTATGGAATAGTATGGACTCCACATTTTTTTGACGGTCCAGTTGAAGACACAAAATGGGAATAGTGTTTATGTAGGATTTAGGCTTTAAAGTGTTGGACAAATGGGTCTCTTGTAGGAATATATGTTAGGGTGTATTCTAGCGTAATCTTTGAAAGCTATAGCTCTCTTAGTATATGAATTGAGTCCCCTATCATTGTGGGAAACGCCTGTTAAGGTATGAAGAGGCGTGGATTGTCCAGCCATCAGAGATATATACAGCGATATGTGGTTATTCAATAAAAGTTCTTATCGTTTAAAATGGTGCTAATTTTGCCCCAACCAATCAGATGTTAGCTTTCAAATGTTACATAAGTTCTGATTGGTTGGGGCAAAATTAGCACCATTTTAACGATAAAAACTTTTATTAAATCTCCCTGATAGTATTTTAAGATAAAACTAGAAGGAAAGTTTAATTAAACTTTGAATTTGGCTTGAAAGACTGCATTTGGAAGGGAATTTGTGTGTTTGTCTGCGATTTTAAAACTCAATAATGTCAATGAAGAGGACATTGTTTTTTACTTACCCTTTAAATATCACATGCATTAAAGGTAGGTCAGTTGGTGGTGTTGTGTGTGTATTCATATCAGGTTGGGGATAAAATACTAACTTTTTTGATGATTGGTCAAAATTAGTTTTTTTACTTTAGTTACCCTTTACGTATGGCTGCCATAGTAATGGATAAGTAGATCGTAAGTGTGTGTACCCATGTCGGGTTGAGAGTTAAAAAAAAAAAAAAAAAACTTTTTTGATGATGGTCAAAATTGTTTTTAAATTTTTACATCACAACCAAGCTAAAAGTTATTGGTGTGATTATAAACATAGTCCATTGCCAAACACAGATTAGTGAGGAAGGAGATTAATGCTTCTTTTTGTAAGGACAGTCTATAATATAGTATTGGGAATATATTGAGTCAAGGAAGCAAATAATAGAGTTGAGACCCAAAAGCAATGATACAATGTGATACAATTTATAAAGACCTTAAATTAGCTCTCTACTGAGCTACTCTTTGCCAAGGGGAGTGATTAGTAAGAAAGACACTGGAAGGAATAACAGTTTTGAATATTTCACATCCTTCATAAAGATGTATATTTGTGTAGGAAATACATAAAAAAACATTTTTTATCCAGACACGTGCCCTCTATTAAAGGGCATGTCTACCCCCCCAACTAAAGTTTGCCCCACTGTTGAGCCCACTGCATATGGTTGTCCTACATGGCCTGATTACAGTCCAGGAAACTGAAGTGTAAGAAGCCTCTCTGTGTAATCTATTTCTGCTTTTCTGCTTGTCTGTGCCTGAGAGGTTTGTGGCATGCACTGTGGAGCTGCCCCCCCCCCCCCCCCCTCCCTTTTGATTAAAGGGCATGTCCACCCCCAAAACTAGAATTTAACCCACTACTGGCCCACTCTGTAGTGTATAAAAATCCTTACCTTACATCCCAGCTCCAAATGGTTCTCCTGTAATGTCCCCCCAAAGTCCAAAAAACTTGCCACCATGAGCACTGCAGGGAGGGAAATTGTTTCCACCTCTGAGGCTTCCTCTTAGAGGTTTTTGGCTTGCTCAGAGCAGCCCTCCTCCCTCCTGTTTTCCTCTCCCTCCCCTATTGTAAAATGCCCTTGGGGTATTGTAGGGCTTCCTCCCCAGCCCCAACCGCATTTATTATTAACTCCCCCGATCTCTACTTACCTTCCCTACTCAGCCAATCACGGACGCGGCTGCCGGTCCGGCCCCCTGCTTGCAGTTTCATGCAAGCAGAGGGTCGGGCAGTACGGAGGAGGAGAGAGGGAAGGTAAGTAATGATCGGGGAAATAATAATGCGGTTGGGGCTGAGGGAGGAAGCCCTACAATATATAAAAAGTTTAAAAAAGGGGTGGACATGCCCTTTAAGTAAAATTAACTCCTAAATGTACTTACCAGCCCTAGTTTCCTCGGCTGCTTTCTGTTGCTCTTCCACATGAAAGCAGCAAAGGGGCCGGACTGGCAGCCGCATCATTGATTGGCTGAGTCTTGGCCAACCACTTCTCTATCCTCCCTCCTACAATTCTGCACCATGTGGTTTCTATAAAAACACACTCTTCCTACCCTCCAACATTCCCCTTTAAGAAGCTACACTTTCCACTAATATTGCTACAGCTGACAGGGAGAGCTAGAGACCTTCACACTACAGGCCATATTTATAATGGTGTGGTATCGCCTTCTTTAGCGATCGTTATGGCGATCATCAATTTATGATCACTATCGTGAATCTTGTAAATGTACGATAGCCAACGTAAATCTACGACCGCCTGTAGAATATCATTAAGGTAGTTTACTACTACCTTATACCTTATGGTATACTACTGCCACGGTCGTACAGTTACGAAAACCCTCGGTATCGCAAGTTTTTAAATATGGCCTTCTAACACTTAAACAATACATTGCAGGTGAAACATACAAAGATACAGGTCTGTAACTGTGAATAATGCAGGTTTATTGCAAAACATGCGTGCTACATATTTCTGACCCACTTGTGCTTCCTCAACTGCTTAAGTGGGCCTGAAACATGTAGCGCGCATGTTTTGCAATAAACCTGCACTATTCACAGCTACAGACCTGTGTCTTTGTATGTTTTACCTGCAATTTATTGTTTATATATCGGATTTGAAGTGAAAGCCGTAGATGAGACGTACAATATTTCAGATCCGGACACACTAGATACCCAGACTTATATATATCGCCCTACAACACTGCTACTAGGAAAGTGTTAATCAGCTGCACCACCAATTTGAATATTGTATATTAATATTTCCTACATCATAGGGTTAAGGGTTGGAAGTGGAAATCACACAGGTGCTGAAAATGTAATCAAGGCAAAAGTAATGTCAGGGGCGGGGAAATGTCAGCTTACGTTGGGGAACAAACAGAACCTAAAATGAGCTCAAAGAGGTGAAGAAAAGGCCCCTGAGTGGAATCTTCCATGCTGAAAAGGATGTTGAGAACTTTCTAACTTAAACTTTTTGATTTTTTGGGTTTAGTTCTCCTTTAAGTTTAGTTAACCATTTATAAATTCGGGAAATTCGTGTCCCCTATCATTGGGTAAATATAAACATAAATTTTCAAAATCTGTAATGATCTATGCATCGGTTTGTATTCTGAGTTTTATATTCAGGCAATGTTGGATTTGTAAAAATTTAAAATAACGTTCAGAGTCCGGAAACGGAGTTACAGGACTTACCCGGTCTGTCACTCCTCCGCCAGGTCCTGATGGACTTTTATTGAAGAATGGTAGGCAAGACCCAACATCTTTACCTCCCGCCTTGTTCCCCTCTCAATATTAATAGGGGTCCATGAATCTGTAGAGAGTTTGATAGGTCCTTGTATTAGAATAGTTTGTTTATTATATTGAAGAATTCAGTTGGAAAGTTATATATTGCTAGGGTTTCTTTCATGTATGACCATTCCAGGCAGTCGAAGGCAGCAAAAATTAAACAGACCTCACATAAGAAAAAGCCATATAATAAAATATGACACAAATGCATCATATGTTATCTGAAGCTTAGAGTCCAGATGTGAACCCTACTTGGTCAGGGTGTATAATATCTGAAAGAAAGTAGCTAATATTTTGGTGGTATTTTTAAATATTGGTTAAAGATATTGGTCTATAGCTACCCATTTCTAAGGTGTCTTTGCCCGGTTTGAGAAGTAGAGTAACATTGTTCATTTCTGGGGACATGGCTTTCCCTTTCATAAATTGGTTAAATATTTTGGTAAGATGGGCGGTTAGTTGCTTGTGAATTTTTTTTTTGTAGAAATACCCTGAGAATCCATCATGCCCTGGTGCCTTGTGTTTTTTTTAGTTGTTTAATGGCTGCTGAAACCTCTTCCATAGTAAACTCTCTGGCTAGAAAGGCTGATTTCTCTGGAGTTATTTATATTAAGGGCTTGTTTGTATGTAGGAAATTGATTTTTTGTTAATTGTAGATAGAGAGGTTGTTGATGAACACGAGTAATTTAAAGGGTGTGAGAAAAAATTGATAAAATAACTCTGTGGTAGGATGTCCTTGAGTTGTATTAAAGAAATAGTTCACTCGAAAAGTGAACTATTCCTTTAATGCACTAAACACAAAAAAAAGCTGTGGTTTACTAAGGCCACACCCTTATATATATACTTAGAAAAATGAGAAGTCATTATTAGTTGTGTGATATAAAAATCCTTCATTTATTACAAACATATAGGCAGCCAGTTATGGCAAAAGGGCAAAATCCGTGCACAAAAACATGATTAAAAACACATCCTGTGTACACTCTGACCAATAATATAATCAAAATTGAAACATACATGCTGGGTGATATACCGGCATCGGAAATCGCGGGAATTTTTGCGTTCCCGCTATTTCCATTTTAGCGAAAATCACGGTCACAAACGAGCGAAAAACGCACTAGTGTGGCCTCACCCTTATAGAGACATGGAGGCAGGGGAAGATCATAGACCGGTGGCATAGCATTAAAACATACCGGTATTAAAGCACAAAGCCATAATGTGATACTTAGCCCTTCGAGCCCCTCCAGCGGACAGAGAGACACAGGAGCAGTTTAAAAAGCTTTCACAAGCTGGACGCTTTGGACTATTCCTTTAATATATTGATTGAGGACCGGGAAGTTTAGAAGCTACACCTTACTTCCCGTTCTTCAATTAATTCAGCAGGAGCGATGGACAAGAAAGATATTTACCTTTCATGTGATCCTCAGGTGCAGCAGTGACAGGTCCACCCGCTTTCTGGTTCAGTGCGCATTCCTATAATAAAGTTTTATTTAAGTCGACTAAAGGGATGTGCCCCTTTTGTATATTCACTGTTTATTCTATTGGTCTTTTTTTAGTGGGTGGAGCACCCCCTTTATTCACTTACTCCTATGTATAGCTAGTGTCCTTGTGTTTCCTTCTATTATAATTACTCTGAACAGGAAGCGGTCGGGAATTTTCACTGCTGCAGGAGAGGATCGCGTGTAAGGTAAATATCTTCCTTCTTCGTCCGTCGCTCCTGCTTAATTAATTAAAGGGTAATTGTGGTCCAAAAAATGACTTTAGGTAAATTGACAGGAATTGCTTTCCTGAGGATTTTTGCAATTTACTTTCATTATTTATTTTACATAGTTTTGAAGGTATTTACATTTATATGTGTGATATGGTTGCAGCATCACCAGATCCCCTGCACTTCCTGCTTCCTGCACTGAAACATGTGACCGTTCCTCTTCTGTGTTTCCTCCTCCTTGTGAGCCCCCATGGCCCCTCCCCTTGTAGCCCCTTGGGCCTTTCCCTTGCAGCCTCCCGTGGCCCCTCCCACTCATGGCTCTGGGGCCCCTCCCGCTTGGGGACCCCTCGCACTTGCAGGCCCCAGGGCCCCTCTCACTTGGGGGCCCCTCCCTCTTGCAGGACCCTCCCATTCGGGGGCCCCAGGGCAAGTGGGAGAGGGGTCACAGGACCCACGAGTGTGCGGAGCCACGGTCTGAGTGGGAGGGGCCACAGGGGTCTGCAAGGGGAGGGGACACAGGGCCCACGATTGGGAAGGGCCAGCAAGTGGGAGGCATTAAAAAAAGCAGTGCTGTGGGCTGTGCTGTTCTCCCCACCCCCTCCTACCCTTCAGTCATGCACTGAGCATGTGCCAACCGCAGATTAGAGGAGGAAATAGTATTTCTGACTGCAGATTCAGAACCTCCCACCCCCCTAACTTTCTGATCAGTGATTTCTTCATATTTTGGGCTGTGCAGCACGTAGAGAGGTGGTTGATGGCTCGTTTTAAAGGTTTGAACCTGGCCTTTCATTTAAAATAAACTTGTTTGGAGACCACAGTTCCCCTTTAAAGATAAAGTGTGTTTTGCGTCAGGAGGTAATTTGAATAATTATTCCCCTTTTGAAGAGTTTGTGTGGACCATACCATTGGTGTGATCATTTGGTTTTCTATGTTTGTGTTGAAGTAGAATGGTCTATTAATGATTAATTTAAGTACCAGTTATATGGTCGTCATAACGGTTTGTTTGTTATAAGGTCGATTTTTACCATTTTATGGTCTGACCATACACATTGTTCTGAAGAGGTATTCTTAAGGCACTGTAGGAGAGATGTTGACCCAAGGATATAATCTAACCTTTGTTGTGTGGTGCAGAGTAGTATGAATAGTCTCAAACTGTTAAATTTTGTTCACTCCAGTAAGCTGACAGACCTAAATTTCGCATCACCCTTTGTACTTGTTTCAGTTTACGTTTACTGTATTTTTACCTGTGATTGTTGGAACGATCCCATGCCAGATTTAGTGGGAGGTTGAAATCTTCGACTACTAGTTTCTTGAAAAGTTTTTATAACGAATGAGTGTTGTTTTGTGTTAGGTGCATATAAATTTAGTAGGGTATAAATTTCATTGTCAATAAGATTGTGAATTAGAAGATTTATGGGTCTGAAATTATTTTCTGAATTTGGACTGATAGTTGGTTATGGAATAGTATGGTGACTCCACATTTTTTTGACGGTCCAGTTGAAGACACAAAATGGGAATAGTGTTTATGTAGGAATTTAGGCTTTAAAGTGTTGGACAAATGGGTCTCTTGTAGGAATATAATGTTAGGGTGTATTCTAGCGTAATCTTTGAAAGCTATAGCTCTCTTAGTATATGAATTGAGTCCCCTATCATTGTGGGAAACGCCTGTTAAGGTATGAAGAGGCGTGGATTGTCCAGCCATCAGAGATATATACAGCGATATAGGTGGTTATTCAATAAAAGTTCTTATCGTTTAAAATGGTGCTAATTTTGCCCCAACCAATCAGATGTTAGCTTTCAAATGTTACATAAGTTCTGATTGGTTGGGGCAAAATTAGCACCATTTTAAACGATAAGAACTTTTATTAAATCTCCCTGATAGTATTTTAAGATAAAACTAGAAAGGGAAAGTTTAAGTATAAACTTTGAATTTGGCTTGAAAGACTGCATTTTGGAAGGGAATTTGTGTGTTTGTGCTGCAGATTTTAAAACTCAATAATGTCAATGAAGAGGACATTGTTTTTACTTACCCTTTATATGTCACATGCATTAAAGGTAGGTCAGTTGGGGTGTGTGTGTGTGTATTCATATCAGGTTGGGGGATAAAATACTAACTTTTTTGATGATTGGCAAAATTAGTTTTTTTTACTTTAGTTACCCTTTACGTATGGCTGCCATAGTAATGGATAAGTAGATCAGTAAGTGTGTGTACCCATGTCGGGTTGAGAGTTAAAAAAAAAAAAAAAAACTTTTTTGATGATTGGTCAAAATTAGTTTTTTTGACTTTAGTTACCCTTTAAGTATGGCTGCAACATTAATGGAGGGGTAGGTCAGTAGCTGTGTATACCTGTATCACGTTGGGGGTTAAAAAAAATGTTTTTTGATTATTGATCAAAATTTGCTTTTTTGACTTGTTACCCTTTAAAGTATGGCTTCCACAGTGATGGATAAGTAGATCAGTAGGTGTGTATACCTGGGTCTGGTTGAGGGGTATGTCTCTTTTGTGTTTACAACCATAAAACTATCTTTTGTTGAGGATAAATCTAAATTTTTTTTTTTACTTTAGTTACCCTTTAAATATGGCTGCCACAGTAATGGATAAGTAGATCAGTAGGTGTGTGTACCTGGGTCTGGTTGAGGGGTATGTCTTTTTTGTGTTTAGAACCATAAAACGATCTTTTATTGAGGATAAATCTAAATTAGGTTTTTTTGACTTTAGTTACCCTTTAAATATGGCTTCCATGGGAATGGAAAGGTAGGTCAGTGTACCTGGGTCTGTGTGGGGGGTTGGGGTATCACCATTTGTATTTATGACCATGAAAAAAACTGTTTTGAAATATCCACATTTGAGGATTATCATTATAGTCTATGGGAAAAAATGTCCGGAAATTCGCCAGTAACGCTTCCGCGGATTCCTTAGCTAGAAGATGGCAAACCTTCTCCTATATGCCCCGCACGTCTGTACCGAATTTAATGTCTCTAACTCAAAAACTGTGGGAGGAGATACGGCCCAAAAAAGCAGAAGAATAAAACGGAAAAAGAAATAGAAAGAACAGTAATTTGGCTTTTTCAAGCCAAATTAAATATTAGCACTATATGAAAGTATTGCCTAGCCCTTTAATGGGGGGGCTGGGGAGACGTTAATGTGGGGTGTTAATACAATCATGTTCCCACCCAGTTGAAATGCTTCAGTAAGGGTTGAGGTTAAAGAATAAGGGTGGGAGGAATAGGGTAGTGTTTTTGAGAAACCTTTATGGGAGGCTTGGTTGTTTCAATAGTTGTCAGTCCATGGTTCTGATTAATCCATTTTAGTAAGTGGATCATATTAAGGTCGAGGTGGAGTTATTTTTATGGTTGGTATAGTTTTGGGAATCTTATGGAGGGGGAGGGAAATTGGTATTCCCTTGGTAGATTTTAGTGTTGATTTCTCGGAAAGTTTCAGTCTTTATGAAAAGTTCCAAACTACCATGATGCACAAAACTGATAATATTTGGAGGAAATTAGCATTCTTTCATAAAGTATGCAGCTTGGGGGATAAATTGTCCCAGTGTGTGGTCAGATTAGGCTTTAGTTTGGTTAAGTCCAGTGTTAGCCTAATGTTATTTATTGGGTTGTAGTGGAATTTTAGACATTGGGTTAAGGGGATAGAAAAGGTAGGGGGATGTGGGCATGTGGATTCTGATATAAGTACATAACATGCTAAAATACTTTATCTTTCCAGTTGAACAGGTCACATCAGGAGTTATTAATTTGGCTTGAAAAAGCCAAATTACTGTTCTTTCTATTTCTTCTTTTTCTTCTTCTGTTTTATTCTCCTCCCACAGGTTTTTGAGCTAGAGACATGAAGTTCGGTACAGACGTGCGGGGCATATAGGAGAAAGTGTGCTATCTTCTAGCTAAGGAATCCGCGGAAGCGTTACTGGCGAATTTCCGGACATTTTTTCCCATAGACTATAATGGTAACAATCCTCAAAGGTGGATATTTCAAAACAGTTTTTTTCATGGTCATAAATACAAATGGTGATACCCCCAACCCCCCACACAGACCCAGGTACACCCACCTACTGACCTACCTTTCCATTCCCATGGAAGCCACATTTAAAGGGTAACTAAAGTCAAAAAAACTAATTTCAGATTTATCCTCAATAAAAGATAGTTTTATGGTTATAAACACAAAAAAGACACACACCCTCAACCAGACCCAGGTACACACACCTACTAATCTACTTATCCATTACTGTGGCAGCCATACTTAAAGGGTAACTCATTTTGACCAATCATCAAAAAAGTTAGTATTTTATCCCCCAACCTGATATGAATACACACACACCAACTGACCTACCTTTAATGCATGTGACATATTTAAAGGGTATACTCTTAGGAATAAACTCCCGCTTGGATCTAGCTTGTATTGTATGTGGCTTTATGTATTATATTTATATAAATAGGATTTCTGTAGAAAAGGATTTAGTTTCACTAATATTAATATTGCATTACTGTTTTTCTATTAGTTTTGTTTCAACTCGAATTAGTCACTTTGGTCAAGTTTCAGCATTAAATAGTAACAGATTTGACATGAAATTTGAAAGTGTAATTAATGTGGTGACGAATAGTACTGTTACAGAATATTGTTGTTTCTACCAATACGAATCTCTAATAAAATTTGTATATGTTTTCTATTGGCTGAGTGTAGCTCGACCTATTAGAATTTTTATATATTAGAAATAATTCAAGTAATATATATACCATCCCAAACACTAGTGGTATTTTCCTTAGGTCCAGCTGTACGAAGTCTTGTTTATTATTCTGAGGAAAGTCTTGTTGCTATCTAAATGTAATTTTGCCATTGACTATTTTTTATGTAACTTTATATGCAACTTTGTAACTTTGTCGTTGAGAATCCACTTTTGAAAGGTTATATTAAGCATTTTCTGTCTTGCATCATGTGTATCGCTTTAAGACAACTAAGGGTTAACTGTGGATTGAGGAGTTGATTGATACTGATTGGCTCAGTGAGCCTTTTTAAACTTTGTTCGTTACAATGTCAATATGGGTCTATGAGTAAGGATTGTCGATCCGAAACGCGTCAGACCAGGATGTTATACCCTACTATGTTTGCTAAGAAGCAATTTTAAAGATGTGTCAAAGGTTAATCATTTTTCCCCAGTCATCATGGCAGCCTATCACCAAGTGGGTAAGCTCCTCCCTCTGCCTGATAGACAGGAAACAAATCTACAAATGCCTCTCTCACCCTAGGACACATGTCTTTTTTTCTTTTCTTGTCTCAGGCCTGGTAGTCAGCAGTGCTTACCTCTTTCCAGCAACAGGCTCTCTCCATCTCTCCCTGTATGCTGAAGCTCCCCAAAAACCTAGATATGGTGGTGTGGAGATCTCCCAGTGACCGGGACAATGCAGCATATTCCCCTTATTCTGTGGGTAGGACTGCATGCGGGAACAATCAGGATTTCCCGGGTGGCGCGTGATTAATTCAAGAATTTATTGCTCAACTCCAGAACCAGAAAGCGGTAGAAAGGGTTCCAAAAAGGTTCGAAAGAAAAGGGTTTTACTCATGTCTCTTTTTGGTAAAGAAGGCGTCGGGAGGATTAAGACCAGTTCTAGATTTAAGAAAATTAAATCTATGCGTGCAAACCAAAAAATTCAAGATGGAATCTCTTTTCAATAAACAAAGTAATTTACAGAGGAAGTTGGCTCACATCAATCGATTTAAAAGAGGCATATTTCCATGTACCAGTACACAAAGAGTCCAGAAGATATCTCCGTTTTGCATTTCAAGGGGTTCACCTACAGTTCAAGTGCCTACCATTTGGCCTTTCCACATCACCACGAGTTTTTTCAAAGGTATTAGTAACTTTAATAGCAGAGATAAGGAAAGAAGGTATTTCTATTTTCCATTACTTAGACGACATTTTAATAGTAGCTCCATCCAGAGACGTCAGTGTAATACATACAAGAAGGGTTATGCAGATACTCCTAGAATTCAATTCAAATCACAGAAAAAGGCGTCGGTAGCATCTTGTTTGACAATACTGGGTTTAATGTCAGCAACTATCAACCTTGTAAGGTGGGCAAGATGGCATCTCAGACCTCCTACAAAAGTTTCTTCTATCTTCTGTGAAAATACCACACATGCAGATGAACAGGAGATTAATTATTCCAGGTCCATTAAAAAAAGCCATAGACTGGTGGTTGAACCCAGGACATCTAAAATGAGGAATTCCATTGGTACCAGAAGATTCCATAGTTATTATGACAGATGCGTCAGAAACCGGTTGGGGTGCGTACGCCCTAGGAAGATCTTGTCAAGGTCTTTGGAAAGGGAAAGGAATGTCATCAAACATTCTGGAAATCCGAGCTGTTTACAAAGCCTTAAAAAGTTTCAGATCGGAGATATTAGGGAAAAATGTATTAATAAAATGCGACAATATCGCAGCAGTCCAATATATATAAAGAAGCAAGGAGGGACACGAAGTACCCAATTACTAAAAGAAGTTCGACCAGTTTTCAACTGGGCAGAAAACAATATACTCCTTCTATCAGCCATTCATATTCCGGGGGTGTCAAATGTAGAAGCAGATTTCTTAAGCAGAGAAACTTTGAGAGTGGAAGCCAAAGCCTCTGCCAACCTGTTGTGCAATTCAGCCAGATGGTCTTCCCTGAAAACATTTGTAAAACATTATCGTTTGCATGTAGTAGCAGCTAAAGAAGCAAATTTCGGTTATAAAGTCTTACAGGCTGTAAAAAGCAATAAATAATTGTGTGTGTTGAAGCATCTAACTGTGTCCCGCCCTTTCTTACTTGTAGCTTTGGTACTACCCACTTGGTGATAGGCTGCCATGATGACTGGGGAAAATATGAAATTAAAACAACTTACCGAAATTTCTATTTCCCAGTCATTCTTCATGGCAGCATTCACCAAGACCCACCCATTTTAATTGAGCTTTGATACTGAAAGACATGTGTCCTAGGGTGAGAGGGGCATTTGTAGATTCGTTTCCTGTCTATCAGGCAGAGGGAGGAGCTTACCCACTTGGTGAATGCTGCAATGAAGAATGACTGGGAAATAGAAATTTCGGTAAGTTGTTTTAATTTCATATTTTAAGAAGCCGGACTGCGATGTTTGCCTTCCAAAGCCTTCTCTAAGTGGTGCTGATTAGGCCGCCTGATTGTGGAAACGGATTGTATACTTGACTGGGGTTTGGAACAACCCATAACGGCAGCACACTTGAGGCGATAGAGAGTATACCTACCTTGTATAGAGGGAGTTCGTGGGAGAGGTAAATCGATCTGGAGCTTGCATTTCTTTATAAGTAAAAAAACAACAATGTCCTTTTTATTGACATTATTGAGTTTTAAAATCTGCAGCACAAACACACAAATTCCCTTCCGAAATGCAGTCTTTCAAGCCAAATTCAAAGTTTATACTTAAACTTTCCCTTTCTAGTTCAACTTTTATTGTAGATTTTGTTGGGGAGTTGTCGGATGTCCACAGCCGTCTTTTTTTCACTGAAGTTTTGGCTGGAGTTATTATAGTCCAGGATCTTTGTAGTGTTTTATGGAGTGTGGGTGCTTCTGTTGTAGGAGATTGTTGCAATTTCCAATCAATGAAGTAGGTCCATTCCTTCTTGTAGATTTTCGATGGTGTGGGATTTGTTATTTAAGGAAAACTGTAGTTTGAATGGAAATCCCCCTACGATATTGAATACATTGATCCGTTAGGGCTTTAGTGATGAAGCATAATGCCCGTCGTCTGGTTATTGTAGCTGGTGCTAGATCCACATAGAGTTTATATTTTAAAAGAGGAGCTTGATGACAATGTCCCTCCACAGCGAGTCCAAAGGAGGCCTGGTTAGGGCTCTGAGCTTGGTCACATTCTAGACATTCAGAAAGTACAGATATTGATTGCGAGCCTGTAACTAGCTTCAGAAAATAATGATTTTTAGGGGGTGAGGCTAATGACATGACTGTCAGACGCAGAAATGGTACAGAGTAGGAAGAGAGACTTTACAAGCCTATAACTTTTGGATTGACACCTGTTAAGAGACGACAATTCCCTTTTGAAAAATAAAGATGAGAAAATGGAATTAAATCCTGCAGTGGTTCTGTGAAATTGTTTCCATTGTAACCATTACATTTGCTTAATTATCGTTCTTGTACATAATTTTAACCAGGTCCCTTCCACAGCACCTTGACATTCCAGTGATAGGTAGAAATGCTTGAAAATATACATATTTTAACAGCATGTAATTAGCCATCTGATCATTCTTTTTAATGATAAATTTCCCAAATTTTTATATGAAAAACGTCATTTGTTTACCTTGGTCTTTCTCTTTCACTAAATTGGCAGCAAGTGGTGCCTATGGAATAAGTAGCTTAAAGGGAAAATAACCCCTCAAAAAAAAATGTAAATTGTTAAATCACCACCCAAACCCCAAATCTGCAGTAGTTAAAAAGCTAGGTAAGACTAACCTGAAATGCTGGCTAATGTTTTGTTCTCATTCTGGTCCCTCCAGTTAGCAGCAATCAGTCATGGATGTGACAGATAACATCATAGCCACTGACTGAATGACATTCCCTTAGCTGCCTCCTCTGAGCATGTGTGAGTTTGTAAAAGCAGGTAAAGGGGGCAGAAACCTTTTGAGAGGCAAAGGGAAGGGACAGCAAAACATTTTACTGCATAACCAATTAGTCCTACATATGTCTAACAGGATTTGGGATGTGATATTTTTGTTTTAGGGGTGAACGTGCCCTTTCAGTTAAAAAAGTTGTATTAATTCTTTTTTTTTTTTTTTTCTTTTTCTTCCCCCTCAAGAATTCCATATGGGCCACAACTCATCCCAGCAACTCTCTGTCAAGATCTTTCTATGGCTAAAACCTGTGACTGTGGCCTCTCATGCCTAAATTCCTTCATTCAAATCGTTGTAGCCATGAACCTCCATCAGGTGTCTCAAACTGTGGTTCTTGTGGACACAATGGGTGGAACAGACGCTCCAATTATTTGTTATTTCTGCTCTCTAACGTGCTACTCCCACTTCCTTGATAAATACCTCCAAAGCATCAGGGATTAAGTCCAAGATACTGAACCAACTGGGATGTAATGGCCAGTTCGTTTATTGCTGTCGTCTTCAATGGAATGCTGGAATTTTGGCTTAAGAAATCATATTTCCTTTGGACCCATAAAAAATTGTTATATTAAGGTTAAGGCACCATAGTAATGAATGCCGGTACTATGGGGGTTCTTATAAGTCGGGGATTCTCAAATGGTGTGGTTCCAGATTTCAAAACTTCAACTCCCAGCATTCTTCAACTACTGAGGGAAGCCAGGGAATGCTGGTATTTATATATATTTTTTTTAATATCTGGAGGCACACAGTTTGAGAATGCCTGCTTTTAAGCAACTGTTTGCAATTGGAATTTTAAAATTTATAATGTCAACAAACATGTATTTGAACCATATGAATCTTGCACTGCACATCCTTTTTAAACTTTTTAATGTTGTCTCTAGAGTACTGTTTTAAGGTTTGCAAATAAATTGTAATTGCAGAAATGTAGTGTTTCACTTATACGATTGATGACACTGCACTGTACGATATTACAGTACATAATATTTGGACTAGGAATAACAGCATAAAATGTATGTTATAAATAAATAAACAAAATAAGGACTTGGGTCGGAAAGTGTTTTTGTATCTGGGATATATTCTATAACATTATGGTCACACCAAATCTAGGACATAGCTTGTAAAATTGTCAATTAGAGGTCATCATCTTCTATGTTTTTAGATGTATGCCTTTATTCAACCTTAATTACTATATAACTATGTAATACTGCAGTAATAAAACAAAACCATAGTAGAAGATAGTTACAGCGTCGCACCATAGATGACAGTTTTTGTCTTTACTGATCAAGTTTCGCTTTATTCCCTCTGATGAAGTGACAGGCTCTGTGTCATGAAACGCGTTAGGGTGTGAGCGTTCTCCTTCTGTGTGTACTGCGCCGTATTATATGCTGAAATAAACTACTCACTTGTTGGATCCGATGCTGGTAGGAGTCCTCTCTTTTTTTTGATGATTACTGCGTTTCTTTGTGGAGCTTTCAGAATCCGGGTGGATGGAAGCTTGCAGATGAAGGGATGGTAGAGGATCGCGGGAAAAGGTTTGACTATCTTCTGATTGTTCAAGTTTTTCAACCACATTCATAAAATAACAATGTGGCATTAAATATCAATAGCTTATTTACAGCCGTGTAAATCTATGACACGATCAGTATAAACTTGCTGTACCAGCAATGACCAATACAGTGGTTTTAGAAATAGGCCCCTTTATGTTAAATTTGTTACATAGTTCACCTCACCCCTTTACAATGTCTTACGGTCCTCCATTTTCTACACAAACTTGCAAACTGAGAATATGAAGGTTTGCAGTAGGGAGTCTGCTCCAAACATACATTGATACACAGTACTTACTTTAAAGGGCATGTCCATCCCTTTTTAATTTTTTGGGTACTGTAGGGCTTCCTCCCCCAGCCCCAACCGCATTATTATGTCCAGAAACTCCCCCGATCATTACTTACCTTACCCCCTTTCTCTCGTACTGTCCCGGTCCTCTGCTTGCATGAAACTGCAAGCAGAGAGCCTCTCAGCTAATCACGGACGCGGCTGTCGGCAGTGGAGAACGCCGGGGGAGAGAGGGAAGGTAAGTAATGATCGATGGAGTTTCTAGACATAATAAAAATGCGGTTGGGGCTGGGGGAGGAAGACCTACAATACCCCAAAGGTGTTTTTCACTAGGGGGAGGGAGAGAGAGAGATGGGGGGCTGCACTGGGCATGTGCAAATTCTCCCGGAGGAGAGACAGGAGGCAGAGACCTATATGGACACTGCTAGGTTCCTGGTGGCCAGATTTTATTACACTACAGAGTGGGGCCAGTAGTGGGTTAAATTATAGTTTTGGGGGTGGACATGCCACTCAAACATCCTAGCTGGCTCTGGTTTTTGTTTGAAAGGACAGACAACAAAGTAAACCAGATGCAAAGAATTAAAGTACATTGTAAAATTATATTTTTGAATAATACATTTACAAACTGAATGCTTTTTAAAATGTTATATTTTACATTGTTAAATTTTAAAAAAATTAATAAAAGTACATACAGATTCACTTTATAAATTATATAATTGTTTTTTGGTGAAGCATACCGGAAATAAATGCTTTCCTTGAAAAAATGTTCTTACGTGGTCAAATTGTCTTATTTGTCTAAAATCTGCAGAATCCTTGGAATTGAGTTAACACGTTTCTCTACTGACATTAAGTGTTAAAGGGTATCTAAACTGGAAAATATAGTTGCTCATTACTGGAAACTAATTCTTCCCAACCACACAATAGGAATCTTATTACATTTCAGCTGTCCTTTATCATTAAACTATTGCTGTAAGGGGGTGACAGTATGTGTGAAATTTATTTTGGGAAATTCCCAGTGCTTGCTCATAGTAATTACTGAGCGTGCTTGCCCTTACAGAGTTTTGTGTCGGTTAAGGGAGAGGATACTTGGCCTGAACAAAACAAGTACTGTATTTAAGTCATGCAGCAACACACATACACACACACACCACAGAGTATGTATTCACCTATAGATTAAGGTGAGGCAAAGTATTTTTTTTCCAGTTTACATACCCTTTAAATCAGGGATTTCCAAATGGTGTGCCTCCAATTGCGTAATATATATGTTGCCACAATGTATCCCATATAAAGTAAGAACCAAAGCCCTGGTGTGGTGGGTGCTGTCAGTTACACGACCCAAGGGTCTCCATCTAGAAAACAAAAAATTGTCTAACACGAGTGGCTAAACAAAGGACTGACTGGACTTGGATACAAAAATCCAAGGCACTCCAGTGTGGTAATCTTACAGAAAAGTACTGAATGCAGCGGACCAAACGGTCATTAAAAGAGCTACACACTGGGGATATCAATAAAGTGCATGTATATATTAAAAATGTAAATGTAAAAATGTATCAGTCCAACCCAATCCATTTGCATCCGCTTTCCCAACAAAGCCAGTCTCTGTAAAAAAGTTCCACAGTTGTAGAATAATCTAAAGTTCCACACGGTAGCAAGAATATATGTCTGAATAGGAAACTGGGTTGGTCTCACCCCTAGCGAATAACCACTCCAATACGTCCAAAGCCGGAGCACTCCCTGGTCCCGCCGAATATGCATGGAAACAGCTCCGAGCACCACTCGATTGTGTCACATTCTGATATCAGGTAAAGTAAATACTTCACTTGTCTGTTTCCCCCCTTTTTTTTTTACAGAGACTGGCTTTGTTAGGAAAGCAGAGACACGGATGCAAATGGATTGGGTTGGACGGATATTTAGGGGCTCTTTTAGCGACAGCCTATTGGTTTCAGTGTTATATTGATGTATATTCTCTTTCTGCACCTTGTATTGCACTTTGTTACATTTTTAATAGATACATGCACTTTATTGATACCCCCAGTGTGTAGCTTTTTTATTGACCGTTTGGTCCGCTACATTTAGTACTTTTCTGTATTTTTGTATCCAAGTCCAGTCAGTCCTTTGTCTAGCCACTTGTGTTAGACCATTTTTTCTTTCTAGGTGTGCCTCCAAATGTTTGAAAGCTACAACTCCCAGCATTCACACTACAGAGGGAATGCTGGTAGTTGTAGTTTTCAACATCTGGAGGATACACCATTTGAGAATCCCTGCTTTAAAAGACAACTGTACAGTTGTTGCTCCACCCCTATTTTGTCCCAGGACCTAATCAATGGGAAGACATGTTCTGCAAGAAGCACTTCTTAACATTGGATAGATCCCACACCGAAGTTGGGGTAGAGTTTAGACGATACAGTTCCCCTTTAAACATGACACAAATTGTGCATTGTAGTCAAATTAGCTATAAAATGATGACAGATTTGACCTGGTAAATCATTTTGGCCTTTGAGTAGAGTAGAGTGGCGGGTTCATCAGAATAGTGAACAGAGACCATTTACACATTACTGAATGGATTCTGTGTTCATTTGGAATGTTGCCAGATTTAGGAAGCCTTTGAATTTTGGTACTGGAAATATTTTTACCTGTATAACTTGTTTTTGATACATTTATTATCACACAATTTTAATGCCGTGATTGCAGTCAATGTACTGTCGCAACATTGGTTATAATCAAATTTATAGAGCATAAAATATGGGTTATTATAACTGACAAATGGGCAAAACGCAATTCATCCTGCTACAGAAAGGTGGCGCTGGACTCCAGCAATCAAACAAAATCTGATCACTAGGAAGTCTCTATGAACACGTCTTAATTGTGGATTGGGTGAGGCTCCTAAAGCGTTTTATAGCGTCAGTCATACATCGAACTTATGTAGCAGCCCTTGTAGGTGCTTAACGTCTCCTGCTGTAGCAAAGAGTCAGCGGTGCTTGATTGGATTTTACCGGAACCAGCTCCAAACCAAACGACTGCACCACAATTCTCCCCAGAGCCTTCCTTCACCTTCTCCTCCGTCTCACTTCCTGCGGGAAAGAGTTTCACTTCCGTTCTTCTGCATGGGCAATCACGTGGTCTTGGGATGTCACTGATGACATCGGGAGCTCAGTTTGCGGGAGTGGATGTGGGTTCCTGGCCAGGTAAGAGGTTGTGGGCTCCTGACAGGTGGACTACGTTGTCTTGTTTGTCTTTCTCGCTTGTTGGTTGTGGACAAAGTTGCGAACACACGTACAGGAAGCTGGGTATATTGGTAAACCTTCTGTATATTCCTATGTGTTTGAAGACTCCTATGGCGAAAACGCCTGTAGTAGAGAGTATGGGGCGATTCATTTCATCCATGCTTTAGGGCAGTCATGTTGAACCTTGGCATTCCAGATGTTTGGAAACTACAAGTCTGCTATCAAGGTATGCTGGGAATTGTAGTTTCTAAATATCTGGGGGGCAAAGGTTAAGAATCACTGCTTAAGGGAGTTCTCAGCATAATCACCATTTGGTGTAGTTACCACAGTAATAGTGTTTTGGGTATTTGGTACGTATATGTGTAGTTCTTGGGGGTTTGCAATTACATTAAAGCTCTTGCTGCCTTTGATATAACTGCCTGTTTAACAGCATTCATTTGGGTCCATTTTATTGCTTTTTTATTGTACAACAAATATACATTGGGATTTGTTGCAACAGGATATGTGTGTGTATATCCCTTATATAAATATATTTATATCTTCATAGGAGATTGCATTTAGTTTTTAGGAGCTACCAATGTGGTGGGGGGGGGGGGGGTATATGTATGTGTGTATTATCTCTCTATTACCATTTAAATGACCATCAGTAAATGTATATAAAGAATAGCACTGAATTTTATTAGGTACAAAACAAAATACATAAACTTATTTACAGAGCTGAGATCCCTATTTCAAAATGGAATGGTCAAATGGCAGCTTAAACCACACCCCTGTGTCTGCTCCATGTGAAAGGAAGTGTGATCCAGAAAAGCTTTCTGTCTGCTACACAGGATGTGATGTATATTGTAATGGACATATATACCAAGGCTCCTTATATACCACCTCCAGCGTGCAGGTGGTGTCAGTGAGTAATAAGGACAAGACATCCCTGCTCTCTATGGCTAGGAGAACAGAAGTGAAAGTAGATTGTTCTTTTGAGAGATTGACTGCAATACAAGATCCTGTGTATAAGATCATCTTACCACCTGTTGGAAGGACAGATTATTGGACAGACAATTTACCTTATTGGATACAAACTCTGAGGCAACAGATAAGTGTACACCAACTTACAAGGACACACACTATACAGGCCTGGTCAATATTAAAAATGGTGCACCATAGACAGGGACACCCCTGATTACTGCATCTTATGTGGGGAACCTGTTTATGTGCACTGTCTGCTTTTTGCCAGACCACCAGACTAACCCACTGTGTGCCATGCTACCTATAATCCTTCCATAAAGCAGTGATCTGGTACAAATTGGTGGCAGCGGTGCTGGTAATACCATTTATTCTCCCTGTTTTCTTTGTATATTTGTTCTCTGTATTATTTGTGGGTGGAGATGGGGCAGATAAGGTGGAGAAGGAAGATAGATTTGTAAGGGTAGGGGACGGAAGGATAGGGGGGCTTCTTCCCAGCTGGTCGATCCCAACAGATTTGCCATTTTAGGTGAAGATGTGGAGGACGATGGCTCAGAAGCAGCATGTATGGAGCGGGCCTTTCCCTTGAGCACCCAGGGGACGGCCATCTCCAATACAAGGGAGGGAGAACTGGGGGCTAGGAAGGATAGACAGGTGGTAGTGGTAGGGGATTCTATTATTAGAAGGGTAGATAGGGTAATCTGTCGCCAGGACCCTGCATGCCGAACAGTGTGTTGTCTGCCTGGTGCTAGGGTTCGACATGTGGTGGATCGTGTAGACAGATTATTGGGTGGGGCTGGGAGTGACCCGGCGGTCTTGGTTCACATTGGTGCCAATGACAAAGGTGGAGGTGAGGTCCTTAAAAATGATTTCCGAGAATTAGGGGCCAAGTTAAAAGCAAGGACCTCCAGGGTAGTAATTTCAGAAATACTACCGCAGCCACTTGCTACGCTAGGGAGGCAACGGGAGCTCAGGAGTATAAATGCGTGGCTAAGAGAGTGGTGTAAGGAGATGGGGTTTGGGTTTTTAGAGAACTGGGCTGACTTTTCTGTTGGCTACAGGCTCTTTAGTAGTGACGGATTGCACCTCAATGGTGATGGTGCAACTGTTTTGGGGGAGAAGATGGCTAGGGGGTTGGAGGAGATTTTAAACTAGGTATGGGGGGGAGGGAAAGTTTAACTACACAGGGGTAGATAGAGAAGTTAGGGATCTGGGGGCTAGTAACACAACGGAGGGAGGAGAAGGAGGAGGGGGGAGCATAGAGGATAAGGAGGCATGTACGACCATGTATGGAAGTAAATCAATTGATAATCTAAAATGTATGTTTACAAATGCAAGGAGTCTGGCTGGAAAAACCGGCGAACTTGAAATAATAGCGTTAAAGGAAAGGTATGATGTAATTGGTATAGCAGAATCATGGCTTAATGATTCACACGACTGGACAGTAAATATTGAAGGGTACTCCTTATTTAGACATGACCGAGTTAATAAGAAAGGAGGAGGAGTATGTATGTATGTTAAACAGGAATTGAAGCCAAATTTAAAAGATGGAATAGATGGGGGAGCAAACGATGCGGCAGAAACATTATGGGTGGAACTGTGTACAGGAAGCAAGAAGGTGGGTAAATTAATTGTTGGAGTGTGTTATAAGCCGCCAAATGCCGGGGAAGAGGTGGAAATGAATCTCCATATGCAGTTGGCGAAGGCTGCTGGTATGGGGCATGTTCTGGTTATGGGGGATTTTAACTACCCTGAAATAGATTGGAGTAATGGAACTGCCAGCACCTCAAAAGGTATAAAGTTCTTAAATTTCCTATATGAGCATTTTCTTTCACAGATGGTAGAAGTTCCTACTAGAAAGAATGCGTTGTTGGATCTGGTGATATCTAATAACCCAGAGCTCATTTTGGAGATGAAGGTAATGGGAAGCTTAGGGAATAGTGACCATGATATAGTGTCATTTAATATAGGTTGCAGAAAACTAAAGTGCACTGGCTTAACAAAAACTTTTAACTTTAGGAAAGCTAATTTTATGCTTTTAAAGGAATCGCTCCTGCTCATAGACTGGGGGGAACTGTTTCTAGGTAAAGATACTGAGCAGATGTGGACCACTTTTAAAGGGATATTAAACTATAACATTTCCAAATCGGTACCTTTAGGAAACAAGTGTAAAAAAATTAGGTCCACTCCTGCATGGCTTAATGCTCAGGTAAAAAGGGAAATGACAAAAAAGAAAAGGGCTTTTAAAATTTTGGAAGCAGAAGGCACAGAACAGGCTTACAGGGACTTCAAAAGTTGTAATAAAGAGTGCAAGAAAGCAATTAAACTAGCTAAAATAGAAAATGAAATACGGATTGCCGAACAAAGCAAGTCCAACCCCAAGATGTTTTTTAAGTATATAAATGGTAAAAAAATGAGGACTGAGAATGTGGGACCATTAAATAATGGAGCTGAGGTGGTTGTAGAGGATGCCGAAAAGGCTAATCTGCTAAACCGTTTTTTTACATCGGTTTTTACTGTTGAGAATCCTTACAGTAGGGATTGTAACAATGTGCAGGGAGGAAATGAAGAGTTTTCACATTGGATAACAGAGGATATGGTACGGAATCAATTAGACAAAGTTAATATCAATAAAGCGCCAGGACCAGATGGATTGCATCCTAGGATTTTAAAAGAGCTTAGTTCAGTTCTAGCAAGACCACTGTGGCTCATCTTTTCAGATTCGCTTTTGTCTGGGGATGTGCCGCTGGATTGGAAAAAAGCCAATGTAATACCAATATTCAAAAAAGGTAGTCGTTCACAGCCTGGTAACTATAGACCTGTAAGCCTAACATCAGTGGTAGGGAAGGTGATGGAAACTTTGTTAAGGGATCATATCCTTGACTTTGTCTCCAGAGATCATCTTATTAGTAGTAGTCAGCATGGATTTATGAGAAATAGATCATGCCAGACAAATTTAATTGGTTTTTATGAAGAAGTGAGTAAGAAGTTAGATTCAGGCACAGCTGTGGATGTGGTATATTTGGATTTTGCAAAAGCCTTTGATACTGTGCCACATAGGCGACTAATGTATAAACTGAGGACTGTTGGCCTTGAAGAAAACATTTGTTCATGGATAGAGAACTGGTTATTGGACCGCAAACAGAGAGTGGTGGTTAATGGAGCTACATCTATGTGGGCTAAAGTTCTAATCAGAGTGCCTCAGGGTTCTATACTGGGGCCGCTTCTGTTTAATCTGTTTATAAATGACTTAGAAGGGGGCATTGAGAGCAAGGTCTCTGTGTTTGCTGATGACACTAAATTATGCAGAGCTTTGGAAACTTCCAATGATGTGCAAGTGCTGCAAGCAGACCTAAATAGATTATCAAAATGGGCAGCAGAATGGCAGATGAGATTCAATGTTGATAAATGTAAGGTGATGCATTTGGGATTTAATAATCCCTGTGCCACCTACACCATAAATAACTCTGTGTTAAGTGCATCTGAAATGGAAAAAGATTTGGGGGTTCTTGTAGATAACAGACTTAGCTGTAGCAAACAATGCCAGGTAGCAACAGCTAGAGCTAGCAAGATATTGTCTTGTATAAAGAGGGGAATGGAATCAAGAGAGAAAAATATTATTCTCCCTCTTTACAAGGCACTGGTAAGGCCACATTTGGAATATGCGGTGCAGTTTTGGAATCCCATATACAAAAGGGACATCTTGGAAATTGAGGCAGTTCAGAGAAGGGCAACTAAATTAATAAGGGGAATGGAGGGGCTTGAATATGCAGGCAGATTAGACAAGTTAGGACTGTTTACATTGGAGAAGCGGCGGTTGCGTGGGGACATGATAACCTCATACAAATATATTAATGGCCCATACAGTGAACTCTCTGGTGCATTGTTCACTAATAGGTCATATCAGAGGACTCGTGGACATCCTTTAAGGTTGGAAGAAAAGAAGTTTCATCTTCAGGTTAGGAGAGGTTTCTTTACAGTGAGAACGGTGAAACTGTGGAACTGTCTTCCAGCAGAGGTGGTAATGGCAAGTTCATTGAATAACTTTAAAAAAGGCCTGGATAAGTTTCTAAAACTAAAAAATATTGAGAATTACTGGTATTAATGCATATAGATCTGGTTGATCCAGGGATACTTTCCGATTGCCGTTTGGAGTCAGGAAGGAATTTTTTCCCCCCTTTTTTAGCTGGGGTTTTTTGCCTTCCTCTGGATCAACTGTTAGGTAGGGTTAAAAAAAAAAAAAAAAAGGGAATAGGTTGGACTTGATGGACGAATGTCTTTATTCAACCTTAATTACTATGTTACTATGTAAGCTATGGAGGCTGCTACTGATAGTATTGATTTGAATCCTCCTGTCCTAGTACCTGCAGATGAAATGCCCCAATTAGGCTAAGTAGCTGTAACAGGCTCAATTGCCAAACCTATTTTTATGCCTGATCCATTTGATGGGGTAACTAGGGAGTGGACTGATTGGCTAGAAAAATTTTAATTGGCAGCCACTATTAATGATTGGGATGAAGGTGCTCGCTGGCAAGCCCTTAGCCTTTTGCTTAGTGGTAAAGCCAGGCAGGTAAACCAAGGATTTACTGTAATACTGAAATAAAAAGCAGTTATTAAGTGTATTAAGCTATGGAGGCTGCTACTGATAGTATTGATTTAAATCCTCCTGTCCTAGTACCTGCAGATGAAATGCCCCAATTAGGCTAAGTAGCTGTAACAGGCTCAATTGCCAAACCTATTTTTAAGCTTGATCCATTTGATGGGGTAACTAGGGAGTGGACTGATTTGCTAGAAAAATTTTAATTGGCAGCCACTATTAATGATTGGGATGAAGGTGCTCGCTGGACAAGCCACTTCTTAGTCTTTTGCCTAGTGGTTAATTAAGCCAGGCAGGCTTAAACCAAGGATTTACTGTAATACTGAAATAAAAAGCAGTTATCAGTTATTAAATATTGCTCTGAAGCTATTTTTTTCAATTGGATCTGTATAAAAGCATATATAAAGGATAAATCCATTTCTTTAGGTAAACTGGGAATAAGAAATGTTTGTTTATACATTAGATTATTAGGGCAATGCTATTATAATAACATGATGCTGTGCTGTTACAATATATGAGGTACCATCACCACTTGCCGTGGTGAATACTAATAAGTATTAACCTAGCATGTTTAGTTTTAACCACACAGTGTGGCAGGATTGCCTGGGTCTACTCTCATACCTGCAGGATTATCCTATTTGGTTCCTCTGGAAGCTGGTGTCTGTCTGAGTAACAGTTTAAAATATACCTGTGTAAATATTCTATATCCACACATAGCAAAACATATACACACACATAATTTCCATTGTGCACCAACAGGCACACTTTTGCTAGTATATATATGTATATATATATATGTGCCACTTACAATGTTAACCCTTTCGCTGCCAGCAGAATTCCCCACTTTCCGTGCGTTAAATGCCAGAAGAATTTTCAGGATTTTAGACACATTTGGTTCAGTCACAGTTTACAGTAGGAAACCCCCCATTAAATCAGGAATATTATACATTGTTTTTTTCAGCACAAAGTGTACTTTAACATGGTAACAATATTTTGTAACTTTTCTGGAAATTGTACTGGAATTATAGGTAAAATATGTCAAAAAAATGTAAAATTTGCAAATTTTTATGGATTTTTTTCCCATTTTTACTTAGTTATCTTAAGGTTACACACAAAAAACTTACTGTTTCTAAAAGCTCTCTGATACTCCCAAATACAGTGATACCAGATATATGTAGGTACCCCACTTTTCCTGTACAGGAGACCCCCCCCCAAACTAAAACTGCACCTTCAAGAATATTAAACCAAATTGAAATGTATTACCACTTCTGACGGTTGACATAGAATATCTTCCAAATTAACTAAAATATCCCCACAAGTGAGAGATTTTTAGAAACTACACACCCGTAGGATTTTATGAGTGAGGTAAGTTTTGATAAAAATGCAGATACCCGGGGCGCAGCTCTTCGTCCAATTGTAAGTTATTTTCTCACATTGAGACTAAATCAAATGCGAATTTCAGCTAAAAACTGCAGAGGAAAGTTCAAACGCATCTCAAATATAAAAGCCTAACCCCTCCCGAATAAAACGGTATGCCACATTCATCCAACTAACCCAGAGCGTGACCAGTGCCAAATGTCAGTAGCAGCAAAACAAAATTAGCCAGTTTTGTATTTGAACAGTCTGCAGTTTTTCCACAAAACACCCCCCCAACTCAAAAATACCCCCCACATCGTTCATTCATACCATCAATGGTGTGGGCGCAGTTCTTCGTAGAAGTTTGCACTTTTACCAGATTTTTTTTTTAAAAAATGAACATCAAACAACATTCAAAAAGGTAGAAATCATGCCAAAACCCCATGGAATGTAAAAAAAAAGTTACCAAATATCAATCTCCCAAATGTTCTGAATCAAACGGTATGCCATATGTGTGGTTACATACGCAGATGTGGAAGCGAATAGCCACGAAGTGAGACAATGCACGATGGCTCACAATAAGCAAAAATATTTTGCCAACTCTGAATTTGAACAGTCTGCAGTTTTTTCCACAGAACACCCCCGTAACTTAGAAATACCCCACACAAACTATATATTCCTGAAATCTACACACCTTCAGCTATGTAATGCTGTAGTTTGTTCATTCATACCATCAACGGTGTGGGCGCAGTTCTTCGTAGAAGTTCGCATTTGTCTGAAAAAATGAACAAAAACAACTTCAAAGGGTAGAAATCATGCCAAAACCTCATGGAATCTAAAAAAAGTTACTAAATATCAATCTCCCAAATGTCCTGAATTAAACGGTATGCCATATGTGTGGTTACACACGCGGACGTGGAAGCGAATGGCCATAAAGTGAGAGAATGCACAATGGGTCAGAAACAGCAAAAATTTTCAGCCAAATCTGAATTTGAACCCCCACAAACCATATATTTCTCTAATCTACACACCTTTATCTACGTAATTCTGTAATTTGTTCATTCATACCATCAATGGTGTGGGCGCAGTTCTTCATAGAAGTTCACAGTTTTAGCAGATTTTCTAAAAAATTTGAAAAAAAACACTCTCAAAGGTAGAAATCATGCCAAAATCCCAAGTAATGTAAAAAAAAAGTTACCAAATATCAATCTCCCAAATGTCCTGAATCAAACGGTATGCCCTATGTATGGTTACACACGCAGACGTGGAATCAACTAGCCACAAAGTGAGCCAATGAACAGTGGCCCAATTACAGCAACTTTTCAGATTTGTCAGACTAAACACCCCTCGATATTAGAAATACCCACCAAAACTATATATTCTTGGACTCTACACACCTTCATCTACACAATGGTGTGATTCCTTTAGGCATACCACCAATGGTGTGGGCGCAGTTTCGTGTACAATTTCGCTTTCTTACCAGATTTTCAGGAAAAATGTATAAAAATACAATTCAAACTTAAAATCATGGCAAATTTCCATGTCCTGTAAAAAAAAAAAAAAAAAAAATGGCATTATCAATCTTCCAAATCAAACGGTATGCTATATGCGTGGATGCACACAGGGACGTGGCCACCAACTAGCTCAAATGGGACGCATGCACAAGTGTAATTACAAGGGAAAAAAATCAGTCGTCTTTTTTTGGTACCCCTGCAAAATTTCCTTAAAAAATAGGCTTAGTTTCCCTTGAAATCATACAAATAAGTATCTGTGTTTACTTTACCGATATAACCAGGGACATTGGGAAGCTTGGAGAAGACAAAGTTTTTTGCTAATTTATAGTTTTAGGTTAAAAAAAAAAAAAAGTGTGTGTATCACTTTAAGATTTTTGGCTGATTTCCCCCTTTTTTTTTTTTTTTTTTTTGGATCATTCCCAAAGATGATCATCAAATCATCTTAGGGAATGATAACGAACTTGAAATACGAAATCCGATCGGAAAAATCACTTCCCGGAAGTGATTTTTCATTCATTGGCAAAGATCAATAATTTGGTGATCAGAAGTGATCACCAAATTTTGATCTCTGTCCCCATTTTTTTTAAAAATCCTATTTGTGAATGGAACTTTGAGTTCCATTCACAAAAAGTATAGTAAAGCTGTACACTGACAGCTTTACTATACCAGGTACTGCACTGTGATTGGATGGAGATCGCAGTGCAGTACCCTCACTAGACACCAGGGGCATCAGAGCACTTGTAAGGGAAGACCCCCAGTGAAGGGGAACCTGTGACATCACTGGGTCTCCCTTAGCGGCAATATCTTTGAACCAGCAAGGGACCGGCAATGGAGGAGGGGGACCTACTTTAGGGACTGCAAACTCCGGATCCTCCCCCCCCCCCCATCGGATTTTTATGAAACCATGGGGGGATCGAGGGGGCTAGGGGGGCACTTGAATGCTGCCCCCCGATTGCCCCTAGGGCTCAAGATTTTTTTGCTTGCACTATAGAAAGCAGGCACACAGTGCCTGCTGCTATAGCTCAGTAGTAACTGCGATCGGAACCGATCGCAGACTACTACTTACACTGGACCACCATGGAAGAAGTGGGGAACACTAAAGGGAAGCCCCGGATGTCCAATGACATCACGGGGCTTCCCTTTCTGCTGCGCCTCTGCCGCAGGAGTCCTGGAAAGGATTCCCTTTCCGCACCAGCATTTGGGGGATTGATATCTTGCGATCCCCCCCCATCGGATTCGGATCAAACCGATGGGGGATCGAGGGGAGAGGGAGGGCACTTGAATAGTGCCCTCCGATCACACAGGGAGCCTTGCGGGTGGGATTTAAAGGGCCACTGCCACCAAAGGTAAATTTTACGTGGCTTGGCAAAAAATGACGGACATAGAATATCTGTATATTAACCTTTTCAGTGCCACCAATGGTAAATTTTACGGCGCTCTGTCACAATGGAGTTCTGTTAACTCTAATGTGCCAAAATATCTTAAGGTGTATTATTTCTTATAATACATAAGTTTAATAATGATTTACAATGCGTCGAGCATGAATGCTAATGGTCCCTGAGCTTATCCCTGGATTTGTTCTTGTGTTTTACAACTTTTTTTTTTTTTTTTTTTTATCAGACCATTTATTTGGGCAAAGTAACAAATTTACCCAACATGGGTACTATGTAGTGGAATAAGCGTATGGGAAACCATATACCCCAATATATTTATGCAGGGCTTTTTAAATCATGAGGCTCGCGTGCCTATGCCCCGCGCCTGCCACTGTAGCCTGGACGAAGTCCGCAATGCCACCATACATGCAAACAGAGAAAAAGTACCAATAATGTTTCCATAAACTTACTGCTCATAATCGGTAATCCAGGTGCCGCTTGCCCAAAACCCCTCGCCTGATTCCAAGACTATAACGTCAACACCATCTGGGACTTTGCACATTTCAGGAAGACAACGGACACACCAGCTAATGCAAACTAAAGTGCTTTAATATAACTGATGACACAGACACATCATAGAATTATGCCTGACGCGGTTCAGACCTTGTTCGGTCCTTAGTCATAGGAATAGTCCTAGGACTAAGGACCAAACAAGGTCCGAAATGCGTCAGGCATAGTTCTATGATGTGTCGGTTGTAATCAGTTATATTAAAGCACTTTAGTTTGCATTAGCTGCCCTGTCCGTTGTCTTCCTCGAGTGCGCAAAGTCCCAGCTGGTGTTACATTTATTTGGGCATTATGTCAGTTTTTTTTTTTTTTTTTTTTTTTTGTTTTGTTTTTTGGGCGTTTGGTTTGTTTTGTGGTTAAAGTATTACTATGAGTTACAGAGGTGGATTAACTCCTTCCTTCTGCTTGTAAAAACAACATTAATCATGGTCCGTTTCTTCAACTGATATACATTTATAATTCAGAATTATTTAGTTCCTGAAGAGAGATAGCAAGTCTGTAACGGAAATGGGGAGCAGTGGTGGAATATTTTCTTATAACCTACCCCTGTAGTGGATTTCTATGGGAGGAACTGTAAGATTATAGCCTTCTAATCTTACAGTTCCAGGAGGAGAAGGAAACAAAGGGGTAGGTTATAATAAATAATGCACCCTGAACTGTAAATTAAAGGGATATTAGAAGTCACCTTGGAGTTCAGTGTCCTGTATAAAAGGTACTCGGCCTGCGGCCTCAGGCTTTTATAGGATCACAGAACTCCTCTGTAACTTCTAAAATCATTATAATTATCCTTATAATGGGGGTGCATTATCCACTATATAAAATTCACTCTAGTAGTGAAGTGATTTTATAAGGATATTTCACTGCAGGTCCCCAAGCTATTGTTTTGTATAAAGAGGGGAATAGATTCAAGGGAGAAAAACATTATACTCCCTCTTTTCAAGGCACTGGTAAGGCCTCATTTGGAATATGGTGCAGTTTTGGAATCCTATATACAAAAGGGACATCTTGGAAATGGAAGCAGTTCAGAGAAGGGTAACTAAAATAATAAAGGTAATGGAGGGGCTTGACTATGCAGCCAGATTAGACAAGTTAGGGCTGTTTTTATTGGAGAAGTGACATTTGTGTAGGGATATGATCACTTTATACAAATATATTAATGGGCCACAATTTCTGACAAAAGTCTTGTCGCCTGTGTATTTTGCAGTAACTCCTGCTATTAACCTGATTTTTAATTGATCAATTGGTGTTAGAAATAGCTCATATGAAAAGCTAAAGCCCTTGTATCCTTTAATGCATGCATCGGTTCCCCAGATTAGTGGGCATACCATATGCAGTAAATGAAAATCTCTTTAGAGACAACACTTTTCCCTCTGATCCACTCTAACAATAATTGCAGCGACTTCTCTTCTCTTGCAGCTCGCTATATACTTGTTTAAGAGCTCTCTTCGTCTACCCAGGACTTGTTGCCTAATGCATATACACTCCCCATAGCGCCGTGAATGTGGTTTGCAAAATATATATATGAATAAATTCATTTAGCAGTGTACTGTACACATCTTCATTTGTTTTATAATTTATTTGACGGTCGTTTAGCAGAAGACAGGGAAGTGTCTGAAGAAAATTTGGCAAGTTGCTTGCTACTGAGTATTTAGAAATTTTTTAGGCTTTAATCCTGCAGTTATCACTCAGTGACTCTTGTCAATATTACTCGGTAAATTAAAGAGTTTCGTACATTAAAGGATAAGTGCACTGTAAAATTACGTTATGTTCATTTAGAAGCTGCAGCCCCTCGGAGCCTACCTTAGTGCCTTGAAAGTTGCTGACATCTTGTTACTGGTTAGCTGAATGTTAAGCCTCGTACACACGTGCGATCATGGGTCCCGACCCGCGACACACAATGTGTCCGAACGTTTGTTTGGGCCGATAATCGGCCAGTGTATGGGCCATTTATTGGCCCATACACTGGCCTGAGGCTTAAGTAGGAGAGTGCACGGAACTCACAGGCATTACCGTTTTGAGGCTCAAGCAGGAGAAAGCAGAGGAATTCTCAGAGGGGCGGAGCTTAACATTCAGCAAACCAGTAACAAGAGGTCAGCAACTTTCAAGGCACAAAGGTAGGCTCTGGAGGGGCATAGGTAAAATAAAATGGTAACAGTATTTTTAAAGCTGCAGCTTCCAAATGAACATAACCTGATTTAACAGTTCACTTATCCTTTAAAGTTTGCAGAGCTTCTTCTTTTAGATGAATTATTTTTAAAATACATATGACATCCTCTCTTTATTGTCTAAGCAAACATATCAAGTACATTATTCTAACGCAATAATTTTGTCTTTAAGGAACCACATTGACTTGGAAGGCATCTTTCTCAAGGAGCTTCTTTAGCAGATACTGCATGGCTCCCATCCCCATCCAGTGACAATTTGATTAGCTGATGATCCGCAGGGATAAGTTGTGCAGAGCTCAAATACAAGTCAAGATGAGTTAGCCTAAGTTGTTTTATTTCTGATGCACCAGTCTGGAATTGGCATTTCATCTCGCAGGCAGGCCCTGTGGTATGTGCAACTTCCCGTCCTTCTCATTGCTACAAAGCACCTATAACATGAGGTGCAGAATATACAAAAGAAAAGTGATCATTCTCGCACTGGTGGTGGTTGGGTGTGGCTTGGCTTTATGGAGTAACGGCAGACAAAAGAAAAATGGTTTTGTTACTGACCTGGAAATTGATAGATCCCACAGCAAGGGTCATATTACAACTGCCATTAGGAAAGTTTCCAATGAGTCATTGGCAAACAAAATACAAAAGACAAAGGTAGATAATATGACATTAGTTTACAGATCGGTAGTTTTCCAGAGGAATTTTGACCAAACAATTAAAAATTTAGAGAGATTTCAGAGGCCCCGTGATGATGTCGTTGTTGTAGTCCAGGTGCACAATAGGCCAGAATTCCTTAAACACCTTTTGGACTCCTTGGGGAAAGTAAGGGACATTAAAAATGTACTACTGGTTTTTAGCCATGATTACTGGTCTCCAGAAATTAACCAGATAATTGCGAGTGTTGATTTTTGTCAAATTCTCCAAATTTTTTTCCCCTTCAGTATTCAGCTTTACCCTAATGAATTTCCTGGGCATGACCCAAAAGATTGTCCTAGAGACATTAAGAAAAAAGATGCTGTTGAACTCGGCTGCATTAATGCAGAATATCCAGATTCTTTTGGCCATTATCGAGAAGCTAAATTTTCTCAAACTAAACATCACTGGTGGTGGAAACTACAGTTTGTGTGGGAAAAAGTCAAGGTATTGAAAGAACATAATGGCCCGATTGTATTCATCGAAGAGGATCACTATATCTCTCCAGATTTTTACCACCTCCTTAAAAAAATGTGGAACAAGAAAAATGAAGAGTGCTCAGACTGCGATGTGCTTTGTCTTGGAACCTATGCCCGTGCACCTTCTTTTTCTGACAAAGCTAATAAGGTGGAAGTGAAAACATGGAGATCCACAGAACACAACATGGGCATGGTAATGGACAGAGAGACATACAAAAGGCTTGTGGCTTGTTCTGAAAGTTTCTGTACTTATGATGACTATAACTGGGACTGGACTCTTCAGCATTTAACTGTGAATTGTCTTCCTAAATTCTGGAAAGTTATGGTTCCTGAAGTTCCTAGAATTTACCATATTGGAGATTGTGGGATGCACCATAAAAAGTCTTGTAGACCTGCTGCAGAAAGTGCCAAACTTGAGGCTTTGTTTACAGGCAATCAGCAAGATTTGTTTCCTGAAAGCATTGTGATCAGCAGGAAGTATACTATGGCTGCTCTCTCGCCTCATGTTAAAAATGGAGGATGGGGTGACATTAGAGACCATGAATTATGTAAGAGTTATCAAAGGTTACAGTGAATCTGAACCTTCTGAGCCTTTTTTTTAAGTTTGTAATATGGCTTACTGTCTTTTCTGTATATTCCAGGATATTAAGTGAATTTATGGATTTTATTCACTTAATTTAAATAATGATTCTTGTCAGATCATGATATTGATCAATGCACTTCATTGTGTGGAAATATTATTTTTTTGTCCTTCATTTCTTACTAGTTACAAAAAAGCAACATGCATTACAGATAATGTGTCTATGAAAAAACATTTAGAAAATAAATGCTTTAAATATCGGAGTATACTTTTTTTGCAAGTGTCATATTTCAAAATATTTTTATCTCCATGTGCCAGACCGGCAATAATAACACTAAATACTATGCCAGACATTGGGCAGTTCTTTACAGTTTGGATTACTTGATATTTTAAAGGAATAGTTCACTACTGAACTGAAATATTCCTTTAATGCATTGATTGAAAACCGGGAGGATAAGGAGCTATGCCTAATCTCCTGTTCTTCAATCAATGCAAGTGGAGCCAGGAACAAACTTAGAGCAAACTTACCTGTTATGGATCCTCCACAGCAGCACTGACAGGTTCCAACCGCTTCCGGGTTCTGCACAGCTATATCGCGCATGCACGATAATGCGCGCTATAATTCAACAGAACCTTGGAAGCGGTCAGTTTTAAAAGTTTAATGTTGTTACAATACCATGACAGTGTTTTATAGACACAGAGTAAATAAAACGATATATGTAAAAAATTACAAAAGGGGCTATCCGTGCGCACTGTCCCTTTACGGCCTGTGTTGTCCAAGTTATGGACGATGCTAGGGTATATATAACTATATTAACACGAAACAGCTAATGAAGAGACCTTCAGAACCAAACAGCACTCACACACTTGAGGCTAGATTATTAACCAAACTTTTTATTTATACAGATATAGATCCCCATAAGAGATCCTCAATACCACCAAAACGATTAAGAGTGCAAAAAACACAGGATTAAAGTGTATCAGTGCTAATCAGTTTGGTGGTATTGAGGATCTCTTATGGGGATCTATATCTATAAATCGTTTGGTTAATTATCTGGCCGCAAGTGTGTGAGTGCTTTTTGGGTTCGGACGGTCTCTCCCAAGGCTGTTTAGTGTTAATATGTAAAAAAAATATCCTTATAAACAGCACTTTTATAGTTGATGTATAGATGTTACATGACTCTGTGAAATATGTATAGTATTGGTAATAATAAACCCTCTAAGGGCACGGCCACACTGCAACACAATCGCACACGGAATCGCATGCGATTTCGTTGCATTTGCGCATGCGTTTTGAAGTATTGAAAAACGCAAGCGATTGCGATTTAAAGTGCAGAACGCATATCGCAATGCAGCCGAAAACGTGCGTTTTCAATGATCTGAAAAAAACGCAGCAGTGTGGCTTAGCCCTGCGAATATTAAAAGTAAGTTCTATGACAGATATAAAATCAGGACCCTCTTGCTTATATATGGTTTTGCACTCCTTCGTAATTTGAAATCTTAAAATGTTTTTTATATTAGCCAGTACATTATGTTTTATTCAAAATACATAATTTGCAGGACCTATTAAAATGTGAGCATTTGCACATTGCATTTTATATATACTGGTCAATGTGTGGACTGGACATTGGGGACATTTTATATATACAGGAGGTCAGTGTGGACTGGACATTGGGGACATTTTATATATACAGGAGGTCAGTGTGTGGACTGGACATTGGGAGCATTTTATATATACAAGTCAGTGTGTGGACTGGACATTGGGGGCATTTTATATATACAGTGGTCAGTGTGTGGAATGGACATTGGGGACATTTTATATATGCAAGTCAGTGTGTTCTGCTGCACATGACATTTTATATATACAGGTCGGTGTGTGTTTCTGGACATGGCATTTCATATATACAGGTTGGTGTGTGTTGTTGGAAATTACATTCTGTATATACATATAGAGCAATAAGTGTTATTGTATATGTGAGTGTAAAATGAGTCAGTTGAATATATGTTCTTCTTACTGTCTGAGTTAGTGCGTGTTTAGGGGCCTCCAAGAAATTTACCCAATATGGGGCCCAGAAAAGTCTGATGGCGGCCCTGGGGTTCTGCAAACAGGAAGTCAGTATTTCGGTTGCAGTTATTTATACACAGACAAAATGCTGAATTGGCAGGTTAAGGTCATTGGGATGGAAGAATACTGCTCTTTTTTATAATGAGTGTAGGCATGGTTAATAGACAATAGACATACAGTGGTGTATTAGGCTGGGTACACATAGTAAGATATTTTCGGTGAACGGGCCCGTTGGTAAATTATGGCAGATCCTTGCGAACTGTGGTCCGCGGGCACTATTGCTGCGACCGACAGTCATTTGTCCTGACCGAGCTCTCGCTAGTAGCTAACGCTCAGTCGGGACAAAAAGTTCCCCTGTATGTACCCAGCCTTAGGGTTAACCACATGCTTCTGATTTATAGTATGTTTATAATGGGCTATTTACCGGACATTGCCATTTATAGATTGGAAATGAGGAGTAATATTTAAAAGTTTCACCAGATGGAGCTATAGTTCCAAAAGATGTAAAAATACCATTGATTACAATCAGATATGCACAGTCACATTTCTGCAGAGACTATAATCTCAGCAGCCTGGTTATTGTTCTGGGACATGTTGCTGCTTTCATGAATACAATGTACTGATCACTGTAAAAAAGACATGCAAAGAACACAGCACTATAATATGCCTACTCTGATCACAGAAACAAAAAGGTGGTTTATTTCCTTTAACCACTGGGTTGGATGTTTGGTACATTACAGAGCAAGTGTTTCTTTGTCTAACCCCTATCCATTGATGGAATGCACTTTATGGTTTGCAACCCACGTCTTTATGAATGAAGATCCACGTGTAAAATCAGAAAAACCTTTAGTACAACAAACAGTCCAGTCACTTCTTCGTTCCTTGCTCTCAATGAAACCCTCCTCTTTTCCCCCCCTACATTACGCCTACTAAGCAAGTCTGATTCAGTGACAATAAGAAATATTCCAGGAGCCTTGATTAATGCCAGCACCATGGAAGAAATATAAACTATACTGGTGCAAGCTAACATGGAATTTCACATAATTCAGGTCAGTGCATCAGGCTCGCTTTACAGATTCCAACCTTTTTGTGACTGTAGGTTTTTTCAGGTGCATCTCCACCCTATTATTTAATCAGCTGCAAAAACATCAATAGGTAAGGATCCCTTAGGGTGAGGCCACACTAGCACGTTTTCACACGTTTTGCACTCGCGATTTTTGCTAAAATGGAAATCGTGGGAACGCAAAAATTCCCGCGATTTTCGATGCACATGCGATTGTGCAGACATTCGCGTTTTTGTAACGCATGCATTCACCATTTTTGGTGTGTTAACACATGCATTTCCATAACACAAAATGGCGAAAACGCAAACACACAAGAATTGCGCACACAATCGCGTGCGATAACGCTCGCGATTTGGTGCGCAATTCCTCCGCGTTGCAGTGTGGCCTCACCCTTAGACCTAGGCTGGGTACACACAGGGAAATTATTTGTCCCGACTGAGCGTTTGCTACTAGCAAGACGGTCGCGGCAACAGTGGCTGCTGCCGACAATTCGCGTGACCAATCGTGCGGTCCCATAGGGAACCCCACAATCGGCTGTGATTTACCAACGGGCCCATTCGTAAGCGGCCGCCTCACACACAGTTAGATATCTTACCGTGTGTACCCAGGCTTAGGCTAGGTACCCAATACGATAAGGGCGGACTGACCAATATTCCTTTTCAGCCATGGCAGACCAATTGAGGTTGAAACTTCGTTCAAATTGTAGCAAAGTTCAATCAGTTTGATTAGACATGTCGGTAAATTTCAGCCAATAGTGTGGCCTTCAATTGGCTGCATGATCGGTAGCACCGAAATATCACCACAATCAACAAGGTATGGAGCCAGCTGACTGTGTAGACCAGTTAGGTAGGGTTCATTCATTCTTGCTCCTTTTCTCCATTTAAGGCTGGGTACACAAAAGCAGATTTTTCTGCCCAACTGACCGAGATTATCATGTACCAGTCAGTCGGGCTTAAAAATTTGAGGTGATTATTCTGGCTGTGGTGACGACTGGTGGCGGACAAATAGGCGATTGTGTGACCTCCTATGGGCCGCACAATTGGTCAACCGGAACTGTCGGGGGCAGTGACATTAGTTTGCTAGTGTCGAACGGTTGGTCGGGATGAAAAATCCCCCAGTGTGTACCCAGCCTAAATCTCTCAGGTTGACCCAATCTGCTGTATCTTACTAAGTGACATCATGCTAGCATAAGAATAAGAGAGCAATACATAGGTAATTAATATACATGCAAAAATTATTGTGATACTAATAAATGGAAATCCGAGTTAGAATAGAACTAAATGGGGTCCAAGTCAATGCCTAAAGCATTTGCTTCACTATCCTGGACCGATGAGACAGTTTGGGCCAGGGGTGTGTGGTCCAGGTCAGAGTTCAGTGGACTGTGGATAGGCACTGCCCACACCAAGTTCTTTATTTTGGGGTGTTGGGAAGTGTGAAGAAGGAATAAAAATGTGATAATAAACCAGTGATTATTTAGGGATGAGATGTTAATTAATCATTACAAAGATAATTCTGTAGTGCACATCAAATCTACGATACAATACGGCTGTACGCTACATGAGAGCACAGACTAGTAATTAAACTGTTAACATTCTATTAATACTTGATGTTCACAGCTTAAAAAGCAGCCAGCGACATTTCCAGATGTATAGAAATGTTCAGTATCTCCATGTATGACGTTGCATTTGTTCTTTCAGAGCAGTCAAGGCAGTCGTATCCTGCTGTGATTTTATTCAGAAACCTTCCCCTCTACAGGGAAACTGATTTAGCAATCAGGTTGAAAAAGACCCAACGTTCAACAGATCCCAGTTTATAAATACGACATCAAAAAATGTTCATCAAAATGAAATTCTTCCATTTCTACACCTAAAGAAAATTATTGGGGGGGGGGAATCAAGAATTGAATGAAAGGTTTGTATGCAAAAGTCTTAATAAAAACTGTCAAGTTTGAATAAGTCACTGAAAATGCCCAAAAAGTTTTGTGGGCAGGAGGCTTTAGTGCTGAATTGCTGTTTTTTTTTAAGTTTAGATCTTCAAATCAACACTTTATCCTTCTTGTCTTCTGCTGTACCAAAGATTTATTCAGGACACCCACTGGGTGGCTGCCGGCACTGAACCCTTAAAATGCATTAACATTTAAAAGGCAAATTCCTCTCACCCCTCCTCAATTAAAATGGCCAGGGTGAGGACCAAAACTGGGATCCTGAGTCCAGGCACAGCCAATGGAAAGATGTGTTATTTGCAGAGTGCATCTTCTCATAGGCTGGGAGACCCTGGACACAGGCCAGGACGGGGGGGTGGACCAGACCCAGGAAGTGCAACTTTAGGTAAGTATACCTTCAAAATGAGTGCAAATACCGGGAATAAGTACCTAGTGGTTCAGTTCCTCACCCCTGGTTCTTCAGTGGGAAAGGGAGAAGGGGAGGGCTTGAGTTGTCCTTTAATTGAAGAAAAGTTTTATAGCTAACTTACGTATTAAACTAGCCTCTCTCATTGAGGTGATCTGGTGTTAACGGACATCCGAAACCTATTAAGGCTGAGGCCACATTACAAACCATTAAAAAAAGTGCCGTGCGCTTCTGTGTGCTTTTTGCCACATGGCTGTGTCTGCTTGTATCCGCTTTTACATGCGTTTGTACTTAAGTTTACCAGGAGATCATGGGTAAAAACGCGCCTTAAAAATGGCCTATTGATTTGTGTCTGCTTTTTTCATGCACTTCCATAGATTTGTTTAAAGTGCGATTTTTCTGTGGATCTATATAGTGAGTAATGTGCACCTATTGTAAAATATACGTGTTACACCTCCCTTTTCACATCTGCCAAATGTTTTCACTGTGACTGTTTGGTGACCTGAATTTCCCATTGTCCCTCATTCGCCTTATTATTATTGGGGAAGACAATGTAACATGATAAAGCTGGATTGGGATCTGTAAGTTATGATAAAAGCATTGCCAAACGCTCTCCTGCACATGCATAGCTCTCTATTTATCTCTAGTGGATTAGGTGGTTGCACCCAGTCTACTAGGGTCTACCCCTGTAATGGAGGCCATGCATGCATCAATCCCAATATTATACAATCAATGGATTGTGTATGGCTGACCACATGATTTTTTTCCCTATTGCCATAGTTATGTTATGGTTGCCATAGAAATATAAGGGTAGGTTGGGTGCTGAGGTGTATCAATAGGTGTCTGTACTTGCATCTGTGTGGGAGTATGTTTTTGTATTTGTGACCATAAAAGGGAGGTGGGACAGCCCTGTTTTTAAACTAAATTCTGGATACACAAAACATAAATTGCACTTTGCATACATTTGTTGTTGGACTTTCATTTTATACATTTTAGGACTTATTTTGAAATTGTGTGTGTGTTGGTGTCGGAGAGACACAGTGTGCGTTGCAGCCTTGGACCCAGGTGACAGTTGGACTGAATACAAACATTAGAATGTTAGCATTTGATAGTTCTACCCATTAAAGTGTGGGGCAATAAATGGCCAAACATTTCTAATATCGTGGAAACTCTTTCATTCATGGATTCCTAAGCTAGGCAATAGAACACATTCTGTTGTAAGGGACTAAAGGTAGAATAGCCATAACATGGTTTAAATTGTCATATAGTTTACTTAGCTATGGCCCAAGCCACTAGAATTCAATAGTTTCAGCGCTGATCCAGTGCAGAGTTTGGTTCTAATAATTTCCTATGGCTGGAGCCTGGAGCTCACTTATTAAAAAGGCAGGAGGAGCCAGTTTTGGTAGTCCAGAGCCTTGTGTGTTAAGGCCATACACTCAATAATACAGATTGATTGTGGTATCATACGAGCGGTAATGGTCTGATAAATTTTTTTAATGTGTTCAATAGGGAAAAAAATCATGTGGTCAGCCATACACAATCCATTGATTGTATAATATTGGGATTGATGCATGCATGGCCTCCATTACAGGGGTAGACCCTAGTAGACTGGGTGCAACCACCTAATCCACTAGAGATAAATAGAGAGCTATGCATGTGCAGGAGAGCGTTTGGCAATGCTTTTATCATAACTTACAGATCCCAATCCAGCTTTATCATGTTACATTGTCTTCCCCAATAATAATAAGGCGAATGAGGGACAATGGGAAATTCAGGTCACCAAACAGTCACAGTGAAAACATTTGGCAGATGTGAAAAGGGAGGTGTAACACGTATATTTTACAATAGGTGCACATTACTCACTATATAGATCCACAGGGACAGAGAGTGAATAGGGCGGGGCTGCCAGTTTGAAGCAGACAATCGATATAGCTGCTGTGCAGACATCATAAATACAGGGGAGCCGTTACTGTTACATTACTGTTTTTATTTGCTGTTTTTTTGGCCCTAGTAAATCTTTGACCCTGTTGAGCTGCACCCAGAAACATCACCGTGATTTCCGTAACCCCAATGGCTTTCCGAAATCCGACAGTTACAGGCTGTAAGGGGGGCAAGGGGTTGCAATGTTTGTGATAGTTTGCTGACCACAGCTGGAGATAATCAGACAGAATCCAAACAAAATTACATTGTAATGCTGCCAAAATGTCTGCGTCAAGGCAAAACATTTGTGTGTTTTTTTCTGACGTTTTAAAACAGATAAAATGCTATTGATGCAGGCACATTACTTGAATGGGAGGAACTGCTTTGTAGATTTCAAAGGGTTAAGTGTTGCCAAATATTTTCATTAAAAATTTGTGCAAATTCATTGCAACCACAACCTTGTGCTGACGTGGACACTGATGTTCTCTCTATTCTCTTTGTCTGGATTCCAGCCTTTTCCTTATTCTACCTTAGCTGCAAATCATTACAGAACACTGTGTGAACCATCTATGCATTCTAATGGCACGAAGGCTGCAGGCACATCAGCACTGGGGTGGGGGCATTCGAACGCACACACAGCCTCAACAATAAGCTCGGTTAGATCAGATTTCTACGCACAACTCTAATTACGTTAAAATAAAGCACAGACAGGAAGAGAGGGGTTGCAGTCCACATTCACCAAACACGTGTATATGGGACAGACACTCTGCATTGCTCTCAACCTATTTTTTTTTTTTAGAGTTGTAGCACTTTGTGATCCATTATTTTAGGTGCATTGCCTGGGAACAACAGTGTATTGTTTAAAGGACAAGCTAAACCTTAAGCCAAGGTTAGTATATCCAGACAACCATTGCACTAACAAAATAAACCCCCATATCAATGGCATTAATATGGTGATGTCAGTTGGGGTGTGGCTGTCCTCAAGGAGGCAGCATTATGACATCATTCAATATGTCACCAGCGTCTAATTAGCCTTTGGCGATGAGGAAAGTTTTTAAGCATGCATGATCCCCAAAATAACTGATTTAAATGACCCACTCACTTTTATGAATGGCTGGTTTAACTATCATTCATGCTCCAAACATGTACCGACAGTGATGAAAGTATGACCAACTTCGAATGACGCAATTACCCATAGGCAATGGGACGTGGAGATGATCAGTAGTCTGGAATTATTGTGCCAATTTGGCTGTTATATACTGTACACCTTCTATTTAGCTTCCTTGTTACGTATCCTATATATAATATCAGGGTTATGCTAATTTTCCCCCAACCAATCAGATGTAAGCTTACAAATGTTAAAGGGCATGTCCACCCTTCAACATAACTTTTGATATAATGTACTGCTCCCTCCCCCAGCCCCAACTGCATTAGTATTATTCACAGAAAGTCCCCCGATCATTACTTACCATGCCTCTCTCCTTCGCCGCGCTACCCTGGCCCTCTGCTTGCACGGAAAGGGATCTGGTTGTTCTGCAAATAATATGAGTTTACAGGCTTGTTTATTATAGCCTGTTGGAGGTAGGTTAAAGGGCATGTCCACCCCCAAAACTATAATTTAACCCACTACTGGCCCCACTATGTAGTGTGTAAAAATCCTTACCTCACATCCCAGCTCCATATGGTTCTCCTGTAGTCCCCCCCCCAAAGTCCCAAAAACTGGCCAGCAGGAGGTTAGCAGAGTCCTCCGGGAGAAGTTTGGCATTGCAGCCATTCTCCCCCTCCCTCCCGATTTTGTCTCCCTCCCCCTAGTGTAAAATCCTTTTTATATTATGTACTGCTCCTTCCCCCAGCCCCAACCGCATAACTTTTATTTACAGAAAGTGCCCCGATCTTTACTTACCATGCCTCTCTCCTTCGCTGGTCTGAACTCCCGGCAGCTGCGTCCGTGATTGGCTGAGAGGCAGCATCTGCCGGTCCTGCCCCCTGCTTGCATTTCTGTGCAAGCAGAGGGCCGGGGCAGTGCGGCGAAGGATAGAGGCATGGTAAGTAAAGATTCAAGCACTTTCTGTAAATAAAAGTTATGTGGTTGGGGTTGGGGGAAGGGGCAGTACATCATATAAAAAGTTTATTACAAGGGTGGACATGCCCTTTAAATAAAGCTGTTGTGGTGGATAGAAGAAAGGTTTGACCAAAGATTTCCCTAATAAGTTGTTCGCATATTTCCCAAAAGTGTCTTATTCCTTGGCATGACCACCAACAATGATATTGGTCCGCCCTTTCTTGGCATTCCCTAAAACAGAGATATGAGTGTGACGGGTTGATTTTATTTAAGAGAGTCGGAGTTACATACCAATCGTATTTTATAACATTTTTCTCTAATAATATGATGTTGCTGAAGCTTTATATATTTTGGACCATTGAGAGTCATCTAAGGTTGTCTGAGTTCTTGATTCCCATTTCTGGGTGGCTTGAGATTTTATTGGTTGATTGTCGTGCCAGAGAAGTCTGTATATTAATGAGATGGCTCCTTTCTGGAAATTTATTTGCATACTAAAATGTTCAAATATAGTTTTTTATAATGGTCTTTTGCCTTGCCAGATAAATTTGCTTATTTCTTTCTGTAGGAGTTGAGTGTCTTTTCTTTTGATCTGTATGGGCAGGGCACGGAATAGACAGAGGAGTTTGGGTAAAATGGTCATTTTTATTGCTGTGATTCTCCCTGATAGTGATAATTTGAAGGGGGTAAATTCTTTGATAAGTTTTATGAGATGCAGAATTGTTTTGGTGAAGTTTTCAGTGTAGAGGATTTGTGGGTCCGCGCTAATGGCTACCCCACATATTCAAAGGAGGTATTTGACCATTTAAGATGGAAATTCGTATTTAGGGTTTTTTGAGTTTTGACTTAGGAGTTTTTATTAATTTGGCTTAAAGAAAAAAATCTTGTTCTATTTCTTTTTCTACTTTTTGGGGGGCTGTATCTCCTCCCACAGTTTTCGAGCTAGAGACATGAAATTCTGTACAGACGTGCCACACACACACACACACACACACACAACTACAAAAAACTACTACACACACACACAACTACACAAAAACACACCCCACACAGACACAAGTACACAGCCAAAACCCATAAAATTTTTAATTTTATGTTGTAAAGTGCAAAAACATCCCCCTAACACCACATAGGTACACACACCTACCGATACACACTCACAAGCAAACTACCCTTCAATTTTCAAGGCAACCATACAAAAAAAGTTAGTTGTGGCCTGAAATGCAAAAACATACTCCTTAGTACCACACAGATACAGGTACACACACCTACTGATACACTTTACAACACAACCTACCTTCCGTTTCCATGGCAACCATTCAAAATTGATCAATAAAGTTAGTTTTATAGTCTGAAATGCAAAAACATACCCCTTACCCCACACAGATACAGTTGCACATATCTACTGATACACTACAACACCCACCCCATCTTTCTGTTTACGTGGAAACCATACACACAATACAAAACATAATTAGCCAGAATATTTTACAAGGTATAATTGATTTACCTAGACAGCCATGTTGCTATAGTTATGGGTGTTACATTCAGAGACTTCAGTGCTGTAAGAGTTTTGCTCCTTTTTGTTTTTAGTACAGTTTACAATGGGTGACACTTGAGAAAGAACTCTGTCTGAAACATGTTGTGTGTTTAATAAATATTCCAGCAATTTCAATTTGAGTTGCTTCAAGTCCTTTAGGGTACCTCTACCTTATTTTATGCTTATCATTACAATGGGTATCCATATTGTCATGACTAGCAGATTTCCTATGAACTTATGTCCTAGAATCTGTAGAACAGGCCCGACCTAAGCACCTCAGAGCCGTTGAGTCAGGGATTAGTTTATAAATTAGGATGCAGGTGACAGTGCTCTGTATAAATATACCATCCTTCTGAGAGTATGACTGGGTACACATGGGACGATATTTTAGCCAAACCAACCAATATTTCGGACTATTGGACTGAGGGACGGTTATAGCAATATTGGGTTCCCTAAGTAAGTCTTTCCTGGTGCCCCCTTCCCAACTGAGACTTCCCCTCCCCATCCACCTTTTGGGTTAGTGTTTGCATAAATAAGAAATTTCCGGCAAGATGATTATATTGTATGCAAACAACACGGAAAACTAGATTCGTAACAGCTTAGTGCTCTATGGCTCTAGCTTGTTGCTCTAGCCAGACATCCCACCCTACCTCTTCGTTCTTCCGGGAAGGGTGGGCGAGGGGATGTGACGAGGGGGCATGGCTACGCTGTGTGACATCATTGACTTCACGCAGTGGGTGAGGCATACACGGTAGGGGGTGGGGGAGGAGGGGTTGGGGCGTGGCGTGGGTGGTCCTGGGGCGTGGCAGACAGAAAGAGGGCATAACGGGGAGGAGATTCAGGACTCCTCTCCATTGCGGTAGACCACCCCGATTTGCGGGAGACTCCCGGAAGATCCGAGAGTAGTGGGATACCTGCTCTAGCTGTTGAACTAAGTTGCTTATGCCCAGAAACGGCTCTGACTGGGCACTTTTTCAACCACCTTCTATAACTGAATATCGCTCATTCTTTTATCAAATCGGGCCGCAAAAACATTTGATTAGATATGTTGTTAAATTTCGCCTGATCGTGTGGTTTTGTATTTCACTGTTACCAGCGATATTTCACTGGTTCGCAGCAGAAAATGGACTGGTTGACAGCAGCAAATGGCCGGCGTGTACCTATCCCAATATGTGCAGGAACTACAAATGTACTGTACTGTTATTCACTAGGCAGGAGCAGTGTACAGAAGTGATAGAACTATGCGTAAAATTGACAGGTAATCGCAAATACAATTCCAAATAAACACATACCTCATGGTCTATCTCCTCTCCTCCATGTCACAGCCAGAGAGACACCCCCAGTATTCCTGGCAGACTTCTTCCACTCTTCTTGCCAGAGACATAAGGCCGACCCGCAGGACGGATCAATGAACAAAAGCCGACCGATCACACATACATGTGCGTTTCTCAGCCAGAACGATCGATCGAGGATGTACACACAGTCCCAATATTTTGTCTCAATGGAGCACAGTGACTGAAAATTTGGTTAATCGGGACAACATTTTGGAGGTCATTTTTATCTGGGAATCAGATGAGAGACAAACTTTCAATTGGACATAGCTGTAAAATTTAACCAATAATTTAGTCTTTAATGAACTGCACGATCAGTTGCGCTGGAATTTTAGCCGCAGTACTTTGCTATTTGACCATCTATATTGTGATCTAGCCGACTGGGCGTCGAAATATTGGGCCATGTGTTCCCGCCTAAGCCAGCGCATTATCACAATTCTCTGTCAAGAAAGCAGAGACCCCACTCTCAGTTTTGTTCAGGAGGATTGTGCCAAAATTTGCAGACAATTCACTGCAGAATGGTTGGCAACAGAATTAAAAAGGGGATTAGGTATAATTATAATTTTGGATTTTTTCTATTATTTTTTTAGGCAGTTTACATACTCTTATACTCTCTTTCTCTTACAGAGTTAATGAGGGGAATTTGAAAACACATATAACATAGAAATGAGCCTTAAAGGTACAGGTGGCCTTAAAAGTGGTTGTGGTCTATGCAAAGTAGGTGTGGCTAAAATGTGCAATGCCAGTATTGTAAGTGCCCCAAAATGCTATTTAGATAATCTGGGCCCATCACACTCTTTCAATTGTCTGCAGGTAAGCTATGTAGAAACAAGGCTTCAAGGGTATCTTTACTCTAAAAAATCGAATTTTCAAAAAGTGGACCTTTAGCTACAGCAAGATCCCACTGCTCCAAAACTTATTTCAGATTTTAAATCTGAGCTGTAGATTCTCAAAAACTAAAATTTTAATTCACAGCATTTGCAGGGAAAGACCTGTCACTCCAGAAGCAGAAATTATAATATGTGACACATGCCTGCATGCCTGACCTCTTTGCCTGCCTGCCATCACACTTTCTGCAACAAGTGAATCAGCAGAGAAAAGAAAAAGGGAGGAGGGAGAGATGTGTAAGCAGAGCAGTGTCCATGGTGAGGATGTGCAGAACTTATAAGTGTCGCAGACACTACAAGGAGGCAGTGAGTAAGGGAGGGTGGGGGGAATTAGGAGCACTCACTAAACATTCACCATTTTACTTCTCTCAAATTTCAGTTAATGTAATGTTGCTTGAGTGAGTATAGTGACTCTTTAAGCCTAAAAAACATTATGCCCCATATTTGATTTAAAGGGAAACTGTGGTCTCCAAACAAGTTTATTTTAAATGAACGGCCATGTTCCTACCTTTAAAATGAGCCATCAGCCACCTCTCTATTTGCTGCAGAGCCCAAGATATGTAGTAATCACTGATCAGAAAGTTAGGGGGTGGGAGGTTCTGAATCTGTGGTCAGAAATACTACTTCCTCCTGTAATCTGCGGTTGGCACATGCTCAGTGCATGACTGAAGGGTAGGAGGGGGTGGGTAGAACAGCACAGCCAACAGCACTGCTTTTTTAATGCCTCCCACTTGCTGGCCCTTCCCACTCATTGGCTCTGTGTACCCTCTCCTTGCAGACCCAGCCTGGCCCCTTCCCTTGCAGCCCCGTAGCCCCTCCCACTCACAGACTCTGTGGCCCTGCCCACTTATGGGTCCTGTGGCCCCTCCCCCATTTGCACCTCAGACCAATACCCTCCTACCCCCTACAGAAGACTGTAAAAGCAGCCTTTACAACAGAGAAAGAATCAGGAGTTTAAAACTGCTCTGCTAAAAAGGCTGCTTTTTACAGTTCTCTGTAAGGGTTATTGATCTGAGGTGCAAGTGGGGGAGGGGCAATGGGGAGCCTACAAGGGGTAAGGGGTCATTGGGGCCCATGAGTGGGAGGGGCCACACAGGAGGCTGCAAGGGAAAGGCCCAAGGGGCCCATGAGTGGGAGGGGCCACAGAGCCCATGAGTGGGAGGGGCCACAGGTTGCAAAGGAAAGGCTAATACCGGATAGAGAATAGAGTAAAAATAATAATAATAAAAATAAGGCAAAGTACAAAATCAAAGAGAGAAAACAAAGCAAAACTAGAGAGGGAAAAAAGAACCAGGTTGAAACAAGGGGCTCAAAGCCCTCAAATCTGCATATAAGGCACCAAAAATAGAAGATCATGAGGACAAATCGCCTCCATAAATAAAATATTTATACACCCCCGTGGTAGACCCTGATAACAAATACATATTAGGGATAGTACAAAACGACATCTTTATTAAACATCAAAAAAGTCATATAGAAATAAAATAAAATCACTGTGCAGTGAACTCCCTATAAAATAGCATATAGCCTGGCCAGTTCTAACTATGGCTATAAACATATGAGCCACAAGGGTGAAGTAAAGTGGGAATCCAATATGTATGCATGTATGCAGAAGCACGGCAAGTCATAGCAGTCAGATATGCATAGAAAGTTACAGAAGCTCATCTGCCTTTACACTTCCTGCTTCCTGTACTCTGGCTGCTGGACTCACTGAGCACTGTCACTGCTCATCTGGATGCTGTAAATCTGATGGATCTTCTCAGTTTGGGGCAAAAAACAGCTGCTAGTACAGTGCAAATGACAGCTTGAAACCAACTCTCAGGTGACATTTTTAACTATTGGGATCAGAGAGTCCTTTACTATATGGGGGTCAGAGGGACCTTTACTATATAGGGTCAGAGGGCCCTTTACAATATGGGGTTCAGGAGAATTGTAAATGAAGGTAAGCTTAATTAAAAGATTACTGAACCTTGCCACTCCACATGTTTAGAAACTGAAACTCCCAGCAACAAAGCATGCTGGGAGTTATAGTTTCCAAACATCTGGAGTGCCAAGGAATTGGAGGTTACTGGTACTGGATTTGGCTATTACTGTATGGGATTCATGCCTAATGCCTAAAAACAACACAGAATCAGAAGGCGGTAGTAGTGATAATTTCTACCCTCGACTTATACTCGAGTCAATCAGTTTTTACTAATTTTTCAGGTAAAAATAGGTACCTCGACTTATACTCGGATCGACTTATACTCGAGTATATACAGTATATTACAGAAGCTCTTAGACAGACTAGGTGATGCTTCTCAATGTACCAGAATTAAGTCTAATCCCCTTATGGAGGTTAACTTAAAGGTAAAGTCTTGCCTTATGGAAGCAATGACGGTATTATTAATAAATCAGACTCTCATTCCTTATTTAATGAGAACTCGATATTATTTCGGGGATAGGGAGCCCTACTGAAAACATGTCAAAATTTGTTGATCGTGCCTTACGTCCCTTTTTGGATACAGTACTATCCTATTTGAAAGATACCCTCGACGTCATAAAACGTATAGACTCGATCCAGGTGAAAGAGAGTACTTACCTGGTAGGCCTTAACGTCGAAGCTTTATATCCCTCTATTCCTCATTTAAAAGGCATAGAGGTGATTGCAAGGTATCTTAGCTCTAAATATGAGAAGCCCTCCCCTTCCTCTTTGATATTAAAAATGTTGGAAATTATACTTACTAATCATTTTTTTACATTGGATAACAAGTTCTACCACTCCCTTTTATAGGGAGTTCACTGCGCAGTGATTTTATTTTATTTATATATGACGGTTTTTTGATGTTTAATAAAGATGTCGTTTTGTACTATTCCTAATCAGGGTCTACCACGGGGGTGTATAAATATTTTATTTATGGAGGCGATTTGTCCTCATGATCTTCTATTTTTGGTGCCTTATATGCAGATTTGAGGGCTTTGAGCCCCTTGTTTCAACCTGGTTCTTTTTTTCCCCTCTCTATTTTTGCTTTGTTCTCTCTCTCTATCTTTGATTTTGTACTTTGCCTTATTTCTACTCTATTCTCTATCCGGTATTATTTATATTTTCTACCAGGACTTGCACCCACCGATAGGTGTTTTCTACTGGCCCAGTATGCCCTGTTTCATCTGATATTGTTGGATATTTCTATGCAAAGGAAAGTCTCAAGGGGGCTGCAAGGGAAGGGGCCACGTGGCCCACAAGTAGGAAGGACCACATGACCCATGAGTGGGCAGGGCCCCAGAGCACGAGTGGGAGGGGCCTGAGGAGGCTTCAAGGGAAAGGCCCAGGGAGGTTGCAAGGGGAGGGGCCATGGGGGCCCACGAGGAGGAGGAGACACAGGGAAGAGAGACTGTCACATGGTTTCAGAGCAGGAAGTGCAAGGGATCTGGTGATGCTGCTCCCATATCACACATATAAATGTAAATATCTTTAAAACTATGTAAAAAAAATGAAAGTAAATTGCAAAAATACCTAGGAAAGCAATTCCTGTCAATTTAAAGTCATTTTTGGACCACAGTTTCCCTTTAAGGTTTGGATAAAATATCCAAACTGTGCAACATTGTCATAGAAAAACATCCAAAAACAATTTACTCTGAGGTGTGTGTGTTGCAGCATGTCCTCAATCCAGAACATGTTTTGCTTAGGAGCAGTATCTCCCTCTTTTAACCACTCCCACTTTCATCTGACCTGACATTTTCCCCACAAACCAACTGTCAAAACTGCATACAGAATTCCAACATTCCAAAAGTTCCTCTTATGGATTAAATCTCTGTTTTTCCAACGTACCAGAAAAGAAACAATCCTACATATGGTCTGCCAATGAATAAACAGAAACGTAGGTGAGAATGAGTTTATTTTTGTGCTTAATTCTCAGTTTGCGCATATAAATCGAGGCTGTCTGGCTCAGTTTAAAGCAGCAGTACCTGTTTTAAAGTTCACGTTTCCAATCAATCCTTTCATTGTGAATAAAAGGACCCAAGTTGGGTAAAGAATGTGATATTCTAAATGAATAACGTTAATCAAATTAACACTTAATACACCAGGTAGGTCTGATCTACAAGGGCAGTATAGCAGAGAAGATTAAATTGGGGTGAAGTGAGAATATACTGTACCAGACAGAATCAAACAGACCTCAGAGTTCCACTGGCCACTAATGATGTCCACTCAGCTCCTCCTAGACCACTGACTGAAAAGGTCATTGGTCATTCAAGCTCTATAAATGTGGGGGTTCACCGGGACACAATGCTACAGCACATTTATATATTTGCATAGGAGCTGCCATAATATATACCCCAAATATCCAGCCAGATGTTAACAGAATAGCGTAATATCATTTTGACAACTAGCTCCTTTACTTTATTAGCTAGTTAAGCAGTATGGCAGCTCCCAGCTATACAGTGTGTATAAAAAGAGGAATATTACCGTCTATAAAACACGCTAGTTTAGGTGTAAGATGAATGCTATACTCCAGTGATGTCCCACCTTGGCACTCCAGAAGTTTAGAAACTACTTGCATTCTGCAACTAAGTCATGCTGGGAGTTCTAGCTTCCAAACAACTGAAGTGCCAAAGTTCAATACCGCTGCTGTACCCTAACAGAGCGTATTTTTTCCTTTATGTTAAATGGAATGATAAAAGACAGGTTCCTTGTTAAACCGTTGAATGGATTTCATTTTATTGCCGTTCCCAGGTACTTTAAGAGAATAACTGCTGCTTAACTGGCAAGTAAAGGCTGAATCTTAACAAGATCGGTGACAGCTGTTTTTTTTGCCATCAATTGACTGGTCCCCACCCACTGCAACAAGAGTTTTTCCAGCTGTAAATGATAACACACCTCTATGTTAATTCCAGTCCAGCAATATCTCGTCGGGCAGAAACCGCCCGCCCTCCGCTGAACCAATGTATCTTATTCACAGTGGCAGCCAATTTCGCTGTTACAGTGAGCTGTGAAAATATCCCCTTTTCAGGAACCAACGTGAAACCTGGCAATTATATCAGCTTCTTAGATTTGTTCCCGGACACGGCCGCATTACATGAGTTGGGCCTGGTCCGTGAAAACACAAAGCTCTTATTACTGCAAAGCAGGGAAATGGGAATGTCTCAAATACTGCCAGGCAATCCTGTACGTCTATCAGTGTCTCCTTGATAAAGAACGACAGTACTGCGATCCGTGTTACTGCGTCCTCCTGTGGTCCTCTCGCCACGGACATCCCAAACGTTAGCCAAAGAAGTGTCTAAAAGCCCAATTGCTACATTCGAATTACACCGAGAGTACAAATAAAGTGGTTATTTGTGCAGTTTAAAGTCACTATGGAAAATACAATGAGGAAAAATAAAAATGCCTTTGGGGTATAGACTGTTTTACGGCAGAAAAACCAACAAAAGATTCAGGTGAATGTTCACAGCCCGCTCATAGACTGTAGCATTGCCGAGTCAGATTTCCATCCTTGATCCTATCCCAATGTCTTCTATAAAAACAAATAATAATAAGACAAACATACAAAAACATCATCCCATATATTTTCACACTACAATAACATTTTGAAAGTTCCGATCGCCGGTCAGGTCACCGCTAATGCTCCAGTACATCGATTTTCATTATGATGCAAAATGTCAAAGCAGATTTCAGTCACAGACTGAAGAATATGAATAGAACAGCCAAGATCTTCTTAAAAACAAAACAAAAAAAAATCCGCCTTGATTGACATTAACGTTATACCAGGTTCCAGAGACGAGATTCCGTCACTCGATGCTAACTGGTTAGGATGTTCTTGTGTTCTTACGGATAAAACAGAAAATTGCAACATAACCGATGAAATTCTCGTGTTTGAGTTTCTCCAAGCAACAAAGTTCACAGCCCTTGTGCTCCCGTTTTTTGCGGCCTCCAAACCTTTTGGGGTAGAAGGGGGATACAGGGTACTGTGCTTTGATTATTTTTCACTGAAAACACATGACACAGAGAGGACAGTAAGAATTGTTAATGTATGGGTGGCTGGTCAGAGAGAAGAAACACAGTTATAGTAGGGAAGTAAATAAAAGATCCAAAGATCAAGGTGATGATGTCATCTCATGTCTTGTTCTCATCATAAATGTCAAGAGAAGGTTCAATAGTGGACAGTTCCGTCTCGTAGCCAAGACTTCGAGGAGACAGTGAGTTACGGTGAAAGAACAGATTACCTGGAAAGGTCACAAAGCATAATATTAATTGATTGGCCCAATTTCATTTCAATAAAAAAAACGATATATCATTATTAAGGATGAAACAAAATAAGTCTAAAGAATTGCAGGAAATGATCATGGCTAAGAATAACCTCAAGCAATGCATGTTTCCTTGTTGCTAAAAGGCCATTCCCATTCATTATTCATATAACTATGCACATTCAATTACAGGTCCACAATTGTGCTGGGGGGAAAAATGGAGGCCATCCAAACACAGAGCAATATGACATCCCCAAACTTATTTTATAAAATAAAGCCTCCAGGGACATCAATAAAACCTGGAGCATCCCCTCCTGCATTGATTGTTACAATGATTGTACCTGGGATTACTACATAGAAATTCTATTTGATGTTTTTAAAGGGCAAACAAAAAAAATGGCCGTACGTCTATTACCTGTCCCCAACCCCAACTGATACATTCAGCACATTATTAGATGTATTACTAACCAGATATTTAAGGATTAGTATTGCCTTCATTCTGGCAGAGTAAGCTGGCTCCTCCCTCCATGCAGCCTGTCAAGCCTGTCACTGCTGACATCACAACCAATGATTGACTGCTGAGCCCCCTGATGTCTCCTCTGCACATGCTCAAGGTTATAAAAAATCTCTGTGAGCCAAGGGTAGAGGCAGATACCTTTACCATAATGGTAAAAAATGTATGATTAAATATTTGGTTAGAAATGCATGTAATAAACTGGTAAAAATAGCTGGGGTTGCAGGAAGATGGGTGGGCAAGTTCTTTTCCTTTAAAACGTATCTTCTTAATTGCTACGGTTTCAGTCCTGCAGTTGCATTGTTGCCATTCTATATCTGCCATTTGTTAAACATTCCATGGAAATCTATTTGATTTAACAGAGGGGATTGTGCTGGAGTTCAGCCAAAACTATGCTAATCCAGTCTATCATCTAGGGTGAAATAGGATGCATCTGAAATGGAGTAAACTGATCTGCATTATTTAAAGGTAACAACATCTAAAAATCATGTAATATTTATAAAAATAGATCAAAGCATTACACTTAGTAACCACATGTTCCTACATGGAAGCCAAGTTCTATTTTTTTTTATAAATATAGAGTTTCTTATAATAGCTCTGATCATCCCTTTTATGTGAAAGACGAGATTTTTATTTTTTTTTTGTATAAAAAAACTAACAGGACAACATTATTTCATCCTGGTCTCAAATCTAAACAGAGTTTTTTTAAATTTCATATACAAATGAATCAAAAAAACTATTTAAAAGGTTCGATCTAGGACAACTGATCCAGGGTGTAAATGCTTTTGTAAGATAAAGAATATAGAGTTATGCCTTGACAAACCGTTTCCTGATTTGTTTGTGTAAGCGGACATATAATGTTGCACATTCCAAACATATTGCTAAGTAAATCCCAACAAGCATTCACCGGTTTTCTCTCTGCTTGTCTAATGAAGGCATGGAGGGCACAGTGCACCATTTACATTACAAGATTTCATGTTTCATGCATGTTCATTTTTTTGAAATCATCGGTAGAGCGCAGTCAGAGGACAGACTAATGGCAGCATGGATTTCTCTCTAGTTAAAGGGTAACTGTGGTCTGAAATTCTTCCAAACTAGTAAGAATGATATAAAAATCCTTCCATCACACCTTCAAAATAAAACCCAAATCACATCTCTAGATAAAATTTGTGAGAAGTTATTGCTGCAAAAGTTCAGCAATGTAACTTCCTGGTTGAACTCTTCCTGTTTTTAGCCATGTGACCAGCTTGTAGTCATGTGACCAGCCTCTGAATAGTAATTTTCAATTTTAAACAATTTTAAATCTAATTTTCAATCAACATTTGATATTTTTTAATGATAAGTTTTATAAAAATAAAAAGTAGATTTTCAAAACCGCCAGTTCCGAATTGAAACCAGGACGCATCACATTAGCACTTCTTTATAAACATGGCAGGAAAGATATACCCCTAATGTACAGTTACTGAACGCTCCTTTGTAATATTTCACGTAAAGGTCACCTAGTTGATCCAGGAAATGAAGACTCTGTATTCAGCTGATACCTCCTTGGGGAACCTGTATCCACTTTGCATTTGTTATTGTCTTTCTGATGCCATTTGATATCTACAAGCAGTTATGATGATTATGGAAGAATGAAATGCCTTGAAAAATGTATTACACTGAACTGAAATTACATCAGCCCTGTGTTTTCACTGTCCCTCTATTTCCCGGCAGTGTAACAATGTGCAGTGATTAGAATCTGACGGGCAGAGTCTGGCTGTTGCAGAACTCTACCAATACAGTCACTGGTTTTCTGTATTTCAGTGTCGGAAAGCTAAGAAGCTATAGCACTAATTAGACCCAGCATCCTGCCAAGTTACGTGACAACATGGCCACTGGAGGGCAGCGATTCATTAGACGCTATGAATTTGCTTTCAACTATAATTGGCAGGGCAGGGAGAATGGCACTCGGCATTTACATAAATAAACACATACATGCATAAAATGAATAATAATGCAGAATAATCAATGGCAATGCATTTAACTGAAATAAACCAATAGATATTAATATGTCAGTTTGGGAGCGTCGGATTATGGTAAGGTTAAAACGCAACTAAGCTTTTGGCAGGTAATAAGGCTAAACAGACTCACTTCAGACACCCTTTAGATCCCTTCAAGCAGCCACCATGCTTTACCTATAAAAGAAATTTACTGTAGTGTACGCCAGGTTTATAGGGCGAGCCCCAACCCCAAACACCAGGTTTATAGGGCGAGCCCCAACCCCAAACACCAGGTTTATAGGGCGAGCCCCAAACACCAGGTTTATAGGGCGAGCCCCAACCCCAAACGCCAGGTTTATATGTTAAAAAAAGGGCAGAAATACTTACCAACCTTTATTATCTCGACTTTCTACGAAGCCGGCAGCCGTGTCTGTGATTGGCTGACTCTCAGCCAATCAAAGATGCGGTTGCCAGTCCAGCCCCTATTGCTACTTTCGGGAACGGAGTAGGCAGAGGGAATAAAGGATGGTAAGTCGATTTCGGTGCTTGTTTTTTTTTTTTTTACATATAAACCTGGTGGCAGGGGGTGCCCTACACTACAGCAAAAATTTATTTTGGGGGTCAAAAATCTTGGATGCCAGAATGCGGTCTTTTCTTACTTAAAAATAAATGAATGGGATAATTTTCCCCTTTAATCACCCCCCTTGATGCCATCACTTGGATTATCTCCATCAGAATATTCTACAGGAATACAGGTCATTTAACCAGCCTGGGGCAGTGACGAACTGGCCCACAGGGTTACTGGGTAATCCTCCGGTGGGCCCAAAGTCAATTCACCCCAAAAAAACGTGAATTTTTATAAGCAATAGGAGTCAGTAGGAGTAAAGCCTTGGACACACGTATGATCTTTGCATCGATCAATGACCACGACACACACGGAAGGCGAACAGCCATTTTGTCCGATAACGCACGTGTGTATGCGTTCCGTTGGGCTTCGTTCGTTGATACCGCACGCCCCACTTAACGCATACACATGTGCAATTATCAGCTGAGACGGTCGTTCGTCACGCGCGTGCAAAGATCGTACGTGTGTACAAAGCTTTAGAAAGATATGTAAATGAGTGATAACAGATATAGGAAATGTAAGGTTGGCCACTAAACGTGTCCTAGTGGGCCCTTGGTCAGATTTCCTGGTCAGCCCCAACGGTCCAGTTAAATTAGCTAACGCCTCAGTATGAATATAAAGCACTACACCCAATGGCAATAAATCTAGTTCTGCACATTTATCTACCTCCCAGTGCTTTAAATAAGGCCTGTCTGGTGGATTGAGGCAGCAGTAATCTGTTATTAGCAGCTGAATAATATTAATTCTCCAAGTGGATTCTGATCTTCACGGGTTGAGATGAAATCAATTTCATGGAAATCTCCAGGTGCAAGGTACAAAATGTATTTAAATGTCAAATAATCAGCAGGTTTTTTTTTACCATCTGAGTTAAATCCATACATTTTGGAATTCAAGAGCATATCTAACCCCCCTCCCCCCAAAAAAAACCTTTTAGATATCGCCTGATTGCCCCCAAAACCTCAACCTCACGAGGTCTCAGCCAATCACAGACAACGTTTTCAGTTCGGCCCCTTCTGCAGCTTCCATGCACGGAAAAGGCACAGAAGCCAATCAGAAAGCAGCCAAGGAAACAAGGGCTGGTAATTACATTTGGGAACCGATTTGAGCATTTTTTGGAGGGCAATTAGTCAGCAGGCAAAAGTTTGTTTGGGAGTGGACATCCCTTTATGGGGAATAAAAAATGTTAAGGAAAAGGAAAGTCTAATAAAGAATAATGTTCAGGTGATTACCCATGTAATTGGGACAATATCTGCTATATACTTCCTTTCGTTAATGCCAAAAAATATTAAAACCCTCCAAATTATTAAGGCTTCCCTTTATCCTGTTTCCTATGGTCTTTTGCTGGCGGTGATGTATGCCCCATTCAAGTCTATATAGTTGTGCCAAATAAGGATTTGTCTCACTGGGAGGTGCAACCAGAAGCAGAGGAGCTTGGGATAAGGATGAGGAGAAACACCAGAAATAGTAACATTTTTATGCAACTAATTACATTTTCAAGGTTAAATATCTAGCAGTTTGGATCATTACATGCAGAATCTGTTAAACGTAATTTACTAAAATAAGCAACATAATTATATGTTGACCAATCATATTGAGAACAAAAGCAAGAATAAACCACCTCCCTTAAAGGGTATTTACACTGGCAAATTTGTTTAAATTGCCCATAATTGGAAACTATAATTCATACCAACTATCACTGTACCATTTTTTTGTTGATCTGCCCCCTATTTCATTAGATATCCAATCTGAAACATCTTACGTTACACCATTTCTGTAAGAAGTTTTGCTGTAGCTGGAATGGTTTGACAGTTGGTGTGGTGTATACTGTATGCAGTATTGACAGTTGGTATGGGGTGGGAAATAGTCAGGTCAGTGGTCTGAGCCTGAGCCTTTATTAAACGCATGCAGCAACACACACACCTCATAGTAAGTGCTACTTACACATATTTATTTATAGATTAAGTCATTTTTTCAGCATACATACACTTTAAGCTGTACCCAGGAAGGGTGAAGACCTACATTCCAACCAATTAGAGGACACACATCTTGCAGATCAAGGCTGCAAATTGATTGAATTGGTGGCTGCATGATGGGGCAGGTCTGGAGAGGTGCGGCAATGACAGCAAGAACTAGCAGCAGTACCCCAGTGGTGAGGACCTAGCATCTCATGTCCTCACCACTGAAGGGTTCATATTGGCTTTAGTTCCCCTTTAATGTCAACCTCAAAAATAATGATCCAGCCAGGAAACTTTTCAGGAACATTGGCAGGTAATACCACCAATTTGAAAAACATTAAAATCAATTTGATGATTAAATGGCAAATTTATGTAATGATGGACTCTTAAGGCTGGTAGACACAGGTTAACTAATTTTGCCTGATCGATCCTTAATCTGTTTAAAAGATCCTATCAGCCGAGGACCATTTCCAAACACAGAAACTGATCGATCGTTCCCAGGCGATCTTCCAACTGGTATCACGGGATTTGGTGCCTTTTGGTTTGCAAATTATATGTTGTGATTAATTATTGCCTTGCTCACAGATACGGATTGTTATACACCGAACATATTTCCCTGCACAATAAGTACACACAAGTACACATGCACAGTCCAAGTACACTATTATAGAATAATGTAAGTCCATATCTTATATACTAACCAAAGGCTGTTGATATGCACGGATGCCGGACACATTTGCAGAAATGCTGCATCATTCAGGGTTTAGGAGGGATTGGAGGAGGTCCGGGGGTGGGGAGGTGCTTCGGGAGGGGGATAAGGGGGGAGCATGGGGGGGGGTGGGTGGGTTGAGGGGTGTGCACCACAGGGTTTGCTGGTATACACAGAATGTATTTTTACATTACATGTATTCTATGTATGGAATACATAGAATGTATTCCATACAAACATTCCACTCTAAGGTCCCTTTCCAATATTATCCTCAATCATTCCACCCAGAGGATTCTTTTGTATGTGGTTATAACATGATTATTACATGATATGAGGGCTGTTAATGACTGCTGAGTTTTAATTCCAAATATAAATATTCTAATAATTAAAGGGGAACTTACATCTGACAGTTTGGTGTTTTTCTCCTTTCTTCTTGTAGAAACATAGGGTATCTATAGACTAGTTTAAAATTGATTAGGAGGGCACTTGTGCCTAGGGACACATTCTCCTATACCTAGGGGGTGGAGAGATATCTCCCACTTTCTGGTTTGTGCATCTTTCGTTCCCTCCACTTTACTAGTACTTACCTTGTTTTTTCTCACCACTGTCAAGATGGAGTTTTATATATACTTATATGTAGGTTTTAATGTATATTATTAAAAGTTAAGTTTTAAACTTTTGTTTCCCATTTTTTGCTGCTGTGTTCGGGAAATGTTCACTGTTTGCACTTTATAAGGAGGTTTTCCTCTTCTGTTTCATTAACTGACCTATTTAGTATCATGCCTTAAGAAGAAAACCCTAGTGTTTTGAAAGTTTACATTTTCCGTTACTGTCAGCTCACTGTTCTATATATAACACTGTAGAATAACAGGCCATGATAATGTTCTAACACGATTGGAAATTACCACTGCGGTCTAAAACAAATAACGCTACTAGTCGTTATTTGATGATGTCACCACCAGTTTCCTATCCATCTTGGGCCATATTAATAAAGCGCGGTATCGCAATTTAGCGATACGCACTTTATCTGTAATATACAGCCATGGTCATACATTTACGGTATTTATGGTATTCTATAGGAATCGTAAATCTACGATTGCGTTTTCAGAGATTTAGAACGTCAATTTATGATCACTATCGGTTCTGATTTAGCGATCAGAAATGAATGATTGTTAAACCTATCGTTAAAGGCGCAGTAACGCTAAGAAGCAACCTTTATCCATTGAACTTGATACACTTGCAGTTACAGTTGGTAATGGATATATTTGGATATTATTGATTTTAAAACTTTTCTAATCTGACCGTTCTATAGTTAGATATTTTTGATAGCGACCACCGCAGTTAAACCCTTTTGAAATGTTTTTGTCCATTGGGGGTAATGGCAGCAACAGTGTAATTGTCACTCACAAGCAACGCCAGTGCTAAATATCAGCTACTAAAGCAGCAGGAGGCAGGCCAGCTGAGGGCAGGAGTAGATCTGAGGCTCAGTTCACCTGCACCTTGTCAGTTCACATTCCATACTGTGAGCTTCATATTAGAAAAAGGGGCTTATTTATAAATCTGTGGTATCTGTTATTATCGATACTGGGGGTTGTTACAGGGCTCTTTAGGAATCTATATGTGAATGAATATGTTTATGGTAAAGTTATTTCACCACAATGGGCGGGAAACTTGCAGTAGATACAGAGGCCATAGTAAAACACGGATACAGTTTAGCAATACTGCGTACCGTATATACTCGAGTATAAGCCGACCCGAGTATAAGCCGAGGTACCTATTTTGCCTCCAAAATCAGAAAAAAAGATTGACTCGAGTATAAGCCGATAGACATTATGACCTTCTATATTGTTTTAGGGTATTAGTTGCCCTTTGAATGTACAGTAATCCCATACAGTAACCCCAATACCTTTCCACTGTAAATGTTTGGAAACTACAACTCCCAGCATGCTTTAGTCACTGGTATTGGGGTAACTGTATGTCACACTGTCCCCCACACTAGCGCCCCCCCACTTCAGTGTTCACTAACCAGTCTTCACTCTTCACCTCTCTGCATGCTGCCGCTACCTCTGTGCAGAGCCGGCAGTTCTCAATGCTGCTTCACGGCTGCGCGATGACGTCATCCCGCCAGCGTGCGCAATGACATCATCGCGCACCCATGAAGTACTACTGGGAACTGCCAGCTTTCCTTCCCGACTCGCAGCTGCTTCTGGAATTAAGGTAAGTTTGCTATTGACTCGAGTATAAGCCGAGGCAAGGTTTTTAGGTTGATTTTTAAACCTAAAAACCTCGGCTTATACTCGAGTATATACGGTATTTATAAATATCCTTAGCAATCATGTCAGCCCTGAAATTACATATATTTTAAGGATGTGGTCGGGCTGAATTATTGTATGGGTTCTTTTTGCGTCCGCGACCGGTCGCTGGCCAAACGCACAATCGGGAAACCACGGCCGATCATGCAGTTCTCTATGGACAGAACACTCGATGTGGCTAACTGCTAGATGTGTCTGCTTTTGCCACGACTGAAGTCTTTCCTCCTGACCGACCGGTCGGAAGCCTCTAACGGTCGGTCAGGAGGAAGGATTGGAACATGTGTACAGAGCTTTAAGCAGTCTTGGGCATGATCTCAGCAAAGTTGGGTGTTGCACTAACCAGCCACATCCATGTCTACCATCTTCCTAGACTATGCTGGTAGGTACAAGTTAGCCTATTGTAAAACACACATGACTGTGATTTGTGCATCTTTCTACACTGTTAACAGTATTGTTACTGATAAGGAAACGTGTTTCTGTCTACTAATATTAGAAAAATTCAGATCCAACATCCAGACTGAAATTCTGCAAGGAAGAGTCTGATCCCAAAACAGAAAAGCCCCAACTCCAATTGGCACATCTGGTCAGAAGGGGGCAGCGTTCTTTCCAGCAATATAAATAAACGACATTGCCTTATGGACATGAATAGACAAAGCAGGTTTAGAAGACATATTTATTTTCTTATTATTGAGCACTGAACACTTTATACAGCGCTTAAAGGGAAGTTCAGTGGAATAAAAACAATTTTTTATTTAAACTATTTATCTACAGTACACATACCCAGGTATTCTAGATATTGTCTTCATTTTTGAAAAAAAACAACCAATTTTATATACTTTGCTGTGGTCAGTAGTGAGCTGTAGTTTCAAGTTCTGTACCGGTCCTTCTTCCCAGGATACATCAATTCTGATTGGCTGTTGGAAGGGGCAAACATGCTCAAATCTCTACTGAGCAACTGGATCAACCCTGCAACCAAGACCATAGTGGTCACTATTAGTGTTCCTACAAATAGGATATCAGTGAGAAAATACTTTCTTCTGGAAAGCATATGTATGTGTTGAGCTTCTCTGTTAACGATTACTATTCCCTTCAGCACCTGAAATTCAAGCACCTTATCTCACACCAACTAGCAGTATGTCTATGATCAAGGAGCAGTCCTTATACCTGGAGAACTCCACACAAGCACATTTGAACCCTGGACTCACAACTGACTTCTTGTAAATAAAATATACTATATTTCCAAGAAAAACCTTTTCCATAGGACAGAGAAGAGACTATTACTAACATATCATAGAAATCTTACTGCATGGACAATATTGTTCAAGTCTTTAGTGTCACCTAAAGATGGACATTTCTGTTTTTTTGTTGTTCGTTTACAGTTGGGTCAACATATTTGAACCTGTGTTATTTTTGTTTTTAAAAGACATAATGAAATGAAGTCAAGCCAGCTGAAAGAATATTTATTGGTCTAACTAGGGACTGGTTTTATTTTTATTTTTTTCCGTATGAAGGACAGATTGGATGTGAGTGTTTTTATTCCACAGAAAAAGCGTTAAACTTGGTGGTGTTTTATTTTTACCCTTAACTAATTCAATATATAATATATTAATAGTAAAACCACAAAAGGGATGGGAGGGGGGCATCTTTTGGATATTGTGGCAGATTGAATGGAGGGGTAAGGGTGAGAGCCAGCAGTTTCTTTTCAGAGATTTTTGCAGAATCCAGCACATTAACTGCTGACATTTAGGAGTGAAATCCGACTGAAATCCCGTGGGGTGAGACTCCTTCCTATATGAGGAAGTAAGGCTGGGAAAGAAAGTTAACATTTACTTTATAGAAATGACCGTTAAAAAAAAGAACTATTGAAAACAAGACTCTGAAGGTAAGAAATATAAAAGTGAGAAGGATAAAGGTGTCCAACAGCAACGTCAGTAGAGGAGAAAGGTCTAACGGGCTGATATAAAAAGGAACATCACGCATCTTACCTGACCGCGATCCTTTGCAAGACTTCATCGCAGTATTAGCCTGTCTATAATAATCCAGTATAGTGGCCTCTTAAACTGAAACTTTTGCATCTATGTGAAAAATAGCACAGTAAGATAAGCCCAAAGTAAAGAATAGCTTAAAAAAAGGAATGGATTCTTTGAATGACAATTTATACAGTCCTGTATCATATTTATTTTTAATAATATTCTTTAATATTTACAACACGGGCAAGACATTGTATTGGTTCCCTCCTAGTTACATAGTATTTTAGAACTGTAAAAGAAACATTAATGGAAATAAAAGACAAACTTAAAACTTGAAATTCAATTCATATTCTATTGACAGAGGAAGAAAAAGAGGATTTTGTGAAGTTAAACCAAGATGCACACAGACTGTATCTTTTTAACTCAATGAATTACATACAAATTGTCTCTAGAGTATTTTTGTCAGATTTGAACATTTTCCTCCTTTACAAACTAACATAAAAATTATAATAATAAAACCAATACTCTCCAAGGTCAGGTCTCCTCCTGATGCGGTGAAATGAGTTGCGTATTAAGCGCTGGATGAATTAAAAAGCAGATTCACTTACATTGGAATATAAGGGAACAGAAATCTCCATGTCACAGATTTGATTTGTTCAGAATTCAGGACTACAGTATAAAAAATATATATATCATTTTACAAGGTTGTTTCCTATTTAGTACAAGTAATTGTTACAGTGCTAATCCGTTAATAGTATCTACTAGTGGCTTGTTTATTTTATTAGTGAATCTACCACTTCTATATAAATGGATCCAACAATCTTGTGTCAGGTATACAGTTCCATCATTAATAGTGGATCAACCTGGGATTATGTATCAACACGGGCAGGCCAATAACCCACTGGGACCAATCAGATTTTGCTAGTTTGCAATTGGTTGTTAATAAATTAGAGGTCTTGGATGCTTATGAAAATTCAATTTTATCATTCACAAGATGTTCTTATAGACAATAAATGGGTCAAAAGTAATAAAATAAAAATACAGATGTTATGTATTAAAATGACAAACCTACTCTAGAAATCCACTAATCACCAGAAACAAAAATAGTAAAACCCCCTAAATATTATAATTGATACATTTAAGATAAATCTAGTTTCAGGTTTTTAGAAATATAAAGGTTGATGAGAAGTAAGTTTCATTCCTCAATCTTAAACTCACACGGTAAAAAGCATTGCCCCCTACATGCAATATTCCATGATAAACGCCATCAAAGCAGGAGCAACGGCTTTCTGTTTATCTTTATAGGACAACTCCCCGCATTCCCTGAAAGCTGATAAGTGAGAAAGTGTCTGGAAGTTGCGGTTTAGACAAAGAGCCATAGTGAGTCTATTTCTATTCTTATATTACAATTACACAGCCATTTTTTAATGGATTTAATTGATAACATTCATGACCTATTGGTGGAGGTCTTGCTGTTACAGCTTTGGCACACACATTGAATGGATCAGTATTTCCTAAGCCTACTTAGAAGCCTCTTCCATCAGGCTGACCAGAGGACAGTGGGAAATGGCAGGTGTAGAATTCCCTGACCATGGGGGATGACTGTGCCAGCTGCTCTAGGTTGGTCTATGGAAATAGGGTGGGAAACATAAATTATGTCACTGCAACAAAAATCATTCTTATATACAAATAAAATGTACTGGGAATGTCACCATATTGGGTTGTAAAGCCCTTGGACTCATTCAATTTTCCTTTTAACACAGTAAGCAGGCTCAGTGTCACTTTCTACACAAGGCTCAGTGTCACTTGCTACACATTGGACTAAACTGTCGCCATCTATAGTACTTGGCAATAGACAATGTTAACACTTTATGCCTGTTTATCACAGTCAACACTTAAAATGAATCATTAAGGGGAATGTATATATATCGAATCCATTAGTAGTTCAGACTAAAACACAATCTTTCCAATATATAGCCCAAACTCCAATGATTTAAAATTGCATCACTTTTTGTAATTTGTAGCCAAAATAAAAATGTGAAATCAAATAATTAAAATCTTTTGCCACATTCTCATTTCCCTTCTTCCGTTAGCACAATGAGATACAAGTTCCCCTCTTGCGGCTTGGTTGAAACATACTGTGCATGTCTGAACCAGTAGCACTGGAAGGAGCAAGAGGTAGAAGCCATGAAAGGAATTGAATTTACTTAGAAAGCTTATATCAATTTGTTCAGCAGGTTTTAGGCTATAAGAGGGATAAATATGTTTTGGACTGAAGTTCTCCTTAATTAAGTCAGATGGTGAGTGTACCAAACATTCTACTGCTTTCCTGCATGGGTACTTCCTGCTAGCTGCAGTGTCATTTCCCATAATGCCATTATGTATGTCCATCCTTTTTAAAGTGCTCCGTGAAATCCATGGCTGAGATAAGAAGACAAAGGATTTAGTGTGCCCACGTGGAGTATTTTTTATATCGCCCTTAAAATGCCTATTGCAGGTGTTTCATTGTGTTTAGACTTTGTCCATAGGTTTTGGAAGAGCACATTATTACTGCTCCCTGAGCATCCTTTTTTTGTTTTTTCTTCATTCTGCCTGAGGCTGCTGATGATTACTAGATGGTTCTCCACTAGGTGATTCTTGTTCCTCATCAGACACCGCTTCCAGCTGATACACCTGGCGGATGGTTCGTGTAGTGAATTGGATAGGAGCCCGTCTGGGGGGGAAAATGACGCACACAAAAGAATTAAAAGCAAGAAACTCTACTTAAAATATTCTCTCCCTTTTGCCCTTTCTCTGCAAAGCTTAAGCTAAGTAAAGATGCTGGATAATTGCTGGCCAAGCACCTGATATACATACAAGCTGTCAATCTAATGCGTGTACAGGCTCTTGCCAATACCGTTAAGTGATCTGTGCAGTTGGAGTGCTAAACCATGTTGAAGAGTGATCCTTATGTACTACCCCTCTCTGTTATCTTTACATTTGTACTTGGCTTTAGTGTTGGATATGCTGTGCTGTATAACAAAATGAAAGTTAAAGAGTTTCTAGGAAAAATGCTTATGAAGGTTCTCATTCATCCAGGTCATGGTATATCTGTTGTATTCAATTAGATCAACTGGACTTGAAGTTTAGTTCTTGAAGACGTTTCGCTAGTCATCCGACTGGCTTTCTCAATAAGGTTTTCTAGGAAATCCTTATTAGAGTTTACAGTCACTTTTACGGTTGTGCAGGGCTATATATTGTCTATAATTTTTTTGGACGACTACAGAGATATATATGATGTTCCTTTGAAAACCACCTGCTGTAATTTCAACTGGGCACCAGATGGTCCCTAGGGCTCTACAGCACAGCTGTGAGTTAAAAGTGCGCTCAACATTGAAAGAAGTTAATATAGGTTCCCTGGAGGTCGACAGATATGTTTACACAGAAATTGCTCAAAGGAAACTAGTGTACTCTTAGTGCTCTATGTGAATGGTGAATGTATCACTTTAGTCTTTTAGAAATCTTGTTTTATTAGTGGAGTGTGACATCGGATCAAGGGCGTAAATGGTTAAGCATCTTATTAAATACTTTCTCTGCCTGCACCAACAGCTTGATATTGATAAGTCAGCCATTTTCAGCACAATGAATCTATACACAACATTCCGGGCAATAAGCATGACAGCTTTGAATGCAAGACAGGGCTCCCTTTGTGCTCAGCTGATTATCAGCACCTGGAGAGTAATAAACATGGACATGTTTTTTATTTTGCTTTGCAGTACCCGCTGGTAATATGGGAGACATGGCTGAGTCAGACCAGAGACAGGGAGAGAGCAGTAAAAGAACACGTCACAGCCACTGCTGTTCACAAGCAATGAGCACTTGGAATCCAGAAATTAAGGCACAGTTAGTGTAAAAAGAAGAAAGGCTCCATAACACTACACCAGGATGCTCAAGCAGTGATCTTTCAGCTGTTGTAAAACTGCACCTCCGATCAGGACTATAGACCCTGGGTAAAGCAGGTGGGTTGGGCAGTGCTCTGAGAATGGAATGCTTTAAATCTGGATGCTCTAAATGCAACTCTCCTGCTACCATTACCAACTACAAATTTGAACAGAATTTTTCTGCTCTAGCAAACTAAATATCTGTACTGTAAACACATTTTGAAACTAAATGTTATAATATATATATAAAGTTATCTTTCCATCAATGTTTGGGGGCACCTCTGATAGATTATAGACAAATTCTTTCTATACCCTGCACTAAAACAGCCCTAACCTTACTGTAAATGTCAAAGAGTTGTAGTTTAACAACAGCTGCAGGATCAGTGCTTAGACATACCTGTGCAACACAGCAATCGTTAGTTTGGAAAACTTTAAAGGAATACTCCGCTTTCAACAGAAACTTAATGCACTACAGTTCGTATTTATTATTTAGCATAAATAATTAACTAAACTACATTTCCCAGCACTGTGTAGACGAGGATAATGGGAGCTGTAGACTAGTATTTTAACCTTACCTTGTATAAAAATTTGTCCCAACTATTTTACATTTAGAATAAAAGCAGAAACCATTTCAAATGCAAACATTGGAAAGACAGATTCCCCGCTGTGCTAGTTTACCTGTGAGTACAGACAAGTACAGCCATTCACACTGTACACTGGGTCTACATTTAATTGTATAAAAATAAACGGAGGCCTTTTAAAGGTTATACAATAAAGGAAGAAGAAAATAGAACATTGTTGTTCAGATGTATTTTTAAGACAAGTCTATGTGATAATGTTACATTGGGGTTCAATGAGTATCCAAAAGTCATCAAAAACATCTTTGTCTGTCAATAGATAGTGTGAGTTGGATATCAACATCATTTGGATATTCATTGCCCAGCAGTGATTTAAACGCATTGTGATTACTGTATTTAACTGCACTCACTGGTAAAATGGCTAATGCAATGCAAACGCTGATCCCATTGCAGTCCAGGTTGTATGGCACTTCAGCATTATCACAAGCTCCTTAACTGCTAGAACGTTATTTGTTCTCGTTACCTGAATAAACGTGCAGCCAGATTTATATAGTGAATAATAATATTATACAATAATATATTGTTTTATTCTATAAATTCCAGCAAACCTTTTAAAAGATAGTGGAAGCAGTAATCATTATCAAACATTTATGTAAATGGAACAAAAAAAAGTTGTTCTTTCATGTGTTCTTTTATGTTTGTACCTAAGTAAAACTGACAGTCAAAGGGGTTGTAAAGGCTGCATACAGCCACGTAATTAAGTTCACATATGATTCCATGTCTCGTACAACTAATGCCACATTATTTCACTACAGTTTTGCTCTTGACACCCGTCTCCATTTTATTTTATTATTTCCTCTAAGTCGTATTAAAAAGTGTACAGTAAGTCTTATGCTGGCTATAGATCATCCCAATATCAGGATAACATGCAATTCATTTACCAAATTGTTTTTCTATCGCCCATCTAATTATCTTCTGACATTCCCATGTTTCCCAGCCTGGACCATTAATTTTGCGATCAAATATAGACTGTAAAACGATTAACCCAGTCTATTGCCTGAACATTGTGGGAACGTCAACAAGTAATGCCATTGACTAGCGTATGGCCTGCATTACTCTTCAATCAAAATCTTCCCTGTTAAAGTACTGGCAACAGTGCTGGCATCCTTAAAGCTCCAAACTAAGGCTGATTTTCAAGTACTATACTAAGAACTGCATTGTAGGGTATTTAGGGGTCAGAGCATGGGAGTGATAATGCAAGGTAAGGCAGGGTTCAGAGCAGTTTCACTCAAATACCACATGGCTTCATGCACAGAAACATACTTGCGTTGCTGACGTTCTAATTTGCTGTTTTTAGATTAAGGAGAGGAAATATTATTAGAAATGGCAAAAAAAGAAATCTACAAAAAAAAATGCCACATTATGAGCAAACAGTCCACATGCACACTGTTCACCTGGGTGCAAGCCTCTAATTCCCCACTTCCAAGGAAAGCTATTCAACCCAATAAGATAAGATGCAGAGGCGCACTCCAATGCAAGAAGTGAATTTGTCAAATAATCACAACCTTTCATCAGGTGATGAAGAGAGCTTAGACCATCGAAACGTTGTAATTATTTGATGTGTAGTTTACAATAAATTCACTTCTTGCATTGGAATGCACCTCTGCATCTTATCGTATTGGGTTAAAATGCCACATTAACCTGAATAGGATAGGAAAATGTGTTCTTTCATTTTTTATTCCAACAAATATAACCTGAAAGTAATGTACAGCTTAAAGAGACACCAACCATTCCCGACCAACTTGCATTTATTTACACTACCTGAGGTTGCCATATTATCTGCCTCACTGACGGCCATTGCTGAAAAGGGGAATACCTCACAGTGGCAGATGGCACAGTTACAAAGATTTCATTTCATTAGGTGTCTATCATTTTGGTAGAAGTTGATGACATCAGCAGTATTGATTTCCACCACAGTCCCACTGGGACCAGGTATGTTCAGTTCTGTTTTGTTATTGTTTATGAATTTATTGAATCAGTATCCAATGAAAAGAAGGGGAACATGCCCTTAAACCTCCTCCCCTTCTGATGTCATTAGCTTCATTCTTGCCACTGGCAAGAAAGAAAGAAACAGGTCCTGAAAAATATTATTATGTATGATAATATGTCACAGAATACCTGAGCCTGCTTCTAAGGTTGTTCACTTCCCGGTTCATAGACTCCGCTGTCTCCGACACATCTTCCAGTTCTCTCTGCAGCCTGCGGCGGTTGGAGTTGGCTCGTGATGCTTCTTCTTCAGCCTCCTCCAGCTGGCGCTTCAGCTGTTTCATTCGGATATGTGCCTTCTCCAGCTAAAAGAGAACAGACTGTCAGGTACTGTTCTAGCAAATTAAGTCACTAGTTTACTCACAGCATCATGCAGAATACTTTTTTATTAGAAACTAGAGTTAAAGCACAACTGTATTGTCCAAGCTCCGCCCCACCCCAGTCTGGGATCTATCCAATGGGAAAAGGTGCTTCTTGCAGAGCGTGTCTATTCATTAGTTAGGGCCTGAACCAGAAGGGGGATGGAGCAAAAACATTATAGTTGTCCTTTTAAATAAAGTAAAGGGAAACAGTCACCAATGCCAATAAACCTACCTGTTCCTTGAACTGATCTGAATTTCTCCTTTCCTCTTCCACCTGAAGTAGCACCTCCTTCAGTCTCTTTTCCGCACGTCGTACCAGCTTGTTTGCTATGATGCGTTCCCTGTCATATTAAAGAAAACAATTTACCATAAACAACTGCACAACGTAAGTAGGAACATTGTGGCTGTTAGGCTTAGTACACACAGGATGGTTTTTCAGCCTGATTGATTGGCTGGTGCAAGATTTTGTCTAACAGCCTAACAGACAGATTTCAATGGTGGTTTCATTCAAATTGGATGAATTTGATTGGAACTATGGGTAAATATTGCGCTCTTCAATGGAGCACACTGTTTGTTTTTCAATTAGCAGACTACCAAATGGCTTATTGAGCTGTAGTCTATCAGTCGGAAAGGTAGTATCAAAATTGGTCCGTGAGTCTCCTATTGGTCTACTCTAGAAGCAGACTTAAGGCGGAACTTGGTAGAAATCTTTGGGATGGCCAAAGATTAAAAGGTCAAGGAAGCATTATCCAGGTTTCTGCATATTTGCCCCATATTAACATTTATGTGCCTTGTGCCTATTAGTTCCATTTTATGTCTGTTTTTTTCCCATTCTATTCTCTGACTTTGGACTCACTTTGACTCCTGCTCCATTTGCTCTTCCAGTTGAGCAATCTTGGCCTCCAGGGAAGCGATTGCGATCTTGTACTTTGACCTAATGGTGGAATCCAATTCATTTAACTTCACTTTAAGCTCCTTGTTTTGCCTTTCCATTTGCTGTCGAGCATTTTCAGCCTTCAATGAAAAGCTTCTTTCACCTGCCAACTCTGCTGTTATTGTCTCCACCTAATGATGAAAAGCAACCTTAATCAATGCAAGGGATAGAGATGAAGAAAAGGGGAAGCCTGGATTCACCTGACATAATGGCTGTGCAGACAATCATACAGCCTGTGTGAAGGTCCTTAAAAGAAGTTTGCATTCTAAAGTTCATGTTATTCCCCATGTAATGAGCATGCTATACTTCTAACATTAAAAACAACAATCTGACCACAGACTCTCTTCCTGTTTCCCATGGCTCTTTGCAACTGGTGCTATTAGCCCGTATTCAAGTCAATGGGGCTAGTGCCAAATGAAGTTTTAATCAGCCAACAGTAGCATGGGGTAAAGAGGATGAACAACTGCCCCAATGAAATACAATTCTTGGTAAAAATATAAACATAGCATTTCAGGTCCTCCTTACATAAAAAAACACATTAACTTTAGTTCTCCTTTAACATCATATGCTAAATCTCTACCAACACCATCCAAGATGTTATCATTACAAATCATAGCACTTTAACTGTCGGATTTCTCTAGTTCTGCCCTAGGATCAAAGGAATCTAATATACCACACATTGATTATTGTCAACCAGATCTCATGGTAGACTTACCTGCAGTGTGGATTTCCTGTATCGGTCATTCAGAAGCTCCATATTACTTTGCTCTTCATCAATATCCTCTTCCAGTTGTGTGATACGGGCCTCCAGGGCTCGCTTCTCATCCAAGAGAGCAGATCTACAGATACCAATATTGCAATTAACCTGGGTCCCACTTTTCCTGAATACATATCAAACAGACTCACTAATTACCCTAACGCTGGAAAGCTAAAGATAATTATGGATCATTACAGTTTATTACACACACAGAATGTACATTATCCTAATATCTGCACGTATAAGTGAAGCTACAACTTTGTCACAACAGAGGCAGTCTTCATAGACAGCAATAGAAAAGCGTCAAGGATGTTCTTTGGACAAGCTACAGGTAACACACTGACAACCAGCCAGACATTGAGAACGGTGCAATGAAATACGTGCATACATGTCAGTAGTCCCTTACCTAGGGGTGTCTGCCATATTTAATAGGAGATTCCAGGACCCCTTTAGTTTGTCTCTCTAATATTTTTTCTAGTTTAAACATAGAAACTGCTTATTTATAGAAATTGATTTGTACCTGAAGATAAAACTGGCAGAGTTCACTTACTGCCCTAATAGACAAGGTCAACACTGACCAATGTAAATTAGTAAAAGGAGAACAATCATTAAAAATAAAATAAATATTTGGCAACAATGGGATAAGGAACAGACAAAGGCTTCTACTGCATTAAAATGGCTGTTTAAACTGTGCTCCTTTAACAAGTATGTCCTTACTTGCCACTGACTCCATTAGCAAGCTCGTCTGCTAAGTCATCTCTCTCCTGTTGAGCCTGTCTCTTTGCACGTTCAGCTGCTGCCAATTCCTAGAACAAAATCAGCCAATAAACATTTGAATAGACAGTGCCACCACTATGGAATTCTAAAGAGAACATTCAGCTGTATCTCTGCATGGGGCCTGCTCCTGGGGATTGGGCCATCACATTTCCACAGCTTACACTATATTTTTTACTATGGTCTTAACATACCAGAGTGAATTTGCTTCATTTATCATTAGTACAGAGTATAAATATGACAAATAATTATTGGCTATGATCACGCAAGCTGTCATGGCAGGTTTCTATCCCAGTGTCCTGATTGGTTCTATAAAAGAAGGTACTTTACCAGAACAAAACCAATTTCATGTGCTGGAACCTTTAAAAGGACATTATTAAAGGAATAATGATGCCCTGGATCTTCTTGGATAATTATTACTTTAAATTCTATTTGGTTGGAAATATTATACACTGAATATTGAATTTTAATATTGAAGTCTTGCTGGAGCAACAAAGCAATGCCAATGTGACATGATGTTCCTCTATAAGATGAATAGACAAACTAATCTAATCTAATGTCTGCCAAGTGTGTGGCCAACATTAAATACATCAACTTCATTATCAGTTGCCAAAGCTGTAAAGTAAATAAATTGTTGATTGCTCCCCGATTGTAATATTGTTTACCTTACTAAAGCTGGGTGCACACAGTCCCGATAAAGCGCCAATACCGTCAGAGTCAGCGCTTTATCCTGTGTAGCACATTTCCGAACGATCGCAAGGTCCCTGAATGTTCCCATCAACCTCACATTCGTTTGGAAGTGACAGAATTTTTCCCTCGGCTACGGATGTCTCCCTGTACTGAAGAATGGGGGAGTTGCCCGCAGTTGTGCAACTCCCTATGCTGTGTATAGGGAGAATGCTCGGGACTGATCTTACAAATCCTGTCTGTCATCTTTCAAAGATCTGTGCAGTGTGTACCCAGCTTAAGAATGACAAAGTTTCTTTAGGTGGCAATCTGTAAAGTGTAGAATCAATAATTTATTGTGAACAACACATGACGTTTCGGGACAGCAATGTCCCTTCCTCAGGTATCTGAGGAAGGGACATTGCTGTCCCGAAACGTCGTGTGTTGTTCACAATAAATTATTGATTCTACACTTATAGTGTGCTCCCTCGTTTGCATCTTTGTTCTGGAATTATTCAAGCTCGTGGAGGCGAGAGCTGAGGGATAGCACCTATCGCTTGTCTGGCAGCAAGCCAACAGCAGTGTGCTAGAGTGTTCCTGAACTGTATTGCCAATCTGTAAAGTGCAACTGTGTCCTCAACTTAAAGGGACAATTCAGTGGAAATGATCAATATTTGTTAAATTGTTAGTTTGTGTAATGCCTTCTTAGTTATTCTACATATTCTTTCCCATTTTGAAAAATCAGTTGATTTCATACCCTTTGCTGCTCCCTGCTGTTAACATTAGTTAACAGTGAGTTGACATTTCAGGTTCTAACGGTCCTCCTTCTTCCCAGAATGCACCACATCCTTGGAATGTTCCTAACAGTAATTTCTACTGATTGGCTGTTGGATGGGTCAAAGATGCTCAGATCTCTACTGAGCAACTGAATCAACCCAGGGGCTGGGTCAAGGGCAAAACCATAACGGTCTCTACTAGGGGTCCTGCAAACAGGAAGTTAGTATTTCGGTTGCATATTCAGCAAAATGCTGAATTGACAGATTAAGGTCATTGAGATGAAAAAATACTGCTCTTTTTTCTGAAAAGTACATGTATTGGCACTGAACTTCCCCTTTAAGATGCCCATACATTGAACTCACCTCAAAACCACAACATTTAATAAACCGTCTTTACCGAATCTAAGGTGAAGTCATAGCTTCTCAGTGCCTTCAAGATGATGACAACTACTTCTCCTAGCCATAGTCTGCTTGGGGATGCTTTGTTAGAGCAATAACAGACTTTCATGTGACAGGGCTGATTTTCCCACAGTTCATCACAAGAAGCCACAAACATTCCGTTTCATGATTATATTAACAGACCTCTTGCAGTTGAAGCAGCTCAGCCTCCAGACTCTTCAGTCTCTTCTCATTGTCCTTGGACTGACTGAAAATCTCATCCCTTGCTGCCCTGGTCTCCTCTACTTCACGCCACACTTCTTTCAGTTGGAGCTGAAATATAAGAGATATTTAATAGTGGGTTTACACATAAGAGTAATAATAAACTTAATGGGTAAATCGCTTCCCTCCGACTTTAGATTCCATACATAATAATAGAAATTAAAGGACAATTAACTCCTAAAAACAACCTTGTTGAAGTTGATTCTCTACGTCAGGGATGTCGAACTGGCAACACATCAGGTGTCTGCATACTAAAACTCCAAGCATTCCCTGGCTGCACTCTGCAGATAGGGAATGCTGGGAGTTGTAGTTTGCAAACTTATAAACTGAAATTACTGGAATAAAGTTTCAAATATTGAAATTCCAGTTATCATTACAGTAGGTGAGAACTCATCACGTGTTAGGTTGTTCGATTTAATGGACATTTCAATGTTAACTCCGTGGTTATGGAATTGAACAGACAAGAACTAGCACCTTTTAAAAAGATGTCCCTTAATTCAGTGCATACAAACACAATACACAAAGTGGCCATACACATGCGATTACGATCAGATCCAAATGTGTATGGCTGCCATAAGAGCAGTAAATCTTTTAATAGATGTTGCTTATACACTCTTTGGTGCCTATGCGATTTGTCATTTCTGGAATTGCAGAATCTTCTCTCTTCTTAACTATTTGATCCCCCTAGTGGCCAGAAAAATATCCAAAATAAGATAAAGTACCTTAGCTCAGCTTTGCACCAAATAAGCTCAACTGCTGCTAGTCAAACTTGGATCCTACTGAAGGTGAGGACTAATTACGTGGAAAGTTGTTGTTAGGTTCTAATTACTAATTATCTCCTTATGGCCACACTTTATGATGCTTGTGGGCAATGCTCTCCCTGCATGTTGCATGTACATTATAGTTCCTGTAGTCACCACTCATGGTGCATGTACTATCAGGAAGCCACAGGTGCTCTGGCAAGGCTGTGCAACTCTGGGTGAATTTTACATCACAATCTTGCTCTTACTTATTGTATTTTAATACTGTACAGCGCTGCCCCCAAGTGGCGCAATATAAATAAACATGTACATACATAATAGTGCAGTGGCTCTGGGTGAATTCCCCTGAAACATTTTAGCCTATAAATATAGCAGTTCAGGCCACCCCTTATAAGAGATTTTTTACAAATTCTACAGACTATTTTTAATATATATATTTTTGCCCAATCACACACCTCCCCAACCATTCCTCCATTCTTACTAACTGCCCCAGTTTCCCCCCTAATCTTTCCTGTCAGACCCAACACTGGACAGTTTAAAGAGCATGTCTACTCCCATTAGCCCCATTGCTAATTAGGTTAAGGGCTTATTGAAACAAGTAATTCCTACAGGACTCTGCCAGTCTCCTTCCTGGTAGCAGCCATCAGTCGTGGCTGTGACAGTGCCATCACGGCCAATGACTTACTTCTTCTTCCTGGTGCACCTCCTCTGCGGGTGAATGAGCATAAAGAGCTTAAAAAGAGCGAGAATGCACCAGTCCTGTGCTGGCGGATGCCAGGATGAATAACTTGCTTCTGGGACAAAGTACGGGGAGTTAGGAATGTCCCTAAAGTAATTATCAATGGGGCTGGGAGGGGGGAATGGTCCTTTATAAAAATTAATATGATCCCTCTTTACCTGTAGTTTTTTGAGCTGTTTAACAGCTTCTTCGCGTCCTTTGTTGGCATTATCAATCTGACTCTCCATATCCTGAAGGTCCATTTCCAGTTTTTTCTTGGCTGCAAGAATCTGAGATTTTTGCTTCCTTTCTTCATCCAACTCCACTTCCATCTCTCGTACCTTCATAAGGAGAAGCAGAAGCACAGAGAGGCTAAACACACAAATTAATATACAAAAGCAAACGACAATACAGTTAATTTTTGCCAGTCAAGCGAATTTTCAAGCCATGTCAAGTCAGGTTTTATCATCATTTAGATTGGATAGGGCAGGGATCTTCAACCTTAGGGCCTCCAGATGTTTTCTAAAACTCCCAGCAAGGGAACATCTGAAGGTCCAAAGGTTTGAGATCCCTGGCATAGGATTTTTACATAACTCACCTGTTTAAAGAGTAGCTTTTTCTTTTCATCATTGGAGTCATCTCTGTTTTGGAGGTCCCTTTCAAACTGAGATTTCATTGCCTGCATATTGACTTCTAGGCGGAGTTTTCCATCTTCAATGGCCTGAAGCTCATCTTCTAGCTCCTCAATCTGGGCTTTCATTTCTTGAACTTGCTGTTCCAATGCTCGTTTAGACTTTTCCAGCTCGTGAACCTAGAAAACACAGAATTAAATAACCAACTTTCCCTTTCTATGCACGCCTGTTGATATTTGCCAATACCGAAGCTATAAATACATCTAGGACTTTTAGGCTCTTACACTCTTTCCAACATCATCTTTGGAGCTAACAAGATCATCCATTTCTGCTCTTATCTGCTTGTTCAGCCTGTCAAACTCATCTTTTTGATCCAAGGCTTCTTCCAGAGCTCGACTTAGAGACAGAGCCTTTGTTTCCTTCTCTCGAGCCTCTGCTTCTGCACGATCGCGTTCTTCTGCATAGCGTGAAGAGATGTTCTTTTCTTCTGCAAGCATCTGTATTAAAAAGTTTTTTTAAAAAATGAACCCTCCAAATGCCTAGTTGATCATGTTTTCATAAAAAAAAGACACTTTAAAGCACCATAAGGATATCAGAGATAAAACTATATACCAAACTAATATAATGTATTGAAAACTTACAAGTGTAAACTATATCAAGAAGATTCCATATTTCTCCTGACAATTCCTTTGAAAAAACACTTTTTGGTTCTCTAACCATACAAAAATACATTTTTAAACATATTATTCTATTAAACTGAAGGAGCTCAGAGAACACAACAAGGAAGTCTAATATTTCCATGTTTTATGCAGCTCAGCTGTGTCACAAGCCTGCACATGACATCCTCAAGGACACAGGCTGGTCTCACTGGCATTGCACGCAGGACACATTATTTTACTGAAATTGTGTCCTCATGGACAATATATATAATAATGTACGGTGTAAATTTCATTAAAAATGAAGGAAAATTTAATTATTTATATTTAAATCACCTGGTCAAATTTCTTCTGTTTCTTTTCTAAGTTTGAAACAATTTGACGCTGGTGATCCAAATCCACAATCAGATCATCCAGCTCCTGCTGTAAGCGATTCTTTGTTTTTTCTAGCTTATCATTGGTTTGGTGTTTTTCATCAAATCGTTGGTGCAGCAGTTCTATTTCTTTGGCCATTTTCTTCTTGGTTTCTTCCATGGTTTCCACCAAACCACTGTGATCCTCCATCTTCTTTCTAGACTCAAGAAGCTGCAGTCAAGTTAAAACAAACTATACTTTAGATAATGATTCTAATCGTGTGGCCTCCAGATACAGCATTATCCTGGTGCAACTGTCAGGACACAATTTGTAGAAAATACTTTTGTTCTATTCTGCACGTAAGTGGTGTCTTAAAGGAACTGCACACTGAAAATATTACTTCTCATTTCAGTCTATAAATGAATACATGTAAGCAGCACTTACTTACGGATGTGTTTGTGCTGCTGCATTACTTCAACGATCCAGTACTTGTTTTGCTCAAGCTCAGTCCCCTAGTCCCCCAGCCCCCTACCAGACTATCTGACTCTCTGTGAGCGCAAGCATGCTCAGTAATCCCTATGAGGCAGCATTGTGAGAGGGAATTTCCCACCATCACGTACCAACTGTCACAATTCCAGCTACAGCAAAACTATACATAACAGAAGAGTTTATGATACTATGGCACTTGATTGACAGCTGAAATGTAAGAAGTTTCATACTAGAAATCCAAAGAAATAGGGGACAGATCAACAACATTAGTATTTAATGTTAATGGCAAAATGATTGTCCCAGATTGTCACATTGTAGGACCCTCTGCAGGTATGACACATAATGTATAGCCTGCATCAGGCTTCCAGCATCCAACTGTAATTTGAAAGAATCAGGGCTGGCATCTCTTTAAAGAAATTCTAATGATAAAAATTCAATGGTGGATTGTAACCTGTTGCTGCAGAGCCTGTATCTGGCGGCTCAGTTGGCTCTTAGCAGCTTCTTCTTCCTCTAAATTCTCCATAAGGCTATTTTTCTCTTCTTCCAACTGTCTAGCCCGAGAGCTCATAATTAATTTCTGCCTTGTTTCCTCTTGCAGTAACTCCTGCAATCACATGGGAAGCACAGTTAGCAGGAATAACATTTTATAAGTAACATTGGAACATTGGAATATACACTAATGCTGAGGATGATGGGTTACCTGGGTATCCTGCATTTGTGACTGCACCGCGGATAAGTCTTTGGTTAGTTTGATTGTCTTGCTTTCTGTTGAGCCGAGTGTACCAGATACACCTTCCAATTCTAACTGTTAACAGAAACATAAATATGCTGTGTTTAAGATCTAGATTTAATTTTGCATTTCCCATAAAGCTCCACCCAGTGCCAGTGGCGTAACAAGGAATCACCAGGCTCCCCCAGCAAAACTAAGATGGGGCTCACAGAGTCGGGGAGTCAAGAAAATCATTGGATGTGGCAATAATGTCTGATGTTGCTTTATTTTGGTGCCAAAGACAAGGGAGACCTAACTGCTGGTCCATTATTATTACCTGGAGCTTGTGCAGTTTATCCACTAGTTCAGCCTTGACCTTTTCTCCTTCACCAACACGAATCTGAAGGTCCGACACTTGCACCTCCAGTTTCTTCCTCCGCTGTTCTGAGTCCTGTTTGGCTGCTTGTAGGCTCTTTACTTCCTTAACAAGGTCAACATTCTCACTCTCCAGGGTTTGCTTCACCTTCTCCAGATTCCCTTTGAACTGGTGAATAAAAAAGAAAAATCCATTAAGATTTGGGGCTTAAATTTCTACCTTAGTATAAAGGAACTAATACTCCTCCTCCATCAGCTTAACAGTAGTCCTACTCTTCCCCCCATCAGCCCCCTTCTCTATTATATGTGCATAGGTGCCTACATTAGAAATGGTTGGGACTGTTGTGGAAGCAGCTTTACTGGCTGAACATCAATATAGCCTTTACAAGTAAAATCGGGGTGTAGGAGTACTACTACTACAGGGTGTAGAGGAACATACTTACAAAATTAAGTTACGTGCCCCTTAAAAATAATTATTAGCAGCTTACCCTGCGGGCCTGTTCAAGCTGTTCAGATAATTCTTCCACCACCTGACCATGTCTGTGACGTATCTCAGCTACTTGAGCATCATGGACTTTAGCCTCTTCCTCTATTGTCTTTTTCAGGTCCGTCACCTCTAGTTCCCGCTTTGTCCTAAAACCGAAATTTAACTATAAATTCCAAATAAGTGTTTACAACAAGAACTTCAGATTAATTTATTTATTCCTATTTGTGTATAAAATAATTTTTTCTTGCACTTACCTGAGCTCTTGCTGTGCTGCGGTCGAGTCCAGAGTGTCTTCGAGCTCCGTTTTCAGTGCCTCTAATTCCTCCCCAAGGTCCCGGCGCTGTTTCTCTGCCTTCGTGCGTGATGCCTTTTCTGACTCCAGGTCTTCGTGGAGCTCGGCGATCTGTGATTGGAGCTCTCTAAGCTGCTTCAGCAAATTGTTTTTTTGGCCAATTTCCTCATCAATTCTAAAACCAGATATGTACATGTGTTTAGCAGTTGTGGAGTGAGGGGCAGACAGTGGTCACTAAATGATGCCAATAGCTATGAACATTGATTACCAGTTTAAGAAGCAAAACATTTTGTCCAACTAGGGATATGTAGCTAGTAGTTAACAGACCAGTGCAGTGCATCATAACTATTTCTAATGCCAGGCCTCTGCACAGTACAGTGCATTAAAATTTAGCTTGGATTTGCAAAAGAACAGGAGGCAGAAAATACAGCCCCATGCAAGTTGCTCAGTATGTGGGAACTAGAAGCAGAATGATTCCATTCACTATAACAGTCGTTAGAGCTATGTACCTGGCGAGAGCAGCCTGAAGTTCTTCTTCCTTACGGGCCAATTGTTGTTTTAGTTCCTCAATTTGCTGCTGTAACTCTAAAAGCTGATCCTGTAAATCTGTAGTCTCCCCATCCAACTTCCGCTTCATCTTCTCCATCTCCTGCCTCGCTTTCTCTTCCTTTTTAAGGCGATCTAAAATGGAGGTTAGAAATCAAAATGTAAGGAATCTTTCTGAGAGACACTTGTCGGATTTCCCGCCAACATTCCTTGGATGTTTATCGATTCAAATATGGCAAATTCTGCATTATCAGTTAAAGTAGGTGATACGATAAGGGTACATGTCACCACCTGCTGTATCATTTACAAACAGGCCTTTCAAGGGAAAGGTAAAGAGGTTTGGGGTTCATGTGTTTTCAGACATTACTGCAGTTTTTACATCCATGCTGTGCTGTTTCCTACCCCCTGCTGTGTGAGAATATGCAATACCATGTATTATATATATTAAATATATTATTATTATTATGTCATAACCGTTCTTCTCCCTGCTGTGCTCCACACCGGTGAAGATATGCACCGTATATACTCGAGTATAAGCCGACCCGAGTATTAGCCGAGGTACCTATTTTGCCTCCAAAATCAGAAAAAAAGATTGACTCGAGTATAAGCCGATAGACATTATGACCTTCTATATTGTTTTAGGGCATTAGTTGCCCTTTGAATGTACAGTAATCCCATACAGTAACCCCAATACCTTTCCACTGTAAATGTTTGGAAACTACAACTCCCAGCATGCTTTAGTCACTGGTATTGGGGGTAACTGTATGTCACACTGTCCCCCACACTAGCGCCCCCCACTTCAGTGTTCACTTACCAGTCTTCACTCTTCACCTCTCTGCATGCTGCCGCTACCTCTCTGCATGCTGCCGCTACCTCTGTGCAGAGCCAGCAGTTCTCAGTGCTGCTTCACGGCTGCGCAATGACGTCATCCCGCCAGCGTGCGCAATGACATCATCGCGCACCCATGAAGTACTACTGGGAACTGCCGGTTTTCCTTCCCGACTCGCGGCTGCTTCTGGAATTAAGGTAAGTTTGCTATTGACTCGAGTATAAGCCGAGGCAAGGTTTTTAGGTTGATTTTTAAACCTAAAAACCTCGGCTTATACTCAAGTATATACGGTACAAAATGTTTATGCTTTCGTCAGTGGCTAACACTGTACAATTCCCTACTCTTACCTGCAACATCAATTCTAGCAATTGTGGATACAACTGTTTTTTCTAGTTCTGGATTTTCATTGTTAATAAAAAAAGTAAACGGTAAAATTGCTGTTTGCAGAAAGCAGGGAATATACTATGTATGAGATTTGTTGTTTTAATTAATACTTAATCAAGTTTTGTACTTTTGTACTGTTAACATCTGTAAAGCAGATCTATTTTAGATTTGTCAGTTTTCAGAAATGAAATGGATTCTGTAATTATCCTGGAAGAAAGCTGTAACTTGTGCCTCTAAAAAGCTAATCAATCAAAAATCAGTTCAAGGGTAGTTTACTTTCAATCAATATTAAGGCCTAAAGTCTAGACCATTAATTGGACCAAGGCAATTATATATTGATAACTACTCCTAGGTTTTTTTTTTTATAGTGAGAACAGTAAAACTGTCGTTTCTTCAGAAGTTTGTTGTGGTAATGGACAAGTTCATTAAATAGCTTTAAAAGTGGGCTAGGATAAGGTTTTTTTACAACAAAAAAATACTCAAAATTACTGGTATTAATACATATAGTTCTAGTTGAACCAGGCATCCTTTCTGATTGCCATTTGGAGTTTGCAAGGGAATTCACCCCCTTCCTCTGGATCAACTGTTAGTAGGGTAATTATTAGTAGGCTATGAAGTTTCAGTTCTAATTTCTTTTCCAATTATGATATTCTGTACATTATCACAATACATTTTAAATGAAAAACACTCTGATGAGTTGAAATGCAGACTTAAAAAATGAGGACAACTCACAATCTCTTAATTTCAGGGGCTCCAACGTAATTGGACAAGTTAAATGCTGAAAATAAAATGTTCATTTCTAATACTTGTTAAAAACCCTTTGCTGACAATGACAGCGCTGAAGTCTTCAACTCATGGACATAACTAGATGCAGGCTTTTACTGAGCAGTTTCCAATGCCGTTTGTTTGTGATCCTTTCTGTCTATATATCCAAAGTTTAGTCTTCTACAAGTTAAAAGCAAATTTGGGTTTAGATCAGGTGACTGATTCAGCCATTCAAGAATCTTCCACTTCTTTGCTTTAATAAACTCCTGGGTGCTTTGGCTGTATGTTTGGGTCTACCGTTATATACTCGAGTATAAACCGACCGAGTATAACCGAGGTACACAATTTCAGCTAAAAATCCTAATAAAAGTTGTTGACTCGAGTAAAACCGAGGGGTAGAAACTTGGCATTCAAGATGTTTGGAAACTACAACTCCCAGCATGCTTTATTAGCAGGGAGTTGTAGTTTCCAAACATCTTGAATGCCAAGTGAGGGTGGCATTCAAGATAGATAGATAGATAGATAGATAGATAGCAGAGATTAGATAGATAGATAGATGAATGGTAGAGGATAGATAGATAGATAGAATGGCAGAGATGTAGATTAGATAGATAGAATTAGAGTTAGATAGATTTCAGTTTGTACCTCAGTGGGCTCTTCTCCATCCAGGAACTGTGGGCTCTCCCTCCATCCAAGGGTTCCTGTGTGCCAGGGACTGTGTGCCAGCATTGAAGGTTGCTCTTGAAGGTACCGGTAAGCATTGAGGTTGCTGCATTCCGGACATCCGCTCGCTCATTCCTTGAGGCGCGCGCGGGGTGAACCGTCAATGACCGGCGCCGGGCAGTGACGTCAGGCCGGCGCGCCAGTACAGAGAAAGATCGTACGGCTGCCGGAATGCTCAGGTAAGCTGTTGACTCGAGTATAAACCGAGTCCGAGTTTTCAGGCTGATTTTTCAGCCTGAAAAACTCTGTTTATACTCGAGTATATACGGTATTTGTATTGTGAAACGCCACTCAATTTGACTGCATTTATCTGGATTTGAGCAGGCAACTCGGAATTCATTTGGTTGCTTCGTTCCTGTGTCATATCAATAAACACTAGTATCCCAGTACTGGCATCCATGCACGACCAAGCCATCACACTGCATCCACCATGTTTTACAGTATGTGGTATGCTTTGGATAATGAGCTGTTCCATGCCTTCTACAAAATATGCTTTCTTGCTTTTATCTGTCCAAAGAATGTTTTTCCAGAACTGCTCTGGCTTTTTTACATGTTCTTTAGCAAAGTCCAATCTAGCCTTCCTATACTTGAGGCTTATAGGTGTCTAACACCTTGCAGTGTACCCTCCGTATTTACTTTAAAGTAGTCTTCTCTTTATGGTAGACTTGGATATCACTCAGTTGGCTGTGGTGAAGGGGTTTCTGTATCTGCGATCATCCATGACTGTTGTCTTCCATGGACATCCAGTTCTTTTTGCGTTATTGAGTTCACCAGTGCTTTCTTTTTTTCTCAGGGTGTAGATTTTGCCACTCGTTCTATTGTAGCAATTTATCAAATTTTTTTTTCTGTTTTTGCAGCTTAAAGACAGCTTCTTGTTCTGTTCACAACAACATTTGCCACATGCAAGAGCCACACCTCAAATCAACTCTAGGTCTTTTATCTCCTTAATTGATAATGACTTAACAACAGACTTGCCCACACCTGCCCATGAAATAGCCTTTGAGTCAATTGAAAAAATCTTGCAAGGTCGAGCTTTGGGGGGTTCTTAACACAATATAAAAACTTTTAGGGGGGTGGACATACCCTTTAAAGCTGAAAGTCTGCACTTCAACTGCATCTGCAAGTTGTTTCATTTAAAAATCATTGTGGTAATGTACAGAACCAAAATTAGAAAAAGTGTGCAAAAATTTATGGACCTTACTGTATATGTCCAGCATTGTATTGAATAGACAGAGCACCAGCATTGCCCCAATAGACAGAACACATTTACAAACATACAACAAGCTGTATCTCTCCCTTTTCTGTGGCTGCGGAGTGATTTATGAAATTAACCTGTGGGTACTAAAATGGTCAGCTCACCTAATCCACCATAGCTGGGTAAACCCCCAGCTAAATGTCACTGCACATGCTCTGTAATGCTAAACTAATCAAAACAAGGAAGTTGTAGCCTTGCTTCCTAGAAGCTGACTGCCAATCACATAACAGCATAGGGATCCTCCCTCTCCCTGACACTGCCGGGATTTCAGTTTTGTGTTTTTAAACACATTCGTTCGCAAGTGTGATGCGCATAAAAGACACGTCAGGACATGTCTGCTAACTTGCCTTTTTTTCCATTGGCAAAGATCAATACTTAGGTGATCAGAACTTATTACCTAATATTGATCTGTAGCACAAGCAAACAAGGGTTGATGGAAGCGCACACCGTTTGTCAGAAAATTTCTGTTTTATTGCATCACACAAACAAACGTTTCGAGAACGCTATGTCTCCTTCATCAGTTACACCTGATGAAGGAGACATAGCGTTCTCCGAAACGTTGTGTGTTTGTGTGAGCATAAAACAGAAATTTTCTGACAAACGGTGTGCGCTTCCATCAACCCTTGTTGCTTGTGCTATAGCGTGTAAGTCCTTGGGGTGAGAGGACGGGAAGCAGCAACTGAAGCATACTGGCACATTGCCTGAAGGAGTGCCTAGGCCCACATCTACTACATACGGACTAATATGATCTGTGCCTTTAAATTTTTTCTAAGTCTTAAACTAACAAAGATTTAAAAAAATCTCTATTTGTGAATGGATCTCTTTGATCCATTCACAAATACTATATAGTAAGCTGGTGTTTAGTTTAACAAAGCATTGGTAGGCCTCATTTGGAATGCAGTGCAATTTTGGAATCCTGGGTACAAAAAGGACATCTTGAAATGGAAAGGGTTCAGAGAAGGGAAACTAAATTTAATAAGGGGATTGGGGGAGCTTGATATATGAAGAGAGACTGGAAAAGTTACAATTATGTACGCTGGAGAAAAGGCGCTTGCGTGGGGATATGATTAGTGTATAATACATTAACGGGCCATCAATAAACTATCTGGGGCATTGTTCACCAATGAACATGTCAAAGGACTCCCCTTAAGACTTGAAGAAAAAAAAAAGGTTTAGGCTTCAAGCTCGGAAAGGGTTTTTCACTGTGAGAACGGTAAAGCTATGGAACTGTCTTCCAGTGGACGTTGTAATGGCAGGTTCATTGGTCAGTTTCAAAAAAAAGCTGGATGAGTTTCTGCAAACAAGGAATGTTGCAAGTTACTGTGACAACCAGGGCTGGGGTTTTTTTTTTTTTTGTGAGTGCTCTCAGCTAAATTTTACAAGGAGAGCCAATGATGCCTGCACTTTTTTGTGCAGCCCCTAGCAACTCTGCCACCCTAGGCCGTGGCCTAGTGGTAAATTCAGCCCTGCCTGTCAGATTACATAGTAGAGAAGCGAACTTTTGGGTAAGTAGCTTACCTTCTCTCCTGGCTCCTGCAGGTTTTATTGAAGGAAGAGGGGACACACTGCACAGTATATTTACTGCAACATGTTTTGGACTAACAGAGTCCTTTTTCTTTGGAAAAAGTACTCTGTTAGGTCAAGGCCACACTAGCGTGTTTTCGATGCGATTGAGCATTCTATTTTTCCAATCATTGCAATTGCAGCAGTGCACCGAAAACGCACCTTTCTGGATGCATTGCGTTTGCGCAAGCTTTTTTCATTAGAGATAGAAAAATGCATGCAGAACGCAAATCGCATTTGCATGCGTTTTTGTATTTCTAATGAAAAAAACGCATGCACAAACGCAACAAAATTGCACACAATCGCATGAGATTGCACTTGCAGCACAGTCCGAAACATGTTGCAATTAACAGCACGTGTTGCAGTAAATATACTGTACGGCGTCCTCTTCTTTACAATATTTGTATAGAATTGTCTTGGTCACTGCTGGGTTGCGGAGCTGTTGGAAGGTCAGGACCCCCAAAATATACCTGGTACATCAGATGACACTCTATTGTGTGAATACAAGATAACTTCTTACTATGTTTATTTGATTCCTCCATAGCCTAGCTGTTAAATATTCCATTAATGCAGCATGTCTTGAATTAGGAGAAATAGGTTGTATTTGTATTTGCCTGTGCCAGATTAGATTATTTACCCTGACCAATAAACATGAATTTAGTATAAGAGACATTATAGTGTGTTATGTTTATTTAAGCGTGGGGCATGTGTGCAGTGCCTTTGTAGGAATCCCTTTTTTCTTCTATACCAGTAAAACCCCAATTCTCAAAATAATCGCAAATCCAAGAATGGCATTCACTTGCTGTTTTCTCTGTTTTCTGATGAAAAATCATGGAGGATGGAGTGTCCATGCCGTGGCGTGGGCGGCGGTTGTGATGTGCACACACAGGCATTAGGTGGTTGTGGTGTGCTCATGCAGGTGCAGTGCGTCTGTGCATGATTTAACCCTTTTTTTAGTATATAGGATACTTTAAAGGGCATGTCTACCCTTTAATGAAAATTTGCTCTCATCTCTGTTATCTGCCCCCAACCCCAACTGATATATTCAGCACTTTATTAGATGTATTATTAACCAGATATTTAAGTCTAATTATTGCTTCCATTCTGGCAGAGTAAGCTGGCTCTTCCCTCCCTGCAGTCAATTAAGGCTGTAATTGCTGACATCACAACCATTGTTTGCACTCTGCACATGCTCAAGCTTCTTAAAAGCTCATTGAGCAAAGGGAGGAGGCAGATACATTTGCCAGCACAGAACCGAACTGACCATTAAATATCTGGTTACAAATGCATGTAATAAACTGTTAAGAATAGCAGTTTTCATTTTGGGCAGATAACTGACAAGTCACCAGCTAATTGTTATAAAGGGCATCGATACTGTAAAGAACAAGTAGCGGCAGAATGAAAGTGCCTCAAATAACTAGTAAAAGGCACTTACTTTGGTGTCTGTGTATGATTTATAACTCCAGTAATATGCCCTGTTTCTCTGCACGTGAGGGTATCTTCAATCCTAGTCCCAGACTTGGATTTCAGACAAGCGTTCCTATTGGTCGGGAGGCATGGCTACAGCTGGACTCGTCTTTTTCAAGTTACTTTGAGCTGCAATGTCTTGTTGCTAAGAAACACTGTCAGGAGGGAGCACAAAAAAAACCTGGAAGTGCAGAGGGATTTACGGCCACACTGAACTTACTGTAGCTTATATAGGAAGGAATGTAAGGAAGTGCGGTGCTTGTTGAAATAGTGCTTTACTGACTAACATCAAAGACTGTCTGGTTAGTCGGCGCTCGGAACATCGCTACCTGGCAATTTTCTATTCCGGCATTTTTAACGCCAGCTATTAGCTGGCGTTGAAAGTGCCGCAATAAAATGGCGATTTCGGCATATAACATCGCTTGCGGCAGCTGCGCTGTTAACTTTCGCGTTAGCCAAGCAGCCGCCGCAAGGAAGGAGTTAAAGTCCCGTTGGTGCATTGCCCTGTAAGAGGGTTGCAGGGAGGGAGCGGAGGTCAGACAGTGGGTGGTAAATCACATTCTGTGCCTGCTTGCAGTCCATAGCAGCACTCTTGTGAGTCTCGTTGTCTATATTATTTCAGTCACCAAATGTCTCATTTAGGGCTGATAGCCTGATAAACTTTCTAAGGGTATATGTGTGTATCTATACAAATGAACTCCAATGAACACCTGTGAAAACCAAAAGCTTAACGCAAATAGCAATAATTTTAAATGTGAATTATATTGTCTTTTGTGTTTTGTATGGATTATTATATAGTAACAAAGCTTTTTACAGGGAGATGCTGTATAGCCTGCTACACTTAGTACTGGTCTAATTTTATACAAACCAGCAGTTATATGGGCTTAGCATGGGTTAAGTAGTGATAACTTGCCAGGCAACTCATTTGCAAAGGTTCATTAATTCTACAATTCATACAGACCAGATAGACAGACTTTTTGCCTGGAAAGTACACTACACTTCTATAAATATCAGAAAAACATTAAAGCACATGTCGACAATATTTTATCCCTATAAACATGCCAGACATTTAAACCTCTTCATATCAAACTCTTGTTATAAACAGCTTAGTAGGTATATGTTGCCATATTGATCACCACAAACTATTTAAAACTGCACTTCATTTTTTTTTTTTAAATGTGATGAGAGGCAAGTGACTGCACCATTGCAAATGAAAAGTTGAGTGAGGTTCCCTATCATTGCTATGGAAACGTTTAGTGAAGTTCCCTATAACGTCTGCTGCAGACAAGAACAATTTGAGTAAAGTTCCCTATCAGGTCCGCTGCAGATGATATCAAGTTGAGTGAAGTTATCTAGCAGGTCCACTGCAGCCATGACCAAATCGAGTTAAGTTCCCCATCAGGTCCGCTGCAGACAAGACCAAGTTGAGTGAAGTTCCCTATCAGGTTTATTTGGAAACATTAATGTTAACTGATTGATACCATTGTTCCACTCACTCAGCTGGATTTTTTAAAAAAACAAACAATAGTTTATTAAAGTATTCTCACATCAACACATACTGTATATGTACAGTGTGTGTGTATATATACACACTCACATACTGTGCATACTCATATATACATATTCATACACACACTGACATACTGTACATACCCACACATACATAATCATACACACACACACTTGCATACTGTACATACCCATACACACACACATATTCATACACACACTCACATACTATACATACACACATGCATATTTATACACACACATACTGTGCATACCTATCCACACATACTTATTCATACACACACTCATATACTGTACATACCCATACACACATTCATACACATACTCACTGTACATACACGCATACATATTCATACACACTCACATACTGCACATACCCATACATATTCATACACACACTCACATATTGTACATATCTATCCACACAAACATATTCATACACACTCACATACTGCACATATTCATACACACATACTGTACATACCCATACACACAAATATTCACACAAAACATACTGTACATATACATACATGCATATTTATACACACACACTGTACTTACGCATACATACATGCATATTCATACTCGTACGTATGTAGTAGATGTGGGCCTAGGCACTCCTTCAGGCAATGTGCCAGTATGCTTCAGGTGCTGCTTCCCTCCGTCCTCTACCCCAAGGACTTCCACGCTATAGCACAAGCAAACAAGGGTTGATGGAAGCGCACACCGTTTGTCAGAAAATTCTGTTTTATTGCATCACACAAACACACAACGTTTCGGAGAACGCTATGTCTCCTTCATCAGGTGTAACTCTTACACCTGATGAAGGAGACATAGCGTTCTCGAAACGTTGTGTGTTTGTGTGATGCAATAAAACAGAATTTTCTGACAAACGGTGTGCGCTTCCATCAACCCTTGTTTGCTTGTGCTATATTCATACTCATACACATACCCTTACACACATATTCATACACAACACTCAGATACCCATACATATCCATACACACTCACATACTGTACATACCCATACCCATACTGTCAATACCATACACACACTCACATACTGTACATACCCATACATATATACTCACATATTGTACATACTACCCATACACACACACCCTTAGGAAATTTATCAGCTACGGACTGCAAGCAGGCACAGAATGTGATTTACCACCCACTGACGCATGAACTGTCCGACCTCCGCTCGCTCCCTGCAACCTGTTTTTGCCGTTATTAGTGTGGTGTGCAGCCCGATTGGGAGCTGCTCAAACAGTCAGCCAGTCTTTGATGTTAGTCAGTAAAGCACTATTTCAATAAGCACGACACTTCTTACATTCCTTCCTATACAAACTACAGTAATTTTCAGTAGCCGTATTTCCCTCTCTGACTGCATCAATGTCTGGAAATAAAGTAGTTTCTATGTGGAGTGCACCAGTGGCAAGACAGTATTTTCAAGGGCGGTATTCCTAAATGGTTTACCACTGAAGAAGCCCAGAAGAGGTTCAACAGAATACATTCATGTGTTCTATTTATACTATATAAGGGTACACACAACAATATTTTCGGGCAAACCGACAGAATATTTCCATGAATTGGTCGGGCTGAAAAATCTGAGGTGAATTTGGTGGGAGGCATGAACGCTGTGTTCCATAGGAGACATTTGCTGTGGCCAACCACTCTATAGGGGCAAATCGTTGGGACGGAAATTCGTCTGTGTGCAAGCAGATAACATCAGACCATGTATGGCACATTGAATGATCATCTTTATAAAGAATATATGGAACAATCACTTTTGTGTATATATATAACATATATATAATTGATAGTCCGCTATACAACCACCTCCAGGATTTCTGAATGTCCCTTTTACAATACACAATACAATAACATTTGTAGTGCTTTTCTCCTAAAGGACTAAAGTACATAGATATGTCTCAGATCATTACAGTCTGTGTTACATAGAAAATATTCAGTTTTTCATAAATGCCAGACTAAACTGGTGGCTTTTCAGTTTGAATTTAAATGTCCTGATTGGGTGTGGTAAGGAGTTCCAAAGTGTAGGGGCAACATGACAGAAGGCTCTGTCTCCAAACATTTTGAGATGGACTCTGGGGATGACCAAGTTATTCTGATCTAGGATTGTGATCTAGGATTCTGATCAAGGATTTCAATAATCAATAATCTGATCTTAAGCAGAATCTTCAATTTTATCAGTAACCAGTGGAGTGAGCGAAGAGTTGGTGTTATGTGGCAACGGTGGGGTTGGCTTGTTAATAGCCTTGCAGCGGCATTCTGTACTAGTTGCAGGCGGTGTAGGTCCTTTTTTGGTAGGCCTATATAGAACATTGCATAGTCCAACCGTGATGCCATGAATGCATGGACCATGGTTGGAAGATCTGCTGGCGGAATGAGGTGCTTTATTTTTCCAATGTTCCTTGGATGAAAAAGGAAATTTTTCACAGCACTGAGATTTACTTCCTGAAGCTTAGTTCCCCATCAATCAGTACACCCAGCTGCACACAAAGTCTGAGTTGTTCAGGTCTGAACTTCCGATTCTTAATGGCACTGGCTACACTGGGCTGCTTTGCTGTCGAGCGCTGACCCTTTAATAACTAGAATTTCAGTTTTGCCAGCTTCATTTTATAGCCAGTTATCATTCATCCATTCCTGAAGTTCAGCTAAGCATGCTTTTATTTGTGGGTTGGAGTCTGTGACGCCAGGTTGGAATGATAAATACAGTTGGGTATCATTGGCATAGTATGATATATCAGACCATGTTTTTGTACGATTTTTCCCAGTGGCAACATGTATATGGTGAACAGCAGAGGGGATAGTATGCACCCTGGGGTACTCCATATTTCAGAAGTACAGGATTGGAGAGGAGGGCCCACAGGATACTCTTTGTGTTCTGCAAGCCAGGAAGGAGTTAAAACACTGGAGAGCTAAGCTTCAATGCCACTGTACATTTGTAACCTGTTGAGCAAGATTAGATGATCAACTTTGTCAAAAGCCCTGAGATCGAGCAAATTAAGATGGAACATTGGCCTCTGTCTCTTGCCATGAGCAGATTGTTGCAGACCTGGGTGAGGGCTGTTTCACAGCTGTGGTGTTTTTCTGAAGCCAGATTGGGAGGGTCAAAGATGCTGTTTCCTGAGAGCCTGGCTTCAAGTTGGAGATAGACAGCCTTTTCAATAACTTTCCTCAAAAGGGGAGGTTGTAGATAGGCCTGTAGTTTGTTTAGATCATCTGGGTCTAAGGATGGTTTGAGTAGTGTTCTGACGATGCCTTTTTCAGAATGGTGGGAAACCTTCCCTCTTGTAGGGAACAGTTTTCTATTTTGTGGAATTTGCTGCCTCGTGACCTGTCACTCAATTGGGCCAGTGGGGAGGATCGGACCAGAGCGACGAGGAGTAATTACAAGTACAAGTAAGTAATGCAGGACTTTTGTAAGGTACCCAGATGTAGGACTTAGCGTTTTAGGTCTCGCCCTAGGTACTTTGCAGGAATGGATCGGGGAAATGGTAAGTATAATTGTCCTTTAATATTGATACAGTTCTGTATCAAGTATTAATAGTTTTGCTGCTGTCAATCACAGGGTACACTGGATACATTTTTGAAACATACAAATGTTGCTTCTTACTCACAGCTCAATTAACATTTAACAAGCTATTTAGAGACTATAGTGCGTGTTAAAGGGCATGTCCACCCCCAAAACTATAATCCCCCCAACTACTGGCCCCACCATGTAGTGTAGTTTAATCCTTACCTCACATCCCAGCTCCATAGGGTTCTCCTGTAGTCCCCCCCCAAAGTCCCAAAAATGACTACCCAGGAGGCTAGCAGAGTCCATATAGACACTGCCTGCTAGCTGGCCTCAGTGTAGATTTTTGCCATGCGTACTGCAGCCCTTCTCCCCCTCCCTCCCCCCCTCCCTCTCTCCCTCCCTCTCCCTCCCGTTCTACTATCCCTCCCCCTAGCTCAAATCCCCTTAATATTGTGCTCCCCCATGTCTCCCACCCAACCGCATTTTTTTTTTTTTAGAAAGCTCCCCAAACCTACTTACTCTCCTCTTCCTTTCCTCCGGCGAACTGAGCTGCCGGCAGCCGCGTCTGTGATTGGCTGCCGCTCAGCCAATCACAGACGCGGCTGCCGGTCCCGCCCCTCTGCTTGCATTTCCTTGCAAGCAGAGGGCCGGGAGCGCGGCGGAGGATCGAGGGGAGGTAAGTAGAGTTTGGGGGGCTTTCTAAAAAAAAAATTAGAGCGGTTGGGGCTGGGAGCCCAGGGGGGACCATATATAAAAATTTTTTTCCAGGGTGGACAGTAGCCTTTAAGTTTTTTTTCTATGAGGAACGGCACATGAAGAATCTGCTTTTGCCAGGCTTCTTGAGTGCTTTAGCATTATCTTTATACAGGAAGCCTGTGGCACTAACCTGCAGATAAAAAACTGTATCTGCTGTAGCTACTAAACGAAACAATATTTGGATTGGGAATAATTAATCCTAACTCCCTGTCCCAGCTATATTTCATTTTTAAAAAGTGAATTTTTACAGTATACTGTAGTTGTCCTATGCGCACCAGAAGTATAGTCAGACTGCACTGAGCAGCTAAAAGTCGAGATTCCAGGCACCAGTAATCGCCCCCTAAGACGCCACTGAGTGCAAACCACTCTAACTGCTAGTATGGATTGATAATGAACAACTGTATTACGAAGCTCCACCACCATGGCCACGAGGCAAACTATAAAGTAAAATTTCTAGAGTTGTCTAAAGCTTTTTAATAAACGGATTTTGTGGAAAGGGTTGACTTACATTAGGCTATATAACGAAATGATAAATAGGCCAGGGTTTTCAGACGATAATTATCCTTTTAGGGTGGACTATGCCCGTTAATTCTGATGTGTAGGTTTTGGGCACCATCCATATTCATCCCTTATTTTAGTAGATAAGTAGGATTTCAGACATTCTATCATTTTCCAATCACTCTGTTCCCAATATTTATTAAATATACTAAGCAATCCTGAGACAGATACTGCAGGTCTTGACTTTGACAGGCAGTTATAGAAGATGAAGGCAAGAAAAATACATTGAAAAATAATTTCTTGCTTATCCCTTATATTATATAATATATTTATATCTCCAGGAGATTGCATTGAGTTTTTGGAGCTACCAATGTGGTGGGGGGTATAGGATATTACACATAGAAAGGTGTATATGTTACTACTCCCTGTTACCATTTAATGACCACCAGTAAATGTAAATAAAATTTAGCACTGACTTATATTAGTACACACACAAAATATACAAAATGCATGAACTTACTTACAGAGCTGAGATCCCTATTTTAAAATGGAATGGTCAATTGCAGCTTAAACCACACCCCTGTGTCTGGTGTAATCCAAAAAGTTTCTTTCTGCTACACAGATATGATGTGTATTGTAATACATATACACCATTACATATCACCCCTCCAGCCTGCAGGTGGTGTCAGTGAGTAATAAAATACAAGACATCCCTGCTCTCTATGGTGGAGGAGAGAAGTGAAAGTGGATTGTGGTGTGTGCTTTGGAGTTATTACTGCAACACAAGATCCTGTTACCACATGTTGGGAGGACAGATTATTGGACAGACAATTTACCTTATTGATACAAACTCTGAGGCAACAGATAGTGTACACCAAGGACACACACTATACAGCCTGGTCAATATTCAAAGTGGTGCACCATAGACAGGGACACCCCCTGATTACTGCATGTTATGTGGGGAACCTGTTTATGTGCACTGTCTGCTTTGTGTCAGACCGCCAGAGTAACCCACGTGTGCCATACTACCTATATCCTTCCATAAACAGTGATCTGGTACATATTGGTGGAAGCGGTGCTGGTAATACCATTATTCTCCCTGTTTTCTTTGTATATTTTTTTTTCTCTGTATTAAGCTAGGAGGCTGTTACTGATAGTTTGATTTAAATCCTCCTGTCCTTGTACCTGCAGATGAAATTCCCTATTAGACTCAGTAACCCTACCAGGCCCAATTGCCAAACCGATTTCATTTGAAAACCCGACCCATTGATGGGGTAACTAGAAGTGGAATGATTGGCTAGAACAATTTGAATTGGCAGCCACTATTAATGATTGGGGTAAAGTCTCGCTGGCAGTCCTTAGCCTTTTGCTTAGTGGTAAGCCTGGCAGTAATACCAGGATTTACTGTATACTGAATAAAAAGCAGTTATCAGTTATTAAAAATTGCTCTGAAGCAACTTTTTTTCAATTAGATCTGTATGAGTATATAAAGGATAAATCCCTTTCTTTAGGTAAACTGGGAATAAGAAATGTTTGTTTATACGTTAGATTATTAGGGCAATGCTATTACAGTAACATGATGCTGTGGGTACCTTCTGTTATAATATATGAGGTACCATCACCACTTGCCGTGGTGAATACTAATAGTATTAACCTAGCATGTTTAGTTTCACAACCACACGTGTGGCAGGATTGCCTGGGTCTACTCTCAGACCTGCGGATTATCCTATTTGGTTCCTCTGGAAGCTGGTGACAGTCTGAGTAACAGTTTAAAATATACCTGTGTAAAGATTCTATATCCACACATAGCAAACATACACACGCATATTTCCATTGTGCACCAACGGGCCACTTTTGCTAGTAATTTAATAAAATAATTCATTGCAATAAGCTTATTTTGTTTAAAAATATTTTTCATTCGAAGTTCTTTAATCTTTTGACAACAGACTTTCTTATGGTGTTTATCTTTTGAGACATCCTTGGCTGCTGCTAACATCAAAAAGACACACTTAGGGCTAGGTCACACTAGCTCGTTTTGCACTGGCGGTTGCGCTGTGATTTTCGCTAAAATGGAAAATTCCCGCGATTTCTGATGCACGTGTCCACTCCTTATTTTGGTAATGCACGCGTTCACCATTTTTGGTGCGCTAACGCATGCGTTTCCATAACGAAAAATGGCAAAATCGCTGCGCAAACGTAAAACAACCATGTGCAATAACGCTCGTGTTGTGTGTACGATTGTGTGCGTTGTAGTGTGGCCTCAGCCTTACTGGACATTGAGCATTATCGGCACTGTACAATAGGGATGGATCACGCTTTTTGAACAAACCTGGTTTCAGTTCGAAACTGCTTGTTTAGAAAATCCGCGGACTCACAATTTTCCAAAACTCGCGTGCTTAATATTCCATTTTCTTTTACAAATTCGGTGGGAGATTATTTGGAGTATCCACATATCCTTAAACGGGTGAAGAGTGTGGTCCGTCTGGGAGACTGGTAACATATGTACCGGGAACCTAGTCCTGGCTTCTCACGTGAGTCCATGCGGTGATCGTGTGTGACTTCTTGACTATTGGTGATTTCATCATTTTCTCCCTCCAGCATATAGCTGGCCTACCAGCGCTCCATTTTCTTTTTTTTTTAGCTCCGGGGACGCCCGGTTTTTGGATGTGGTTTTTTGCACTTTATTATTTATTTGTTCCTGTCTGTAGGGTGTGGGATTGTTAGAGGGGATTAGGGATTTGTTGCTGTATGCAATTTATTAGTCAGAATTTTTTTAGATGGTGTCTGGACCATCATTTTTGTTTTTTGGTATAGATTTTACTTCCCCTGAGTGTAGCACCCTATAAGGTGTTCTACGGGCGATAATATAGAGCTGTGCACCTATTCATTGTTTTTGAACAAAGACCTTTATAAAGCATTACATCTAGATGTACTGCAACAGAAAAGACAATTTGGTCGTAGAGTATTAGAGTGTTATTAATAAGCAGAATAAACTCAAAGTATGCAATCCATATGTTATTTCCCTCCCCATTTAGCTTGGATAAATCCCACTCTGGTGAATGTTCTGCCACTGGGGTGACAGAGAAAACAAGCAATTGTTTAAAACATACCGTAATTTCTGTTTCTTGCCACCTTCCATGGCAGCTTCACCAGAGGTTTTCCCACCCTTGTTTGTTATCTATGGCTAATTTTTTGGTTAGGTTTCCTTTGGCAGCTTTAGAACAAAAGACAAGGAGAGGATGATGGGAGGGAATTTTATACCGTGCTGTTTGACCCAGGGATATTCCCAGTCTGGTGAATGCGCCATGGAAGGGGACAAGAAACGGAAATACCGGTATGTTTTAAAACATTTCTTGTTTTTCAAACTACTAATGTCACACTGGTGTGCCAAGAAGAAGCCAGGGTTGTGTGTAAACTTTTTGAAAGTAAACATTTTTTTCTGGCCCAATTTTAATTTTTGTCATGACTTAAAATTGACACTTCATAGAGTTATTCAAATTATCATTAAGGTCCTAGGAAAACCTCACTAAGTTCTAAGCATGACCACTTTCAAACATACAAATGAGTGTTCTTACAAAAGGAAATAAAAAGGTTCTCTATGCACATAAAATATTTTATTATTTGCAAGAATTATTTCTTTTAGTAAAAAATAGATAAATGACATTTAGTTTTAGTGGTATCGTAAAGTAACATTGCATGGCAGCTGCCTTTGATATTGCGTCTACTGCTTTCTATATATCTAAAAATTTTCCGAATATGGCCTAATTATGAACAACATCTACGTTTTATCTATAATAAATGTTTTTTTGTTAAAACGGCATATTGTGATTTATTCGTTTTGCAAATCCAAAATCCAACTATTCAGTCCATTTCATAGAGCAATGTATTTTGGAACTTGAAAGCACATTGTGTAGTATGGTTGTGATTACCTGGACACTTCCATCTTGCTGCTGATTTCTTTTAATACTAGGTTTTGACCAACATCTGAGACTCAATCTTCTGCAAATCTTCAGAGTGATCAGTGTGTCATCTTCATCTAGTTCACTATCTTGTCTTTTACAGTTTTTAGAATCTTGATTTTATCATCGCAATCCACTTTGTAACTAATCTTAAAATGATTTAAATCCTGCTGTTTATTATGAGAATCTTTAGTTACCTGCTGTTCATCAGGATAATCTACAATTACCTGATGTTCATCGGGAGAATCTACAGTTATATTAAACTTGTCAGAGATATTGTCTTTAACATCAAATTCTCACTACAAGGAGTAGTATGCACTTCTCTGTTCCTTCTAGAACTGTATTATTGAAATTCATGCTTGTATTCTCTCACTCTTTGAAAGTCTTGGCATTGTTCAATAGCTGTACAGTGCTTAGGTTTCTTGGGTAAAAAAGTCAAAAATGTTAGAATACGAAAAAATCAAGCCTATTTTAAAGTAATAATCCATGAAAATTAAAGAACTGAAAATAAATTTAAACCTTTTACATAGGAAATTGTTGTAATTAATTTAAAGAAAAATTACAGCCTGCTGGTAACTTGTGTTGCGCTTATGGGCAACACCAAAAGCCAATGTTTAGGATAGGCACATGGAGGGCAACATTATAAGACCAGCTAGAAGGTTTTGTCCTGAGTTTGTCTTACTGACTCTACTGTACTGATCAATTTAAAGGGTATGTCCATCGTAATTTTAACTTTCTTTTTAACTGTTTACTGAAGAACAGGGAGGTAAATGCACTCTCTCTTACTTCCCGTTCTTAAGTAAAGAGCAGGAGACACTTAACCGCATCGTTCCCGCGGCTGCAAGAGGCGCGGCTGAAGCCCCGACGCCCCCCAGTACTTTCACTGTGTGCGCAGGCGCACACAGTGCGAAGGAGGGTGGACGCGTCGGAGGCTGTCAGAGAAGCCGGCGCTGGAACAATCCGCGCGTGTCTCCTGCAAATTTACTGAAGAATGGGAGCTAAGAGAGAGTGCATTTACCTCCTGTTCTTCAGTAAACAGTTACAAAGAAAGTTAAAATTACGATGGACATAACCTTTAAAGCACTGTGCTTTATGCCACATTTGAAATGAATACTCTGGGACTAAGCCAACAAAGCAAACCATTACCAACGGCCCGAAACGGGGTGTTCGTCTGTCGGTCGGGGCTTGGGGGTCCTGTTGAAAATCGCCAGTGTGTACGAACCCTAGCAAAGTCATATCTGTTTGTGGACTGCAGTATACAACCATAGATAAACAATCTTTTTGCTTTAAAAAAAGCTCAGCCATAGTGCAGCTATTAAGTAGTGCTAAATGTTTTAGGCATTTCACTCCTCTAAATGCCAACTTCATACATTGTGGCCTGTTTCCCAAGTAAGTAAGTGTATTTTCAACAGGGTTATAAAAGCCTTGCTTCGATAGATATGTCAATAAAAAAATAAAAAAAAATAGTTATTAACCTAATTGTGGAATAATTTTAATTCTATCATTTTAATTAAAATAAATTGTTGAATAATTTTTTTATTTTCTGACATTGTTTGTCTTACATGTGCATAAATACATTAATTTACAGATAATGTTCAGTCACAGTTTTTTAGTGTAGACTGGGCATGAAAGAAAGTTTCCAATGGGCTGGAACACACAGGCCTATAGGTTTGCCCTTTCCCAAATTGTTAGTGTTGTCCGCACCTGACTGTTTATAACAGATTAAAATGTCTGTTAGATTAATCAAAACTGATGTTTGGATAACACAGTGGTAAAAAAAAAAAAAAAAAAGTGCAAACGTTATGGTGATGCCAAATATCCACCCTGTTTTGATATTCTTATAGAGAGAAAAATGATTTTCAGGCTTGTGGCTAGCTTAAAAATAATACAAATTTGGGGCAGCTGATAATACAAGTGAGCATGCTCAAGCCAGTGGCTTGGCTGGTAATAGACTGTAGCTAGCAGCATGATCCAGGAGTCATTTTAAAGGAGAGTGTGCTCTTTTTATAGAGGGCACTTGTATGGAGACCACAGTTCCCCTTAAAAGCAAATTCAGTGTTTGTCTGTTTGAATCTGAATTCAAGAAAGGTCTGATATGTTTTCAAAATGAAAACATATTAAAAATTACTGGGTTTTAAAACTATACTTCTGGTTGATCCAGGGATCCTTTTCAATTACCATTTGAGTCAGGAGGTATATAACCCATCATACTGTGGGTTTTTTTTGTCTTGTTTGGATCAGCTATTAGGTAGGTTTAAGGGGGAAAAGGGTTAGACTAGATGAACACATTTCTTTATTCATTATGTTACTGTGTAAATACTGGCTGACAGAAAACTATTTACTGGAGATTACATGAAAAGTCTATAAACATAGCCAAGCAGTCTGCTACTATGTATCAGTCTGCAGGATCTGTCCAGCAATATGCAACAGCAGTAGCATGTGTAGGCCAGGATTAATCGTAGAAGAGTTATTTAGTCTCTTGCTGTCAGTTCTACAACTGATAGCAAACGGATAGTAAAAGTATTTTTCTCATTCAATATAGATTATACAACAGCATCCATGTCCCAGCTAGATCTTATCATGTTACAGATAATGCATTTGTTTTGCAAGTTGTTTCATAAGCATTAATGGTTATCATCATGTGGATAAAATTTTTTAGTGGCTGTCCGTGACAGATGTCCATTGTGGCTACTTTTGTACTAACGAGTTTTGACCGGATGAAGAATCGTTGGTGTTATACCCAGTGTGTAATAGATGGGGGCTGATGTAATAAGTACACAAGTGCAATTAATTTGCACATCCAATCAAATGTTCGCTTATACTGGATTACTGCAGTTAGATTGTATCCGATTGGGAACATCTTGCAGTGCAAACATCCTTCCCATCAGCAGAAGACCTGTACATGCATGCAAAATTTTACTATGCTAACTATTTTAAAACAAATATTCTACAAAGTAAAAAGAAAAACCAACAGCAATATGTAGTACTCCAATATTTTTAGTCTTAAAGGCATGTCCACCCCAAAATTTAACTTTTGATATGTGGTAGGGCATGCTCCCCCAGCCCCAACCGCATTAATTTAATTGTTAGAAAGTCCCCTGAATCTTACTTACCTGCCCTCTCTCCCCTGCTGCAGGTTCAGGCCCTCTGCTTGCATGGAATTGAAAGCAGGGGCGGGACCGGCAGCCGCGTCCGTGATTGGCTGAGAGCAGGGAGGCTGCACTGAGCATGCCTCAACCTTGATGAGGTTGAGGAAGTCTCAGGCAGCATGAGTCACACACTGCTCCTACACAGCATTTCCTGGACTTTGGAGGGGCACAGCAGGGGAACTATTTTTAGCAGGAATGTAAGGTAGGTATTTGTTTTAAACTACTTGATGTGGCCAGTAGGGGTTAAATTTTAGTTTTGGGGGTGGACATGCCCTTTAAATCCCTTTGCACTGATGTTGTAAAGGTTTAACAGGTTAAGTGAGAAAAGTGATAACTTCTGAAATTTTCTATTTTTACTTTAGAGCACAAGCAATGTTGTACAATGTAAGACCTGGTTGTGGAATACTTTTCTTTAAAAATGTTTTAGAAGAAAGTGTTTATATCATGCAAGAAGAGGCCCAAAGACTTTTGTGGAAGGAAGGTACATTTTCATTAACACCACGTACTGCATCTCCCCATAAGTATATCGCAACAGTGCTTTTTGGATACATTAAGATAAAATAATTAAAGGGACTGTCCACCCTCTCTTTCCAAAAACTGATATAATGTAGATAACTCCCCAAAACCTAACTTCGTTTTAGTCAAAATTTAGAAATCAGCTCCCACACAGAGTTATTATACCACAAGCTCCTGCTCCACCGCCGCTTCCGGGTTCTTCTCCCAGTCTCCACTGTGGCTGCTCTGTTCTTTTGTGTTTCTTGAGCAGGCAGTGGAGACTGCTCGGAATGGCAGTCAGTGATTGGCCGTGACGTCAGTCACGGCCGACACTGACTGCCTTAACCGAAAGTGCAGAGCCGCAGCGGGAGCGAGGAGGGCATGTAAGTATAATATCTCTGTGTCGGAGCTGATTCTAATTTTTACTAAAACGAAGTTAAGGTTTTGGGGGTTATCTACATTATATCAGTTTTTGGAAAGAGGGGTGACAGTCCCTTTAATTGCCAGTGGTACGCTTGTACATTAATGGTCACTATACTCACTGAAACAGCTTTGTAGTCATGAAAGTACAATGTTAGGATAGTAAAATGTTACTTACATGTGTCTGTGTCTCTTTGTGTATTGAATTTTCAATGTTTAGAAACTGCTCCTAAATGGCCTCCACCTCCTTTAATCACTGTCCACTTGTAATCCAGCCGACACTGGATACATTCTTTACATAATAAAGAGCCTATTCAGCCCGACACTATAAAATTAATTAACATATCTTGACACTGCTGAGAGTGTGTGTGGCTGCTGCGGTGTGTTAAACAATTTCTCCCTCTCCCTTTCTAAGTACATGCTCTGATAATGGAGGGGCTGCTGCTGCTGCTGTGTGATAGATAGATCAACAGACAGATTGACATTATATTGGGGTTTTATTAATAAATGTTTTAACATGCTTTGGGATATCCTATTCACTGGAGGGACCACAATTAGCATACCTGGTTTGAGCGACAGGTCTTTCCCTGTACATGCTGTTATTTAAAATGAAGATTTCTGAGAATCTACAGATTGGAGTTCAATCTGAAATGTGTAGTGGACCTCACACATCTAAAGGTATGATTTTTGGAAGTATAGATACCCTATAATTTAAAACTACTCTGTCTGTAAAATACAAATAAAACTTACATCTATCTGTATGTGGTCTTAAATTCAGTCATTTCAATCACATTTATCACTGGTGGAGGGTCTTGTATATATAAGGAAGTTGGAGACTCTGAATGTTACATGCCAGGAATTCATTCACATTGTCTTCAGTGACAAATCTTCTTTCCTGCAAAATAATGAGCATTTATTAATAAAAATGTTTATTTTGGTATAATCATAGTGTTCTCTTAAAATATACAATCATGTATGTTGTATAGTTTATTTATAAAGCTCTCTATAAGGTAGTAGTGAGTTTATTCCTATAGGTATAAATTGGACATTCTTAACCCAAACAAATTATTGCCAGAAAACCTAAATATGTAATTAATGATGCCTTTGAACTTATGTAATGTAAAATCAGTACATGACATTATTTATTATTGGTAATACACACGCGGTTCTATTTTTGCCTATTGTGAGTTCAGATGAATATCCAAGATTCTTGTAACTGCTCACCTCTAGGGAAGACTTGACAGTTTAGGAAAGCTATACTGTTTAGGTTAAAATTTAAAATTTCTCCCCTAAAATATTACCTTTGCTGTCTCAGCTCAATGCAGGCTTTAGAGTGGAAATTTGACAAGAAGTATGTATTTTAGAGGGTTAATTTAATACCAAACAGTTTAGTTTAGCTTAAGCTTAGCCTTCACAGCAAGTTAAGGCAAATGTGTTTATTTTCAGTGCTGTACATTACTAACTTATTGAACAATAAGGGAGTCCTTACACGTACCCAATCCCCATTCTACAATATCGCACAATCGTGTATGGATAATTGGCCAGTCGTTGGCAATATCCCACCCTACCATTCAAGCGAAAAATTTTATTCATCATAAAACCAGAATTACAGATATATTCTGGGTCCAGGCATACTTTTCAAAGCGGAATGTCTCTTTAATTACTCAAGGAAAAACTTGTCTTAAAAGCTTTAAAAAAGCTGTATACTGAAACTAAAAAAAAAGAATATTAAATAAATATTTTTCAGCATCCAGATGAAATGCCTGCATGTGCATACCAGATCACCTAACATAGTAATTAATGTAGGGATCCAATTTCTTCAAATGAGTCTCTCAGGTATATACTGTTTATGAGTCAGATTTTTTGCAAATTGTAAAGTTATGGTGGCCATACACACAACAATAATGGGTAAACCCTGATGGGATTGTCAGTGTGGGGCTGTTTTCCGAGTGATCAGAGTGCCGCTCAACGACCGTAGTCAGCACTCCGATCGATCGGGATGACAGAAAATTTCTGTTGGTCGGTATTGGCTCCCTTTACTTTAAGTAGAGGGAGCTGATCCGATTGTGCAGTGTATCCATATAGGCTGTTCCCACAGCATGTGTGCCGACAGATACCAATGTGATCTGTTGGCATACATGCTGTGGAATCTTATGTGTTATGGCCACCTTTAGACAAGGTAAATATTCCCTATGTACACTTAAGTCAGTCACATCTTAAATTACGTAGGAGAGAGTATATGAGTGTATTATTACCTGCAATGAATGCTCACTAGCACCAAAAACAGATTTTTCCAAAGTCCAAAACTTTCAGGAGATTTTTGTAGTCCAATTACAACATTGTTTTTCAGAAAGATTAACAGAGATCTGGTTACATTTATTTTGTCCTTTGGAAGAAATTGCACAAGCAAAACAGTAAAATCCTTGTATGTCTAATATAAAAATGAATTTGGTATTGGTTTGTACCAAATTCTGATTTTAACTGGTTTCATCTACATCTCTGACATGTACAGTTAAAGTCAAGAGGATTCATTTTGTGAACATGTAAATGATGGACAAAATGAGTGGAAATATCTTTAATAACTCTTTCATGAACTTCTTTAAAATCATCTTTCCTGAAGTCCTGTGTACATTTTGCAGCAGGCGTGATTTTGCATTTAAACATAAGTCCGACTTTTCTGGGGTTTTCCCTCTCCATTGCACTTAAAGGTTGATAATTCTAATGGTTTTCTCCTGAGATGTTTGTTTTCTTTTCACTGCACTATCTTCCTTGTGTTCTTTCTTATTGTGTGCAGATTCTGAGTTATTTAGAATCTCTTCCTTTTCCTCTTGAAATGATTCTTCAAATGTTTCTGCTGAATCACAGGCACAGTTATGACAAGTTGCCTCTTTGACTTGTTAAATATGCTTTTCCTTGATTGTCTTCCACTGAATAGGGCGTATTACATTTAATTTATAAACAGGATTTTCAGACTCTAGGCTTAAATTCTTGCCACTCAATTAAGGTTAACACCTGAAGCTGAATTTAACAAAGGCAAATCAACGGTTATGACCAACTCCTTGGCACAGGGCTTGTGCAGACTCTCTGCAATCTCTGTATCCTGAAGATCCACATATGATCTGTGCCGGACAGTGTAATGAGGGACGGTGGTTTGCTCGTCCTTTTGCTAGATTTATTTTCACAAGACACTGCTTGTTTGTTGTTTTCATTTTCTGCTCCAGTTGGCACTTTATATGGATAAGGGAAACATAACGGGTCTCGCGGTGATCAAGTTTTGGGGCTTCTGAAAGAGGTTTTCTTAACACAGCTGGATTTGGTACTCCCTTGTACTTCAAAAGTAGTCTTGACATTGTTTGTGTCCAACCTGACTCCAAACTTATTGCTATGGCTTCCAATGCTGTGCTGTCAACCATGGATTTAAATGCATCATTCTTACTGGAGAGGTGCAGTGTGTCGGGGTGGAATACCACATCATAATAACATGCTTGCTCCCATCCTTTCCCAGATCCTCTCTCCCTGGGGTTAAACTGTGAGGGAGGGACCACTTTATAGACGCGCCTTCCTTCCCCATCCACTGCAGGCTTGGACCCAGGTTTGGGGATAGGTCGTTGCTGCCTATGTTGAGGTAACATTTCTGCACCCATTGACACTGGTAAGCAGCACGTGCCCTGGGTGGGGGTGAATGAACTTAGTGTCCACCCCCCTTTCGTTTTCCATCTGGCAGATCTCCTCTTCATATCTTTTTCGATTTTCCGGGTCACTAATCTCTCTGCGTATTGTGGCGAACATCTCCGAACTTGGCGTCTTTAAAAGCCTTTGCGAAGCGCTCAACTTCCTCAGAACTGAGGTCCAGATCCTTAAGTTTGTCGGCCATTTGTGGTTTGACTGGATGCTGTACCTTTTCAGTAGTAATCACCCTCTGTATTTATGGTGAAAAGCAGTTGCCTGGTTACAAGCTTCCCCTGAGCGCTAGTAGATTCAACTAGCGCATGGTGATGACGTTCAATTGATCACTTGTTGGTCCGGAAGTAGTGGATGGTGATGGCTGTAAAAGTGAGCTGAAGCGCGGAGACTAGAAACACGCGGTTGCTATAGTGCTGTCTGAGTAGATGGAAAGCTACACAAGGCATTAGAAGCACGTCACCAGTATCCTGTGATTGTTGTGTTTAGTTACCTAACAACTGTACTTGAAGTATGAGAGTAGTGTAGTATACAATTGCACAGAGCTAATGCTGTGTATAAGCTTTATTTTACAAAACCATGTGCAACTGTTTCGGACCCACTGGTCCTTTCTCAGCTACACTACATCTCATACTGACGATTTATCCAGGACTGTGGCAACTGGATTAGTGTGGCCTACATATATCTCCTGCTTCGGTACCTAGGCACTACAAAATGCAAAGGAAACTAGTACTTGGAAGGACAGTGGTTCTTATTAGGCATTGTACAACAGGTGATTGCAGGGCCTACCCGCAAAGACTGTAAGGTACACACGCCCAAGTGGCCGAACGGCATTCATTCATGCGTCGTTCATTGATTCGCCATGGCAGATTAACGAATGACCAAACCATACATATATGTAATTATTGTCCGTTGTCGTATGTGTGAACGTGTCACGGTCATTTGTCGGCAAATGTACGTATGTACGAGGCTCCAGATGAATGGCCGTTTTGCCCATCAAGTATCTGTTCAGACGGGTGATGATCGCCATGCGACCAAGCTCCGTGATAGCACGTCTATACACAACTTTAGAGAAAATACACGCTCTGAACCCACTCCTGGAAAATGACAACACTGGCATATAACAAGGTACTCCATTCCTTCTACATAAGGCTACAGAGTACTCTTCTCAACAACAAAATGAAAAACTACAGAGACTCAGACAGAAAGGAATCCCATGCTATTACAAAAGCACATGAAGAACACCAAGCTTTGTTTCAACCTTGCTACGTACAAATTTACAGCTAAATATCTGTACTCTCAAAAGGACTGTCATTCTGCCCAGCAAAATCCATAGACAAAATTTAACTATGTAGTGACATGGAGAATTCTTTAGAAGACTGTGACGTAAGTGCAACACCAGCACAAATTAATAATCTTTTTTCTGACACTCCCACAATAAGTTATAGGTACTTGCAACAGCTGATCCCCCGAGGAAAGCCTCCTCCTGTTGCGAGCTTGTTTGGTAATGGCTGTCAGACACTGACCGTGATGTCATTGTTGTGGCCATGACTGACATCATTACCTGGAAGACAAGGATGCAGCGAGAGATATCGATTATATGTAAGTACCTATAACTCATCATGGGATGGTGTTGGAGAAGGTTAAAACAAGTGGGGTTTTGGGGGGTATGTTTTAAAAATGTTTTTTTTGGGTCTGGAGTTGCTCTTTAAGACAGCTCAGTGGTTAGCGCTAAAGTCCTGAGTTCAATTTCACCCTTGGACCACATCGCAAGGAGTTTATATCTTCTCCCCATGCTTGCGTAGTTTCCTCTGGGCACTCTGGAATCCTCCACATTCATACAACATACTGATAGGATGTATGTTCAAATAAATGTTTGTAAATTGCTCTTCAGGGCAGGGCCTGATGTGTGTGTATCCTTTAATTGTAAAGAGCTACGGAAGATGTTATCACTATATGAATCCACAATAAAATAATAATGACACCAACATTACCGACATGGCCATAGTATGCTCTACTTGGACCCCTAAACCAAAAAAAGAACAAAAAGCCATCAAACCCCTGAGAAACAAAGACATAATAAAACCAGGGGCACTACTGGTATAATAAACATTAATGACTACATATAAAAGACCCCCAATAACTGGGGGATCCTACAGACTATTACCAGAAAAAACTTAAAACATTTAAAAATCCCCTACTCCCAGTCCAGAGTGTTCTTCCTAAGTATAGGGAGAATGCTCCGGACTGCACATTTCCCTCAGCCCCAGATGACTCCCTATACTTTAAGTAAAGGAAGCTGACCACGGCCAAGGAAAATTTTCGGACATTTCCGAACGAGCTCAAGGCCAACGGTGAACTTAAGGGATTGCTCGGAAATGTGGTACACACGATAATGGGACGATATGTTTACTGTTTTATTTATAACAGCCATTGCCAGGCATGGGAGCAAAAGATAACATATGTATAATGTCAGTCTTTGTTCTTTTATGTATAAAATAGTATGCTTTTAGAAGATTTAGTATTGTATCATGCCTAGAAGTGTCTAAGTGCTTTCAAAGCTTGGATTTTCAATAATTAGATAAATAAAATAAAAGGTAATATTTAATCCAAGAAGTAAGCTTCATACACACATACAATTTTGACAAAGACTGCCGGGGGTCATTCGTTGATCCACCATGGATCCAGACGTTGTTGTGCGCATGGACACGCTCATGGATCTGTCAAAATAGTACGTGTGTGTGAAGCTAAAAGGGCATTTCCACCCCTCTTAAAAATTTTTTATATCTGTAGTCCACCCATTTACATTTACTTATATTTAGAATGTTACATAGATGTTCCCCGATCCACCCACTACTTCCTGTACCGGCAGTCGGTCACGACCAATGACTGACGCCCATTACCAGACGAGTCTCCACTGATGCTGCTTGCACACGTGGATAGGGGATTTTGTAAGGTGATATCTACTCTGGGAGCATCTCTTCAAATGTAATTATAGCTTAAATGGGGGTTTGGGGGATGTACTACAGTATTTCAAAATTTGATAGGAGGAGTGGAGATGCCCTTAAAGACTGGAAAAAGTGATTAAATCTGTAAATGACAGATAAAAATGAAATAGGGCAAAAAAACGGTTAAGTTAGAAGAAACATGAGGTGAGTGAAAAAGGATGACACATCCTTTAAACAGTGTCCAAAACACCAGTTTTGATGAGGAACGGCAGCATGAAGAAATCTGCTTTTGCCAGGCTTCTTGAGTGCTTTAGCATTATCTTTAATACAGGAAGGCCTGTGGCACTAACCTGGCAGATAAAAAACTGTATCTGCTGTAGCTACTAAACGAAACAATATTTGGAGGTGGGAATAATTAATCCTAACTCCCTGTCCCAGCTATATTTCATTTTTAAAAAGTGAATTTTTACAGTATACTGTAGTTGTCCTATGCGCACCAGAAGTAGAATAGCAGACTGCACTGAGCAGGCTAAAAGTCGAGATTCCAGGCACCAGTAATCGCCCCCTAAAGACGCCACTGAGTGCAAACACTCTAACTTGCTAGTATGGATTGATAATGAACAACTGTATTACGAAGCTCCACCCATGGCCACGAGGCAAACTATAAAGTAAAATTTCTAGAGTTGTCTAAAGCTTTTTAATAAACGGATTTTGTGGAAAGGGTTGACTTACATTAGGCTATTAGACCTGAAATGATAAATAGGCCAGGGTTTTCAGACGATAATATCCTTTTAGGGTGGACATGCCCGTTAATTCTGATGTGTAGGTTTTGGGCACCATCCATATTCATCCCTTATTTTAGTAGATAAGTAAGGATTTCAGACATTCTATCATTTTCCAATCACTCTGTTCCACAATATTTATTAAAATATACTAAGCAATCCTGAGACAGATACTGCAGGTCTTGACTTTGAAAGGCAAGTTTAGAAGATGAAGGCAAGAAAAATACATTGAAATAATTCTTGCTTATCCCTTATATTATATAAATATATTTATATCTCCATAGGAGATTGCATTGAGTTTTTAGGAGCTACCAATGTGGTGGGGGGTATAGGATATTACACATAGGAAAGGTGTATATGTATACTATCTCCCTGTTACCATTTAAATGACCACCAGTAAATGTAAATAAAATTTAGCACTGACTTATATTAGGTACAACACAAAATATACAAAATGCATGAACTTACTTACAGAGCTGAGATCCCTATTTTAAAATGGAATGGTCAAATTGCAGCTTAAACCACACCCCTGTGTCTGGTGTAATCCAAAAAAGTTTCTTTCTGCTACACAGGATATGATGTGTATTGTAATACATATACACCATTACATATCACCTCCAGCCTGCAGGTGGTGTCAGTGAGTAATAAAATACAAGACATCCCTGCTCTCTATGGTAGGAGGAGAGAAAGTGAAAGTGGATTGTGGTGTGTGCTTTGGAGTGATATTGACTGCAACACAAGATCCTGTTACCACATGTTGGGAGGACAGATTATTGGACAGACAATTTACCTTATTGGATACAAACTCTGAGGCAACAGATAAGTGTACACCAAGGACACACACTATACAGGCCTGGTCAATATTCAAAGTGGTGCACCATAGACAGGGACACCCCCTGATTACTGCATGTTATGTGGGGAACCTGTTTATGTGCACTGTCTGCTTTGTGTCAGACCGCCAGAGTAACCCACTGTGTGCCATACTACCTATAATCCTTCCATAAAGCAGTGATCTGGTACATATTGGTGGCAGCGGTGCTGGTAATACCATTTATTCTCCCTGTTTTCTTTGTATATTTTTTTTCTCTGTATTAAGCTAGGGAGGCTGTTACTGATAGTATTGATTTAAATCCTCCTGTCCTTGTACCTGCAGATGAAATTCCCTAATTAGACTCAGTAACCCTACCAGGCCCAATTGCCAAACCGATTTCATTTGAAAACCCGATCCATTTGATGGGGTAACTAGGAAGTGGAATGATTGGCTAGAACAATTTGAATTGGCAGCCACTATTAATGATTGGGGTAAAGTGGCTCGCTGGCAAGTCCTTAGCCTTTTGCTTAGTGGTAAAGCCTGGCAGTAATACCAAGGATTTACTGTAATACTGAAATAAAAAGCAGTTATCAGTTATTAAAAATTGCTCTGAAGCAACTTTTTTTCAATTAGATCTGTATAAGAGTATATAAAGGATAAATCCCTTTCTTTAGGTAAACTGGGAATAAGAAATGTTTGTTTATACGTTAGATTATTAGGGCAATGCTATTACAGTAACATGATGCTGTGAGGTACCTTCTGTTATAATATATGAGGTACCATCACCACTTGCCGTGGTGAATACTAATAAGTATTAACCTAGCATGTTTAGTTTCAACCACACAGTGTGGCAGGATTGCCTGGGTCTACTCTCAGACCTGCAGGATTATCCTATTTGGTTCCTCTGGAAGCTGGTGACAGTCTGAGTAACAGTTTAAAATATACCTGTGTAAAGATTCTATATCCACACATAGCAAAACATACACACGCATAATTTCCATTGTGCACCAACGGGCACAATTTTGCTAGTAATTTAATAAAATAATTCATTGCAATAAGCTTATTTTGTTTAAAAATATTTTTCATTCGAAGTTCTTTAATCTTTTGACAACAGACTTTCTTATGGTGTTTATTCTTTTGAGACATCCTTGGCTGCTGCTAACATCCAGAAAGACACACTTAGGGCTAGGTCACACTAGCTCGTTTTGCACTGGCGGTTGCGCCTGTGATTTTCGCTAAAATGGAAAATTCCCGCGATTTCTGATGCACGTGTCCACTCCTTATTTTGGTAATGCACGCGTTCACCATTTTTGGTGCGCTAACGCATGCGTTTCCATAACGGAAAATGGCAAAATCGCATGCGCAAACGTAAAACAACCATGTGCAATAACGCTCGTGATTGTGTGTACGATTGTGTGCGTTGTAGTGTGGCCTCAGCCTTACTGGACATTGAGCATTATCGGCACTGTACAATAGGGATGGATCACGCTTTTTGAACAAACCTGGTTTCAGTTCGAAACTGCTTGTTTAGAAAATCCGCGGACTCAACAATTTTCCAAAACTCGTGCTTAATATTCCATTTTCTTTTACAAATTCGGTGGGAGATTATTTGGAGTATCCACATATCCTTAAACGGGTGAAGAGTGTGGTCCGTCTGGGAGACTGGTAACATATGGTACCGGGAACCTAGTCCTGGCTTCTCACGTGAGTCCCATGCGGTGATCTGTGTGTGACTTCTTGACTATTGGTGATTTCATCATTTTCTCCCTCCAGCATATAGCTGGCCTACCAGCGCTCCATTTTCTTTTTTTTTTTAGCTCCGGGGACGCCCGGTTTTGGATGTGGGTTTTTGCACTTTATTTATTTATTTGTTCCTGTCTGTAGGGTGTGGGATTGTATTAGAGGGGATTAAGGGGATTTGCTGTATGCAATTTATTAGTCAGAATTTTTTTAGATGGTGTCTGGACCATCATTTTTGTTTTTTGGTATAGATTTACTTCCCCTGAGTGTAGCACCCTATAAGGTGTTCTACGAGGCGATAATATAGAGCTGTGCACCTATTCATTGTTTTTGAACAAAGACCTTTATAAAGCATTACCATCTAGATGTAACTGCAACAGAAAAGACAATATTTGGTCGTAGAGTATTAGAGTGTTATTCAATAAGCAGAATAAATACTCAAAGTATGCAATCCATATGTTATTTCCCTCCCCATTTAGCTTGGATAAATCCCACTCTGGTGAATGTCTGCCACTGGGGTGACAGAGAAAACAAGCAATTGTTTAAAACATACCGTAATTTCTGTTTCTTGCCACCTTCCATGGCAGCATTCACCAGAGGTTTTTCCCACCCTTGTTTGTTATCTATGGCTAATTTGTTGGATTAGGTTTCCTTTGGCAGCTTTAGAACAAAAGACAAGGAGAGGATGATGGGAGGGAATTTTATACCGTGCTGTTGGACCCAGGGATATTCCCAGTCTGGTGAATGCTGCCATGGAAGGGGACAAGAAACGGAAATAACGGTATGTTTTAAACAATTTCTTGTTTTTCAAACTACTAAGTCACACTGGTGTGCCAAGAAGAAGCCAGGGTTGTGTGTAAACTTTTTGAAAGTAAACATTTTTTTCTGGCCCAATTTTAATTTTTGTCATGACTTAAAATTGACACTTCATAGAGTATATTCAAATTATCATTAAGGTCCTAGGAAAACCTCACTAAGGTTCTAAGCATGACCACTTTCAAACATACAAATGAGTGTTCTTACAAAAGGAAAATAAAAAGGTTCTCTATGCACATAAAATATTTTATTATTTGCAAGAAATATATTTCTTTTAGTAAAAATAGATAAATGACATTTAGTTTTAGTGATGACTAAAGTAAAGCATTATGGCAGCTGCCTTTGATATTGCGTCATGCTTTCTATATATCTAAAAGAAGTTTCCGAATATGGCCTAATTATGAACAACATCTACGTATTTATCTATAATAAATGTTTTTTTGTTTAAAACGGCATATTGTGATTTATTCGTTTTGCAAATCCAAAATCCAACTATTCAGTCCATTTCATAGAGCAATGTATTTTGGAACTTGAAAGCACATTGTGTAGTATGGTTAGTGATTACCTGGACACTTCCATCTTTGCTGCTGATTTCTTTTAATACTAGGTTTTGACCAGACATCTGAGACTCAATCTTCTGCAAATCTTCAGAGTGATCAGGTGTGTCATCTTCATCTAGTTCACTATCTTGTCTTTTACAGTTTTTAGAAATCTTGATTTTATCATCGCAATCCACTTTGTAACTAATCTTAAAATGATTTAAATCCTGCTGTTTATTATGAGAATCTTTAGTTACCTGCTGTTCATCAGGATAATCTACAATTACCTGATGTTCATCGGGAGAATCTACAGTTATATTAAACTTGTCAGAGATATTGTCTTTAACATCAGAATTCTCACTACAAGGAGTAGTATGCACTTCATCTGTTCCTTCTAGAACTGTATTATTGAAATTCATGCTTGTAATTCTCTCACTCTTTGAAAGTTCTTGGCATTGTTCAATAGCTGTACAGTGCTTAGGTTTCTTTGGGTAAAAAAAGTCAAAAATGTTAGAATACGAAAAAATCAAGCCTATTTTAAAGTAATAATCCATGAAAATTAAAGAACTGAAAATAAAATTTAAACCTTTTACATAGGAAATTGTTGTAATTAAATTTAAAGAAAAATTACAGCCTGCTGGTAACTTTGTGTTGCGCTTATGGGCAACACCAAAAGCCAATGTTTAGGATAGGCACATGGAGGGCAACATTATAAGACCAGCTAGAAGGTTTGTCCTGAGTTTGTCTTACTGACTCATACTGTACTGATCAATTTAAAGGGTATGTCCATCGTAATTTTAACTTTCTTTTTAACTGTTTTACTGAAGAACAGGGAGGTAAATGCACTCTCTCTTACTTCCCGTTCTTAAGTAAAGAGCAGGAGACACTTAACCGCATCGTTCCAGCGCTGCAAGAGGCGCGGCTGAAAGCCCCGACGCCCCCCCAGTACTTTGCACTGTGTGCGCAGGCGCACACAGTGCGAAGGAGGGTGGACGCGTCGGAGGCTGTCAGAGAAGCCGGCGCTGGAACAATCCGCGCGTGTCTCCTGCAAAATTTACTGAAGAATGGGAGCTAAGAGAGAGTGCATTTACCTCCTGTTCTTCAGTAAAACAGTTACAAAGAAAGTTAAAATTACGATGGACATAACCTTTAAAGCACTGTGCTTTATGCCACATTTGAAATGAATACTCTGGGACTAAGCACAACAAAGCAAACCATTACCAACGGCCCGAAACGGGGTGTTCGTCTGTCGGTCTGGGCTTGGGGGTCCTGTGAAAATCGCCAGGTGTGTACGAACCTCTAGCAAAGTCATATCTGTTTGTGGACTGCAGTATACAACCATAGATAAACAATCTTTTTGCTTTAAAAAAAAGCTCAGCCATAGTGCAGCTATTAAGTAGTGCTAAATGTTTTAGGCATTTCACTCCTCTAAATGCCAACTTCATACATTGTGGCCTGTTTCCCAAGTAAGGTAAGTGTATTTTCAACAGGGTTATAAGAAGCCTTGCTTCGATAGATATGTCAATAAAAAATAAAAAAAAATAGTTATTAACCTAATTGTGGAAATAATTTTAATTCTATCATTTTAATTAAAATAAATTGTTGAATAATTTTTTTTATTTTCTGACATTGTTTTGTCTTACATGTGCATAAATACATTAATTTACAGATAAAATGTTCAGTCACAAGTTTTTTAGTGTAGACTGGGCAATGAAAGAAAGTTTACAATGGGCTGGAACACACAGGCCTATAGGTTTGCCCTTTCCCAAATTGTTAGTGTTGTCCGCACCTGACTGTTTATAACAGATTAAAATGTCTGTTAGATTAATCAAAATCTGATGTTTGGATAACACAGTGGTAAAAAAAAAAAAAAAAAAAGTGCAAACGTTCGTGTGATGCCAAATATCCACCCTGTTTTGATATTCTTAATAGAGAGAAAAATGATTTTCAGGCTTGTGGCTAGCTTAAAAATAATACAATTTGGGGCAGCTGATAATACAAGTGAGCATGCTCAAGCAGTGGCTTGCTGGTAATAGACTGTAGCTAGCAGCATGATCCAGGAGTCATTTTAAAAGGTAAGAGTGTGCTCTTTTTAATAGAGGGCACTTGTATGGAGACCACAGTTCCCCTTAAAAGCAAATTCAGTGTTTGTCTGTTTGAATCTTGAATTCAAGAAAGGTCTGGATATGTTTTCAAAATGAAAACATATTAAAAATTACTGGGTTTTAAAACATATACTTCTGGTTGATCCAGGGATCCTTTTCAATTACCATTTGAAGTCAGGAAGGTATATTAACCCATCATACTGTGGGTTTTTTTTGTCTTTGTTTGGATCAGCTATTAGGTAGGGTTAAAGGGGGGAAAAGGGTTAGACTAGATGAACACATTTCTTTATTCATTATGTTACTGTGTAAATACTGGCTGACAGAAAACTATTTACTGGAAGATTACATTAGAAAAGTCTATAAACATAGCCAAGCAGTCTGCAACTACTATGTATCAGTCTGCAGGAATCTGTCCAGCAATATGCAACAGCAGTAGCATGTGTAGGCCAGGATTTAATCGTAGAAGAGTTATTTAGGTCTCTTGCTGTCAGTTCTACAACTGATAGCAAACGGATAGTAAAAGTATTTTTCTCATTCAATATAGATTATACAACAGCATCCATGTCCACAGCTAGATCTTATCATGTATATCAGATAATGCATTTGTTTTGCAAGTTGTTTCATAAGCATTAAATGGTTATCATCATGTGGATAAAATTTTTTAGTGGCTGTCCGTGACAGATGTCCATTGTGGCTACTTTTGTACTAACGAGTTATTGACCAGGATGAAGAATCGTATGGTGTATACCCAGTGTGTAATAGATGGGGGCTGATGTAATAAGTACACAAGTGCAATTAATTTGCAACATCCAATCAAATGTTCGCTTATATCTGGATTACTGCAGTTAGATTGTATCCGATTGGGAACATCTTGCAGTGCAAACATTCCTTCCCATCAGCAGAAGACCTGTACATGCATGCAAAATTTTACTATGCTTAACTATTTTAAAAACAAATATTCTACAAAGTAAAAAGAAAAACCAACAGCAATATGTAGTACTCGCAATATTTTTAGTCTTAAAGGGCATGTCCACCCCAAAATTTAACTTTTGATATGTGGTAGGGCCCCCCCCCATGCTCCCCCAGCCCCAACCGCATTAATTTAATTGTTAGAAAGTCCCCTGAATCTTACTTACCTGCCCTCTCTCCCCTGCTGCAGTGTTCAGGCCCTCTGCTTGCATGGAATTGAAAGCAGGGGCGGGACCGGCAGCCGCGTCCGTGATTGGCTGAGAGCAGGGAGGGCTGCACTGAGCATGCCTCAACCTTGATGAGGTTGAGGAAGTCTCAGGCACAGCATGAGTCACACCTGCTCCTACACAGCAGTTTCCTGGACTTTGGAGGGGCACAGCAGGGGAACTATTTTTAGCAGGAATGTAAGGTAAGGATTGTTTTAAACTACTTGATGTGGCCAGTAAGGGGTTAAATTTTAGTTTTGGGGGTGGACATGCCCTTTAAATCCCTTTGCACTGATGTTGTAAAGGTTTAACAGGTTTAAGTGAGAAAAGTGATAACTTCTGAAATTTTCTAATTTTTGACTTTAGAGCACAAGCAATGTTGTACAATGTAAGACCTGGTTAGTGGAATACTTTTCTTTAAAAATGTTTTAAAGAAGAAAGTGTTTATATCATGCAAGAAGAGGCCCAAAGACTTTTGTGGAAGGAAAGGTACATTTTCATTAACACCACGTACTGCATCTCCCCATAAGTATATCGCAACAGTGCTTTTTTGGATGACATTAAGAATAAAATAATTAAAGGGACTGTCCACCCCTCTCTTTCCAAAAACTGATATAATGTAGATAACTCCCCAAAACCTTAACTTCGTTTTAGTCAAAATTTAGAAATCAGCTCCCACACAGAGTTATTATACTCACAAGCTCCTCGCTCCACCGCCGCTTCCGGGTTCTTCTCCCAGTCTCCACTGTGGCTGCTCTGTTCTTTTTGTGTTCTTGAGCAGCCGCAGTGGAGACTGCTCCGGGAATGGCAGTCAGTGATTGGCCGTGACGTCAGTCACGGCCGACACTGACTGCCTTAACCGAAAGTGCAGAGCCGCAGCGGTGGAGCGAGGAGGAGCATGTAAGTATAATATCTCTGTGTCGGAGCTGATTTCTAAATTTTTACTAAAACGAAGTTAAGGTTTTGGGGGGTTATCTACATTATATCAGTTTTTGGAAAGAGGGGTGGACAGTCCCTTTAATTGCCAGTGGTAACGCTTGTACATTAATGGGTCACTATACTCACTGAAACAGCTTTGTAGCATCTGAAAGTACAATGTTAGGATAGTAAAATGTTACTTACATGTGTCTGTGTCTGCTTTGTTAGTGAATTTTCAATGTTTAGAAACTGCTCCTAAATGGCCTCCACCTCCTTTAATCACTGTCCACTTGTAATCCAGCCGACACTGGATACATTCATTTACATAATAAAGAGCCTATTCAGCCCGACACTATAAAATTAATTAACATATCTTGACACTGCTGAGAGTGGGTGTGGCTGCTGCGGTGTTAAACAATTTCTCCCTCTCCCTTTCTAAGTACATGCTGCTGATAATGGGAGGGGCTGCTGCTGCTGCTGTGTGATAGATAGATCAGACAGACAGATTAGACATTATATTTGGGGTTTTATTAATAAATGTTTTAACATGCTTTGGGATATCCTAGTCACTGGAGGGACACAAATTAGCATACCTGGTTTGAGCGACAGGTCTTTCCCTGTACATGCTGTTATTTAAAATGAAGATTTCTGAGAATCTACAGATTGGAGTTCAAATCTGAAATGTGTAGTGGACCATCACACTATCTAAAGGTATGATTTTTGGAAGTATAGATACCCTATAATTATAAACTACTCTGTCTGTAAAATACAAATAAAACTTACATCTATCTGTATGTGGGTCTTAAATTCAGTCATTTCAATCACATTTATCACTGGTGGAGGGTCTTGTATATATAAGGAAGTTGGAGACTCTGAAATGTTACATGCCAGGAATTCATTCACATTGTCTTCAGTGACAAATCTTCTTTCCTGCAAAATAATGAGCATTTATTAATAAAAATGTTTATTTTGGTATAATACATAGTGTTCTCTTAAAATATACAATCATGTATGTATGTATAGTTTATTTATAAAGCTCTCTATAAAGGTAGTAGTGAGTTTATTCCTATAGGTATAAATTGGACATTCTTAACCCAAACAAATTATTGCCAGAAAACCTAAATATGTAATTAATGATGCCTTTGAACTTATGTAATGTAAAATCAGTACATGACATTATTTATTATTGGTAATACACAGCGCTGTATCTATTTGCCTATTGTGAGTTCAGATGAATATCCAAGATTCTTTGTAACTGCTCACCTCTAGGGAAGACTTGACAGTTTTAGGAAAGCTATACTGTTTAGGTTAAAATTTAAAATTTTCTCCCCTAAAATAATTACCTTTGCTGTCTCAGCTCAATGCAGGCTTTAGAGTGGAAATTTGACAAGAAGTATGTATTTTAGAGGGTTATATTTTAACCAAACAGTTTAGTTTAAGCTTAAGCTTAGCCTTCACAGCAAGTTAAGGCAAATGTGTTTATTTTCAGTGCTGTACATTACTAACTTATTGAACAATAAGGGAGTCCTTACACGTACCAATCCCAATTCTACAATATCGCACAATCGTGTATGGATAATTGGCCAGTCGTTGGCAATATCCCACCCTATCATTCAAGCGGAAAAATTTTATTCATCATAAAACCAGAATTACAGATATATTCTGGGTCCAGGCAATACTTTTTCAAAGCAGGAATGTCTCTTTAATTACTCAAGGAAAAACTTGTCTTAAAAGCTTTAAAAAAGCTGTATACTGAAACTAAAAAAATAAAAGAATATTAAATAAATATTTTTCAGCATCCAGATGAAATGCCTGCATGTGCATACCAGATCACCTAACATAGTAATTAATGTAGGGATCCAATTTCTTCAAATGAGTCTCTCAGGTACTATTAACTGTTTATGAGTCAGATTTTTTGCAAATGTAAAAAGTTATGGTGGCCATACACACAAACAATAATGGGTAAACCCTGATGGGATTGTCAGTGTGTAGGGGCTGTTTCCGAGTGATCAGAGTGCCGCCTAACGACCGTAGTCAGCACTCCGATCGATCGGGAATGACAGAAAATTTCTGTTGGTCGGTATTGGCTCCCTTTACTTTAAGTAGAGGGAGCTGATCCGATTGTGCAGTGTATCCATATATGCTGTTCCCACAGCATGTGTGCCGACAGATACCAATGTGATCTGTTGGCATACATGCTGTGGAATCTTATGTGTATGGCCACCTTTAGACAAGGTAAATATTCCCTATGTACACTTAAGTCAGTCACATCTTAAATTACTGTAGGAGAGAGTATATGAGTGTATTATTACCTGCAATGAATGCTCACTAGCACCAAAAAACAGATTTTTCCAAAGTCCAAAACTTTCAGGAGATTTTGTTAGTCCAATTACAACATTGTTTTCAGAAAGATTAACAGAGATCTGGTTTACATTTATTTTGTCCTTTGGAAGAAATTGCACAAGCAAAACATGTAAAATCCTTGTATGTCTAATATAAAAATGAATTTGGTATTGGTTTGTACCAAATTCTGATTTTAAACTGGTTTCATCTACATCTCTGACATGTACAGTTAAAGTCAAAGAGGATTCATTTTGTGAACATGTAAATGATGGACAAAATGGAGTGGAAATATCTTTAATAACTCTTTCATGAACTTCTTTAAAATCATCTTTCCTGAAGTCCTGTGTACATTTTGCAGCAGGCAGTGATTTTGCATTTAAACATAAGTCCGACTTTTCTGGGGTTTTTCCCTCTCCATTGCACTTAAAGGTTGATAATTCTAACTGGTTTTCTCCTGAGATGTTTGTTTCTTTTTCACTTGCACTATCTTCCTTGTGTTCTTTCTTATTGTGTGCAGATTCTGAGTTATTTAGAATCTCTTCCTTTTCCTCTTGGAAATGATTCTTCAAATGTTTCTGCTGAATCACAGGCACAGTTATGACAAGTTGCCTCTTTGACTTGTTAAATATAGCTTTTCCTTGATTGTCTTCCACTGAATAGGGCAGTATTACATTTAATTTATAAACAGGATTTTCAGACTCTAGGCTTAAATTCTTGCCACTCATATTAAGGTTAACACCTGAAGCTGAATTTAACAAAGGCAAATCAACGGTTATGACCAACTCCTTTGGCACAGGGCTTGGTGCAGACTCTCTGCAATCTCTGTAATCCTGAAGATCCACATATGATCTGTGCCGGACAGTGTAATGAGGGACGGTGGTTTGCTCGTCCTTTTTGCTAGATTTATTTTCACAAGACACTGCTTGTTTGTTGTTTTCATTTTCTGCTCCAGTTGGCACTTTATATGGATAAGGGAAACATAACGGGTCTTCGCGGTGATCAAGTTTTGGGGAGGCTTCTGAAAGAGGTTTTCTTAACACAGCTGGATTTGGTACTCCCTTGTACTTCAAAAGTAGGGTCTTGACATTGTTTGTGTCCAACCTGACTCCAAACTTATTTGCTATGGCTTCCAATGCTGTGCTGTCAACCATGGATTTAAATGCATCATTCTTACTGGAGATGTGCAGTGTGTCTGGGTGGAATACCACATCATAAATAACATGCTTGCTCCCATCCTTTCCCAGATCCTCTCTCCCTGGGGTTAAACTGTGAGGGAGGGACCACTGTAGACCGGCCCTTCCTTCCCCATCCACTGCAGGCTTGGACCCAGGTTTGGGGATAAGGTCGTTGCTGCATATGTTGAGGTAACATTTCTGCACCCCATTGACACTGGTAAGCAGCACGTGCCCTGGGTGGGGGTGAATGAACTTAGTGTCCACCCCCCTTTCGTTTTCCATCTGGCAGATCTCCTCTTCATATCTTTTTCGATTTTCCGGGTCACTAATCTCTTCTGCGTATTGTGCGAACATCTCCCGGAACTTGGCGTCTTTAAAAGCCTTTGCGAAGCGCTCAACTTCCTCAGAACTGAGGTCCAGATCCTTAAGTTTGTCGGCCATTTGTGGTTTGACTGGATGCTGTACCTTTTCAGTAGTAATCACCCTCTGTATTTATGGTGAAAAGCAGTTGCCTGGTTACAAGCTTCCCCTGAGCGCTAGTAGATTCAAACTAGCGCATGGTGATGACGTTCAATTGATCACTTGTTGTGTCCGGAAGTAGTGGATGGTGATGGCTGTAAAAGTGAGCTGAAGCGCGGAGACTAGAAACACGCGGTTGCTATAGTGCTGTCTGAGTAGATGGAAAGCTAAGCACAAGGCATTAGAAGTCACGTCACCAGTATCCTGTGATTGATTGTGTTTAGTTACCTAACAACTAGTACTTGGAAGTATGAGAAGTAGTGTAGTATACAATTGCACAGAGCTAATGCTGTGTATTAAAGCTTTATTTTACAAAACACATGTGCAACATGTTTCGGACCCACTGGTCCTTTCTCAAGCTACACTACATCTCATACTGACGATTTATCCAGGACTGTGGCAACTGGAGTAGTGTGGCCTACATATATCTCCTGCTTCGGTACCTAGGCACTACAAAACTGCAAAGGAAACTAGTACTTGGAAGGACAGTGGTTCTTATTAGGCATTGTACAAACAGGTGATTGCAGGGCCTACCCGCAAAGACTGTAAAGGTACACACGCCCAAGTGGCCGAACGGCATTCATTCATGCGTCGTTCATTGATTCGCCATGGCAGATTAACGAATGACCAAACCATACATATATGTAATTATTGTCCGTTAGTCGTATGTGTGAACGTGCTCACGGTCATTTGTCGGCAAATTGTACGTATGTACGAGGCTCCAGATGAATGGCCGTTTTGCCCATCAAGTATCTGTTCAGACGGGTGATGATCGCCATGCGACCAAGCTCCGTGATAGCACGTCTATACACAACTTTAGAGAAAATACACGCTCTGAACCCACTCCTGGAAAATGACAACACTGGCATATAACAAGGTACTCCATTCCTTCTACATAAGGCTACAGAGTACTCTTCTCAACAACAAAATGAAAAACTACAGAGACTCAGACAGAAAGGAAAATCCCATGCTATTACAAAAGCACATGAAGAACAACCAAGCTTTGTTTTCAACCTTGCTACGTACAAATTTACAGCTAAATATCTGTACTCTCAAAAGGACTGTCATTCTGCCCAGCAAAATCCATAGACAAAATTTAACTATGTAGTGACATGGAAGAATTCTTTAGAAGACTGTGACGTAAAGTGCAACATCAGCACAAATTAATAATCTTTTTTCTGACACTCCCACAATAAGTTATAGGTACTTGCAAACAGCTGATCCCCCGAGGGAAGCCTCCTCCTGTTGCGAGCTTGTTTGGTAATGGCTGTCAGACACTGACCGTGATGTCATTGTTGTGGCCATGACTGACAGTCATTACCTGGAAGACAAGGATGCAGCGAGATATCGATTATATGTAAGTACCTATAACTCATCATGGGAGTGTTGGAGAAGGTTAAAACGAAAGTGGGGTTTTGGGGGGTAATGTTTTTAAAAATGTTTTTTTTGGGTCTGGAGTTGCTCTTTAAGAACAGCTCAGTGGTTAGCGCTAAAGTCCTGAGTTCAATTTCACCCTTGGACACATCTGCAAGGAGTTTATATCTTCTCCCCATGCTTGCGTAGGTTTCCTCTGGGCACTCTGGAATCCTCCACATTCATAACAACATACTGATAGGATGTATGTTCAAATAAATGTGTGTAAATTGCTCTTCAGGGCAGGGCCTGATGTGTGTGTATCCATTTAATTGTAAAGAGCTACGGAAGATGTTATCACTATATGAATCCACAATAATAATAAATAATGACACCAACATTACCGACATGGCCTAGTAATGCTCTACTTGGACCCCTAAACCAAAAAAAAGAACAAAAAGCCATCAAATCCCTGAGAGAACAAAGACATAATAAAACCAGGGGGCACTACTGGTATAATAAACATTAATGACTACATATAAAAGACCCCCAATAACTGGGGGATCCTACAGACTATTACCAGAAAAAACTTAAAACATTTAAAAATCCCCCTACTCCCAGTCCAGAGTGTTCTTCCTAAGTATAGGGAGAATGCTCCGGACTGCACATTTCCCTCAGCCGCAGATGACTCCCTATACTTTTAAGTAAAGGAAGCTGACCACGGCCAAGGAAAATTTTCGGACATTTCCGAACGAGCTCAAGGCCAACGGTGAACTTAAGGGATTGCTCGGAAATGTGGTACACACGATAATGGGACGATAATGTTTACTGTTTTATTTATAACAGCCATTGCCAGGCATGGGAGCAAAAGATAACATATGTATAATGTCAGTCTTTGTTCTTTTATGTATAAAATAGTATGCTTTTAGAAGATTTAGTATTGTATCATGCCTAAAGAAGTAGTCTAAGTGCTTTCAAAGCTTGGATTTTCAATAATTTAGATAAATAAAATAAAAGGTAATATTTAATCCAAGAAGTAAAGCTTCATACACACATACAATTTTGACAAAGACTGCCGGGGGTCATTCGTTGATCCACCATGGATCCAGACGTTTGTTGTGCGCATGGACACGCTCATGGATCTGTCAAAATAGTACGTGTGTGTGAAGCTTAAAAGGGCATTTCCACCCCTCTTATAAAATTTTTATATACTGTAGTCCACCCATTTACATTATACTTATATTTAGAATGTTACATTAGATGTTCCCCGATCCACCCACTACTTCCTGGTAACGGCAGTCGGTCACGACCAATGACTGACGCCCATTACCAGACGAGTCTCCACTGATGCTGCTTGCACACGTGGATAGGGGATTTGTAAGGTGAATATCTAACTCTGGGAGCATCTCTTCTAAATGTAATTATAGCTTAAATGGGGGTTTGGGGGATGTACTACAGTATTTCAAAATTTGATAGGAGGAGTGGAGATGCCCTTAAAGACTGGAAAAAGTGATTAAATCTGTAAATGACAGATAAAAAATGAAATAGGGGCAAAAAACGGGTAAGTTAGAAGAAACATGAGGTGAGTGAAAAAGAGTGTACACATCCTTTAAACAAGTGTCCAAAACACCAGTTTCTTATTAATAATGGCTGCTCTGCTCATACTGGTGATAGTTCTCATCCTCAGTACCACTTAAGGTTTGACTGGAATTAGCTATTTTCTATACTAGTTTCCAACGAAGGATCGTAAGTCTATTTCTTGCGCTTATTTTAAAAACTAACATGGCGGTTGTGGGTGGGCTGGGGTACACTACAGAAGAAAATTTTTTTTAGGTAGGGGATGGAGCAGCCTGAAGGGATCCAGAGGAAGGGAGGGCTCCCCTGCACATGCCTGAGTTCTTACTGATTACGAGGAAGAAGCAGGCAACCTGATGACTCACAGACAGCTCCTACTCTGGGACTTTGAACAAGCACTGCTGGAGAACCATAAGGAGCAGAGGAGTAAGGTAAGGTTTTGTTTACAGTACACTGTGGGGCCAGGACTGGGGCAAATTTTAGTTTTGAGGGGACATGCCCTTTAAATTCTCCCCTCCCTTTCTAAACCATGACCTGCTCTTTGGAAACTGTAATGGCTTATATAATGTACCTTAAATAGAATTTAAAAATCCTGACACACGTTAGGGTCCACTTCTATTTAATCTCTTTATAAATGACTTAAAGGGTAACTGTGGTCCAAATATGACTTAAGGTAAATTGACAGGAATTGGGGATTTTTGCAATTTAATTTCATTATTTATTTTGAAGATATTTATATGTATGATATGGGAGCAGCATCACCAGATCCCCTGCACTTCCTGCTCTGAAACCATGTGATAGTCAATCTTCCCTGTGTCTCCTCCTCCTTGTGGGCCCCCATGGCCCCTTCTCTTGCAGACCCACCCTGGCCCTTTCCCTTGCAGACCCCTTGGGCCTTTCCCCTGTAGCCTCCTGTGATCCCTCCCACTCATGGGTCATGTGGTCCCTCCCACTTGTGGGCCACGTGGCCCCTTCCCTTGCATCCCCCTTGAGCCTTTCCTTTGCAGCCTTCTGTGGCCCCTCCCACTCATGGGCCCCCTCCCACTTGCGGGCCCTGTGGCCCCTCCCCTTGCAGACCCATCCTGGCCCCTTTCCTTGCAGCCTCCTGTGGCCCCTCCCACTCACGGGCCCTAATGACCTCTCCCTCTTGTGGGCTCCCCATTGCCCCTCCCCGCACTTGCACCTCAGACCAAACCCCCCCCTTACAGAAAACTGTAAAAGTAGCCCTTTTAGCAGAGAAAGAATCAGCAGTTTTAAACTTTGTCTGATTTTTCTTTCTCTGCTGAAAAGGCTGCTTTTACACAGTCTTCTGTAGGAGGGTATTGGTCTGAGGTGCAAGTGGGGGAGGGGCACAGTCTGAGTGGGAGGGGCCACAGGGGGCTGCAAGGGAAGGGGCCAGATTGGGTCTGCAAGGGGAGGGGACACGGCCCGCGAGTGGGAAGGCCAAGCAAGTGGGAGGGATTAAAAAAGTGCTGTGGGCTGTGCTGTTCTCCCCACCCCCTCCTACCCTTCAGTCATGCACTGAGCATGTGCCAACCGCAGATTAGAGGAGGAAGTAGTATTTCTGACCGCAGATTCAGAATCTCCCACCCCCTAATTTTCTGATCAATGATTTCTTCATATTTTAGACTGTGCAGCATGTAGAGAGGTGGTTGATGGCTTGTTTTAAAGGTAGGAACCTGGCCTTTCATTTAAAATAACTTGTTTGGAGACCACAGTTCCCCTTTAAAAGTGGGTATTGAGTGTGAGGTCTCAGTGTTTTGGATACTTCAGATGATGTGCAATTACTGCAGGCAGACCTAGATAGATTATCAAAATGGGCAGTTGAGTGGCAAATGAGATTCAATATTGATAAATGTAAGGTGATGCATTTGGGGTCTTGAAATCCTTTCACTGCCTATATCATTAATGGCTCTGCGCTAATTGAAACTGTTGGAAAAAGATTTGGGGTTTTAGTATATAACGGACTTAGCTGTAGCAAACAGTGCCAGGCAGCAATGGACATCTTGGCAATGGAAAAAGTTGAATAAAGGACAACTAAATTTATAAGGGGAATGGATGTGAGCAGATAAGAAAATAAAGACTGTTAACACTGGAGAAGCAGTGCTAGTGTGTGGATGTGATCACAAATATATGAACGGGCCGTATAATAAACTAGCTGTTACATTACTGTGAACAGCCAAGTGAAAAAAAAGACCTGAGCGGTAAATCACAAAGGCATGGAATGTGACCCTCATCTAAAGCTGGCCATATACCACCTTGAAATTACACTGATTAGAGATTTGATCCGAGATGAATGTCAAACCTATTGTAATGTCAAGTGGAGCAGCAGTTTCCCACCAAGATCATGCTTAAAATAATATGATCGAACTTACGATCATAATATCGATCGCAAAAGGGCTAAGCCGTTGTTAAAACTTTGGACGGACATCGGGAGGTAAGTTTATAGTGTAAGTAATTATCAAAGTACAGCTTTGATAAGTAAACAATTTTAAATTGTGTGTGAAGATGCAAATATTTACCTGAACAGAATAAGTTTTCTGAACTATAGCAGCCTGTTATCAAGTCTGCCTATTTAGACATAATTTTGGATGTGCAGGTTGATTGGCCCGAAATATCAGAAGGATGTTAGTTTTCGTGGATAATAAACTTAGATGTAGCAAACAAAGCCATGCGACAACAGCTAGAGCCAGCAAGATATTCAGGGTTATTCAATAAAAGTTCTTATAGTTTAAAATGGTGCTAATTTTGCCCCAACCAATCAGATGTTAGCTTTCAAATGTTAAATAAGATCTGATTGGTTTGGGCAAATTTAGCACTATTTTAAACGATAAGAACTTATATTGAATAACCCTGATTGTCTTTTATAAAGAGGAATCCAGGGGTTACCTTCCTCTGGATCAACAGAGGATCAGACAGGAAATGTGTTTGTTGCTGAGTAGGTTGGACTAGAACTAGATGGACGTATGTCTTTATTCAACCTCAAATACTATACTGTGTACACAGCCTAAAACTAGCAATCTCTGGGATAATTAGGATTGGTTTTTAGGGCTAAGCCACACTGCACACAAGTGTTTGCCAACTGGTGTGCTGCCATGCCTTGCAGTCCAGTAATCTGAGTTTTTTTGCACAAATGTTTGCAGCACACGCTAACGGCAATGCACACTAGCGCACCGGTCTGCTAGTACGCGGTGTGGTGTGGCCATAGCCTTATATTTTAAAAAAAGACATTTGGTAATCTGACCACAATTGGCCCATCCATGCCTTTTTAATTATCCCTCTGGTCAGATCAGATTTTAGTACAGAAGATTACCCTCACAATACTATAGAAAAATCTTAATCATTTTAGTTTGTCAACACAATTGTACATCTTGAAACGTTCATTGTTAGGTAAACAGAAGCAGGCTTTTTATTTCCATACATATCAGGTGCTATTGTTTATCATTTCACTTGAGCCATTTCTTTTTTGTTGTCTATATTTGGTTGCAGTCCAAAATGTTATTCTTTTCATTGCTTGTTGGAAGAGTTTTGAAGGTAAGCAAAGCAGTTGGCTTTCCAGTACAGAAGTATACTTCCCAACAGTGTCCAAGCACAACCTCAAATAAAAAAAAGTAATACTGTAAATCTATTTGCTTTAAAGGGCATGTCCACCCCAAAATTTAACTTTTGATATGTGGTAGGGCATGCTCCCCCAGCCCCAACCGCATTAATATAATTGTTAGAAAGTCCCCCGATTCTTACTTACCTGCCCTCTCTCCCCTGCTGCAGTGTTCAGGCCCTCTGCTTGCATGGAATTGAAAGCAGGGGGCGGGACCGGCAGCCGCGTCCGTGATTGGCTGAGAGGCAGGGAGGGCTGCACTGAGCATGCCTCAACCTTGATGAGGTTGAGGAAGTCTCAGGCACAGCATGAGTCACACACTGCTCCTACACAGCAGTTTCCTGGACTTTGGAGGGGCACAGCAGGGGAACTATTTTGAGCAGGAATGTAAGGTAAGGATTGTTTTAAACTACTTGATGTGGCCAGTAAGGGGTTACATTTTAGTTTTGGGGGTGGACATGCCCTTTAAAAGTAGTAGGATACCAATCTTCCTGCAAACCTGAATCTTTTTGTGTCGGCGCAGTGGTGTGACTCATCTGTGCCTGAGACTCCTCAACCCATCAAGTTGAGGCATGCTCAGTGCAGCCCTCCCTGCCTCTCAGCCAATCACGGACGGCGCTGCCGGTCCCGCCCCCTGCTTTCAATTCCATGCAAGCAGAGGGCCTGAACACTGCAGCAGGGAGAGAGGGCAGTAAGTAAGAATCGGGGGACTTTCTAACAATTATATTAATGCGGTTTGGGGCTGGGGGAGCATGCCCTACCACATATCAAAAGTTAAATTTTGGGGTGGACATGCCCTTTAAAGCAAATAGATTTACAGTATTACTTTTTTTTTATTTGAGGTTGTGCTTGGACACTGTTGGGAAGTATACTCTGTACTGGAAAGCCAACTGCTTTGCTTACCTTCAAAACTCTTCCAACAAGCAATGAAAAGAATAACATTTTGGACTGCAACCAAATATAGACAACAAAAGAAATGGCTCAAGTGAAATGAATACAATAGCACCTGATATGTATGGAATAAAAAGCCTGCTTCTGTTTACCTACAATGAACGTTTCAAGATGTACAATTGTGTTGACAAACTAAAATGATTAAGATTTTTCTATGTATTGTGAGGGTAATCTTCTGTACTAAAATCTGATCTGACCAGAGGGATAATTAAAAAGGCATGGATGGGCCAATTGTGGTCAGATTACCAAATGTCTTTTTTTAAAATATAAGGCTATGGCCACACCACACCGCGTACTAGCAGACCGGTGCGCTAGTGGTGCATTGCCGTTAGCGTGTGCTGCAAACATTTGTGCAAAAAAACTCAGATTACTGGACTGCAAGGCATGGCAGCACACCAGTTGGCAAACACTTGTGTGCAGTGTGGCTTAGCCCTAAAAACCAATCCTAATTATCCCAGAGATTGCTAGTTTTAGGCTGTGTACACAGTATAGTATTTGAGGTTGAATAAGACATACGTCCTCTAGTTCTAGTCCAACCTACTCAGCAACAAACACATTTCCTGTCTGATCCTCTTGATTCCAGAGGAAGGTAACCCCTGGATTCCTCTTTAATAAAGACAATCAGGTTATTCAATATAAGTTTCTTATCGTTTAAAATAGTGCTAAATGCCCAAACCAATCAGATCTTATTTAACATTTGAAAGCTAACATCTGATTGGTTGGGGCAATTAGCACCATTTTAAACTATAAAGACTTTTATTGAATAACCCTGAATATCTTGCTGGCTCTAGCTGTTGTCGCATGGCTTTGTTTCTACATCTAAGTTTATTATCCACGAAAACTAACATCCTTCTGATATTTCGGGCCAATCAACCTGCACATCCAAAATTATGTCTAAATAGGCAGACTTGATAACAGGCTCTATAGTTCAGAAAACTTATTCTGTTCAGGTAAATATTTGCATCTTCACACACATTTAAAATTGTTTACTTATCAAAGCGTACTTTGATAATACTTACACTATAAACTTACCCTCCCGATGTCCGTCCAAAGTTTTAACAACGGCTTAGCCCTTTTGCGATCGATATTATGATCGTAAGTTCGATCATATTATTTTAAGCATGATCTTGGTGGGAAACTGCTGCCCACTTGACATTACAATAGGTTTGACATTCATCTCGATCAAATCTCTAATCATTGTATTTCAAGGTGGTATATGGCCAGCTTTAGATGAGGGTCAACTTCCATGCCTTTGTGATTTACCGCTCAGGTCTTTTTTTTCACTTGGCTGTTCACGTAATGTAACAGCTAGTTTATTATACGGCCCGTTCATATATTTGTGATCACATCCACACACTGCACTGCTTCTCCAGTGTTAACAGTCTTTATTTTCTTATCTGCTCACATCCATTCCCCTTATAAATTTAGTTGTCCTTTATTCAACTTTTTCCATTGCCAAGATGTCCATTGCTGCCTGGCACTGTTTGCTACAGCTAAGTCCGTTATATACTAAAACCCCAAATCTTTTTCCAACAGTTTCAATTAGCGCAGAGCCATTAATGATATAGGCAGTGAAAGGTTTCAAGACCCCAAATGCATCACCTTACATTTATCAATTGAATCTCATTTGCCACTCAACTGCCCATTTTGATAATCTATCTAGGTCTGCCTGCAGTAATGCACATCATCTGAAGTATCCAAAACACTGAGACCTCACACTCAATACCCACTTTTAAAGGGGAACTGTGGTCTCCAAAGTTATTTTAAATGAAAGGCCAGGTTCCTACCTTTAAAACAAGCCATCAACCACCTCTCTACTGCTGCACAGTCTAAAATATGAAGAAATCATTGATCAGAAAATTAGGGGGTGGGAGATTCTGAATCTGCGGTCAGAAATACTACTTCCTCTCACTCAATCTGCGGTTGGCACATGCTCATTGCATGACTGAAGGGTAGGAGGGGGGGTGGGGAAACAGCACAGCCCACAGCACTTTTTTAATCCCTCCCACTTGCTTGGCCTTCCCACTCGCGGCCGTGTCCCCCCCCTTGCAGACCCAATCTGGCCCCTCTCCCTTGCAGCCCCCTGTGGCCCCTCCCACTCAGACTGTGCCCCTCCCCCACTTGCACCTCAGACCAATACCCTCCTACAGAAGACTGTGTAAAGCAGCCTTTTCAGCAGAGAAAGAAAAATCAGACAAAGTTTAAAACTGCTGATTCTTTCTCTGCAAAGGGCTACTTTTACAGTTTTCTGTAAGGGGGGGGTTTGGTCTGAGGTGCAAGTGCGGGGGGGGCAATGGGGAGCCCACAAGAGGAGAGGTCTTAGGGCCCTGAGTGGGAGGGGCCACAGAGCTGCAAGGAAAGGGGCCAGGATGGGTCTGCAAGGGGAGGGGCCACAGGGCCCGCAAGTGGGGGGCCCATGAGTGGGAGGGGCCACAGAAGGCTGCAAAAAGGCTCAAGGGGGATGCAAGGGAAGGGGCCACGTGGCCCACAAGTGGGAGGGACCACATGACCCATGAGTGGGAGGGATCACAGGAGGCTACAGGGGAAAGGCCCAAGGGGTCTGCAAGGAAAGGGCCAGGGTGGGTCTGCAAGAGAAGGGGCCATGGGGCCCACAAGGAGGAGGAGACACAGGGAAGATTGACTATCACTGGTTTCAGAGCAGGAAGTGCAGGGGATCTGGTGATGCTGCTCCCATATCATACATATAAATATCTTCAAAATAATAATGAAATTAAATTGCAAAAATCCCCAATTCCTGTCAATTTACCTTAAGTCATATTTGACCACAGTTACCCTTTAAGTCATTTATAAAGATTAAATAGAAGTGGACCCTAACTTGTGTCAGGATTTTTAAATTCTATTTAAGGTACATTATATAAGCCATTACAGTTTCCAAAGAGCAGGTCATGGTTTAGAAAGGGAGGGGAGAATTTAAAGGGCATGTCCCCTCAAAACTAAAATTTGCCCCAGTCCTGGCCCCACAGTGTACTGTAAACAAAACCTTACCTTACTCCTCTGCTCCTTATGGTTCTCCAGCAGTGCTTGTTCAAAGTCCCGAGTAGGAGCTGTCTGTGAGTCATGTTTCCTGCTTCTTCCTCGTAATCAGTAAGAACTCAGGCATGTGCAGGGGAGCCTCCCTCCTCTGGATCCCTTCAGGCTGCTCCATCCCCTACCTAAAAAAAATTTTCTTCTGTAGTGTACCCCAGCCCACCCACAACCGCCATGTTAGTTTTTAAAATAAGCGCAAGAATAGACTTACTCTCCTTCGTGTGAAACTAGTATAGAAAATAGCTAATTCCTCAAACTAAGTGTACTGAGGATGAGAACTATCACCAGTATGAGCAGAGCAGCCATTATTAATAAGAAACTGGTGTTTTGGACACTTGTTTAAAGGATGTGTACACTCTTTTTCACTCACCCATGTTTCTTCTAACTTACCCGTTTTTTGCCCCTATTTCATTTTTTATCTGTCATTTACAGATTTAATCACTTTTTCCAGTCTTTAAGGGCATCTCCACTCCTCCTATCAAATTTTGAAATACTGTAGTACATCCCCCAAACCCCCATTTAAGCTAAATTACATTTAGAAGAGATGCTCCCAGAGTAGATATTCACCTTACAAATCCCCTATCCACGTGTGCAAGCAGCATCAGTGGAGACTCGTCTGGTAATGGGCGTCAGTCATTGGTCGTGACCGACTGCCGTTACAGGAAGTAGTGGGTGGATCGGGAACATCTAATGACATTCTAATATAAGTATAAATGTAAATGGTGTGTACAGTATATAAATTTTATAAGAGGGGTGAAATGCCCTTTTAAGCTTCACACACACGTACTATTTTGACAGATCCATGAGCGTGTCCATGCGCACAACAAACGTCTGGTCCATGGTGGATCAACGAATGACCCCCGGCAGTCTTTGTCAAAATTGTATGTGTGATGAAGCTTTACTTCTTGGATTAAATATTACCTTTTATTTTATTTATCTAAATTATTGAAAATCCAAGCTTTGAAAGCACTTAGACTACTTCTTTAGCATGATACAATACTAAATCTTCTAAAAGCTACTATTAACATAAGAACAAAGACTGACATTATACATATGTTATCTTTTTGCTCCCATGCCTGGCAATGGCTGTTATAAATAAACAGAAACATTATCGTCCCATTACGTGTGTACCACATTTCCGAGCAATCCCTTAAGTTCACCGTGGCCTTGACTCGTTCGGAAATGTCCGAAAATTTTCCTTGGCCGTGGTCAGCTTCCTTTACTTAAAAGTATAGGGAGTCTCTGCGGCTGAGGGAAATGGTGCAGTCCGGAGCATTCTCCCTATACTTAGGAGAACACTCGGACTGGGAGTAGGGGGATTTTTAAATGTTTTAAGTTTTTTCTGGTAATAGTCTGTAGGATCCCCCAGTTATTGGGGGTCTTTTATATGTAGTCATTAATGTTTATTATACCAGTGTGCCCCCTGGTTTTATTATGTCTTTGTTCTCTCAGGGATTTGATGGCTTTTTGTACAGCAGTTTCCTGGACTTTGGAGGGGCACAGCAGGGGAACTATTTTGAGCAGGAATGTAAGGTAAGGATTGTTTTAAACTACTTGATGTGGCCAGTAAGGGGTTACATTTTAGTTTTGGGGGTGGACATGCCCTTTAAAATGTTAGCCTAGCACATTTTAGATAATAAATAAAGGATTTCCATGTTTAAAGTACTTTTTAATGTCCCATAAGTTTGTTTGGGTAAAAATCCCCTTAATACACAGCCACTAAAACACAGATACCCAACATTAATTTGTATAAAGCATGTCCACAAACATCGTCCATTACACATTCTATTTTGCTTTGTTCTTTGTAATCTGATTTGAATTCTTTCTGCTGCAACATTTCTCTTGATTTTCCTTTTACTGTCACTTAAAAATGTATGCCCACCCTCCAAACAAAAATTTTAGGGTTGAAAGAAAAACCCAGATAACCTAGACCTCGCAATGTCTAAAGTGTTCAAATAGTCACCTAAATGTACTTGGTTCCCACAACTGCTTTTGACGTCTCAGCCAATAACAGACACAGTTGTCAAGGGAATGAGGGCTAGTAAGTACATTTAGGAGCTGATATGAACACTTTAAACATTGGGAGGTCTAGTTAAACAGGGTTTTCTGTTACCCCTGAAATTTTTGTTTGTGTACATAACCTTTAAATTTCAACAATCGCTTTGTTCTGATATTGCAGTTAAAGGATACGTTTATGAAAAACCTTATTTAAGAGCCGATGACACAGACGTCATCTCCCCCTAAAAATGAAGAAACACATTCAGCCACATTTGATCAGATCATAGTGACACATAGTTACCATCCTTGAATGTTTGTAAGAATCACAACCGGTTGCTACTCATAATCCCAGGTAAGGCTCTATGTTACTCCTGCGAATCTTCCACAGATCTTCTCCTTTCACGATCCGATGGGCCACCAACACAGAACTCAGTCCACCTTAAATGTACAAAACCGCTACTCTGCCATTAGTCCCTAGCAAACTCTGCTACCACTACAGGTGCAGTTACGCCATTTAAGAAACGATCTCGAAGATACTCTGTTTCATCTGTGTGGGAAAGACTCTTGTTCTGTGCTTGTGAAGGTTCTCATTCATCCAGGTCATGGTATATCTGTTGTATTCAATTAGATCAACTGGACTTGAAATGTAGTTCTTGAAGACGTTTCGCTAGTCATCCGACTGGCTTTCTCAATTCAGAATGACTTGTACAAGAATCTGTGGCAATTATGTACCCTGGAAAATCCCAATTAGCATATCACAGCCAGGTGTTAAGGGTGTGATTAGATAGTGGCTAAGAGGTGTTATAGGAACGCCCAGAGTCATAAGGATAGTCATATCCTTATATAGACTTACTACAACAGCTTCAAAAGGATAAAGCCATTGACCGAGCAATGTATCATCGCCTCTACCCTGGTGAGGCACATCCATGCATATATGGACTCCCAAAGATACATAAGGAAGGGGCCCCACTAAGACCTATAGTCAGCAGCATCAACTCGGTAACATACAAGGTGGCAAAATATCTAGCTAACATCTTAGGACCTTTGGTGGGAAGTTCTAAGCATCACATCCAGAACTCTCAGGATTTCACCAACAAGATTGAAGATATAGTACTCGGTGTAGAAGAAACTATGGTGTCCTATGATGTGACATCTCTCTTCACTTGTATACCCACCAAGGAGGCTGTTGACATGGTGAGAAAACGGCTGGGCCAAGACAGCACTCTTACCAGCAGAACTGATCTCAACCCAGAACAGGTGTGTTCCTTGTTGGACTTGTGCCTGAATACCACCTATTTCAAATACAGGGATAAGTTCTATAAGCAAAAACATGGATGTGCTATGGGATCTCCAGTTTCACCTATTGTGGCCAACCTTTACATGGAGGAGGTAGAAACACAGGCGCTTAATACCTTTAAGGGCATAGCACCCAGCCACTGGTTCAGATATGTTGATGACACCTGGGTTAAAATCCACCAGAAGGAAGTACAAGCTTTCACAGAACACATTAATGCGGTGGACCAAAACATTAAATTCACAAGGGAAGAGATACAGAACAACAAACTGGCTTTCTTGGACTGCTTGGTAGAAGTTAAGGAAAATGGTAAACTGGAAGTAGAGGTTTACAGAAAACCAACACACACAGATCAGTATTTGATGTTTGACTCCCACCACCCTTTAGATCAAAAGCTGGGGGTCATCAGAACCCTGCAACACAGAGCCGAGAACATCCCCACTAGCACAGAGGCGAAGGCTAAAGAAATGAAACATCTCAGAGGAGCCCTTAAAACTTGTGGATATCCAGACTGGGCCTTTGTCAAAAGAAGTAGAAGGAAAGAAAAGAACAGGAATACCAACAGTGAAGGGGAAAAGCAAGACAGGAGGAAGAACATGGTCATCCCATATGTAGCAGGGGTCTCCGAGAAATTAAGAAGAATTTTCAAAAAACATCGTATCCCTGTCTGCTTTAAACCGAACAACACACTGAGGCAGCAATTGGTACATCCAAAAGACCCAATACCAAAACACAAGAAAAGCGACATCATATATGCAGTGCAGTGCAGTGAAGAATGCTCTGATTTGTATGTGGGGGAGACCAAACAGCAACTGCATCAACGTATGGCCCAGCACAGAAGAGCCAATTCCTCGGGTCAGGACTCAGCCGTGTATCTGCATCTTAAGGATAAAGGACATACCTTTGAAGATTGTAATGTTAACATACTGGCGAAGGAACGTGACTGGTTCAAGAGAGGTGTTAAGGGAGGCCATTTATGTGAAAATAAAGAAACCAAGCCTAAAAGAGGTGGGGGGGTTCGACACCAACTGTCTGCCATGTACAATGCTGTTTTAACACCTTACTCTGGGCGTTCCTATAACACCTCTTAGCCACTATCTAATCACACCCTTAACACCTGGCTGTGATATGCTAATTGGGATTTTCCAGGGTACATAATGCCACAGATTCTTGTACAGTCATTCTGAATTGAGAAAGCCAGTCGGATGACTAGCGAAACGTCTTCAAGAACTACATTTCAAGTCCAGTTGATCTAATTGAATACAACAGATATACTCTTGTTCTGCTGAGAAGTTGGATACAGTGTTGTTTTGGGCAAGAATAACAGACTTGACAGTATTGGACAGACTTTTACCCTCTCCTGCTACCGATCGTATGGGTGACGTAGGTTGTTTTATGGGGTATATGTTTATTGTATTATAAAGTGTATTTTAATTAAAAAATACAGCTGGAGTTTGGTATTCCTGTTAGTGTCATCACTTAACGTGCTGAAGTAGCACATTGGATTAGTGTCTAATTATTGATGCAGTGCTGAATGAGTTTCTTCATTTTTAGGGGGAGATGATGTCTGTCATGGCTCTTAAATAAGGTTTTTCATATATTTGTCATTCTCATAGCACCACCTAAATAACATAGGTGAGACATTGACATGTTGCTAGCCTTTTATAATATTAAAGGATAAGTGTAGCACAAATACATGCGCTTTTCCAACTTCAGGTTTGCAGAACAATAAATAGCGTAGGCTGCGGCCACAAAGTTGCATGTTACCTTTCGTTTGCACTGCGATTCTGGAAATATTGCATAATTGGAGTGCATGTGATTCGCAGAAAAAAAGTGGTTGCATGTGCTCCAAGAACGGATTGCACACTGTGTTAGCGTCATGAGTTTCTCGCAAAACACGATTGTAAGCACGTGAGAACAAACTAGTGTCGCCTAGCCTTCATGTCTGATTATCCAACAGCCAATTATAGAAATTTCAAGGGAAGAAGGATGTTTTCCGAACCTGAAATGGCATACAACTACCGACACTAAGGGTAGAAAATCATTTAGACAATTTGTAGAATATCTAGGTAGTTGTAATATAGATAAATAATTAAGGGTGACTACCCTTAAACAAACCTTCCTTACCCTAAATCTATCATTCTAAAATAGGCAGCATTTATTCCAACCTATAATTCTGCTTGATTTAAAAAAATATTTGTAAATGTGGTCAGGAGTGCTTGCAGCTTTCAGTCTCCCTGGCTTATCATTGCCCTGTAAATAATAATGACTTTTTTTTTTTCCTACTGAACTTCGTTTTTGCATCATGTCACTTTCTGTTCTAAACAACAACACCCTTCCTCAGGTACTGCATTTTAAGGATTTGGTATGCTAAAGACATCATTGAACCGTATTACCCCTGATTATCCAGTTCCTATTGCAATCAATGAGCATAGATGTGTGCTATGCTTGTATCTTTGTAATAATTGACAACTGTACTGTCATCTTTATACTCTACTCCCCCTATTGAGAGGTATTTAATGGGATACTTTTCAGAGTTAGGCCCTGGACATTAAAGGACACTACAGTTTCCCTTTAATGGCCAACTGCCACTAATTTGCTCTTTAAAGGGGAAGTTCAGTGCAAATACAGGTATTTTCAGAAAAGCAGTATTTTTTCATCCTAATGACATTAATCTGCCAATCAGCATTTTGTCTGTCTATAAATAAATGCAATCAAGTCAATACTGACTTCCTGTTTGCTGGACCCCTAATAGACAACGTTATGGTTTTGCCCTTGACCAGCACCTGGGTTGATTCAGTTGCTCAGTAGAGATCTGAACATCTTTGACCCATCCAACAGCCAATCGGTAGAAATTACTGTTAGGAACATTCCAAGGATGTGATGCATCCTGGGAAGAAGAAGGACCGTTAGAACCTGAAATGGCAGCTCACTAATGTCAATAGCAGGGAACAGCAAAGGGGATGAATTAACTGATTTTCAAAATGGGTGAGAATATGTAGAAAACTAAAAGGCATTACACAAACTAACAATAACAAATATTGGTAATTTCCACTAAACTTTCCCTTTAAGGCTGAGGCCCCACTGAAGCGCTCACCAGCATGCCGGTAACGGGCAAGATTGTGCGTACATTACCGGCGCATTAGTGCACTGCAATCAACAATCACGGAACACTTGCACTGGCAATGTACACCAGTGCACAAGTGTGGCCTAGCCCTAAGTCTGCCATCTTCTAGGAAAAAACAGTGACAGCAAAAGAAGCAAAGGGCAGAGTTCATTTGTTTCAACTAACCGATAGAGTTGTGTGTAGAGTTTAAAACACTGAATTCTAATACATGTTATCATTTAGATTTCAAACTATTTCATACTCTGAGATCAAGCACTGCAAAGGCAGGAAAATATGCAGCAGTTAGCTGGAAAGGTTTTTGGTCATTTTTTCCTCTGCAGCTTCTAGGTCTGAAAGTAAGTTTGGTGGGACGCTTACATCATGGCCAATGGCTGACTTCCATTCCTGAGACTGCAGAAGAGAAGCCTCCTCTACTGTTGTGCGGCATGTCATAAGGCAGCAGAGGAGGTGTTTACAGGCCTGCAAAAAATCAGGCAATGTAAGTAATGAGAACCAGTAGTGAGCTAACAATTTATGTTCTGCAACAGTGCTTCTTCCCGGGATGCTTACATTAAAATGTCACCAACGGTAAGTTCTACCTTGGCGTTGGATGGGTCAACATGTCAGATCTACTGAGCAACTGAATCAACCCAGGGGCTGAGACACGAGGCAACTAATAGGGGTCCTGCAAACATTAAGTCTCTACTTTGCAAGGGTTGATTCATGCAGTGAGAAATTACTGGGTGGGCAGATTGCCACTGAAATGAGAAATACACTATGTGCTGAATTTCCCCTTTTAAATATGAAACTGAAATCAACAATTACAACATACATATGTTCGGCTGTAGATACAAGGTTGCAGGCAAGAAATATAAGGTGAGCAGGAGAACATTAAAGTAAAGAAAAAAGTAGAGTAGAGTAAAGAAAAAGTCAGAAAAAGAGAAACCAATTTAAACAGGTGTAAGAAAAAACTTGAAAGTTTGAGAAAATGTGTATAGAAAAGTGTATAATAGAATGTTAGAGTAGAATGGAAAAGAGTAAAAAAAAAAAAAAAAAGCAGATTTATACAGAAAATGTGAAGATGAGAAAGATAATAAAAAGGGAGATACCGAAGAATTTAGTTTGAAATGAGAATAGAAATAGGACAGATTTCTGGAATAAGTGGAGATGTAATTTTTATTCCAAACAAAAATACTTAATGTTCTCTGCAGTTTGGGCCATTTTTCAGCAAGTAACTGTTTAATTTGAATATAGAGCCGGTGTCTTACAAGATCTGCTAGCTGCAGGAGAATTGAGAAACCGAAATTGAAGAACACTGCAGTCTGCAAAAAACTTAACTCCAGAGAAATAAGAAAGTGTTTTTCTGATTATGGATCACTTGCAGATGAAACATTGAGGATTTAGAAATAAGAAAACGGGAAAATATTTCAGTACAGCGAGTACTTCAGTTAGACTTCTCATTGGCTATGTTCCATGGTATAATCAGTGGGTTTTTACCCATGAAGTAGTGACTCTCTCCAGAATTTAGTCTCTAAGTTTTGTGTAGGAAGATAGGCATACACTGTTTTAATCACCTGTTAAAAAAATGTGTTTGAGGCTAGCTACACAGGTCGGTATTGTGCGGATATTTTTCTGCAATGATTGCGTGCTCCATAGTACCGTAAATAAGGTTTGACTGAAAAAACTTTGTCAACGAAAAACTACCACCATTATTTCGATCTGAATGACCAAAATACCGAAATATCAGTCGTCTGGTCAAAATATCGCTAGGTGTGTACCTATTAGCCTTTCAATCTTCTTAAGATGTCTTCAATAAGTTTAATGTTAACTTACCTAAGAAGGGAGTAAGGCTGAGCCTGAAAGATGAGCAGTTCATTGCAATGACCCTATAAAATGCAAATCGTTTATGTTAAAACCTTAAAGTTGTTCAAAATGCAACAGGAATAGGTTAAACAGAAGAGGGGCTTGAAGAGACTTACTTAAGACTTGTACAGACATGCAATTTCACGCCTGATGGATAAGCAAAACGGCCATTCACGCCGTCAATTGCATGATGTGGCTGAGTTGGCCTAATCAACAGCTAACTGTGTGGCCACACGTGTGTGATTACCGTGCGAAGCATAGTATTTGGTGGATGCTTGTTCATTGGGTGTGCGAATGCAAGTCTGTACTAGGCTTACAAACCTTTGTTTACTATGTATATTTACTGTGGAAAATGGATAAGCAGCAATTTGCTTAGCAAGATTTAATGTCATTATAAGAAAAGAACCAACCACGACCATTGTATAGACAGCCAGACACCTATTTAAAGGAACTGTAAACTCAACATTCAGTCTTTGCCCTCCGTTTGTATTATTCACAGGGAGGTGAGCGCTTATTCTCACCTCCCTGTGAATAATATTTGCTCAGGGGACCGGGAACTTACCTTCGCTCCGCTCGCAGCCGCTTCTGCACAGAACAGCTGTTCTGTCCCGATCGTGCGCCCTATCTCTTGTATTGGCGCGCAGCGCCTAGAGAGCTCGCATGGTCAGGATAGCGGTTGTTAGAGCAGGAGAGGCTGCAAGGGAGCGAAGGTAAGTTCCAGTATCCCCGAGCAAATATATTCACAGGGAGGTGAGAATAAGCGTTCTCACCTCCCTGTGAATAATAACAACGGAGGGCAAAGACTGCAAATGTTTGGTATATGGATTTACAGTTCGTTTAATAATTTAAATAATGGCAAAAACAAACTCCCAAAAATACTTTGAATGACCACAGAAATCGTTCCAGATTCACACTATTTAGAAAAGCAGTTTTTGCTTGTTGCAAATGATTTAACGCTACCTGTGGGTACATTTAGGAAAGCCAAATCAAGCTTTGCTTTCAGTCACTGGTGCTGGCTATCAGGCTTTCCCACATGAGATAAAGGTTTGTCTTTACATGTTTGCTTTAAAGTAATAAACATGTGTGTTTACTGTGTCAGGGAAAGCAGGTTATCTTTACTGCCACCAAAAACCAAAATTTCATATTCTTTTCCGGGACAAGCTGTGTGCCACAATCTAGAGAAGAACAAATTCAAAAAGGTGTAAGGATCAAGAATTATAGCGCTATGTACATATATAAAAGTCCAAATAGTCATATGTAACAGTATAAATATTGTAGCTAGTGTAGAGATTCTGTAATAAACATTTCCATTTTAGCTGCAGTAAGAATTTATAGACTTATATTCTTATTATGTTTATAATAAATAATTTTGCACTTTTATAATGGAAGGCAACAGTGGATTATATTCTATAACAGTTAATCAGCACACAATTTATTTGACCACTGCACCACCACTATGCCACAGACCAGTGCCACTAACAAGTAAAACTCTAAATTTATGTTATAAAAAATAAGCACAAAGCTGAAAAAAAAGAACGAAGTAAAATCCCTTAAAGGTGAATTAAATCTCCAGACAACATTGCCAGAATAGACAGAGTACATTCACATAGATAAAAAAACAGCGTTCACCTCTCCCTTTCTGTGGCTGCTGGGTGATTTATGAAATTAACTTGTGCATACTAGGGTCAGCTCCCATTGTCCACCTTGCTTGGTGACACCCAGCTACATGTATGCAAACCACTTAACCGAAGCTGCTGCCTTGGTTCCTAGAAGCTGACAATCAATCATGTTACAGCTCAAAGATCATCACTCCCTCTGACAAAGAACAGTAAACATTTAAATGCTCCTGTCCATACGATTCCTTTGCTTTTCATAAAAAAGAAAAGTAATCTTTGCAGTCTTATGGATGTAAGAAGCAAATATTAACATTTAAGTAAAAAGTAAAAGTATGTTTGGGTAATCGAACCAGCAATCTCATGTACTCTGTATAGAAAAAGACTGCATTAGAGACAATTGGCCTCATTTACCGAGGAGCCCTGCAGCCAGCAGCACTTTCTTCTGCTCCTAAAGTTGCTCTAAAATGATTTACGATCCGTTAGCCTGACTTTAGCCTAAGTTTGCCGAGCTGCGTGAGAACCAAAAGAGACTCTTGCACATCTGTCGCAAGCCGATTAACCAGAGGCACGTAATTTTTAAACGCCAGCTACCATACTTTTGTGCGGGTGAGATCACCCAAAGCGGCGTATCCACTAGTAAATCTGCTACGGAGATTTGCCAGAGCTCTTGCGGCTCTGGGTGAATCTCCCTGAATGAATACTGGGGTCAGGGGGTGTGGCAAAACTGCACACTCCTCATGACTCTTTGAAGACTACATGGGCTGTGAGTTGCACTGGCAACCACATGGAAGCCTTCTTAGTAACAGAGTCTATTTTTTTGCATATACGTAAATGCAACTTAATAATCTTCAATGTGTTCTTGGAAGAAAAGCTTTTACATAAGGATTTTTTTAAATTAGGTTTAGCTCTCCTTTAAACCTTAATAACCCAAAAACTTATTTTAAGAGATAATGCACACCATACATAATAATATATGGTTATTACGTGTATTTGGAGTTCCCTGACCTGTAAAAATAGTCATATCTGTTGTTCAATTAAGATCTTTATATAACACTGCAAGTGGTGCATTTTATTTACCAGATATTAAGAATACATTGAAGAGTGAGCTATTTTAAAAATAGCATATCAATGATACTTTACCTTGGTTTATCTTTTGGCAGATGTCTGATCTGCTTCCAGTGTTGTGTGCAACACTGTAACTCCAACCATCACCTAGGAAAATGGTATTAACATGCCTACATATTTTGTATTCATTTAAATTCACTCAGGTTTATATAGGTACAGTTAAAAATAGAACTAACCTAACAACTGCAGAATAGATTTTTTTTTTTTATTAAGTAGCCAGAGCGATCAATGCATTTCAGCTGTTACCCAGCCGTCATCAGGACATCTTAATACATGAATCATCCTACCTTTTAACGGGTGAGTAAAACCAGTGAGTTAAACCCCACCCCCCACCCTCCCCTACACTATATTAAAAACAACCTTTTCACTAATACAAAAAAAGACTAAGTAAACAATAAAATGATACACAAAGTATAATAGAGATGCTAATAGTAGCTCAAGTTACTTAAGGCCCCCTAAGAGGCCCATAATTTGTGGTGGGACAGAAGTCTAGAACTGTGATTGGCTATTTGTAGGGCTTACAAAACTGGAGCTGTCATAGATCCCGAAATCTTATTTAAAAAATCACCTAACAGGACCCTCTCTTTATAAGAAACACGACAATACAACTTGTTAGTTTAACCCCGGGGGGGCAATGTGTCCAACCGTTTTATCCAACGTCCTCAGTTGAAGCAACACTTTGTTGTGTTCAATGCCAGTTTTGTTTTGGATGGATTCATTGCCATCATCGCATGGTAATGAGTTGGTGTTGGGACGCCTTGAAAAGTTATTAATTTGGCTTGAAAAAGCCAAATTAATGTCTTTCTATTCTTCTTCTTTTTTCTTCTCCGTTTTAATCTTCCATTTTTGGACCGTATCTCCTCCGACAGTTTTTGAGCTAGAGACATGAAATTCGGTACAGACGTGCGGGGCATATAGGAGAAGTGTGCTATCTTCTAGCTAAGGAATCCGCGGAAGCGTTACTGGCGAATTTCCGGACATTTTTTCCCATAGACTATGATGGTAACAACCTCAAAGGTGGATATTTCAAAACAGTTTTTTTTCATGGTCATAAATACAAATGGTGATACCCCCAACCCCCCACACAGACCCAGGTACACCCACTTACTGACCTACCTTTCCATTCCATGGAAGTCATATTTAAAGGGTAACTAAAGTAAAAAAAACTAATTTAGATTTTCCTCAATAAAAGATAATTTTATGGTTATAAACACAAAAAAGACATACCCCCTCAACCAGACCCAGGTACACACACCTACTGATCTACTTATCTATACTGTGGAAGCCATATTTAAAGGGTAACTAAAGTTAAAAAAGCAAATTTTGATTAATAATCAAAAAACTTTGTTTTTTTAACCCCCAACGTGATACAGGTATACACAGCTACTGACCTACCCCTCCATTACTGTTGCAGCCATACTTAAAGGGTAACTAAAGTCAAAAAAACTAATTTTGACCAATCATCAAAAAAGTTAGTATTTATCCCCCAAATGATATGAATACACACACACCAACTGACCTACCTTTAATGCATGTGACATATTTAAAGGGTAAGTAAAAAACAACAATGTCCTCTTCATGACATTATTGAGTTTTAAATCTGCAGCACAACAAACAAAGTCCCTTCAAAATGCAGTCTTTCAAGCCAAATTCAAAGTTTATACTTTGTTTTCCCTTTCTAGTAAGTTTTGAAAACTTATCTATGCACTTTAAAAGGGATATCCCTTTTTAGAAAACATGCTGTTTTAGATAGTTCAGCTCACGAAGAGTTAACCACTATGTTATTCATTGTTAATTATGTAAATGTAATTAAGTCATCGCAAAATGATTTAAATAGTCCTGTGTGTGTGTGTGAATATTCAGCTTGAAAGGTCAAAAAACCACGACCGAAACGTCGCGTCTGCACTGAATATGTGTGAATAAAAGTTTTTTTAAGATGAAAGCAAAGTCCTTATGTGTGCACTGATTACAATCAATTATATTTAAAATTCTATCAGTAGCACCAAGGCAATACTGATCGTTAAGTGAGTGCCTAACCATACTAAATATATATAGTATATATATATATATGTATATATATATATAATATTAGATTATATATATAATATATATATATATATATACATACAACATACTCACACACACAAGATAGCAAAGCAGCAGCACCGAAACATGAAAATTTAGTTGAGTGCGAATCTCCCAGGGTCCCCCGCTAGACCGCTCATCACAAATACAAGAAGAAAAATGGAGCTGCACACCAATTTCCAGCAATATCAAAAAGTTTTATGTTTCACTTAAACATGGCTGCCCACATGTTAAACGACGTTTCGGGAGACGCAACTCCCTTTATCAAAGAATGGGCAGTAAATGAACAGTCAAAACATCGTGCTTATACAAAATCAAACCAGAAGTGATGTCACACTGTTCAACTGCAATCTCCACAATACCGGATATCCTGATATCAGAGAGAAACAATGGGTAAGAGTAACAACAGTGGCAAGTAATATCATTAGGTACAAATAAGTACATATCACCCACCAATCAAAAATAACAATGTATATACATTTCACAATAGAAACTACACAATAGTGGGTCCAACAGATAAAACCAACAACCCTCTAAAGAAATAAAAATAAATCATAATCCTGTTAAGTCCCAAGGGGCACAAGATTGTAATTTTTAACCCACCAGACTTCCTCTTTTCTTCAATCTATCCTCCCTATTGCATGTCCTTTCTCTGGAATAACTTCTAGGACCATATACCTGAGATCATCAGCAGTATGGCCCATATCGACAAAGTGACGTGGTACTGGCAAAGCAAATTGTTGCAGATTAATGGAAGACTTGTGTTGTGAGATCCTAGCTTTAACTTTTGTATAGTTCTCCTATATACAGGAGACCACAAGGGCAAATAAGTAATATGGAAATCGGGAATTGCACGTGTATAAAACCTTAAAGGAAATTCAACCCCAGTTCGAGGGTGTATAAAACTGGTCGCTTTAATGACTGAGCGACATTGCACACAATTATGGCAGGGAACCATACCCTTCTTAGTCAATCTAAGCCACATTTTATTGTCTTTAGGAATGTCAACATTATCCCCATACGACATGAGCGATTAAACTTGGACCCAATAGTGTCCCCTCTTCTATATGAAAACATAGGAAATGAATTAAACTCTACTACATTAGGGTATGAATTACTCAGTATATTCCAATGCCTGGTTACAACATTTCTTATGGATCACTTTGTGATTATAATCTGAGACAAAAGGGATCCTCTGCATTAAATGGGTTCCTTCACCTCTACTCCACTTATTTGATGTGTATCTGAATTTTTTCTGCAATTTATCAGTGGCACTAGACAATATGATGTTGGGAAAACCCCTATCTGCAAACAAGTTCTTTGCCAGTACCACGTCACTTTGTCGATAGGTCCATCTGCTGATGATCTCAGGTATATGGTCCTAGAAGTTATTCCACGAGAAAGGACATGGCAATAGGGAGGAAGATTGAAGAAAAAGGAAGTCTGGTGGGTTAAAAAATTACAAACTTTGGCCTATGGGACTTAACAGGGATTATGATTTATTTTTTATTTCTTTAGAGGGTTGTTGGTTTATCTGTTTGGACCCACTATTGTGTAGTTTCTATTGTGAAATGTATATTACATTGTATATTTTTGATTGGTGGTGATATGTACATTATTTGGACCTAATTGATATTACTTGCCACTGTTGTTACTCTTACCCATTGTTCTCTCTGATATCAGGATATCCGGTATGTGTGGAGATTGCAGTTGAACTAGTGTGAATCACTTCTGGTTTGATTTTGTATAAAGCACGATGTGTTGACTGTTCATTTCTGCCCATCTCTTGATAAAGGGAGTTGCGTCTCCCGAAACGTGTATTAACACGTGGGCAGCCATGTTTAAGTGAAAATATAAACTTTTTGATATTGCTGGAAATCGGCGTGCGGCTCCATTTTCTTCTTGTATTTATATATATATATTATATATTATATATATATATATACTAGCAAAATTGTGCCCGTTGGTGCACAATGGAATTTATGTGTGTGTGTGTTTTGGTATGTGTAGATATTGAATCTTTACACAGGCATATTTTAAAACTGTTACTCAGACAGTCACACAGCTTCCAGAGGAACCAAATAGGATAATCTTGCAGGTCTGAGAGTAGATTCAGAAATCCTGCTACACTGTGTGGTTGAAACTAAACATGCTAGGTATACTTATTAGTATTCAACATGGCAAGTGGTGATGGTACTCATATATTATAACAGAAGGTTTTTCACAGCATCATGTTATTGTAATAGCATTGCCCTAATAATCTAATGATAAACAAACATTTCTCTATTCCCAGTTTACCTAAAGAAAGGATTTATCCTTTATATACTCTTATACAGATCTAATTGAAAAAAAGTTTCTTCAGAACAATCAGAACTGATAACTGCTTTTATTTCAGTATACAGTAAATCCTTGGTATACCTGCCTGGCTTTACCACAAAGCACAAGGACTTGCAAGCGAACACCTTCATCCCAACCATTAATAGTGGCTGCCAATTGAAATTGTTCTAGCAATCAGTCCACATCCCACCCAGTTACCCATCAAATGTATCAGATTTAAAAATAGGTTGGGGGAAAAAAATAATTGGGGAATTTCATCTGCAGGACAAGGACAGGAGGATTTAATTCATATATCAGTAGCAGCCTCCATAGCTTAATACAGAGAAACACAATATACAAAGAAAACAGGGAGAATAAATGGTATTACCAGCACCGCTGCCACAATGTGTACCAGATCACTGCTTTATGGAAGGATTATAGGTAGCATGGCACACAGTGGGTTACTTGGTGGTCTGGCACAAAGCAGACAGTGCACATAAACAGGTTCCCACATAACATGGCAGTAATCAGGGGTGTGTCCTGTCTATGGTGACACCTTTGAATATTGACCAGGCCTGTATATGTGTGTCCTTGTATGTTGGTGTACACTTATCTGTTGCCTCAGAGTTGTATCCAATAAGGTAAATTTCTGTCCAATAATCTGTCCTACACAACAGGTGGTAACAGGACCTTTACACAGGATCTTGTGTTACAGTCAATATCACAAAGCACACACCGCAATCCATTTCACTTTCTCTCTCCTACCATAGAGAGCAGGGATGTCTTGTATTTATTACTAACTGACACCAGCTGCAGGATGAAGGTGGTATAGAAGGATCCTTGGTGTATATATCTATTACAATATACATAATCTTCCTGTGTAGCAGCAAACTTTTTTTGGATAACACTTCCTTTCATGTGGAGCAGACACAGGGGTGATCTCAGCTCTGTAAGTAAGTTTATGCATTTGTATATTTTGTGTTGACCTATATAAGTCAGTGCTAAATTTTATATATATTTACTGATGGGCATTTAAATGGTAACAGTGAGATAGTATACACAATACACCTTTCCTATGTGTAATATCCTATACCCCCCACCACATTGGTATCTCCTATGGAGATATAAATATATTTATAATATAAGGGATATATAACACACTGTATATTCAGTATATATAGATGGATTTATATACTTATAGTAGGTGTAGATACTCATCATGCTAGCCATATACATTTGCAGGGCTATTCAATAAAAGTTCTTATTGTTAAAAATGTTGCTTATTTTGCCCCAACCAATCAGATGTTCAATATTAACATTTGAAAGCTAACATCTGATGGTTGGGGCAAAATTAGCACAATTTTTAAAGATAAGAATTTATTGAATCTCTGTTTATATGGAGCTACTCCAGCCTACTTCTGTTTACATTTTTTAATCTTGTATTCCTGCACTATAGCTGACTTAAATACTGTTTAGTGTGCCACAGGTTTTTTTTTTTGTTTTCTTCTATTGTTTTTTATAAATGTTTTTTGTTGAGCACATGGCAAACTTACAGGTTAAATCTTTAGATTCTACCATTTCTGTATTGTTAGTCTGGACAATTTGGAATGTTCTCTATATACATGGACATTGTATAGTGGAAATATGTAGTCTAACAACATATAGTATAGTATTGAGGTTGAATAAAGATATACGTCCATGCAGTCCAACCCATCTAGCAATATCCTCATTTCCTGAACTGTTGATCCAGAGGAAGGCATAAAAAACCCACCAAATTTATGAAGGGGGAAAAAAATTCCTTCATAGCACAAGCAACAAAGTTCATTAGAGGGGCACCTTTTTCGTGAATTCAACTCACTTATTAGATCACATAAAGCACACAACGTTCAGGGACCACAATGTCCTTTCATCACCATGGACCTTGCTATAGCACAAGCAACAAAGTTCATGAGAGGGGCACTCTTTTCGTGAATTCAACTCACTTAAAGTGAGTTGAATTCACGAAAAAGAGTGGCCCCTCTCATGAACTTGTTGCTTGTGCTATAGCAGGAGGTCCATGGTAGAGGACCAGAGAAGGAGCACCTTGGAAGAATTTTTGCTAAAAAGCCACTCAGGAGTGCCTAGGCCCCAAATCCAATTTGAAAAAAATTCCTTCCTGACTCCAAGTGCCAATCGGGAAATTTGCATAATGGTTATAATAGAAAATATGATATGGTTATATTGTACCTTTTAATGGAAAAGGGTAAACCCAGCAAAAAAAGGTGTAATACACATCTTCGAACACTTTACACAGCAAAACATTTTTGGGGTTTATCCTAATTTTGCCTTACTTAAGGGTTCAATTTCTTACTAGCCCTCCAAAGAGAAACAGCTGGTCGTTCCAACTGGCGTTAGGCTATCCATGATCTACATCTTTTTTCCCCATTCACATGAATCCTAATAAAAAACAAGCTACTTGCAACAATTTATTTAGGTAACAAAACAGTGTTATTGATCACAAACATCAAAGTGAACCATTGAGCCTGACTTCTGCTGGTACAATAGACATTTTGGAACTTTAAAAGGTTTATTAAAAAGGGAATTTTGTACTTACCATAAAATACCTTCTATGAAGCCATTGGGGAGACCTAGGACACACAGGTTAAGCGAGCCCCACGAGTGGACAATTATGGTTAAAAAAAGGGGGGGGGGTGTTCCAGTGTCCTCCTCTCCTTATATACCAGTGCACCAGAAGCCTCCCTCAGTTTGTTCCAGAGAGGACGAAAAGGAGTTTGAAAATAAGTAACAGTCACAGCAACGACAAAGGGATATAGCCAAAACTGGAGGGGTCGTGCCTGGGTCTCCCTGACAGCTTCATAGAAAGTGAGTACAAAATTCCCTTTATCTTCAGCCTAGTCAGGGGGAACCAGGACATGCAGGGGACGCCCACAAGTCCCACTTATCAATAAGGGAAGGCAGCAGTAACTAACTCTCTCTACACCTCCGCCGCCTGTAAGACAGATCTCCTAGAGCCGCCTCGAAGAAGCCAACATGTAGTCTGTAAAACTTGATGGAAGAGCAGGTTGATGTACGACAAATCTGATCCACTGAAGCTCCTTTGCAAGCCTCCCACAAAGGGCCCAAAGCCTGAATAGAGTGGGATGCAACCCGCACGGAAGTCTGTCTCGTAGCATTGGAGAAACAGAATGTATCCATCATGCAAGGGTCTGCAGCAAAGCTAGGGTCCTGGTGGGGCCCCGCCAGGAGCACAATCGGAGCCTGAGAGGAACGTAAACCTGTGTCCAGCTAAGTAGATCTTGAGAACTACATCCAGACAATAAGTCTGCGTTCTTTAGAAGAGGACAGGTGAGGAAACAAGCCAGAACCACAGTGTCCTGATTAAGGTAAAAAGAAGAGACCACCTTGGATAGGAAAGAAGGATGCGAACAGAGAATTGCCCTGTCCCCCTGAAGAATTAAATGTTCTGGACTGACAGCCAGAGTAGCCCACTCAGAAGATCTCCTAATAGAAGTAATGTCCAGCAGGAAAAAGCGTTTTCCAAGACAAGACAAATTAAAGACACAGATTCCCAGGGCTCGAGGGGAGTGGACTGCAGAGCCCTGAGAACCAGGCAGAGGTTCAAGGCTAAACCAGAGAGTGTCTAGAGGGACACAAATGAGTCAAACCTTGCACGAAAGTAATGATGTCATGAGACAACAGCCAGAGGGAAAACGTCTCCTCCTCAAGAGTGCGGATTCAACAGTCACGCCACAAACTAAGCCGTTGAAGCTCCTATGATAGAGCGTCCCTGTGACAGAAGGAAGAGGAAGGATGGTTCCACTGCTAAGCTGAGCAGGTCTAGAACCACAAGAGATGCGGCCACTGGGAGCCACGAAGATGACCAAAAACACCTCTATTTTTACATTCCCTCACATTCGTGGAATCATGGCTATCGGGGGGAGGGGAAAAGCATAGACCAGGTGAAAAGACCACCAAGGCATCTATTAGTAGTGCCTCTGGGTCCCGAGCCTTGGCACAGAAGGTCTGAAGCTTGTGATTCTGCCGAGAGGCTATAATGTCTGGCTAGCATCCCCACCGAAAAGCCAACTCCTCAAATCCTTCCTGGAGTAGAGCCCATTCCCCTGGATCCAGATAGTGTCGACTGAGAGTCCCTCGTTGTTCAGGAGTTCCAAGGTAGATTGCAGAGAGGGCTGTCAAATGTTGTTTTGCTATGGAGAGGATCGAATATAACCTCCTCATTGCCATTTGCTTCGAATGCCCCCTTGGTGGTTCAGATATGCTGCAGCCATGCCGTTGTCTAATTGAATAAGATACATCTTCCCACAAGAAGGGGTTCCAAGAGCAGTGAAAATTGCTCTTAGCTCCAGCACATTGATGGGCAGGCTGGGCTATTTTGGGGACCACAGACCCTAGGCCTGATTAGACTCGAACACCGCAACCCCAACACCCATGGACTCATGTCCGTGGACACGACCGTTCAAGGAGGAAAGCAGAGCAGTCCCCTGATCTCAGGTTGGCATCTAGAGTCCACCAGGAGAGACAGCGTGAATAGTGCAGTGAGGAGGAATTATCTTGTCTAAAGACTCCTAAGTCTAGTCCCACAAATTCAAAAGATTATTGAAGGGGACAAAATGGAAAATACCATAGGGGGATGGCCTTGCTGATGAGACCACTTGCCACCAGTCGCATCGCTTGTTGAAACGATATGCTGCGTGGTAACCTCATCGATTGGAGTGCCAATGTCCTCAGGTATTGTGCTTTTTTGAGGAAGGAAGATCTTTGTATAGAGTGGTCAAAAATCATGCGTCGTCTGAGGAAGGGGGAGACAACTTCTTAGTTTCAGGAGCCATCCGAATGTGTAAGCACTCATAGCCACTTGGTCTCGAGCCAGTTCAAAAATGACGCCTTGAGAAGTATGTTGTCTAGGTACGGCAGAAACAAAATTCCTTGTAGGCAAAAGAAAATGCCCCCTGAAATACCATGACCTAGGTAAACACCCAAGGAGATACCTTGGCCCTAGAGCAAATATCAGGAATGATGTTTTGGCCATGTTGTTTTCTGTCCTATGGAATTGGAAAAAAACATAGGTTTCAGCAGGGACTGGATAATCAAATTCAAGGCTTTTTGATGCTCTGGTGCCTTTGGCACCCTGGAAGGAGAAGCGAGGGGGGGGGGGGGGGGGGAAATCCTGTCTTGTACCTTTGAGAAATCACATTTAGGGTCCAAGAATCCATGTAAGGGAGCGCCCACTCTTGTGGAAAAAGTGCAGGCGCCTCCCCAGAGAGGGGGGGGGGGGTAGTCAGGTTGGCCTAGTTTTTGGGTCAGAGGGTCGGTTCGAGCCCCATCTATTGGCCCAAGATGCCCAAAATCTAGGGGAAGGTCAAAAACGACGAAGCGGTAGAGGGGGGAGTCCTGTTGAGATCTGGAGGCACAAAAAGGTGAAAGGAGGGCGGTTTTGTGGGATGTGGGGTACTTTTGCCTCCTGGAGCAAAAGAAATGGCAGCCAGAGAAACACTTGAGAAGAAAGAAGGAGGACGTCCCGCCCCTCCATCCAGACCGGCCTCTGCTGCGCGGGAAGCCAGGCAAGAGTGGCTGGGTTCCTAAAAACGGAGGGGGAGCTCTGTGTAACTTAGCTGTAACATCGCTATACATAGACCTCCCCGGTGCTCACAAGTAGGGAGATCTTACTTTGTGTAAATTAGAGGAGATGCGAGCTGGAAACTCGATTACCACATTGGACATGAGGAGAGAGTCCAACTCCTGAAGCGGACGCTTAGAAATTGAGGGATGTTTCTGGTGCACTGGTAAATAAGGAAGGAGCGAGGAGCACCGGGTTTGGGTTCCCTGACTAGGCTGAAGGATAAAATAAAATAGGTTTGTACAATTCTTCTTTGTAAAAAAAAAAAAAAGGGGAGCAAAACATCACAGCATCATCAGCGGAGTGGCACCCTATTTATGATTGGGCTGGCAGCAGGGAGACCTGATGCTTGCACAATGATAATCCCTGGAGGCATGTCAAAGAAAATTCCATTAAAGGGCATGTCCACCCCCAAAACTATAATCCCCCCAACTACTGGCCCCACCATTTAGTGTAGTTTAATCCTTACCTACAACATCCAGCTCCATAGGGTTCTCCTGTAGTCCCCCCCCTAAGTCCCAAAAACTGCCCACCAGGAGGATATCAGAGTCCATATAGGACTCTGCCTCCTCCCTGGCCTCCGGGAGAAGTTTTGGCATGCGTACTGCAGCCCTTTCCCCCTCCCTCCCTCTCCCGATTCCCTCCCACTAGCGTTTAACCCCTTTAGTATAGTAATCCACTGGTCCCCAGCCCCAACCGCATAATTTTTATTTTAAGAAAGCTCCCTAAACTCTTACTTACCTCTCCTCTTCCCGCCTGTAAGTGAGCTGCCGGCAGCCGCGTCCGTGATTGGCTGCCGCTCAGCCATCACAGACGCGGCTGCCGGGCCCGCCCCTCGCTTGCATTCTCGCAAGCAGAGGGCGGCCGACGGAGCGCGGCAGAGGAAAGAGGGAGGTAAGTAAGAGGTTGGGGGGCTTTCTTAAAATAAAAACTATGCGGTTGGGGCTGGGGGACCAGGGGGAAGGCAATATTAAAATGTGATTTAAGGGTGGAATACCCTTTAAATAGTAATTTAATCCTATGGTGTATTTGTTATGAATTTACTGATGAAGAGTATAGTTTTTTCACAATTGGATCTTGTATATGCATTAAGTTTTACTCCTGGGTTTTATTTGCATGTTTTTGGCCATAGCTTTCTTATTTTATTATTCTTGTACCTATCGCCAGACACATTCATGTGTCCAGGTGATAAAGTGCAAATCGTTCACTCTTGTTGCTAGAAAAAAATACAGAACTGAATTTACAGTATGAACTGATAAAGGCACAATAATATGCCTAATGTATTGCATTGTTATAACCTAAACAGGAAGATAGTGTACCACGATCTGAGATCCTCTGTTTTACAGTTTCATACAGCAATTGTTTTTATTATATTGTGTATCAAAGCTTTGGTTTAGGGATTTTTAAAAAAAAAAAGAAAAACTTTTGCACCTGCCATAAATTAATAAAGTAATGGAGAAATAGGCACTTATTCGGATATATTAAATTACATAAATACTAACCAGCACGCGGCCACCAAAAACATATCCCTGTTACCCAACAATGCACAGGAATGAGCAGCTCGTGGCTGGGGTGGAATATTCTTTAAATAACAAGAAAAGAATGTTAATAAATAAAAAAAAGCAACTTACCTTAGGCTACTTAAGCAGTGAATATCTATAAAATGTTACTTGCTTTACAAAAGGTTGCATCCATGTCCATGTATCTGTGTCAAAAACAATGAACATCTTCCAGCACCCCAGAATAGCTGTTCTTCCTGCAAACAGAAATGGTTATTTTATTTATAATACATTTATTTATAAAACAAGGGAATATTTTAAGGGAACATTTTCCATCTTACAATATTCTGGTCCATTTAAAGGGGAACTAAATGGTCATGAACTGCCCCACATATATGCTGAATCAAGGTGAGGGCATAAAATGCTAGATACAACCAGTATCCAGAAAACTTGCCTTTAAAGTCCCACTCTGGTCATGACCCTACTTCCCCTGCTAACTTAGCAGACAGGCCCAATCTATTCATAGATACACTCTGCAAGAAACACATCTTCCCATAGGTGAAGGGCCTGGCTTGTCAACTGAGTGAGGATGGCGGGAATAGAGACAGACATTGTAATTGGCTTTCTGGGTTTCAGCTTAGCTAAATTCCAGGGGTTAGGGCAATAACTAAGTCCTCATCTTCGGTATAGCAGCTTAGAGGCGTGTTGCTTTAAACCTTAAGTTTTCCTATAAAATCAAGCACTAAATAGAAAACAAACAAAAAAAGTATTTCAGAACATATATATCTATTATTCGATAATTTTTTAAAAGAAAAAAAATTACCTGAGCTACCCAGACAAATACCCATTAATACATTTACCCATGATGCATCATGTACATCAAAGGAGTCTCTAAGTTCACTGTGTTTTCTGCAGCCATATCCTCAAAAAATATTAACCTAAAGATGACAAAAAACATATTTAGTTTCTTAAAGGAGAACTAAACTTACTTTTTAAAACCTTGGTCAGATCCTGCAGCATGCTTTCAAGTACAGCATTTTGGTGTTGGGCTGAATTACATCGGAATTAATAAGGACACTTAGATACTTATGATCTTGCTCCATCTCTCCTGTTATTCCCATTACAGGTATGCATCTTCTACTTGTCACTGAACACTGTCTGATTTCCACAATTCCCTTTGGTGATTAATTTTATTTTGATCTGGTATGCATATGTGAAAGCTTTCTCCACAGATTACTTATACATTATAAGTAGTTTCTGTAAGTTACTTTATTTAATTAGGTATGGTAGAAGTAGATTCTGTAACTAAGAAGGCTTCCATGCTGGTGCCAGTACAACTCACAGTCCATGTAGTCTTCAAAAAGCCTTGTGAACATGTGCACCTATTGGCCATGTACCCGACCCTACTATTCACTGATTCTATGCAAATATTTTAATACAGAATAAAACTCTCTCAAATATGAATGTCCTGATAAGACTTTGAAATCTGTTGTTAAAATGCAGTTTTTTCCAGCCAGCATGGATGAATCAGACAGCCTACCAGGAACAATACAAAGTCAGCTGACTTACTGCTTTTAAATAAATGTTTGCTTCCATTCTGTTTCTAGAGTTTGTATATATATGTGGTACAGTTTTCTTGTTTCATTTTAAAAACACACCACCCATGAGGTTACATGTTCAAATTCGAAGACTTACTAATGACATTTTTTAATGGGGACACTCAATAGCTACCATCAATACCATGACCCCTGGCACACATAGCCATGCCTACCTAGAGGTTATGACCAAGTAAAAATGTAATTTCCAACAAAAATATATATAAATATATTCCAAGATAACATGCAGTTTCCTAGGTTCTAAATGTTTATGCCAACTTTCAAACAAAACTCACTAGTATACTGTGTAAATGCAATATTCACATACAATCACACATATTGTCCGCACCAGCAAAGCAATAGATAGTGGTGATAAGTTCAATATGTGTACTTAGAAAAATAGAAAAAAAACTAGCATAAATACATAGGAATAAAGCAGGTTTTTAAATTTACAAAAATAAAACTAGTATTAATGATGTGCATATGAAAGCCAAGAGGTACTACTGTTCTTATAACCAACATGAAAGTTTATCTCGTGGCGTAGGAGGCTGGCCTTTATAGCTTAATGTGTATTCCATGTAATTTTATCAGATTTAATGAAGGTCCAAAAAGTACAACTTCATGAAAGTAAGGGAAAAAATATTATATCATAATGGTCAGAAAGAATTGTATTTAAATAGTCTATAAGTGCATTATGTTTATAGAAAATATTTGATAAGTGCTCTTAATTAATACATAGTGTATACGGACAGAGATTTATAGGTGTCTCTTTACTAAGTGCTGGCCAGTAATAATGAGGACTGTTAAAATAAGTTAAGTTTCCTGCTGTCTTCACACAATTTAACCTACTATATAAACAATGATAATTGTAACATGGTTTGGGATTTGATGCTTGAATTCCTCCCTGTTAAAACTTCTGATATTTTTGTCTGAGACAGGAAAATATAAAGAAGTTGGAAGTAAATAGGGGAGTATTGACCATACATCAAAAAAGAGAACAGGAAAGGGACCTTGTATTAGACAATTTATGGCACCAAATACCTCCAGAAAATGTTATCCAGCATGGAAACAAACATCCAAATTGGTGTAAGTACAAATACAAGGCTTTTGAGAAAATGACAAAGCCTCAAAAAAGCAATTAAATAAGAACTAAAGAGGAAAAAACAACACGCCACTCTTTAGACTATCAAATATTGACAGCCTGTCTTACCACCTCATAGAAAATACCAGCCAGGAAAAATCACACAGAGGCTCACTAACCACCCGCAAGCTGATGCGGTAGTCCCATCCAGCGGAGAATCCGGAGCTCCACGGAACAACAAAAGGTATGGATAAGGAAAAGACACAGGGGTCTCAATCAGCTCAAGTAAAATATAACTTTTAATGCGACTGATGTATAAAATCACGGAGAGGGAAAAACAATCAATAGCCCCTGACTGTTTCGTGACACTGAACCGTCAATTCATCAGAGGAGACCCTTCCAGGCACCGTGTGCTCCTAAATAGCCAAAACCAATTACCCAACAGGTGAATCTCAGCGGGAAACACAAGGGAAATAATGTAACCGACTCTCATGAACAAGAGACAGAAGGCGAAAACACAGTGTGCCTGTATAGGAGTCTGGACTAATAAACAGATGAATATTATAAAACATTATAAAAACATCATACAATAAAATGCATGGCAAGACAGATAGAAGAAACATTAGTATACATTCCACTGATGAGATAGAAAAGCTACAAAAAGCTATTAAAAACTACATAGTGTATTATTCACAGTACCAAGTATATATATATATATATATATATATATATATATATATATCTCTATCTTACATTGTTACCTTTAGCTATAAAAGCTACATAGTATATATTGCAGTGCTGTGTATTTAATTCAACATAGTTGCCTTGGGGTCACCAACAATATTGGAATATGTAAATAATACAATTTACTAACATAAAGGAACATATTATAACATATTTTAATAGATAGCCATCATAATTCAAGCTGATAAGCAGAAAAAGCAATCAGTGCCAGAATACAGTAACAGAGAAACATTATAAATGAGGAATCAGGACAAATATGAAATGGTGACCCTACCATATTACAAAAATACCTGCAATCTTGTGTTTAACATACTTTACAAATAACATGACCATTACAATAGTGATATTGTGTAATTGTACGTTAGGGGGGCCCCCAAAAAAATCTGACTGGTGCCTTGGGCCCCATTTGGTTCTAATCCGGCATTTCGACAAGTCGTTAACTTAAAATCCACCCATAGTTCTTACTTAGAAAGTAAAGATTCCCTGTCTCACACCCTACATCCCAGAAAAACTTTCAATGCCCTGATAAGTGGACATATGTGTTAAATGACATTCAGAGCTGTGGGTACCCAAAGAAGGGTGACTATCTTTAATAAAGCGGAATTAGCAGGTTCATACAAAAATGTTTAAACTGCCGTTGGTTTTTCCAACATACTGCATCCCGCATCCACAGGTAATGAGATATATCACAAATTTTGATCTACATTCCAATATCTTTAAGGTCAATTTTGGCCCCTCTCCCCTAATCTTCTAGCTGCCTTTCTACTGCGCACAACGTCCACCCCATATCTCCATTAATGTACTTGCCCTGACTCGAATCTTAACCACGACGAAAACCACGTTGTTTTGTCATTTCAGATGACCTGGCCCCCTCCTTCTCTCTCCCCTTTTCTCCTCTCTCTTCCTTTCCCTCCTCCTTTTTTTCCCCCTCCCCCCTTTCCCCTTTCTCTCTCCTCTTTCCTTCCCTCCCCTCCCCCCCCCCCCCTTTAAACACAAGAAAAGCGACATCATATATGCAGTGCAGTGCAGTGAAGAATGCTCTGATTTGTATGTGGGGGAGACCAAACAGCAACTGCATCAACGTATGGCCCAGCACAGAAGAGCCAATTCCTCGGGTCAGGACTCAGCCGTGTATCTGCATCTTAAGGATAAAGGACATACCTTTGAAGATTGTAATGTTAACATACTGGCGAAGGAACGTGACTGGTTCAAGAGAGGTGTTAAGGAGGCCATTTATGTGAAAATAAAGAAACCAAGCCTAAATAGAGGTGGGGGGGTTCGACACCAACTGTCTGCCATGTACAATGCTGTTTTAACACCTTACTCTGGGCGTTCCTATAACACCTCTTAGCCACTATCTAATCACACCCTTAACACCTGGCTGTGATATGCTAATTGGGATTTTCCAGGGTACATAATTGCCACAGATTCTTGTACAAGTCATTCTGAATTGAGAAAGCCAGTCGGATGACTAGCGAAACGTCTTCAAGAACTACATTTCAAGTCCAGTTGATCTAATTGAATACAACAGATATACTCTTGTTCTGCTGAGAAGTTGGATACAGTGTTGTTTTGGGCAAGAATAACAGACTTGACAGTATTGGACAGACTTTTACCCTCTCCTGCTACCGATCGTATGGGTGACCGTAGGTTGTTTTATGGGGTATATGTTTATTGTATTATATAAGTGTATTTTAATATACAAATACAGCTGGAGTTTTGGTATTCCTGTTAGTGTCATCACTTAACGTGCTGAAGTAGCACATTGGATTAGTGTCTAATTATTGATGCAGTGCTGAATGAGTTTCTTCATTTTTAGGGGGAGATGATGTCTGTCATCGGCTCTTAAATAAGGTTTTTCATATATTTGTCATTCTCATAGCACCACCTAAATAACATAGGTGAGACATTGACACTGTTGCTAGCCTTTTATTAATATTAAAGGATAAGTGTAGCACAAATACATGCGCTTTTCCAACTTCAGGTTTGCAGAACAATAAATAGCGTAGGCTGCGGCCACAAAGTTGCATGTTACCTTTCGTTTGCACTGCGATTCTGGAAATATTGCATAATTGGAGTGCATGTGATTCGCAGAAAAAAAGTGGTTGCATGTGCTCCAAGAACGGATTGCACACTGTGTTAGCCTGTCATGAGTTTCTCGCAAAACACGATTGTAAGCACGTGAGAAACAAACTAGTGTCGCCTAGCCTTCATGTTCTGATCTATCCAACAGCCAATTATAGAAATTTCAAGGGAAGAAGGATTGTTTCCGAACCTGAAATGGCATACAACTACCGACACTAAGGGTAGAAAATCAATTTAGACAATTTGTAGAATATCTAGGTATGTGTAATATAGATAAATAAATTTAAGGGTGACTACCCTTAAAACAACCTTCCTTACCCTAAATCTATCATTCTAAACTAGGCAGCATTTATTCCAACCTATAATTCTGCTTGATTTAAAAAATAATTTGTAAATGTGGTCAGTGAGTGCTTGCAGCTTTCAGTCTCCCTGGCTTATCATTGCCCTGTAAATAATAATGACTTTTTTTTTTTTCCTACTGAACTTCGTTTTTGCATCATGTCACTTTCTGTTCTACACAACAACACCCTTCCTCAGGTACTGCATTTTAAGGATTTGGTATGCTAAAGACATCATTTGAACCTGTATTACCCCTGATTATCCAGTTCCTATTGCAATCAATGAGCATAGATGTGCTGCTATGCTTGTATCTTTGTAATAATTGACAACTGTACTGTCATCTTTATACTCTACTCCCCCTATTGAGAGCTATTTAATGGGATACTTTTCAGAGTTTAGGCCCTGGACCATTAAAGGACACTACAGTTTCCCTTTAATGGCCAACCTGCCACTAATTTGCTCTTTAAAGGGGAAGTTCAGTGCAAATACAGGTATTTTCAGAAAAGCAGTATTTTTTCATCCTAATGACATTAATCTGCCAATTCAGCATTTTGTCTGTCTATAAATAAATGCAATCAAGTCAATACTGACTTCCTGTTTGCTGGACCCCTAATAGACACCGTTATGGTTTTGCCCTTGACCCAGCACCTGGGTTGATTCAGTTGCTCAGTAGAGATCTGAACATCTTTGACCCATCCAACAGCCAATCGGTAGAAATTACTGTTAGGAACATTCCAAGGATGTGATGCATCCTGGGAAGAAGAAGGACCGTTAGAACCTGAAATGGCAGCTCACTAATGTCAATAGCAGGGAACAGCAAAGGGTATGAAATTAACTGATTTTTCAAAATGGGTGAGAATATGTAGAATAACTAAGAAGGCATTACACAAACTAACAATTTAACAAATATTGATAATTTCCACTAAACTTTCCCTTTAAGGCTGAGGCCCCACTGAAGCGCTCACCAGCATGCCGGTAACGGGCAAGATTGTGCGTACATTACCGGCGCATTAGTGCACTGCAATCACACTCACGGAACACTTGCACTGGCAATGTACACCAGTGCACAAGTGTGGCCTAGCCCTAAGTCTGCCATCCTTCTAGGACTAAAACAGCTGACAGCAAAAGAAGCAAAGGGCAGAGTTCATTTGTTTCAACTAACCGATAGAGTTGTGTGTAGAGTTTAAAACACTGAATTCTAATACATGTTATCATTTAGATTTCAAACTATTTCATACTCTGAGATCAAGCACTGCAAAGGCAGGAAAATATGCAGCAGTTAGCTGGAAAAGGTTTTTGGTCATTTTTTCCTCTGCAGCTTCTAGGTCTGAAAGTAAGTCTTGGCTGGGACGCTTACATCATGGCCAATGGCTGACTTCCATTCCTGAGACTGCAGAAGAGAAGCCTCCTCTACTGTTGTGCGGCATGTCATAAGGCAGCAGAGGAGGTGTCTACAGGCCTGCAAAAAATCAGGCAATGTAAGTAATGAGAACCAGTAGTGAGCTAACAATTTATGTTCTGCAACAGTGCTTCTTCCCGGGATGCTTACATTAAAATGTCACCAACGGTAAGTTCTACCTTGGCTGTTGGATGGGTCAACATGCTCAGATCTCTACTGAGCAACTGAATCAACCCAGGGGCTGAGATCACGAGGCACACTAATAGGGGTCCTGCAAACATTAAGTCTCTACTTTGCAAGGGTTGATTCATGCAGTGAGAAATTACTGGGTGGGCAGATTGCCACTGAAATGAGAAATTACCTATTTGTGCTGAATTTCCCCTTTTAAATATGAAACTGAAATCAACAATTACAACATACATATGTTCGCCTGTAGATTACAAGGTTGCAGGCAAGAAATATAAGGTGAGCAGGAGAACATTAAAGTAAAGAAAAAAGTAGAGTAGAGTAAAGAAAAAGTCAGAAAAAAGAGAAACCAATTTAAACAGGTGTAAGAAAAAACTTGAAAGTTTGAGAAAATGTGTATAGAAAAGTGTATAATAGAATGTTAGAGTAGAATGGAAAAGAGTAAAAAAAAAAAAAAAAAAGCAGATTTATACAGAAAATGTGAAGATGAGAAAGATAATAAAAAGGGAGATACCGAAGATATTTAGTTTGAAATGAGAATAGAAATAGGACAGATTTCTGGAATAAGTGGAGATGTAATTTTTATTTCCAAACAAAAATACTTAATGTTCTCTGCAGTTTGGGCCATTTTTCAGCAAGTAACTGTTTAATTTGAATATAGAGCCGGTGTCTTACAAGATCTGCTAGCTGCAGGAGACATTGAGAAACCGAAATTGAAGAACACTGCAGTCTGCAAAAAACTTAACTCCAGAGAAATAAGAAAGTGTTTTTCTGATTATGGATCACACTTTGCAGATGAAACAATTGGAAGATTTAGAAATAAGAAAACGGGAAAATATTTCAGTACAGCGAGTACTTCAGTTAGTTACTTCTTCATTGGCTATGTTCCATGGTATAATCAGTGGGTTTTTACCCATGAAGTAGTGACTCCTCTCCAGAATTTTTAGTCTCTAAGTTTTGTGTAGGAAGATTAGGCATACACTGTTTTAATCACCTGTTAAAAAAATGTGTTTGAGGCTAGCTACACAGGTCGGTATTGTCGCGGATATTTTGCTGCAATGATTGCGTGCTCCATAGTACCGTAAATAAAGGTTTGACTGAAAAAACTTTGTCAACGAAAAACTACCACCATTATTTCGATCTGAATGACCAAAATACCGAAATATCAGTCGTCTGGTCAAAATATCGCTAGGTGTGTACCTATTTAGCCTTTCAATCTTCTTTAAGATGTCTTCAATAAGTTTAATGTTAACTTACCTAAGAAGGGAGTAAGGCTGAGCCTGAAAGATGAGCAGTTCATTGCAATGACCCTATAAAATGCAAATCGTTTATGTTAAAACCTTAAAGTTGTTCAAAATGCAACAGGAATAGGTTAAACAGAAGAGGGAGCTTGAAGAGACTTACTTAAGACTTGTACAGACATGCAATTTCACGCCTGATGAATAAGCAAAACGGCCACTTCACGCCGTCAATTGCATGATGTGGCTGAGTTGGCCTAATCAACAGCTAACTGTGTGGCCACACGTGTGTGATTACCGTGCGAAGCAGTAATTTGGTGGATGCTTGTTCATTGGGTGTGCGAATCGCAAGTCTGTACTAGGCTTTACAAACCTTTGTTTACTATGTATATTTACTGTGGAAAATGTAATAGCAGCAATTTGCTTAGCAAGATTTAATGTCATTATACGAAAAGAACCAACCACTGACCATTGTATAGACAGCCAGACACATATTTAAAGGAACTGTAAACTCAACATTTCAAGTCTTTGCCCTCCGTTTGTATTATTCACAGGGAGGTGAGAACGCTTATTCTCACCTCCCTGTGAATAATATTTTGCTCAGGGGACCGGGAACTTACCTTCGCTCCGCTCGCAGCCGCTTCTGCACAGAACAGCTGTTCTGTCCCGATCGTGCGCCCTATCTCTTGTATTGGCGCGCATGCGCCTAAGAGAGCTCGCATGGTCAGGATAGCGGTTGTTAGAGCAGGAGAGGCTGCAAGCGGAGCGAAGGTAAGTTCCAGTATCCCCTGAGCAAAATATTATTCACAGGGAGGTGAGAATAAGCGTTCTCACCTCCCTGTGAATAATACAAACGGAGGGCAAAGACTGCAAATGTTTGGTATATGGATTTACAGTTCGTTTAATAATTTAAATAATGGCAAAAACAAACTCCCAAAAATACTTTGAACTGACCACAGAAATCGTTCCAGATTCACACTATTTAGAAAAGCAGTTTTCTGCTTGTTGCAAATGAATGTTAACGCTACCTGTGGGTACATTTAGGAAAGCCAAATCAAGCTTTGCTTTCAGTCACTGGTGCTGGCTATCAGGCTTTTCCCACATGAGATAAAGGTTTGTCTTTACATGTTTGCTTTAAAGTAATAAACATGTGTTTACTGTGTCATGGGAAAGCAGGTCATCTTTACTGCCACCAAAAACCAAAATTTCATATTCTTTTCCGGGACAAGCTGTGTGCCACAATCTAGAGAAGAACAAATTCAAAAAGGTGTAAGGATCAAGAATTATAGCGCTATGTTACATATATAAAAGTCCAAATAGTCATATTGTAACAGTATAAATATTGTAGCTAGTGTAGAGATTTCTGTAATAAACATTTCCATTTTAGCTGCAGTAAGAATTTATAGACTTAATATTCTTATTATGTTTATAATAAATAATTTTGCACTTTTATAATGGAAGGCAACAGTGGATTATATTCTATTAACAGTTAATCAGCACACAATTTATTTGACCACTGCACCACCACTATGCCACAGACCACGTGCCACTAACAAGTAAAACTCTAAATTTATGTTATAAAAAATAAGCACAAAGCTGAAAAAAAGAACGAAGTAAAATCCCTTAAAGGTGAATTAAAGTCTCCAGACAACATTGCCAGAATAGACAGAGTACATTCACATAGATAAAAAAAACAGCGTCTCACCTCTCCCTTTCCTGTGGCTGCTGGGTGATTTATGAAATTAACTTGTGCATACTAGGGGTCAGCTCCCATTGTCCACCTTAGCTTGGTGACACCCAGCTACATGTATGCAACACACTTAACCTGAAGCTGCTGCCTTGCTTCCTAGAAGCTGACAATCAATCATGTTACAGCTCAAAGATCATCACTCCCTCTGACAAAGAACAGTAAACATTTAAATGCTCCTGTCCATACGATTCCTTTGCTTTTCATAAAAAAAGAAAAGTAATCTTTGCAGTCTTATGGATGTAAGAAGCATAATATTAACATTTAAGTAAAAAGTAAAAGTATGTTTGGGTAATCGAACCAGCAATCTCATGTACTCTGTATAGAAAAAGACTGCATTAGAGACAATTGGCCTCATTTACCGAGGAGCCCTGCAGCCACGCAGCACTTTCTTCTGCTCCTAAAGTTGCTCTAACTGATTTACGATCCGTTAGCCTGACTTTAAGCCTAAGTTTGCGGCAGCTGCGTGAGAACCAAAAGAGACTCTTGCACATCTGTCGCAAGCCGATTAACCAGAGGCACGTAATTTTTAAACGCCAGCTACCATACTTTTGTGCGGGTGAGATTCACCCAAAGCGGCGTATCCACTAGTAAATCTGCTACGGGAGATTTGCCCAGAGCTCTTGCGGCTCTGGGTGAATCTCCCTGAATGAATACTGGGGTCAGGGTGTGTGGCAAAAACTGCACATCCTCACTTGACTCTTTGAAGACTACATGGGCTGTGAGTTGCACTGGCAACCACATGGAAGCCTTCTTAGTAACAGAGTCTATTTTTTTGCATATACGTAAATGCAACTTAATAATCTTACAATGTGTTCTTGGAAGAAAAGCTTTTACATAAGGATTTTTTTTAAATTAGGTTTAGCTCTCCTTTAAACCTTAATAACCCAAAAACTTATTTTAAGAGATAATGCACACCATACATAATAATATATGGTTATTACGTGTATTTGGAGTTCCCTGACCTGTATAAAATAGTCATATCTGTTGTTCAATTAAGATCTTTATATAACACTGCAAGTGGTGCATTTTATTATTACCAGATATTAAGAATACATTGAAGAGTGAGCTATTTTAAAAATAGCATATCAATGATACTTTACCTTGGTTTATCTTTTGGCAGATGTCTGATCTGCTTCCATGTGTTGTGTGCAACACTGTAACTCCAACCATCACCTAGGAAAATGGTATTAACATGCCTACATTATTCTGTATTCATTTAAATTCACTCAGGTTTATATAAAGGTACAGTTTAAAAATAGAACTAACCTAACAACTGCAGATATAGATTTTTTTTTTTTTATTAAGTAGCCAGAGCGATCAATGCATTTCAGCTGTTACCCAGCCGTCATCAGGACATCTGAATACATGAATCATCCTACCTTTTAACGGGTGAGTAAAACCAGTGAGTTAAACCCCACCCCCAACCCTCCCCTACACTATATTAAAAACAACCTTTTCACTAATACAAAAAGAAGACTAATGTAAACAATAAAATGATACACAAAGTATATAGAGATGCTTAATAGTAGCTCAATGTTACTATAAGGCCCCCTAAGAGGCCCATTAATCTTGTGTGGGACAGATAGTCTAGAACTGTGATTGGCTATTTGTAGGGCTTACAAAACTGGAGCTGTCATAGATCCCCTGAAATCTTATTTAAAAAATCACCTAACAGGACACCTCTCTTTATAAGAAACACGACAATACAACTTGTTAGTTTAACCCGCGGGGGGGCAATGTGTCCAACCGTTTTATCCAACGCTCCTCATGTTGAAGCAACACTTTGTTGTGTTCAATGCCAGTTTTGTTTTGGATGGATTCAATTGCCATCCATCGCATGGTAATGAGTTGGTGTTGGGACGCCTTGAAAAGTTATTAATTTGGCTTGAAAAAGCCAAATTAATGTTCTTTCTATTTCTTCTTCTTTTTCTTCTTCCGTTTTAATCTTCCACTTTTTTGGACCGTATCTCCTCCGACAGTTTTTGAGCTAGAGACATGAAATTCGGTACAGACGTGCGGGGCATATAGGAGAAGTGTGCTATCTTCTAGCTAAGGAATCCGCGGAAGCGTTACTGGCGAATTTCCGGACATTTTTTCCCATAGACTATGATGGTAACAATCCTCAAAGGTGGATATTTCAAAACAGTTTTTTTCATGGTCATAAATACAAATGGTGATACCCCCAACCCCCCACACAGACCCAGGTACACCCACTTACTGACCTACCTTTCCATTCCCATGGAAGTCATATTTAAAGGGTAACTAAAGTAAAAAAAAACTAATTTAGATTTATCCTCAATAAAAGATAATTTTATGGTTATAAACACAAAAAAGACATACCCCCTCAACCAGACCCAGCGCTACACCACACCTACTGATCTACTTATCCATTACTGTGGAAGCCATACTTTAAGGGTAACTAAAGTTAAAAAAGCAAATTTTGATTAATAATCAAAAAACTTTGTTTTTTTAACCCCCAACGTGTACAGGTATACACAGCTACTGACCTACCCCTCCATTACTGTTGCAGCCATACTTAAAGGGTAACTAAAGTCAAAAAAACTAATTTTGACCATCATCAAAAAGTTAGTATTTTACCCCCAACCTATATGAATACACACACACCAACTGACCTACCTTTAATGCATGTGGACATATTTAAAGGGTAAGTAAAAAACAACAATGTCCTCTTCATTGACATTATTGAGTTTTAAAATCTGCAGCACAAACACAGTCCCTTCCAAAATGCAGTCTTTCAAGCCAAATTCAAAGTTTATACTTTGTTTTCCCTTTCTAGTAAGTTTTGAAAACTTATCTATGCACTTTAAAAGGGATATCCCTTTTTAGAAAACATGCTGTTTTAGATAGTCAGCTCAAGAAGAGTTAACCACTAGTTATCATGTTATTAGTAAATGTAATTAAGTCATCACAAAATGATTTAAATAGTCCCTGTGTGTGTGTGTGAATATTCAGCTTGAAAGGTCAAAAACCACGACCGAAACGTCGCTGTCTGCACTGAATATGTGTGAATAAAGTTTTTTTAAGATGAAAAAAAAAAAAAAAAAGGGGGGGGCAAAGTACTTTGTGGTCACGATTACATCAATTAATTTGAAAATTCTCATCAGTAGCACCAAGGCAATACTGATCGTTAAGTGAGTGCCTAACCATACTAAATATATATATGTATATATATATATATGTATATATATATATATATATATATATATATATATATATATATATATATATATACATACATATATACTCACACACACAAGATAGCAAAGCAGCAGCACCGAAACATGAAAATTTAGTTGAGTGCGAATCTCCTCAGGGTCCCCCGCTAGACCGCTCATCACAAAATACAAGAAGAAAAATGGAGCTGCACACCAATTTCCAGCAATATCAAAAAGTTTTATGTTTCACTTAAACATGGCTGCCCACATGTTAATACGACGTTTCGGGAGACGCAACTCCCTTTATCAAGAGATGGTCCCCTCTTCTATATGAAAACATAGGAAATGAATTAAACTCTACTACATTAGGGTATGAATTACTCAGTATATTCCAATGCCTGGTTACAACATTTCTTATTGGATCACTTTGTTGATTATAATCTGAGACAAAAGGGATCCTCTGCATTAAATGGGTTCCTTCACCTCTACTTCCACTTATTTGATGTGTATCTGAATTTTTTCTGCAATTTATCAGTGGCACTAGACAATATGATGTTGGGATAACCCCTATCTGCAACAAGTTGCTTTGCCAGTACCACGTCACTTTGTCGATATGGTCCATCCTGCTGATGATCTCAGGTATATGGTCCTAGAAGTTATTCCAGAGAAACATCTCTTGATAAAGGGAGTTGCGTCTCCCGAAACGTCGTATTAACACGTGGGCAGCCATGTTTAAGTGAAACATAAAACTTTTTGATATTGCTGGAAATCGGCGTGCGGCTCCATTTTTCTTCTTGTATTATATATATATATATATATATATATATATATATATATACTAGCAAAATTGTGCCCGTTGGTGCACAATGGAATTTATGTGTGTGTGTGTTTTGCTATGTGTAGATATTGAATCTTTACACAGGCATATTTTAAACTGTTACTCAGACAGTCACCAGCTTCCAGAGGAACCAAATAGGATAATCTTGCAGGTCTGAGAGTAGATTCAGACAATCCTGCTACACTGTGTGGTTGAAACTAAACATGCTAGGTTAATACTTATTAGTATTCAACATGGCAAGTGGTGATGGTACTCATATATTATAACAGAAGGTTTTTCACAGCATCATGTTATTGTAATAGCATTGCCCTAATAATCTAATGTATAAACAAACATTTCTCATTCCCAGTTTACCTAAAGAAATGGATTTATCCTTTATATACTCTTATACAGATCTAATTGAAAAAAAGTTTCTTCAGAACAATCAGAACTGATAACTGCTTTTTATTTCAGTATTACAGTAAATCCTTGGTATACCTGCCTGGCTTTACCACAAAGCACAAGGACTTGCAAGCGAACACCTTCATCCCAACCATTAATAGTGGCTGCCAATTGAAATTGTTCTAGCCAATCAGTCCACTCCCTAGTTACCCCATCAAATTGATCAGATTTAAAAATAGGTTGGGGGAAAAAATAATTGGGGAATTTCATCTGCAGGTACAAGGACAGGAGGATTTAATTCAATACTATCAGTAGCAGCCTCCATAGCTTAATACAGAGAACCAATATACAAAGAAAACAGGGAGAATAAATGGTATTACCAGCACCGCTGCCACAAATGTGTACCAGATCACTGCTTTATGGAAGGATTATAGGTAGCATGGCACACAGTGGGTTACTCTGGTGGTCTGGCACAAAGCAGACAGTGCACATAAACAGGTTCCCACATAACATGTGCAGTAATCAGGGGTGTCCCTGTCTATGGTGCACCACTTTGAATATTGACCAGGCCTGTATATTGTGTGTCCTTGTATGTTGGTGTACACTTATCTGTTGCCTCAGAGTTTGTATCCAATAAGGTAAATTGTCTGTCCAATAATCTGTCCTACCAACAGGTGGTAACAGGACCTTATACACAGGATCTTGTGTTACAGTCAATATCACTCCAAAGCACACACCGCAATCCACTTTCACTTTCTCTCCTCCTACCATAGAGAGCAGGGATGTCTTGTATTTTATTACTAACTGACACCAGCTGCAGGATGAAGGTGGTATAGAAGGATCCTTGGTGTATATATCTATTACAATATACATCATATCCTGTGTAGCAGACAAACTTTTTTTGGATAACACTTCCTTTCATGTGGAGCAGACACAGGGGTGATCTCAGCTCTGTAAGTAAGTTTATGCATTTTGTATATTTTGTGTTGTACCTAATATAAGTCAGTGCTAAATTTTATATATATTTACTGATGGGCATTTAAATGGTAACAGTGAGATAGTATACACATACACCTTTCCTATGTGTAATATCCTATACCCCCCACCACATTGGTATCTCCTATGGAGATATAAATATATTTATATAATATAAGGGATATATATACACACTGTATATTCAGTATATATAGATGGATTTATATACTTATAGTAAGGTGTAGATACTTCATCATGCTAGCCATATACATTTGCAGGGCTATTCAATAAAAGTTCTTATTGTTAAAAATGTTGCTTAATTTTGCCCCAACCAATCAGATGTTCAATATTAACATTTGAAAGCTAACATCTGATTGGTTGGGGCAAAATTAGCACAATTTTTAACGATAAGAACTTTTATTGAATCTCTGTTTATATTTGGAGCTACTCCAGCCTACTTCTGTTTTACATTTTTTAATCTTGTATTCCTGCACTATAGCTGACTTAAATACTGTTTAGTGTGCCACAGGTTTTTTTTTCTTGTTTTCTATCTATTGTTTTTTTATAAATGTTTTTTGTTGAGCACATGGCAAACTTACAGGTTAAATCTTTAGATTCTACCATTTCTGTATTGTTAGTCTGGACAATTTGGAATGTTCTCTACTTATACATGGACATTTGTATAGTGGAAATATGTAGTCTAACAACATATAGTATAGTATTTGAGGTTGAATAAAGATATACGTCCATGCAGTCCAACCCATCTAGCAATATCCTCATTTCCTGAACTGTTGATCCAGAGGAAGGCATAAAAAACCCACCAAATTTATGAAGGGGGAAAAAATTCCTTCTATAGCACAAGCAACAAAGTTCATTAGAGGGGCACTCTTTTTCGTGAATTCAACTCACTTTATTAGATCACATAAAGCACACAACGTTTCAGGGACCACAATGTCCCTTTCATCACCATGGACCTCCTGCTATAGCACAAGCAACAAAGTTCATGAGAGGGGCACTCTTTTTCGTGAATTCAACTCACTTTAAAGTGAGTTGAATTCACGAAAAAGAGTGCCCCTCTCATGAACTTTGTTGCTTGTGCTATAGCAGGAGGTCCATGGTAGAGGACCAGAGAAGGGAGCACCTTGGAAGAATTTTTGCTAAAATAGCCACTCAGGAGTGCCTAGGCCCCAAATCCAATTTGAAAAAATTCCTTCCTGACTCCAAGTGCCAATCGGAAATTTGCATAATGGTTATAATAGAAAATATGCATATGGTTATATTGTACCTTTTAATGGAAAAGGGTAAACCACAGCAAACAAAGGTGTAATACACATCTTCGAACACTTTACACAGCAAAACATTTTTGGGGTTTATCCTAATTTTGCCTTACTTAAGGGTTCACTTTCTTCACTTAGCCCTCCAAAGAGAAACAGCTGTTCGTCTCCAACTGGCGTTAGGCTATGCCATGATCTACATCTTGGCTTTTCCCCATTCACATGAATCCTAATAAAAAACAAGCTACTTGCAACAATTTATTTAGGTAACAAAACAGTGTTATTGATCACAAACATCAAAGTGAACCATTGAGCCTGACTTCTGCTGTACCAATAGACATTTTGGAACTTTAAAAGGTTTATTTAAAAAGGGAATTTTGTACTTACCATAAAATACCTTTCTCTGAAGCCATTGGGGAGACCTAGGACACACAGGTTAAGCGAGCCACCACGAGTGGACAATTATGGTTTAAAAAAAGGGGGGGGGGATGTTCCAGTGCTCCTCCCTCCTTCCTTATATACCAGTGCACCAGAAGCCTCCCTCAGTTTTGTTCCAGAGAGGAATCGAAAGGAGTTTGAAAATAAGTAACAGTCACAAGCAGACAAACGGTATATAGCCAAACTAGGAGGGTCGTGCCTGGGTCTCCCTGACAGCTTCATAGAAAGGTGAGTACAAAATTCCCTTTTATCCTTCAGCCTAGTCAGGGGGAACCAGGACATGCAGGGGACGCCCCAAAGTCCCACTTATCAATAAGGGAAGGCAGTAACTAACTCTCTCTACACCTCCGCCGCCTGTAAGACAGATCTCCCTAGAGCCGCCTCTGAAGAAGCCACAACATGTAGTCTGTAAAACTTGATGGAAGAGCAGGTTGATGTACGACAAATCTGATCCACTGAAGCTCCTTTGCAAGCCTCCCACAAAGGGCCCAAAGCCTGAATAGAGTGGGATGCAACCCGCACGGAAGTCTGTCTCGTAGCATTGGAGAATTACAGAATGTATCCATCATGCAAGGGTCTGCAGCAAAGCTAGGGTCCCTTGGTGGGGCCCCGCCAGGAGCACAATCGGAGCCTGAGAGGAACGTAAAACCTGTGTCCCAGCTAAGTAGATCTTGAGAACTACATCCAGACAATAATGTCTGCGTTCTTTAGAAGAGGACAGGTGAGGAAACAAAGCCAGAACCACAGTGTCCTGATTAAGGTAAAAAGAAGAGACCACCTTGGATAGGAAAGAAGGATGCGAACAGAGAATTGCCCTGTCCCCCTGAAGAATTAAATGTTCTGGACTGACAGCCAGAGTAGCCCACTCAGAAGATCTCCTAATAGAAGTAATGTCCAGCAGGAAAAAAGCGTTTTCCAAGACAGACAAATTAAAGACACAGATTCCCAGGGCTCGAGGGGAGTGGACTGCAGAGCCCTGAGAACCAGGCAGAGGTTCCAAGGCTAAACCAGAGAGTGTCTAGAGGGACACAAATGAGTCAAACCTTGCACGAAAGTAATGATGTCATTGAGACAACAGCCAGAGGGAAACGTCTCCTCCTCAAGAGTGCGGATTCAACAGTCACGCCACTAAACTAAGCCGTTGAAGCTCCTAATGATAGAGCGTCCCTTGTGACAGAAGGAAGAGGAAAGGATGGTTCCACTGCTAAGCTGAGCAGGTCTAGAACCACAAGAGATGCGGCCACTGGGGAGCCACGAAGATGACCAAAACACCCTCTATCTTTACCTTCCTCAGCATTCGTGGAATCATGGCTATCGGGGGGGAAAAGCATAGACCAGGTGAAAAGACCACCAAGGCATCTATTAGTAGTGCCTCTGGGTCCCGAGCCTTGGCACAGAAGGTCTGAAGCTTGTGATTCTGCCGAGAGGCTATAATGTCTGGCTAGCATCCCCACCGAAAAGCCAACTCCTCAAATCCTTCCTGGAGTAGAGCCCATTCCCCTGGATCCAGATAGTGTCGACTGAGAGTCTGCCTCGTTGTTCAGGAGTTCCAAGGTAGATTGCAGAGAGGGCTGTCAAATGTTGTTTTGCTATGGAGAGGATCGAATAAACCTCCTCCATTGCCATCTTGCTTCGAATGCCCCCTTGGTGGTTCAGATATGCTGCAGCCATGCCGTTGTCTAATTGAATAAGCACATCTTCCCACAAGAAGGGGTTTCCAAGAGCAGTGAAAATTGCTCTTAGCTCCAGCACATTGATGGGCAGGCTGGGCTATTTTGGGGACCACAGACCCTAGGCCTGATTAGACTCGAACACCGCAACCCCAACCCCATGGACTCATGTCCGTGGACACGACCGTTCAAGGAGGAAAGCAGAGCAGTCCCCCTGATCTCAGGTTGGCATCTAGAGTCCACCAGGAGAGACAGCGTGAATGTGCAGTGGAGGAGGAATTATCTTGTCTAAAGACTCCTAAGTCTAGTCCCACAAATTCAAAAGATTATCTGAAGGGGACAAAATGGAAAATACCATAGGGGGATGGCCTCTGCTGATGAGACCATCTTGCCCACCAGTCGCATCGCTTGTTGAAACGATATGCTGGGTAACCTCATCGATTGGAGTGCCAATGTCCTCAGGTATTGTGCTTTTTTCTGAGGAAGGAAGATCTTTTGTAGAGTGTGTCAAAAATCATGCGTCGTCTGAGGAAGGGGGAGACAACTTCTTTAGTTTCAGGAGCCATCCGAATTGTGTAAGCACTCATAGCCACTTGGTCTCGAGCCAGTTCAAAAGATGACGCCTTGAGAAGTATGTTGTCTAGGTACGGCAGAAACAAAATTCCTTGTAGGCAAAGAAATGCCCCCTGAAATACCATGACCTAGGTAAACACCCAAGGAGATACCTTGGCCCTAGAGCAAATATCAGGAATGATGTTTTGGCCATGTTTTGTTTTCTGTCCTATGGAATTGGAAAAATCACTAGGTTTTCAGCAGGGACTGGATAATCAAATTCAAGGCTTTTTGATGCTCTGGTGCCTTTGGCACCCTGGGAGGGGGGGGGGGGGGGGGGGGGGGGGGGAAATCCTGTCTTGTACCTTTGAGAAATCACATTTAGGGTCCAAGAATCCATGTAAGGGAGCGCCCACTCTTTGTGGAAAAAGTGCAGGCGCCTCCCACCAGAGATGGGGGGGGGGTAGTCAGGTTGGCCTAGTTTTTGGGTCAGAGGGTCGGTTCGAGCCCCATCTATTGGCCCAAGATGCCCAAAATCTAGGGGAAGGTCAAAAAGACGAAGCGGTAGAGGGGGAGTCCTGTTGAGATCTGGAGGCACAAAAAGGATGAAAGGAGGGCGGTTTTGTGGGATCGGGGTACTTTTTGCCTCCTGGAGCAAAAGAAAATGGCAGCCAGAGAACACCTTGAGAAGAAAGAAGGAGGACGTCCCGCCCCCTCCATCCAGACCGGCCTCTGCTGCGCGGGAAGCCAGGCAAGAGTGGCTGGGTTCCTAAAAACGGAGGGGGGAGCTCTGTGTAACTTAGCTGTAACATCGCTATACATAGACCTCCCCCGGTGCTCACAAGTAGGGAGATCTTACTCTTGTGTAAATTAGAGGAGATGCGAGCTGGAAACTCGATTACCACATTGGACATGCAGGGAGAGTCCAACTCCTGAAGCGGACGCTTAGAAATTGAGGGATGTTTCTGGTGCACTGGTAAATAAGGAAGGAGCGAGGAGCACCGTGTTCTGGGTTCCCCTGACTAGGCTGAAGGATAAAATAAACTTAGTTTGGTACAATTCTTCTTTGTAAAAAAAAACAAAAACTGGGGAGCAAAACATCACCAGCATCATCAGCGGAGTGGCACCCTATTTATGATTGGGCTGGCAGCAGGGAGACCTGATGCTTGCACAATGATAACCCTGGAGGCATGTCAAAGAAAATTCCATTAAAGGCATGTCCCACCCCAAAACTATAATCCCCCCAACTACTGGCCCACCATTTAGTGTAGTTTAATCCTTACCTAACATCCCAGCTCCATAGGGTTTCTGTAGTCCCCCCCCCTAAGTCCCAAAAACTGCCCACCAGGAGGATATCAGAGTCCATATAGGACTCTGCCTCCTCCCTGGCCTCCGGGAGAAGTTTGGCATGCGTACTGCAGCCCTTCTCCCCCTCCCTCCCTCTCCCGATTCCCTCCCACTAGCGTTTAACCCCTTTAGTATAGTAATCCCACTGGTCCCCCAGCCCCAACCGCATAATTTTTATTTTAAGAAAGCTCCCTAAACTCTTACTTACCTCTCCTCTTTCCTCCGCTGAAGTGAGCTGCCGGCAGCCGCGTCCGTGATTGGCTGCCGCTCAGCCAATCACAGACGCGGCTGCCGGGCCCGCCCCTCTGCTTGCATTTCTCGCAAGCAGAGGGCCGGGAGCGCGGCAGAGGAAAGAGGGGAGGTAAGTAAGAGTTTGGGGGGCTTTCTTAAAATAAAAACTATGCGGTTGGGGCTGGGGGACCAGGGGGAAGGCAATATTAAAAATGTGATTTAAGGGTGGACATACCCTTTAAATAGTAATTTAATCCTATGGTGTATTTGTTATGAATTTACTGATGAAGAGTATAGTTTTTTTCACAATTGGATCTTGTATATGCATTAAGTTTTACTCCTGGGTTTTATTTGCATGTTTTTGGCCATAGCTTTCTTATTTTATTATTTCTTGTACCTACTCGCCAGACCATGTCCATGTGTCCAGGTTGATAAAGTGCAAATCGTTCACTCTTGTTTGCTAGAAAAAAATACAGAACTGAATTTACAGTATGAACTGATAAAGGCACAATAATATGCCTAATGTATTGCATTGTTATAACCTAAACAGGAAGATAGTGTACCACGATCTGAGATCCTCTGTTTTACAGTTTCATACAGCAATTGTTTTATTTATATTTGTGTATCAAAGCTTTGGTTTAGGGACTTCTTTTAAAAAAAAAAAGAAAACCTTTTGCACCTGCCATAAATTAATAAAGTACATGGAGAAATAGGCACTTATTCGGATATATTAAATTTACATAAATACTAACCAGCACGCGGCCACCAAACACATATCCCCTGTTACCCAACAATGCACAGGAATGAGCAGCTCGTGGCTGGGGTGGAATATTCTTTAAATAACAAGAAAAGAATGTTAATAAATAAAAAAAAGCAACTTACCTTAGGCTACTTAAGCAGTGAATATCTATAAAATGTACTTGCTTTTACAAAAGGTTGCATCCATGTCCATGTATCTGTGTCAAAAACATGAACATCATTGTTCCAGCCCCAGAATAGCTGTTCTTCCTGCAAACAGAAATGGTTATTTTATTTATAAATACATTTTATTTATAAAACAAGGGAATATTTTAAGGGAACATTTTCCATCTTACAATATTCTGGTCCATTTAAAGGGGAACTAAATGGTCATGAACTGCCCACATATATGCTGTAATCAAGGTGAGGGCATAAAATGCTAGATACAACCAGTATCCAGAAAACTTGCCTTTAAAGTCCCACTCTGGTCTGACCCTACTTCCCCTGCTAACTTAGCAGACAGGCCAATCTATTCATAGATACACTCTGCAAGAAACACATCTTCCCATAGGTGAAGGGCCTGGCTTGTCAACTGAGTGAGGATGGCGGGAATAGAGACAGACATTGTAATTGGCTTTCTGGGTTTCAGCTTAGCTAAACTTCCAGGGGTTAGGGCATAATCTAAGTCCTCATCTTCGGTATAGCAGCATTAGAGGCGTGTTGCTTTAAACCTTAAGTTTTCCTATAAAATCAAGCACTAAATAGAAACAAAACAAAAAAAGTATTCAGAACATATATATCTATTATTCGATAATTTTTTAAAAGAAAAAAAATGTACCTGAGCTACCCAGACAAATACCCATTAATACATTTACCCATGATGCATCATGTACATCAAAGGAGTCTCTAAGTTCACTGTGTTTTCTGCAGCCATATCCTCCAAAAAATATTAACCTAAAGATGACAAAAAACATATTTAGTTTTCTTAAAGGAGAACTAAACTTACTTTTTTAAAATCCTTGGTCAGATCCTGCAGCATGCTTTCCAAGTACAGCATTTTGGTGTTGGGCTGAATTAACATCGGAATTAATAAGGACACTTAGATACTTATGATCTTGCTCCATCTCTCCTGTTATTCCCATTACAGGTATGCATCTTCTACTTTGTCACTGAACACTGTCTGATTTCCACAATTCCCTTTGTTGATTAATTTTATTTTGATCTGGTATGCATATGTGAAAGCTTTTCTCCACAGATTACTTATACATTATAAGATATGTTTCTTGTAAGTTACATTTATTTAATTAGGTATGGTAGAAGTAGATTCTGTAACTAAGAAGGCTTCCATGCTGGTGCCAGTACAACTCACAGTCCATGTAGTCTTCAAAAAGCCTTGTGAACATGTGCACCTATTGGCCATGTACCCTGACCCTACTATTCACTGATTCTATGCACATATTTTATATACAGAATAAAACTCTCTCAAATATGAATGTCCCTGATAAGACTTTGAAATCTGCTTGTTAAAATGCAGTTTATTTTCCAGCCAGCATGGATGAATCAGACAGCCTACCAGGAACAATACAAAGTCAGCTGACTTTACTGCTTTTAAAATAAATGTTTGCTTCCATTCTGTTTCTAGAGTTTGTATATATATGGTACCAGTTTTCTTGTTTTCATTTTTAAAAACACACCACCCATGAGGTTACATGTTCAAATTCGAAGACTTACTAATGACATTTTTTAATGGGGACACTCAATAGCTACCATCAATACCATGACCCCTGGCACATCCATAGCCATGCCTACCTAGAGGTTATGACCAAGTAAAAATGTAATTTCCAACAAAAATACTTATATAAATATATTCCAAAGATAACATGCAGTTTCCTAGGTTCTAAATGTTTTATGCCAACTTTCAAACAAACTCACTAGTATACTGTTAAATGCAATATTCTACATACAATCACACTATTTGTCCGCACCAGCAAAGCAATAGATAGTGGTGATAAGTTCAATATTGTGTACTTAGAAAAATAGAAAAAACACTAGCATAAATACATAGGAAATAAAGCAGGTTTTTAAATTTACAAAAATAAAATCTAGTATTTAATGATGTGCATATGAAAGCCAAGAGGTACTTACCTGTTCTTATACATCCAACATGAAAGTTTATCTCGTGGCGTAGGAGGCTGGCCTTTATAGCTCTTAATGTGATTCCATGTTAATTTTCCAGATCTTGAATGAAGGTCCAAAAAGTACAACTTCATGAAAGTAAGGGAAAAAATATTTATATCATAATGGTCAGAAAGAATTGTATTTAAATAGTCTATAAGTGCATTATGTTTATAGAAAATATTTGATTAAGTGCTATCTTAATACATATGGTATACAGGACTGATTTATAGGTGTCTTCTTTACTAAGTGCTGGCCAGTAATAATGAGGACTGTTAAAACTAGTTAAGTTTCCTGCTGTCTTCACACAAATTTAACCTACTATATAATACAATGATAATTGTAACATGGTTTGGGATTTGATGCTTGATAATTTCCTCCCTGTTAAAACTTCTGATATTTTTGTCTGAGACAGGAAATTATAAAGAAGTTTGGAAGTAAATAAGGGGAGTATAATGACCATACATCAAAAAAAGAGAACAGGAAAGGGACCTTGTATTAGACTAATTTCATGGCACCAAATACCTCCAGAAAATGTTATCCAGCATGGAAAACACATCCAAATTGGTGTAAGTACAAATACAAGGCTTTTGAGAAAATGACAAAGCCTCAAAAAAGCATTAAATAAGAACTAAAGAGGAAAAAACAACCGCCACTCTTTAGACTATCAAATATTGACAGCCTGTCTTACCACCTTCATAGAAAATACCAGCCAGGAAAAATCACCAGAGGCTCACTAATCCCACCCGCAATGCGGTAGTCCCATCCAGCGGAGAATCCGGAGCTCCACGGAACCAACAAAAGGTATGGATAAGGACAAAGACACAGGGGTCTCAATCAGCTCAAGTAAAATATAACTTTTAATGCGACTGATGTATAAAATCACGGAGAGGGAAAACAATCAATAGCCCTGACGTGTTTCGTGACACTGAACCGTCAATTCATCAGAGGAGACCCTTCCAGGCACCGTGTGCTCCTAAATAGCAAAACCAATTACCCAACAGGTGAATCTCAGCCGGGAAACACAAGGGAAATAATGTAACCGACTCTCATGAACAAGAGACAGAAGGCGAAAACACAGTGTGCCTGTATAGGAGTCTGGACTAATAAACAGATGAATATTATAAAACATTATAAAAACATCATACAATAAAATGCATGGCAAGACAGATAGAAGAACATTAGTATACATTCCACATGAGATAGTAAAAGCTACAAAAAGCTATTAAAAACTACATAGTGTATTATTCACAGTACCAAGTATATATATATATATATATATATATATATATATATATATATCTCTATCTTATATTTTTATCTTTAAGTTTCTATATATTAGTAAAATTGTATTCATATTTACATATTCCAACATAGTTGCACTTCAAAGGACCAAATATTGGAATATGTAAATATGAATACAATTTTACTAACATAAAGGAACATTATTATAACATTATTTTAACATAGATAGCCATCATAATTCAAGCTGATAAGCAGAAAATAGCAATCAGTGCCAGAATACAGTAACAGAGAAACCTTATAAATGAGGATATCAGGACAAATATGAAATGGTGACCTACCATATTACAAAATACCTGCAATCTTGTGTTTACATACTTTACAAATAACATGACCATTACAATAGTGATATTTGTGTAATTGTACGTTAGGGGGGCCCCCAAAAATCTGACTGGTGCCTTGGGCCCCATTTGGTCTTAATCCGGCATTTCGACAAGTCGTTAACTCTAAAATCCACCATAGTTCTTACTTAGAAAGTAAAGATTCCCTGTCTCCACCCCTACATCCCAGAAAAAACTTTTCAATGCCCTGATAAGTGGACATATGTGTTAAATGACATTCAGAGCTGTGGGTACCCAAAGAAGGGTGACTATCTTTATATAAAGCGGAATTAGCAGGTTCATACAAACAATGTTTAAACTGCCGTTTGGTTTTTCCAACATACTGCATCCCGCATCCACAGGTAATGAGATATATCACAAATTTTGATCTACAATTCAAATATCTTTTAAGGTCATATTTTGGCCCCTCTCTCCCTAAGCTTTCTAGCTGCCTTTTCTACTGTACGCCCAAGTCCTACCCCATAGAGCCATGAATCTGTATCTTGCACTGACGAGATCTAACAAGATCGAAACACGTTGTGTCTGCAGGTCAGATGATTGGCTCTATATATATTAAGCTTTATTGCATGTTATTAGCCAGCGGTTCAGGACACATGCATTAGCTAAGGGACATGGCATTAGCTAAGGAGTGTTTTGCATATCTCCGCCCCTTACTCTGGGAAACATGGGAGTAAGAAATGACTTCTTGTTTCTTAGGCTTTGTGGGCAATGCTATTCATATAGCATGAGACTGCAAGATGCCTTCTGTTATAAGAAGGTGTTTCTCTGCTTTTATGCTCAGTGAAGGGCTTTTTGCTTCTTTTGGCCCCTCTCTCCCTAAGCTTTCTAGCTTTTCTTCCAATATATTCTGTTAGTAATAGTAGAAGTAAAGGTTAAAGACAGAGTTATCAATGTACAACATTTACACTTGTTTTTGCCACATTTAAACAAGCCTTTCCTTGATAACCAGCTAGTATTAGATTTAACAGCATACTAGGTGCTATATAATTAGAGTTTTCGGTCTACGGTAAGGAATTACCTGGATTCTTAGGTAAGCTAAGGCTGGATCAGCCATTGGTATAGGCCAATACTTTTTTTATGATGTTATAAATGTGAGTAGACTCCTTGCTATTGGTGGTAATAAATTTAAGAGAAAAGTCTCTCTCTTTTGTTGTAAGGCAGAAGATCTCTGTTCTTTTCAACCTCTCTACCTTGAGAGGGAATTTGATCACATCGTTCGCTCTTCATTTTTGGATGCAACAAATTCTTACGATCTAGACTCACAGCTCGATCATAAGCTCTTTTTATGGTTTCAAAACCATATCCCCGATCCAGAAACTAATAGAGCCATTGCTTGGGAATTAAATAACTCCCACGAAGAACAAATTTTTCTAATACAGGCTCACTGGTATACTTTTCAGGAGGAACTTAGGATGGCTACTATTATACCTTAGCAGAGTATTCTTAGCTTGGTGCCTTGGTTTTCTACATTCATCACTTATTACTCCATTACTCCCAGATTTGAACAAAATTTCCAAATATGGTGTTTCAAACTTATCAAATGAATAAGTAAATTTTAGACCCATATCATTAGTATTCAGATACTCTACAAATGCTGGTATTTCCAAATGGCTGCCTTTCCAAATAATAATAATATAGTCTATGTAATGAAAATAGGATATAATCCTATTTCTGAAAGGATTACTATCTCCATACACGTGGATACACAAGTTGTCGTATGAAGGCAAAAATTTCGCCCCTATGGAGGCCCCACTTGTCTGGAGGAAGTAAGAGCCCTGAAACATGAAAAAATTATACTCCAGAAGATATTTGAGAGCCTTCAAAATAAACCCAACCTGATCACATGGGAGAACATTCAGGGAGATTCAATAAAAGTTCTTATCGTTAAAAATGGTGCTAAGATATGATTGCCCTAGCCAATCAGATCTTATTTAACATTTGAAAGCTAATATCTGATTGGTTGGGGCAAAATTAGCACCATTTTCACCGATAAGAACTTTTATTGAATAACCCTGATTGTATTGTTGTAACCAGAATTGAATGGCTTGTATGCCTAAAGGTGGCCATACATATACCCGATATTACTTACCCGACCGAGCTCTCACGCGACGTTCATTCCATCCTGCTGGAACCGCCTCTCCCGATCTCCTATGCGACCGACATGCGATCGCAAAATTAATGGGAATCACATAGACGATCGGGAGAAGTGGTTCCGGCAGGATCGAACGAATGTTGCGTGAGCGCGCGGCCGGGTAAGTAATATTGGGTATATGTATGGCCAACTTAAGTCATGTAGAATGCTAGAGTACAGAGTACAAACATCTATGTATAAGACTAATTTCATTATCCAATATTTTTGTATTTATTATCTGTTTTTACTGTGTCTCCATGTGTCAGTATTTTATTGCACTAAAACATGTACATTTTGCCAAAAGCATACAGATAATATTAAAAACCCTTTTTTTCTTAATGGACTATTATACAGTAGAATCAGATAACCGCTATACAACATGCTTTCTCAAGCTACATTACAACTGTTTCTAATACAATTCTAAAGGTTCTGAAGAAACATCTAAAATTATATAATAACTATATTGATTATGGAATTCTGTTTCTTTGCAAAAATTATAAAGGAAATACCTGATTGCTGTATCCTTTGTCATGATATCCACCAAATATATACAGCATACCATTAAGACATGCTCCACAACTTCCTGACATTGATGGTGGAAGATTACCATCTGTCAAATGTATTTTCCTGTAAAAAAAAATCCTTACTAAACATCAAATTGCTTCAGAGGAATATATATATATATATATATATATATAGCAAATAGATACGAAGCAGCACTCCTCCATATAAAACACGTTTGTCTTTATTAAATTCTGTCACATGTCAAACAACAAGCGACGTTTCGGGCGTCACAGCGCCCTTTCTCAAGTAACATGTGACTATATATCAACATACATTTTTTCAACATTATATAGTGTGTAGATGACGTGTTCGTCTTATGGCGGGGTGGCGTTGAGTCCCTGTCGCGGTTCCACTGGGAGTTGAATGGGATTCACCCTGCTATATCTTTCACCATGACGTATAGCCAGGTGGAAATTCATTTCCTGGATGTCATGGTGTATAAACATGGAGGGTTGCATACCAAGTTATATACCAAGTCTACAGATCGAAACCAGATATTACAGTATAACAGCTGTCATCCAAAGCATGTAAAAACGTCGATACCTATCAGTCAATTTACTAGGGTCAAGAGGGTTGTCAGTGAACAGACAGTGAGGACCCAACAGACAGATAATATGGTTAGGAAATTCATAAAGAGGGGATATCCCAAAACGGTATTGGATAGAGCAAGAGAAAAAGTAAATGTGGTGGAGGGTTTGAATAAAGTAAAAAAAGATAGGGCCCCTAGACTTACCTTTGTGTCTCAATTTACCCATCAAAGCTCTCAGATTGGTCGGGTCTTGAAACGTCATTGGCCCATTTTGAAACAGGCTTATCCTGAAGTTAGAGAATTCGATTTGCCCCCACTGATGTCATATAGGAGGAATGACACCATTGGGAAATTGGTCACTTCCACTCGGGTACAACAAGACAAAAAATCGCAAGGTACTTGGTTAGATGGAGGGAAGAAGGGAATGTATCCATGCTGTCATTGCATATATTGTAATATGGTTGTTAAGGGAACTCATTTTGTACATCCTGTTTATGGAAATAAAATTGAACTACGGGGTAAATTTACCTGTGATTCTAGGTTTGTTGTATACGTGATTGTATGTCCGTGTGGTCTCCTCTATGTAGGGGAGACCACACAGAAAGTCAAGTCACGTATTTCACAACATAACTCCTCAGTGACCCAAAAACTTGTGAATTTGCCTTTAGCGAGGCATTTTGTGGAAAAGGGACACGGAGGGAGGGATATGAAGTTTATGGTATTGGAGAGTGTTCCCTTAAACTTTCAGGGAGATAGGGAACACAGACTTAAATGTCGAGAAACTTGGTGGATCAAGGAACTAAAAACATTGGCCCCTAGTGGGTTAAATAAAGATTACAATCTGTATTTATTTCTCTAACCAGTTTGGATGCACATATGGTGTATGCCTTCTTGCGATTGAATGTCATCTGTTTTCTCACCAGGTGGGGAAGTATAGGGAGAGGTTGACACTTAGAGTCGCTCAGAACTTGGGACTCCTCACTAGGGTTAACGGTCTCTATTGTAGCAGAAACTCATAGTTGCCAATAGTCCCGGATTTACCGGGACAGTCCCGGATTTTAGGTAGCAGTCCCGCTATCCTAATGTCCCGGGAAAAGTCCCGAGACCTAGGAAAACCAGAAAACTGCCTGACTGAAATTTTGTCTGGATCGATCCGATCCGATCGTAACACAGTCAGTGGAAAGTTGCAGTCTTGAGTCATTGTCGGCACTTACTTCCTGCTCTGCTGCCCTCTATGTGTGGAATGGGGGATAGGGGGGGGGGGAGAACACAGAAGGACTTCTGAGGTGCCTGTGTCAGCGCCTGCGCAAATTGCTGAGTCTCCTGTCGGTGCTGAAGTGAAGGAGAGAGGCTGAGAGCCAGAGTCCAAGCAGACTGTCACTGTTAGTACAGTTGAGTTGAGCACAGTTTTTTTTAGGTCTATCTATCTTTCATTCACTATCTATTATCTATCTATCACTATCTATTATCTGTCTATCTATCTATCTATCTATCTATCTATCATCTATCTATCTATCTATCATCTATCTATCTATCATCTATCTATCTATCATCTATCTATCTATCATCTATCTATCTATCTATCTATCTATCATCTATCTATCTATCTATCTATCTATCTATCTATCTATCTATCTATCTATCATCTATCACTATCTATCTATCATCTATCTATCTATCATCTATCTATCTATCACTATCTATCTATCTATCACTATCTATTTATCTATCTATCTATCTATCTATCATCTATCAATCTATCATCTATCTCTCTATCTATCTATCTATCACTATCTATCTATATATCTATCACTATCTATCTATCACTATTTATCTATCACTATCTATCTATCTATCATCTATCTATCAATCTATCACTATCTATCTATCTATATATCTAATACTATCTATCTATCTATCACTATCTATCATCTATCTATCTATCACTATCTATCACTATCTATTTATCTATCACTATCTATCTATCTATCTATCTATCTATCACTATCTATCTATCTATCTATCACTATCTATTTATCTATCACTATCTATCTATCTATCACTATCTATCTATCTATCTATCTATCTATCACTATCTATCTATATATCTATCACTATCTATCTATCACTATTTATCTATCACTATCTATCTATCTATTATCTATCTATCAATCTATCACTATCTATCTATCTATATATCTATCACTATCTATCTATCTATCTATCTATCTATCTATCTATCTATCGATCACTATCTATTTATCTATCACTATCTATCTATCATCTATCTATCTATCACTATCTATCTATCTATCAATCTATCTATATATCTTTCACTATCTATCTATCTATCTATCTATCTATCACTATCTATTTATCTATCACTATCTATCTATCATCTATCTATCTATCTATCTATCTATCTATCTATCTATCACTATCTATTTATCTATCACTATCTATCTATCTATCACTATCTCTATCTATCTATCACTATATATCTATCTATCATCTATCTATCTATCACTATATCTATCTATCTATCTATCTATCTATTTATCTATCACTATCTATCTATCTATATATCTGTCACTATCTATCTCTCTATCTATCACTATTTATTTATCTATCACTATCTATCTATCACTATCTATCTATCTATATATCTATCACTATCTATATATCTATTATCTATCTATTTATCACTATCTATCTATCACTATCTATCTATCTATCTATATATCTATCACTATCTATCTATCACTATCTATCTATCACTATCTATCTATCACTATCTATCTATTACTATATATCTATCACTATGTATCTATCTATATATCTATGACTATCTATCTATCTATCACTATCAATCTATCTATATATCTATCACTATCTATTTATCTATCACTATCTATTTCTCATCTATCTATCTATCTATCTATCTATCACTATATATTTATCTATCATCTATCTATTATCTATCTCTATCTATCTATCTATCTATCTATCTATCTATCTATCACTATCTAGCTACCTATCACTATCTACCTATCACTATCTATCTCTGTCTATCTCTATATCTATCTCTCTATCTATCACTATCTATCACTATCCATCTCTATCACTATCTATCTCTATGTATCTCTATCTCTATCTATCTATCACTATCTATCTATCTCTATCTATCTATCACTATCTATCTCTATCTATCTATCACTATATATTTATCTATCATCTATCTATTATGTATCTCTGTCTATCTATCTATCTATCTATCTATCTACGGTATCTATCTATCACTATATATTTATCTATCATCTATCTATTATCTATCTCTGTTTATCTATCTATCTATCTCTATCTATCTATCTATCTATCTATCACTATCTAACTACCTATCACTATCTACCTATCACTATCTATCTCTATCTATCTATCTCTCTATCTATCAATATCTATCTATCTATCATCTATCTATCTATTACTATCTATCTACCCATCACTATCTACCTATCACTATCTATCTCTGTCTATCTCTATCTCTCTATCTATCACTATCCATCTCTATCACTATCTATCTCTATGTATCTCTATCTCCATCTATCTCTATGTATCTCTATCTCTATCTATCACTATCTATCTATCACTATCTATCTATCACTATCTATCTATCACTATCTATCTATCTTCTATCTATCTATCTTCTATCTATCTATCTTCTATCTCTCTATCTTCTATCTCTCTATCTTCTATCTCTCTATCTTCTATCTCTCTATCTTCCTATCACTCTCTATCTTCTATCACTCTCTGTCTATCTATCACTCTCTGTCTATCTATCACTCTCTGTCTATCTATCACTCTCTGTCTATCTATCACTCTCTGTCTATCTATCACTCTCTGTCTATCTATCACTCTCTGTCTATCTATCACTCTCTGTCTTTCTATCACTCTCTGTCTTTCTATCACTCTCTGTCTTTCATCGTCTAGCAACAAAATAAATATAGTTTTTTTTTTTAAATCAGTGACAGTTAAAAGTTGGTGTCGCCTTTATGAAAGTGGGCGTGGCTAGAATTTGTGGCGGCACATTCATTTCTGGAATGTGTCCCTGGAAATTTTGGAGAATGTTGGCAACTATGGAAACTGTGAAGTCACTTCTGTCTACACACTATTATGTTGAAAAAATGTATGTTGATATATAGTCACAGTTACTTGAGAAAGGGCGCGTGTGACGGCCCGAAACGTCGCTTTGTGTTTGACATGTGACAGAATTTAATAAAGACAAACGTGTTTTATATGGAGGAGCGTGCGCTTCTATTCTATTTGCTATTGAATATTTGGCCTGTTTGGAAGCTTGCACCCACTATATCCTATTGCCAGAGGTGCCGCCCGACATTCTTTGTATTATATTATATATATATATATATATATATACACCAAATATATTACAATTTGTTTGTTTATACAATTCATGCAAACCAGGCATCTATACTTCAAAAAATCGAATTTAAAAAAATCATACCTTAAGATCGTGAATGGTCCACTACAACACATTATTAGATTTGAAATCAGAGCTGTAGATTCTCAGAAATCTTCATTTTAAATAACAGCATGTACAGGCAAAGACCTGTCACTCAAACCAGGTATGCTAATTTGTGTCTCTCCAGTGACCTCTTACTAGGATCTCCCAAAGCATGTAAAAACATTTATTAATACAACCCCAAATATAATGAGCTGATTAATCATATTGTTCTCCTATCTATATCTCTCTATTGATCTATCTCTGTCTGTATTATATCCATCTATCTATTTATCTGCCCATCTGTGTCTGTCTGTCTATCTACAGGAGTGTGTCACAAAAGGTCGCTTACAGGAGCAGGTTAGAAGGGAGAGAGTGTTTAACACAGCAGCAGCCACACCCACTCTCAGCAGTGTCAGGAAGATATGTTAATGAGCTCTATAGTGTCGGGCTAATTAGGCTCATTATTATGTAAATGAATGTAACAAGTGTAGGCTGGCTTACAAGTGGGCAGTGTTTAAGGGAGGTGGGGGCCAGTTTGGAGCAGTTACTTAACATTGAAAATTCATTAAAAAATTAATTAATAATGTAAGCGACATCATTTTAGTACCCTGACATAGTACTTTCAGATTATTCAAAGTTGTTTTAGTGAGTATAGTGACCCTTTAACTTTATAAAAGATGTATTTATTTTTCCCAGGCTCCTCTGATTCTGGTAGCACCTCCCCAAATCTTTAGGTGTCACTAGCCCCATAGACATGCCCAGGGCTTACATCATCAACAGCAAAAGACCATGGTATTAAGAATAAAATAAGCTTCAATGATTGGAACGGTTTTAAGGTTTTTGTTTGCATTCAAAGATTAAAAATACAGTAAATACTCCTCGGATTAGCTACATCGATCTAAAGATATGGAGTAGCAACTTTATCCTAAATTAAGCATTATGTTGCAACACTACTGGCTCAGACTCATCAGTGGCAAAGGGTCTTAGCATGCTAGATGGATTGAGCAGGAAAATCAGCTTTTACATCCAATCTCTGGAGATGAGATCATATGGTTCCAAGCAGCTCGAGAAGCCTTCACCTTTGACAGGACCAACCCCTATTTGACAAACATGTTTCACCATAGTGCACAATTATAAGCTTAGACAATACCACACTTTGACAACCTCTCTATTCAATAACTTTTTCCAATTTATAAAATACTAATTTTTGACAGGGTATGGGGCCATGGAAATACTCTATGGTTGATGGAAGGTTGAGTTTAGTGGTGTAGACTACTAGGTTGGAGCCTTGGGGGTATGGGTGGGTTGGATCGGATTAGTGGGTGGTGGAGGCAGTGCCCATTATTTTGTCTCCATATACTGTGTTTTCTCTTTTTTTTCTCTACTTATTTCATCTTACTATACGTAAGATAAAACTTAGAAAACCAAAAAGGACATTATTGACTTAGAAGTTTTAATTTGTAACACATATTAGTACATCAATATTCCTGTGCTGCGTACCAGTATAATCCTATGGTTCTCCTATGGTCTTGTATTTGGCTTTATTTTAATGTTTGTTAATGGTGCAATAAATAAAATCTTTCAAAAACAAACAAGAAAAATACAGCAACTACATAGGGTTTTGTTTTAATTCTTTTATTTCTCCTTTAAAGTGTAATTTAAATTTAAAGGGACAGTTCAGTGGAAATTATCAATATTTGTTAAATTGTTAGTTTGTGTAATGCCTTCTTAGTTATTCTACATATTCTCTGCCATTTTGAAAAATCAGTTGATTTCATAACCTTTGCTGTTCCCTGCTGTTGACATTAGTGATCTGACATTTCAGGTTCTAATGGTCCTTCTTCCCAGGATGCACCACATCCTTGGAATGTTCCTAACAGTAATTTCTACTGATTGGCTGTTGGATGGGTCAAAGATGCTCAGATCTCTACTGAGAAACTGATTCAACCCAGGCACTGGTTCAAGGGCAAGACCATAAGTGTCTCTACTAGGGGTCCTTCAAACAGGAAGTCAGTATTTTGGTTGCATTTATTTATATACAGACAAAATGCTGAATTGCCAGATGAAGGTCATTGGGATGAAAAAAATACTGCTCTTTTTTCTGAAAAGCATATGTATTTGCACTGAACTTCCCCTTTAATCTTGAGTTGTAGTGTGGGTACGAATAGAACCTGTTTTCGAGTCAGATCTTTCTGCGGCTTGTGCATGGCTAACGTGGAAGGTAACAGCTCAGCTGCCACAATCAATGTTATATGCCGATAGCGACACTATTCTGCCTCTTTTTAACACCAGCTAACTTACAGAATTTAGAAAATTCAAAAACGGAACTCGCCAGTTTCGAACATCTCTAGTCTTGAGTACCCACCAAATAATTTGTTTTCTACATCTATGCATGTTATAAAAGGGACTACCGTATATACTCGAGTATAAGCCGACTCGAGTATAAGCCGAGGTACCCATTTTTGCCTCCAAAATGGGTAACCCATGATTGACTTGAGTATAAGCCGAGGGTAGATAGTTGCCTAATACCATTCCACTGTAGATGTTTGGAAACTACAACTCCCAGCATGCTTTCGTTGCTGGGAGTTGTAGTTTCCAAACACCTATAGTAGAAAGGTATTGGGTGCTACTGTATGGCCACCCTAGAGCCCCCCCAGTTCACTTACTGTACCTGGCCAGTCTTCAGTCTTCATCTCTCCAGTCTTCAGTCTTCATCTCTTCAGTCTTCAGTCTTCATATCTCCAGTCTTCATCCTTCAGTCTTCAATCTTCAGCTCTCCGCCGGTCTTCAGTCTTCAGTCTTCAGCTCTTCTCCGGCTGCCGCTCGCTCTGTGCAGTTCCCAGTAGTTCTTCGCGGCTGTGCGATGACGTCATCCTGCCGGGCGAAGAACTACTGGGAACTGCCGGCTTTCCTTCCTGAATCGCGGCTGCAACTGGAATCAAGGTAAGTTTTCGAATGACTTGAGTATAAGCCGAGTCAAGGTTTTTAGGTTGATTTTTAAACCTAAAAACCTCGGCTTATACTCGAGTATATACGGTACGTCCATCTAGTCCAACCTTTATACCTTACCCATAATGTCTGTATAACAGTTACATAGTAACATAGTATTGGAGGTTGTATAAAGACATACGTCCATCTAGTCCAAACTTTATGCCTATCTATCACTCTTCTGTTCTATCTATCACTCTCTGTCTATCTATCACTCTCTGTCTATCTATCACTCTCTGTCTATCTATCACTCTCTGTCTATCTATCACTCTCTGTCTATCTATCACTCTCTGTCTATCTATCACTCTCTGTCTTTCTATCACTCTCTGTCTTTCTATCACTCTCTGTCTTTCTATCTGTCTAGCAACAAAATAAATATAGTTTTTTTTTTTAAATCAGTGACAGTTAAAAGTTGGTGTCGCCTTTATGAAAGTGGGCGTGGCTAGAATTTGTGGCGGCACATTCATTTCTGGAATGTGTCCCTGGAAATTTTTGGAGAATGTTGGCAACTATGGAAACTGTGAAGTCACTTCCTGTCTACACACTATATAATGTTGAAAAAATGTATGTTGATATATAGTCACATGTTACTTGAGAAAGGGCGCTGTGACGCCCGAAACGTCGCTTGTTGTTTGACATGTGACAGAATTTAATAAAGACAAACGTGTTTTATATGGAGGAGTGCTGCTTCTTATCTATTTGCTATTGAATATTTGGCCTGTTTGGAAGCTTGCACCCACTATCATCCCTATTGCCACGGAGTGCCGCCGACATTCTTTGTATTATATTATATATATATATATATATATATATACACACATATATTACAATTTGTTTGTTTTATACAATCATGCAAACCGGCACTATACTTCCAAAAATCGAATTTAAAAAAATCATAACCCTTAAGATCGTTGTAATGGTCCACTACAACACATTATTCAGATTTGAAATCAGAGCTGTAGATTCTCAGAAACTTCATTTTAAATAACAGCATGTAACAGGCAAGACCTGTCACTCAAACCAGTATGCTAATTTGTGTCTCTCTCAGTGACCTCTTACTAGGATCTCCCAAAGCATGTAAAAACATTTATTAATACAACCCCATATAATGAGCTGATTAATCATATTGTTCTCTATCTATCTCTCTATCTATCTATCTCTGTCTGTATTATATCTCATCTATCTATTTATCTGCCCATCTGTGTCTGTCTGTCTATCTACAGGAGTGTGTCACAAAAGGTCGCTTACAGGAGCAGGTTAGACGGGAGAGAGTGTTTAACACAGCAGCAAGCCCACCCACTCTCAGCAGTGTCAGGAAGATATGTTAATGAGCTCTATAGTGTCGGGCTAATTAGGCTCATTATTATGTAAATGAATGGTAACAGTGTAGGCTGGCTTACAGTGGGCAGTGTTTAAGGGAGGTGGGGCCAGTTTGGTAGCATTACTATAACATTGAAAATTCATTAAAAATTAATTAATAATGTAAGCGACATCATTTTAGTACCCTGACATAGTACTTTAGATTATTCAAAGTTGTTTTAGTGAGTATAGTGACCCTTTAACTTTATAAAAGATGTATTTATTTTTCCCAGGCTCCTCTGATTCTGGTAGCACCTCCCCAAATCTTTAGTGTGTCACTAGCCCCATAGACATGCCCAGGGCTTACATCATCAACAGCAAAAGACCATGGTATTAAATAAATAAGCTTCAATGATTGGAACGGTTTTAAGGTTTTTGTTGCATTCAAAGATTAAAAATACAGTAAAACCTCCTCGGATTAGCTACATCGATCTAAGATATGAGTAGCAACTTTATCCTAAATTAAGCATTATGTTGCAACACACTCTGGCTCAGACTCATCAGTGGCAAAGGGTCTTAGCATGCTAGATGGATTGAGCAGGAAATCAGCTTTACATCCAATCTCTGGAGATAGATCATATGGTTCCAAGCAGCTCGAGAAGCCTTCACCTTTGACAGGACCAACCCCTATTGACAACTGTTTCACCATAGTGCACCAATATAGCTTAGACAATACCAACCTTTGACAACCTCTCTATTCAATAACTTTTTCCAATTTATAAATACTAATTTTTGACAGGGTATGGGGCCATGGAAATACTCTATGTTGATGGAAGGTTGAGTTTAGTGGGTTAGACTACCTAGGTTGGATCTTGGGGTATGGGTGGGTTGGATCGGTATTAGTGGGGGTGGGAGGCAGTGCCCATTATTTTGTCTCCATATACTGTGTTTTCTCTTTTTTTTCTCTACTTATTTCATCTTACTATACGTAAGATAAACTTAGAAAACCAAAAAGGACATTATTGATTAGAAGTTTTAATTTGAACACATATTAGTACATCATATTCCGTTGCTGCGTACCAGTATAATCCTATGGTTCTCCTATGGTCTTGTATTTGGCTTTATTTTAATGTTTGTTAATGGTGCAATAATAAAAAATCTTTCAAAAACAAACAAGAAAAATACAGCAACTACATAGGGTTTTTGTTTATTCTTTTATTTCTCCTTTAAAGTGTAATTTAAATTAAAGGGACAGTTCACTGGAAATTATCAATATTTGTTAATTGTAGTTTGTGTAATGCCTTCTTAGTTATTCTACATATTCTCTGCCATTTTGAAAAATCAGTTGATTTATAACCTTTGCTGTTCCCTGCTGTTGACATTTGTGATCTGACATTTCAGGTTCTAATGGTCCTTCTTCCCAGGATGCACCACATCCTTGGAATGTTCCTAACAGTAATTTTATGATTGGCTGTTGGATGGGTCAAAGATGCTCAGATCTCTACTGAGAAAACTGATTCACCCAGGCACTGGTTCAAGGGCAAGACCATAAGTGTCTCTACTAGGGGTCCTTCAAACAGGGAAGTCAGTATTTTGGTTGCATTTTATTTATATCAGCAAAATGTGAATTGCCAGATGAAGGTCATTGGGATGAAAAAATACTGCCTCTTTTTTCTGAAAAGCATATGTATTTGCACTGAACTTCCCCTTTAATCTTGAGTTTGTAGTGTGGGTACGAATAGAACCTGTTTTCGAGTCAGATCTTTCTGCGGCTTGTGCATGGCTAACGTGGAGGTAACAGCTCAGCTGCCACAATCAATGTTATATGCCGATAGCGACACTATTCTGCCTCTTTTTAACACCAGCTAACTTACAGAATTTAGAAAATTCAAAAACGGAACTCGCCAGTTCGAACATCTTAGTCTTGAGTACCCACCAAATAATTGTTTTTCTACATCATGCATGTTATAAAAGGGACTACCGTATATACTCGAGTATAAGCCGACTCGAGTAATAAGCCAGGTACCCATTTTTGCCTCCAAAATGGGTAACCCATGATTGACTTGAGTATAAGCCGAGGGTAGATAGTTGCCTAATACCATTCCACTGTAGATGTTTGGAAACTACAACTCCCAGCATGCTTTCGTTGCTGGAGTTGTAGTTTCCAAAACACCTATAGTAGAGGTATTGGGTGCTACTGTATGGCCACCCTAGAGCCCCCCCAGTTCACTTACTGTACCTGGCCCAGTCTTCAGTCTTCATCTCTCCAATCTTCAGTTCTTCATCTCTTCAGTCTTCAGCTCTCCGCCGGTCTTCAGCTCTCCGCCGGCTGCCACTCGCTCTGTGCAGTTCCCAGTAGTTCTCGCGCCGGCTGCGCGATGACGTCATCTCGCCGGCGTGCGTGATGACATCATCGCGCACCCCGAAGAAACTACTGGGAACTGCCGACTTTCCTTCCTGAATCGCGGCTTGCAACTGGAATCAGGTAAGTTTTTGCTTGACTCGAGTATAAGCCGAGTCAAGGTTTTTAGGTTGATTTTTAAACCTAAAACACTCGGCTTATATACGAGTTATATACGGTACTACCCCACATTTCTGATGGGAATAGGAATTAACCATATATTATCTTACCATAAGCCGCTATCAATATCATAGATCCATATTTCATCATTGGTAAATACACCTCATTTTCTTCAATTGTCTAGAAAGGAAATACTTATTTAACTTATAAAAAAATTAAAATTAATCATACAAATTAGTGCCCTCCAGTTCCCATTATCCCCATTTTATTCAGAAGAAAAGCCAGCATGTGAATACATAAGCAGTCATGCATCTCCATCAATCATTTATAACTCTGTCAAATACCTTTTGTAAATCAGAAGAGTCATAGTTTTTAATTTAATTATCTATTTGGGACTAACCCTGTGGAGTGCCTCAGGGTTCTGTACTGGGGCTACTTCTATTCAATCTGTTTATAAATTACTTAGAAGTGGGTATCAAGAGAAAGCCCTTTGTGTTTTCTGACGACAAAACTATGTAAATCATTGGAAACTTCAAATGATGTGAAATTACAGGCAAATAGATTACCAAAACGGGTAGCATAGTGGCAGATAAGATACATTGTTGATAAATGTAGGGAGATGATTTGGGGTTTAACAGTCTTTGCACTGCCTATACCATAAATGGCTCTTTGCCAAATGAATCTTTGTTGGAAAAAGAGTAGTAGATAACCAACTTGTAGCAAACAGTACCAGATAGCATCAGGCAAACGTGTTTCAGGCAAAAGCTCTTACTCATAAGGGTCATCTTTATCAGTTCGTTAACTTTTCGCGGCCGTTTCGCGGCCATTAACGCATGAATCGCGTTACCGCGATTTATAAAGCCCCAAAACGCCGCGAAAAGTTAACGAAGCGTTAACCTTTCGCGCCGATACTTACCCGGTACCCCCGCCGCTTCTATTTATAAAGCGCGGCTACTGGTTCGCTCGGAGTATCGGCGTTTTTACTTCGCCACCTTGAAGGAGGCGAAGTCAGCCGATACTAACCTCCCGCGGCGGGGATGGGCAGGCAACCCCGCGGGTGGTCGCACCCGCCCGGGAGACACGCCCCCCCGCCCACACCCCCCGCGGCGGCAGCGGCGACCACCCGCCACCGCCGCCACTTCCAGCAGCCCCCCTCCCAACCCGTTCCCCGTTCGCGGCAATCTCGGAACGGGAGGCTAGGAGGGCTGCCGGGAAGGGGCCGCAGCAGGTGGTCGCGACCACCCGCCGCGCACCCCCCTCCCCGGCAACCCTCCAAGCCCCCCGCCCCGCCGCTCCCGGGAGGGGACGGGAGGGAGCCGCTGGGGGGGTGAGGCTCCCTCCACGGGCCCTGAGAAGGGCCTTTTGGGGCTTAGGGGTCCCGGACTCGAACCGGGACCCCCCCTCCCCGGCCCTTATAAGGCCCTTCGGCACTGACAAGTGCCTTTGGCTCTTATAAGAGCCCTTTGGGGCTTAGGGGTCCCGCAGCTCGAAACAGGACCCCCTCCCGCGCCTTGTAAGGGCCCTTGCGGCACTTACAAGTGCCCTTGCGGCACTAATAAGTGCCTTTGGCGGGGGTCCCCCAGCTCGAACCGGGACCCCCATGCGGCTCTTAGAGCCCTTGGGCGACGTCTTCGGGCTGGCGACACCAACCCCACTCAGGTCGCCGATGCCAGGCAGACTCACTGCGGCCGACAGTGAGCCCGCTGCACCGCCGGCCTCAGCGGAGCCGATGTTGCCAGCCGCTTCTTTCTTCTTTCTTCAGCCATCTACTGCGATGGCATCTGAGTTCCTCGGCGGAAAGCTCCTCTTTATATAGGTTTGCAGAAATCCATATTCCGGTTCTGATGGGTCAATTTTTAATACTTGCTTTACTTAAACCAATCGAATTTCAGAACTTTCCAGAAATCGATTGTTAATGTAAAGCAAGTATTAAAAATTGACCAATCAGAAACGATTTGGATTTCTGCAACCTAATAAAGAGGAGCTTTCCGCCGCGGAACTCAGATGCCATCGCAGTAGATGGCTGAAGAAAGAAGAAAGAAGCGGCTGGCAACATCGGCCCGCTGAGGCCGGCGGTGCCAGCGGCTCACTGGCGGCCGCAGTGAGTCTGCCTGGCACGGCGACCTGAGTGGGGTTGGTGTCGCCAGCCCGAAGACGTCGGCTTCGGATCAAGACGCCGGCAACATCGGCCTCGTTGAGGTCTCCGGCGCCCCCGGGGTACCCCTGGCGGCCGCAGGGGTACCTCTCGGGGTCGGCGGCCTCGGCGGAGCTGGTGTCGCCGGGACTGAAGAAAGAAGACGTCGCCCAAGGGTTCTTTTAAGAGCCCACTGGGGGTCCCGGTTCAGCTGCGGGACCCCCCCAAAGGCACTTGTCAGTGCCGCAAGGGCCCTTGTAGGGCCGGAGGGGGGTCCCGGTTCGAGCTGCGGGACCCCCTAAGCCCCAAAAGGCCCTTCTCAGGGCCCCGCTGGAGGGAGCCTCCACCCCCCCAGCGGCTCCCTCCCTCCCCTCCCCGGAGCGGCCGGGGCGGGGGGCTTGGAGGGGTTGCCGGGGAGGGGGTGCGCGGCGGGTGGTCGCGACCACCTGCTGCGGCCCCTTCCCGGCACCCCTTCTAGCCTCCCGTTCCGAGATTGGCCGCGAACGGGGAACGGGTCGGAGGGCTGCTGGGAAGTCGCGGCGGCGGCGGGTGGTCGCCGCTGCCGCCCGCGGGGGTGTGGGCGGGCGGCGGCGGCGGGTGGTCGCCGCTGCCGCCGCGGGGGGGGTGTGGGCGTGTGCCCCGCCCCCTTAGGAGCGGCGTCGGGAAGGGATTTTAAGTCCCTTCGCGCGATACTATATAGTATCGCCGCGAAGGGGCTTAAATTACCGCAGACACATCGCGCGCCGCGATAGGTATCGCGGGAATAGCGTCGCCGTTATAAATACGGCGATAGCGCTATTTTCGCGCCGCGATGTGCGGCGGTAATTTTTTTGCGCTAACATCGTTCCTTTATAAATATGCCCCATAGTCTATGATTAAGGGCTTTTGTCTGAAACGCGTTAGACTACTACCTCTTCCCCGACCAAGGCAGTGTTTTCAATACAATCCAATAAATATGGTAGTTTTTAGGAAAAGTTGGAACCGTGGCTGTTTTTTTTTAATTCAGCTGTCTAGCATCTTTATTTCTGGTGCTGTAGAAATTTGAGTGGGGAAGGGACCACCCTACTGATGCAAGCACGCAACACACGGCTGAGAGACCTGAGCGGATAGAAGTTTGGGAAAATGGGAGCCACCATATTTGATTTGCTAGCAAGATATTGTCTTGGATAAAAAAGGGGTATGGAAATTAGGGAAAAAAATATATTACAAAGAACTGGTAAGGCCTCTGGAATATGGACCCTTGTTGTTCTCCCTCTACTGGGAGATGTCATCAGCTCTTTTGGCTTCAGTACATTTATAGCAGACGATACACACAAATCTACTTGTCCCACACCTACGCTAATTCCTGACATCCAATCACGTGTCTTAGACTGCCTCTCTTGCTGTCTCCTCCGGGATCTCAACGCTACCCTCAAATTAAATCTTTCTAAAACTGAACTGATGGTTTTTCCACCTAAACCTGGTCCTGTCCCATCTCTCTCCATCTCTGTTGACAATACCCCCATTCTCCCTATCCAATTGACACGCTGCCTATGGGTAATTATTGACTCCTCTCTCTCCTTTTCTAACCAAATTAACTATGTTGCGAAAACTTGCCGCTTTTTCATTCGCAATAAACCCACAGGTTTCTTTCCCTCACGATCTTTAAAACGCTTATGCATTCTCTTATCCTATCGCACCTGGACTATTGCAATCTATTACTTACTGGTCTTCCTGCTTCCCACCTTTCTCCCCTTCAGTATATTCTTAACTCTGCCACACGTATTGTTTCGCTCTTTAAAACGAAACAATACTCTAAACCGGATCCCAAACCTCCCCTGTACCGGACAACAACCTGGCTCCCATTTAAACAGCGCATTGTATACAAAATCCTTCTAACATTTAAAGCCTTTTGCTCAGCTGCTCCTTCTTATATTTCTTTCCTAGTGTCCTCATATGTTCTTGCCCGTACCCTCCGCTCATCGCAGAACCAGCTCCTGTACAGACCCCCACTCGTACTGCTTCCTCTCGCCTTAAACCTCTCTCTCTTGTTACTCCCATCCTCTTGAATGGTATTCCTCTCTCTTTACGTCAAGAAACCTCAATTAGCAGGTTTAAAGGTAGCCTTACATCCTACCTATCTAGTAACCAGCACAGTCTATGATTGTTTTATTTGCACTGCATACATCTCACTCCAGCACTTATACCTACTCCATTGTACCTGTATGTTTCACACCTAACTGGAATGTAAGCTCTACGGTGCAGGGACCTCCTTTCCTCTTGTGGCAAAGCTCTAGCACTATACTATTTATATATTTATGTACTGAACTATCTATGTATTTACCCCCCTTATATTACTTTTTTGACTTTATTGTATTACTGTACAGCACTGCATCCCCAAGTGGCGCTTTATAAATAAACTATACATACAATTTCCAGGGTAATTTTGGAATCCCATATATGAAAAAGATATTTTAAAAATGGAAAGCATTAAAGGAGAATTATAGTGTGTATAAGCTTGTCTATGCATATAGATTAGACGGGTTAGGCATAATGAAATGTTTAAGAAAGAATGCCCACTTTGATTACTACCTTTTCCTCTGGAATCATTAGCTTATGCCTCGTATGCTCCTGAATGCCTCACTGAAACTAAACCCCCTTCAGCAATTTAGTGAGTTGGTTATGAGATTCAGCATGCTCATAGGAGGAATCTAGATGAATAACATTCAGCCATTGGCTGTGATCTCGACGGTCATATCCATGACTGACAAGTTACTAACTGGAAGAAATGGGAAGCAGAAAGGGGGACAACAGGGCATTGTGCAGCATTTCAGATTAGTCTTAAATCTTTCAGCTTTCTCATTAAATGTCCACACTTCCAGCAGCTGAAATCACTTACTCACATTTACAACTGTGCTGCACTCCCTTAGATATCACACATTAAAGATGAGTGCTAAAATCCCGCCTACTAGAAGGCCCAGGGCCTTGTTTAACATAACACTTGTCATTGGCTGGTGGGAATGTCTGTTACAACTGCTCTTCTCCTCCTCTGCCATTCAAACAAACTTGAACTGTTCGGTTGCTAGTATACAGCCTACATAATTAAGCTGATCAAGGGTAGGTGGAGTAGTGTTTTCTCGCATGCTAGCTTTGAGTGACAGAGGCAGACGGAATTGTTATGCCCCCTTCATAGCATGGCTAATTGAAGGCAGAGAGGGGCTCAAAATCAGGAAAAAAAATGTATAAGGGCTGCATACCTTTACTCATCCAAAAGCAATTTTAAAAAAATGCTGAGGCAATACAGTTATTCTTTAATAAACACAGTTTTGTTGATACATGGATCCTTTCTGATTACCATTTGGGGTCTGTAATGTTGGACTAGGTCTAGATGGAGGTTAGCCTTTATTCAACCTTCAATATTTTGTTACTCTGTAAAAGAAGGTCAAAAGATTCCCTACACAAAGAAAGGAGGATTGGGAGAGTGGTGAGAAATAGAACACTAATAAAGGGTAAGAATGGGAGGTAAGAGGTCTGGTGGGTGTCCCATCTCCCTAGAAACAATTATTTATGCTTTTTATTATATTATATTGTACAGTATAGTGCCCCTTTAACCTATACACAAGTTTAAACCACTTCATGGTAAACTAAATAAAGCCCAGCAACAGCCATAGACTATATACTATATAAATGTGTGTGAGAAATGACACATTACCCAATAACCGCCCCACACACAGAGAGAGTTGAGATCCAAGGCAGCGCAGTGACCACTTCTCTTCTCCGCTACTCCATACAGCTCCCTTACCGAGGCCATGGCTGGGGGCACTGACTTTATGGCAGATTGCCAGACGGACACCGGCAAGGAACACTCTCGTTTAGTGTCTATAGTTACTGCTAATGGAGAAAGAACAGCTACCACTAATAGATCAGACAGCTGCACTCGTGATCACATGACCTCCAGCGATGAGCCAGTATATGATCACATGATCTCCAGCGATAAGGAGGACAGGTCTGTGTTCACTTTTCTGTGCCATTAGGGTTACCAGCTCCTCCATATACAACACAGAGAATCCAAAGCCAGAATTCTCATTGGCTGCTTAGCATTCCTGTATGTAATGAACCTATTAGCAGTAGCACACAATGAAAGTGGAAATAAAGTAGAGTACAGCAAACACAAATTTACATAAACACGGTACAGCCAATAAACCCCACTTGATACCGTGACCAGCATTAGATAGGTAATTCGATGAAACCACTTCTATAAGGAAAACAAATCACCCGCTCATCCGCATCACCAAGACTACAAGGTAAACAACAGCAGTGCCAGACAGAAGCTGTAGGCATGCGCAGTAGCAGCCCAGCGTGGAGTTACGTGGTTTAATGGGAGGACGTAAAGGGTTCGGTGTGGGACGTTTCTCGCTCAACGTCATCAGCAGCTGATGCTGGTCTGTTGGCGCGAATATTTCGAGATGGCAACTGACAAGCTGAAAAGCAAAGTTACTTCAGCCTTCAAAATGCACGGCTTGCTGCTCCGAACGTGAGTAACTACCGGAACGGTCCCCAGTATATTACATTATGTATTGGGACAGTGTAAGGGCCACTTTAATAAACTGATCATGTCCCACTGTGCCGAGCATTGTCAGCTGTAACCAGCCCTAACTGCTACATCTCCAATCTGTGTCCTCCCATAATAAATACAATAAGTACATCCATGTACAATATTATAGTGGTGCCCTGTTAATATAAAGGCTACAGCTGATTACCGATGTCTGTCTGAATTAATTATTTGACGATACTGGTTAAAGGACAACTCCATCCTCATAAGAACATCTTTTAGAAAGAATGGCCTCTTTAAAATATGTTGATATATCATACTATGTCTTATGAATTCATTACTGTATACCTGCTATGCTTCTGGATGTCTCATGGAAACAGAGCAATTAAGTGACCTGCACTGAGCCTGAGCATGCTCAGAGGAGGCAACTAGGGGATTAGCATTTAGTCATTGGCTGTGATATCAACTGTCAAATCCATAACAGACAGGTGGTTGCTAACTGGAAGTACCAGGAAGCAAAAAAGGTTAGACTTACATATTTCAGATTTCTTACTATTACAGTTTAGGGTTTAGGGGGTGATTTACCTGTATATAAGTTTTCATTTTAGGGCTGGACTTGCCATTCAGTTATGCAATGTGTAAAACTTGTCCACATTTGTTTTCTGTCCTAGAGAGGCCAGTAAATATCTTTGTGATGTTTTGAGGTCTGTAAATGAACTGGAAGTTGAGGATGTGATTGACAGTGTAATAGATGCTGTTGAGAAGCAACCTTGTAAGTATCCTTTTCTATCAACACAAAAGCATTATTAAAAGCCGGTTTAAAGGGAATCTACTGGGGAAAAAATATTTTTAAATTGCATCGGTATTGAAATATATAAATCTTGCGATCCATCACTGTACCATGTATGTACGTATGATTTTGTTTATAAAGCGCCACTTGGGTACGTAGTGATGTACATCATAAAATACAGGGTATGCAAACAAGGGGATAAGTGCAAGCAATTATACAGATAAATAAAAATTAAAGGGCAACTGTGGTCTCAAAACAAGTTAGGGTTAAATGAAAGCCTTCAGTATTTCCTTTAAAATGAGCTGAAAATCACTTCTCTGGCTGCAGCCTGTGAGACATTACATTGGGGTGAATGTTCAAACTTCCTGCTTCCAGTAGGTTGAGTGACATAACCTGACCTCTGCCCGCCTGTCCGCCCCGGGTGAGAAACATGCTCAGTGGGGAAATCAGGAAGTAACTGGGGTAAAAATTGACAATTGAGAAGGAGAGCCTATTAATGCAGGCAAAGTCTGGTCACATGGCTAAACATAGGAAGTAATATTGCTGAACCTTTCCAGCAATAGCTTCTCACAAATTTTATCTAGGAATGTGATTTAGGTTTTATTTTGAAGGTATGATGGAAGGCTTTTTATATAACCCTTACTAGTTTGGAAAAATTCAAGACCACAGTTACCCTTTAAATACAGTTATATACATTGGTTAAGAACACATATATGTATAAATTAGGGATAGATTGATACAAGTGCAGCATGTCTTGACACATTAAGAATGAGATCCCTGCCCCGAAGATCTTACAATCTAAGAGGGTGGGACAACATACAGATACAAGTGTTCACCTGTCACCTATTTCTTTAGATATTCAATCTGAAACCTCTTAAATTTCAGATGTCAATCAAGTGCTTTATTATCATCAACTCTTCTGCTGTGTTCAGTTTTACTATAACTGGAATGGTCACAGTTGGTATGTGTGAACTACATGATGGTAAATTGTCAAGTACTGGCTTATAGTGATTACTGAGCATGATTGACTGTACATGCATAACTTGGCAGGAATATCACACTTCATGTTGTCTGATGTTTTACTGCATTATCGTATAGTGGCCAGTGCAAAGCCTTTCTGTGCAATTGCACTGCATAAAATCGCACGAAAATGGCCCCTAGTGTGAATAAGCCCTTACATTAAAACAGTAGTCCTAGAGAGTGATAACAAATGAAATTAACTCCCTTTATGCAGTGTGGGTAAGATTTCAGCTTTTTATGCAATGTGTGAAGAAGTAAAAAAGCACATGTGGAAAAAATATGTGTGCTCTGGCAAACCAAATTTCAGTTTCAGACTTATTCACTTTTAACAGGTAAGAATGGATTTTACCTATGCTATTCCCAGACGGCTCTTTGAATGCGATATATGGCAGACATTGGTGAATGTAAATACTGCTTTTATAGGAATATGCTTGCAGCAAAATGTTGAGAATTTATAAAATTGGTGCCTATAATGTTACCCTAGTGAATGCTTGCATTTTTTTCCGTTCTATATCCAATTTTTTTTTTTATCAGTTTTATAGACTTAGATAGTATAGTAGAGAACATAAGCAGGAAGAGGAGAAGTAGTATTTATCAAAGTCCTGCTTTCTGCTCCTCTCCTATCCTGTCTGACTTCCCCCCCAGATAAGGGGTCTTTTGATTTCCCCATTCAGAAAGCTTCATACCATTAGTTGGGCCACCTGACAAGGTTGGAGTTCATCAGGGAGCATGTCTTTGATTAATCTGTCCTAAGTAATGTACTGGGGTTAAGTGCCTAGTGTTTTAGGTATTTACCTTGGGTACATCAAAAGAGTTTGAACTAACAAAATCAGGCAAAAAAATATCCAATTTATATGCTTGATAACCATGAAAGAATCGAATCTGTCATTGGTTCCTTGACAGCAGATACTTTTATCTAACAAATCTATAAAAAAAAAAAGTTGGCCATGGCTTAAAATAAATTGTATCATGTATTACGATTGATATTGCAATAGGACAATGCAAAAAAGTAAAACAAATGCTCTTTAATAGTGATCATTATTGGTAATGCATTTGTACACTTTTTAAACAATTAACTTCTTATATTAAACTACATTGTAAATGTCTTTTTTTTAATTTTTTTAGTGGCATCTAATATGATAGAGCAGTCTACAGTGGAAGTAGCTGTGCAAGAATGCAGTCGATCCTGTGATGAAACTATGTAGGGTATACCTTTTAAGTGTTAAGTTTTATGTGATTATTCTAAAGGGAATATTTTGTTCTTGAAAATACATACAAATATTTGCCAATATCCTAAATTTAGACATACATGAATATGTACATTGTATATAATAATGGTTGCTAAATGCTTTGATTCTAAGTTATAACACCAGCATGTACACCAGCATGTATTAGTATGCATTTCTTAGCAATATTTTTCTTAGGACAATGAAGACCTTTCCCCAATACCTTATTGACCTGTGACATGCATTGTCTTACATCTATTTTTTTAATTCCCTTTATCTTAAGATGTAGGTGCCTTTTATAATCTTTCAAAAAGTAACTTGTTCAAACTCCTTCTTACTCCCTTTTATCGTAGTAAAGAGGAATGCAAAGGATCCATGTACAATTCTATTAGCTGAAGCTCAATGAGTATGTCTGGGACACAAAACTTAAAAAAGAGGAGGGGGCAGACAACATGCTTTGGTGTTTGGGAAGGAAGATGCTGATAATACTGAAATCACTTGGTGATCACTTAGTCATTTCTCTCCCAGGAAAATTTATCAAAATATATTTTGGCCTAATGATTTTTTTTAACACATTTGTGTGTTTGTTTTTGTTATAGTGAACACATTTTCAATATTATTGGTGCTTTTGACATACCTCGATACGTCTACAGTTCAGAAAGGAAGAAGTTCCTTCCGTAAGTTTTCTATATGTTGGAAGTCTTAAGGTGCAGAAGGTAAATTGTAAGATCCAGCTTCTTCAACTTTAACCAAGTAGCACCCAGATAGTGATCTGAACAAGTGTTTCCTGTATCAAATATTAGCTTTTTTCTTAAAGGGCATGTCCACCCCCAAAACTGAAATGTAACCCACTACTGTAGTTAAAAAAAAAAAATCCTTACCATAAATCTCTGCTCCTTGTGTTTCTCTTGCAGTGCATGTTCAAACTCCAGAAAAGTGGAGAATAGGAGCTGTTGGTGAGTCATCCAGTCCCTGCTGCTTCCTTAACCTCAGTAAGTCAGTGACATGCGCAGGGGAACCCTTTCCCCCAATCCCCCTACCTCCGCACCATTCGGATCCATCCTCTGCAGCCGTTGCACCTAGCGTGAAACCCTTTGGACATAAGGTAGGTGCCCCCTGCTAACCTCCAACCGCCAAAATATTTCTTTAAAAAAATGTTCAGATCTCTCATAAAAGACCCTTCTCTCCCGCAACATTTCCATTGACAGCAGCCATGTCTGTGATTGGCTGCCTCTCAGGCGAGCAGAGAGTCGGATTAGACACGATGTGGGAGAGAAGGGTCTGTAAATTGCGATCTGAATTTTTTTAAAAAAAAGATATCTCGGTGGTTGTGGGTGGGCAGGGGACACCTACCTTAAAAAGGTATGCATAGAGGGGTATACCCCTTTTAAAGGGTATGCCGACCCTAAAAAAAACCCAAAAAACTTTTAGTATATTGAAGCTCTCCCTTGTCCACCCCCAACCGCCGAGTTACATCTGTAATAAAAGGTTCTGAATCATACTTACAGCCCTATGCATGTCTTATTGAGCTTAAGGAAGCAGAAGGGACCGGATGACTCACTGACGGCTCCTACTCTTCATGTTTTTTTTTTAACTTTGAACAGGCACTGCAGGAGAACCATAAGGAGCAGAGGAGTAAGGTAAGGATTTTTTAATTCTAAACAGTGGGGCCAGTAGTTGGTTACATTTTAGGGGTGGACATGCCCTTTAAACACTTTTAAGGCAGCTGTGGTTCTTGAACTTTACAATTATCGCATGTAATGTTGTCACAATTCAATTGGATGTTCCTGATTTTCCACTTATTTATTCCACAGCCTGAAAATGACCAATCTCCCATCTCCCAACCTTTTTGGAACTGGCAGAGATAAAGCTGAGCTATTTCGTGACCGTTACACAATATTGCAGCAGGTAAAGTAGGCTGCTTACGATGCCACTCTCTAGTAATCTGTTACTGTTTAACTTTGTATTCATTATCTTTTTTTGTTTTAATATGCCTTCTTTGACTAAGAAGTAGTATTTATTGGCAGATTGACCAAGAATTATCACCTTTTAGAAATTGGGAAATTTTTGCAATAAAACTGAAGCAGGTCATGGTGGGAGCTCTTTAAGATCATTTTATTCATTTATGGCAAGTTCCATTGGAATCTGATTGTAAATTTAGAGTAACTATTGTTCCCTATATTTTGTATATATTCAATGCGACCACACACTGCAATGCTGTCTGCTCCCTCAACTGTTTTAAGAAAAATTTCCATCTGCCCAATAGGATCCAATGCCAACAGTGGTAGTTTGTCCACATCAGAGTATACCGTGTGACAGTTGACATCGCAGCCAATGACTAAATAGCTGTCTTGTCTGAGTATGTATGCATTTGTAAAAAATCTTGAAGAGGAGGCGGAAACTTTTGAGAGGCAGAGGGAAGGGAGAAAAACATTTTGCTGCATAAAAAGTTAGTCCTACATCTGTCAGCATTCTAACTATTGTGGTTTTGGGGTTTGTGGGTGATGTATAATTTTGAAAATTACTTATTAATCTTGGATCCAAGAAAAGCCATTTAGAAGTTCTAGTTAAAGGAGCATACTAAAAATTAATAGTACTTGCTCTGTGTGTGTCTCTTGTCACTGGGAAAGGGTCAGAATGGACTTACAAGTTACTTTGATAGATATAGCTATACATTTGATACAATGTTCCTTTAACTATAGTTTCTCAATTCTGGATCCTAGGAAGGGGTCCTTTTTTAAAGGTAGCAATGAGGACTTTTATATGAAAGTCCTTTTTGTTTGGAACTGTTACTACTGGCATGCCATGTTTCTATAATTCAGGGTGTATTTTGTCCACTACAGCTTGTGGACTGACTTAAAGGGGAACTAAAGTCTCCAGACAACATTACCCCCACAGAGAGAGCACATTCACAGATACAAAAATCTGTGTCCCACCACTCCCTTTGCTGGGGATGCTGCGTGATTTAGGAAAATAAATGCTAGGGGTCAGCTCCCACAATTCACCTTATCTGGGAACACCCAGCTAAGTGTACGCAGTACACTTTTCGCAGGAAGCTGCAGCCTTGCTTCCTGGAAGCTGACAGACAATCATGTTACAGCTCTGAGATTATCCCTCCCTCTGACACAGAACACATTACAATCCATAACTATGATAAATTCCTTTGCTTTTCATACAATAAAAGAAATGTAATCTTTGCAGTTTATTTCTTGGCTAGCATGGATGAAAGAAGTAAGTCTGGGGAACCAAACCTTCTATGCTGTGTCTTGCTAAAAAGAAAGCTTTCTACCTCTATGCCACAAGGGCTACTAGGTGGGATATCACTACATGTTTAATCCCTATCTTTTGCTAGAAACATAATAGAAACAACAAAAAAAGGAAGCCTGGGGCATTGAACTGCCACCCCAATGGTCTGTTTATTTTTAAGCCCAGCACTTTAGCTGTGCTCCACCACTGCAGATGCAAGAGATACAAGTACATTTCCGTAAATGTCAGTAAAATCAGTTCACTGTTTTGTATTGTTCCAGGAAGGCTGTCAGCAATTCACACTGGTTAGTAAATAAAAAAACAGAGCTGCGATACATACAGTGGTTTGCAAAAGTATTCGGCCCCCTTGAAGTTTTCCTCATATTTTTCACATTACTGCCACAAACCTAAATCAATTTTATTGGAATTCCACATGAAAGACCGATACAAAATGGTGTACACGTGAGAAGTGGAACGAAAATCATACATGATTCCAAACATTCTTAACAAATCAATAACTGCAAAGTGGGGTCTGCGTAATTATTCAGCCCCCATAGACATTGCCTGTTGAGTGCTAATGACTAAATAGAGTGCACCTGTGTGTAATCTAATGTCAGTACAAATACAGCTGCTCTGTGACGGCCTCAGAGGTTGTCTAAAAGTTTTCCAAAGCCTTGAACATCCCACAGAGCACTGTTCAAGCGATCTTTCAGAAATGGAGAGTATGGCACAACTGTAAACCTACCAAGACAAGGCCATCCACCTAAACTCACAGGCCGAACAAGGAGAGCGCTGATCAGAAATGCAGTCAAGCGGCCCATGGTGACTCTGGGCGAGCTGCAGAGATCTACAGCTCAGGTGGGGGAATCTGTCCATAGGACAACTATTAGTTGTGCACTGCACAAAGTTGCCCTTTTATAGAAGTGTCAAGAAGAAAGCCATTGTTAACAGAAAAGCATAAGAAGTCCCGTTTGCAGTTTGCCACAAGCCATGTGGGGGACACCGCAAACATGTGGAAGAAGGTGCTCTGGTCAGATGAGACCAAAATGGAACTTTTTGGCCAAAATGCAAAACGCTATGTGTGGCGAAAAACTGCACATCACTCATAACACACCATCCCCACTGTCAAATATGATGGTTGGAGCATCATGCTCTGGGGGTGCTTCTCTTCAGCAGGGACAGGGAAGCTGGTTAGAGTTGATGGGAAGATGAATGGAGCCAAATACAGGGCAATCTTGGAAGAAAACCTCTTGGAGTCAGCAAATGACTTGAGACTGGGGCGGAGGTTCTCCTTCCAGCAGAACAACCACCCTAAACATAAAGCCAGGGCAACAATGGAATGGTTTAAAACAAAACATATCTATGTGTTAGAATGGCCCAGTCAAAGTCCAGATCTAAATCCAATCGAGAATCTGTGGCAAGATCGGAAAATTGCTGTTCACAAATGCTGTCCATCTAATCGTACTGAGCTGTAGCTGTTTTGCAAGGATTTCAGTCTCTAGATGTGCAAAGCTGGTAGAGACATACCCTAACAGACTGGCAGCTGTAATTGCAGCAAAAGGTGGTTCTACAAAGTATTGACTCGGGGAGCTGAATAATTACGCACACCCCACTTTGCAGTTATTGATTTGTTCAAAATGTTTGGAATCATGTATTATTTTTCGTTCCACTTCTCACGTGTACACCACTTTGTATTGGTCTTTCACGTGGAATTCCAATAAAATTGATTCATGTTTGTGGCAGTAATGTGACAAAATGTGGAGAACTTCAAGGGGGCCGAATACTTTTGCAAACCACTTACATATACATAAATAATGCAGAACTCTGAAACAAATTACATTATGCTGTCTTTCTACTATACGGTCTATACACATTTACAATATAATAAAAACTGTGTGTGTGTGTGTGTGTGTGTGTGTATGTAATTTATATATATATAAATATATATTATATATATAGATATGAGATATATATATATATATATATATATATATATAAAATATAATTTGTATACTCACAGCACTCCACCACTTCACATGGTCCGGTGCAATCCCTATGGACACATGGCTGTATTGTATCCCATATAACATAGCAGTTGTAAAGGCAGCACTCTGGACTCTTATTTCAATTGCCGTAATTTTATTGTTACACAGTCATCATTTCATAAGGCGACGTTTCGTGAGTAGCTTCCTCCCTTCTTCAATCTCTGTAATTGACTGTTACAAACTTACATTTCCCACACCCACATTTTAAATGTTCAAACAGGAAATGACATCATCTCAACCTCTAATTAAATATCCATTAACCCCTTACACCATCATCACATGCATGTCACCCATTATAATCAGCATATTCATCCCTTTTGTATTATTAATTGCCATAAATATCATATTAATAAGACATCCTATACATGTTTCTAATATATTAGATAAGACCTCACACACATATTTCTATATATAAATCCACAATCTGAACGCTAACAGTTTAGCCCACAGGAAGAACCAAAGAGGAACTACAAGAACAAGTATAAATCATAATCCTTATTTAGCCCCACCGGAGCCAAAGTATTAAGTTTTTTCACCCACCAGACCTCTCGCTGCTTCAACTTTAACTCCCTATCCCCTCCTCTTAGTGGAGTAGGAACCATCTCTAGTACCATGAATCTTACATCATTATCCTTATGTCCTGCCTCCACAAAATGTTTAGAGGCAGGTAGTCGTATATCCTTTAATCTAATGCTAGAGCAGTGTTGGGATATCTGTGACCTTACCATTTGTGTGGTTTCCCCAACGTACAATAGTTTGCAGGGGCACCACAACACATACACCACAAATTTGGTATCACATGTGTGGTATCCCCATATGTCAAATTTTTGGGAGGTATGTGGGTGTATAAATTGTGTTCCCCTGTGTACACATGCACATTGAGTGCAGTGCAAACACGGGAACATACCCTGTCTCTTAGGCCCCAAAAAGGTGCCCTTCTGTATTTTATCTGAGCGAATCACCGACCTGACCAATTTATTTCCCAATGTTTTACCTCTTCTGTACGAGATAAGAGGTGGTTCCATAAATTCTTGTACCTCTGGATATGCCTTACTCAACATGTGCCAATTCTTTCGTATAATTTGGCCTATTCGTTCACTGCCTATTCCATAATCAAGGGAATCCGATTCCCAGATCTCACTCTCCTATTTTTTGTTGTAGTATCCTGTACCTTATGTAAGGCCCCTTCCAATACATGTTGGGGATACCCCCTACACTGAAATTTATTCATCATTTTCTCCATCTGTATATTTCGTATCTCTGGTTTACTGACAATATTATAAACCCTTGTAAATTGTCCCATCGGGATTGCCCTTAATACATGTGGAGGGTGAAAGCTTTGATAAGCTAATAGTTGATTCCTATCAATCTCCTTAGTATACAATTCAGTATTCAAACCCTCCTCCAGTACCACTAATACATCCAAGAAACAAATCTGTCTCTTATCATATTGTATAGTATATTTGATACTGTCATGTATATTGTTGATCTCCTCATGGAAATCTAACAAAGATCCAATGTGGCCCCGCCATAGGAGGAAGACGTCATCTATGTAACGCCACCAGGCCAAACAATGTCTGGTGAAAGATGGTAAGCCATAGATGACGTCCTCCTCAAGCCAAGCCATAAAGGCATTGGCATATGCCGGGGCCACATTGGATCCCATGGCAGTTCCTCTCAGTTGCTTATAAAACCTGCCATTAAATGAAAAGTAGTTCTCAAACAAGATATATATATAGTGGTTAGCACACCATTCCCATTTGATATATATATATATAGTGGTTAGCACACCATTCCCATTTGTTTCTGCCCGGGTGGCGCTCACGGGACTTTTAGATAAAATATAACTTTTATTGTAGCAAACTTAAAATGTATCGACGCATTTTAGCTCAAACGAGCCGTCCTCAGGATATTGCATCATTCACAATAGACGTTAATTTATACACATCAATTAACCCACGAGGAACACATCACAGTGCAAATCCATTAACCCATTAGTGACACTAGTTACAATTTAAAAGCAGTTTAAAATCAAAACCTTAAAGGTTAGTCTATCTGAGGAATGGATAAGGGGAGGAATATTTAAACATAGCAACATAACACAGTGATCACTGACCGTCATATGGAAAACAAGACAAAATTGAAAATATTTATAGAAAGCAATGGAATGAAAGTTGTTCATTGAGCCCCCTTGGGGATACAGTATCTTAATAGTGGATCCATCGGGCTTCTTTACGTAATAGCATTTTATCCCTGTCCTGATTAGATTTGATCTCAACCTGGGATAACCCATCAATTATCATACATTTAAGGCTGGCCAGTGTGTGGTTGGCCTGTTTAAAGTGCCATGCTACTGGTGCATCAGAGAACTTATCCTGTTTAACCAAGTTGGTGGAATTACATGTTTGCCGTATAGAGGCTCGATGGTTAGCCATACGCTCCTTAAAGGTGGTCCTAGTTTTTCCAACATAATATAGCCCACAGGGGCAAATAATTATGTATACCACAAACCGGCTATCACAGGAGAATTGGTATCTAATTGGTATTCTTTTACCACTATGCGGGTGGGCAAACTCTTTGCCCACTACCATCGATCTGCACGTAATGCAGTCTGGGCACCTATAACACCCAGGGCGCGGGTGACTCCAAAAAGGATTGGGCTTAGGTTTTTCTGACATCTGGAAGTCAGTGACAACCAAATGGTTGGCCAATGTCCTACCTTTCCGGTAGGTATGGCGAAGTCTTTTATTTTGGAAAGGCAGGGTTCTATCATTACACACCAGTTCCCAGTACTTATTTGCTTCCTCTCTGATTTTTAAGCTATGTGGGGTATATGTCATACAAAAATCCACATTGTTCTGACACTTTAATTGAGATACCTTTTTGTCTGTCGGTGAAACATGGCAACGAGCCCGTGCCAATTGTTCCCTCAGCATCTTATTGGGATACCCCCGTGCACGTAAAAGCTCACTCATTTCGTGCAGCTGAGAGTCTGCCAGAGTACTGTCTGTATTGTTCCTCAGCACTCGAAGGAACTGGCTAAATACCAGTCCCTTTTTGGTACCATAAGGATGGCAACTTGCATGGTGTAATATTGAGTTACGATCGGTGTTCTATATATTTCTAAAACAAACAAACAAAGCAATAAAATTAGGTAAGTAAGCTAATGGATTTGAACTTGCGACTTCTTGGGCTGTGTTCCTAAAAACATAGCATTTACATGGTGCACCACCATGTGCATACAGAATCCTGGGGTCAGGGGGCGCAGAAGCCAACATGGTATATGAGTTGTACTAGCAACAACATGGAAGCCTTCTTTGTTACAGAATCTATTACTTACATGTGCTAAATGCAACTTACCAGAGAAGAATCTTTCTGTGAACACCTATGTGTAGGTGTTCTGGGGAGAAAAGCGTTCACATCAGGATTTTAAAAATGTAAGTTTAGTTCTCCTTTAATGAATACAGATATGTTAATAATTGTGCATTTAATGATAACGTTTTTATCTGTATAAAGTCCTAAATATATTTTAATGCTTCATTAATGTAGTTAATGACATACTGGTAATTTAACTTGCAGAAAACTCACAGACATGAGCTCTTTACACCACCTGTCATAGGTGCACACCCTGATGAAAGCAGAAGCAAATTCCAGGTAAGCAGAACATAAGAACCATAGGCATATTCAAGTTGCTTTGTTTAAGTGTAGGAAACACGGTGCTTGTTTGTGCTATTTGTGCTTACTAACTAGCAATGTGTTTTATTTTTAGCTAAAAACAGTTGAAACCCTGCTAGGCTGTACAGCTAAAGTTGGAGAAGTTATTGTACTGGGGATGATAACGCAACTAAAGGAGGTAGAGACATGATTTTTTTTTTTTTAATTTATTTTTCTGTTAGAAACAATGAGTAAATATTTGGGTAATTATTGTTTAATGAATTCGTAAAAATGTTGCATTTGTATGTTGCATGTTTTTTTCCTAAAATTAGTTTCTTATAATACCCTTCCTATGGAAACAAAAAAGAGCCAAAAAAAAAAGAGTCAAACTTCAACAACTCCAAGCACCCAAAACTCATGCCGGCCTAGCCCCTCGCCAATTTCTGACTCTACTACCTAGCAAGCCAAATTAAATTACTGAGATGCTGGCTATCGCAAACAGAACCATCAACGCATTTTGAACATGTTAACTAAATATCACAAAGGAACACCAATTGCCTACATATGCAACCCTAAAGCTCATACCTATGGCCCTGCAACAACACTTCACACATAAGTGGCTAATATTTGGAAGGATATAGACAAAATCATCCCAACAATAATGCCACTATGGAACAACCTCAACAATCCACACTTGGCCTCTATATCAAGACTGGTCCAGGAGAGGCATCACAAACTTTAGTCATGTTATACAAAATTATAAAATAAAAGACTACGAAACACGAGCCAAACAATTTAAGCTCCGCCCCTTCTTACGAATTCCGATACCAACAGCTAAGACATTGCTTTCGAACGGAATCCCCAACAGGATAAATCAAATTGGAACCTCGCCCTATTCTCGCCACTCTGAGTAACCTCAAACCCAAGAAACTAACATCTAATCTATATAAAATACTATCAAATGCAATGGCAAGTCCAAACCTACAAACTTTACCAATCAGGATGCACAGTACTCGGAACTAGCCTGAGGACCACAGAAACCCACTATACGCCCAAAAGAAATGGGAGGCACTCTTCCGGTATAACAAAGGGAAATAAAACTCCCCAAACTACACAGTGAAAAAATACATGATTTTGTGCACAACAAACCATCCAATCATACTAAATTAGCATAAAATGAATCGTATCCTACTGAAATAGCTACACACTAAAACCCCATAAAAAGCCAAGCACTCTGGGCGTCCCCAGAAATAAATATAAATACAAATATAGTCCCAGAGTCTGTAGCAGCAAAGAGAAAGGAAGCAGCTAATTATGCCAGTTAATACATGCAATGGCAACCAGGGCCCTCCGCACAACCCCCTTACGTCCTGGAGGTCGGGGTAACCCTAGGCTAAAAAATGCAAGAAGCGCGGAAAAAGGAAACAAGCATAATGCATAACAAAAGTATAACTGTACATGCAAAAAGTGGGGAGGTGATACTCAATTGTCTATTGTCCCACGAGGCTCGAAGCTCCCAGTCCAGTCGCCCAACAGCTTCTCCACAGATACCCTTGATATGGGATTCCTGGCACACTGCTTGAACTGTCCAGTCCTCTGTACATGCCTATATAGCTCCTTGTCCTACTGCTACATCCTCCGGTCCACAGCGGACCGACGCACGTTGTGTTTTGTTGTGTAGCTATTTCAGTAGGATATGTTAATAAAGATTAATTTTATGCTAATTTTAGCATGGTTGGATGGTTTGTTGTGCACACAATGGGGAGCTCTATGTCCCTTTGTTATACCGGTAGAGTGCCTCCCATTTCTTTTGAGAGTATAGTGGGTTTCTGTGGTCCTCGGGCTAGTTCCAAGTACTGTGCATCCCGTTTGGTATAGTTTGTTTTACCCACAGCACCTGCATGTATCTCGTGATTAGCTTTGCAACACTTCTAACCAATTATCCTCTTCAGTATTTAAACCTACAAACTTTGACTGCTAAATGGACAAAGTATATACCTTCAATAGAATTAGAACAAATGGAGAGCATAGCTGAATCACCCCAATTAGCTTCCCCAGCAGCAAATAACAAACAAATTCAGTATTTTACCTACATCAGGCCTATTTAACCCCCCCAGAAAATTACCAAAATGCACCCTTCATGATACACACGATGTCCTAAGTGTGGTATGCAAAATGCAGACTTTTGGCATCTTATAAGGTCTTGTCCATATATCATTACCTACTGGTCCAATTTAATAAACTATATTAGGACAGAACCGTTGATCCCTATACCACACACACCAGAAACCTGCCTCTTTGGCCTTCTGGAACAATTTTGCACAACCCTACTCCGATACTTACTATTCTATGCACGTAAAAATATCATTCTCAAATGGATGTCTCCAGAATCCCCCACGTAAAAAAACAATGGATCAACTTGGTAAATGCAGATCTTGCTTACTACAAAACTCTTTACCAACACAGACCATGCCCCTCCAAATACAACAAAGTGTGGAATCCATGGATCAACTCAAACTCAACAACTAGAGCATAGACAGTGCTGGAACGCCCAGGGTGACCACCCCTCTCCACTCAACCCATCCCACCCTCCTCTCCTTACCATGCCACTCTCAATACAACCAATAGAAAATAAGCACTCCAAATAATGCACAAGGGAATTGTAAAGTATATATTTTTTTTTATTTCTTCTAGTTTACAAAATACATAGATGCATAATTGTTATACAACTGGAACTTATACATTACCTCAATGTACAATGCAATATTGATGTGATTTTGAAAATGAATATGCATCATACTAAACAAAGAAAAAAAATGTTTGACTTAAAGGGCATGTCCACTCTAAATAAAAACTTTTGCCAGGTAATAGAATACTGCCCCCCAGCCCCAACCGCTATAAAATTAATTTAAGAAAGTCCCCAGTTCTTTACTTACCTTCCCTCTCTCCTCCAGCGCCCGGCCCGTCCTTCTGCTTGTGAGACACTGCAAGCAGGGGGCGGGACCGGCAGCCGCGTCCGTGATTGGCTGAGAGGCAGCAAATCACAGACGCAGCTGCCGGCTTCTCAGATGCCGGGGGAGCGAGGGAAGGTAAGTACAGTTCTGGGGACTTTCTAAAAATAATTTTTATGCGGTTGGGGCTGGGAGAACATATTTTATTAGGTGGCCAAGGGGTTTTATGGTAGGGGGAGGGATAGCAAAACAGGAGGGGGAGGGAGGAGGAGAAGGGCTGCAGTACACATGCCAAACTTCTCCCGGAGGCCAGGTAGGAGGCAGAGTCCTATATGGACTCTGCTATCCTCCTGGTGGGCAGTTTTTGGGACTTTGGGGGGGGGGCTACAGGAGAACCATATGGAGCTGGGATGTGAGGTAAGGATTAAACTACACTACATGATGGGGCCATTACTGGGGGGTATTATAGTTTTGGGGGTGGACATGCCCTTTAAAGGGTATCTATGTTATAAAAAAATCCAAAATTGTACCGCATACAGCAAGATCCCACTACTTTTCTGAAAAAAACTTTTTCAGATTTAAAATCTGAGCTGTAGATCCTGAGAAATCATAATTTGAAATCACAGCATTTAAAGGGAAAGACCTGTCACTCCAGAAGCAGCAATTATGTGTTTCCTATTTCTGACCATTTACTAGAATAATTTTCTGCCTGCCAGCACACTTTCTGCAACAATTAAGAGAATCCTTTGAGAAAAGAAGGCGGGGAGGGAGGGGTAGATGTGTAAGCAGAGCAGTGTTCATGGTGAGGCCGTGCAGATCTAATAAGTGTTGCAGACCCTACAAGGAGGCAGGGGGCAATTAGGAACACCCACTAAACATGAATAATTTTATGCAAGCACAGATCAATATGCAAGTACCACCATTTTGCTTCTCTCAAATTGTAGTTTCTGATAATGTAATGTTGTTTGAGGGAGTATATTGACCCTTTAATTTTGATTTCCAATTTAGAGGGCATGTTCGTGCCCTGATCTAAAATCTAAACTTCCCTTATTTCTCCTTTAAGGCCCTGTGGATGCAGCGGTCAACTTCTACAGGGGGAAAAAAACTACACATTAACTTAAACAATAATATGAACATTAGAAGAGTCCTTTCGGATATGTAATACCTTTTTCAGTATTGGGTTTACATTAACTGTTTGTTTCCTTTTCTTTTTAACAAAGGGAAAATTTTACTTGGAAGATCCCACAGGAGCGGTACAACTTGATCTGAGCAAAGCTATATCCTTTTTCATCAAATTATTCTTGTTTCTTCCATCTTTAAAGGATAACTCCAATTGAAGAACAGGAGGTAAAGGAGCAATCTCTTACCTCCCATTCTTCAATATAACCTGCAGGAGCCGGGAAAGAAGAAACTGTATGCCCCTATGTGCTGCGCATAGAGTACGAACCGCTGGGTGTATTTGAAAACCATTTATTTATACAGTTTTCCATTGTTATAATACATAAACCCATATGTTGGTGCAACTGATACATTATGTTAGAAATCTCTACCATATATTGATATTATTGGTTAAGATATATCTATAGATACAATTCATACCAGTTGTCGTCTGGCTGCTATCAGCGCCTGCTGTCCTCTGGCTCGTGTCCTTTGCTTGTTGACACAGGAGGGGCCTGGCAGACAAGGACACAGACACTCACACACACTCTATCCCCCCCTACTACCTCTTGGTGATGTGCTACACAGCACAAGACACCAGGGACCTGATCCAACAAATAATCCCCGCTCTATTTACAGACTCTGGTACTGCCCCCACACTGACAGCATACAGACATCGTTCGCTTCGGCGTACTGAAGCCCAATGGGACCAATTAGGTGGTGGGAAGTACAGCCACTGTGACGGCGCTGCTGCATTTAATTGCTCCGGCCAGGTAACGCGATGTGCCTGTGCAGCGCACTCAAGTAAGGGGAATTCCCCCCCCCCCCCCCAAATGACAGGCTGACGCCTTTCTAATTTTACCAGGAGCGTGTGCGCCGTGAGCAATATTTACATATTGCTTCATGGTAGGAGTGGCCCTGATCAACATTGAAACTTCTCTACCACTCACAATCTATCTTGCAGCAATTGTAAATAGTTTCTCAACAGCAAACACAGAGACCTTAACCTCAGTACCTACTTCTAAGTTATTTATAACCACATACCATATTAAATAGTGGCCCCAGTAGTGAACCTTGGAGCGCCCCACTTAGAACTTTAGTTCCACATACCGTATATACTCGAGTGTGTGTGTATGTATGTATGTGTGTGTGTGTATGTATGTATGTATGTATATATATATATATATATATATATATATATATATATATATATCTATATTATCTATATTACACAAAAGTCTCCAGCACTCAACTATACATATAGGCATAAATTAATTAGATATCACGATCAAACATATATGCAAGCAACAAAGGGTATACATTTGGTTACATAGTTTGTACAAACTTGCATCAGCTGATGCGCCACTTCAAGGCAGTATCCCAGCATCAGATATACGCAGATATGGAGGAATCCATCACACTCCGTACACAGCTGGGTGCTGCCGTAATGATATTGTGTAGGGAATAAAGAAGCCGGAGCACTCCGCGGACTAAATAAACCATTTAATGAAGTAACATGGTAGGTCTAAGTATACCTAGACCTACCATGTTACTTCATAAAATGTCAAGCCCTAAATTAGATCCAAATTCTGCAATTGCGGATAGTAACCAGTAGGTGGCGCATAGAAAGTTACAGGATCTGATCTGCCTTTACACTTCCTGCTTCCTGTAGTCTGGCTGCCGGACTCACTCAGCACTGTCACTGCTCATCTGTATGCTGTAAATCTGATGGGTCTCCTCAGTTTGGGGCAAAAAACAGCTGCTAGTACAGTGCAAATGACAGCTTACAACTACAACTCTCAGGTGACATTTTTAACTATATGGGGTCAGAGGGCCCTTTACAATATGGGGTTCAGGAGAACTGTAAATGATGGTAAGCTTAATTAAAAGTTTACTGAACCTTGCCACTCCACATGTTTAGAAACTGAAACTCCCAGCAACAAAGCATGCTGGGGGTTGTAGTTTCCAAACATCTGGAGTGCCAAGGAATTGAAGGTTACTGGTACTGGATTTGGCTATTACTGTATGGGATTCATGTATGGGAATTCTGCTGTCCATTTAAAGGGCAACTAAAGCCTAAAAACAACACAGAATCAGAAGGCGTTAGTGGTGATGATTTCTGCCCTCGACTTATACTCGAGTCAATCGGTTTTTACAAATTTTTCAGGTAAAAATAGGTACCTCGACTTATACTCGGATCGACTTATACTCTGGTATATACGGTAGATGAAGCTCTGTTGACAACTGTCTGTTTGAAATCTTACAACCATCTCTTCATACAGGTACAAATGTTTTTTTATTAGACAATTATTCAAACAGGAATAGAAAACTTCCATTTGAGCTGTGCACATATACAGAAAGGTTATCATAGCATGCATACAAAAAGCTTTCGGGTTATAAGCATTGAATTATGTATTTGTAATTTATTTTGGTATCTGCACATATATACATGCTCACTGCTAAAAAATGGTACAAAAATTCCTATAATTCCTTAATGTCTTTGTACCAGTTCCATAATGGCCTGCACACAGAATCTTGCTTTGTTTTAGCAGAGGGTAAATATATTGCATATGAAACTAAACTTTTTACAGTTATATGCATCTTTTAAAATGGCAAAATACATGTTTGTTCGTTTTTATCTTTTTTTAACAGGTTGGTATGAAGACAAAATTTTGCATATCAATGCTTTTGGCTTTCCCCCAACTGAGCCTTCTAGTGCCACAAGGTAAGCACTCTGCTTTTCAAAAGAGTAGTACAGATTGCAAAATTATTTGCATGACTTGGAAGCTTTACAAAAATGATCTAAAATCCACAGTAAAAATGTATTATGTGCCAGAACTAGGCTGACATACAAGGAGTACACTTATCTTATCCTTGCTGTGCATGGCTACAAAATGTAAAAAAAATGGTGGGGCTCTTTTATTGTAAGCTTTTAAAGCTGACCATACACCTGTTTTGACATTGAAAAAGACAGACAATGTTCTTATCTGTCCAAGGAACATCATAGATAACTCTTTACAATCAACATTACACCTGTAACGTTGGTCAAAAAGGTTTTGGTCCTTAGGGCTTTTATCAATGTTGCGGGTAAGAGCTAGTGTATGATAGAAACTTTCTTTATGGGGTGTTTTCAGCAGAATAAAAGGAATTAGTAATACATGTTAAGACTTCTATTTTTATGTTTGATAATTCCTTTTATTCTGCTGAATCTTTGTTTTACGTTATACTTTAAACTATAAAGGTCTTCTTTGCCCGCAAATAAATTATAATGAAATAGATGGCCCAGACACCACTAGAAGTAAAAAAATTGGATTAAACTAATAAACTATCATACAGCATAGAGCTTTCCCTGGGAAATTTGATAACATTTGGTAAAAATTGGTATGTTAATTATCACAAATAACACGTATAATGTAACAGACTTTATACAATACAAATACTTGCTCCTTACTGAATGTTCAGTGGTAAATTTGCAATGTGTATTTTCTTATTATTAATTGAATTGTCACTAAATAAAACAAATAAAAAAAAAAAAACCCAAAAACTATAAAGGTAAAACCTAATTTTGCATTGGCTTCTTCTTAAGGGCCTATTATGGCAACGTAAATTTTTTTGGTGGACCTTCTTCAACATCGGTAAAAACCTCTGTTAAATTACGGCAACTGGAGGAGGAAAATGAGGATGCAATGTTTGTATTTTTGTCTGACTTGTGGTTGGATCAAGTGGAAGTAACAGAAAAACTTCAAACAATGTTTTCAGGTACCTGACCAGTTTTATTAACTTTAATAAATTCTTTATCATTTACATGATTTTATTTCTTGTACTAAAACATAATCCTGTAAATGTTTCATTATGGTTTTTGAACTTCCATAAATAACTTGGTTGTGCAGGCATGGAAAAACCAATGAAGCAGACGATTAAGTAAGTTTACTACTTTTTAGTAGTTTAAGGAAGGAAGTTCCATTGAATGCTTTAAAGGGTATGTCCACCCTAAAATTAATTTTTCAATATAAGATTCCCCCTGCCAGCCCAACCGCTATAGTTATATGTTTAGAAAGCTCCACAAACGCTACTTACCTCCCCTCTTTCCTCCGCCGCGCTCCCGGCCCTCTGCTTGCGAGAAAATGCAAGTAGAGGGGCGGGACCGGCAGTCGCGTCTGTGATTGGCTGAGCGGCAGCCAATCACGGACACGGCTGCCGGGAGCTCATTTCGGCGGAGGAAAGAGGAGAGGTAAGTAAAGTTTGGGGAGCTTTGTAAACATATAAATATAGCGGTTGGGGCTGGGCTGGCAGGGGGAATCTTATATATTAAGGGATTTACACTAGGGGGAGGGAATCCTGAGAGGGAGGAGGAGAAGGGCTGCAGTACGCATGCCAAAATTCTCCCGGAGGCCAGGTAGGAGGCAGTCCTATATGGACTCTGCTATCCTCCTGGTGGGCAGTTTTTGGGACCTTGGGGGGGGGGGGGACTAAAGGAGAACATATGGAGCTGGGATGTGAAGGTAAGGATTAAACTACACTATATGATGGGGCCAGTAGTTGGGGGGATTATAGTTTTGGGAGTGGACATGCCCTTTAATGTAAAAAAGATAATGAATAATAGCGGTAACCAATTAAAATAATCATCAATGGAAATTGAAGTTAATTGCCATTATTGATTATAATGTTTACATCTAAGCATTCAATGGAACTTCTATTTTGCAGCCCTTTAAAATGTGTTATGTGGTTGGTTGTCTGCTTCTAGGAAGCAAGCCTGTAACTTCCTTGTTTTTGATCTGTTGAGCACTACAGAGCACGTGGATACAGTAAAGGAGAACGTAGCACCACTTCGACCTGACCACAAGGAAGGAAAACCAGGACTAAGTAGTTAGTGAACACGGCTTAATTCCAACTCTGCCTGACGCGTTTCGGACCATGTGGTCCTTAATCATAGGCATGCCTATGCAGTGCTACGTTCTCCTTTTACTGTATCCACGTATTGTTGGCCTAAAGCGACGGGCCTGGGGCATCCTGCACCTGGGTCACCTGGGAGTACTTGTAAGCACCTGCTATATGTGTTCACATCGTTGGATTGATCTATGTAGAAATTGGTGAAGCGATGGGTCTGGGGTTTCATACACCTGGACCACCCCTGTTAATAAGTAAGCAATTGTTACTTAGACTCAAGGATTAGAGCCATTTGTATCTCTTGGATTTACTACAGAGCATGTGCATGTACATTTAGCTGGGTTTATCAAGCTAAGGTGGATTATGGGAGATGACCACTTGTACCCACAGATTAATTTCATAAATCAGCCACAGCAAAGGGAGAGGTGAGGCACAGCTTGCTGTATGTTTGTGAATTTGCTCTGGGGACTTTAGTTCTCCTTTAACTTACTAAAGTCTAGAGTATTTTACTTTAACATTAGTCTATTTTTTGTTGTTTAGTAACAAAAAAAGTGAGAGAATAAAAGTAACTAATATCTTGCATTTTTGCAATTAAAAGGGGATTCCATTTCACCCCCCTAAACTGGGACCTAGTCCACCATTCTCCATCTCTATTGACAATATGGTCATTAATCCAGTTGAATCTGCACGCTGCCTTGGGGTGATCTTTGACTCATCTCTTTCCTTCCATCACATTAACAATGTCGCTAGGACCGGACGTTTTCTCCTTTCGCAATATTGCCAAGATCCGCCCTTTTCTCTCTTTCTCCACTACTAAAATGCTCATCCATGCCCTTATAATCTCCCATCTTGACTACTGTAACATTCTACTGCTTGGACTCCCGGCCTCTCATCTCTCTTCTCAGTCTATCTTAAACTCGCCAGCTTGTATCATCTCCCTATCCTCCAAAAGAAAACCTGCAACCCCGATACTTCAGTCCATAGGGTGGCTTCCCATCAAACAAAGAATCATATTCAATACCCTGCTTTTAACCTTTTAATCCCTTTGCTCTACTGCACCTCCCTACTTATCTTCTCTCTTGGTCCCTTATGTTCCAGGCCGTTCCCTTCACTCCTCGCAAGGTAATCTTCTCCACAGACCCCCAACTAACACTGCTGCCTCCCGCCTTAAACCATTCTCTCTTGCTGCTCCCTACCTTTGGAACTCTCTCACTCTCTCGCTTCGCCTGGTGACATCCATTAGTGCTTTCAAATCTAGACTGTCCTACCTTTCTGAGCATCAGCACAACTAATGATTATTAGCCCTTATAAGCACTTTTACCCATCCCCCCCACTTGTACCTGTATGTTGTCCCCCATTTAGATTGTAAGCTCTTCAGGGCAGGAATCTCATTCCTAATGTGTCGAGGCTTGTTGCACTTATATCCATTTATACATAATTTATATATATGCTTTCTTAACCGATGTATGAAATTGTATTTAACTTTTATCTGTATAATGGCTTGCACTTACCCCCTTGTTTGTATACTCTGTATTTTATAATGTACAGCGCTGCGTACCCAAGTGGCGCTTTATAAATAAAATTATACATACATCAATTGTGTAGAGCCCCAGCAGTAGTAATTTGTGCTGTTAATAACCTCTCCACCCCCTAAAAAACACCATAGTTAAATTTTAGTTAGCCTTTCTGCTCTACTTGGCATAATGTGTATACTTGTCCGAATATAATTGGTGTGAACATGATAAAAATAAAGAATTTGTAATTGCAGGTTATTCCACAGCACCACCAACTTGCTTTATTTTTTGTGGAAACTTCTCTTCTGCACCATATGGAAAAAACCAAATCAAGTCATTGAAGGGTATGTGTTATAATACGTCTCTTAATCTTTTAGTAAGACAAAAATGTTGAATTCCTAAATTTGACCATACCAGGCTGTTGCCTAAAAAGGAACAGGTTGGCCTATTAGTCTGGATGGGAAAGCTTGTGACAGTACAAACATGAATAACATGCAGGGTTAGGGGAAGACTGGAAGCCGAGAATGGAAGGATGTTCCATGTTTACTACTACTACTATGTTTACTACTATTAAAGGATAAGTGCTCTGTAAAATAAAGTTCTGCTCAATTGGAAGCTGCAGCTTTAAAAATACATTTGCCATATTTTTTCCACCTAATCCCCTCCAGAGCCTACCTAGCTTTAAAGTTGCTTACATCTTGTTTGTGTTCAGTTGACTAGTTAGCTCCGCCCCTCTGAGATTTTCAGCGAGCTCCTGGTTTGTTGGTCTCATTTGATAGTTCCTGGGCGCTCCATGCACGCATCCACCGTGTGCATTACAGCTTGCGCGTGTGACATCGTCTCACTGCGCCATGTGCTCTGACATTGCGTGCGCCATGACGTCAATCGCACATGCGACGTCGGTGCGGGCGTGTGCACACGGCGAGATGACATCACGGGCTCATGCACGCACACGGAGCTGCCGGGAACTATCAAATGAGGCTAACAAAGCACGAGCAAGTTGAAAATCTCGGAGGGGCGGAGCTAACTAGTAAACTGAACACAAACAAGATGAAAGCAACTTTAAAGCTACTAAGGTAGGCTCTGGAGGGGATTAGGGGGAAAAAAAATATGGGAAAAATGTATTTTTAAAGCTGCAGCTTCCAATTGAGCAGAACTTCATTTTACAGTGTACTTATCCTTTAAGTGTTAACTAATACTAGCAGCAGTAAAATGTTCAGTAGTAGTTTGCTGCTAGTAGTAGTTTGTAAACTTTATAAAAGTACTCTGCCTGCAGCCTCCGTTTATATGGTTATCAACATTAACAACTGTTATATTAGTGGGGGTTTTTTTTGTTTGTTTGTTTTTCAAATAAAATTTTCCATTGCTCCCATACACTTCTTATGGCCTTGACTACTAGTAGTAGTTATTGTTTATTACTACTATTGCTAGTTGTAGCTGTAACACCTCTGCTTAAATGTAGAGAATGTTTACATAAATATAGAAAAACAAAAACATTTTTTGAAAGCATACACAAGAAAAATATAAATTTTATTAAAAAAAAAAGTAAAATAAAGAACATGTATTCAACAAAATAATGTTCCCATTACCAATATATTATACAGTGGATAATTTACCCCCAGCTTTTTTTTTTTTTTTCTTTTAACAAAAAATTCCTTTTCTGGTTAAAAGTTCATCTACAAATTTTTATAAACAACGAAGACATTTGCTTTCATTTGGAATGGAACTCAAACCTTAAGTTATAACCAAATTAGAAATTACCAGGAGTTTGTGGACTCCTAAAATAAGCCATTGTGGACTGCTACCTCATGCTAGTATCCTATTAATTTATTGTAGGTGGTACATTCTAATCCCTAAAATAAGTAATATAAAGAAATGTATGTATTGTAAGAAATAATTCTGCCATAACTATATAATATAAGGATATTAAGAGGGCATAACTATCCCCATATCTAAAATTTTGTATACAAGTAGAGGACCCTCAGACCTAGGAACTGCAATGGCACAATTTTGCTTGTAGTCCTATAAACTTACTAATACACATTGATCTACTACCCCCCTTATGCTGGCTCTCCTATTCATGCTGCTGCATTACGGTTGTTATTGTCAAGTCACAGCCAATTAATTATGGTCATAAGGAGCATACTGCCTGCTCTGTGGCTGCATGAGCTCTAAATTAGCTCTTTAGTGGAGGGCATTGTGGTGTGTTGGTAAGTTTACAAATGTCTAGAAAAGAGGTTAGTATTGGGTTTAAGGTCTGGATGGATGTCCCCAAAATAAGAGTTATTGAGGCACAGGGTCACAGGGTTTACATGTAGACAATATCAAGTCCATGTGGATACATATTGTCCTCAAAATAAAGGGTTTTTATCTATATTCAGTATTATATGAGTGCGGTACTCCTCTTTTCTCTTTGTTTTCTATGGATGCATGTCCCCTGCATATATACAAATTTTATATATGGGTGTGGGCATGCACTTTAAGTCTCGTTGGGGTTTCCTGACCAGTTGGCCTTTAGTTACAAACAGAAGTGCTGCTAGTACTGCTCACTAGTAGTGGAAAGCTGGGTACCTGTGGTGTAAGGTTTTGTTTAAGATGAAAACTATTGTAATCGAGAAATGTGAAACAATTTTATTTTTACTAAAGCAATACTGCTATACATTGTTGGTTTTTCATTGAAATTGTGAAACACTTATTCAGAATACAAATTTGAAATTTTACTAATCTAATAAATTGTTGCAATTTCAGATTCATTTAAAACACTAGCAGATATAATATGTGAATATCCAGAGATACACAAAAGGTATGAGCTACTTTCTGTATAGATGCTATTTAGTCATCTATGCTTAGCTATATTTAAAGGGTATGTCCACCCAAAAAATAAACTTTTTATATGTTCTTTATATAATAGCACCAACCTCAAACGCCATGTTAATTTTTCTAAAAATCATTTGCTTTGCCCGATATTTAATGATATATATATCAGGCTGCACTTCCGCTCCACTTCCTCTTTAGCTGACCCCGCGCTGCAGCTTAGACAAAAAAAAAAAAGATTCTTCCTTGCCAGACGCCAATCGGAACCCAGCATTCATGGAGAGGTGTGTGTGTGTGTCTCTCTCTCGAAGCCAGCAGGCTGCAACATGTTAATCCTGGATTTCTTCCGTATACATAACTTTACAGCTGCGATTTGTTGATTGGGAAAAGAGGGCAGGATCCAGGGGTCAGATCATTACTGATGCAACTTCCTCTGTTCTCACTGCTGGATTTTAACAGACATGCTCAAAAACATGAAAAGAACAGAGGCAAGGTAACGTAACCTGTCTCTGTTCATCACTGTATTGGTCCATGCTGCAGGATTAAGCCAGCTATAAAGGTCTAACTTTTGAACCACTGGACCGATTTACATGCTGTAAAGCTTGTTTTGGAGCACTTATTTGGGCCTAATAAATATAGAAAGTTAGTTTTGGGGTGGACATGCCCTTTAACCCTTTTACTGCCAGAAGAATTTCATTTTTTTTTTTTTTTTGCGTTAACTGCCAGAAGAATTTTCAGGATTTTGCCCTTAATCGTTTTAGACTAATTTTACAGTAGGAAACCTTGCAGTAAATCAGGAATATTATACATTGTTTTTTTCAGCACAAAGTGTACTTTAACATGGTAACAGAATTTTGTAACTTTTCTGGAAAGTTTACTGGAATTATGGGTAAAATATGTAAAAAAAAAAAAAAATGTGCAAATTTTCATGGATTTTTCCCATTTTTACTTATAGTTATCTTAAGGTTACACACACAAATCTTACTGTTTCTAAAAGCTCTGATACTCCCGAGTACGATACCAGATATATGTAGGTACCCGACTTTTCCTGTACAGGAGACCCCCCCCCCCCAAACTAAAACTGCACCTTCAAGAATATTACACCAAATTAAAATGTATAACCACTACTGACAGTTAACATAGAATATCTACCAAATTTACTAAAATATCCCCACAAGTGAGATATTTTTGAAACTACACACCCACAAGATTTTATGAGTGAGGTGAGTTTCGATCAAAATGCAGATACCCGGACGCAGCTCTTCGTCCAATTGTAAGTTATTTTCTCACATTTTCCTTTTTTTCCTCAACTGTAAAATCAGAGACAAAATCCAATTTCAGCTAAAAAATGTTGAGGAAAGTTTAAACGCATCTCATATATTAAAGCCTAACCCCTCCCGAATAAAACGATATGCCACATTCATGGGTGTACCCAGAGACATGGCTACCAACTAACCCAGAGCGTGACCAGTGCCAAATGTCAGTAGCGGCAAAAAAAAATTAGCCAGTTTTGTATTTGAACAGTCTGCAGTTTTTCCACAAAACAACCCCCCAACTCAGAAATACCCCCCACAAACGATATATTCCTAAAATCTACACACCTGGGCGCAGTTCTTCGTGGAAGTTTGCACTTTATCAGATTTTCCAAAAAAATGAACATCAAACAACTTCAAAAGGTAGAAATCATGCCAAAACCTCAAGGAATCTAAAAAAAAGTTACTAAATATCAATCTCCCAAATGTCCTGAATCAAACGGTATGCCATATGTGTGGTTACACACACGGACGTGGAAGCGAAAAGCCACATAGTGAGACAATGCACGATGGCTCAGAAACAGCGAAAATATTTAGCCAAGTCCGAATTTGGACAGTCTGCAGTTTTTTCCACAAAACACCCCTGTAACTTAGAAATAACCCCCACAAACTATATATTCCTGAAATCTACATACCTTCAGCTATGTAACACTGTAGTTTGTTCATTCATACCATCAATGGTGTGGGCGCAGTTCTTCGTAGAAGTTCGCATTTGTCTGAAAAAATGAACAAAAAACAACTTCAAAGGGTAGAAATCATGCCAAAACCTCATAGAATGTAAAAAAAAGTTACTAAATATTAATCGCCCAAATGTCCTGAATCAAACGGTATGCCCTATGTATGGTTACACACGCAAACGTGGAATCAACTAGCCACAAAGTGAGCCAATGAACAATGGCCCAATTACAGCAACTTTTCAGATTTGTCAGACTAAACACCCCTCTATAATAGAAATACCCCCCAAAACTATATATTCTTGGAATCTACACACCTTCACAATGGTGTGATTCCTTTGTGCATACCACCAATGGTGTGGGCGCAGTTTCATGTAAAATTTCGCTTTTTTACCAGATTTTCAGGAAAAATTTATAAAAATACAATTCAAAGTTAAAAATCATGGCAAATTTCCATGTCATGTAAAAAATAACTTGTCAATTATCAATCTTCCAAATGCCCTGAATCAAACGGTATGCCATATGCATGGATGCACACAGGGATGTGATCACCAACTAGCTCAAATGGGACGCATGCACAAGTGTAATTACAAGAAAAAAAATCCAAAGTGCTCTGTAATTTCAAACAGCCCCAAAACTTGGAAATGCCCCCCACAAATAAACCCCCCCCCCACTAAATATCACTCCCACATGTTCTGAATCAATCCAAAGAACTCCGTGTTTTTAGGAGGTTTTTTGAAAAATAAAGCAAGATGATTTAAGGGTTGAAATCCTACCTAAACCTACTTGACAAGCAAAAAAACCCACTAAATGTCAATCTCCCACATGTTCTGAATCAAACGGTATGCCATATGGGTGGGTGCAAACAGAGACAGGGCCACCAACTAGCTCAAATGGGATCCATGCGCAATTGCAATTACAAGAAAAAAAAAAAAAAACGCCACAACCCACCCCCCACACCTATCCCCACTCCCCCTTTTAGTGGTATTTTAGTGAAAAGCAGTTAGTACGGAGAGTCCCACAAGTTTTTGCACACTTTTACTGTCACATTTTCCTTTTTTTCCTCAACTGTAAAATCAGAGACAAAATCCAATTTCAGCTAAAAAATGTTGAGGAAAGTTTAAACGCATCTCATATATTAAAGCCTAACCCCTCCCGAATAAAACGATATGCCACATTCATGGGTGTACCCAGAGACATGGCTACCAACTAACCCAGAGCGTGACCAGTGCCAAATGTCAGTAGCGGCAAAAAAAAATTAGCCAGTTTTGTATTTGAACAGTCTGCAGTTTTTCCACAAAACAACCCCCCAACTCAGAAATACCCCCCACAAACGATATATTCCTAAAATCTACACACCTGGGCGCAGTTCTTCGTGGAAGTTTGCACTTTATCAGATTTTCCAAAAAAATGAACATCAAACAACTTCAAAAGGTAGAAATCATGCCAAAACCTCAAGGAATCTAAAAAAAAGTTACTAAATATCAATCTCCCAAATGTCCTGAATCAAACGGTATGCCATATGTGTGGTTACACACACGGACGTGGAAGCGAAAAGCCACATAGTGAGACAATGCACGATGGCTCAGAAACAGCGAAAATATTTAGCCAAGTCCGAATTTGGACAGTCTGCAGTTTTTTCCACAAAACACCCCTGTAACTTAGAAATAACCCCCACAAACTATATATTCCTGAAATCTACATACCTTCAGCTATGTAACACTGTAGTTTGTTCATTCATACCATCAATGGTGTGGGCGCAGTTCTTCGTAGAAGTTCGCATTTGTCTGAAAAAATGAACAAAAAACAACTTCAAAGGGTAGAAATCATGCCAAAACCTCATAGAATGTAAAAAAAAGTTACTAAATATTAATCGCCCAAATGTCCTGAATCAAACGGTATGCCCTATGTATGGTTACACACGCAAACGTGGAATCAACTAGCCACAAAGTGAGCCAATGAACAATGGCCCAATTACAGCAACTTTTCAGATTTGTCAGACTAAACACCCCTCTATAATAGAAATACCCCCCAAAACTATATATTCTTGGAATCTACACACCTTCACAATGGTGTGATTCCTTTGTGCATACCACCAATGGTGTGGGCGCAGTTTCATGTAAAATTTCGCTTTTTTACCAGATTTTCAGGAAAAATTTATAAAAATACAATTCAAAGTTAAAAATCATGGCAAATTTCCATGTCATGTAAAAAATAACTTGTCAATTATCAATCTTCCAAATGCCCTGAATCAAACGGTATGCCATATGCATGGATGCACACAGGGATGTGATCACCAACTAGCTCAAATGGGACGCATGCACAAGTGTAATTACAAGAAAAAAAATCCAAAGTGCTCTGTAATTTCAAACAGCCCCAAAACTTGGAAATGCCCCCCACAAATAAACCCCCCCCCCACTAAATATCACTCCCACATGTTCTGAATCAATCCAAAGAACTCCGTGTTTTTAGGAGGTTTTTTGAAAAATAAAGCAAGATGATTTAAGGGTTGAAATCCTACCTAAACCTACTTGACAAGCAAAAAAACCCACTAAATGTCAATCTCCCACATGTTCTGAATCAAACGGTATGCCATATGGGTGGGTGCAAACAGAGACAGGGCCACCAACTAGCTCAAATGGGATCCATGCGCAATTGCAATTACAAGAAAAAAAAAAAAAAACGCCACAAAACCCACCCCTATCCCCACTCACCCTTTTAGTGGTATTTTAGTGAAAAACAGTTAGTACAGAGAGTCACACAAGTTTTTGCACACTTTACTGATCCTAAAAATTCAATCCGGTCTTTTTTTGGTACCTCTGCAAAATTTCCTAGTAAAATAGGTTTAGTTTCCCTTGAAATCGAACAAATAATGATCCGCGTTTACTTTACCGATATCACCGGGGACATTGGGAAGCTTGGAGAAGACAAAGTTTTTTGCTAATTTATAGTTTTAAGGTTAAAAAAAAAAAGTGTGTGTATCACTTTAAGATTTTTTTTTTGTGTGCATTTCCCCTTTTTTTTTTTTTTTTTTTTTTTTTTGATCATTCCCAAAGATGATCATCAAATAATCTTAGGGAATGATACCGAACTTGGAATACGGGCATAAAGTAGCAAAGACTTAGAAAAAATCCTATTTGTGAATGGAACTTTGAGTTCCATTCATAAAAAAGTATAGTAAAGCTGTCCGCATGACAGCTTTTACTATACCAGGTACTGCAGTGTGATCTGAATGAGACCACTAGACCCCCACTAGACCACCAGGGGCAGCATCCTACCACTTCAAGGGAAGACCCCGGTGAAGGAGGAAGCTCCGTGACATCACCGGGGTCTCCCTTTCCGCTCCAACTACTTCCTCCACGTGGGACCGGCTTCACCATGCGGGACCTGGCTAAAGGTAGGGATATCTACCTTTTATATGTTCGGATTTGGACACAACCGAGGGGGCTAGGGGGGGCAGTTGAATTTTTTTTTTAAAGGGCCAGCCACAGATCATATATTCACGATCTGTGGCAGTTTGAGTATTCACTGCACAGATCATGAATATACGATCTGTGGCAGTGAAAGGGTTAAAGCTATAAACTAGTATCACTGTGTTTTGTTGGCTTTTAAAGTTCCATCATTTGCCTCATGTAAATAATGTAAAAATCATAATTTTACACCACCTATAGTTGGCAAGCAATAGCCCACCGCACTGGATATTTATTGGGTCACAAAGACATTTTTAAGAAAACTTAATGGAATACAAAAAATATTAGAAGTCTTAGTACTAAAAGAAGAATTATAATGATAAAGCAAAGTTGTGCTCGCACAGAGTAGATACACTCTAAATAGAGAGGTGGGTACACATGTCCAAAATACAAATATTGAAAAGCTCAAGAATAAAGCAGACTAGGCACACCACTTTAGCTAGTGAATAAAAATCCCTTTATTAGCTCACAACTGGGAATAATGTGCATATACAAGAAACAAAATTAAAAACACTTAAAATCTAGTACACATAACATCCACCATGCCAAGACCCTATACATGTACTCCCAGGCTCTCGTAATATCATGAAACCCCCTTATGTCTCAACACAGCATAAGAAGTGATACTCAACTGTCACCAGTCACTAACAGTCACCAGGGGATCAGATGCGGCATAGTAGCGTAACATAGAAGCCAAAGTAGAGAGCGGGTCACATGGGGAATGAGCGGTGGGGAACGCCGGACGCGTTTCGCACAAGGCTTTCCCAGCTGTAGAGGGAAACCGGGTCCACGAGCGCTTACGTATAAGTCTGTCTAGGTTACCTCTGGAAGCCTGGGCGTTTTAATGCGCTAGTTTGATCATCGCGCGTTAAGTGCACGCTAGTGTTGGCCACACTAGGTGAGCAGCAAACCACTTTCTTTTTGCAAATCACATGAGCAAAATTGTGTGTATCACAGCAGGCGGATGGTAATGCGCAGGGAAGTGTGGCATCAGACTTAAATAGGCATCAGACTTAAATAAGAGAAATCCCCTTTAAAGGGCATGTCCACACCTCCAACAAAAATTTGTAGATCAGCTTAACACCCGCCCGCCCCCAGTTTAGTGTGTGTGTGTGTGTATACGTATATTCCAGATAGGGGTAAATAATTCAATAAAGCTTGCTAAAGATACACCAATACATAAAGTGACACACTCATACAAATATACTGAACTTAAAATTGCATTTGTATGTTTTAATGCATAATTGTTTTGGTTTTAACAGCAGCCGGTTTGTTTTTATACCTGGCCCTGAAGATCCAGGTCCTGGATTCATTTTACCAAGGTGAGAGTAACATACTTTATTAAGAACCTTAAAAGGAAAACTAACTTTTTTTTTTTTTTTTACCTTTTAATGTGAAAACTTTCCTCCCAGGACACCCATGCATTGTAAGATACGATTCCACTAAGTTGCATTTATGTACATGCAAGAATTGGATTCTGGATAACTGAGAAGGCTTCCATGTTGTTGCCAGTACATGCCTCTGTCCATGTAATCTCCACGCCAATATGGAAGTCCCTGCAGTTTATTTTCGGACCAACACAAGTGGCACAAAGAGCAGCCTACCGGGAATAATACTATATAATCAGCTGATTTAACTGCCTTTTTTGCTTCCATTCTGTTCCTGGAGTAGGATAACATTTCTTAATGTACTAACTTTCTATATATTGCATACATGGGGTTGCAGGTTAAATCCCCAATTTTTAAGCGGTTTATTGGAATAAAGAAAAAAAACATCATCCATTAACCAGTAATACATTGGTACAGTATAGTAATAATGCAATAATAAAGTAAATCAATATTAAACATTCTGTCTCTGTGACTTGTCATTCAGCAGAATGACAAGTCGGCTGACCGACCGATTCACAGCACTTTACGTCCCGACTGGACAAACGAACGATCGGACGTGTCGGTAAATTCCGATTGTTGGGACCACATGTTCGATCAATTGTAAATTCGGCCGCAACTGATGGACATTTGTCCTGGCTGAGCGCTCCCTCGTAGCGAGCTCTCGGTCGGGACAAGTAGTCCCTCCATGTGCACCCAGCCTAAAGTTGCTGACATCTTGTATCTGTATTGTTGAATGTTTAGCTCCGCCCCTCCAAGATTTCCTGGATCTCCTTCATTAGCCGCAAAATGTAATCTTTATTTGGTTCCGTGCGTGCGCATGGCGTTGATGCGCATGCGGCTAAACTGTATCCCAACCCTCTCCCTTATAGTACCACGTAAGTGTTTTGTAGTATTAGTCTGGCTCTGTCCCCTCTCTGACTTTTTTTTCATCTTTGTGTGTGTAGGTAAAAGTTAATTTGTCATAAATCACATGTCTTACAGACCTCCAATTGCTGAACATATCACGGAAGAATTTCGGCAGCGAGTTCCGTTCTCAATTTTTACAACAAATCCATGCAGGTGAAACTATTTACTAAGGTAATCATTAAAGGGCATGTCCACCCCCAAAACTAAATTCTCACCTACTGTGCACTGTTTAAAAATCCTTACCTTACCTCTCTGCTCCAAATGGTTCTCCTGTAATGTCTGCCCAAATTTCTAGAAAGTGAATTCCAGGAGCCTGGCTGGGAGGGAAAACGTTTCTGCCTCTTAGCTGTCCTCTGAGAGGTTTCTGGCTTGCTCACTGCAGCCCTCCGCCCACCCCCCCCCCCCCCCCCTTATCCCTGTTTGCAGCCTGGTGTCCTAGTGTAAAAAACATTTCTCTTTCAGCCTTGGGGGACCCAGGCACAGCAGGGGTTAAATATTACACCTCCAGGAGCGCGGATACTTGAATAATTGAAGTTTTGCATAGGCTCTGGTGCTCCTCCCCTTACCTTACATTCTGCAGCACCCTTCCAGACCACTTTTTTCCCATTAGATTCACACAGACATGGCTGTCCCCCATGTCTGATGTGCGGAACAAATGTTTCCTCCTATGGAACAGCTGGAAGGCAACCCCTTCCGGCGTTTTCCAGTAAGTACACACAGACCTGGCTGTCCCCCACGTCTGATGTGTGGGGAAAAAATGTTACCTCCTATGGAACAGCTGGAGGGTAACCCCTTCCAGCCCTTTCCACATCATCTGAATCCACAGACTGGGGTCCTTTTTCCCCCTCCTCTGATGGTTACCTGCCTTGGTCTTAGCCTTGTTCAGGTGGAGACAGGGCTCCTTGACTATACTGGAGCCAGTGGTCTCTTGGCACTCACTGTTGGGCTGATCAGGATTGGTCTCTCCCGAACCGGCATCCGGGTGGACAGCTACTCCTCTAGGCCTTGCACGCTTTCTCCTTCTTGGCGCGACATTCCCTATGCACACGGGGGCGGGACTTCTGGTTCCCGCGTCGGCTCTTACCTAACTGCCGACAGACCAGCTAGTGACTCGGCTCTTTACTCTGCACCTCAGCTCTACAGGCTCAGAGTGTATTCCTCTCCTGCCTATTCTGTAGTTTCTACCAGCATCTTCTGTTCCATTCAACTTCGGTCAGTGAGATAGCTTTCAGGGAATAGCATTGGGTTGGAACTCTCCCTCTAGTTTTCTCCTGTTGTTTTTCCTTCTCTGCAGCCTCTACTCTGCCATTATATATCTATAATATCATTTTAAAAAAAAAAAAGTTTTTTTTTTTCTCCTCTTATTCTGCCTGTCCTTCCTGCCTATGGCAAGCAAGGGGTCGCTCCCGTCCCGTCAGAAGAGGAATAAACAGCCTCCGGTCGCAGTATCATATGTATGTGTGACCTGCCAAACAAAACTGCCTGCAGGCCAATCTGGTCCACGGTGCGCTTCTTGTAATGCTACCAATGACCCTCCCTCTGTGCCCACTGACAGTCAGTCAAGAGCCAGAATGGGCAAAAACCATTAGAGAATCCTTAGATTCTCTAAAACATTTGCCAGAGGGTACTCAGAATTCAGCTCCTCGGGAGCAGGAACCAGCCTGGGCTAAATCATTAGCCGCCTCTATATCCTCCCTGTCTGCTTCTATCTCACAGGTCCTCCAATCCTGGCAGCTGGTGACTTCAGACAGAGATTCCAGGCCTACCAGGCCACAGGAACCTATGGCATCCTGTTTAACTGAGGATTCTCCTTAAGAGGATGATGAGATCACAGAGGAAGGTGAATAAGACACTCCCGAACAAGAGTCACAAGCGACTTTTACTCTGGAAGCTGTCGATTCACTGATTAAGGTCAGTTCTTAACATTCAGGGCTCTGAATCCCAATAGGACCCTTCCAAAATTCTCTTTTCTAGAGTTACAAAAAGCCTCTGTTCAATTCCCATCTTATGAACAACTAGACAACATCGTTCTGCATGAATGGTCTGAACCAGAGCACCGGCCTAGTCAGTCCCGGCTCTTTAACACTATGTTCCCCTTCCTGAGGCAGACATAGATTGACGGGCCCTCCTATAGTCGACCCTTCAGTGACCCGACTTTCCAGAGCCACCACCATTCCCCTTTCTGAAGCGGGGACCTTCAAGGATCCAAACGATCGTCGCATTGAAGCGCTATTAAAAACATCCTTTGCAGTCTCAGGGTCTGCTCTAAGACCCACCTTTACCTCCGCTTGGATGGTAAAAGCTATGGAGGTATAGCTCAACCAATTATACCAAGATATCCGCCCTGACCCAACAAAATCCCATCTGTTAGATATAATTCAGGATTTATCAGATGCGGCAGTTTACATCGGAGACACAGCTATAGAATCCAGTCGGCTAATCGCTCAAGCTTCCACATCAGTAACGCAACGCTAAGGGTCTTATGGTTAAAAGCCTGGGCAGCTGATGCTGCTTCAAAAAAGGCCCTAACCAGTCCCCCCTTTCTAGGACGACAGCTATTTGGGCCCGAACTAGAAAAAATAATCTCTCAAGCAACGGGGGAGGGGGACACAGGACTTTCCGCTCGGTCCTAGACCTTTAAGGAATTTAACGTGCATGTCCGGAAGATCCATTTCAAGATGGAATCATTACGTTCAGTAATTCTAGCCCTAGAACCTGGAGATTTCCTAGCGTCTCTCGACATGCAGGACGCCTACCTCCACATTCCCATCTGGCAGGGCCATCACCATTTTCTGAGATTTGCAGTGGGGAAGCGCCATTACCAGTTCACGGACTTCCCCTCCGGCCTCGCATCGGCCCCCCGGGTGTTTACTAAGGTAATGGCATGTCAAGCAGCCTTCATTTGCCTACAAGGTATCTTTCAGTAGACAATCTACTGATAAAAGCACCCTCGCTCTGGCCTCAGCTCATGTAAAAACTTAAATCCTAACCTCCTTCGGTTGGATCATCAACCCTCGCAAGTCCTCTTTCATACATCTTTCATACCAAGGCATGACATTTTTGGGCATGTTGTCAGACACTTCCCGGCAACAAATCCTTCTCCCCTCTGAGAAGATCCAAGCACTAAAAACCCTAGCACTTCAGACACTCGCCAACCCCCTGATCTCAGTCCGCCAAGCAATGCGCTTAGTGGGAAAGATGATATCAGCCATAAATGCAGTCCCATATGCCATGTTCCACTTGTGTCCACTTCAACGCCACATGCTATCTGTTTGGAACAGATCTCTAGATTCCCTGGACTCCATGACTCACTTACTTCACCCAATCCCTGGTATGGTGGACACAAGATCTCAATCTTCAAAAAGGCAACACGCTCTGCCTACCTTCGTGGACTGTAATCTCCACAGACGCAAGTCTATCAGGATGGGGGTCAGTGTACGGGTCGAACACGACCCAGGGCATTTGGTCAACACAGGAGTCCCTCCTTCCGATCAACGTCCTAGAACTACAGGCTATATATCTGTCCCTCTCTCACTGGACAGAACAACTGACAAACAGCTTTGTCAGAATCCAGTCGTACAATGCCACAGCGGTGGCATACATCAACCACCAGGGGGGCACTCGGATTGACATGGCTACGGAGAAAGCCCACCGCATTCTGTCCTGGGCAGAACACTATATTCCAGCGATCTCTGCGGTCTTCGTTACGTGGATTCTGAATGTGAAAGCGGATTTTCTCAGCCGCCACACTCTGGATCCGGGGAACGGTCCCTTCATCAGGAGGTTTTCACGACTCTGACTTGATGTTGGGGAAAGAGACATCATGGCATCGCGTCTCAACCCTAAGAACACGAGATCCTCTGGCGCACTGGTGGATCCATGGCGGTTCAAGTTAGTGTATGCTTTCCCTCCAATAGCCATGATTCCACGCGTACTAAAAAAGATCAAACGGGAAGGAACCAGTCCTTCGGCCTCATTCAACTTTTTCTACCTAAGGTTGTTTCTTCCCTTCAGTCGCTCCAGCTCTATATTCTCGGCCAACTTCCCCTAAAGAAAAGAGGTTGCATTCGCTGGATGTAGTCAGAGCTCTCCAGATATACATCTCTGGAACGGAATCTGTTTGTCCTTCCAAGGCGCTGTTCATCCTCCTGACGGGTCCTCGCAAAGACTCCAGAGTGTCGCCTCAGACTCTGGCAAGATGGATTCGGAGTGTCATCTCAAGAAACTATACTGAAGCTGGGGCTGCTCCTCCCTTGCGGGTTGCAGCTCACTCTACCAGAGCACTGGGAGCTTCATCGGCAGCTTGTCGGGGAGCCTCCATAGATCAGACTTGCAGAGCAGCCACCTGGTTTTCAATCAACACATTCATTGTTCTACAAGCTGGATGTGTTTGCTTCAGTAGAGACAACCGTAGGTTGGCTTGTGTTGCAAGCAGCAGAGGATTAAATTCTTCTGTCCCCCCTTTACTGTTCGGGACTTTGGAACATCCCCTGCTGTGCCTGGGTCCCCCAAGACTGAAAGAAAAGATTTTGTTTACTCACCGTAAAATCTTTTTCTCTGAAGCTGAAGGGGGACCCAGGCACTCCCTATGTGTTATGACAACCAAGTTGTTAAAAAAAACATTTTTATAGTTATATAGATTATCTGTGTGTTTTTATATCCGTTTAGCTGGAGTTAAAGTGTGTTTTTAATGATGTTGTAAGTTATTACGGGAACTCCTTCGCTCCATCTTTGGAACAAAACTTAAGCAGGCTGCTGGTGCTGCAGAATATAAGGTAAGGGGAGGAGCACCAGAGCCTATGCTAAACTTCAATTATTCAAGTGTCCGCTCCTGGAGGTGGAATACTTAACCCCTGCTGTGCCTGGGTCCCCCTTCGGCTTCAGAGTAAAATATTTTACGGTAATTAAACAAAATCTCATTTTTCTGTAGTGTAGGGGACCCTATCCCACCCTCAACTGCTATATGTTTGTAAAAAAAATAATCCAAACTGTACTTGCAGAGCCTTCTGCACTGCCGGCAGCCGTGTTTGCCTCTCAGCCAATCACGGACGCGGCTGCCAGTCTGGCCCCCGCTTGCTGTTTCATGCAAGCAGAGGGACGGGTCTGAACGAGGCTCAGTACAGTTCAGATTCAAATATAGCAGTTGGGGGTGGGATAGAGTCCCCTACACTACAGAATTTTTTTAAATAAGAGGTGGACATGCCCTTTAAACTTTTATATAAAAGTATCCTTTTTGTAAAAAAAAAAAAATGTTTTACATTTTTTATTTTAAGGATTCAGTATTGCACACAGGAGATTATCGTCTTCCGTGAAGACTTGGTAAATAAAATGTGCAGAAACTGCGTTCGATTTCCAAGTAACAATCTGGATATTCCTAATCATGTATGTATATTTCCTTGACCTATGAAATAGAGCATTCCATGGATCACATCTGGATTTTTTTTTGTTTTAATTCTGCCCCATTTTTAAATAATTTGCAGCATTACCAATTGCTTAATGATAAGAACACTGAACTTAGTTTGGCTTCTTTCACATACAGTAGTTTTAAAGTGTTTTATCACCTCAGAGCAGATGGAAAGCTATGTTTCATGTAAGACATGTTTTTTTTTTTTCCTTCTCTGGCCTGTTACTGCACATTTCCTTCTAATCTCTGCACCGTTTTACTATTAATTCCTCTTTTAGGTCTGGTACTCATGGATCGGTTATGACCCATATTCCCATTTTACAGACTGCCAATCGATAAACCATTAGTTTTTTGGGACGAAAAGCATTACTTATTGTGTGGCCTAATGAAGACTGTGCAATAAGACAATTACTGATCCATTTTTTTTTTTTTTAATTCATTTGTCTAGTTTTGCAAAAGAAATTGGTTTTGGAGAAGATTAAGATATTTCTACTTGAGCAAAATATTATACTAGACATTCCTCTGGTTGAAATATTGATCCATGCATAAATAGCTTTAGGCTGGATACACAACATGCAATTTTTCTGGCAGATTGACCAATGGTTCAGTTTATCAATCGATCAGGGCAAAAAAATTGCATGAGTTTTTGCAAGCATGTGACCATCATCGTTTGAATGGTAGAAGACCGCACGATCTGCCGTGGTTTTTCCAGACTGCAGACTAGAGTCCAAACTTACCAGCTACCTGGCCTCCCGGAGATCATTGCCATGCGTACTGCAGCCCTTCTCCCCCCTCCCTCTCCCTCCCGTTCTGCTATCCCTCCCCCTAGCATAAATCCCCTTTAGAGTAGTAATCCCCCATGTCCCCCAGCCCCAACCGCATAATTTTTATTTTTATAAAGCTCCCCAAACTTTTACTTACCTCTCCGCTTTCCTACGCTGAAGTGAGCTGCCGGCAGCCGCTTCCGTGATTGGCTGCCGCTCAGCCAATCACAGACGCGGCTGCCGGTCCCGCCCCTCTGCTTGCATTTCCTCGCAAGCAGAGGGCCGGGAGTGCGTCGGAGGAAAGAGGGGAGGTAATTAGAGTTTGGGGGGCTTAAAAAATAAATAAATAATGCGGTTGGGGCTGGGAGCCCATGGGGAATGGCATACCAAAAAGTGAAATTTAGGGTGGACATGCTCTTTAAGGAGCTATGTCCACTTTTTCAGATACCCATAAAACTGTTGATGGTAATAAGATGAGATGCTTATATGGATTAAACTAGCTGCTCGTATAATAGTTGATCCCAAGTATTGTGGCCAAAATATAACAAGCTGCTTTGCAGTTTGCTTTTATTCATGATTTATATTGTCAACCTTTACCTTGGTTGTCTTCCGTGTCTTGAGTTATTCTCAGAAAGTAACTTTATAGACTTTAAATTAAAAAAAAAAGTGTAAGGTAAGTTGGATAATTGCCACAAAGCAGTTTGCAACAGCTGTATACAGTTGCATGTGTAAATTGAAATACTGGCAACATTAAGAGTTACTTCCTAAGAGTCTGCTGAAAGGGATTTTTGCAAGCTTTTATTCTTCCTGGAAATAGCTGCAAATCTCTTATTTCACAATACTGTAGGACTAGACTAAAAGCTCTTACTCTCCTATATAGTAAATAGAAAGGGAAAATTTAAGTATAAACTTTGAATTTGTCTTGAAAGGCTACATTTTGGAAGGAAATGTGGTTTCAAAAACTTTTAGTTCATCTGGAGATCATCAGCATTTCAAGTCAAGCTCTGTGATTTCAACACTTGCAACATTTAGGCAAGTACAGACCCCCCACTCATATCGCTTCCTCTAAACCGATCTCTCTTGTGGCTCCCGTACTCAATTAGCAGGTTTAAATCTATCCTTACATCCTACCTATCTGGTAACCAGCATAGTATATGATTGTTTTATTTTCACTGCTTAAATTCTCACAACTGCACTTCTACTCTTTCCTTTGTATCTGTATGCTACTCTCCTAACTAGATTGGAAACTCAATGGGACGGGGACCACTTTTCCTCTTGTGGCAAGGCTCTAACACTTGTAAAGTTAGAATTATATTTAAATAATTTGTATATTTATGTACTTGACTATGTATTTTCCACCTTGTACGGCTTTTTTGTATTTTGTTATTGTACAGCGCAGTGTCAAGTGGTGCTATATAAATAAACTATACATACGTACAATTTTATATTGTACTATGGCAAAACAATGTTTTTTCCTTTGAATGTTTTGGCATTCTGTATACCTGTTTATTAAATTGTTTACATTCGACAAATACTGTTAACATTGTCTAACACTGTTATTTTATCATTAAAAAAAATGCCTCCATTTCACTCTACTTTCCAGTTTGTGAAAACCATCTTATCTCAAGGACATCTGACGCCTCTACCTTTGTTTGTTAGTCCAGTATACTGGGCATACGATTACGCTCTGAGATTATATCCGCTACCTGACTTAGTTGTCATTGCCGACAAATATGACCCATTTACCGTCAGCAACACAGACTGTCTCGTCCTCAATCCTGTAAGATACTGTTTTACACGTTTAACAAAAGAATGTGTGTGTGTGTGTGTGCGCAAGGATCTACATTGGTGGGGGTTTTTTTTTAATGTATTTTTTCCCATTTTCTTCTCAGTCTTATTTTTATTTATTTATGCATTTTAATCTATGTATTTTGTTCTATGATATCTAAGTCCTAAAGCATAACCTCATTGGTTAATATTGGGCCATGTGACTGAAGAAACCAAATTATAGTTTACATACCTGAAATGTTGCAGAATAACTTGGTTAACCCTAAACATTTTAAATTGTTTTAGCATTTCTCAATTTGTAGTTAAGTTAATTCCTGAAGTACTTCCCCATTAAGGGCTAGGTCACACTAGCTCTTTTCTCACGTGCTTCCGATCAAGTTTTTTTTTTGTGAATCGCATGCGCTCCGTTTGTGCGGATAGCTGCGCAAGCGGACGGTAACGATTGCGTGTTGCCATCCGGCATAGTATGGGTCCGGGCTAAGTCCTTTTATCCCTAGTGAAGGCAACTGTTGATAAGCATGTTTAACAATATATGAAACCCTTTTCATCAGTTATAATTTACATGAGTGCAGAAACAAAGTAAGTTGTTTAAACCAACAATTTGTTTTGTAAATCTGCATGTATTTATAGAACAAGATATAGGGAAATATTTTAGACAAAACATGAAGGATGTTGATGGATTTTTATTTTAAATATTAACAGACTTTTATTTCACTTTTATGCAGGGATCATTTCCAAGAAGTGGATTTTCATTCAAGGTCTATTATCCTTCAAGTAAAACAGCTGAAGATAGGTAATGATTCAAGCCTATTCGGTATAATACGCTTCTACAATTTATCTGACTTTGTTATAATATAGAGAAAGTATTTTGTAAAAAAAACACATTTAGACTATTTTCTACTGATTTAATGCCAGTAATTGACAGTAGTTATAGGTCTTAACATAGCAGAAGATTACTTTCTGGGGTCACTAAAGCTATTTTAGTACATCAGTGACAGACTACTTAAGCAAATTGCTTACATCGTAACAAGCATACCAGCCATGATTATTTCCCAGAGTGGGGAGTCTTTGTGTTGCAATTACATTGTTATTGATTGGGGAAGGAGATATATAATGTTGAAACTGAAACTATAGTTTAACTACAGATGGCAAATTCTGGACTAGAGGTTAACAATTATATTGTAATTCATAAATTACAACAGCACAATGGTGAGCAGGATATCTAGCTGTTGCAATTTACTACTCTCTCTTTATTGAAGAATAGTTGCCATTTCCTGTATCACTTGGTTAATGAAAACTGATCTAACTATAGACCAAATCAAATGGTGTAAAGAAGCATTACCTTTGCACGTTTGAAATTGAATACAAAACGGCTTAAAGATATTGTCAATTGAGCTGTTTCCAGTTTGCTGTACCTTTTGTCTCTGGGCATACAATAGAAGGATTGTGGAAGCACTTCTTAGGCTAAATTACAACTACATTTAGCGGAAGTGCTACTGATCTGGTCAAACATTTATACAAACATAGAAAAGACAGTCAATGCACATTCCTAGGCCCCATACAATATCATACTTCTGCACACTGGCATACAAATAAAGGGGACTGATGCCCTATGTGCGTGTTTCTACAAGTTTTTCACAGCACCTAGTTTTGTTTTTTTGCTAATTCTGTGCATGGCCACCAGCCTACCGATATGCTTCTCCCAATAAATATGCATTTTACATAAGAACCTATTAAATGAGCAAATAGAATACCTAAATGTTGCTCATTAATATGAATGTCTTCTACACATGTTGGATAAGACTCATTTTAATATGGCTTTTCTTTAATGCTGTTTTTTGTTGTTTTTTTTTAGCAAACTTCAGAATATTTGAATTTTCTATGAAAATGACTGGACACTGCAACAGTGGAATTCTTTTATAAATATTTCTTTAAAAAGGTTTTAATATAGATTGAGTTTTTTTTATTTCTTATTGTAAAAAATATAATAAATCTAAATAAAAAAGGCAAGTCCATGTTTTTCCTAAAGTGTATTTTTTTTTTTACTGTAGTATGTACTTATTCTAACCAAACCACTACCACCACACTTTTAAAACTAGTCTGCTTTTAGAGTTTATATACAAGAGTATTTATAAGTTCTTGTAATCCTTAAGTGGTATTAAGAGACATTCCCTCCCCTAAAGTGTTGCCAAAAGTAATAAATAATGCACTTAATATTTGTATATAGTACTGAAAATCTATACATTAGTCAAATATTGTTGTGATGTTTAAACATTTATTGAAAAATGGGTTTCAAAAGATTTGAGTTGTTTTTTCTGCTCACTGAATAATTAATTAAAAATTCCACTATCTTTTAAAATCTGCTTCTGTGGAATAATTACACGGCAGGGTGCCCACCCAATTGACTTAAAGGATGCAGTAGTGGCACATTTCTACTGTGCTGCTCTTCTTGTTATAAAGCATAACCCACATTTGCAAATGTAAGTGATAAACTGTGGTGGCTTTCCTTCCTTTAAGTATGTTTGTGAATTTTCTTATTCATCCAGGTCATGGTATATCTGTTGTATTCAATTAGATTAACTGGACTTGTTAGTTCTTGAAGACGTTTCGCTAGTCATCCGACTGGCTTTCTCAATTCAGAATGACTTGTAAAAGAATCTGTGGCAATTATGTACCCTGGAAAATCCTAATTAGCATACAACAGCCAGGTGTTAGGGAATGCAATCACAACTTGCATTCTGAAGGTCCCTAAAACCTGGCTGTGATATGCTAATTGGGATTTTCCAGGGTACATAATTGCCAACAGATTTTTGTACAAGTCATTCTGAATTGAGAAAGCCAGTCGGATGACTAGCGAAACGTCTTCAAGAACTAAACTTCAAGTCCAGTTGATCTAACTGAATACAACAGATACTTTAAGTACTAAAGGCATATTTACTTTTACAGAGGGTTTTTACATCTTTGGATACACAATTTAGGGACAGGTAAGCAAAACAAACTCTTCTTGCAACACAGAAGAATTGCAACAAATTTGACAGGATTTGCCCATTATCAGCATGTGTATGCGTACCTAAAGGGTATCTCCACTGAAAAATTGAACATACAGTTTTTCACTTTAATTAAATAACAGGAGGCAAAGAAGTTATGTTGATGCTGTTGGGCTTTTTTTTTTCTCTACCAATCACGTTACACAACCTCAGACACGGGTTGTGTAAAAGCACAGAGATAATTTTTCTCTTAGTCACTAAACAGGGATTTAATTGTACACTTGTGTTTGAAAACAATCTTTTTTTCCCCCACAAATTCCTTGTGCATTACCCTCAAAATAACAAAAGTAGTCTTTGCAGTTTATTTATATATCCAGAATTGTAGCAGAAAGATTTGGACTTGTACCCTCATGTGCATGTGTGCTTCTAAAAGAAAAGCATTGGTCCACTATTCCACCAAATTTAACACAAAATTGTACAGGGATATTAAGTGTAGAATGGTTTCTTTTTGGGCATAAAATAGTGCCTCGGACTATCGTGGCTGGGCATCGGGTAGCAAGATTTTGATGAATATTTCCAACATAAAATATAGTACATCTGAACACAGACTCCTAATTATCATTATAGATCTGATACTTTTACTCACAACTCCTTTTGCTATTAAATCTTTTAATTCTGTGACCCAGTCAGAAGTCCCTCACCTGCTTATTTGCTGTCCACTCACTACATGTCCTTGATACCATGCCCTCTTTCCTATTGAAACACAGTAATCGGGTTGTTATGCCTATACTACCCACGTATTAAATGCCTCCTTAAAAACTGGTATTTTCCATTTTTTCCTTTAAGCACACATACGTTAAACCAATCACTAAAACTACTGCCCGGTCTCTAGCCTCTAAACTATGAGAATGTCTTTTCTTCCTGCTCGTAATCTATTGGACCACTTGCAGTTAGGATTCTGTCCTGTGCAATCCCGAGATGGCTCTGGGTAAGGTTATAAATGACCTTCAGGCTGCCAAAGCCAAAGGTCACTTTTTTATTCTCAACCTCTCCTTTGTAGTTGACACAGTGGATCATTCCTTCTTAATGCAAATTGTTCAGTCCTTGGATATCTGCAATGAAGCACCATATTGGCTCCTATCCTATCTCTTATCAATACCATTTACCTGGGAGATGTCATTAGCTAATTTAGTTTTAATTTTCATCTGTATGCTAATGATGGACAAATCTGGGCCATAACATGTAACGGTATCACATACTGTCTCTAGGGACATGGAGGAATTATTTAGTAACAGAATTCGTATATAGACCCATATTTTTTCATTAGGGCCAAGTTGCAGACTTGTAATTGAGGGGTGGAGATCTAATTGTAGTGTTAGGGATTCTGTAACTGGCAAAGAGGTATTGTGACGTGCAACTTACAACTTGCAATGTATAGGTGTTTTTTGGGGGGAGGGGAGCTTTCACATTAAGGGTAAAAAAAATGTAGGTTTAGGGCACTGCAACGCATTCGCATATGATTTCATGTGCGATTTCATTGCATTTGCGCTTTCGCTTTAAAATGCGGCGTGCAAGCGCAATGCACCCAAAAACGTGCGTTTTTGGTGCTTTGCCTCATTTTCAATGATTTTTAAGAAGCAAAAACGCAGCAGTGTGGCCTAGCCCTTAGGTCTCCTTTAACCTTTAGCTGTAAATCTGATTCCAGCCAGTTAGTGGTAAGAGTGCGTGCAATTCATCGCGTTTCCATCAGTTTGCAATGTGCTACCTGTCAGTCCATAATTGTATCGCATGTGAAAACACACTGATTAACGCTGCCATACGTATTTCTCGTGGTAACATATCTTAAGCCCATGAAAAACGCCTAGCCCGAAGTCTTGCAATTCTAGTGCTAAAACTAGTAAAGGGATCCATGATTCTTTGTCATTATAACAGAACTACTTGCCAGATGTTATAACCCAGCAAGTCACAAAAGGTACAGGATAAAAGGAACTGAAGATAAAACCGGTGTTGGTTCTTCTTTACAAAATATTCTAGGGTTTAGTTCGTCAGCGTGTTTAGCACAAGCAAGCATTTTACCATACATTCAGACCTTTCGCATTTGACGTCTAATATTGTGCTATTGATGACGTTTAATGTTCGCGCCGCCAACCTTTTGACGCGTTTGTTTTTGTCTTTAAGCTAGCCACAGGTTCTGCTGAGATATGGCGGATGAGAACGAACAGCTGCCTGCAGAAGGGATGGAACTGGAGGAAGAGGAGGAGGAGGATGGCGTAGATGATCCCGAAGAACCAGCGCCAATGGTGGACGAGAGGGTCCCAGCTGAGCGCAGTGGCCATGTGGCTGTGACTGACGGGCGGAGGATGTTTGTCTGGGGTGGATACAAGGTTGATTTTCAATGCAACCCAGTGCCATGGTCCATTTAGCTGCATTAGTGTTACATACCTATTACGTTTTAGGTTGGTTGTGTTGTCACCAGTAAATGGAGCAACATATACAGGAATGTCAAACTTATAGCCCTCCAGATGTTTGATAACTGCAACTCCCAGCATTCCCTACTGGCACACTGCAAACATGGAATGCTGGGATTTGTAGCTGTAAACTTTTTCATCCTGCCTGCGGTTGTTGGAGGTTTTTTTTAACATCTGGAGTTTGATTTAGTAAGGACCTAGATTTTCATTAAATGACATTTCATTTAGTAATCTATGCACACAATAGTCAACCATCCAGTTATTTGGGGTGTAAATCATCTTAATGGCACAACCACTATTTAATATTACTTATTCTAGTCCAGCCCCAAAATGAAAACTTACATACAGGTAAATCACCCATCAAAACCCTGGACGGTAATAGTTTGAAATCTGAAATATATGTCTAACCTGAAATCCTACACAATGTCCTGTTTCCCCTGTTTCTTCCATTAGTCAGTTATGGATTTGACAGTTGACATCATAGGCAATGACTGAATGTTAATCCCCTGTCTGCCTCTTCTGAGCATGCCCAGGCTCAGTACAGGTTTCTAAATTGCTCAGTTTCCATGAGGCATCCAGAAGCATAGCAGGCATACAGTAATGAATTCATAGGACAAAGTATGATATATCAACATATTTTAAAGAGGCCATTCTTTCTAAAAGACGTTAGCTAGGCTTGGGCAAACGGAACATAAAAACAAAGACCATTAACCTCTATTATATTCAAATATATTTTATTATTGCCCTGTTTTGATGGGTGTTTTTTTGTATTTTTTTTGACCATTGACACGTTAACGTGTATAGCTAAATTGTTAAGGGATATTACGGTAATCAGTTTTATGCAGTTTGGTCAGTATTGTGTATTTCAGTTGCTAGATATCTAGACAATGCCTTCACTGGTTGTTATGTTTGATTTCTTTATAGAAAGTATAGTATGAGTTTTAAAATGGCATACACCTTTTTATTTTATATTTCTTCCACTAGAATGATGTCAGGAACTGAATTGCGACAAAGGGGCTTGCTTTAATATTTTTAGTAGTTGTCAAATAATCTATTGGACAACTAGGTCCCCCTGGAGCAGTGGCTTAAAGGGCATGTCCACCCCCAAAACTCAAATTTAACCCCATACTGGCCCCACTCTGTAGTGTACAAAAATTATTACCTTGCATCCCAGCTCCTTATGGTTTCCATGCTGTGCCCCTCCAAAGTCCAGGATAGTGTAGTGTAGAAGGTCTGGTTGACTCATCCTGGGGGTGGACATGCCCTTTAACTATTTGCATAGTTTATCTGAAACCTTCCTTTTTTGTCTTTACTGTTCCGCAGCTACCCATGTTATGAGTTATTAAAAAGCTAGAAAATATCTTTTTAAGACGTCGAAAAGACAAGTAAAAGTCATTAACATCTATTTTTTTCTTCATAGAATGCCCCAGTTAGAGGGTTTTATGATTTCTACTTGCCTCGAGATGAAATGTGGATCTACGATATGGAAAATGGAAAGTGGTATAATTCTAGCATATATTTCAGTATATCTTTGTGTGCAAGTTTGTTGAAGTTTTTTTTTTATGTTTTAAAGTAATTGTTTTTTTCTTTCAGGCAGAGAATGAAAACAAAGGGTGATATACCTCTTTCAATGTCTGGAAGTTGTGCTGTGTGTGTGGACAAGGTGCTGTATTTATTTGGAGGACATCATGCCCATGGGAACACCAACATGGTCAGTGTGATTTTGTATAATCTAAAATTTGCTTTGTTATGGTACTGTATTTTTTTTTTCAATTTGCAAGAAAGGGCCATAACATCTATAAATAATACTTTATGTGGCATGTTTTTGTGTTTTATACTTATTTTTTTAACAAATGCACAATATGCTGCTTTGTAGAATTTTAGGTTTTATTACATAGTTACATAGATATATGTCCATCTAGTACAACCTTTTTAGACTACCCATGAACCCTACCTTACAGGGTATCCAGAGGAAGGCAAAAAAGATTCCTTCTTGACTCCAAATGGCAATTGGAAAGGATTCTTGGATCAACAAGAACTATGTGTATTAATACCAGTAACTTTTCAGAATTTTTTAATTTTAGAAACATATTCAGCCCTTTCTTAAAGCTAACAAATTAACTCATCTGACGGTAGACCCTTCCATGGTTTTACAGCTCTCATACGACCCCTTAAACATTCATTGCTTTCATATTCAATACATGGGGATCACAAAAAATAAAACTGTGGCAGCCACCATTTGATAGAGAGTTTATTTAAAGGGGTGTTTTTACTTTAAGGTGCATAAATAAAGCTGGGGACACACAGTACCGATAAAGCTCCAATCCTGTCGGATCTGACGGTATCTGGGCTCTATCGGTACTGTGTGCACCGTACTTTTCCGAATGCTTGTTCGGAAAAGAGGGAAAATTTCCCTCGGTAGACTCCATATAGGGGAGTCGGCCGCGGCCAAGGGAACACAGAGCCTCGAGCGTTCTCCCTATGCTGTGCTGTGTGCTATGCTGTGTTGCCCAATCTTTGAAAGATGACAGACAGGATCTGCATCTTTTAAGTGTGTACCCAGCTTTATGTTTTACAATAGGGATGATAAGCATATTTTTAAAGCAACGTATGAGTGTTGCTAAGATGCTTCATACCATGGTGTGTTTTAAGATATCACACCATTATTGCACAATTAACAAATAGGGGGTCACTTGTGTGCAGCATGAAAGATGGCCACACATTAGTGGAGCTCCTTTAACCCACTACAAGAATAATTCACAATCAATACACTAAATCCTTTTTCCTACCTTTTCCCTATTTGGTGGATTATGTACTTAGGAGAAATTGGGAGACTGAGGGGGCACTCTGGTTGTTGCTTGACCCAGGGAGAGAGAATTCTTTCTGGTGCCTTTGACTATTTTGGTTAATGTGTTTTTATTTTGAAGAAACAGATTATCATGGATTGTTAAAGAAAGCTTGTTTTTGTTCTATATATACATTTTGCATTAATATGTATGTCCTTTGGTTAACTGTTTATTATAAAAACATATATGTATACAAAACTCTATGATTATACTAAATTTGTTGGCCCTTCATGTACCTTTCAGTAATGGGCAAGTATCTACATATATCTTAATTTCAGTTCTACATGTTGAACCTGAATTCAAGAGATGGAGACCTGATATGGGAGAAGGTAGACTGTAAAGGAGTTCCTCCTTCACCAAAGGACAAGCTTGGTGTATGGACCTATAAAAACAAGTAAATGCTTACTTCCTGTCTTCCTTCTAAAAGCACAAGCCAATTTAAATGTTTTTGTGTCTTTGTAGAGCACAATAACTGAAAATCGTGTGACGACAACAGATGAACATACTACTACATTCCAACTAAACACTAATACTAATGTGCCTGTGGAAATACAAATTCATCCAAAATGGTGCCTAGAGGATGATTATATGAACCAAAAACAGGACACTCTTACTAGTCTTCTCTAGTCAACCATGTTATAATCCGTATTAGACAGGGGACTAGATAGAGCACACACATAATTATCTAGTCCATTTCTTTAGGGAATTACAATCGTTTTAATGCCATTTTGGTTTAGTTCTCCTTTAATTCCATACTGAAACCATACATTATTTCTACATTTTTTGTGATAGTGGTTTATACATTGCCCAACTCTTACTTTCCTGCATAATTCAAATTTTACACTATGTGAAAGTATATTTGTTCTTAAAGTAGCAAATAAGTAAGAAAATCTTGCATTTTACTATATTTTGTAGGCTAATCTACTTCGGCGGGTATGGTTATTTTCAAGAGGATACAGCAGGGACTTTTGAGTTTGATGAAACATCATTTGGCGTAAGCACAAATTAAAACCATATTTACCCTTATGTTTGGGCAAGGATTTTGTCGTCTGCCTTTTCACAATGTTGTAAAACTTGTAGGTCAGAGATTTTCTTATGCATAAGAAATTCATGGGCACGCTGTTCTTTTTATACTTTTACTAGCAAAAGTGTGCCCGTTGGTGCACAATGGAAATTGTGTGTGTGTGTGTGTGTGTGTTTTGCTATATGTGGATATAGAATCTTTACACAGGTATATTTTAAACTGTTACTCAGTCACCAGCTTCCAGAGGAACCAAATAGGATAATCCTGTAGGTCTGAAACTAAACATGCTAGGTTATATATATATATTTTAACCAATGTATGAAATTGTATTTAAATTAATATAAATAAAATTATATATACATAAATATTGACTTAAATATGAAGTCTGGGAAACTTCTGCTGTTCATGGGGAAGCAAACCTTGTTCTTTTGCGCTTTAAATTTCAAAAATCTTTGTGACACAGCTCTTTAGGATCAATTTGCAATCCTAGTTATTTTGTCATGAAATATGCAATTTATTACGGTTTTGCTTGATATTGGGACTTTTCTAAAAGTTCCTTATCTTCTTCTTATATGACAAAACAAACAATTGGTGTAACTATTTGTAATTGTGATATCTCTGATTTAGAATGCAGGCCTTCCTAGGGGGTGGAATAATCACGTTCATGTCCTGAACATTGACAACTTTACATGGGAAAGTACTATTACAATGGTAAATCTCTTTTTCACTCCTGATTTGCTGCATATGTATGGCTTCTGTATGCTTAACCAAAATGATAAGCAAAATGATTTTTACCCACATTTTTGCATGTTTCAGGGTAAAAGTCCATCTCCTCGAGCAGCTCATGCCTGTGCCACAATTGGAAATAGAGGTTATGTCTTTGGAGGGCGTTACAGGGTGAGTTGTCTAGACAACAGATTTTTAAACTTCAAACTTTAGTAATAATCCAATCAGTCCCCTTTGTAAATTTCTTTTCTTGCAGGACTCTAGAATGAATGACATGTATTATCTGAATTTAGATACCTGGGAATGGCATGAAGTGTAAGTTTTTTTTAAATTATTAGACATTTTTTCCACCTGCAATATAGACTTTTAAATCTATTTTGAGAGAGCAATCTGAATATTACAAACCATTTGAACTATGGTTATAATTCACTGTGAAAGATCAAACCACAATCCTCCTAGTGCAAGTAATAACAGCCCTCAACTCTGTCCAGTAGTGTCAATAACCCTGCACATCCTCAGCAACAATAAGAATTAGAGGGAGCAATTGGGGTACTTTTCAGTGGCCTCCTTCATATTTTAAGAGAAAAGATGTACGTAACTTGTAGAAATGAGATGAACTTCCACTACTGGAGTAATAATCTCTATCGATTATTGCATCATTATGTAGTTTAACTGATAACTGCTGTACAGTGCAGCATGGACACATAGGTATATGTCAGTCTTATTTAGTTGAACGTTTAGAGTCTAACATTTCATTCACTCTGTAATTGGCCCTTAATTTTTTTTGGTCCAGTTGGCAGGTATTTTGAGTAGTGTATGGCCATTTTAAGACTTTCTTCCCACTTAACATTAGCAGTATTGGGGTTTTCGTTCGTGTGGTATTGGCTAGTAAACCTCCGTTGAGTACAATAAGCCCAGCTACTGTGTTTTGAACACCACCCCTGAAAATCTGGTCTTGGATTTACCCCTGGCATTCCTGGTCATATTATGTTAAATGTAACTTTTCATTAAATTTGTTATTTGTCAAATCAATATATTTCTCAGTGATTAACATGCTAAAGAATGTTCTTACCACTGAGAAGGCATTTGGCTTACTACTGCATATTTAATATACAATGACCTAAATAATTGAAGTCCTTCAATTATTAATCTCAATTTTAACAATACTGGGATATTTTATTTCGTAATATAAAGTAGTAACAATGTAAACAGTCCAGGCGCAGTTTTAAAGTTTGTATACAAATGTATTACTTACAGTCTCCATAGAAAACCACAAATATATATCATGGCGGTTTAGTCAGAGGTGCCCAATGAAAAAATACATAGTATTTACACAATAGAAAAAAGCAACCTGGCACTTTCATAGACTGGAACAGATAGTAAAAATCCCTTTATTAAAACACATTGGGATTACTTGGTCTCCTTTATCTGTAATTTTTATTTTTATATACATGTTTTCCTTCATGTAGAATAACACAAGGTGGAAATCCCGTCGGCAGATCTTGGCACTCTTTAACACAGATCTCATCTCATAGCCTGTTTCTATTTGGAGGATTTACCACTGACAAGCAACCTTTGAGTAAGTGATTGCTATTTAAGGGTTCATGCATTTTAAGAAATTGTTCTTAAATACATTTTTTAATGTCTCTTCGAATAGGTTTGATGCTTTTGGGTGTGCAAAGAGCACACATATATGTTGGCTTGTATTTCAATTAAAGGACAACTAAAGCCACAGAACAACACTGAACCGCAAGGTAGAAAACCTTGATATAAAACCAGTAATCTGTGTTTTACCTCTTATTTTGATACAGGCACTCGGAAATTTAACTAAATAACATAAGTTTTGTGCTTTACTTCACAGCATTCTAGTATCACACAGTTTGATCAGTGACCATTATGTTCTGCACATGCTCAGTCTTTAACTATGGCAGAAACTTGTTACAGTTGGTCACACCAATTAATAATCTTAGCCAATCCTTTTGCAGGACAGATAAAGCAAGGAAGCATGTGACTGAGGTCAGGGGGTGTGGTATGACACTGCACATACACACAGATATACTTCATCCAGTTCTTAACAGGCTTGCATTTACTTTAATACAATTTACTGAAGTGGGATTTTATAGCTTATTGGTGATTTAGGGGGGTTGATTTCAGATTCTGGGGTACAAAAAATTGGGTTTAGTTCTCCTTTAAGAGAAAAAAAACAGACTGAGTTCTATACATTTCACCTCACTTCCTAATTTGAGCTTTTTGATTACAAACTGTTGTCTGAAATTAAAAAGGGAAGAAGTTATATTCAACTGGATTCATCAAAGATGATTCCTGAATTTAATTCCCCAAAATATATACCTGCTTATTTTTATATTGTTTTATAATTGGTAATGTGAAAAGTTTAAAGGAGAACTACAATTTGTATAAAATTTTCTTGAAAAAAAAAAAACTTTTAAAATGAAATGTCCCTGGGACAGGGATATAGGACTGGTAATTTCTACCTCACAACATTGTGAGGAGCACCAGACAAAAGCAAACTGATTTTGCCAGTCTTTCTCCTGGCTTCAGCACTATCTTTAATACAGGACTAACCTGGCATATGAGAAGTGTATGCCTCAATGAAACAATATTTTAAGATAGGAATAATCAATCCTACCTCCCTGCCACAGGTACATTCCATTTTTAAACGGTTATCCTTTAAATTAACATTGTTTTTTTTAATGAATTTTATTATGGTTGCAAGAGAAACACAATAATGATATGTACCTGAACAGTATTATGTTCAACAGTTAGGTTGTACATTGTCTTAGAAAAATAAGACTTTGGAGAAAACAATGATAAAAGAAAGAACACATTTATAGAGCAAACAAATATACTTGCAAGCAGCTCACTTCCAGCCCAACAGTCATCACCATCGGGGAAAGAGAGATTACAGAATAGGACTCCTTTTTGTAGGGTTTACACAATAAAATTATACTTCACACAATTAAGTTATACATTTGATATGTTACATGGTTACCTCATCCGATAAATGAGAATAAAAAGGATACACATTTAAAATAATAATTCATTACTACCCATCATATAGCTAAAACCCCTTGCCCTCCAGTTCCTACAACAATGACAGATTTACCTTGGCATTGAACTAATATGTCATCCTTGGAATTTAAATTCAACCACCAGCTGTATTAATGGTCCCAGTTTTGTAACCCTTAGGATCCCTTTAGTTCTATTAGCAAGCATTTGCTATACCTTACATAAGGAAATTTCCCTTACATACATTATCAAAGTGGAAAGTGTACAGTACAATAAACGGTGTCATTTGGAATGTAGGTTATTTGTACCCTTTTTAGCATCGCATATAAATGTCATTTTTGGTATCAGTAAATAATGCATTGGTATATGCACATGGAGTGTAAAGGTGGTACACACACTAACAATAAAGGAACAATACCGGCAATATCGTCCCTTTATAGTTCTCGTGTGTAGCCGAGCACTCCAGAGGCTGACAACTTTCATGGTCTGCCTCTGGTTGTTTGGAAGTGCCCTGAAAATTTCCCCAGCCACGGTCGTCTCCCTGTACTAAAAGAATAGGGAGTCTGCGTCTGAAGGAATTTTTTTTTTTCCAGTTGGCCGAGCATAAGTATGTCTTCCAGCCAGTCCAGTGATCCAGTTGGCAAAAGCAACGAGTTGTGGACATGTCCAATTACCGTACCACCACAGAGGGGTATCTCGCCATACTCTTGAGTCTTCAGTTTAGTGCCTGGACCTATGATGCATAGATTGTTGTCAGAGGATTGCCATAGCAGAGTGGCTTGTCAGGCAAGATTAGTAAATTTTAATATTCGGTAGAGCCAGTCCTGCTTGGTCTTTAGGTGCCTGTAGCTGTGTCAGAAGGACTATAATATTTTTACGTCCCCAAAGAAAACTAGTTAATAAGCTATTAAAGGGCATGTCCACCCTTAATAAAAACTTTTAGCCTCCAATAGAATACAGCCCCCCAGCCCCAACCGCTATAAAAATAATTTCAGAAAGTGCCCAGATGTTTACTTACCTTCCCTCTCTCCTCCGACGCCCGGCCCGGCCTTCTGCTTGCGAGACACTGCAAGCAGGGGGCGGGACCGGCAGCCGCGGGGAGCGAGGGAAGGTAAGTAGAGTTATGGGGACTTTCTAAAAATAATTTTTATGCGGTTGGGGCTGGGAGAACATATTTTATTATGTGGCCAAGGGGTTTTATGGTAGGGGGAGGGATAGAAGGGCTGCAGTACGCATGCCAAACTTCTCCCGGAGGCCAGGAAGGAGGCAGAGTCCTATATGGACTCTGCTATCCTCCTGGTGGGCAGTTTTGGGGACTTTGGGGGGGGGGGGGGACTACAGGAGAACCTTATGGAGCTGGGATGTGAGGGAAGGATTTTACTACTCTACATGATGGGCCAGTAGTGGGGGGGTTTATAGTTTTGGGGGTGGACATGCCCTTTAAGAGGAGAAATATATAGATTAGAGACTTTATTAAGTGTATATTTCCAATTAATTCAGGGGGAGATGTTTCTATGACGTTTTAGTTTTTACCTATTGTAGAAGGGGTTGTATGTTAGGTTCATAGAATATTTTGTGGTTTTTAGTGACTGGGACTCGCAAGTATTTGAAAGAATGCACAGTAGGTATGGGAAATGGTGTCCACTTATTTGTTCTAGCTACACCTTTCGGCTAGTTTGGACCAGTGTGTGTGTATGTATATTAGATGGCCATGAGCCATTCGTGAAATGTTTGTAGGACAAATGTTTTTCATTTTAAAAACCACCAATTAACAATTTACCAATAGTAAAAGCTAAATATTGTTTTTATTTTTATTCTTAAGGTGATGCTTGGATTTACAGCCTACCTGCTAATGAATGGATTCCATTTGCGACATATCACTTAGAGAAACCAAGGTATATATTTGTCATTGTTGTAGCCAGAAGTGAAAATATTTTGACAGATTTAATAGCACTAACTAGTGTAATAAATTTTACTTCTTTTTTTCTTCTGCTGGATTCAAACCCATCCACAAAATAAACTGTGTGGCTGCCTTCTTTAAAGCTAGCTACATTAATGGTGCCCATATATGCATTAAAACCTATTGGTACAAATGTTATTGGCCAATTAAAAAAATCTCCACTTGCCAGATAATTGGAAAAATGTACAATTAGTTATACATGGACCGACGATCATAATGATATTGGAATATCCTGATATGGACACCATTAGGCTAAATGATCATGTGAAACAAAGAGTGTCAAGATGACTGTAAGAATGTGTTAAACCTAAAGATCTTCATTCTAAACACATTTTCTATATAGCACAGAATTTAAGTCATTTGACTTGCTGTTCAATCCCTAACTAAAGATATACCTGTTTAAAGTGAAAGAAAATATTTACAGGGAGATATAATAAATGTTTTTATCTTAAAAAATGGTGCTAATTTTTCCCCAACCAATCACATGTGAAAGCTATTTGAAAGCTAACATCTGATTGGTTGGGGCAAAATTAGCACCATTTTTAACAATAAGAACTTTTATTACAATCTCCCTGTTAGTTAATTATTTGCAATAAACTGTATTACCTATGCCTCTGTTGGTGATTTTTCTTACACGTAGATTCATCTACATATGTTTGTTTGCTGTGAGTTTTGTCTATTTGTGTAGTTTAAAATTTTTATAAAAAATTAACTCATTGCTATTTGTTTGCAGACTGTGGCATACTGCCTGTGCAAGTAAGGAAGGGGAGATTTTTGTCTTTGGTGGTTGTGCAAATAATCTACTTGCCCATCACAGAGCGGTAAGCTGAGACAACTCTTATGATACTATGCATGCTATAGTTAAGTAAAACAGTCAGGAATTGTCAGAGGAGCCGGCGGTGGATCGCGCTCGAGTTCTGTACATTCGCTCCTGCTTTGTCTGTTCCTCATTTTTCCAACTGTCCTTGTGTTTAACCATTGCCTTTTTGTGTTTAGGCTCACAGTAATGAAGTGTTGGTGTTTCCGGTTCAACCCAAGCCCCTAGTTAGGTAATAACCTTTTTATACTAATAAAAATTTTTATTGTTTTAACTCCAAAACCTTTAAAGTTGGGGCCATGTTCCAGTAAACAATGTGCCTGACCCTCCAGCTCAAATTTGATTCTTTAAAGCGATCACATTACAGATTCCTTTTTTTGCATCAACCAAAAGTGACCGATATTGACCGTAGAATTGAGATCTGAAAATTTCAGTTGATTGTACAATTATCTACAGGTGTCTGAGAAATTTCGATCTTTAAAGGGCATGTCCACCCCCAAAACTATAATCCCCCCCCCCACTACTGGCCCCATTATGTAGTGTAGTTTAATCCTTACCTCACATCCCAGCTCCATATGGTTCTCCTGTAGTCCCCCCCCAAAGTCCCAAAAACTGCCCACCAGGAGGATAGCAGAGTCCATATAGGACTCTGCCTCCTATCTGGCCTCCGGGAGATGTTTGGCATGCGTACTGCAGCTCTTCTCTCCCTCCCGTTTTGCAATCCCTCCCCCTACCATAAAACCCCTTGCCCATATAAAAGAATATGTTCCCCCAGCCCCAACCGCAAAAAAATAATTTTAAGAAAGTCATCAGAACTCTACTTACCTTCCCTCTCTCCACCGGCATTCTGAGAAGCCGGCAGCTGCGTCCATGATTGGCTGCCTCCCAGCCAATCACTGACGCGGCTGCTGGTCCCGCCCCCTGCTTGCAGTGTCTTGCAAGCAGAGGGCCGGGCGTCGGAGGAGAGAGGGAAGGTAAGTAAACATCTGGTCACTTTCTTAAATTTGTTTTATAGCGGTTGGGGCTGGGGAAAGCTATTCTATTATATGACAAAAGTTTATATTAAGGGTGGACATGCCCTTTAACTTTGTACAATTGAATTAAAAAGCATGTTATAAAAAATTTTATAAATTACATTAGTAAAAATCATAGTAAAGAATATTTATAAAATCATGTTAGAAAATATTTTTAAAGAACCTCATGTATAAAGGAATCAGATTTAAAAGAATTGCTTTTGTAAAAAATTGCAAATTGTGTGGTTTTGTTTTTGATTTTATTTCAATCAACAGTTGTATCTAACAAGTTATCGAAATAACAAAAATGTACCTATGTATGGCTAGCTTTAGCAATATTCTATTTTTGCCTTTTTATTTCTCTTTAAGGCTTTGTCTGGAGAGAGTGATTTCCTTTAAAGAGGTATTGGCAAGCTCTTTGGATTGCCTCCCAAAGCACTTACTTCACAGTATTCATCAGCGCTTTGCAAACAGTAACAACACATGTGGCTCCTGAAAGTCAGAAGCTCAATGCACACAAATGTAAATAGGATTTATGTTTTTGTCTAGTAAATTTACTTGTGTATGGTAAATAAGATACTGATTAGTGTAAATATATGTACAATAAACGTCACTCTATTTAAAGGTTGATTCTTGTGAGAATTTCTTATTAAAATTTTTAATCTATGGAAGTGGATAAAGTTTCCTTTTAAGCTTCTTTCACATGAATGAAATTAGTTGAGCACAATTTGCATTATAGCGAATAATGCATTGATGGCATTGGCCCTTTATCTCTGATGATTGTACCTGTCTTAGGGCTAGGCCATACTATTGCACCTTTTAACGTTTTTTTCCCGATCATTAAAATTGCGAGAATGCACCGAAAACGCACGTTTTCGGGTGCGATAGCGATGTTCCGCATTTAATGCAGTTGCATGCGGTTTTCTATATCTAATGAAAAAAAGCATGCACAAACGCAATGAAATCGCATGCGATTCCGTGTGCAATTGCTTTTCCGGCGCAGTGTGGCCGTGCCATTAAGCCTACTTTTACGCAGACCGTTTTGTGAGTGGTTCCAAATATTAAACGCTAGTGAATCACTGCATGTAGTCTTTTGCTGGCAGTGATCAATGGGGGATTGCTCAGAAAACTTACACTAATTTTCTTTTGGTTAATATGGAAATTTGTGGAACGCAAACATTCCTGCGATTTCCGATGCGTTTGTGTTTTGCGTGCACCATTTTTTACATTTTACACAAACGCATGTGTTTTTTATGTTAAATTACAAAAAACAACGCACAAATTGCACACGTAATCACGTGCGATTGTGTGCGCGATTTGTATATACAAAGGGACGATCGTTGTACACTGCACTTGTACAGCCTGATCCAGGGGACAAATATAAGAAAAAATCATTTGTTTTTTCCAATAGGAAGGGCTGTTACAAATGCAGCAATTGTAATGTTTGCAATTCGTTAATTACTGGTGAGGGATTCACACATCCTTTATACTGGACGTGTGTATAAGATATCTTCATACTTTAACTGTAATACAGAATTCTGCATATACATGTTAAAATGTCCATGCTCCCTTGTATATGTGGGTAAGATGCAAGGCCCCTTTAAGCGCAGATTTCAACGTCACCGCAGTGACATAAAACTGGCTCTGGCCAAACCTGAGTCTACCACATTGAAATATGAAGATCCACCGGTTGCTAGTCATTTCAGAACATTAAAGCACCAGGTTGCCGATCTGCGTGGGATGGTGATTGATCATATTCCCCCCCTATCACGTGGTGGTGATTGTGGGAATATCCTCCTACGCAGAGAGGCTTTCTGGATCTTTACACTAGATACGGTACAACCCAGAGGACTGAATATCAATCTGGGTCTAGCATGTTTCTTATCTAAGAGATGACATGCTATAACTACCAATTGTGTGTTTTCCTGTTTAAATACAATGTTACAGTTGTGCAGATTGTTATATTGTGTTGTCTTGGATGTATATAATTGAAATTGTGAGATTCACCACATGGTGGCAGTATAGGCACTGTCTCTAGCCTATTTAAGGGTTCTTCCCTATTTTAATCATTTGTATGTGTCTGATGAAGGTGCGGAGGCACCGAAACGTAATAAGGTGTTTCTTGATGTTCCAATAAACACCATTTGCATCAAGACTGGTGTGCACAGTGTTTCTACATTTTGTGTGCGCGATTTGGTGCATTGTCGTGGGGCCTCAGAGGCAACCTGATGTTTGGATGAAAGTAGGCCAACAAAGCTGGTGGACTTACCTTATACAGGCCATACATTAATCAAGTTACCTTCTGGTGTGCCCAACAACCACCTGGGCTGATAATTCAAGCCTGTCATTGCAAATAATGACTGGGAAATGTAAAAGGAAAGTAGTCAGGTAAAAGTCACTACAAAACATATTTGTAGTTCCAAGTCCAACATCAAACAGATGTAATGTTGAGTAAAACTGGAACAAGTACAGTCCAGCTGCACCCTGCTTCTGGCCAAAACAGAATGGTGCTGCAAATCTAAGTAAATTCCTTAGATATGTGGGGAACTTGAGTGGTCTAGACATTAAGTTTATAAATTTTATTTTACACATGCTAAATTTTGAATATTTCAGAATACTGAACTATTGTTACCATATACAACATTAAAAATGATACTGTCACTACTTCTTCTGTGCTGCTGTATGTGTTAAATATAGCTCCAGCAATGGAAATCAGTGAATGGCCATGATGTTAGCATCATAGCCAAGAAAGACTTCCAGAACCAAAAGCTGCAGAAGAGAAAGCAGAGCGACGGCGAGGGATTCTGCTGTGTAAGTATATGATAGAACAATTTTTGCTAAAGGTAAGTATAGTGAAATATGTGTATTGGGGGGGCTTTAAGTTGCTGTTAAATTGGTGGGGGTAGATATGCCCTTAAATCAGAAAAATACATCAAGACAAAAGCTTTGTTCTGTATAAAAAAAAAAAAAAAAAACATACCGTTTCCAATTGTCAATTTCACATTTATTTTAATAAGAACATATTAGAAAATCAAGTACAATATTTACAGGTTTTCTAGCACTCACTCCACAAACAAACTTTATTTCTTTTTAAGACTTAGCAGATTTGGTGCAGAAACTTTAACTTTGCCAGGCATGTTCCGTGATAAATCGGTGTCCTGTTCATCAAGAGAACTTTGTTAAGATATTTTAACCGATACAATATTTGCACCATTAAACACTATTGTAAACTTGGCAACTTACCTTAACACTGCGCAATAAATCCTTTTCTCTTGCTGTCGAGTCTTTGGAATGCATGAAGCTGTTTAATGCTGTTTTGGCAGCTGACAAAATATAAAGTTAGAAATGTTCTAGTGTTGAATTATGCAGGAACTTAAAAACAACCATCTGGGAAACTATGGGGTTTATTTAATAAAAGGTGCACATTTTGTCTGTGCTGTTAACATACAGTAACAAATCGGATGTTAAAGGGGAACTGTGGTCCAAAAATGACTTTAGGCAAATTGATAGGAATTGCTCCCGAGAATTTTTGCAATTTATTTCCATTGTTTATTTTGCATAGTTTATATTTACATTTTTGTGTGTGATATGGCAGCAGCATCACCAGGTCCCCTGTGCTTCCTGCTCTGAAACTGTCAGTCAATCTGTCCTGTGTCTCCTCCTCCCCTTTGCAGCCCCCCTGGTCCCTCCCACTCATGGACCCCATGGTCCCTGCAGTTGCAGGCCCCCCATGACCCATTATCTTACAGCCCCATGTGGCCCCACCCACCCACTCACGGGTGCCATGGGTTACTCAGACCACCCCCCCTCTACCTTCTCTGTCAGGACTTCACACAGTAGAGAGGAGGAGGGACATCCTGTCTCCCTCACACAATGAGGGAGTCTGAGGCTGTGCTCGCCATCGGCACTGTGCTGGAGAAGCCTCAGGAATGTCACAAGTCAGCCTTCCACCCATTAACTTTCTGGTCAGTCATAGGAAGAGAGGTGGTTGATGGCTTGTTTTAAAGGTAGGAAACTGGCCTTTCATTTAAACTTAACTTGTTTGGAGTCCACAGTTCCCCTATAAACATCTTTTCTGTAGCTGTCCAGTAAAAAGGTAACATCTAATGGGTTGCTGCAAATTCTTCGCACCTCTTAAGTCTGTATGTTAAAACTCAAGCCTATTTATGCTGATAGTCTGTAGGAAACTTGTAAGAAAATAAAATGGATTAAGAAAAGGTTAGACAAAATTTCAGCACACCAAAATAACTTTAGATTTTAGAGATTATCCTTCCACTAGTGATAAAATGCCATGGCTAATATACCCATGTTTAAAAACCTGTCAATACATTATTGTGGTTAAATAAATTTACACCATAATGTACAATCTAGCAGGGATATGCATTATTTTTAAGTTGTGCTCCTTACTGGTCGGAGGTCCCGCAATGCAGTAATCCCTTTTTTTATGGCCCAATTCACTTACATGTAAGTTTTGTAGTGCAAAACGTAATGTGTATTGCATTGGTTGTGCTGTGCCCAAAAATATTTGCGCCCAAAAACATTTGGACTTCATGCAGGCCCCATAAAATGTTTGTAAAACCCATGCCAATCCAATATTACATTGAGTAGCGTGAGTTGTATATTTCCTTAAACACATGTTAACTGCATCTTCCTGTATTATCTCTTATAGAATTCAAAAGAACAAACGTATTAAGACTGTAGCAAATGTGGATTAATCATTTTTTTCCTATTTGCCCTAAAGCAATTTGTACCATCTGAGGAAAGAGGAAGACAAAGGCCACCTTAAAGGATGGTAATTTGTTATTGTAACATACCTTTCCCTTTCTTTTGGGTTCCAGGAGTTAACTTCACCTTGTACCTGGAGAGGGAAAACCCTTGTAATGAATGTGGTATACAAATGGAAATGGGAAAAAGTGCTGCATAACTTTTTTTAGTGCTATATAAAAAAAAAAAATACAGTAAGCCAGTAATTATGGGGCTTGGCCAAAACAGAACCTGAGCAATACATTTTCTAAAAAAATAAACCTAAACTTATCACTTACAGCCTTAGTAGAATATTTAGAGTCATTTCTTTGAACATTCCCTAGTGTAGATCTTGGATAATGCACACAGATTGGTGTTAAATTATTTTCTTATTTGCTAAACCATAAATTTAATTGCGATAATCTGTATTTCGTAGAAGCAAGAGACTTAAATATAGAACATATATTATATCGGTTAAAATGTCAAGTACCTGGGGCAGGGAAGTAGGATTTACAATTCCTACCTCCCAATATTCTTTTATCGAGAAGCACCAGCAGAAAAAAACTGCTTCATGCACTTGTGGTTAAAAGGGAAGTCCACCCCCAAAACTATAATTTTTTATGTTATTAGCCATTCCATTGGATTCTAGCTTTAAATCAAGCCAACCCCCATTAAAATCTGTTCAGCCAATTTAAGGATACATACGTTTTAACAACATGCTTTTTGCAGACCAGGAGCATCTCAACTATAATCCAAGCTATCTGACATCACCTCAAGCCATGCCTTCATCCTCCCTTTGCGCCCCCCTCCTACCATCCGGATCCATCGTGGGTCCCCCTCCAACCTAGCATGAAATCCTTTTAGTGTATCACAGATGCCCCCTGCCCAGACCTAAACACCATAATATTTATTAAAAAAAAATAATCGTAACTATAATACAGCCCTTCATTCCCACAGTGCTTGCATGAAGTCAGCCGCATCTGTGCATCTGTGCCTATCCCTATGTCCGAGGCCGCTATATTCAGGGATGCAACTGATCGTCGAATAGAGGTTCTATTAAAGAACTCTTTTCAGCAGCAGCAGCACCCCACCTTTGCTGCAGCCTGGGTGGCCAAAGCAATGGAGGTCTGGGTGAATCAACTTTACCAGGAATGTCATGGAGACCCCAATAGGGTAGCCTAGCTGGATATCATTCAGGAACTGTCTGATGCGGTCATCTACCTAGGTGATGCTGCCCTGGAGTCGGGAAGGTTGATAGCTCGCTCTTCAGTAGCGACCATCAGTCAAGGCATACACTCTGGCTAAAGCCATGTCTGGCCGACCCATCCTTCAAAAAATCCCTGATAAACCTCCCTTTTTTGGTACAGAACTGGATAAAATAATAGCTCAGGCTAGAGGCGGCAAAAGTACCTTACTCCCACAAAATCGCCCTCATAGAGGATCACCTTTTAGGTGGCCGACCTCCTTTCACGCCTCCAGACCTCAACAGAATTCCCCTCAACCGCTCTGTCCTTTCGGCCTGCCCCTAGATTTTGGGCATTCTGGGCAAATAGACAGGGCTCAAACAGACCCTTCGACTCAAAATCCCGGCCAACCCGACTATCCCACCCCATCTCTGGTGGGAGACAGTCTATGTTTTTTGCACAAATCAATGTGCGCTTCCTTCCATGGATTCTTGGACCCTAAATGTGATTTCTCAAGGGTACAAGATGTCGCTTCTTTCCTTCCAGAGTGCACAAGGCACCCGAGCGTCGAAAATCCTTACTCAATTATCCACTTCCTGATGAAAACCCAGGTGATTGTTCCAGTTCCACAGGACAGGAGGTGTGCAGGTTCTTAATCCAATCTGTTCCTAGTCCCCAAGAAGGACGTCTCATTTCATCCAGTATTGGACTTGAAGGCTCTCAACGTTTATGTAAAAATGCAGCACTCAGATTCCATTATCTGGCTATAGAGCAGGGAGACTTAGCTTTTCTAGATATTCAGGACGCATATCTACACATTTCGATCTGACCAAAGGCCAAGGCACTTCCAATTCATGTCTCTTCCGTTCAGGCTAGCTACTGCCCCTCAAGTGTTTACCAAGGTATGTCAGGCAGCTTTTTTCCTCGCCTACAAGGAACTTTCTTTATGCCATACTTCTCAAAGTGTCCTCTTTCGAACTGGATTGGGATCAAGTGGCTGTGTGCTGCTGGGTTTTAACCCAGTTTGGATGGCTCCTCACCTGGAAGTAGTAGTCTCCCATTCCCAGTCGACACATGCAATTTCTAGGCATGATTTTCAACACGACCCTGCAAAAGATCTTCCTCCCTCAGGAAAAAGCAAAATCTCTGGGGACATTGGCGCTCCAAGCAATGAGGGTCCCAAAGATATCGGTACAACAAGCAATGCGACTGGTGGGCAAGATGGTCTCTTCAGCAGAGGCCATTCCCTATGGGATCTTCCATCTTCGTCCCCTTCAGATACATCTCTTGAGTTTGTAAGTCATTAGACACAATGATTCCTCTTCTGCTGCACATTCGGAACTCTCTTTCTTGGTGGACTCTAGAGACCAACCTGAGGGCAGGGCAATTGCTCTGCCTCCCTCCCTGTATGTTTCTGTCCACAGATGCAGATCTTCAGGGCTGGGGTGCAGAATTCAAGTTCAATCAGGCCCAAAGTCTGTGGTCCCCAGAGTCCAGCCTTTCCATCAATGTGTTGGAGCTCAGAACAATCTTCAGAGCTCTCTCCCATTGGACACCCCTGCTTTTGGGCTCTTCACCAGGAGGTCTTAGAGGAACTAGCTCTCAGGTGAAGAAGGCCAGAAATAGACAGTGGAAACCGGCACTTCTTATGCTGTTGGGACACATACTACGTGTCCTGCCTAGAGGGAGTTTCGCTATCGGCACTACGGTGCTACAGTTACTCATCCTCTGCAATAAAAAGTAGAGTACTGTGATACTTTTAATGGACTAAGGGCACGGCCACACTGCAACGCAGACGGAATTGCATGCGATTTCGGTGTATTTGCGCATGCATTTTTTCATTAGGTATAGGAAAACGCATGCGATTAAAATGCGGAACGCAAATCGTATTTTTAATGATCTGAAAAAACGCAAGCTCAATCACATGCGCAAACACTAGAAAAACGCGATAGTGTGGCCTAGCCCTAACAGTTTATATTCGTAGACAAGCTTTCGAGGGATCAACCCTCTTCCTCAGGTCACTGCAGTACTGATTGAAACAAAGGTTAACAGAAAGTAAAGGCTCGCACACACGCTCGACTTCCAAGTGAGGTCGGGGGTCGTGCCTCGCTCGGAAGCCGAGCGTGTGTGCGAGCCTTTACTTTCTGTTAACCTTTGTTTTAATCAGTACTGCAGTGACCTGAGGAAGAGGGAGATCCCTCGAAAGCTTGTCAACTAAAATAAACTGTAGAGTACTGTTCCATTAAAAGTATCACAGAACTCTACTTTTTACTACATATATTGGACTAATACGGCAAACAATCATTATTTCATCCTCTGCAAAGATCCCAAGAGCCTATTGCCACGGTCAGAGATTGATACACGCTGCCCGGGGGAATGGAGGAGCTCCTGCTGACAGCTCCCGACTGCATGTAAAGGTGGAGCGATGACGTATGGCGTATTCCACATCCTTGGGTTGCAGATTTAGGCTACAAGGCTGGATTTGGTGCCATACACATTATAGACTCTGGACTTTTTAGCACCCAAAGTGATTATATATATATTTTATATTATCTTATACTGTTATTATTATTGGTACCACTACCCCTTTATATTGAGTTTCCATTAGGGGTCTTATTTACGACACAGGTTTTAGGATTTTTTGTATTTTTAGATACACTTCTGTATTAGTACATTTTGAGCTGGCCAGCTCTGTGATATATATATTTTTAGCTATTTATTGTAATAAATATTTGTAGGTATATTATTTCCTGTTGGTTTTTGTTAATTTCCTTTCTGCCGTTCCAACATTCAGTGTGCTCTTTTTGGTTCTATTGCGGATTCCTTGGAAGGTGCCTTCTGGGGACACACCTTTCTTGGAGCTTTTTACCTGATTAAGAGACTCAGGTGCACCTGTTTTTGGGTGTTCGGCTATACTCACCATTTATTTAAAATATAGAACTTATAGGGAGGGGTGTAGTGATTGCTGCCATGAAGAAACCAAAATCACGGTAATTATGATCTGATTTTTATTTTCCTCAGTCACACGGAAGCATCCACTAATGGGATACACCAAGCTAACATTTAAGAAAGGGATGGAAACATATCTAATGCTTAAACATAATTCAATCTATTCATGCAGAACAGCCTGCAACACTTTTCCCCAAAATTTTACCTCCTGAGAGGCTAAAATGTCCAATTTGTAATGATTAACAAATGCTCAAGCCAAAGACCATCTGGCAGCCTTGCAGACATCTCTGTCTCCTATTTCTCCATGCATGGCCCAGGAAGATGCTAACGCTCTTGTGGAATGGGCTTTAAGACCTGAGGGAACCTCTTTGCCTTTCAGAGTGTAAGCTTTTGCTATCCAGGAGGCTACAATCCAGGAGCTTATTGTCCTTTTTGTAGGGGCCTGTCCCCTTCTAGACCCTTTAGGAAGCAGAAATAGTAGATCCGACCTTCTCCACTCTGTACGAGCAAAATAAATCGAGACTGCTCTCACCAAATCTAAGGAATGTAGAACTGATTCCTCTTCTGACTTGGGTTCAGGGAAGAATGCTGGGAAAGCTATTTCCATGTCCATATGGTAGTCAGACATAACTAAAGGTAAAATTAAAGAAGGGTCTCAGTCTAAACCTATTTTGAAAAATCTGGGGGATTAGCTGAGAGAGCACTCATTTCCCACACTCTGCAAGCTGACGTAACAGATACTAAAAAAAACAACTTGATATTATGAAACCAATCTGTAGCCTTTTCCAACGGCTCAAAGGGGGGTGCTGTAAGAGCTTTAAGGACCAACGGTAGATCCCACGCTGAGAGACTGTTGAATCTCTTTGGTCTTATTCTCATCATAGCTTGAAAGAACCACTTGACTAGTCATTTATTTGCAAATGAGATGCCCATTAAGGCTGAGATTGCCGAGATTTGTGACTTTAGAGTCCTGATTTATAGACTCTTCTTAAAGACAGAATATAGGAATTTCACCACATCTAACTCAGTGGGGTGTAACTGAGAAATCTACCCGAAAAAAGAAGTAGCGGGCAGAGGAGCTGTGCTGCTTCCTTTTCTGTAGGAAGACACTAGATTTTTATCACCTTGTTGGTGTGAAGACTGGATTCTTGTTCTGAAGATGTTACTACTAACAGTTTGTCCAGATAATGATACACACGGCAAGACTAATAGTTTGTCCAGATAATGATACACGGCAAGACTAATAGTTTGTCCAGATAATGATACACGGCAAGACTAATAGTTTGTCCAGATAATGATACACGGCAAGACCCTGTACTCCGAGATATACCACCAGAGCCACGACCACCTTTGTGAACACTCTTGGGTATTGTAAAAGTCTGAATTGCCAATCCTTTCCGTCCACCTGGAATCTCAGAAACCGAGCGCAGGGACTCCATCTTGAATTTTTGCTTGGCTACAAACTGATTTAAATTCCTCAAGTCCAGTACCTGCCTTAGGCTGGATACACACCAGCCGATATTTTCGTGTCGGAAAATTATAATTGATCACGCGGTTCCCTATGGGAACACTCGATCGATCGTTAGCATTTTCGGCTGCGGCCGAATTTGCCGCGACTGACTGACATTTGTCCCTGCCTAGCACTCGCTCATAGCGAGAGCTCGTTCTGGACAAATAGTCCCTCAGTGTGTACCCAGCCTTAGAAACAGCCTGGAATAAAATCCTATACTTCTCTGCAAAAAAGGAACAGGCTCTATTGCTGCCGATTCTAACAGTTGCTTCACATATAGGAAAATCCCCACTTGCCCTTTTCTTGCTTCTGAAATGCGAGTTGAAACAAAAAAGTTTTGTTCTGGGTATCTATGAAAATGAATGCGATACCCTACAGAAATTATCTTCAGGACCCACCAGTCCTGTATCGATCTGGCCCAGACATTTATGAAGTGTGATAGTCTCTCTGCCACTTGACTCTGGCCCATTGTACTTCTATTGTTGATTCCTTCTATTTTGAAAACTTGGTTTTGTGACAGAAAAAATATGCTTGCCTGGCTTTCAAGGTTGCTGACATCCAAAATCTAGCCCCTCTTGTTTTTCCTATCCTGTGGCAAAAAGAATACATTTCCCTCATGATACTTTTGTTATGATATTGTCTAACTTCTCACTAAACAACATCAAACCCCCAAACGGTAACTGGCAAAGATTTGCCTTCGAGGCAGTATCAGCTGATCAGGGCCTTAGCTACAAAGCCCTTCTAGATGCTACACTGAGAGCTGTTGCTCTGGAGGAAAGCCTCACCATATCTACAGATGCTTCTGCAAAGAAGTCGATACCTCTCTTTGAGGTTCGATCAATTAACATTAGAGTCTATTGCATGCTTCATATCCTGAGCCCACAGCTTCAGAGCTCTTGAGAATGACATGAGAGCTATAGATGGCCGCAGACATGTTCGAGTTGCCACAAACGCCTTCTTTACTCTTTTCTCCGTTGGATCCCTAAATACAGAGATGTCTTCTACCGGTAGGATGCTCCTACGAGCCAGTCGATCAACTGCTGCATCAACTTTCGGCAGAATCTCCCACATCTTCAAATTGGCCTCTGTGTATGGGTATTTTTTAGCAAATTTCCCAGTTGTTACCACTTTCTTTTGTTTTTTCCACTCATTCACAATAATCTCTGATGGGAAAGTCATAGACTTTTTTTATTGAAGGAAAAAGCTTATCTGCTACAGAAACTTTTGGTTCCTCTGCAGTCAGGGACAGCGAATGTCTAATTGCTTTGATTAAAGTATCTATCATCACAGCATCAAACCCGGAGTCAGCTTACAGATCTTCGTCCTCTTCCTCAGATAGGAAATAGTTACTCTTCTGAATCCGACGACACCTCTCCTTCAGATAACTCTAAACCTGATTGTAAAGCAGAATGTTAGAATCTTGCACTGTTTGAGTCACAGCATGTTTTAATACTGACACTAGCGAATCCAGTTGTAAGTTTGCACTGACAGTTAAGGGACCTGGTGCCTTCTCTGTCTCTCCTGCTTCTTCTGAAGATTTCTTTACTTTTTCCACAACTGAGAGGCTGAAAAAGACATAAATATTGTGCTTTAAAAAGGTCCTGCCATCTCTGGAAAAAAGTGAAAATATTCCAGGCTTCAGATTACTTAGATCCCATGGGGTGTCCTGTACTCCCATTCCCTGAAGCCATAACCAGAGAAAAAAAGGAGGAACAGAGAATGAGAAGCCAGGGACCAAATGTCAAAAAAACGGAAAAGAAATTCACTTGCCAGGTCCAGACCTGTAGAACACCAAATTTCCTGACGGACCGGGGATGTTATAACGAGTAGCGTATAACCTGAAGAAGACGTAGACCTGGAAAATGGCTCCTTTTAAAATACCAAATTCGTGAACCCCCGGTGCATATGATGACGTCAGTGAAGTGACGCCGCCAGGAGAATCCAATAACATCACAGACGCGACAAACCGGCGCCGAAAACAAAATTGGCCATGCGGAGACAACTTTATCCTACTCCTTAAAGGATATGTACACCCTAAAAAAAACATTAGTTTAGTAGCAAGCTAGTTTAGTGTGTGGTCAAAACTTAAGTTGGCTAAAACATTTTTCTTCTTTCCCCCCTAGAGCTTACCTTTATTGCTTCAAACTTGCTGACTTGCTCCTTCTGGATAATGGCACCTGCAGCTCCGCCCCGATGAGATCTCCTGCCTCATCTTGCTTCCTTGGCCTCTAAATGTATGTTCCTGTTGCACCATGCGTGTGACGTCAATGTGCACGCGTTGGTGCGACCGTTCAACCTCATTGCACCGCGATGTGTTTGGTCACGGTACGATGGTGCGCACCGATGCCATGTTGTGGCAACTGGAACATACATTTGGAGGCCAAGGAAGCAGGATGAGCAATAAAGGAAAGCTCTGGGGGGAGGATGGAAGAAAAATGTTTTAGCCAACTTAAGTTTTAAAGACACAGCTTGCCACTTAACTAAATGTTTTTATTTAAAGTGTACATATCCTTTAAAAAGGGATACCGAAGGGTCCGACGCCCGGACTAACATCTCCACAGGCAGACCCTTGAAGGCACATCATGGGGGTCATCAGGGCAGAGACTCCCCTGGTATATCTGTTGTATTCAGTTAGATCAACTGGACCTGAAGTTTAGTTCTTGAAGACGTTTCACTAGTCATCCGACTGGCTTTCTCAATTCAGAATGATTTGTACAAGAATCTGTGGCAATTATGTACCAGTCAGATGACTAGCGAAACGTCTTCAAGAAATAAACTTTAACTTAATTGTCCAGTGGCAGGTAAGCCCGGCAGACAGGAAAAAAAGACGTGGGAGGAAGTAGGAGAGAGGCTTAAATATCCTGTCCATGTAGGGGGAGGAAATTAACCCATTAGTAGATGCTGCCATGTGACTGGGGAAAACTTTTTTTTCTGCTGGCCATTTCTTCTATTCAAAGATCTCCTGAGTTGGCGGCTCTGGTTGTCAGTCCAGACTGTTTAATTCCACCCTTATTGATGAGGGAGACCCTGCGTGTCCTGGGTCCCCGACTAGGCTAAAGGAGAAAAGGGAATTTTGTACTCCCTGTAAAATACCTTTCTCCGAAGCCATCATTGGAGGGGGGACCTAAGCACGGCTCTCCTAGTTTGGCTTCTTGCGTGTTCTTGTTTATGTGTGTTTTTATTCCAACTCCTTTCCCTTCCTCTTTGGAACAAAACTGAGGGAGGCTTCTGGTACACAGAATATGAGGTAGGAGGAAGGAGCACCGGAGCTTCTTTTTTAACCTCTAGGTGTCCACTCCTGCAGGTGGCTCAACCCCTGCGTGTCCTGGGTCCCCCTGACTGTTTCAGAGAAAGGTATTTTACAGTGAGTACACTGTATATAACCTATTAAAATAAACCTTAATTTTTGCTGCTCCATTAATTTATTTAGCAAGGTTATGATGCTTTGTTGGGCAACAATGACCTTGTTTTGTCTCTCTCTCATTCTCCCCACTCAAACAACTATCTTACATCTTTATGTACCTGAAATGGCAAGTTCACCCCCCACTAATTTTTGAGTAAAAGGTTCCAAATCCCTACCTTTACTCCATACGCACTTCCTTTCTGCAGAATGATAAACTATACACTGCATACGTCCTATGTACAGCTTAAGGGAGGGTAGTTATTTTACCTTAATTTCCCCTTTTAGGAAGGCCATACAATGAACAATATCATTCAAATGGATAATGTGTGTAGGATCATATGATAAATTAGTCCAATTTTTTCCAATCTGACATGAAGAAAATGTTTTTCAGATGAAAATTAACCATACAACTTGGGTGCCCAACCTACCCCCAGGCACTTACCAGGTCTCGTGCTAAGCTCCACCCTAAAATACCCAGACTCCAAACTCCAGCCCCCACCCACTTGTGGGTCCAATGGGCCACAATTCTTCATGAAAAAGTTGCATGCGGCCTGTGGGTTGGGCACCCCTGCTAAACAATTTTAATATCATATCATCTGTAACATTCTATGTATGCCTAACTTTACCTGAAATAAGTCTCGGACACTTTATCTCTAGACACTGTGATTTTACATGCACAAAATATTTTTCTTTGTTTACTGAACAACAATTTTTTTACATCAAAACTCTGACAATTTTTCTGCTACAAATGCTGCAAAGTGAACAAACAATATAATCCCTAATCAACATACTTGAAACTGGTCATGGAGGAGTAGGGAGCACAGGCTGGTATGGAGAAAAGGAGCACGTCCTCTTGGTGGGGCTGTCCAGTAAGAGAATCCAGCAGGTTTTCTGCTTCCTGTGAGGTAAGTTAAAACCTTCTAAATTACGGTGCCATGCAACCAAACCACCTACTTTTCATAAACTCAACCCTTAAAGCAGGGAACGCCGCCCTATGGTCCACCATATGTTTAAAGAGCATGTTCACCCATAAAACAAATAACTGGTCATGGGTTAGTTACAGGCCCTCAACCCCAACTAATATATTTTGCAATTTATTACATACATTACTAACCAGATATTTAAGGATAACTACTGTCCCCATTCTGGCAGAGTAAGCTGGCCCCTCCCTCCATGCAGTCAATCAAGCTGTGACTGCTGACATCACAACCAATGATTGACTGCTGTTTCACCTGCTGCTTCCACTGCACATGCTCAAGCTTATATAAAGCTCTTTGAGCAGAGAGAGGAGGCAAATACCTTTGCCAGGAAAGGAATAGGACTTATCATTAAATATCTGGTTACAAATGCATGTAATAAAATGGGAAAAATTGCAGTTGGGGTTGTTAGTAATCCCAACATGAACAGCATAGAGCAGCCAAAGAATACTGGGAGTTGTAGTTCTGAAACATGGAGGAATGAAAAATAAAAAGGACATTATAACCTAGATCTTTTACAAACACAGCCATTATCGGCTCCCCAGTGTAATTGTGATTTTATATTCAGAAAGCATCTCACCTTGCATTGCCTTTTGGAGTTTAATGATTATGGGACTTAAATGCCATTACATTGGTTAACTTTTGACTATATTCAGGAGTGCTGCACCTCTCTGTGAATCGCCCTGTTAATGTGCACTACCCTTTACACTATTAAATCATCCTTCACAAAAAGAAGTCACAATATTAATAAATAAAGGAGAAATTAAGCTTTGTTTCATGTTAATACTAAAACACAGCCCCAACCCACAAACAGTATAATAAAACTATAAAGTGAGTACATATTTGTAAAATTATCCTTTTCTACAATCCTTTTTTTGAATTGCATAATCCAAATGAGACGTTACGTGCTTTGTAAAGAGGGAAAATAATATTTTTTTCCCTTGAATCCATACCCCTCTTTATACAAGACAATACCATGCTGGCTCTGGTTGTTGCTGCCTGGCACTGCTTGCTACCTGTTAGTTTGTTATCCACCAAACTCCAAGATCCTTTTCCAACAGGGATTCACTTAACACAGAGCCATTTATATTATAATTGGCACAAGGATTTTTAGGCCTTACATTGATCAAGGCCTAAAGTGGCAGAATATCTGCCACTTAGCAGCCCAATATGGCAATCTATCTAGATCCGCCAGCAACAATTGTACATCCTCTGTAGCTTTAATGGTCAACAAAGTATAGACAGATGTTTTTTTACCTCTGTTCCTTGCAGATCTCGGTCTTGCTCCTCCTCCAAAATACAGAAAAATGGGTTCAGTAAGGTAAAAACAGTACAAGTACAACATTTGCTACAGATCTACCTCCTTAACACTACAGGCTATGGACAGACATGTATGTCTATAAAATGTAAGATACATTTTTACATGTGAATTTCTAACCTAAAGGAAGGGTCATTCAATTCCCTGTGGTACACATAAACCGCAATGGTATTGTCCAGGCGATTGCACAATAACGATTACAAAATTATGATTGTAATTGTAGGAACGTGGTTGTAATTTTAAGGCCACGGCAGTAAATTTACAATTCCACTTAAAAATTCTGATTTTTAAAGGCACGGTATCACTATTTATATATATAAATAAGTATGGCCCCTAGAAACAAGCCCTGCGTTCTTATATTACGGTATGTATTACCTATGTATGGAATATGTATGACTTTGTATAATATGTATTACCCTGTATGTAATGTATGTTATTGTATATGTATATATATATAAAATGTTATTGTAAAGCGCCACGGAAGATGTTGGTGCTATATAAATCAATAATTAGATAACATTGAAATCATGAATGTTAGGAAGACTGCAACAAACAGTCTCTTATACTTTACTAGTAATCAAGGGAGCCAACAACAACTAATAAAAAAATTTCCATCTGGACCGGTCAACACTAATACCAGTAGTTAGTTGGCATCAGAATCTGTCTGTGCGTGGACAATATCCACCAATGCCATTGGATTTTGCTTGATATTGGCAAAGTGTATGGCCACCTTAAGAAGCAATATGACAGATTTTTCTCTTTACTAATAGTGGTCATAGACGCAACAATATGGTCATATGATCTGGGAAATATTTTTCAAACTGTCCAATAGTAAAAAAAAAAAAAAGTATGATCGCTTATACACAGATTTTACATCCACAATTGCTGCGTGTATGGCCACTATATGGCCACTTTTCTCACCTTATCCTCTGGTTGTTCCTCTAAAGTCAGATCTTGTAAATCCGGTGTAACAAACACATCAACGGCACCTTCCTTCTTTATAGGCCCCCGGCTTCCTCCTTTTCCTTTTTGAGGTTGCTTCTTCACAGGTTCCTCCTTTGTTTTTCCTTTTTTACCCTTCTTTCCTTTGTCCTCCTTATTTGATCCGACAGACTGAAAACATTACAAGGTTGATTTCAACTGTACAGTTAAGGAATGTGTATATACATGGTGAGGGAGTGGTGCCCTCATTTTAGAATCATTATAAAAAATTTAAAAAAAGATCCTGACACCCTAACAACTATTATAGTACAACACCCAGCATTCCATACCATCAATGGAGAAACAGATTGTGTTGGTATTTATAGGCAACAAGAACTGACCGTTACAACACTATTGGCAATTGTAAAAATAACTGCAGTTCATAGCTGTGGCAGATGCAATAAGATTTGCAAAAGTTTGCCTGTGCCATTTATTTGCAACAACCAATCAGTGTTCGCTTTTGAGTGGGTTACTGCAGTGCACCAGAAATAACAGACATATTTCACTCTGTCACAAGTACTAATGCTGGCCCATACATTAGGAAACTTATTTGCTTTCCTACTTACTATTGAAATTCACATACCCGTGATGCTTGGACAACCACCTGGACCAATCATTTTGTGACAGACATGTCACAGGAATGTTGGGAGATAAGCCACCTGTGTTTTTAGATCAGTGGCATCGCTATGTTAAAACATTCAGGGCACGTGCCCCGGATCTTTGGCAAAGTGCCCCGAATGTTTTAACACAAGCTACATAATGTAAGTTCCCCCGAATCTCCCTTTCCCAGTAGTACAACGTGGCTGCACAATGACATCACGGTGTGCTTGTGCATGTCGGCATGAGGATGTCATAGAGCAGCCGTGTTGCCCTACTGGGAAAACACTACTCCTGTGCTACCTCCAAAGCATGGTTTTGTATTCTCTCGACCAGCTGCTCCTCTGCACATTGGTCAGTTAGGCAGGGGGGCGAAGAGCCATTTGTAAACTCAAATTTTCCAGGTGACGTCAATTTTATTTCATGGAGTCATGTAATGAATAGGTTATTTCTGCTGGGAGATGAAACAAATACCAATTATGGCACGGTATAGGTTAATGCCATGAGGTTGATAACTGGAGTTATGTAAAGAATGGGTTAATGCTATGGGGTTGTTAATTGGAGCTATGTAATAGATTTAATAAAGTTAATTCTAAGGGATGCTAAATGGAATGATGTAAAGAATGGGTTAATTCTGCTAGGAGATGATAGAAGTTAGGGTACCAAATGGATTAATGCTATGGGTTGCTAACAGAAGTTAAGTAATGAATGGGTTAATTCTATGAGTTTCTAAATGGAATTATGTAAAGAATGGGTTAATTCTGCTGGGAGACTATGGAAATACCAGGTAGGGTACTGAGTGGGTTAATGCTATGGGTTGCTATCTGGATTTATGTAATGAATAGGTTAATGCTACGGTATGTAGAGCCTTTCTGCCCTAGTGAGTTCACATTACCAAATGCAACCACTGGATGCCCTGTTATAGTGAGTGGATTGCACTGCACATAGGGTAGGTAGGTTTGCTACCAGTATATGATGAAACTGGTAATCTGCTACCAGTGTGTGAGGAAATGACCAGTGTTCTGCCAGTATGTAATAAAAATGCCAATTTGCTACCAGTATATATTAAAAATGGCCAGTTTGCTACCAGTATATAATAAAATTGCTGCTTTGCTGCCAGTATATACTGAAATTGCCAGTTTGCTACCAGTATATACTGAAATTGCCAGTTTGCTAGATTATATAATGAAATTCCCATTTGCTACCAATATATAATGAAATTGTTAGTTTTCTACCAGTATGTAATAAAATTCCCAGTTTGCTACCAGTATATAATGAAAATGCCAGTTTACCAGTATACAATGAAAATGAGCTTGTTTGTTGAATCCTGTTACTTCTATCACTTCCCCCCCCCCCCCCCCATTTCCCTTGTAGTATGGGTTTATCTGAGTGAGCAGCAACAATTCCCTAACCCACCAAAATTAAGAGGATTTTAAAGTGTACAGCTTTTGTTTACACAGAGCTATGCAATTTTGTCCAATAGCTCCTTCAAGCATCCAGATAAGCCCAGTATAAGCCGAGGGGAGACTTTCAGGATGATTTTAAAGGTAAAATTTATCAGCTTATACTTGAGTATCTACAGTATACCAGTATATTGAAAATGCCAGAATTTTATTTATCACTGAAACATGCGTACTACATGTTTCACAAGCTTGAGAAAGGACTCCAGTCCGAAACATGTAGCACGCATGTTTCAGTGTTAAATAAAATTCTTGTTTTACACAGCTACAGTCCTGTGTTATTGCTACTACACTTTACTATTTGTTTGTGCCCCTGATATTCTTGGACCCTAGAGACACCCCTGTTTTAGATATTACATATACTCATGATCAAATGTTTAATCAATCCAATATCTAAAAGTGCATGGCCAGCAAAACAGTCTGAATTAATACGCGAATCCCTAGCATTCTACATAGTTATTCCTCATAGTTGTATGATTGTGAAGGTTCTCATTCATCCAGGTAATGGTATATCTGTTGTATTCAATTAGATCAACTAGACTTGAAGTTTAGTTCTTGAAGACGTTTCGCTAGTCATCCGACTGGCTTTCTCAATTCAGAATGACTTGTACAAGAATCTATGGCAATTATGTATCCTGGAAAATCCCAATAAGCATATCACAGCCAGGTGTTAAACAGGTAGAAAAACAGGCGCTTAATACCTTTAAGGGCATAGCACCCAGCCACTGGTTCAGATATGTGGATGACACCTGGGTTAAAATCCACCAGAAGGAAGTACAAGCTTTCACAGAACACATTAATGCGGTAGACCAAAATATCAAATTTGCAAGGGAAGAGGTACAAAACAACAAACTGGCTTTCTTGGACTGCTTGGTAGAAGTTAAGGAAAATGGTAAAGAGGTTTACAGAAAACCAACACACACAGATCAGTATTTGATGTTTGACTCCCACCACCCTTTAGATCCCAGAACCCTGCAACACAGAGCTGAGAACATCCCCACTTGTACAGAGGTGAAGGCTAAAGAAATGAAATCTCAGAGGAGCCCTTAAAACTTGTGGATATCCAGACTGGGCCTTTGTCAAAAGAAGTAGAAGGAAAGAAAATAACACGAATACCAACAGTGAAGGGGAAAAGCAAGACAGGAGAAAGAACATGGTCATCCCATATATAGCAGGGGTGTCAGAGAAATGAAGAATTAAGAATTTTCAAAAAACACCGTATCCCTGTCTGCTTTAAACCGAACAACACACTAAGGCAGCAATTGGTACATCCGAAAGACCCAATACCGAAACACAAGAAAAGCGACATCATATATGCAGTGCAGTGAAGAATGCTCTGATTTGTATGTGGGGGAGACCAAACAGCAACTGCATCAACGTATGGCCCAGCACAGAAGAGCCAATTCCTCAGGTCAGGACTCAGCCGTGTACCTGCATCTTAAGGATAAAGGACATAACTTTGAAGATTGTAATGTTAACATATTGGCAAAGGAACGTGACTGGTTTAAGAGAGGTGTTAAGGAGGCCATTTGTGTGAAAATAAAGAAACCAAGCCTAAATAGAGGTGAGATGCTGTTTTGACACCTTACTCTGGGCGTTCCTATAACACAAAATAATAGAAAAAATCCTCTGCACTCGTACCAAGTGTGGGTGCTCACTCCTCAAAAAAATCCAACCCTTGATGGATAAATCATACGAGAATAACGAAGAAGCAAGGGTGGCACTCCAAACCGTAACTTTATTTAATACAGACCAAACAACATCTCACAACGTTTCGGGGGATACGTGCCCCCTTCCTCAGGTGATGTTCAACCAACAGTGTTACACATCTAAATAGGCGAACCAATACTAAGGAATCACAAATAGGTATGGGTGGCACTCCAAATTGTAAATTTTATTTAATACAGACCACACATCTCACAACGTTTCGGGGGGTACATGCCCCCTTCCTCAGTTGATGTTCAACCAACAGTGTTACACATCTAAATAGGCGAACCAATACTAAGGACCGCCTTCTGGGGCTGGTTCTCTTGTCTGATTGGTTCAGTCAAAAAAAGTGTCATAGTGCATATAATAAGTGTACATAAAACATTAAAATATACTCTTATGTCAATATCGACAATATTACAATATTATAAAAATACCTAGCTATCTCCATCGTAAAATACATAGAAGCAATAAAACGATAGTTAAACTGTAGAAAATCAGATATCTACATAAAGTCATAGGTGTGTCGAATGTGTAACAAGTGTATATTCCATTCACATAGAACCTCCATATTGATCAAAAGTCAGTGCTAAATTAAAATATCATCAAGATAGTAGTCAGAAAAAGAATAAAAGCTGGCCTGTGTAGAAGAGTTCTTAAAAGAATCCACAAGATGGCGCCACCACGTGTAGAAGTGTGTGAAGGAAATACAGAAGCTGTTGAATAAGGCAAAGAAAGTGCATAGTTACAATTAGAAAATAAAAAATATGAAACCCCAGTTAGCAAACATTTCTGGGATAAAAAACATAAGACATCCCAGCTACGATGGCTAGTCCTAGAAACAGTAGAAAAGGACTTAAGAGGAGGAAATTTGAATAGCAAAATATTGCAGAGAGAATTATTCTGGATTGACAAATTAGAAACACTTGCCCCTAATGGTATGAATGAGGAATTCAACTGGTTATGTTTTCTTTAAGGAGTTATTTTAAATTCATTTTATGATCATGCATACTGTATATTGTTTTCTATACTGTGTTATTTAACTAGTCCTATGGCCTTAGAGCCTTTTATCATTATGTTCACAAGAGTATTTTATTTCACTATATTATTGTTATATGTGTTTCTGATAATCTAATTGTAACTATGCACTTCTTTGCCTTATTCAACAGCTTCTAATTCCTTCACACACTTCTACACGTGGTGGCGCCATCTTGTGGATTCTTTTAAGAACTCTTCTACACAGGCCAGCTTTTTATTCTTTTTGACTACTATCTTGATGATATTTTAATTTAGCACTGACTTTTGATCAATATGGAAGGTTCTATGTGAATGGAATATACACTTGTTACACATTCGACACACCTATGCACTTTATGTAGATATCTGATTTTCACAGTTTAACTATCGTTTTTATTGCTTCTATGTATTTTACTATGGAGATAGCTAGGTATTTTTATATATTGTAATATTGTCGATATGACATAAGAGTAATTTTAATGTTTTATGTACACTTATTATATGCACTATGACACTTTTTTGACTGAACCAATCAGACAAGAGAACCAGCCCCAGAAGGCGGTCCTTAGTATTGGTTCGCCTATTTAGATGTGTACACTGTTGGTTGAACTCACCTGAGGAAGGGGGCACGTATCCCCCGAAACGTTGTGAGATGTTGTTTGGTCTGTATTAAATAAAGTTACGGTTTGGAGTGCCACCCTTGCTTCTTCGTTATTCTCGCGTTCCTATAACACCTTTTAGCCACCATGCAATCACGCCCCTTAACACCTGGCTGTGATATGCTAATTGGGATTTGCCAGGGCACATAATTGCCACAGATTCTTGTACAAGTCATTCTGAATTGAGAAAGCCAGTCGGATGACTAGTGAAACGTCTTCAAGAATTAAACTTCAAGTCCAGTTGATCTTATTGAATAAAACAGATATTCCTCATAGTTATTTCTCTGGGTACACACATTAGTGATAAATGGGTAATCCCGTTGATACCGATGGGATTGTCCTTTATAGCTAATGTGTGTACATCTGTAACTAGAGTTTCCCATGCCAATGAATGGTTGGAATCAGAACCGCTCATTATGAATGAAAAATTTCCCTGAGTCGTGGTCACCCCCCTGAACTAAGTATAGGGAGTCGGCCGCGATAGTAAGGGTGTATGGCAGTCACGAACAACCTTCTTTTACTTTATATAGAAGTAAGGCTCCTGACTGTCTGTATCCTCTTCCTTCAAATATGACAGACAGAATCTTACAGATTTGCAGGGAGATTCAATAAAAGTTCTTATTGTTAAAAACGGTGCTAATTTTACCCCAACCAATCAGATATTGCTTTGCATTGAAAGCATTGGGGCAAAATTAGCACCATTTTTAATGATAAGAACTTTTATTGAATAACCCTGCTGGTCTTTCATCTTTGAAAGATTGATACATTGTTTACCCAGCATAATTCTGGCTATACACAGGCCTAATATTATGTAAATTCAACGTTAATTCATCAAATACATCTAATATTGGGTTGTCTAGATGTACTTTGATGATGTTTTCTGGTCTGGACCATTCATTTGTGTTCAAAATTACAATATAATGATGTCAATCTCTAAATGATCAGGCAGTTGTCAGAAAGTTGCGGGAACAGTGTCAAGGAAGTCAACTAATGTATGGCCTGCATTGCATCTGAACAGAAACCATCATCTGCTACTTATTAGCAATCAACATGTTTAATATTTTACATAATCCAATTTGAAAACATCATGCAAAAATATTATAGGATACAGTGGTATGACTGCTGTAAGACAACATTCATCATTAGCTCCCTAAAAACTGTGGGCAGTGTTCCCTCTAAGCTGCGCACTTGTGCATGCTCACAAAAATCTGCAGGCCTGAGCACACAGGTTACCACACGCAAAAATCAGCTGGAACACAATTTTATTTTGTTTGCGCACAGAAAATATATATCCGCACACAGAACAGATTTTAAAATTAGAGGGAACATTAAAGGGGAACTGTGGTCTCCATATGAGTTTAAATGAAAGGCCAGTTTCCTACCTTTAAAACGAGCCACCAACCACCTCTCTACGTGCTCCACAGCCCAAGATATAAAGAAATTACTGACCAGAAAGTTAATGGGTGGGAGGCTGACATGTGACATTCCTAAGGCTGGTACTCCACCATGCTGCCGGGGTGCGCACAGCCTCAGACTTCAGAGTGTGAGGGAGGCAGGAAGTCCCTCCCCCTCCCTGCTGTGTGAAGATCCCCACAGAGAAGGTAAGTAAATCTACAGCCCTGCCCTCCCACTATGTGAAATCAGCCTTTTCAGGCAGAGTTCTCATTCTGTTCACACTCTGTTCTCACTTTGCATGAAAAGGCTGTTTTCACACAGTTTTCTGTAGGGGGGGGGGGGTTCTGAGTAGCACACGGCACCTGCGAGTGGGCAGGGCTAGGGCACCAGCGAGTGGTGCAGGGATAATACACCCACGAGTTGGCGGAGCCACATGGGGTTGTACGGGAAGGAGCCAAGGGGGGCCTGCAAATGGAGGGGCCATGGGGTCCTTGAGTGGGAGGGACCAGGGGGGCTTTCAAAAGGAGGGGGGCTGCAAGGGGAGGAGGAGACACAGGGCAGATTGACTGTCATCCACTGACATGGTTTCTAAGTAATAAGTGCAGGGGACCTGGTGATGCTGCTGTCATATCACACACAAAAATAAAAATATCTTCAAAACTATGCAAAATAAACAATGAAAGTAAATTGCAAAATTTCTCAGGAGAGCAATTCCTATCAATTTACCTAAAGTTATTTTTGGACCACAGTTCCCCTTTAGCAAATGGGTCATTAAGTGAGGTGCAGTGGAAATACACATCTAATACTATGAACTGCAATAAAATGTTTCAGATTTCAAACTACAAACTATAAAGCACAACATAGGATCATTCATACATACAGGTTTGTACCAAGGGAGGAACATTTATTGCACACAGCAGCTCTCTTATTTCAATTACAAGGATAAGGGCTACAGAGAGTTTTCATACTTGCACCTACCACCTGCTATGTCTAGTTTGGAGTCATAGCCGTTACTTGCCTACACAGGGTAACTATAATACCTATGGTTACATTTCTTTTACTATGTATTCACATAGACACAGCAAAAGCTCATTCAGTCTTACCCCCAGGAGCTGCATAATCAGGTCTCGATCTTCTTCATCCTGGTCCTTGTATTTTTCTTTCATTTTCTTCAATTTACTCTGTCCATAAAAAAAAAAAAAAAAAGTCAAATTTTTTTTCCTGTGTAAATTTCTTTTGACACCAAAAAATTAAAATGTGGGATAAAATGGTATCTTAATGGGGAACCAAGAGCTGTTAAGGGACTTTACCCCTCCATTAATAACACCATATAACTAAATTTAGATGATTACATGTCTTATGGGATCTGATGATAGAACAGCCCATGCAGGATGCAGTATAATAAAAAAATCATTACCTTTTGGCCTCTCTTTAAAGGCTGACTGCTTGGGCCGGCTTGTGATGCATTGTGTAAATTTGGCATTTCTGTTTTATCATCTTTCTCCAGATGTTCCATTGAGTTATCTTCAACCGTATCATTTGTTTTTTTCTTTTTTTTCAATTCCCTAAAAAATATTTACACAAAAAATAATTACACAAAAATCTACTATATCTTTAAGACATAACTTAAACCAAAAAAAAAACTATGGTCCGTTCTTACCGTTTTTCTTTTGCAGACATATGTTTATGGCCAGCAGACTTGTCATTCTGAAAAATAGTTGAAAAATGTAAAAAAAAAAAAAACAGTTGTGGTCTTACCTCTCATTCTTCAATAAAACCTTCAGGAGCCGAGAACGAAGGGAAGGAACTTACTGGTCTCTCGCTCTTCTGCTGATTTATCTGACAGGTCCCTTTCCGAGGACGTAGCGGAGGAGCAAACTAAGGTTTTATTGAAGAACGGGAGGCGAGACAAAGCTCCTTTACCTCCCGTTCTCAATAAAACTGAATAGAAAAAAGGGGGTTTTACCAGTGGAGATATTAATGTGATCCAAAATAATTTATCAGGCTTACCTGCACTGCTGCATCTGTTGGCTCGAATGGTTTTATTTTACTCTGTGGTCTGTGGAAAAGCAATAGAAAAAATAAACTATATGTTCTCCTCTAAAACTGGGAATAGACTAAAAGATGGAAGTCTCCAGCAGAAAAGCATATTATCTTTCCATTTACTTGTCATATTATAAATGTATTCCTAAAACTCTTTCTTTTGTGGCCAAGCTTTTAAAAGAGGGATACACAGGGGGCAATAATCGAGCCTCATCTATTACTGGTATGATCATTTGGCCTCACTGTCCAGGGACTGGAAGATTACCTGCAAAACCAATCTCTTGTAAAAGATCAGACTTGCTCTGACCGTCAGGCAGAATTATTGCATGGAAAACGGCTAATCCCCACCAACTGGCTACAAATCATTAATACCATCTGGCTGCCTGGATACATATTTTAGAAAAAGATAAAAAGTTGTTTCACAAATCCTAAAATAAGTTCAGACTTTCTATAACCGAACATAGGTCACAGTTACCAAGGCGTAACTAATTACAGAAGACAGGATCCATGGTCAAGAACTTTGGCTCAATGACATCATCATGTAAGGATTTTTTTCACAAAGCTTGAACATCATCTTAGAGTCCATAATAGAAATTTGCTTTGTCATTTGTGTCTCAGTCTGAAAAGCTTTGTGTACCACCACTATGGAGAATACAGGACAGGGTATTTTGTTAAATTTCTTTTACATTATTTTGCAATAGAAACCAAACCTTATCCAGAGTACCTAAATAAGTATACTTCCATACACATTATCATTTACACTAATTTATACTGTCCATGAAATTTATTGAATAGAAAATGGTGAACAGCTACAAATGAGCTAGATAATAGAGTAAGAAAATCAACTAAGCCTAGATACACCTGTAAAAAATCCGTAAAATAGTTTAGGGGCAAGTTCTCCACTTACTTCCACACCTCACCGCCCTAGTTCCTTAGCACATAGGATTAAACAGTTACTGTCTCTCCTTTTCCCTGGGTAAAGCACACTCACCATGCATGTACCAGTGGAGGCAGGTTTTGTAAAGTGAGCATTGTTACTTACTAATATATTTCTCTTTCCCAGTTCTTATATACATTTGGCATGAAATATGGTCCATTACCTTTTAGCCTGTAAATGGGACAGATCAATAGTAGTGTCAGGGTAGGCCACTTCTGCAGTTTCCATCTCCTCTTTAACTATGGGATCTTCTGCAGAGTGGCTGCTGTCCTGGTCACTGTCTTGGTCTGAAAGTGTCTTGTGCTCCAGTTCAACAAGACCATTATGACCAGCACTGACTCCATTATTTTCTTCTGAGTTGTCAATTTTGGTGTCCAGAGTATCCACCTTCTCCTCATCTTCACTGCTATCACTGTCATCATCTGGGTCATCTGAAGACAAAGTATTTGATACATGTGCTTTATAATGGACAAGCTCGCAAGTATAAAAAAATGGACTCTTTAAATGGTATGTACACTCTAATTATGTATTATGTTTTGCTTATTAGCTAGCTGTGCCTTTAAATATGAAGTGTTGATTTATTTTTCTTGCTACTCTTCCAGCCCTTAGCTGTGATATTGCTGGCCTCCCTCCTCCACCATCTTCTAGTTTGTAGCCCTGCCCCTGTAATCTCCTCTCCCCCCCCCCCTTTCCTTCCCTCTTTCTATCCCATACCCTCCACTAAGTCAGCTTCATATAGGCTTTATAGGCTTTTAAAGATCTGTATACAGATCTTTAAAATTGCTAACATTGATCTTCTTTACAGAGCATATCAGCATTACTATATACTTTCAGTTTATAATGAGCATATTATGTCCGCCTTATGTTTTTAATATTTTTCCCTCGTAGTTATAGCCTTAGCCCCCTTAAGGCCCTTACACATGCACGATGTGCGCACCGAGCCATGACCCCTAATACCGACCGCTACCTGCGACGAACAGCCGTTTCGGGCGAGAATCGTCCGTGTAGAAAGGTGTGTACGTCCCTTCTCTGAGCCAGCCGGCAATGAAAAAAGACAGTGCCGATACTTGCCCCTTTAGGAGACTCAAAGAGGGACCCTTGTCTAACCCGGATTGCAAGAAAAGTAGAATTCTAGAAAGCACAAACGACCTTCGAGGGAGGACACATTTCTTGCACTAGGGTGCACAGTGTTGCCAGACTCTGACAGATCCTTAATGAGGAGGGCTTTCTGGCTGCAATCATGGTCAGAATGACTGCCGAGGGAATGCCTCTCAAACTCAGGATTCAGTTTCCACGCCGTCAGGTGGAGGCGCTGGTAGTCTTGATGGAACAGAGGACCTTGCAACAGGAGGTCTGGTCGTTCTGGAAGCTGCAGGCTGTCTGATGCCATGCATCAGAGAACCAGGATCTGCGGGACCAAAAAGGGGTGAGAAAGATGGTGGGGACTGCCTCCATCTTGAACTTCTTCAGTAACCTGGGGATCATGGCAATTGGTTGAAAGGCATAGGACTAGACTGAATCTCCAGGGAAGAACCAGGGTGTCCACCTCGAATGCCAGGGGGTCCCTGACCTTGGAGCAGAAGGCTGGCACCTTGTGGTTGAGTCTGGATGCATAATGTCTATGTCTGGGAGGCCCCAGCGATGTACCAGTTGATCTAAGACTTCCGGGAGAAGGGCCCAATTCCCCAGGTCCAGAACATGGTGGCTAAGAAAGTCCGCTTGATTGTTCAGGACACCCAGGATATAGATCGCAGAGAGGGCTGGAATAAAAGCCTCTGCCCAGGACAAGATCTGTTGTGTCTCTTCCATGGCCATGTCGCTGCGTGTGCCCCCTTGGTGGTTTAGGTATGCCACTGCTGTGGCATTATCCAATTGAATTCAGACATACTTCCCTGTTAGGAAGGCGCTCCAAAAGAGAAGGGCATTGGGAATGTCTCGGAGATCCAGGATGTTGATTGGTAGTGTAATCTCCTCGGGGGACCACTGACCCTGTGTCTGGCCTACCTCTGATAGGGCTCTCCAGCCTGAGAGGCTGGCATCTGTGGTGTCCACAGGATGGGAGAAAAAATTCCTTGCCCCATAGAAGGTGCTATGGCTGAGTCCACCAGTACAGAGATTGCCTGATGAGTAATGGAAGGAGCAAGGGAAAGTCCAGAGAGCGAAGGGACTTGTACCAGAGTCTCAAGATGTGTCTCTGTAGAGGCCTTAGGTGGAATATCCCATATGGGATTGCTTCTGTTGAGGACACCATCTTGCCTACGAGTCTCATGGCTTGTCTGATGGTGATCCGACTGCTGGACATGGCTTGCCCTGCCATCGCCTGGGGGTTGATCAATTTGTCCTGTGGAAGAAATTGTGTTAGAATGTTGATGCACTTGGCTTCCAGGGTTGGCGCAAGAGAAGGGACCTTGATCAGTATGTCGTCCAGGTATGGCATGAAGAAGGACTGAGATCTGAGAAAAACAGGAGACCTTCTGGTCTTGTTTTGAGGGAGCATGGTACTCTTACCCCCGTTGCCTGGGCAATAATTTAGTCCAGTTCTGGACCAAACAGGAGGGGTCCTGAAAAAGGTAAATTAATAAGGGCCTTCTTAAAGGCGGCATCCACCGACCAAGCCTTAAGCTAAAGGACCCTTATTGCAGCAGTGACTGTTGCAGAGGTATACGCTATTAATCTGACCGCTTCTAACATGACATCCCCAATACGTTACAGCATCTGTAAGCTGTGTTATGTTGGCAAGTAAATAGATATTTGATGGGTCTTGTTGGCATTCAAAAGTAAGCTCTTGAAGCCAGACCTCTGAGGCTTTTGCTACCAATGCAGAGGTGAAAACCAGCCTCAATGCTGTTCCCGCTAAAGTAAAAGAGGTTTTTAACAAAACCTTAGTGCGGTGGTCTAAAGGGTCTTTAAAGGTCGCTGCCTCCGAAAGTGGGATAGTTGTCGCTCTTGATAGCCTAGCCCCTGGAGGGTCGACTATAGGCGGGCAAGCCCAACGATCCACATCTGATTTAGGAAAAGGAGCTGTGGAACTGCTGACTAAGTTTTAATGGTTTCTCCTGGAATTGACCACTCGTCAGAACCGATCTTCTTGAGTTGCTCATGAGACGGGAAACATATAACGTTTTTCTTCCATGTGGAGAAGTGCTGTGGGTTCCTGCTGAGTGTCTGCAGCAGAAATATTTAGGGTCTCTATGACTGCCTTAAGGCCATCCGTAACTATGGATGATGGAAAATCATTGCCTATAGTGTCTGGGTCTACCTCGCCTTCATAATCTGAATACTTCTCCTCTGAAGGTGAGGGCTCTGAAACTGATTTAGATGTTCTTGCTGTTATGTCTGTGCCTTGCTGCACTATTTGGCATAGAGAAGTAGAAAGGATAGATATATTTTTGGCTAGAGATCTAGTCCAAGCAGGTTCAGACTCCTGTCGGAGAACCGTGGGAGCTACCTGTGTTACAGACCCAGTGTTTTCATTCCTTAGGGAATTTATGGAGGATCTGAGGGATTTTGCCCACTCAGGCTCCTGGTCCTATCTGCGACCTTGCTCATGGGCCTTGCTGTATGGACCACATAGTGGATCAGGGTGACTGGCTGGAAACTTGGCATTTGTAGTGCTGAAATACAGGCCCAACTGGGTCCTTGCATTTTTGGTGTCTGGGGCAGGCTTTTTCTGTAGCAGACATTGCTGCATTAAGTAGAAAAGAAAAAAAGATTTTGCTTATCTGGAGGAGACCTTGTGGGCTGGAAAGGTGCCACTGCCATGTGGAACTGTAAGATAAGCTCTGCCCTCTTTTGCCAGCCGGTCCAGCAGTGTGGGTTAAGAGGGGCACGGTGGCATGTTACCCTGTTGCAGAGAAGAGACACCCCTTTGACGCCTTGCTGGCAATCAGCACTGTGTTAGGCACCCTCTCTGCGGTCTCTGGAAACGTTCGTTCTGGGAACAATCATTTCCATGCGCACATAGGTGCGCTAATGATCCTAATCCTGAGCAGACACTTAAACTGGAGGAGGCTTCCAGCAACCGGGTACTTATGGACAAGGGGCAGGACCGGAGCCTCACTTCTTTAAAGTGTCTGCTCCTTGGGGTAGGAACTTAACCCCATTTTGGGTCCCCCTGAGGCTGAAAGAGAAATAATGATTTGCAATGCTGTCTTTACAAATAGAAAATAAGTGATATTTAAATATACTTAACTATTTTTCCAATTTTAAATCGTTAATCTTAGTATGTACATGACCCTACTCCTACCTCCTGGTTTGCTGTAAAAGAGAAGCATGACTGAGAGCTTTCCTGCTCCTCCTTAAAGCAGTTCCCCGAACATTTCTCCCCATTTCTGATATAGGTGCATGTTAAAGAGGGAGAAAAGGCAAATTGGAAAATGAGTGCAGAATCAGTCAGTCACAACATCGGACAGCTCACTGCTTCTATTCTACTGCAAAACAATATGTTGTACTATCTCCTGCGCCTTGGAATAGTATACATTTAAAACTTGGCATTACGGATATTTTGAAATATACAACAGGTTTTGCATGCTGCATATTGTGTTAGGCATTTTACACACGTAAGACTGAATCTTATCAGGAAAATTAGTCTTCATGGTTTCCTGTGTGATTCTTAAAAGAAAATTTAGGGAAAAGCCAGTTACATACATATCTGTTGTATTCAATTAGATCAACTGGACTTGAAATGTAGTTCTTGAAGACGTTTTGCTAGTCATCCGACTGGCTTTCTCAATTCAGAATGACTTGTACAAGAATCTGTGGCAATTATGTACCCTGGAAAATCCCAATTAGCATATCACAGCCAGGTGTTAAGGGTGTGATTAGATAGTGGCTAAGAGGTGTTATAGGAACGCCCAGAGTAAGGTGTTAAAACAGCATTGTACATGGCAGACAGTTGGTGTCGAACCCCCCCCCCACCTCTATTTAGGCTTGGTTTCTTTATTTTCACATACATGGCCTCCTTAACACCTCTCTTGAACCAGTCACGTTCCTTCGCCAGTATGTTAACATTACAATCTTCAAAGGTATGTCCTTTATCCTTAAGATGCAGATACACGGCTGAGTCCTGACCCGAGTGGTGGCCCTGTGCTGGGCCATACGTTGATGCAGTTGCTGTTTGGTCTCCCCCACATACAAATCAGAGCATTCTTCACTGCACTGCACTGCATATATGATGTCGCTTTTCTTGTGTTTTGGTATTGGGTCTTTCGGATGTACCAATTGCTGCCTCAGTGTGTTGTTCGGTTTAAAGCAGACAGGGATACGATGTTTTTTGAAAATTCTTCTTAATTTCTCGGAGACCCCTGCTACATATGGGATGACCATGTTCTGTCTCCTGTCTTGCTTTTCCCCTTCACTGTTGGTATTTGTGTTCTTTTCTTTCCTTCTACTTCTTTTGTGTTCTTTTCTTTCCTTCTACTTCCTTAGTGTGATGTTCGGCTTTAAACCGAACATCACACTAAGGCAGCAATTGGTACATCCGAAAGACCCAATACCTAAACACAAGAAAAGCGACATCATATATGCAGTGCAGTGCAGTGAAGAATGCTCTGATTTGTATGTGGGGGAGACCAAACAGCAACTGCATCAACGTATGGCCCAGCACAGGGCCACCACTCGGGTCAGGACTCAGCCGTGTATCTGCATCTTAAGGATAAAGGACATACCTTTGAAGATTGTAATGTTAACATACTGGCGAAGGAACGTGACTGGTTCAAGAGAGGTGTTAAGGAGGCCATTTATGTGAAAATAAAGAAACCAAGCCTAAATAGAGGTGGGGGGGGTTCGACACCAACTGTCTGCCATGTACAATGCTGTTTTAACACCTTACTCTGGGCGTTCCTATAACACCTCTTAGCCACTATCCAATCACACCCTTAACACCTGGCTGTGATATGCTAATTGGGATTTTCCAGGGTACATAATTGCCACAGATTCTTGTACAAGTCATTCTGAATTGAGAAAGCCAGTCGGATGACTAGCGAAACGTCTTCAAGAACTACATTTCAAGTCCAGTTGATCTAATTGAATACAACAGATATACCATGACCTGGATGAATGAGAACCTTCACAAGCAGTTACATACATACCAATAGAAACCCCTTTAAAAGAAATGAGTAACCATGTATAGGTGTATTGGCTGTCTGGCTCCTAGAATTTTGTTTATCATTTACTGAGGTATTTTAGTTTATTCTAAGAATCAGCAGTTTAAGAAAACCTTGCTTTCTTCTTCTGTGATATTTAGTTAGATCAACTTAAGTTTAAGTCCAGTTGATGTAACTGAATACCAAAGATTTACTATGACCTGGAAAAATGAGAACCCTCACAAGCATCTTGCTTCCTTCTGTTAAGAGTATGGTCTACAGTTGACAATCACTTTAAATAATTAAAAATTGTCCTAGAGCTTCAACACATTTCTACCACTTTCATTTACTAGAGAATGTATCTTAGAACCAAACATGATTGTGATTATCCAGCAAGTGTGCAAGCTTGTTAATGCAATTGAATAGGAATCCATAAAAATTTCTCAGAAACTTTTCAGATTTTTCAGGGGTATCATCCAATGTTTAGTACAGCGAATACTACCTATTAAATGTTATTGGGTCCTGACAGTTGCCTGTAGCCTTGTGACTTACCAATAATTTAGCAATATAATCAATCTATATCTCTGTGACGAGATCTACATTGCTAGCAATCTATGCTAGATAAAACATTACCATATTTATGCAGACAGAGATTTCCAGGTTTCTTACCTAGGGGTAAGTTTTCTTCTGCAGCCAACTCTGTGTTACTACTAGTAACACTCTCCAGATCCTCATCCTGCTGTTTCACCCTACGTTCTCCTTTATGTCTCCAAACACACTGTTCATCTACCTGAAGCAAAAGAACAATGAACAGGTTTCCCACACTCTGATCTTAATCATCATTAATCAGATTTACTTCCTGGGTACCACTAATCCACCATCGCCAGAGGTGCATATCATACAGGCAATAACGCACACCAGTCTTGAATAACAGTGTTTTATTAGCACACGTGTGAGAACTGTTATGTGCTGATAAAAACACTGTTAAGGTTAGTGTGCATCGATATATGTTAAATATGAAGGCTATCAAACCAGAATACAACACAACTATAGACCTCAGTACTAGCTCTTGTGATACTGGTTCAGATAAAATTATAAATGAATAAAAGCAAAGCGAACAGCAAAAAAATTATAGTCCGTGTAAATAATAAGTGCAATGTTGTGCAAGCAATTAAAAAAAGCTTCCTGTTAAATTGGAGCAGGATTTGGGTTGGTTCATGTTCCCAAATAATAAAACACAAGTTATTAAATGTTATCTGTATTAGAGGGAATATGTCATTTCATACGATTCATACGATTGTTTTATTTGCACTGCATACATTTCACTTCGGCACTTATACCCATTCCATTGTATGTTACCCACCTAACTAGATTGTTAGAAGGGGCAGGGACCTCCTTACCTCTTGTGGCAAAGCTCTAGCACTTCTATTTATATAATTATGCACTGAACTATGTATGTATTTGTTCCCTTTGTATGACTTTATTGTATTGTTACTGTACAGCGCTGCTAAAGTGGCACTTTATAAATAAACTATACATACATACATACTGTAGACAGTACTGTTAACAATGATAAACTTCATCCGTTATCTGGAACCTAGTATTGAAAATACAAAACCCACCTTGAAAAGAAAGCCAAAGCCCATCATCAGGTAAGAGGGAGGGAGGAAATTCTTTTTTCCTGGAAAAAAGTCAGTGATGGTAAATAAACAGTGGGTACTTAATTGTTATATAAGAACAGTGCTGGATGTACACACCTTTTTTGATCAATCAAGAAAAAATATGGCAAATATCCTGTTAAAATGTACAGTAAGTGATAAGTGACATCTGTCATTTATTAGTCATGTAAAAGTTGATAGGGCTATTTGAAAGCTCTTATATTTCCAATAGACCCTGGCACCAGTGAATAATAGCAATACCAGTATTAAAGGTTTATGTTCCAGCAGAAAGTATACCTGCGGTTTTTATTAAAATTAACTGTATTAAAAAAATTTTTTTAAATATTGAGATCTGTGCTAATCAACTAGAATAAAAAAATAGGGGGTTGATAGGACTTGAAGTTTTTAAAGGACAACTCCACCCTCATAAGAACATCTTTTAGAAAGAATGGCCTCTTTAAAATATGTTGATATATCATAGTTTGTCCTATGAATTCATTAGTGTATACCTGCTATGCTTCTGGATGCCTCATGGAAACTGAGCAATTTATAAGCCTGTACTGAGCCTGGGCATGCTCAGAAGAGGCAGACAGGGGATTAACATTCAGTCATTGGCTCCGATGTCAACTGTCAAATCCATAACTGACAGTTGCTAACTGGAAGATCCAGGAAGCAGAAACAGGGGAAACAGGACATTGTGCAGGATTTCACGTTAGACTTATATATTTCAGATTTCAAACTATTACCATTTAGGGTTTTGGGGATGATTTACCTGTATGTAAGTTTTCATTTTGGGGCTGGACTTGCCCTTTAAAGACATTTCAGTAGTCATCTGACTAAAGCCAGTAAGATGACCTAACTGAATACCACAGATATACCATTACCTGGATGAATGAGAATCTTCACAAACATGCAGAGGTGTTTCATTTAGTGGTTGTACAAAATTTATAAGCTGTTCCTTACCTCTAATCATGAAGCTTCCTGTTGTTAGATACTCTCCAGTAGGAGCAGTCTTTGATACCTGAAGGAGAACAGAAAATATAGCACATAGATATAATTTAATGTTGTTTGTTTGGAAATTTCAAATTAAGTTTTACTTGTATTTCATGTTATGTCAACTGACATATTAGCACTTTCAGTTTTAATGACTAATGTATTACAAATTCACTACAAAATTCATTAAAGTAAAATACATTACAATAATCCGTCCCAAAAACTGTGTATTGCAAGCAATAATTGCATGGGTCACACACACTACAGTGTTATCGTCTCCCTCTACAATTAGTTAAGGAAGCCGATAACAACTGAGAGAATTTCCTGTCCGAGCAATCCACCCCATTGGTGTGCCGATAGCGGTAGTTTGTTAGCATTGGGGTTTACTGTTTTTTTTGTGCCATACTTGTATCAAAATGCTATTTATTAGCAAAGTGTATGGCCACCTTTAGGCTGATTAGAGCATTTGTCAGGGGTGGAAGGGGGGGGGGCTATGGGTCACCATTTACTGTAACAAGCAACATAATACATCAGACACACACAGGCACCTACACATGACCTGTGATTTATTTATATATTGTTGGTGTCATCTTTGCAGTATTATCTATTGTTTGATGTACTGATCATTAAAGTTTATTCTGATTTTAAGGGACATGGACACATGTCTTTCTTGTTTTAGTTATTCATTAGATGATGAAGTAATTAACCGCAAAATTAAATGCATTTTGCCATAAACATTACCTGATTATGATGGACCCACCAGGCACTTGTGATGACACGTGCATCCCAGGCAGCACTGTAACAGACTGCCATGGTGCCAGCCTCTGTCAGAGTACGTGGTGGCACGGGCTCCCCTGTGACACAGACAATGTTAAAACAGAAAACCTGTGTAATCTACATACTATTATAATAAACAATTGATGCATGTACCAAAGTTGTTGCTCTTCCTAATTTCTTACTAACATGTGCAACTGCAACAAGCAAACCAAACTGAATGTAGCAGCCACAGAGATGAATCCATTGCATGTGTAGATACTTGGCAAAATACGAGTGTTTGGCATATTTGCCCTGCATAGTTAAAGTACAAGCACTGTAATACACTTAGTCAAGAGAACAAACTGTTAGACCAAATAACACATATGACAGTTTTTACATAATGTACTCCTCCACTTACCTGTGGGGTTCTTGATCACACAGCTGGTGGCTCCGTGTAGATCAGCATGCACATATATATCACCTACAAAGTAAAAGAGCATGGTGAGCTAACAAATATCTACAGTAAATGCTCAGGAGCAAAGGCTGTTTTTGAAAAGAAATTGTCTCTGTAGGGTCTAATAATGCATCTCAGCATCTCTTCCCATCCCCCTTCAATTTAACAGTTCTACTTAGTTTATTTAAAGTATTCAATGTGTCAGGAGTTAGAACTGGTGATTTGAACTGTATAGATCCACCATTGTGAATAATCTGGTTAAATATAGATATACTAGACATTAAGCCCGCTACAATAACGGGCGCTAGAAGCACAGAGTGCCCCCTTAGTGTCCCAAGGTCATAGTCCTCCATGTCCCAAGGCCAGAGTACCCACTTAGTGTCCCATGGCTCTGTCCAAGGCCAGGGGCCCCCTCTGTCCCAAATTCAGCCCCCCCTCTGTCCCAAATCCAGGGCTCCCCCTCTGTACCAAATCCAAGGCCCCCCCTCTGTATCAAATCCATTCCCCACCCTCTGTCCCAAATACAGGGGGCCCCCTCTTTCCCAAATCCAGGGGCCCCCCCATCTGTCCCAAATCCAGGCCCCCCTCTGTCCCAAATCCAGAGGCCCCTCTGTCCCAAATCCAGGGGCCCCTGTCCCAAGCAACCTTACCTGCAGTCTGTTTAATTGCTGTTCTCCCTCCTGTTTCCTGTGTTTCTCCCTCTAGTGGTGAGTCAATAGGAACTGCAGACACTCTCCCTCTAGTGGTGAGTCAATAGGAAATGCAGAGACTCTCCCTCTAGTGGTGAGTCAATAGGAACTGCAGAGACTCTCCCTCTAGTGGTGAGTCAATAGGAACTGCAGAGACTATCCCTCTAGTGGTTAGTCCATAGGAACTGCAGTGACACACACACATGGACACAGGGACGCACACTTAGGGTTTTATTATATATGATAGACTTTTAGATGAGGAGTTCTGAACCAAATACCAACTAATTATTCCTAGAGAATCTTTGTTCTATGCACAGAAACAATGGTATTAAATGGATAGCCCCGCAACTTTACACCTTCTCAATGGATCTCCTAAATCACACAGCACTACCATACCCAAGTCATTTACCAAAAGACAATGTCACAAGAAATTCCAGAAAGTGTGGTCAGCATGAACTGACAGCCCTGACACTCACTGTTTCCTAATCATACCATAACGGCTCCTTCCAACTACCTAAAAACAAATCAAACCCCACATTGGGAAAAAAATCTGATACTCCAACTGTAGGATAAATATTTGAATAGTTATTTTAATGTTTCTTGTTTAAAAAAAAAAATCCCAGGAGCGATTTGTACTATTTGTTTCTCTTCCTTTCTTATTTAGATAAAACCCAATGTCGGACTTCTCCAACTCCCAAAAAAGAACTGCAAACTTTTACTATATCCAACAAAATTTCATCTGATCCTCATCTCAAGATACTGACTTGGACTCAAGCAGCACAGACAACAATTTTTCTTTAGATATTATAAAGCCTTTATTATGAAGAACATAATTGTAACTAATGTCTATGCATTCAATTATATTACTGTATAATATATGTACGATATTCTTAATGAACAAAACCTCCTTTCGGAGGGCCTCCAATCTCCCCCTCTTTACTTAAACATAACATAAACCCTCTACCAATAATAAAGGGCACCTCGTCAATTCAATTTATTGTAGTTCGACATAATGGCACCTGTACATTGTTCATATTTACAATCAAACTCTGGCCACCATTAGATTATATTATAATATGCTCTTTGATTACATTATGTTTAACATGTTCTTTGTTCTGTTAAACCTTGGTAATAAAGTTAAAAAAAAAAAATCACCCGGGAGCTCCTCTGTATGTAATGTAGAATAAAGAAAATATTTGGTAAAGCACTCCAGGGTCTTGATATAGAGCAATAATTATTATTATGTAAAAACACACTGCATCAACATGTTTCGGCCATGTTCTAGGCCGTCTTCAGGAAGTGAATGCGGTGGCAACTTTTGGCCCTTGATAAAAGGCCCAAAAGCACAGGGCCGAAATTTGCCACCTATGTATGACTGACAATAAATTGACTAAAATTCCTGGAGTGCTCCCACGTCTATTTATACTGTATGCAATAATCATTGGGAGACAACCAGGTCATTTGTACTGTTATACCCGGCATAGAGTGCCACCCATATTTTCCGATATAGATACATCTATATAAACTTTTATATATATATATAGGTCTTTGTTTTGTGTACTTGGCAAACTAATGACTGAGATAGAAAGAGAGAAATAAAAATAACAATTAGATCAGGATGACAGACGTCTATCAATACAGAAAAAGAAAATGCATAACCAAAAATGGAAGCCAGAAAAGCAGTAATAAAGCTTAGTTTGGTTCCTTGGCACTGACCTGGCTTTAAATACCTTTTCACAATCATTTCATTCTGTTGCTGATCTCTTCCAGCAATGACCAGATAATTCTCTGAGCTTATAAACCATAGAAACTTCTCAAACCTGTAAGGAAATATCAATGGAAAAAGCTATGAACACTTGTAGTGCTACAACTATTATTTTACCAGTCAACAAGCAAAAAACAACACTTTTCAAACTGCAGTAAATAAGCAATGACAACTTGGAAAGCTTGTGCATGTGTATAGAAGTACTGTAGGTTTACAGCTTCCTATAAATTGCAAATAAATAATTATTCCCTTTCACTGTCATTCTCTCATATTTTAGCTAGATGGGGAGTCCAATTGATTCCAACTATGCTTGTGGCTACAATCATGGTCTCTGACTCTCTGTTGCTAGTTTAGGGAGTGTGGAAAATATCCAACTTAACAATAACAAAAATAGTGTGCAAAATGTTCTTTATGGCATTGCAAATAGCTCAGCCGCTAATTTCATGGTTACTTATCTTATCAACACTTAAGGTAACATGAGAAGAGGGAAGCAATAATTTCAAAGCACACTTAGATATATACAGAAAGAAAATATGAATTGACTAGACACACCGCAGAAGTAGCAGTTAAAACCTCTCTGCGTTATACGGCTCCAAAAAGTGTCATAAGGCTATGAAATTTGTATGGGGGGGTGCAGTGGAGTATTTTCTTATAAAAACCTCTCAGCTACGTAGCTAACCGATATATTATATTCTGGGAGACCGTGCCCCTTCCTATGAGTCATAGAAAAGGTATCCAGGTCTTCTGCCTTAAAAGTATCAGCACGAACACTACAAGTCAGTTATATGGAGAAACTTGGTGCTGCTAAAGATTGTGAAATGCCATTAATCAAGTGTGTGAGTTCTGCTCATTTTAACCAACATTAAGCAACAAATATGAATTATGTGTTAAGGGAGATGGACTTGTAAGGAATGGGAGAGACAGTAAAAATTATTTTTTTTAAAACACTATCAGGGTTATTCAATAAAAGTTCTTATCGTTTAAAATGGTGCTAATTTTGCCCCAACCAATCAGATGTTAGCTTTCAAATGTTAAATAAGATCTGATTGGTTTAGTACCATTTTAAATGATAAGAACTTTTATTGAATCTCCCTGTATGTATTATAAGAAAAATACTCCCTTTACAACATAATATAAGGATATAAAGTCACTGAAACCCGGACGGTAGTAGGGCCTGCCACAAGCCCAAGATCTCTTCCGCGACCGGCCATTTTAAACAGCTGATCGCGCATATTAATGAAACATTCGCGCAATCAGCTGTTTAAGAGAAGGGACCTGAACTTCCGTAACTGAACCGGAAGTTCGTGCCTGGTCTTTTAAACAGCTGGTCGCGCATATGTTTCATTCATAAGCGCACCAGCTGTTTGCTGTTTAAAACCGCTGATTGCAGAAGAGATCTTGGAGGAAGGATGGGGTCAGGGGCCCGGGCTCCAATCTGGTGGGTGGGCCTGGGCCACTGCAGGTACGCCCCTGGTTCCCTGCACTGTAAAAAAGCATTCAGCCTGCAGCTGCTATCTTTTATATGGTTTGGGAACTCCTTCTGACCTAATATCCTTATATTACACTGGTAAGGGGCGTATTTTCCCTTATATAACATATTTTATAGGTGCTGTAATGGGATGATTAAAAATTATGTATTTATTGTTACCGTAGTTGTTGTACAGGACATTACTTTATGACATATATTATTACTCCTTGGTGATTTTGTCTATTTAACGGTTACCACTTTCAGCACATTAATAACTGAGGCCACACGTATTAAACTGTACATTTAAACTAAAAAAGGTCATCACAGTGACAAAGAAACAACAATTACATAATGTAAATGCTTACACATTTATAACAAAGTTATTAAAGTGTTTGCTTTGCCATATTTTTACATATAAAGCAAATGGGCATGTTTATACCATTTAGGCAGGAGTATGATGCAAGAAAGAAAACGGACTGACCAGTAAACCTTTCTGGCTTTCTGAATGGTGCTAACAGTCTGCACTTCCTTCAAGGTCTGCTTGGTTTTCTTCTCTGCTGATTTAAATGCCTGGTTTACAAGTAAGGTAGAAGAAGCAAGTATTGGTTATATTATTAGGTATTAGTGGAACAGGCAACCCAGGCAAGAAAGAGTGTAGTAGGTGAAAAAAACCTTGTGTGTACATATGTATGTATGTATGATCCACCATCAAAATTAAACATTTGGGGGGAAGTAATGGGAGAAACACATGTAAAAAAAACACACACACACTGTTTTAATATATAGACAAAACAAAAATATACAATTCCTATTCAATATATGGCAAATAAAAACCTTCCAGGTACCTTTTCAGCAGCTTCCACTGTCTTCTGTGTTTTCTTGGCTGCATGTCTTTTGTGATCATAGTACCTGTAATTACAGAAGATAATTTAGTCATCAGTCAACTAGTACCATTGGAATCAATGGATCATAGTCAGAGTCAGTGCTGGATTTAGGCTTCAGGAGCCTGTAGGCACAGAGCATTTGCCGCTTTAAGCCCCACCCATCATTAGCCACACCTACTACCAACCTCACCCAGTACAAGCCACTTACCACTCACTCTGCAGAAAAAAATACTTACTTTTTCTTGAAAACATGTATTTGTGCTGAACTTCCCCTTTAACTATTCATTAAATATATTAATGCCCAAAAAACAGACTTAATCTCACAAACTCATCCTGGTTTCGCTATCTTCAATTACAATACTGTCTTATCACAAAATTTAAGAGTGACACTATACATTTGCAGTCAATATATCAATGAGGTACACCATGGAAAACAACCCCCGTTGTATAGGTAAAAACACAGTACTTTATTAGTATTAGTATAGGAGGATTCTTGATAGAGCTAATAATAGGGTACATAACATCACAAGGGAACAAGCCCTGAAAGGTACATATAGAAGAAAAACTGGTGGGAGCCAACAGGCTGCTTGTAAAAAATTGGTTTTCACTACGAGATACAGTGCCCAGTATAACCAGGTAGTGGGAGTTGTTAGAAAGTCCCTACCTATTTTAGAGCAGGACCCCCAATTGAGAGAGGTTCTGAGATGAGGGTGTAAGTTCGTACGCAAACGTGCAAGGTCCCTTGGTGATATTTTATCTCCTAGTCTATTTACTAGCACTAAAAGCTGTGAACCCACTTGGTTGAAATATAAAGGTACCTTTAAGTGTGGCAGAACACACTGTAAAATCTGTTATTTTATTTTGGAATCTAATGAGTTTAAAATCTCAGTCACAGGGGAACTATATAAGATTAAACACTACATCAACTGTGACGTGGACCATGTTGTATATTTGCTTACATGCAAGGCGTGCTTGAGACAAAATGTGGGATGTACCACCCACTCACTTAAATCCCGTATTAGGGAGCAAATCAGGGATATAGCAAGGGGTAATGAACAAAGTCCGGTGGGCAAGCACTTTAAGTTTTGCAATCAATCAAACCTTGGATGCTTGAGGGTACAAAGTATTGAACATGTCTTTCCAGACAAAAGGAATAGGTTAACTCTCCTTCATAGGGCAGAAGTTGGATATTTATATTGGATACCCATATGCCTCAGGGCTTGAATTCAATATACGATATTTTGTGTGACAAAGATTGAAATGTGTTATTTAATGTCTCTATTTAAATAGATGACCATTTTGTTTCTTTTTAGTCATATTAGTATCTGTTGCTTTAGGCACTGGATTCAGTTTATGAAGACTACTTACTTGTGATTTTAAACTTTGTTGTATTTTATTACTGTATGTACTGTTCCACCACTCTGGATGCATAATGGACCAGTCCCTTTAAGGTTTGAAAGGGACGAGTCCTTATAAGGAGGATCCAGGTGGTGGTTGTTCTACCTATGACTAAGGGCTACTAACAGCCAGAAACATGTCAGGTGTTACTTGTGGCGCCAGTTTGTGTAATGTAATACTAATAACGTACTGCGTTTTTTCCTATACAACGGGTGTTGTTGTCCATGGTGTGAGCTAAAGTACCTCATTGATCTATTAATTGCGATTACGGACCAGGCAAACGGTTCGGGGCAGGCTGCACCCGGACCACTGCATGCATGCGTTGAGTACAAAGGAAATTTTTGCTGAGCTAAAGATGAATAAGCGACGGGCCCAGGGTTTGTACACCCGGGTCATTGGAATTGAAATGTAAGCTTGAATATAGGACTAGCGTGCGGTTCTGCTTGCTTTGAGTATTGGATTTTTACAAATAACGATTGACTCAGCACTTCTTGGCCACTATACATTTGTGCACACATCCAATAATCCAAATTCTCGTGACCGGGGGGGGGGGGGGGGGGAAGAGAGGCTTCTCATATCCAAACTTTACACTTGTCTACTCAATGCTAAATTGAGTAGACAATGCTAAAATACAAATATTCTGGGCAAATGGAAAGCACCGATTCCCTCCTTAATTACAGATGATTGGGAGGATCTAGCCAAGAATCATCTGCTTGTATCACAGAAATCAAGAAGCTGAGGGTCACACTCCAAATAATAAGTCAATTTATTGTGAACCACTGCACATATTGAATTGCAATATTTTAATGAGACACTTGTAATTGGTTCTCCTCAAATTTGAGGGCGGGACCTACATGAGTTACAGTCTTTATATATTCTCTGAGCACAGTTGCACTTTATCACCTGAAGAAGGGGGTATCCCCCCGAAACGTTGTGTTACGTGTGATGTGTGGTTCACAATAAATTGACTTATTATTTGGAGTGAGACCCTCAGCTTCTTGATTTCTGTGATATTGCTGGTTCCCAAGGAAAGAACCCACGAGGTGTCTGCACCCTCAAGTTGGAAAGAGTGCACCTCCACCATTGCTCATCTTCTTGTATCCCGACTCTCTCGCATTTCCCCTTCCTACACCTCTGAATGCTCTAAGTGCCACCCCACAGCAGCTGACATTTGGCATCTATTATGGAACTGCCAAAAAATAACTAGATTTATAAAATTACAAACTACCTATCAAATATACTACCGGATCCTGTACCCCAATAACCCAAGCTATGTATACTGGGACTTCCAGATATAGAAAACTGGAATAAATATGAACTGATATTTATACGAGAGGCTCTCTTCTATGCTAGACGTGCCATAATATTAACATGGATGGCCCCCACTACTCCTAGATTAAAGAGTTGGAAGAATATGAGAACTCAAATGCTTCCATATTTGAGAGTAACATACATAAACAGGGGATGTCTCTATAAATTTAATAAAATATGGTCTTGCTGGGACCCATGATCATGGTTAATAACTTTATAAATTATTAATTTTAAATATCTAAATATTACACTGAGATTGATTGAAAGATGACCCATGGTTGTAACTCTTAAGGTGGCCATACACATGCAATTCCACAGCACGTGTGCCGACAGATCATATTGGTATCTGTCGGCAGATATGCTGTGGAAACAGCACACACGGACCTGACCGATCCCCATACGTGGCAATACACCGCACAGTCGGATTAATTGGATCTACTCACTAAGATAAGCCCACACTCAGATCAGTGTAGGCTGATCTGAGTGAGCAAAACAACAATTGTCTTTCCCAATGAAATCAAGAGGATTCTCTGTGTTACAGCTTTTGTTTTCCCAAGGATGTTTAATTTTGTCCAGCAGCATCCAGATCAGCACAGACCCGAGTATAAACCAAGGGGAGACTTTGAAGATGATTTTAAAGGTGAAAAAAATCTGTTTATACTCGAGTATATACGGTATATATAAGTGACAGGCAAATATATTTATGCTCACAGTGACTGGTACGTGCAAGTTTGCCCACAGTGGCTGGTACGTGCAAGTTTGCCCACAGTGGCTGGTACGTGCAAGTTTGCCCACAGTGACTGGTATATACCAGTTTGCCCACAGTGACTGGTATATACCAGTTTCCCAAACAGTGAATGTATATACCAGTTTGCCCACAGTGACTGGTATATACCAGTTTGCCCACAGCGACTGGTATATACCAGTTTGCCCACAGCGACTGGTATATACCAGTTTGCCCACAGCGACTGGTATATACCAGTTTGCCCACAGCGACTGGTATATACAAGTTTGCCCACAGCAACTGGTATATACAAGTTTGCCCACAGTGACTGGTATATACAAGTTTGCCCACAGTGACTGGTATATACAAGTTTGCCCACAGTGACTGGTATATAATTGAATTTCAAGAACTGCAACTAATTTTTCCCTTCCCTTTCTCTTTTGGCACGCACCATTTATAAAGTCCAAATCCAGTTCTCCTTTATGTGCATCGCTGTGGTGCACACAGACAGGAGAACTTGATATGGCCACCTTTATTCCCCTGCCAACTGGCCCTGGTCAAAGTTGTCTAGTTTGATCTTTTCTTTTTTTTTTTTTTAAAATGGTTTTATTTTTTATTTGACATACATCCAAATTGTTATTGCATTATTCAATAAATAGTCATGCAGTATGAATGCAATTAGATGTCTCTTGTCATTTTTATCATATAGTGGTTCATCAAATTTAACCATAGAATGGGGGGTGTTTGTGGAAGGTGGAAGTGTTTGTGGTAAAGGAAGTTAACCTAAGGAGAGGAAAAGGAATGGTAACCAAACAAAGGGAAATAATAAACATTTAACAAAAAAAAAGTTTAAAAAATGCAATATACCCAAAAAATTAGTCAGACCAGGATGCACAGCTGCTCCAGGGATAGTAGCTCTATAATTTGCTATTAAGCAACAGCTAAACAGTCCTTTAAAGAAATCCCCCCTGTGGCATAACCCCAAATTTCTTTGCAGAAGCAGAATTGGTCATGAAAAAGTATTACATATTTCTCAGAAATTGTATTGAATGAGGAAATTATAACATTAACAGAATTACAAAAGAAAATGAATACACCCCAACTATCCGTGTTCATATACTGGCAACTTCGACACTACTTATGTGCCGAATTTGGTGGATCACAAATTCTGGTATCCCAACATCCTATAATACAAATTCTCCAACACAAAAGGTGAGAGACATATAGTATCTCTAGCATATACATACTTCTCCTCTTACTGCTCTAACCTAGAAACCCCAAAATTCTATCCTAATGGACCAAACTGATTCCCAACATAAATGAAGAACACTGGGATGAACTAGCAATCTCTCATACTCAAGCCTCACCATCAGCAAATAATAAATTCATTCAGTTTAACATCCTACATCAATTATATCTTACACCTCATTGAATGTCTCGCATGTCCCCTCATCTGAATGCCACAGATGCCGGAAGTCATCAGCTGATTTCTGGCACCTCAAATGGCAATGCCCTCAAAGCCAGAATTACTGGAATGAAATAACTAAGCTACTAACACATATACTACACCAACTCGTACCCCTAGATCCAATGATATATCCAATGATATATCTCCTTCGTATAAACATAGAAGAAAACAGGTCTGGACCTTTGTCTATTCTATGCAAGGAAAGTAATCACACACAGAACCCCTAATACCATTTGTAAACTACAACTCCCAGCAACTAAAGCATGCTGGGAGTTGTAGTTTCCAAACATCTATAGTGGAAATGTATTGGGGGTTACTGTATGGGAATACTGTCCATTTAAAGGGTAGCTAATGCCTAAAAACAATACAATCAGGAGGATGATATATATTGTTAAAAATATTTCCTTCCGATTCGGTATTTTCTTGAGGCTTTAGTTGCCCTTTAAATAGACAGCCAAATTCCCATACTGTAGCCCCATACAGTAAGAGCCTAATACAGTATGGATATTACTGTATGGGAATTTTCCTGTCCATTTAAAGGGCAACTAAAGCCTCAGAACAATACAAGGCAGTAGTGGTCATAATTTCAGCCCTCGGATTATACTTGGGTCAATCAGGTTTTCCTGATTTTTGAGGCAAAAATAGGCACCTCGACTTATACTCTAGTATATATGGTATACCTTTTTTGGTAACCACAAAACTCCAGTTCTGATGTTAAATGTTTAATGTTCATAAATATGACAATGTAAATATCTAAATGAAACTCAACTAAAATAATATAAAATGAATCAATAAAAATATTCAGTTTAAAAAAAGATTAATGAGCAGTGGTTGCCATGTGTTGAGTTCTATGAACTGCTTTAAGGATGCAGTAAAGTGTATCCCTAGTTTACCACTGGGATGTATATGGTTGGTAAAGGGGGGATAGCAATGTTGCAATGTCTAGGTCTATATGGGAATAATTACTGATTTGCTCCGGTTTATAAATTTTAAGATAATGTTCTACGTTGATCTTAAAGGGTATGTCCATTGTAGTTGACAACTTTCTTTTTTACTGTCTTATTGAAGAACAGAAGGTAAATGCACTCTCTTACCTCCTGTTCTTTAGTAAACCTTGCAGGAGAGCAGGAGAAACTTACCCAGATAGTTCCAGCGCTGCAGAGAGACTCCGACGCGGCTGACAGCCTCCGAAGGCGCAAGCGCACACAGTGCGAAGAAGGGTGGACGCGTCGGAGGCGGTCAGAGAAGCGGCGATGGACCAATCCACGGGTAAGTTTCTCCTGCTCTCCTGTAAGATTTACTGAAGAACGGGAGGTAAGAGAAAGTGCATTTACCTCCTGTTCTTCAGTATAAAGTAAAAAAAAAAAAAAAGAAAGTTGTCAAATACGATGGACCTACCCTTTAAGGATTGGTGGGGATCTGCTAGGTAGATAATTAGCTTGTCATCATATAAACTTTAAAGACTGTAGTGTTCACCCATTCTCAGACCTTCTAGCATTAGCCTTGTGTGTCTACATTATCGTGGTTTTCCTGGAGTTTATCGATGTGGATTTTTTGGCATGAAGCCCGATTGCTCTACATATATGATGGTTGTGATTACCTTTTGTAGCCTGTTAGCCAGCATTTTTTAGTTTACATTGAGTAGGGATATAGGCCTTTATGAGCCACAATCTTGGGGGTCTTTCCCAGGTTTAAGCAATAGGACCTTGTTTCATCTTTAAACAAAACTTTAAGGCTATGGTACCACACGTTAAGACTATGGTGCACCTACATTAAAAATTACAGTGCCAGTACAGGATATGAAACTCCAGAATCTTTGCTATACCCTTTATCAGGGGCTTAACTACCATGAGAGAAGCCCTGCAACCACAAGGAGGCCAACGAGCCAGAGGGGGTCCCCTTTAGCATATTACACAGCCTTTCAGGATGTGACTCTGAAATGTACTGTGGTAATCATTTGTCAAACTAAACGTTACAGCCGAGATCCTGACGAACACATTTCAGTCTTTATTCGTATTCTGTAGGACTTATAAAACCAGAAAAAACACAAAAGTGTGAGTAAGCATAAAGATTAAAAAGGTTCAATTTATCCTATTGGTTATCTAAATTGTGCACCCACAAGCAAATGCATAGTAAACTTACTTTTTGGCGTTGGCATAAGCAGACAAATTAAGGTCCAGATCTACCAACACTGGCTTGTTCTTTTGAGGTTTCTTTTGCTGCTGTTTACTTTTTGCTTTCTTCTTTTTTCCTTTAGGCACTTCGGTTTCTTCCATCTCATCCTCTTCCTCCTCTTCTTCCTCTGAGACTGTATATGGGTTTCTAAAGCCAAACAGCGATAATTAAATACTGTATTACGGAAAAAGGTGAAACTAAAATAATCTTACTTCTAGGTAAGGGAAAAGATTTTCTAATAAAGACTAGATTAATGAAATCCCTTCCTCTTGTTTACATCAATGCCCAGATTTCTGTGTCAGCTCATGCTATCAATTAATCGTGGTCAGAAGGTGCCCAGATGGGGACATTTAAAACGCCTTTTGTTTAACCGTTTAAAGCTCCTCAATGCACAAGTCTTATCACAAAACATTTTCTTTTTTTTAATTTTGAACATTATAGTACTGGCATGTTAAGCTACATATAGACGTGCAATCGCAGTAGTGACATGGATACACGACTAGCCAAGTAAGATGAAAGGGCTATGGGGGTTACCCATATAAACAACCATGTCTGTGTATTTCTCAATACTCACTTAAGCAGCATGGTGACTTGGTTGGTTTGCAACTTCAGTTCTTTGATTGACAGAGCAACTGGATCTCCTTGAATCTGTGCCTCTTTGACTATAAGTCCAATCTCAGTCCAGTCAATCTGATTAGCCAAAGCACTCCGCACCACCTGAATAGCTCGGTCTACAATATCTAAGTTCATTTCAATCAGCTCTCCTTTGACTTTATCGATTTCCTTAAGAGAATAAAAGAAGTTAAATAAAAGTACTTATATATAATGTGCATTAAGCCATTGGATGAGTAAGTGCAAGTTGATAGTAATTTTACAAAGAGCTATAGCTGGGTACACACTTTAACTATAAAGGGACAATTCCATTGGAATCTCCCCTTTATCGTTAAAGTGTACCACAGAAACAGGCATTTCTAAAGCTACAGAACGTTGTCGGCACAGCCTTGGATACGCTCTGAACGGACTGTCAATTTCTCTCAGTGTGGTCAGCCCTCTTCTATGTATTTGTCCTACTTACTGTTTATTGCTGACCCTCACATTACCTCAGATACCTTGGAAAGTAAAGGAGGACACAGGTTATAGCTGTGAAAGAAAAGTATACCTGGGAATGGAAGAGAGACTCCAATCGTTGCTCATGATCTTTGCGGACGTTTTCCAGCTTCTTCAAGGCTTGTTTTTCCTATAACATAGATAAAGACTTTATTTAGGACTTTGAAATTAAAATTTAGCTTCCTGTACAAAAGCTATGTTCCACACCTGCTGTAAAGCCTTTAAATCAATCTTCTGACCTTCCACCTTTGAAAAAAACTCATCAACAGCCTAAATCAAGGAGAAAAAAAAAGAAATGACTCAGTTTGCACCCACCAGGCATTCAAACACCTACTATAACTACATGTGCCTCAGTTATTAGAAGTTGTTATAAGGGACTGGATTCCCAGAGGTGTAACTTTGCTAGGGAACATCTTCGAAAGGAAAGTGATATTAGCCGAAACATCTTAAAAATGAACAAAATTATTGCCTACCTTATTAAAGGAGTCCAGCTCCACATAGGAGCTTCTCAAATGCTGTGCAAACAGGAAAGGATGGAATTCTTCATTCCTTCAACACATGCAAAAAAAGACTTGAGATTAAATATAGAACCTTCAAGCAAATAAAAACACATTGAACAAAACTTCCTGTGCTTTGGTTATTCAGGATTGTCTATGGGATGTTGCATAATATTAAGAAGTTGTTTTAGATTCATAACTGTCTTAAAAAACACAGGTTTTTCTTTTTACTTAAAGATGAAATATTCGTTACTAGAGAAGCTGAGAGAGTAAATACATTAGTTAAATGGGAACTAAAGCTACAATATGAATGACTTGGCATGAATGTTATTTCTAAGTACGGTAATAAAAAACTATAGAGAAAACGGTGTTTTGAGAAATAAGCGGCCCTCTTCTTTATGTCTGAAGATAAAGCACCTGTCAAAACTGGATGCAGTGTCATGCTTGAGTCAAATAAACCAAAGCAAAGGAAAAATAATAAAAGAACAATGCAAAATGTCCTTAAAGCGCAAGTCCACATCTCAAATGAAAAAAAAAAGTATGTATGTTAGTAACCCCCCCAACACCATAATTGCAATAGCTATAAATCTGAGAGATTTTGTTTCTGCTTCCTGGTTCTTCCAGTAAGCAGCTGTCAGTCAAGGTGTGAGAGGTAGAATAACAGCTAATGACAATTATATTCCCCTAGATGCCTCCTCTGAGCACATGTAAGCTTGTAAAAGAGCTTGGTGGAAACCTTTTCATAACCAGAGGGAAAGGGGAGTAGAATATTTGGCTACATAAAAGCTTAGTCCTATTTCTGTCAGCTTTAGAAGTACTGGGGGTGATTTACCTAAATATAAGTATATTTTTTATTTGAGGGGTGAACATACCCTTTAAAGTCATTCTTACAGTATTTTCATTTATGATGTTGTGTGAAAGAATGTCTGACAAGTTATAATCTGCTCAATATAAGCAATTGGGTGGGGTGCATTCCTTGTAGATAGAGATGGCCGAACTTTCGAAAGTTCGGTCCGGTTTCGAACTATATGGAAAGTTCGAAAACGGACCCATTAAAGTCAATGGGAGTCAAATAGTTAGAAATACAATTAAAATATCAATGGTAACTTAATATAAATGGCTGTGGGACCTGGGAAATGGTCTGGGGAACATGTTCGAATATCCAGGACATTCGAAAAATCAATTTTACTCTTACTCGCGTTATTTTCGAGCTCGTTTTCACCTAGGTACCATGTACATTTTGCTCGCGTATAGCCTTTAATGGACACTTTACTCTCAGATTCAATATTCACGCCTAGATACCGTGGACATTTTACTCGCGGATTCGATGCTTGCGTATAGGTTTTAATGGACACTTTACTCGCGGATTCGATGTTCGTGTATAGGTATAATCGAAAGTCTGAAAATATCGAAAATCCGGGTCCGGGATAGTTCGAGAAGTCCGAATTTGAATAGTTCGGCTCGAACTCGGGTTCGCATTCTAGTCCATCTCTACTTGTAGATAAAATGAGCCAACCATTCACACCTATTTATCTATCCTTATGAACAGGAAAAAGGACTATTGTTCAGATATTAGACAGAAAAGTATCGGCAAGGTGTGGGGGACGAAAAAGACCAACAACCAGCAATCTGTCATTGCGGCCATAAAATTTCTGACGGTCAGTATCGGCTCCCTCTACTTATTCAGTAGTTTAGATTTTTCTAAGACAGTTCCCTCTATTATTTCACCAGGAGCCGATTTCACACAGTACCATAGAGTATCACCCGCTTTGACTGGACCAGAAGCAGGATGAGCTGGACTGTGCATGTGCCAGCTCTCCCATATTGAACAGTGACACGGGGCAAGCAGGACTTAAGGCACTTAGTTATGACAATTCTTCAGGTTTGAGGCACATTTTGGAGGCAAGTGTTTTTAGAAAATAAGGGAGAGATGCTGAGATGTTTTAGTTTAGTTCTCTTAACATACCGTAATTGTCCAGTTTCCAGAGACAAAAAATATTTTTTATTGCAGACTTTTCAGTGCATTTCTAAAACAGTATAAACATGCAATTGCACACATGCTGAAGCATGCGGCTGTTGAACAGACGTTCCACCTAACAAACACAACTGTCCTGCCAGATCAATAAATGACACCCAACGAATCGGCCAAACACGTGTGTGTACTAAGCTGTAGTCCTTCAAAGGTTTCCACATGTACAACACAAACAAAAGCTTAAGAACTTCGGAAAGGCTGTTTTTTAATCACAGATCATATGCTTCGAAGCTGCTTACGTAAGTATGTCTTCAGTTGGTGTATCAGGCTCCAGGGTTGGTTTTTTCTCTCTTTTCTGAATAATAAATCCCTGAGGGAAGTAAAGCAACAGAATGTTAAATGCAATAATATACTGAGTAAAGTGGATATAGAAAGTACAGAACATACTAACTTTGAGAGGAATAGCAATGTTCCCATAAGAAATACTGAAATAATATAAGACCAAGTTCATTAAGCCCTGGTACACATGGGTCAATCTGGACCCAATCCTCCCTAAAATAATTGGTAGGCTGTGGTTTTGGAAATAAAGCAATACTGCTAAAAATGTGATGCAACAGAAAGACCACATGATTGTCTAAAATTACAGACATCAGATCCATTTTTTGCCTGATTTTAACAAAGGAGGAGATGAAAACCTCATTGTATTCCATTATATTGCACTGGGCACTCAAAATATTGTCCTGGGCACTCAAAATATTATGTATACCTGACACATTTACACCCTGCTTCCCCTGTGCTATCTACCCCAGTGAGATTGACAGTACCCCCCCAACCTAGTTTAATATTTCCTCCAACCCTCTATCCATCTTCTCCCTCAAAACACCTGCACAGTGAGGAGCAACGCATCCCTACTAAAGAGCCTATAGCCGACAGAAAAGTCAGCCCAGTTCCCTAAAAACCCAAACACCTCCTCCTTACGCCAACCTTTAAGCCCCACATTTATACTACTAAGCTCCTGCTGCCTCCCTTACATAGCATGTGGCTGCAGTAGTATTTCCAAAAATATGACCCTGGAGGTCCCTGCCTTTAACCTGACCCCTAACTCCCAAAAGTCATTTTTAAGGACTTCTCCTCCTCTAACTTTGTAATTGGCACCAATGTGAACCAAGACCACTGGGTTACTCGCAGCCCAACCCAAGAGATTCTGGTCCTACACCGTAATCTACAGCGTCAGTAGCAGAATACATGCATGGTTAATAAATGGTTATTAAAGAGGATCCCTATTGACCTTTTAAATAAAGAATATATAAAAAGCTATTTTAACATGTTTTATTATTTTGTAACTCTTGATAAGTTATAGTAACACTTTGTACATCTGACACTTTATGTAAATAATATTTTAAAAATGTATGATGCTATGCACTTTGTTTATCCACTAATTGCAGATAAAATTGTTGTAGCCATATTAGTCCAGTAGCATATACTAAAAGATGAGTACTGTAGGATAAGGTTTTAACTGATGTGCTGTACCCTGTCTTATTTAGTACTTTTTTGACCTCAGGAAGAGAGAAGTGCATCTCTCGAAAGCTTGTCTGTAAATATTAACTGTTAGTCCATAATAAAAAGGTATCACCTTATCCTACAGTACTCATCTCTTAGTTTATCCACTAAGAATGTGTTTTTATTAGATAGTGTTAATGGATGTTTTAAGAATACACAGGGTTATTCAATAAAAGTTCTTATCGTTTAAAATGGTGCTAATTTTGCCCCAACCAATCAGATGTTAGCTTTCAAATGTTAAATAAGATCTGATTTGTTGGGGCTAAATTATCACCATTTTAAAGGATAAGAACTTTTATTGAATCTCCCAGATAGTTTGTAATGGTTTTCATTACATCAGCATTTGTACTTTATCAAATGTAAATGCACTTAAGGTTCGTACACACGTGCAATTGCGGGTGGCGACTGTGTGGCACGATGCGTACAAACAGCCATTTCGGACAATAATTGGCCCGTGTATGGGCACTTTATCGGGCGAAGCGGGCACTCAGAGATCTGCCCGGCAGATTTATTGAATAAACCTGAAAGTCCTTAATACCAATAAACAATTAACCATCAATCTGCCCTTATCCAAACCAGTGTTGCATAAGTGACTCAGGATTTTTCTCTACACAAAAAATCATGGTTTCAGTGCAGCTTTGCTGTGTGGTATGAAATTGTGCCCTACCTTTCCTTTAAAGTGCAAGGTAAGATCCATGTACTCCTCTGCCTTCTTTAACGCCATATAAACCTTTTCCAAATCTTTAATGAAAAAAACAGAGCATTAAATTACAATAAGTAAAACCAAATCATTTTTATTATACAAACAGGGTTATTCAATAAAAGTTCTTATTGTTAAAAATGGTGCTAATTTTGCCCCAACCAATCAGATGTTCACTTTCAAATGTTAAATAAGATCTGATTGGTTGGGGCAAAATTAGCACCATTTGAAACGATAAGAACTTTTATTGAATCTCCCTGAAAGTATTTAAATCAGTCACACGAACACATCAATTACCGTAATTAAAGAGTCCTATGTAGCACAGATCATTACCAAATCTTTACCTGGTTGGATATATGCACTGACCTTCAGCCCCTGAAATCTGCTCGACCTTTATATTGTTGGGAAGACCTGTATCTAGCAGGCAGTGTTCAATCAAAGTGGCGCCATAAGCTGCAAAGGACAGATTACTCATTTAGTTAAAAAAAACAAACACACAACTATGGTATTTTACTGACAACAGTTCAAGAAATCACTTACGAAGATGTGGATTAAGTACCCTCTTCACCTGATCTCCTTTCTGTCCATTTTCTATGATTTCATTTATTCTGAACAAAATGTGCTGGTGTTAGTCTCTTCTACTATATTATGGGAAAATTACTTCAATCAAAAAAGTAATAAGGCGTTAGCTATATCATAAAGATATTTGCCTTTCAAACAGTCATTGAATAATTACTTTCTCAGTCACTTTCACTAAACTCTATACCATCATTGTGTGAGTGTGGTAGCTTTCTAGAACACATCTACCATGGAATATGCTTGTGAAGGTTCTCATTCATCCAGGTCATGGTATATCTGTTGTATTCAATTAGATCAACTGGACTTGAAATGTAGTTCTTGAAGACGTTTCGCTAGTCATCCGACTGGCTTTCTCAATTCAGAATGTGATATGCTAATTGGGATTTTCCAGGGTACATAATTGCCACAGATTCTTGTACAAGTCATTCTGAATTGAGAAAGCCAGTCGGATGACTAGCGAAACGTCTTCAAGAACTACATTTCAAGTCCAGTTGATCTAATTGAATACAACAGATATCTACCATGGAAGTGTAAAGATTTATCTTTTTACATACAAAATGCTGCACTAATGTATGTTATGGTATCAAATTCAATACTGTGTAAAAATTATTTGCCTGCAAATATTTCTGCTTAAAACTTTCATTAAAAAAAGTAGAATAAAGGGTCATTCACACTCAAACACTGAACACCAAAAGGAGCTAAACAAAATCTCAAATTAAATTATGTAACCTCTCCATGCTTAGAAGGGGCTCAGGAGCTTTGGCGTGATCTACAGGATATCGTTCCCGAACTGCAAACTTAACATCATCTGCCTCATCTGTCCGAAACCTCAATATGTTCAGAATTAGATATTCATGGTCAGTTAGAACAATGTTTCCCTGGGGGAGATATAAAAATAGACTTCGGTAAAGTTCAGGAGCACTCCGGGATTTCTTCAAAATAGTTTCCAACCAATATGAGTGGCACTCAGAAACACAGATACATCCAATTGTAGACCTGGGTGCCTCCTGTGGATTAGTATGTGCTATGTTTAATAAACTATTTTGAAGAAATCCTGGAGTGCTCATACACATGGGAAAAAAGCTAACGGAAAAACTATGGCCTTCATAGGAGAATATCAATTTAAAAACAATGGCAACAATGCAGAAAAAATACCTACCATATATAATCAAGTATAAAACAAGATACTTATTTTTAACCGAAAAACAAGTAAAACTGATTGACTCGATTATAAGCTGAGGGTAAAAATAATGACCACTACTACCCCATGACTACATACCTCTAACCCCTCCCTATAAAGAAGTCCATCAGGACCATCATTTATATCTCTCAGCAGCCCCCATGACCACATACCATACCCCCTCCCTATACAGAGGCCCATTAAAGGGCAAGTCCAGCCATCAAATGAAAACTTACATACAGGTAAATCACCCCCCAAAACCCTAAACTGTAATAGTTTGAAATCTGAATAGTTTGACGGCTAACCTGAAATCCTGCACAATGTCCTGTTGCCTCTGTTTCTGCTTCCTGGTTCTTCCAGTTAGCAACTGTCAGTTAAGGATTTGACAGTTGACATCACAGCCAATGACAATGTTAATCCCGTCTGCCTCTTCTGAGCATGCTCAGGCTCAGTACAGGTCACTAAATTGCTCCGTTTCTATGAGGCTTCCAGAAGCATAGTAGGCATACAAATACAGAGGACAAAGTATGATATATCAACATATTGTAAAGAGGCTGTTCCTTCTAAAAGATGTTATTATGAGGGTGGAGTTGTCCTTTAAGATCATGTCCATTATTCCCCAGCAGCCCCTCTGTGACCACATAGCCCTAATCCTTCCTCCCTCTACAGAATCCATTTAGGACCCCCAGCCCCACCATTATCTCCCAGCAGCAGCCCCCGTAATCACACACCCCTACACGCCCAACCACTACCACCCACCCACTACCACCCTGGTATCCCCCCAGCAAGCCTTATTCAATGTAATACCGTATATGCTGGAGTATACTTGAGTCAATCACTTACCTGCTCCGGCAGCCACTGGATCTGCATCCTCTGCTGGCTGACGTCACGTATCTACTCGGCGGCAGGAAGTGAGGCCAGCGCCAAATAGTGCCGTCAGCCAGGAGAGGATACGGAGCACGCGGCAGAAAAGAGGAAGCGTAGCAATCGGCCAAGGTAGGAGAAGGCAACTCAACACTGGGGGGGGGGGGCGGCTCCCAAGGGGGGGGGGGGGAGGTACAGTAATCCCTGCAGATGCCCCTTGCCACTGCAGATGTTTGGAAACTACAACTCCCAGCAACTAAAGCATGCTGGGAGTTGTAGTTTCCAAACATTTGTAGTGCCAAGGAATGAGGGTTACTGTATGGGATTATAGTCCATTTAAATGGCAACTAATGCCTCAAACAATACAGAATCAGGAGGATGGTATCTATTGTTAAAAAGTTTGCCTTGTGATTCTGTATTGTTTTGAGGCTTTAGTTGCCCATACTGGATTTATCTATTACTGTATGCGACTACTGTATGGGAATTCTGCTGTCCATTTAAAGGGCAAATAAAGCTTTAATACAATACAGAATCAGAAGGCAGTAGTGGTCATAGTTTCTACCCTTGGTTTATAGAGTCAATCACTTTACTCCTTTTTGAGATAAAAATAGGTACCTCGGTTTATGTTCTGGTCGGTTTATACAGTATAACTCTGGGGACGCACCCCACCCACCCCCCACCCCCACCCGTAGTACAAACCCTAGGGAATTCTGGTGTATATATATATATATATATATATATATATATATATATATATATATATATTAATTCACCCTCCCTCTGCTTTAGCACGCATGCTCGCAACTCTCGAGAGTGTGCATGCTTAGATTGACTGCTGTTGCTATTCATTTTAATCTATCTCCTCTGCTCCTCAGGGAGGGGGGGAGGTGACCGGATGCAGGAGGCTAGGAGTAAGCGGCAGTGCAGCACAGCATTGATAGCAGGCAGGCTGCCAGTCCCGGTAAAGGGTTTTTTTTTTTCTTGGGGACTCAGTGCCCGGGCCACTATGGTAACTGCCGTGACTCGAGTATGAGCCAAGGTTAGCTTTTCAGGTTAATTTTAAAAAAATAAAAACCTCAGCTTATACTCGAATATATAGAGTAATTAGTACATTTATTATCGCTATAGCAATAATTGCATTTAATTCAAATACAATATATATACACATATAAATAGCAATAGCTCCCTGACTCATAAGTACAAAGTGTCTAGTGCAAGTGCAGCCCTCCATCACTGAAAAAACAAAACAGGTAATGACATGTAAAGCTCCATATTAGAATACCATACACTTATCTGTTCCAGGTAACAGCGTGCCACGCTGTTGAGAAAGCCCTAGCTTTGGGCAAAACGCGTCCGTCGTCTCTTGGGTCATTTACTAAGCGCCCTTTTGTCCCTGAATCCTTCATACTGACTGACAATTATGACCTGACTGTTACCTGGAACAGATAAGTGTATGGTATTCTAATATGTTTTGTTTTTTCAGTGATGGAGGGCTGCACTTGTACTAGACACTTTGTACTTATGAGTCAGGGAGCTATTGCTATTTATATGTGTATATATATTGTATTTTTTAAGTGTTTTTAATGAGTTTTCACATTATACCCCAATCTATCTCTCAAATAAAGGGTTGTACATAGCTTGCATATTCTGTGTGCGGTACCTTCTATTTCTTTGTTATTTTGATTCCATCCATGGCCACATTATTATGGGTAAATTTCAAGCTGAAATCTGCCAAAAAAATATATTGCAGGGTGGTGTAGTTCAATTAGACCTTCCCAATTGAGTTTCAAACAGAAAGTACCAATCGTATAGCCAATTGTATAGCCATTGCAAATGTGTGTCCAGCTTTAAACTTCAGCATACAATTAAAAGGAATGTTAGTAGGCCATGATATTTGACTTTAGTTGCCCTAACATATCACTTATAGGGAAATAGTCAAGAAAAGAAATCCCCATGACATATCTTACCCGATCATACAGTTCAACAATCAGGTGATAGGCAGCATCATCAGAACCAAACTGGAAATCCACAATTCTGTCCACTCCAAGCTGTTTAAGGCTCACCAACCTCCGGGACTTAAGATGCTTCCGGCACTGTGAGCCATAAAATTAAGGGTGTTAAGCAAGTCCTTTTGTTCTACCTAATGTTACACTTTTCTACCTGTACAATTACAAGCACAATATTTACAGCAGTGCATCTAGATAATGTATGCAGATTGCAGTATGTGCAATAAACTGCAATCTGTTTAGGTAGGATTGCCACGTTTGGTAAGTATCAATGCATAAGATTGAAGGGAGGCACACTCAAAGATGCTTTCAAACAATTTATTTGGTGCTGAAAACCGTATACACATTCATTTTACTTGTATGTCTAATTGCGTTATGCCTACCAGTTACTGTTCCCCTTTATGTAAAAATGATTGCCAACCGCAACAAAGCTCTATACAAAATTTAGATATCTATGACAAAGGAGCAAAAGACTTGGAAGCAGAAGACAGGAAACACCCACAGGGTAAAAAAAAAAAGCCCAGGGAACTGTAAATGTGTAACTGTCAATAATACATATCAAACTTAAATACTCTCACCTACCTTCATTGCAAATCCTGACGGCATCATATTCTTTGGCCATTCAAATTCAGTAGTATGAATTCTTATTCCTGATTCTATTAAAAGTATAGCCTTTTCCTCTGGCCTGTTGGCAACATGTTGAAAATATTCAGAAACATAACGATGGATTATTTCAAAGATTTCAATCCACTTATTGTATTGGCTCCCTAACATGTAGTCAAGAATGCTCAGCTACAAAGGAACCCGGACCGAGATCCACAGCTGGCAGCCTTCCAGCATTAGCCAAGATTCAATGACCTGTATCATTCAGTTACTGCTAGCTTATAGGGAAAGTTCAGTGCAAATACATATACTTTTAAGAAAAAAAGAGCAAAAAATTTTGTCGGTGTATAAATAAATGCTTCCAAAATACTGACTTCCCGTTTGCTGGACCCCTAGTAGAGACCGTTATGGTCTTGCCCTTGACCCAGCGCCTGGGTTGATTCAGTTGCTCAGTAGAGATCTGAGCATGTTCGACCCATCCAACAGCCAATCATTAGAGAATGTTAGGAACATTCCAAGGAAGTGGTGAATTGTGGGAAGAAGGACTGCAAGAACCCGAATGGCAGCTCACTAGTGTTATCAGTAGGGAATAGCAAGGGGTATAAATAAGAAAAAATAAAACAGATTTTTCAAAATAGAAGAGAATATGTAGAATAACTAGGTATACAAAATATAAACTATCAGGGAGATTCAATAAAAGTTCTTATCATTTAAAATGGTGCTAATTTTGCTTCAATCAATCAGATCTTATTTAACATTTAAAGCTAACATCTGATTGGTTGATGCAAAATTAGCACCATTTTGAACGATAGGAACTTTTATTAAATAACCCTGTAAGACTTTTAAAAACTCTGATATTTTCCACTGAACTTTCCTTTTAATAGGAGGGGGTTCAGGGCAGTTGAACTGGAGACTTTGGAAATGTGTTAATTTACAGTTGACCATATGAATAAAATTTTAAACTAGTTGTCACATTTTTAACATGTAGAATGTTTACTGAAGCCCAACCCTAAATAGCTTATGGCTATCAGGGGGTTCTGGGGGCTGTAGTTTAACAATAATCATGATGTACCTAGATTATTTTATCCGGTCAGATTACAGTTGTAAGGCTGGGTACACACCAGCCGACCGACTGATTCACAGAACTTTCGGCTGGTCGACTGAAAATATCTCCTGGTGTGGGGCGGCCAGCCGCGACCGACCTCGGACGTGTCGGAAAATCCCGATCGACCGTGTGGTTCGCTATGGGCCTGAAAGGTCGATCGTTCACAAATTTGGCCGCGGACAAATTCGCCGAGACCGACGGACGTTTGTCCCGACCGATCGCTAGGTCGGGACAAATAGTCCCTCCATGTGTACCCAGCCTAAAGCAGCAGGTCACTGTCACTGTACAGACAATGTGCCACAAATGGATGTGGAAATTGATCAGAAAATAAAAATGATGGTGAAACGTAATATTAATAAAGAGCAGAAGAGAGCAAACCGCTAAGTGACCAGTTATTCCACTCTAGACACTTCCTTTCCATATCTAGAAAAACAAATAGCATCACGAGGCATTTTTGTCTCAAGCTGCTTTAAACAGACCATCAACAAACAAATATGACAGTTCACACAATACACAATATAATAAGAGTAGAAACCTTACTTCTGAAGCCGAATGAGATACGTCTTATTGTCCACATCATAAACATTGTTCACTCTCATTCCAAGTAAACTGCAGGGTAAACAACAATTTATCACTAAGATGATAATCTAAGGATGGGACACTTTGCATAGAAAATCACAATAATGTCAGGGTATTTATTTATTTACAATATGTAAAATAGATCTTGGAAATCCAAGGTTGACAACATCATTTCTACATTCTGATATTTTGAGCGGTTCAGTAAATTTAATTGGATCGCTCGATATACATCTGCCCCTGTATGGGTAACTTTACAGTTTTTTATGGACAAGAAGTCAACACTGTCCCCAGATTGGTCCATCCATCTAACAATACAATCATACGATTTGCCTCGTACACTAAACATATTTTTTTACACAGAAATAATCTAACGTCATTTCATCATCAAATGTACTAAAATTTTATATAGGAGTAAGAATTATCAAAACGATCGGTCCAATTATCTCACAATGTTTAGTTAGATAATCACAGAAAAAAATGTATGCTGAAATAAACCGTCATTGAAGAAAAGTTAATAGTGTAGCAATCTCATGTGCCTTATATTACATATGCCAGAGATGTCAAACCTGGGTCCCTCCAGATTTTCCTAAACTACAACTCCCAGCATGCAGCTAGGAAATGCTCGGAGATGTAGTTTGAAAACATCTGGAGGGCTACAAGTTTGACCTCCCTGACATATGCATGCAGTTATCATTTTACTGTAAAATAAACAAATATAGCCATTATGAGCCCACATAATAATCTTAAACATCTGGTAGTATGTCTCCTCTGCTGTAAAGCTGGCCATCACGGGTAGATGTTCTTACGATCGGATTTACAATTGAGTGAAATGATTGTAAATCCATTCGGAAGATACGCCAGAAGTCGGGGGAAATCTCTAGAGAGATGAGGACAGAAAATTTTCCGCCTGGCCTGATCTTCAGTTTTCCAATAAACGACCGGTTGATTGGAAAAATGGCATACATTTTTCATGTTTTGAGTTTTGAGTTTTGAGTTTTTCAATCAAATTTATCAGATCGTGCAAAATGTAAAGCTGGGTATACGTTTTGCAATCCTTTCTCCTGAACGATCATTCAAGGCTTCCGACCGGTCAGCCAGGAAGTACTGTCGATCGTGGCAAAAGCAGTCGTGTTAGACAAATAGCCACGACTAAGCATGCAGTCCATAAAGGAACGCAAGATCGGATGTGGTTTTCCGACCCAGATGAAAAAACGGTCGGCAGGCAGTCGAGGCAGCAGGAAGAAACCAGAAACACTGAAATGTTAGTCTGGAAAATTATTGGATGGTGTGTATCCAGCTTTATAGCAGTATGTGCCTTCTCTCCAATCTGATCAAGCATTCGGCAATATGCAACAAAGTAACAAAAAGATCTGACAATGAAGCAGGTAATCTTAATGAAACAGATCCCTTTCTTTTGTTACTTTGTTGCATGGTGCCCACATAATATTACATCATGTCCTCTACAATGTATCTATATATGAAATTGGTTTAAATGACAGTTGTTCAGAATACTTTGGTTTTATGAAATAAGAGGTGCAGATGTTTGCCTGTGCTATTAATCTGCAGCAACAATCAGATGATATATTTTCAGTTTCCAGAAATATTGGTTGAATGTCACATTACGTTCAGCAGGTACTTTCTAATGTGTAGACACCTTTACGCTAATCATATACTCACCCAATGTTAAAAATCGTGAGAAAGTTGTGGCTCTTACCTTCCTACATTCCTGCAATGTTTCCAATCCTGATTGGCTTATAATCAATTGGGCCAGGCAGTTTTCTAAATGTCACAGGAACGTTGAAGATAAGAACTCACTTTAGATAAGATTTGATTGGTTGCCTCAGATTACTACAGGCAACTGAGGATTCACCGATACATACACACAACAGGCTAATTAAACAGGCTGTTACCTGCAGGAAACCAATCATCGCTATAAATGAGAGGTACATAGCTATCTAATTGCCACGCAAAGCCAATCTGTTACTTTTTTGTTCTATGTTAGCAGTAAATGGTTTACACACAACCACTATCAACATTTTTCTAGCAAAACATCTGGAGATGCCAGTAACATGCTGGAAAAACAAAACATTTGTGTGATTTTAGCCTTAGCATACATTCTCGCAGACTGTGCAGGCATTCCATGAAAGTTTTTTGAGCAGTTCCGATAATGAGACATGCGGGCATTTTACCTGCATTTGTTTAGAGTTTAATGCTGGGCTAGGCCACACTAGCGCAATTTTGATGCATTTGCACATGCAATTCCCCCCCCCCCTGAACATTGCAATTGTGGCAACGCACCAAAAACGTGCATTTTCGCGGTGTGATGCAATTGCGCATGAGTTTGTGATCTGCATTTTTGCGCAATCGCATGCATTTCTCTATCTGTAAAGAAAAAATGCTAGCACACACGCATCAAAATCGCACACGAAATTGCACGCGATTCGGTGTGCGGCGCAGTGTAGCCGGGCCCAAAACGTGATTGTAGTTTAAGGAGTGTAGTTCAGCAACACACAAAACAGTGATCAAGGGATTGTACAGGTTATCCAAGGTGCACATTATCACTAATTCTGTTCTTATTGACAAATGCCACTCCAACTAAGCTCACTGACATGCTCCCTTCTCCTCCCAGGGCCTGGTTCCAAATGCTATAGCCAGCACACATGGAAAGGACTGACACAGCAGGGACAATCATTGAAATGGAATGGAAATCTTCTCTGATCCCTTGGTGCAGTAAGTTACTAACTGGGACATTTACACACAGGGTCTGCTCTGCTTCATTCCCATTACATAACAGAGAGCAGGGACCATGTGTCATAGTACCATAGGAAACCTGGACTAATGATCAGGGAGACAGTAAGGTGAATATTACCTGTCACTGAGCTCTGCGAGGATGGCCCGGATATCAATGGTGTTAAACCGGCTCTTCATGTTGCTTTCAGCCAAGGAAAAAAAAAAAACAAGGAAAGAAAGTAAAGATCAACTCAGCGGTGAGCTCCCAGTGACATACAAGCACACAGCTACGGAAGCTTGAATGAATCAAAACGGTAAAACAAGCAAACCAATAACAGTGCCTCCTCCTGGTGAGACGTGGCAAAAGCAGGATAAATATAATAATGTGCTGCTTGTCCCCAGTAGGAGGCGGCAGTGGTCACTGAAAACAATGGAAGAATTCGTGATTTTTATAATAAATATTCCACTAAACCATCGGCATCATAGCATTAGTAATACACTAAACTGCGGTGGAAGGATATATAAATAATAATGACAGCATTTAATACACAGTGATCAAACAACTTTATCTAATATAATATTAACCATAGGTGCTTAGTGTGCTTTGTTGGACGATAAAAAGACTGTGTCTCACTGTGTTATCCAGGCTGGTCTACACCGGCTATTCACAGGCGCGATCCCACTACTGATCGGCACGGGGGTTTTAACCTGCTCCGTTTCCGACCTGGGCCGGTTCACCCCTCCTTAGAGCAACCTGGTGATCCCAGGCTCCCCCAGGAACACCATATTGATACCGAACTTAGTGCGGACACCCGATCGACATAGCTCAATGCAGCCCAGAACTCCTGAACTCAAGCAATCCGACAGCCTCAGCCTCCAAGTAGCTGGATTACAGGCACACGCCACTGCACCCGGCAAGTACAGCCCCCTGCTCTGAGTAACTAGAAGCTATTCTGTCAGTGACGTCACTGAGCTCGTTAGACTGAGCAGTGACATCTACTGGACTGTTGTAAAAATGCTGCTGCAGAGACCAAATTAAACTGATGAAGTTAATGTTTATTAAAAGTACCTAGCTCTCTTTGAGAGTTAGGTACTTTTAAAGTTTAAGAATTACGTCTGGTGATTTCACTTTGGATCTGGCCACGTGTGGTGTTCTATATCGGGGACGCCCAATACTTTAAGATATATATATGAATTTTCAGATGCTTTGCACTTTATATGGGATTGGTGTTTGGCTGTTTTATATTGTTACGGGTCTGTGGTTCTGTATCTCATTGATGTTAGCTTCAAGGGCTTGAGTGCTCTTCGGGATTCTTTGGGGCTTGTCCCCCATTTTTAGGTTTTTATATATGCTTTTTTCCCCCTAGCATCACCTGTTCCAGGATGCCTAGTCTGTGTTTGATTCAGGTTTGCTCTCCAATGTAATTTTATATATATAGGGCATTTCACATAAACACATGATCCTGCCATAGACCTAGTACAAAACAGTGTGCTTCACACCCTTTAGATAAACAATAGTGGAGGTGCACTCTGTCCAACTGTGGGTGCAGACGCCTCGTGGGTTCATCCCTTTGGAACCAATAGCTTCGCAGAGAAAAAAGGCAATTGAGGGGGTCGCACTCCAAGAAATAAGAACAATTTTATTGTGATCCACACATCACACATCACAACGTTTCGGGGGAATACCCCCTTCGGGGTGTGTGATGTGTGGATCACAATAAAATTGTTCTAATTTCTTGGAGTGCGACCCTCAATTGCATTTTTTCTTGCGAAGCTATTGGTTCCAAAGGGAAGAACCCGTCCCTCAATTGCCTTTTTTCCTGCTTCACACCCTTTTCCTGCTGGGACCCAGCACTAGGCATGTGTGACAATACTGCATCTGCTAAGTATCTTATTAAAGAAATTTGACCCACCACTTAAGCCTGTCTTTTTGATTTTGGCCTCTTATATTCTCCTTGAGGAGAACAGCTTAAAATGCCATTAATACTCGGGATAATTCCTTGAGAGGTGTTAAAAATATTATTATATTCTAAAATATTTTATTTCAGATAAATTTTGTTGCACTGGATAAAATGTATTTTAGACAATAGTTTATCATTTAAAGAGCATGTTCACCCCCAAAACTATAACCCCCCCACTAATGGCCCCACCATGTAGTGTAATAAAATCCTTACCTCACATCCCAGCTCCATATGGTTCTCCTGTAGTCCCCCCCAAAGTCCCCAAAACTGCCCACCAGGAGGATAGCAGAGTCCATATAGGACTCTGCCTCCTGTCTCACCTCCAGGAGAAGTTTGGCGTGTGTACTGCAGCCCTTCTCCCCCTCCCTCTCCATCCTGTTTTGCGATCCCTCCCCCTACCATAAAACCCCTAGCCCATATTATAGTATATCTTCCCCCAGCCCCAACCGCTAAAAAATGTCCACCCCTTTTTTTAACTTTTAATATGTTATACATATTGATCCCCCAGCCCCAACCACTGTAATAACATTTTAGAAAGTGCCCCGATATGTACTTACCTTCCCTCTATCCTCCGCAGCACTCTCCAGTCCCTCTGCTTGCACGGAAATGCAAGCAGGGGGCGGGACCGGCAGCCACGTCCCTGATTGGCTGAGAGGCAGCCAATCAGGGACGCGGCTGCCGGCTGCTCAGAACGCCGGAGGATGGAGGGAAGTAACTATCTGGGCACTTTCTTTGAAATCTGTTACGGCGGTTGGGGCTGGGGGATCAATATATATAATATATCATGGGGAATTTACACAAGGGGAAGGAGAAGAAAATGGGAGGGAGAGGGAGGACTCTCCTGCGCATGCCTCAACCTTGTTGAGGTTGAGGCAGAGACAAGCGCAGGATGAGTCACTGGGAGCTTCTACACTACAATTTTCCTGGCTTTGGAGGGGCACTGCATGGCAACCATAAGGAGCTGGGATGTAAGGTAAGGTTTTTTGTACACTACAGAGTGGGGCCAGTATGGGGTTAAATTTGAGTTTTGGGGGTGGACATGTCCTTTAAGAAAGACCCCCGAACTCTACTTACCTTCCCTCTCTCCCCCGGCATTCTGAGAAGCCGTCAGCCGCGTCCGTGATTGGCTGCCTCTCAGCCAATCATGGACGCGGCTGCCGGTCCCTCCCCCGGCTTGCAGTGTCTTGCAAGCAGAAGGCCGAGCGGGGCGTCAGAGGAGAGAGGTTGCAACGAGAGAGAAAGTAAGTAAACATCGGGGCACTTTCTTAAATTTATTTTAAAGCGGTTGGGGCTGGGGGAAGGTATACTATGATATGGCAAAAGTTTATAATAAGGGTGGACATGCCCGTTAATGTGTCTCTATATCCCAGCAGTACTTTTGAAACAAAGTTTGAGAACATTTCTCTGAAAAGGTGTACCTCAAAAGACCCGCACAATAATCACACAAAAAGGTAAAAATGTTGGACTGTTTCTATTATTAAAGGGCCTTTTCAGAATAGTTTCTTGTATAATTTTGTTTTGTATGCTGTCAGTACCTATAGCTTAGGTTTCTAGCATTTCTTTAGATCCTAGAGTAATGAAAATTAGGAGACCCTAATGTTAGGGGGCTAAAGAGAAAAGGTGGGTACACACTGTCCCAATTTATGTAAGATGAAATTCTGTTCTGTTCTTTGAAAGATGTGGCTACACAGTCCCGAACGTTCTCCTATATAAAGTATAGGGAGATCATTCGGGACTGCGCATCCGACTCCCTATGCTTCAGTACAGAGAGCTGACGTGACCAAGAAGAAAGTAAAGTGTGTACCCAGTCTCAGCTAAAGACCCAACAAAAGAAGAGTGTACACATTACCAGTTTACACATAGTAGCAGTGGTAAGATAAAAAAAGTCATTGCCAAAAGTGAGTTTGTGGTTTTCAGTTTAATTGAAGAATGGGAGCTATGTTTTACCTCCTGTTCTTCAATTAAATGATCAGGAGCCGGGAAGGAAGGTATTGTGCTGTCCTTCCAGATGGAGCTTGCACTGTATGCGTAGTGCATATGCGCATACATTGCGCATTGGGTTCCATGAACAATAGCCCCCTTTCGGGGGGAACAAGCCTCCTTTCCTCAGGAGTTACAAGTGCAAAGTGTAACCCATGAGGAAGGGAGGCTTGGTCTCCCCCCGAAACGTTGTGATTTATGTCATGTTAAAAAATTAGGGTTTGTATCCAGATATTTACCTGCTCTCAGTGTGGCGTATGGCGTCTTCATTTTTTACTACTATGAAGCAATCAGCGTCCTAAAGCAATGTATCAGCTATTCTGCAACTGGAGTCATTTAAGATGATTGGCTAAGTGTGCATATCTATCATTTGTTTATGTGACCCTTCCTCAGGTATAACCAGTCCCACATTAAACACACTTATATACCTATATAAGATATAACTCCCATGTGGCTGCCACACCCTCCTGCCTTCCACCAATTCCAGATAGTTACTCAGTACAGTAAGTCATGTAAGTCAGGTATGTGTGTGATGGGCATGGGAGCATTTTATATTTACAAGTCTATGGGGTGGGCATGGGGTATCTTATATTTAACAGTCTGTGTGAGCTAGTGGTAATTGGGGCATTTTATATGTACATGTCTGTGTGGGCTGGGCATGGGAGCATTATATATGTACTAGTCTCAAAGGGACACTATACTGAAAAACTGACTTTGCCTCATCTTAATCTATAATTTAATACATGTAAGTAGCACTTAATCTGATTTGCATGTGTTGCTGCATGACTTCAATCCAGCACACATTTTGTTTAGGAGCAGTATCCCCCCTCCCTCTTTTAACCACTCCCACTTCCATCCGACCTGACTTTTTTCCAACAAACCAACTGTCAAGCATGCACACAGCATAGAGCATTCCAACTGTCAAATCTCTGTCACCATTCCACCTACAGTAAAACTACTCACAGAAGAATAGTTTTTGGGAGCAAGGAACTTGATTGACAGCTGAAGTATAAGAAGTTTTAGATTGGATATCTAAAGAAATAGGAAATTATAGTTTCCAGTTATGGTCAATGTAAAATAACCTATTTTTCAGTATAGATACCCTTTAAAGGACAACTCCACCCTCATGAATGAATGAATTACTGTATGCCTGCTATGCTTCTGGATGCCTCATGGAAACTGAGCAATTTAGAAACCTGTACTGAGCCTGGGCAGGCTCAGAAGAGGCAGATAGGGGATTAACATTCAGTCATTGGCTGTGATGTCAACTGTCAAATCCATAACCGTTGACAAATCCATAACCAGTTGACAACTGGAAGAACCAGGAAGCAGAAACATGGGCAACAGGACATTGTGCAGGATTTCAGGTTAGACTTATATATTTCAGATTTCAAACTATTACCCTTTAGGGTTTTAGGGGGTGATTTACCTGTATGTAAGTTTTCATTTTGGGTCTGGACTTGCCCTTTAAGCTAGGTACACACTATACAATCCTTTCTCCTGACCGACCGCTCTAGATTTTGGACTGGTCGGCCAAGAGGAACGACTGTCGGTCACAGCAAAAGTAGCCACGTCCGACAGTTAGGAGCAACCGATCGCATGGTCCATAGAGGACTGCACGACTGGTTGTATTTTTCGACCTGTCCTTTCGTTCATCGTTGTCTGATTTGGACGAACGAACAGTCGGGGCTGCAAAAAAAGCCGCCAGACAAAAATAAAGCCCGACCGACCGAAACACCAAAACAGTCTGTCGGGCCGAATTATTGTATGGTGTGTACTTAGCTTTAGCCATTGAGGAATGTGAAGACATCTTGGATATAAAATTTTAGTTAGCCAATGAAAGGTATTATTTTATATCCAAACTGTCTTCACTTCCAGTACTTCTCAAGCATTATTTATTAAGAAATCTGGACAGATAATGATTTTTACAGACTGGGGTGGAGATGCAGGTGAGCAGGTACATCGACCACCTTAAGGCTTCGTTCACGCTAGATGGAGGATTCAGTGGGATTTTTCATTGAAAATCGCAACAAAACAAATTGCACATAGAACACGCACCCACTGCTCACTGGTAATAAGAGGTATATTTAGTAACCACAATTGCATTGTATAGGCGATCGAACAGTTGTAATAATCATTTAACGATCGCGATCTTACTTGTACGACTGCAGCGCAAATACCGCGCCTTTAATTAATACGTCCCTAACTATCAACAGACTCGTTGCAACATACGCCCCCTCCTCCCAGGGACTGAGTTCCAACAGGCTGCGTGCAAGACACGCCCTCTCCACCCAGGGACTGACTTCCAACAGGCTGTGTCCAAGACACGCTCCTCCTCCTCCCAGGGACTGACTTCCAACAGGCTGTGTCCAAGACACGCCCCCCCCTCATCCCAGGCACTGACTTCCAACAGGCTGTGTCCAAGACACGACCCTCCTTCTCCTAGGCACTGACTTCCAACAGGCTGTGTCCAAGACACGCCCCTCCTCCTCCCAGGGACTGACTTCCAACAGACTGTGTCCAAGACACGCCCCTCCTCCACCCAGGGACTGACTTTAAAGTGCCATCACCAGAAAAATTGAAAAGGACTGACTGTAGCAGGGCCAGTAAATTAATGGAATGGAAATCTTTACTGTACCCTGATCCCTAACTGCAGTAAGTTACTAAGTGGGGCATTTACATCAGTCCCCTGGTCTGTGAGCACGGACAGGGTTAATGTTTATTGATTTTTGTATGGACTGTCCATTGAATAACGGAGCTGGAAACCCTGCCCCGTTCTCCTGCTGCACTCAGCTAAAAACCCAGAACGGAGGGTAAAGGATAAACAGTGTCCTAGGAAGAAGAGTGGGCGAGGTACACAATGCTGAGTGGCCACGGAGTCCAAGAATGAGGAAGCCCGGTGGGGTCATAACCAGGGAAAGGGATGTTGTCCAGAAAGAAAACCAAGAAGAAAGTTCCCAGGCCCTCGGAGGTGCACGGAAAGTACGTGAAGAAGGAGACCAGCCCCTCACTGCGGGGTGAGTGACTGGGAGAAGGACTGGTGGGAGAGAGGTCAGGTACACTGAGCATAGGATGGGGGAGGGGCATTGAGTCTGTGTTCTGTTGGCTTATCCTTTATGTGTTAGATAAAACCTAATCAGGGAGATTTAATAAAAGTTCTTAGCTTAAAAATGGTGGCAATTTTGCCCCAACCAATCAGATATTATTTAAAAATTGAAAGCCAATATTTGATTGGTTGGGGCAAAATTAGCACCATTTATAATTATAAGAACTTTTGTTGAATAACCTTAAATATATTTATTAAAAAATAACTGCAAATTCTAATGGGATCAACTAGAGTTTAGGGCAGATCAACTAGAGACTGCAGACCGAGTGCTCATTCACATGCATTTCTCAGGCTGAACGCCCAAGTGAAATTCTGTGTGTAAGGGTCTTTACGCACACCTAATTACCTTTCCTATACCTCTGTATTGAGATCGGTCATTCAGGTGATTTATACTATAAAAGCGTGAGCATGACGACAGCAATGCAATGGCCAAATGCAATTGTCATAGTTGCCAACATTTAAAAAAGAAATTCTAGGGACACTTTCCATGATGGTGACATATTTTGTGGTATTACTGAATTTGTACCAGTGGTAACTATAGGCCCTGTGACGGCAGGGGGGCCGTGTGGTAAGAGTGCCTGCGATCCCCTCCAACAATCAGCTGTTTTTATACAGCCGATGGCATGTATAAAGTAAAGATACTTGCAATCTGTTTAAAAGAACCAGCAGAAGTTTATACAGTTTAAGATCAGCTGATAGCAGATCCTCTGGGGTGGGGTGTCAGGGGCCCAGCCTCCAAACTTTGCATTTACACCACTGATATGTACAAGTCTACATTTCAAGGGCATTGCAGCAGAAGTGGGACTGAAGTTTAAAAGTAGGGGCTACATTTCAAGGGCATTGCAGCAGAAGTGGGACTGAAGTTTAAAAGTAGGGGCTGTCCTGTATATGCAGAACTGTTGGTAAGTATGTATAGTGTATAGTGTATGTAGGCATTCACATGGATCCAACAGGATTACAAGTTTGAAATGTGTATGCCAAAATTAAGTCAAGGTAGAGACATATTGCATACATGATTGGTAATGATTTTCTTCCTCAGATATTACAAGGTAATTCTGCACTTACAAAAGAACAACATATCTTAAAAATATAAAAAAAAAACACAACACAGACCTAAAACACAAGGACATTGTGAAAATCCATGATCATATAAAAATCTGAGATCACAGGCTGAGGGCATTTAAACAGTTCAAACACCTCCAGGATTAGCCTGTTATCAGGCTTGTGTATGGCCAGCTATTTCCAGTTTACCAAAGATGCAGAATATATGTCCATTTGCAATTAGTATAGTATTTGAGGTTGAATTAAGACATATGTCCATCCAGTCCAATCCATCTAGCAATATCCTCATTTCCTGCCTAACTGTTGATCCAGAGGAAGGCAAAAAAAACCCACCAAATTTATGAAGGGGGAAAAAAATTCCTTCCTGACTCCAAGTGGCAATCGGAAATTTCCCTGGATCAACTCTACTTTATGAATCAATACCAATAACTTGCAACATTCCTTGTTTGCAGAAACTCATCCAGCTTTTTTTTTAAACTGACCAATGAACCTGCCATAACAACGTCCACTGGAAGACCGTTCCATAGCTTTACCGTTCTCACAGTGAAATACCCTTTCCAACATTGAAGCCTAAGCCTTGTTCAAGTCTTAAGGGATGTCCTCGTGTCCTCTGACATGTTCTATTGTTGAACAATGCCCCAGATAGTTTATTGTATGGCCTATTAATGTATTTATACACAGTAATCATATCCCCACTACCTGCTGTAGTGTGTAAAAGGGAAGGATTATCAATCCGAGAATGAACAATACAGAGCCTGGCAATGTTCTCTTGGTAACCGAACTTCTAGAGGGTTGTTCGTTGATTTTTGCGGAACTGGCTTCTTTAAATTTAACTTGCCAATATATGCATATTGATAGCAAGAACAGGAGGATGTCCATAGATGGCGGCCTTGTCGTAAATTTGCTAGATTTAAGTTAAAAGGAAACTATGGCCCCCAATTTGAAGGATATTCCTTCATCTAATCTATCTATTGTCTTAGAGAGCATTTTCAGCCAGCAGTTCCTACCTTCTGACGTTCTTGTGACGCTTTCACATTGATGCCCATACTGGGTCATAATTCATAATTTATTGCTTTCCATGTATACCAGTCAACATCATTTTTATTTTGTTTCAGATTTATTGCCAGCTTTTATCCGGAATGCTCCAAGTATTCCACGTCGTACAGACATTTCCCCACCAGATTCAAATGCTGCTCATTATACCTCTACAGGAGATGGGGCTGTTTCCAGGAACCACAGTTTTTTGCGAACACCAGTTCAGAGAACTCCAAAAGAAAGTTTGCGTAGAGAAAACAATAGGCTTTCTGCACCATCCTTCCTAGTAAGGGGACTGGGTGATGTTCCTAGAGAGTATGCCTCCTCATCACAGTCTTTTTTAACAGATTCCAAATTAGTTATGCAAAATGGAGATCTAAAGAGTAGATATTATTTCCCAGAATTTCAATATGGTGGGCAGAGGAGGGGACAAATTAGTGATCGAGCACATGAAGAATCTAGATATTATGAACACAGCAATGACCAAGTGCAGAGGAATCCGCAAGTAAAACTCAGGCTCCCCGGTAAGTTTGCGAAGCTGCGTATTATACTGAAAATATAACTTGTGACTGAAAAGATTGATATTTGTATAAACATAGCATTTGTTTTTTCTTTGACGGACACAATTAGCAATCATAATACAAAAAATTAACACTAAAGTTCTAATTACTAAACTTCTATTACAAATAATAAGAGGAGTAAACTTATCAAAACTTCACATTTTGGTTGCCCACATTCATTAAGTTTATTTTTTGTTCCTTTTTGATTTACCGTATGTCCGTTTTTATGATGTTGATCTTCATATTTTCTCTCCTGGTACAGCCCTTAAAAAAGAATTTGCTGCATCACTTGGAAACCTAACAAATCACAGTGCTGAAGATATTCCACTCCCACGTGGCTGGGCCGTTGATTGGACTTTAAGAGGAAGGAAGTACTACATAGACCGCAATACAAATACTACACATTGGAGTCATCCACTTGAAAGAGATGGACTGCCTCCAGGTTGGGAGAAAATTGAGTCACCAGAATATGGAGTATATTATGTGGATCATGTCAATAAAACTGCCCAATACAAACACCCATGTGCTCCCAGGTAACAACAGTAGTTTCACTCCTGTTTTAGCCTAAAACTTACGTAGAACAGCTTTTCCACAAGTGCCACTCTTCATTTATCCAGAATTATAGTCATTAGTTTAATTACTGACTTTTGATATAAGATAAAGGCCTTCCCAACCATCAAACTACCAAATCATAAACTGGAGTAGTTTGTTGGTTGGGAAGGAATGTGGTACTGCCCAAATACATACAGAAATGGTGGCTCCAACACTCCCGGACTCTCCTTTCCTTCTCCACTTCGTAGCGTGCCAGCTAGCACTGGAGTTTCTCTCCCCCAAACAATTCCGTTTCCTTCTACAACATAGAAAATGTGTGCTGCTGCACTGCATAGAATTATACGGCAACCCCCCAGTCCGGACTTGTTTAAATCTTGCCTTTATTTCTTCATTAAAACAAACAGCTTTTTTGGCTGGGGACGGTGGAAGATGTCCCCAGCCAAAAAAGCTGTTTGTTTTAATAAAAAAATAAAGGCAAGTTTTAAACAAGTCCGGACTGGTGAGTTGCCGTAATAATAATTCTATGCAGTGCAGCAGCACACATTTTCTATGTTATTGAAGACCATACCTTTGGCTGAAATATATTGAAATGTACAATCATTTTTTTTTGGCTTATATTTTTACTAGATCAGACAAAATATTGTATTAGTCGATTGGGTGGCAATATCATCCTGTGTGTACTAGGTCTACCTAACACAAAAAAGTTTATCATGCTTTTGTTTGTTCTTTAGCTTTAACAGCATTTTACATTCTGTAGGGCACACAACAAAAAAATTATTATGGCATAATATTTTGCAATGGGCTGTACACTAAGATCATTTTTATAAATAGATAAAAAAAATACCACACCTATGCCTCACAATTTTTTCGACTGTATGACAAATCGTTATTTTAAAAATGTGTTTTCTGTATTGTAGTTTTTTAAAAAAAAAATCTTGTGTGCAGCATTCCCAGGTATGATCAGCCGCCTCCTCCTCCTCTAACTTACCAGTCCCAGCAAGTAGAAAGAAGTCAGTCATTGCTTTTCCCTGCTAATCCTTACCATATAGCGGATATTCCGGACTGGCTTCAAGTTTATTTCAGGGCTCCAGTAAAGTGAGTTTTTTTTTCCCAAAAATATTTCTTTCTTTCTTGTTCTATTACTTCCATTTATTTAATCTTTTGGGGGTTGGGAGGTGTTTTTTGTAAAATGACTATTGTTTATTCACCATTTGTAGCTTATGCGTTTCATTGCTTATTACATGCAATTTAACAAGATAACTAATTAGAAAATTTACTTGACATAAATCTTTTGAAGAGCAAGTCTTCAGGCCCCCATACATGGGTTTGTCATTTTGAGCTATCCATTGAATCGCTTAAAATATTGAAAACCGTTTTCCATTTTTTTCAACCAACCACTCAACAACATTGTCGAGCATTTCATCTAAAAATTAAGATCTTGTCAGGCGTAAAATTTTCCACCGACCCCATCTTCAGTCTCCATCGCTCTGCAGATTTCAAGTGGAAAATTGCGGAAAGATCGGAGACTCAAGGTGTCTGAGTTCTTCCGATGTGATTTCTAGTGGTTGCACTTAATCAGAAAAACATTGACTGTTTGTGTTAATTTTGCAGCATTTTTCTAGTAGCAATTCTAAAAAATCACCAGTAAAAATAACGAAAAACAGCTTTAACAATTTAGATGTCCTGTGCACGTTTTCTCTTTTTGGATCTTGAACTAAATGATCTACATACCGTATATACTCGAGTATAAGTCGATCCGAGTATAAGTCGAGGTACCTATTTTTACCTAAAAAATGAATAAAAGTGATTGACCCGAGTATAAGTCGAGGGTAGAAATATGATTCTGATTCTGTATTGTTTTCAGTAATCCCTAATTCTATACCCCCTAACACCACACAGACACAAATATACACACATAAACAACATTATTTACAGCAGCAGTACCCCCATAACTACATACTCCTAACCGCCCCTCCCTATACAGAAGCCCATTTAGACAATTATCATATCCCCCCAGCAGCCTCCATGACCACATACTCCTAACCCTTCTTCCCAATACAGAAGACCCACCACCATTATTTATCCCCCCCATACCCCCAAACCTAGAGGCCCAGAGGCAGCAGGCCAGAACAGGCCCAGAGGAGCAGTCATTTAATAAAGTACCTCTGCTCTGAAGGATAAGGCTGGATACCAGCTGAGATCTCATGGACTCCTTCACTCTCATGGACTCCTTCACACGTGGATGGGACACAGATGACTGGGAATCACTGACAGCAGAAGACTGCCTGCTGTTGGTCTCTGCAGTGAGGTAGAAGGCCCCCCAAGGTCCTGGGCCCACCGGGGATTTCCTAGTATGCCAGTCCAGCCCTGCTGCCGCATCTCCTGATCCTCACATCCAGTCTGATATTTGTAAGAAGAATCCGGCTGCCGCATCTCCCGATCGTCGCATCAAAGACGTCACTACTCGCGCCGGGAAGAAGACAGGCGCCGAGTAGTGACGTCAGTGGATGCGACTATCGGGAGATGCGGCAGCCGGATTATTCTTAAAAGTTAGTGACTGACCCGAGTATAAGTCGAGGTTCAGTTTTCAGGCTGTTTTTACAGCCTGAAAACCTCGACTTATACTCGAGTATATACGGTATCATTTTGATATAGTAATAACCATTTGTTTTTGTGAAATAAATTATAGGAAATGAGAGCAGTGGATTTTATTACGAAGCAATGCACATAAAGACCGTTGTGTGACCTCTCTGTGAATTATTTTACAGCCATGAGACGATTAAAACGAAATGTGCTCTGACCTTTTTTTTTTAAAAAATCACAAAATTACAAGTTCTTTACTTTTAAGAATGCTAGTTTAACAAAATAAAAAATACACTGAAATTTGGTTTATGGTATTATCTAACTAAAAAATATTTAATCTAGTTCTGTAAAAGCTGTAATTACACAAAGATGTCTGAGGTCATTGTTTTGTTAAAAATAGCCTGCTATTTGTATATTCTAAAGAAACATTCCAGCTTCTCTTTAAATGCCAAGGGTTGGGTGAACAGTTCAGGTGTAATTGGCAACACACACCCCAGGCCATTATAGGGATATTCTCGTTCAGAAGTATTGTCACAAACTGGAAATATGAAGTAATGCTCTGGTTACAATAAACTGTTAAAAATATCATTTGGGGCTGTGGGCAGATAACTGACAACTCGGCAGTTTTTTTTTTAAAGATGGATATGCCCTTTAAAATCTGTTCTTAAGAACATGTTTGTTTGTTAATTGTTTGCATTGCTATAATGAAGTTTATTAAGAACAGGAACTCTAATTGTATTACGTAGAAGGGCCCAAAGAACAAGATTTTGTTTGAGCTCAGAAAAAAAACATCCATTGTTCGATCTAATCTGGTGTTTATTTAACTGGCAAATATTTAACAAAAATAAAAGGTAAAAGAACATTTTTGCAAAGGACACCATAGTGCACTCAAACCCATGTATGCCCAACAGTGTTAGTTTATTGTTTTTAATGAATGGCATGTCTGCAGATAGAACTATTAGAAAAATTATAGTTATCTGAAAGTTAGTAGCACATTTGACATTTTCTCGGCCACGTGATACACCAGGAACTGATTACAGTTCTTCAAATATATATTTACCCCCCCCCCATGGCACTTTCATGTTTTGCTACCTCACAACCTGACTTGGGTTTTGCTCAAGAATATTCCTGCAACCATCCATCTTTCCCTCAAGTCGGACCAGTTTCCCAGTTCCTGCTGCTGAAAAACATCCCCACAGCATGATACTGCCATCACATTTTACTGTGGTAATGGAGTTCTTGGGGGATGTGTTGGGTCTGCGACAAAGTTTTTCCTGTGTGGCTGAAAAGTTACATTTTAGTCTCATCTGACCAGAGCACCTTCCTCCATACATTTGTGGAGTCGTCTTTTGGCAAACTCAAAATGTGCCTTCTTATTTTTGTAAGTAATTTTTTCTGGCCGCTCTATCATAAAGCCTAGCTCTATCAAATATACGGCTTATTGTGGTCCTATGGACAGATACTCAAGTGTCTGCTGTGGAACTCTACAGAAACCTTTGGTCTCTGTACTGCCTCTCTGATTTAATGCCCTTTTTTCCATTCTACAAATTTTGATGTGCGCCCCACTCTTGTCAGGTTTGATGTGGTACCATGTTCTTTCTATTTGAAGATCATGGATTAGCTAGTGCTTCGGGGTTCATCAAAGATTTAGATATTTAATATAACCCAACCCAAACTTGTACTTCTCAACAACTTTTTTTTTTTTACTGACAGGTGGACTTCATTTTTACAAATTATGAACCTTTTGAAGATACAAGACTTTTTAGGGGCTTCATGGCAATAAACGTTCGTTCACATGCCAATTTTTATTTTTTACAATTTTTAATACATATTTTCCTTGGTTCACTTAATCAACTTAGACTATTTGGTGCAGATCTATCACATAAAATAAGATTAAAAAACATATAAATTAAAGGTTGTAATGTAGTAAAATAGGTAAAAAGCCAAGGGGGTGATTAACTTTGTACTGTGTATTAGTTTAGCAAATTACAAGTTTGTTTTATCCACTGACCTTTTACTGTCCTATGCAATTACTACATATTTTTCTTTCTTGCAGATATGACCACATTTTAAAGTGGGAGCTCTTCCAGCTGGCAGACTTGGACACATACCAGGGTATGCTAAAGTTGCTCTTCATGAAAGAACTGGAACAAAGTGTTAAACTATATGAGGCATATAGGCAAGCTCTCCTCGCTGAAGTGGAAGAACGTGAACAGAGACAGATGTGGTATGCAGTGCAAAACAACGAATTCTGACAATCTAGCTGACTATCTGTTGTGTACAGTGAACTGCATATGGATACTATAACATCAGCTTAAAATCTAATTCAATATTTCCTCTACTAATTGAAACGGGAAAGAAACTGAAGTCTAGCCAAATGGTAAATAACTGGTTTATTTAGGACCGTTTTTAAAAAATTTAAGAGATAATCAGTGCACAACGTTTCTGTATTAGTAAGCTGGAAACAAACAGAGGAACTAATGTTTTACTTGTAGTGTAAGTATCCATTTATATTTTTTTAGACACTTTATAAACAATTTATATTTCTTATAAACCATTAAGTAATTTCAACTGAGATTTTGTTTAATAAGTGTGGTTTCATTCAAGTGATTTTTGGAACAATATCTTTTAAGGATGCAATCCTCAGGCACGTAATAAGTGCAGTTTTCTTAAACCAAATTTCCAGCAAGCCTTATTTTAGTACATTTAAAATACGTGAAGGAATGCCTGTATTTTGCTATTAAATTAGTCTCTACATCTCTCCTTTCTGAATATTATTTTGCTATTTAAGGCCTCGGAAAGTAAGGAATACTACCATTTGTATTCAAAATAATATTTTACATTAATTGTGTAAAAGAGTGTCCGGATATTGTGCATTGTGAAAGTAAACTGCTGGTCAGTAAGTTAAATGGTTCTCATACTTTCTCAGATTTGCACACAATGCTAGTTTTTGTTGTGTAACCCCTTAAAGGGCAACTGTGCTCTCCAAACAAGTTGGGAGTTAAGTAAAAGCTTGCAGTTTTTCCTTTTCAAAATGAGCCATGGATCACATCTTTGGCTGCAGCCTGTTAGAATTTATATTGTGGATGTTTGACCTTTTGCTTCTCCACTGTCCCTGGGGACAGAACATGCTCACTTAAATCTGCTGGAAAAATAGGAAGCACATGCACAGTAGAGAGCCTATTAATGCAGGCAGAAATTGGTCACGTGGCTACAAGCTGGTGAAAGCAGGGAATGTTCAATATAACTCCTTTACCTAGAGCTGTGATCTATGGTTTATTTTTAATGTACAATGGAAGGGCTTTTATTTAACCCTAACTTGGAGACCACAGTTGCTCTTTAAAAGACAATTTTATTTACCTTGCTCATCCTGGGTACTTCTCATACAGATGAGAACCTAAACCAAGTCCTCATCCTGGGTATTCTCTATCTCCTGATATTCTTGCCAAAACTCACCATTATGTCAGGGCTGAAATCCTGTACTCTGAAACAGACTGTAAATCTCCACACCTATTTCAGCCCTCTTCCGCGTCTCTTTCAGCAGAATCTGGCAACCCTGGGTACTGCAGATATGTCTGGGTGATGATTGCTTCCCAAAGATTTGTACTTATATAGGGGGGGGGGCATGTAATGTCGCTCCCAGTTACATCTTACCTAACTGCTCTTGCAATACATCAATTTATCAGTCGGGTAAATCCAGCATTGCAGTCAGGAATGCTAGGAAGTGCTAGGGAGTGTGGGTTTATGCCAGCTACAATACCCATTTAGTTTCATGCCACATGTTGAATTGAGTTCATTGCACTGTTTTCAAAACAGTGCAGCCACTGCAAAAGGAGAGAACCTCACACTAACCCGATATTACGTATTGTGGGATTTTCTGTCATTTGGGCAATGGCGCCTTTTTCTACAAAACTCTGATACTGCTCTAAAATGGCAGCAGGGCAATGGTGCTGTTCATGTGCCTGCAAGGGAGAGAGTCAGTGCCCATAGGGGCTGGGTGATGGCAGCTTCTCAGCCGAACATTATTTTTGGGAGCAGTGTAACTGTTAAAATAAAAAACATTTAAAGATTACTGCTTTCTTTTGTTACCTTCAGTTTCCTTTTAACTTTCTAAGGATTGTTTTCCATTCGCATTAATTTCTACTTTGTCTAATATATCCTATATTGGTTTTAGCAAATAGTAGCGGACATGTATTCTATCTTTGAGCTGCTGCCCGTTTTTATGGACATGTGTTTTCTTTGCACTCCTGTATTGATATTTACTTCTGAACAAAAGCATCATTGTGCACTTAAGCTGGGGTACACACCACCTTCGTCCCAACTTGACTGTCATGAGCGAGTAGTCCTACAGGACGAAGCACTGTGTGCCCCGGCAAATGTGGGCTAATCACCCATTCATCTGATTTGGGCGAATGAATGGTTGGATGTCTGTGTTTGCTGCAAATCCATCCATGTATCGGTCAACAGGGCCGAAAAAATTGCAAGGTGCATACACAACATTAAAGGACAGCCCTTTAATGTCTCAGAACCCCCTTTAGACCACCTTAATATAAAAGCAGAAATGTATGTCTTTCCTTTCATAATGATATGGTTGTTGAAAACATTTACCTCTCTAACATGGCGTTTGTGTTTTATATCCCAACATACCAGTACCGCACAGTGTGGTCACAAAACAGGTCGTCTGCACACCTTACCAGCAATTTTTCACTCCGGGTGCATAGTGGTAGTCACTGCTGTAAGTGGCACATAATATCAAATAAGTAAAGTCCACCGGTCTATAAGTGATGAATAATTTCTTAGCAATCAATTGGTTACACTCACTAGTAGCCTCTAGCCAATCCTTTTACTTACAGGACAGATTAGGCAAGGGAGCATGTGACTGAGGCCAGGGGTGTGGCCATTCACTGTACATACACAGTTATTTCATCCAGTTGTTCATTTACTTTAATTCAGTTTACTTAAGCGCTATTTTACAGTTTATTGGGAGGGGTGCTTTCAGATATAAATACTGTTGCCATATATTATTTTTTTTACCTATGCCCCTCCAGAGCCTACCTTTGTGTCTTGAAAGTTGCTGACATCTTTTTACTGGTTTGTTGAATGTTAAGCTCTGCCCCTCTGAGATTTCCTCTGCAGCTTCCAAATGAACATAACTTTTTTTACAGTGCACTTATCCTTTAAAGGAAGATTCCATCTGAACTCCATTTAAAAGTGATCCTTTTGTCTATACTTCAGCAGTGTGGAGAAAGATCAAGATCATTATATTCAGATTTTAGTGTGTACCAGATACACATAGGGGAAGATATTAAAGGAGTTCACCCTATAACACATTTTCCCTGAATAATTCCAGCCGTAGACTTTTAAGACCTGCAATGTTCTGAAAAATTGCCCAGTCTGATTACTTTGTGACTAGGCAGAAACTGCTGATCAAACAATGTATTTTTTGGATTTCTATGTAATCCCTAATCAAAGAAATGGGTAAATACAAAAGGGTAAAAAATGTGCATATCCTTTTTTTGCATTAATTGAAGAATGGGAGGTAAAGGAGCTTAGTCTTAACTCCAGTTCTTCAATTAATCGATGTTACCTGCAATTATACGCATTTGCTCAGGGGCGAACTCAGGAGCCTGTAGGCACAAAAGACCGTGCGCACTTATCCCCACCCCTTAAAACAGACCACACCCCCAAACCACACTCTTTCACTTTTTTGGAGGGGAAGAAAATAGACTATTTAGGGGGTGGAAGACCAACAGGCGCCCTAAGTAAATCCGGGCCTGTGTCCGCTGCTTCTTCAGACAATTCTCAACTGCATTTGTGCTCCCTTATTTATAAAGCGCATATGCATATCCTATAGGGGAGCGCTTATGTGATTGCTCAGGAAAAAATAAGGAATTTTCCAATCTTCCTGTGCAATAGGGAAATATTTTACTACTTTCAAACAGGTCATACATCATTATCTTTAGGTCAGGGAAAAAATAGTTTTAGTTTGAATTCCTCCTTTAAAGCGTATCTCCATCCTTAATTGAAGAACATGAGGCAAAGGAGCTATGTCTTACATCCCTTTCTTCAATTAAATGATCAAGAGACAGAAGGAATCACAGAGAACTTACCTACAAACACGCCGGGAGCTGTCAGAGGAACGTCGCAGAAGCTCATATGCAGGTAAGTTCTCTAACTTTCCATCTGTCTCCTGATTGTCTATTTGAAGAACAGGATGCAAGACATAGCTCCTTTACCTCCTGTTCTTTAATTAAACAGAAAAAAATACTCTAGGCTGGAGATGCACTTTAAAGGGCAACTATAGTGAAAAAAAAACTTTGTCTGTATACAATGTATAGATCACTTAGTATAAGCTGCCTTACTTTCATGTTTCTGTGTGGCTTCGTTTCTTCACACTGGCAGAAGTTTGTACCAAGCTGTGTAGTCCCCCTCCCCTCTCTGTCTACTCCCCCTCAAGCAGTGACGGGCTGTATACAGAGTCCGAGCATTGTCAGTTGAAAGGACTTTAAATGAAGTGCTGACATCCTGTTGACCCCTCCCTTCCAGAGCTAGACTGCAAGCAGTCAAAGTGTGGAATAAAGTAGCAATATGCTGAAGGGAGGGGCAGAGGGGGAGAGAGGAGGACAAGTGGTGCTGAGATTCTTTACAAGTAAGTTACTGAACTCTGCCTGTTCTCTAACTTTGCTAATTGTTATTTATTTTTACCTAAAGTTCATATATCTCCCCCTGCTTAGCTGAGATCATAATCACTGAAGACAAGAATCAGTGTAACAGCAGCTTGTAGTATCTTCACAAACACAGTGACACTGCTTGTTGTCCTGATACATTTCATTTGCTTTAGTCTATATATTTCATAGATTGCACTGTGTGTCTTGTTTGGTATATAGTCTGTATTACTGTATTATATATACTGTATTAGTGTTCCATTTGAGTCACTGGTTTTGTATGTATGTATATAAGATATTTTTTTGGGGGGAGGGGCTGTTTTATAGTGTGTTATGCTCATATTGCTGGGTTAATGGTTTATTGATTGTGTTTAGCACTACAGCATTTGACTATATGTTGCACATGGTACATATAGTGTGGGTGAGAGAGTGTGTGACAGTACTGCATGGGAGCTTTGGATTGTGTGGGTGTGTGCCTTTGAGTGACAGATGATGTGTAGCAGCTCCTACAAATCACAGCATATTCAAAGGCTTATATCTCGGGGACTATGTAGAATTTAAAGAAACTAAAGGTACCCTGGTGGATGGGATGACTTATAGGATACATTAGAAGAAATTAAAAAAAAAAACAATTTTCTCACTATAATTGCCCTTTAAGGATGCATCCAGCACATTTAGGCACACCTGAATTTTTCCACAATATTTCTACAATGTATTTCCAGTAGAATCTGTCAAAGTAAAACTGCCACATTGCAATGACCCAAGATCTCATAGACTGTCTTTCTGACACTGTTCTTATGCATTTTTTTTCAGTAAATAATCAGTGGTGGCCAATTTGTCTTAGAGATTCAAGTTTTCAAATTGGGTTCAATTAATGTATGATTTTCAGTTTCTACGGTGGCCTTGTCATAACAATCTATAGGAAACAGTGCATAGTATGAGGTTTGGGGGAAATTAACCCTTTTTTTGTTCCAATGGGAATGTTGGCGAAATGTGTATAATGGATCACTGTGCCTTTTTTCAATGTTAAATTGTTCGTTATCCATTAAAATCTATTTATATTTGAAAATACTAAGGGGTGTTCAGGTCAGCTAAAATCTGTACTTTGCTAGAAATACTTGTTTCTGGACTGTTTTATATAGATAAATTGTATAGTTTAAATTTAAATAAAACTTATCACATTATATACATTAAGGTACACAGAATATATAGACATTTTTGCTTTATTTAGCTCCTCCTATTTTCACAGATTTGTGTAAATGGAACACTACTGCAAATGTACAATGTGCCTTTATTTAAAAGATTACTGTGTAACATTCATTGAGGTGTATTACTGTGTTCATTGTACATATAAAAGGCATTTCATATTATTAGTTTCCACGGGCTAATTCAGTGGTGGGGGGTTAAATATAACTTGTTTGTCAACTTGCTTTGTTATAATGAATCAGACATGGATAAAACCCTCTGTCCGTTCCTGTTGGATTTTTTTATTATTGTTACTACCCCTTTGTGTTACTGTAAGCTGCTGCAAATTCTGCACAACTCTATATCCCAGCAGAACACTACATAAAGCTAAACCTTAACCTTAAGTAGGCATCTACCTAACAATACATTTGCGTGTACAATAATTATTTTGATAGTGGGTTAGTCTATCCTTGAAATTGGACAAATGAAATAGGCCAATTTAATTGAGACATGGGGGAAATCCCAAATGAAAATATAAAGAAACATTTGATCCTTCAGTAATTTTGCTAAGTAGAGGAGCCCCTAGAAGCTCAGACCTCCTACAAGTGGCAGGTGCAACATTATAAATACATTATATTCAGAATACAATAACCAGTGCAACTTTGGGTTAAGAGGGTTTTTCTTTAGTTTTCATCCTCTCTCTTATCCCTCTGCAGACAAGCTTCAATCCTTTGTACATTACAACAGAACATAGTGCTTAAATGATATCAGCAGTTGTTACAGTAATAGTTCATGCAGCGTGGCAGCTTTATTCCAAAGGGCCTGGTATCCCCTGTAACCTATCTCCTGCCCTTACCACAAAAGGGATGTAAAGAAAGACCGTGGCTACATGTTTTTCTTCTCTGTTTCCTCAGCAGCATCTACTTGTGGTGCAGGGAATGCATGATGATACAGGTGTCTGTGAGTGGCAGCAGCACTGTACAGTTTGTATAACGCCTGGATAAAAAAATTCAAAATTACACCAGTTTAAGAGTTGGCCTTAATTATTGTAATTTGTGCAAACCTTACATCGTATCACTTTATTAAAAATACATACAATAATTAACTTTTGTTAAGTGCTTAGGAACATGCCTTCCGATGTTCCCAGTGTCCTCACCTGGCCTGATTTTTTTTGCACTCAACTTTCTATCTCAAGATGAATGGGCCAGACAAATTTGACAAGTTTGAATCTATCAAATGTTAAAGGGCATGTCCACCCCCAAAACGATCATCCCCCAACTACTGCCCCACCATGTAGTGTAGTTTAATCCTTACCTCACATCCAGCTCCATAGGGTTCTCCTGTAGTCCCCCCCCAAAGTCCCAAAAAATGACCACCAGGAGGCTAGCAGGTCATATAGGACACTGCCTGCTACCTGGCCTCCCCGAGATCATTGTCATGCGTACTGCAGCCCTTCTCCCCCCTCCTCTCCCTCCCGTTCTGCTATCCCTCCCCCTAGCATAAATCCCCTTCATGGCAGCCTTCCCCCATGTCCCCCAGCCCCAACCGCATGATTTTTATTTTTATAAAGCTCCCCAAACTTTAACTTACCTCTCTGCTTTCCTACGCTGGAGTGAGCTGCCGGCAGCCGCGTCCGTGATTGGCTGCCGCTCAGCCAATCACAGACGCGGCTGCCGGTCCCGCCCCTCTGCTTGCATTTCCTCGCAAGCAGAGGGCCGGGAGCACGTCGGAGGAAAGAGGGGAGGTAAGTAGAGTTTGGGGGGCTTAAAAAAAATAAATAAATAATGCGGTTGGGGCTGGGAGCCCATGGGGAATAGCATAACAAAAATTTAAATTTAGGGTGGACATGCTCTTTAAAGAGGAACTGTGGTCCAAAAATGTCTTTAGGTAAATTGATAGGAAATGCTCTCCTGAGAGCTTTTGCAATTTATTTCCATTGTTTATTTTACATAGTTTTGAAGATATTTACATTTTTGTGTGTGATATGGCAGCAGCATCACCAGGTCCCCTGCACTTCCTATTTTCAATCCAATGTGGTAGCCCTGATAGGTAAGGTTTGAGGTGCACTTCCTATAACCTGTGCCACTGCAGGTAAGTATAATCAGTCATATATAGTTTGTAGGTAGGCACACTCAATATGGTATTCAAACAATACTCCTTTATTTAAGTGCTGAAAACAACAAATGCCAAATACACACATGTGTATTTGTGTGTGTATTTGGCATTAGTTGTTTTCAGCACTTAAATAAATGAGTATTGTTTGAATACCATATTGAGTACCCCTGCACTTCCAGCTTCCTGCTCTAAAACCTGTCAGTCAATCTGCCCTGTGTTTCCTCCCCTTTGCAGCCCCCCTGGTCCCTCCCAATCATGGACCCATGGTCCCTCCAGTTGCAGGCCCCCCTTGGCCCATTTCCTTACAGCCCCATGTGGCCCCGCCCACTCACGGGTGCTGTGGCCCACCCACCCGTGGGTGCAGTGGCCCCGCCCACTCTCGGGTGCCTAAGTCCTGCCCACTTGTGGGTGCCTAAGCCCCACCCGCTCACAGGTGCTGTGGGCCACTCTGACACCCCCCCTTAAAACTTTGGAAACAGCCTTTTCAGGCAGAGTGAGAACTCTGCCTGAAAAGGCTATTTTCACATAGTGAGAGAGAAGGGCTGTAGATTCCCTTACCTTCTCTGCAGCTTCTTCACACAGCAGAGAGGAGGAGGGACTTCCTGTCTCCCTCACACACTCGGGGAGTCTGAGGCTGTGCTCGCCGGTGGCACTGTGCAGCGGTTGCGAGTGGAGCGGCGGTAAGGTAAGTTCCAGGTCTCCCGAGTGTCCTATTATTCATAGGGAGGTAAGAATAAGCGTTCTCACCTCCCTGTGAATAATAGAAACGAATGGCACATAGTTCTTTTTTGGGGTTTAGTGTTACTTTAATAATGCAAAACCTAGGTTTGGGGGGGTCCTCTACATTTATTTCTATTTTTTCCCCACTGGACATGCCCTTTACTGACCTCCAGAATTAATTTTCATGTTAAACATTTTTATGATGGTTAGCTGATGAAATGTACATCTAAGTTTGTATAAAGATATTTCAATCTTACCTCATTGGTGCTTCCCTATTTTCCAATAAAATAAGAAAAGAAAAGTTAGTGTTTTAGCATTTTGATATCTGTATTTAGCAGCACAATGTAAGCCAACTCAGTCCTTAAAGGGCAATTATCGCCCCTCTTCCCAGTTAATAGTACCCAGGGTGAGCCTTAAAGGGGAACAAAAGTCTCCAGACAACATTACCCCAATAGAAAGAGCACATTCACAATCATACAAAAAGTTGTGTCTCGCCTCTCCATTTTCTGTGGATTTGGTTATTTATGAAAATAACCTGTGGGTACTAGGTCCCAATAATTTACATTTGCTGGGAACACTAAGTATATGCAGTACACTTTCACAGGAAGCTGCCAGACAGTTATGTTACAGCTCAGAGATCATCCCTCCCTCTGAACACAGATTTCCATGCAGTTTTAAATGCTCCTGTCCCTAACAATGATAAATTCCTTTAATTTTCATACAAAAAAAGAAAAGTAATCTGTGCAGTTTATTTCTTTGTTAGCATGGATGTAAGAAACATAATATTATTATTTCAGTAAAAAAATAAAAGTAAGCATGTGGAATCGAACCTACAACCTTCTATACCGTGTCTTGCTAAAAAGAAAGCTTTCTATCTCTATGCTACAAGGCATATGTGGGATATCAATACATGTAGGCATTAAACCAGTGTCCTAATGGTCTGTTAGTTTCCAAAATCGGCACACCACCACTGCACATGCAATTGATGCAAGTACATCTCAGTAAATGTCAGTAAAATCTGTTCACTATTTTGTATTGCCCTAGGAAGGCTGTCAGTAATTCACGCTTGATGATAAATAAAAGAGCTGCTATATATATAAAGTTTATGCATATGTAGAAACATTATATTTTTCTAGAAACATGATGGAAACAAAAACAACAACAAAAAAGCAATAAACCCCATGGTTTAGGTCATCACCCTGGGTACTATTAATGGGGGAGGGTGGACTTTGAAGGGTATAATTGCCCTTTAAGCCTAGAATACATAGGTCAACATTTCTGATCTATTTAATTATATATATATATATATATATTATCAACCCCATGTATGAGAGTCTGTTTGATAGACTGCCCAGGGATATTGAGATGAAGGGTAATCAGACTGATTGGAAAATATTCCTATTGCTAAAAGCTGAAATTTGACAGGACGTACCAATTGGCAGCACCAATTGTGGCACACACTGTGTAAGTATAAAAAATTTTTTTTTGAGATGTAAAGATGGATTTGAAATGTATTTTAAGAGCTAGGCCCCACTTGGCAATTTTTCGCGCCTTTACACATGCATTCTGTGTTTCACTAGCGCACGCCAATGTTGGATGTGCGTAGCCCCACTATGCATGCATTGCGCATTTTTGCAGCATGTGTGATCACCATTTTAGGTGCGCATCACATGCGCTACGATAGGGTAAGATCAAAGAAAGTGCACAGAAGCACCCACAAGTTGCACGACATATCGATTGCTCCAAGTCTAGTGATTAATGAGCACCATGCACTGGGTAGTGGGGCCTAGCCCTAAGACACTATCAGAGAGATTCACCCAGGCCTAGCCCTAAAACACTATCCCAGAAGAGATTTTAATAGAGACTGAGTTTCATCCAGAGACACAGCTCTGGATGAAACTCACACGCACATAAGTACTTAACACCAGATGTTAGCTGTATAGGACTGATGCAATGAGAGGTGCAAAAGTTTCCCCCTGCAATTAATTTACAGCAACCAATCAGATAGAACTGCAGCAACCCAGTAAAAATAAAGAAATAGTTGCTGCTGATTAATAGGACAGGCAACCTTTTCCACCTTTTATTGCACCAGGCCAATTTATAGATTTGGTAAATCTTTATAGTGGGGGTAGTGGTGAGCAATATTGGATTTTGGTATACCATTTATTGTTTTAAAGCAGTTTTTTTCCATGGACATAGGAAAAAAACTTGTTACTGTATTTGAAAGATACCTAACAAATACATGTGACTTCTTCCTTCATATTCTATCACACATTTTACATCAGTGTAATACTATAATTACCCAGAATATAAATTCTTACCTGGTCCCATAACGCTGCAGCCACCTGATCTATTACTGCTCCTAGCTCTCTGTATTCTCCAGAATATCGGATGTATGCCCAGGTGCAGAGTGTGATAAGAGTCAGTCCCATTATCATGTTGCACAGACTAGCAATAATGTCTAGGCCTATAAAACCAGTGACAGCAGCCAGGACGTAAGTGATAAATATGACCACAAAAAGTGTAGCAGGGGTGCGAGCAGCATGAAATATATTTTTGCTGTCATTATGCTTGATATACTGTACATAAAGCTCATCTATTTCATTTTCAAGTTGCTGCAAGTAACGGCGGCTGAATTCCTCCCCTCCCATTTTCTTCACCCCACGAAAGAGCTTCACAGATTCTTCTTTTAATTCCTGATGTCGTTGCTGCAGATCATTAGGAGCTAAAAATGGCCGGTCACCGCCACAAACCTATGTTTGCAAGGAAAATGTAATCAAATGATATTCAAAGTTGTATACGTTCAACAAATTTGTCTATTTGCAAAATCTGCTTTAATGAAAGTGAAATTTTGAAGACAAAACTGTACTCTCGCAATATGAAACCTGCTTCCGTAAATTAACTCCAATATTTATATTTTTCTATTTTTTGCTGGTCATCAGAGATTAAGCTCGTCCGTCTTAAGAACTCTGATTTAGGATACTGTTTAGATTGATATTGGTTTAGTTGTATAACGTCTGACATGTGTACCATCTCTAAAGCTGGCCATACACTAGTTAGATGTTAAAGCCAAATGCATTCATTCTGACAAACTAAATTGGCTTTGACATCTAACTGACCAGCGGTTTTTACCCACGATGTTCTCTGGGCGTAATGTGGATCAGAAAATCCCATTCAGGAACGTTGCACATAAGTTAATAGTGTATAGGTATGTTAAGGTGAGACACCTGGATGAATCTTCCTTCAGATGCAAACACGAAAGTTTATCTTCGCTATTGCTCAGCTTTTGTTATTAAGTTAAAAATTGTAGGTGATATATCACAGTGAAACGTAATTGTTTGATTAACTCAGTGAGTATGTTTATGTGAGTGTCCAAGGCTAGAGATAGAGAAACTTTCCATTGAACTATTCTTTATCTGTTTAAGCCATTGTTTGGTTTTATACCAAATATAATAAAATGTGCAAAATCTATGAGTCACATAATGGTCACCATCCATTAGTCTGTAAAGCAAGGAGATTTTGGTAGGTGAAATATGGTGTTGAAGGATAAGCACTCTTCTCTGATGGGAAAATCAAAAACCATACCACTGCAAGGTCAAAGAAATTATATTTTCCTTCAGTCCCATCAGGTCTTTAAAGTCTTACCTCTTCCATCCTTTTATTGTACAAATCCTTTGCTGTGGCTACAGCTGCAAGATTGTTGGCTTCAGCTGTGGCCTATAAGGGAAGATAAGGTAGCAAGTAAGGTATTTAACAAGAATAGAAAACTGTACTCATTGTGTAAGTAAGGCCTAGACCCAATTGGCATTTTGTGATCTGCATGCCAAAGGTTGGCAATGTAGTTGGTTTATTAATAATAAGTAGTTTTGGGAGGTAGGAATGCTGATTCCTACCTCACATACTATTTTACATTAAAGGGCACATCATTTGTTTTTCAGACAACTGTGCAGACATAAATGACCCTCCCTGGAAATCCTATGGGTACATAGATTCTTCCCCATAGGGGACTGCCCAACCCGGCCTCATCCACTTATGGTTCTGTCAGCAATTCTGTCTTCCATGGGAAACCCACAGCCTTAAAGTGTATACACACGTGGGATCGCGGGGGCCAACCGAACACACACACGTTGCCCAATCCACCATGCGTATCAACAACGAGCTCTGACTGAACAGCCGACAAAGTGTCCATACACGGCACGATTGTCGGGTCGAAACGGCCGTGCAAACACATTGTGCTATGTGGGTCGGCCCCTGCGATCACATATGTGTATGAGGTTTAAGATTGAGATAAATAATATACTCTCTTCGTTGCACCTACTGCAGTAGACATATAAAATGTCATCTCTAAATTACTGCAAAACTTGTATATTGCAATAACTTTAATTTATCTAGTACATCTTGTCTTAGTCTAAATCAAAGATGTTGCAAAAATGCCAGTTGTGGTAACTGGAATTTTTTTTAAAGAGCATGAACCATTTTATATTCACTTTTTCTTTAATTAATATGTAAATTAAACATTATTACCTGCAACATAGATTTGGGATGTGGCAGTTCTTCCCCTTGATAAATCTTTATATAGGCCTGAAATGATGCACATCACCGTTACAAAACAAATACACCCTGTTAAAATATACAGCTAACAAAACAACATTCACTTCATAATCTCTGTTGAGAATCTCTATAAATAGGTCCTTTCAAATGCAATTTTAAGAATACATTTTTGTCACATAATAAGATTACAAATGTGTACAGTTGTATTTGGGTGGGAGCCTCTGAGGAGAATTGGTAATGGCAAGGTTTTCTTGGAAAGATACTTATATCTTTTGGCAGTTATCTGCAGAGAGTACCGGTACCTTAAGCAAGCATTTACAAGGAGAACTACCGTAAACTGAAAAATCTTATTTTTCGATAAGAAAAGGCAGCATGACCACATTAGAAATTGCACCTCCCACCAATAGGGTTAACAATCTACAACCATGAAGTGTGCACAGAAATCGAATTACATCAATTTTACTGAAAAAAGGAAACAATATCCCCAAAAGAGAATCCTTGTATTGCACCTGTCCATTTCTTTTGGCAAGGCAGTGCTTCGATGTTCCAGAAAATAAAAAGTTTCTTATATTATTATAAATTAAAAATTCACACATTCCCAAACAAAAATGCATTACCTGTTTTAAAAAAAGCAATTAACTGTCCTATGTGATAAAGCAGTTACTAATGTCAGCCACACTCAGGCTTGTAAGGAGATATGAGTTACCAGATTAACTCTGCCAGATCAGGGTAACCCTTGGCTTAGTATCATAGGAAAAGGCAGCCATATACACAACAAGACTCCTAACAAACTCCTAGATCAGACTTGCTTTACAGAACAAGCACCACACATACATCACACATGTACAGAGCTGGCTGTAGTGAGGATCAATCTATGGACAATGATGATATTCACACAGGACAATTGTGACTATATGGGGTCAGTACACCTGATGCACGTTTCGTCCTTTAATATTTGGGCTTTGTCAAAGGTCAAATATTAAAGGGTTGAAATGCCAAATATATCCTATCAGTCCACCATGCATGCTGGGTATGAGCAGCTCACCTTCCCCTTCAGCCAGCTACACTGTAGCCAATGCTGGAGTGGGGGTGGGACTTTCGCTGATGTCACTTCATGGCCCTTAAGCACAAGAAGGTGGACACAAAGGTAAGTAGCTTAAAAAACATGTAAAGTTAAAAGCAGCAATATTTTTGTTTGTTGTTTCTTTGAAGCATTCACCCATTCAACAACCTGACTTAAAGATTACTTAATAGCACATTCAGATTTGCCTTACACACCAGGCTGTATTATATAGTACAACATCATAAGAACAAAAGCATTGTTGAACCTATGGCCATTTATTTGGTAAAGCACATAAGCATAAACTACCTTAAAATATTCCACCAGACCTCGGCAAGTGATTTTGTTTCCATTGATTTCTTTAACGTCCAAATTCTCAGGACTCAGAAGCCAAGGAATAAATACCTTCAGATTCTTTATGAATTCTTCATCTATTTCTGCAACAAAGAAATAATATTTACAAATTTCTTTTTATGTGCAAAAAACTTGAGTAATAAAATTTCATCATAAGTTGACTTATGTTGGAGGCAAAAATTGTATAGCTAGCCTATTAATAACACAGACTGTACCAATATGTGCTTTTTCCTATGTATCAAAGCTGTAATCAGATGGCTGCATTCCTTGCTAATATTGAAGTCTCTTCTTTAAAAATTGTGACATATCCCTTGTTATCACTTTCTGCCATTTCAAGGAATGCTGTCACAGTAATTTCACATTTTAAAAACTCCTGAAACTGCCCTTAAACACACTTTTCTCACAAGTTATGTTTTAGTAAATCTGTTCATGTTTATTGGGCTTTAGTAACACTAGTTGGTCATCCCTGGTTTTATTTTAGTTAGGAAAACACTGGAGAAAATACAAAAAACAATTTTTTAATGTATTTTTCTATTATTGTAAATGAAATTCATCACATGTATGTTACATGCCATATTTTCATAAACTGTTTTAACTGCACTGTTGCCAATAGCCTTTTGGGACATTACCCATTCAGGTTTTTGAGAGTAATTAGGGGCCATTCCAATTCTTTTGGAAAAGGTTAAAAAAGGGATGGAGAATTATTCATAGACTTCAATTATACAGTACTCTCAGAGTCAAAATAATGAATGAAAAATGGCAGAATGCCTGTTTGGCTTCATAGAGTAAAACATTTTAAACCAAGCTTCTTTCAGAAAGGGAGTTCCCTTTTTTACTGTGCAAGAAAAAACAGCTTATTCTGCAGCTTTTTGCATCGGTTACAGAAAAGCTTTTCTTTTGCAGTAATGTAGTTTTTTGTAATTTTAGTTTTATGTAAAAAGCTAATTGGTTTAAAAGTATAATGAAGCAATTCCTGTATTATGGACCTCTGCTACTTAAAATTATATCAGCAAAACGCTGACATAATAAGTGGGTTAAAAAAATAGATATGTAAAATCTGAGTTGTTTTGTTCTGAAAATTTATGAGAATATACATAATAGATGCAATAAGATGAGGGCAATGGCCAAAGAGATTGATTTCCTGCCACTTAACAACATTCCAAGTTCTTTTCCTGCAGAGATCTGGAATGTGGACTCTGTGTTTCATAAAGGAAATCCATGAAATGCCAATTCCTATTTTCAATACAAAATGGGCATTAAAGGCCAAGTAAAACAGAAAGAAGAAGGGACTGGTTACAAACTTCAGGTATTTGTCATTAATGCAAAGGTGAGAGACAGAAACAAATAGTACATTAAATTTCACTGAATATTTAAAAAGTTGTTTAAAGAATATTTAAAGTTAACTGTCTTAAATACACTGTCTAAAAGTTCAGAGTGTTAAACTGCTCACTGATCGCTCAACCATAAAGAACAACTCCTGTCTAAAACCTGTTTTTCCTTGGGCTAGTTACACATGGGCTGATATTTTGGACAATTGGGCAGAAATATCGGTGCAATTTTTTCGGCTGTCAGCCCAAATCCACATTGGATGAAAGTTGAATTGAACATGTGAGGAAATTTCTGCCAATCGTGTGATTTCCTATGGACTGAAGAATGGACATTTGACAGCACAAAATGGTAAATCAGATTCCCTTAAAATTCCCAGTGGCTCCTGTGAGCTGCACTATATGGTCATAAAGACATTTAGGGGATTACATAATAAGAGTTGTAACATTTTGTCTGAACTGTTACTAATCTGCAACCACAAATCAGATGTTATTAAATGTTTTCTAACTGTAGTAAACCCATAAAAAGGTATCAAGCACCTGTTATTAAATAAGCCTGTTGGTTTCTTAAACTGTAAAAGCAAGTGTAATATATTTCTCAAATAATAATAGTGCTATCTATTATAATAGCACTACCGTATATACTCGAGTATAAGCCGAGGATTTTAGGTTTAAAAATTAACCTAAAAACCTTGACTCGGCTTATACTCAAGTCAAAGGCTCACCTTCAATCCAGAGGCACCGCGAGTCCGCCGGCAGTTTCCCAGTAGTTTTCGCGTTTGCGCGATGACGTCATCACGCACGCTGGTGGGATGACGTCATCGCGCAGCCGTGAAGCAGTAATGGGAACTGCCGCCGGACTCGCGGCTGCTTCTGATTGCAAGAGAGGAAGACTGAAGACCAGGTATGGGTAAGTGAGCTGGGGGGGGGACTGGGGGTACTGGGGGAGGGCTGGGGGACAGTAGCCATCAGACACCCACTTACCTTTTTACTATAGGTGGTTGGAAACTACAACTCCCAGCAACCAAGCATGCTTGGAGTTGTAGTTTCCAAACATCTACAGTGGAAAGGTATTAGGGTTACTGTATACCCTTGGCTTATACTCGGGTCAATCATCTTTTCTAATTTTTGAGGCAAAAATGGGTGCCTCGGCTTATACTCGAGTCGGCTTATACTCGAGTATATATGGTATTTGTGCAAGTGGCTTCCGTAAAAGGCAAAATGATTGGCAGTTTTTCTGATTAATAAATGATTATATACAGAAAAGGTTGTTCCTGCTACTAAACAGTCGAGGAAAACCATTATAATAAAAACCTTTAAGTTTGCCATCGAAGTTTGGGTTAGTGGCCACAGTGAGTCCTGGGTGGGGCAAGAGAAAGCAAGAGATTTTTGTGAAACAGGAGTGGATGTGTTTTCTGACATTCTGAAGCTCCTCGTGCTGGTTCTCAGACACCTGCAAGACAACATTTGCCATATTCATTACATACGTCACTTTAAAGACATTTTGTCTAACCCAAACTTTGCCTGGTTACTTGGCAACAATATATGCATAAAATCATCTTCTATTTTTTTAAGTATATGGGTATGGTTGCAAAACCCAACCATATCCAACATTTACTGATAGGCCCAATCATATTTCCATCCATTTTGGAAAAAAATTAGATTGAGATCGGACAGTCATGCTGAAAATGGGTTAGGGTTTAATAAATAAATTATAATAAATAAAGTGTATCATGAAACATATAGAGAAAGATGTTTACTTTCCAATTTACTTAGCTTAAAGGGCATGTCCACCCCTTTTGATAATTTTTTATAAGTTGTAGGGCTAGTTCCCCCAGCCCCAACCGCTATATTATATTTTCAAGAAAGTCCCCCAATCGTTACTTACCTTCCCTTTCTCCTCCGCTGCAATGCCCGGCCTTCTGCATGCATGGAACTGCAAGCAGGGGGCCGGACCGGCAGCCGCCTAAAGGATCTCTTGATCTGAAACATGTAGTGTGGATGACCAATAAAAACTGGAGCATCTACAAAGGTATCTCCACAGACAGAGGTACCAGAAAAAGAATTCCCACCAAGCACTGCACAAATTTACCTAGTTATAGAATCAGTAAATAGTGGCTCTTAGAATTTATGCCACCCAATAATATCTACATGAACGATTAATTGGGTTCAACACAAGTATCCACCAGAAAGGTCTGCAACACATGTACTATTTTATTCAAGAATCAAAAAGCTAACAACAACCTCTAGAACCCCCCCCTCCCCCATACAAATCGCTAATAAAAAATTGAATTAAAAAACTATAGATCTCTGCCTTGGTACTGAGCCTGCCTACGTTGGAGAACCTGTGGTACGGTAAAAATGGATACACCAAGTCCTGCTGTATATTGCCACCGTGTTGGATCCAGAATGAATACAATGTCTATACAGTGAGAGGCAATAATCCGGATTTGTTTCCCTAAACAAATAGTAATAGGGTAAATTGATATGTGTGCATTGATATGCAGCAACAAATCAGAAGTTATCTATGTCCAATAACACAATAAAAAGCTAACTTCTGATTGGTTACTGCAAGTTAATACATTTCTTATTGCATCTTATTGCATCTTTTGTTTTATGCTTTATATTGTGCTTAGCCCTGGGCATTCTAAGGCAGTTTACTCAGGATGTAATAGTGTAAGTAGAAGGAAAGGTACTATCCAATGTGCAGTACCATAAACCATTTAATCACAGGGTGCTATATACACTCACCTTTAGACGTTTCTCCAGAAACTTTGTACCTCCCTCAGATCCATAAGGGAATTCATATGGAAAACTCCAGTCACGTACAAGAAAAATAAGCGACTTGAAAAGAAAAAGAGAAAGTGAGAAACAGGACATTATTTACTATAGAGGGTCATTGCTTGTCTAGCAATTTGTCCAAAAAATTAATTAAAACATGTATAATCTGGGGGGCGTGGCCTGACATGGCTTGAAGCAAGACGCATAACTTGATAGCTCCGCTCAGAATCTAAATCCTACCAAAATCCTGAGAGGAATCCAACAATCCCCTGTACCTCACTCCTCTCAACATCACAGAGGACGAGAAGGGGCAACACCCTCATACCCACCACAACCCTAACAACCCGCATGACCCATCGCCCCATTGGGCCCAGCGCCGGGAGGGAGCCGTAGCTGCCAACCACACGCCACGAGGGCCAGTTGCTCTGGCCGCCCGGAGAGGCCCACCTCGAAAAAGTAAAGCCCGATGGTCCCTTACACTCTGAACCTACCCGTACCTGGAATCACGCCAAAACAACCTCGCAGGTTGGGTGGCTGCCCAGTGGGGTGCCGCATCAAGGTACACGCCCACCAACGACTACACTAGGCCCTAGACCTAACCAGAACCCACACACACTGCTCTGAGACCGGACGAGCACCTGCCGACCCCCGTGGCACACACGACCTGACTTCCTCTGATCGCGGGGCCGCCCGAGAGGCGAAACCCATACGCCCCCACACACGACTCGGACGCACTAACGCCGGGCACGGCCTAAACTTCTGCACTACCGGACCCGACTCCCGGGATCCGGCTCAGGTCCCTTGTCGCTCTCCCTGTCACTCCTGAAGAGCGCCTAGCACATGATCCCACCACAGTCGGGGCCCGTTCTCCCCTAACCTGGCCCGATTGTCTGCCTACAAACCCTGACCCAGCTGAACTGAGCTGAGGAGCCCTTCCCCACAAAGGAACACTTTTAGATGTGGTAGCAATACCAAGGCGTAGCCCACTGCTGATAAAACTCCTACCCTGCACAGAAGAACTCCGAACCCCACAGACCCCTATCCCCTAGACCAGGGTGCAGGAGTGGGTAAATTGGGGGCGCTGTGTCCCAGGGAGGGGAAAAAAAAAGAAGAAAATTGAATAACTACAGAGCCCCACAAACAAGGCTCAAGGACTTGGCAAACAGCAACCTGCCCTACCAACTAACCCCTTACCCACCCACCCCCCCCGAACATACAAGCAGAACCCAGATGCCTGCCGCAGACCCTCGTTGGGATAACAAAACTACACAGGATCACATCCCTACTTTCTCTTGAAGCCGAGACTGTTGCGCCACCAGGCCACCTGCTTCATCAAACCACTACAAAACACAGCAACTAAATGCTGCTGGGATTCGATACAACTAAACACCGCAGTATCAACACAGTAAATTGTGATACCGCACCACTATACCAGACCATCACCCAACAGCGTCTCAACCCGAATCCCAACCATAAACCAATTCACAAAACAATGTCTCCCCCCAGAAGAACCCAAGACGCAACGCAAAAAGACTCTGCGGCCAAACTGGACAAATTCTGAAGACAAGATCCCACAAACCAACCTGCAGGATCTGAAACCTCCACTGACGAACCCTCCACACAACAACCCGACCTCTCCACCAAAGTGCTGGAAGCAATAGCTACCTGCCAATCCACATTAACATCAAAGCTAGAGGAAGTCAAAACAGACATATCTCTAATGCGACAGGATTTCCAGAACCTCCGAGAAAGAGTCAAAGAAACAGAAAACCGCATCAACACAATAAAAGGCTACAAACCATACAATTGAAGCAAGATGACCTGGAAAATAGGCACCGTCGCAACAACCTCAGATTTGTAGGACTCCCTGAAAAAGCAGAAGGCACAAACCCGCCAGATTTCCTGGAAAATCTACTGACGCAAACATGCGGGGAGGACATGTTCTCCAAAACCTTTGTCGTGGAGAGGGCTCACCGAGTGCCTCCCCGACCCCCCCCTCCTGGAGCACCCCCAAGGACCTAAATACCAAGGTCTCCGTATACCCGGACTTTTCCACGGAGATCCAGAGACAAAGAGACAAATTTGCGGAGGTGAAAATCCGCCTCCGCACCGCCAAGGTCAAATACTCCATGATGTTTCCAGCCAAACTCCGAGTTGTAGACGAGGACACTACCAAATTCTTCACCACACCACCCGATGCCTCGATATGGTTGGACTTCCGGGAAAGACGAAACCCCAATACTCCACGCTGATGCAACTTGAGACGAACCCTCCGGTCTAATACAGATAAGTACAGTATCACCCCCACAACAGACTTTCCCCCCCTGCATATGCTGCAGGTTCCCAAACCCCATAGCACCCTCTATATAACAAATTATATTTGTTATATAGAGGGTCCCAATCCCTACCACGGATTTTATGGTTCCCCCCCTCCTCCACCTATTCCCCCCGCAACCCATTATTGAATTCTTGAGCGGACTACGGACCTAGCCACCATTCACAAGGAACCCTACTACCAAGTTGATTGAACTAAGACTCTGCTAAAAGTTACAACTCAACGAAAACCCTATTCGCCCCGATAGACCCAACAACCGAGCCCAAACTGTATAACCAACCCTTCTCTACCCAAAGTTACAGTTTGGGACCTAATGCTCACACCAGACACCTGGTGCAGAGCCGGGTCTAATGTATATAGTTATTACCTGCCTTTGAACCTAATGTACAATTTTTATAGCTTTAATCTAACCACTGTTTACAAAGATGTGTCAATTTGCCTATTTTTTATAATGCTGTGCCCTGGCCTCATGTCCCCCAGTATTAAGTAATGGTCTCTAACAATCTTAAACTGATGACCTGGAACGTCTGAGGACTCCAAAATAAAACTAAGAGAACGGCCGTACTGCAATTTGTGAAAAAACAACGCGCTGATATAACTGCGCTCCTAGAAACCCATCTCCATGGCCAACAACAACTGGCCCTCAGGAGGCCATGGGTTGGATGGGCATATCACTCCCAGTTCACTACCTCCTCTAGAGAAGTAGCCCTATTAATCTCTAAATCAGTGCAAATCAGTGCCTCCCCCCAAATTTGTCAATGGAGGTTGAACCCATTCTGGCTCCATCTCATCTCGGAAGATAAAGACCTCTCGATTGAGTGGGAGGAATTCTTCACTAGAAATGATGGCACTGCTCTTGGTATATCTGTATGGGAGTCGTTTAAAATGTATGCAAGAACGACCCTCAGTTCCACCATCAACAAACTAAAACAAAAATCGGCAGAGGCTGAGTGCAGGGCCACCATTGCACTCCAAGTAGCTCAAACGGAATTCCTGAATAATCCAACCGCAAACACAGCTGCAGCGCTCAAACTACAAACCAGAGAAACTGACAAAATATATAAATCTAAGGTAAACTCCTGGCCTTCATGGCAAACAACGAGCACAAACCACCAACAATCATTAAATTACTCTCACCCTCTGGACAAATTACCACAGACCCACTACTGGTGTCACAACACCTAGCCACCTACTACACTGATCTATATACCTCAACCCTGCAACACACCTCCGAGCAAATTCATAATTTTTTAGACCCAATACATCTCCCGTGCCTCTCCCCAGAAGCACGCCTCGAACTAGAAAACCCCATCACTGAGATTGAAATTCACCAAACGATCTCTGCAATGCCACGCCATAAAACGCCAGGTACGGATGGCCTCCCCGTCGAATTTTACGTTACATATCTAGAGACCCTAGCCCCAAGGCTCCTGTTGCTATATATGCTATAATATGTTTACAACTAACACAATTCCCCCATCAATGCAAGAAGCTCTCATAACCCTCATTCCCAAACCCAGAAAAGACCCATTACTACCTGACTCCTACAGGCCTATCTCCTTATTGCAAGTAGACATTAAAATACTAGCTAAACTCCTTTCGCTAAGGCTCAACAGACATATAACTTCAATCATACTCACAGACCAAACCGGATTTATCCCCGGGAAAAGCATGTCACTCAACACCCGTAGACTCTATGCCAACCTGGGAGCGAACCACAACGAAACAGGCTCTAGATGTATAGTCTCACTCGACACAGCACGAGAATGGCCCTTTCTCTGGCAGGTCCTACGCAATTTTGGGTTTGGCCCCAATTTCATTAGATGGCTCCTTTACTCGCACCCCAAGGTGAGCATCATAACAAACGCCACAACATCACCTCTCTTTCCACTAACAAGAGGCACCCGTACACCCGTATATTGCCCCTCCTATATGCTATTGTAGTAGAACCACTCGCGTCCCAACTGCGTGCCCACCCGAGTATTCGTGGCCTCGAGGCGGGCAGTCTGAGGGAAATAATCAGCCTTTACGCTGACGATATGCTTCTTTATCTGGCAGACCAGGGCGCCTCTCTCCAAACAGCACTACAATTAATTACAGAGTATGGAGAATACTCCGGGCTCTTAATAAACTGGACAAATTCCCAAATTCTCCCCATTGACTGCTTCCCACCTGGGGCCCCCTTGACCTCTTTTCCTCTAAACAGAACAACCTCCATCAAATACCTAGGCATTAACATCTCGAGACACCCATCGGACTTTATTCCTCTCAATATTGAACCCCTCATTACCCTAGTCAAATCCAAAATGCAAATCTGGTCTAGGTTGTTCCTTGGGGTGACAGGCCTCGCAAACATTGTCAAGATGATTTTATTACCTAAAATCCTATATACTCTTTGGCACTCTCCCATATTCCTACCACTAAAATAATTGAGACAATAATCAAATCCTTTATTTGGGGTACAAGCAGACACAAACTAAATTGGGCCACCCTTAAGAGCCCCTCCAGCCTGGGAGGACTCGCTGTCCCAGATCTGAGATTGTATTACCTCGCAGCACAGCTCTCCCACCTGCGCCACTGGTCCCACAAAGAAAATGATAGAATGTCTGTCCTATTCAATACCGCAAACACAAACTACAACATAAGTACCCTCGACTCCATTGCAAGAGGCGATAGGGGAACACAAATGTCTGACAAACCACATCCCCTTCTAGTCCAGGCAATGAAAACCTGGGATGCAACAGCCAAACTACAAAATATCCCTGTCATTAACGGAGACACACCTCTATGGTACAACAGACATCTACCCGAATTCACTTCAGTCCCATACCCTGAGATATGGATCAAACACAAAATCATCCGTATTTCTCAACTAGTTGACAACAACAGACTTAAAGAATTTGACCAATTGAAGAGTGAGTTTGACCTTCTTAATCCTTTATTTTTTAGATACTTACAAGTGAGACATGCATTCCAGACTCAGTTCAGGGCACATCCCCTGGACTTCATTAAAAAACCCATATTCAAAATCCTAAATAATGCAACCCCACCAGGACTAATTTCTAAACTGTACCACATACTTCAACTCCCCTCAGCAAATACGCTTGCCCAACGGAAAAAAACAACTTGGGAAACTGATCTGGGACCGGTGGACGAGGGGGACTGGACGGAGGCACTGGCAGTACATACATCAGTGTCGCCCAGGGCCTCTGACAGACTAACCCAACTATATATTCTTCATAGAGCCTACCTCACCCCGGTCCACCTCTCACGGTACAGGCCTAACAATGACCCTCGCTGCCCAAAATGTCTTTTAACCCCTGGCAGTTTCTACCATATGATTTGGGCCTGCCCCAAGATCCAGGGCTTCTGGCTACAGGTGCACATTCCTTAGAGAGACGCTATTCTATGCAAAAAAGCTAATCGCCCAGACCTGGATCCAGCCATCCCTCCCCTCACTATCCATGTGGAAAAAAGCCATTAATACTGCCCTCCCCCTCAAGAAACTAATCTATGCACACCGGGATTGCCCCACAAAATTTGAGATAATATGGTCCTTGTCGGAATCTTCCCCCCACACTTACGACAATTAATAAACTAGAGGCACAACAGAAGAATAATAGAGGCAAGACACAAAACCCCCCACTGAATCAACCACCACAAAAACACTACTACAAAGGCAGAAAGTTTTTCTTTTAAGTTTTTATTGTTTAACTGTTTAAAAGGTTTCCAATGTTTATAAAAGTTTACCAACCTTATTGGGCTCACACATAAAACAATAACATATATATAGCAATGACAATAATTGCTGTTTGTACAGATGGAAATAAGCCGTATTACTATGATATCTGTGACTGTAACTGTACAATCTTCAATGTTTTTGAACTGTATTGTAAACAGATACTTTGTTTCCTCAATAAAGTTCCTCTGACAGGAGGGGATTTGAAAAAAAACATGTATAATCTAAACGTTATTCATAAATTAAAAAAAATTGTCCTGGGTAATTGTATTTGTAAATTGATGTGAGCAGTGCCCCCATTATATTTGTCCTGATACCACTAAACTGGAAAAAGTAAAAAGACATGCAACAAATCTTCTATTAACAAATATGTTACAGGGGATTCCAGCCAATTAGCAGGGGAACATTTTTCTCACAGGCCTCCCCTTCATTGCTTCAGACATGGAGATGCTTTGGCACCACCGTATCTGATGCTGTGAGTTGCTGGCAAGTTTAGGAAAGTGGTTCAAAAGTTTGAACATATCTGGAGCCGTTAATGTCAGATAAATGTAACTTCTACTCTTGCATGAGCCCTAGTTCTAAAAAAAATGAATGAATCTGAATTCATTTTGTCTTAAGATGCTATGTAATAAATGCCTTTAGGACTGTCATGTAGCGCCCCTTCTTTATTGTTTGTGTATTGTATGTACAATTGTTTCTGCATCAAAAGCTCAGCCCCAATTAAAGGAGAGCTAAACTTAAAGGAACACTAAACCCATAAAAACAACTATTTGCCATTCGTTTCTATTATTCACAGGGAGGTGAGAACGCTTATTCTCACCTCCCTGTGAATAATATTACGCTCGGGGCCTGGAACTTACCATACCGCCGCTCCACTCGCAGCCGCTTCTTCACTGAACAGCTGTCCCATCGCGCGCCCTATCTTTTGTATTGGCGGCGGTCGGACAGAGCGGCTGTCAGTGAAGGAGCGTCTGCGAGTGGACGGCGGTAAGGTAAGTTCCAGGTCCCCCGAGCGTAATATTATTCACAGAGGTGAGAATAAGCGTTCTCACCTCCCTGTTAATAACAAACGAATGGCAACTAGTTGTTTTTATGGATTTTCAGAGTTTAGTGTCCCTTTAAATATTTTAAAACCTAATGTGAAAGTTTTTCTCCCCAAAATACCTATACATTGTAAGATTCTTCTCTAGTAAGTTGCATTTAGTACATCTGAGAAATAGATTTTGTAAATAAGAAGGCTTCCATGTTGTTGCCAGTACAACCCACAGCCCATGAAGTCATCAAAGAGTATGGAAGTCCCTGAAAAGACTTTGAAAGCTGCATGTTACCTTGCAGTTTATTTACCAGTCAGTGTGTGTTTGCTGGAAAATAAACTGCAGTGTAACAAGCAGCTTTCATATTCTTATCAGGGACTCCATATTCCATTTTTTTTATTATTCTTTTCCTAGCAAAAGATAAAGCTTCCAAATGTACCTGGATTTTCTGCCTATTCAGTTTTGGCGCACAGGTTTAAAAAATACACAGTTCAGAAGGTCACAAGTTCAATACCCCAGACATAGCTTTTTTGTTTCTATTATATCCCATGCAAAAGATAAAGCTTCTAAATGTACATAAGCTTTCAGCTTATTCAGTGGTGGCTCACCTTGTAAGATGCCAGGTTTAGGCACATACATTTCAGAAGGTCACAAGTTTGAATCCCCAAACTTGCCTTTTTATTTTGTTTCCATTATGTTCCTAGTACAATATTCTACTTGTACCAATGGTTGGTATAGTATCTCTCTTAGCCTAGAGGTAAGAGCTTTGCTTTGAGCAAGACAGAGAAAATGTACAAGTTGCAGGTTCTATTCCCCAGACTTACTTTTATTTCTGAAATGTTAGTATTCCATTTCTTACATCCATTCTTTCTTTGAAATACACTGCAAAAATTACTTTTCTTTTTGTATGAAAAGTAAAGGATTATATCATTGTTAAGACAGGATCCTTGAAGGTGTTTGAAAGCAAAAACTGAAATCGCTGTTCTGTGTCAGGGAGAGGGAGGATCTCTGTGCTGTTTTGATCTGTTGAGCTCTACAGAGCATATGCCTGTACGCAGACACTTCGTGGGGGTTTACCCAGATATGGTGGATTGTGGGAGCTGACCCATAGTATTCACAGGTTATTTTCATAAATCACCCAATGAGACACAGCTGAATGTTTGTGAATGTATTTTGTCTATTGGGACAATGTTGGAGACTGTAGTTTACGGGCCCTAGGCAGTCTAGGTTGTCTTGTGGGTCAATGCAAAAACACAACCAATTATTTATGGTCTAGAGATTATTTATCAAGCCAACAGGTAAAATTTAAAATGCTATTTAATTGCTTATGATTAATTCATTTTGTGATACACTATGGTTATGCAAAACATACCTTAATTGAGAAGCCAGTCACAATCAATAAACCAGTAAGGATTACACTTGCAATGAGTTTTTTTATATATTTGTATTGTTTGTATTTTGTTTAATAGATTAAAAAAACTTTGCAATAACTAAAATTACAAATTTTTTGAAAAAGATTGAAACTGCAATCTATAGTTATCTAGAAGGTGGGCACAATTACTCCTACCTCCTGCTGCGCACTCTGATATAATAATATTATTGCTAACTCAGGGCTCGTTACCCTACCTCAGTGTGTATCCATTTTTCAAACTCAGCTGTGTTTCAAAAAACAGACAGACAGTAAAACCCCATAGGATTTCACACACATCTTCACACTTGCTGCATTGTATTCCAATCCGTTCCAGCCCTTTTAAAAATGCACTGCTGTACATTTCTGTCCATCTAAAATGAACGCAGTACAAGGGATAACAACGGATAACAATGCATGCGTTTGCGTTTCTGTCCATTTTTCGAAAAGGATGCCTGGGAGCTCCTATGATGTCATTTCCGGTCCACGGGCTATAGGAAACGCTGAAGAATAGCAAAATCACCAGAAATCACAAGATCTCTCTCCAGAACACTGTCTGCTACTCCTCTCTCCAAGAGCTTATAAATCTCCCACACTCCCAGGAAGTGACATGGTCCTGCCCCTTTAAATTCGAAAATGTGATCTAAAACGCAACGGACAGAAACGCAGGAAATAACAGACACAAACAGATAATAATGCACATGCAAACGGTTAGCAGCGGATACAAATACATAATAAAACCTCACTAAACACATTGCGGTTTAAGTTGAGTTGCGTTTTTGTCCGTTCCTAATGTGAACAGATGCCTTGTACTACTGGGAACTGCCTGCAATGAATTCCTGCCTCAAGCTGCTTGCTTCACTGTACATAGGTAGGTGATAAATGCATAGCCCTATTAGGCTATTACCTACCCCATGTGCAGGGCAATACACAATACAGTGGCAACATTGCCTCCACTAGAATAATGCTTTGCCCTGCACACTTGGTAGCCTACCCAGTATATGATGAAGTTGCCATTTTCTGCCAGTATTTAATGAAAATCCCATGGCTACCAGTGTAATAAAAACCATGGCTATCAGTATGTAATGAATTCACAATTTTCTGCCAGTAGTATGAAAATCCCAGGGTCCCAGTATTTAATGAATTCCTATGGCTACAAGTACATATAGGGGAGATCCAAAGCCGGGCGCCGCGTAACTTACCTTTGCCCGAACCCGCATACAATAACTGACGTAAACGGGATTATGTCAGTTATTGCATCGCGGATCGGGCAAGGTAAGGAGCGTGAACTTAACGCTCCACAGCCTTTACCGTTAAGTTTCGCGCTACGAGGTAGTACAAAACTTAATGGCAGGGGTTTTGGATCGTTAGCACATTCGGAAAACATTCGGAAATGGTGCTGTGCTCTAAATTCCGTCTAAAACCCACGTTAACCCGATTTTTTGGGGGTTAATGTGTTTTTTAGACGGAAAAGGGGCATATTGAATCTCCCCCATAGTTTGTTAGGTTAAACTAGGTTAGATTAATAAGGTCAGTTGGGCCCTGCTGTCTAAAAGTGTCTACCTTGACGTGGTAGCGGCTTACAAATATTTGGGCCAAATTTTATTCCACACAAAGTATGGTGGGTCTGCAGTGGGGTTACTATTCTAAAGCGTGGGTCCTTTAATGTTTTGTAAATAAATGGAGGATTGAAATGTACATACAATTAAATGACACTAGTTAAATCAATGTGTATAAAGCCCCTTCCACTTCTGGAAAAGTCATACCCCTGCCGGCAGCACGGCAGGCAGAATTTTTTTCAGGTGCCAAAATGTCTAGAGACAGCCCAGGAAGGAATGCTGTAGAAATGTAAAAATTACAGATGATTTCTAAATGATGCTGCTGATTGCATGCAGCAATCTGCTATATAGTAAGTAAAGGGCGATATTTTTAAGCGTGCGGTATCGGAAAATTACGATGGCGGATGTAAATTTTCAGTCGTAGAATACCATTCGGTAGTAAACTAACGTAATGTTATTCTAAGGGTATCGTAAATCTACGATGATGGTCGTAGATTTACAATTTATTTATATTTTTATTTATATTTTAGCTTTAGTTCTCATTTAAACAAGTTGGCTGTTTAAAATATGATGCAAATTTGAAAAAGTTAGAAATTTGTCTGCACACATTTTGTAATACCAAAATACATAGAAGTCTATTTCTGCAACAAAGGAGACTTAAAGCATTGTTTTGCAAAATGGAAGGGGAATCATAATGTATATAATTCCCTTCATTACAATTTAGGTTATTTTCCAGACAACAGCTAACCCTTTTCATTTTGTTTTTTAAACAGCAGGTTTCTGGATTTAGAAAAAAAGATATTTGCTATATCTACAAACCAAGAAGAGACTGAGCATGGAATATTTCCAAGTCAGCTTCTATTGGGAAGGATATTCAGCACACCATGACACTGACAAAACCTTAGAACATCCTTTCTTCTCTCTCCCCCCTTTCATAACAAAACATGTTTATTGCATAGCTGATATCATTAAGAACCACTTCCTCTATCCGAGCTCAGCAAAACAAGACATGCTGGAGTTTACAGTGCAGAATATTTGCCCTGGGTCCAGGGAAGAACAAGGCTATACTGTTGCCTAAATGGCAAACAAGGAGGCCTTTCTTAAACTGTGAACAATCAACCTCAGAGATAGCACTGGGAAAAGTTATTGTTGGTAAATATTTTAAATTACAGATAATACCATAGTTGTTAATTTATCACAATCATTCAGGCCCCCATTACATTGCACTACATAGGTATTCAGCAGTTTGTCAAATCACACATTTCACAAACTCTACTATCAGTTGTTGTTAGGGATGTTTGGTTCTGCATGTAGATACTGCATTATGTATTTTTCCACCTTTTCTAAATTGGACCAGCTTCTTTTCCTGCTAAGGTCCATATTCTCTTACTTAGTATTAAGAAAAATTAATTGTATTGTAATACATAAGTGCTCCATGTTTTAAATGGGAGTTGCAGTGAAATACTATATTTAATCAGCTACGTAGCTAAGTGACTGAAATCTTCCACTGCACCTCCCATTCTAGCCTTGTCCCTCCCTCTCCCCACATAAATGTAAACCCCCTTTCCCCCCATCTTTCTTCTCTAACGTAAAGCCAGTAAAAAGGAATAAACCAGCCCAACCCAGCAGCTATTAAAAAACCTTTCAGGAGCAAAGCGACATTTGCTACGAAGTGACAAAATTAGCAGCAGTTCCTGTTAAGTTAAGCACAGTGCGCATGCCTGTGTGCATGCCATCGATATGTGCTCTGTGAACTTTGCTAACAGGAAGTGCTGGAAGATACTTCTGTCATTAATAAGGAATGTCTCTCTGCTCCTCCACAAAGATTTGTGGTATGTTCCTATTTACTGGTTTAACGTTAGAGTAGGCAGATTAGGTTTTTAAATTTAGATGGGGAAAGGGACAAGGCTTGAATTATGCAATTGGGGGTAAAGAATAAAAAATGTATGTATTATAGGTAATAATGCGCCCCATAAGTTATAATATAAGGATTTCACAACACGATATAAGGATTTCACAACCCTGTATAAAGGCAGGGTCAATGAACTCTTCGGTGATATAAAATACTTATATTACATTGCAAGGGGCACATTATCCCTTATATTCAGCAGAGAGTTGCAATCACCTAGTCTCCCTGTGCCATTTTAGACCTTTAACATCACACTACAAAATAAAGAAGGCCATACTCACAATATTACTGTATGATACACATCATACAATACTGTATCATGTATGGTAACCTTAGAACAAAGTGGGACCTATTATTGCTATTATAATGGATAGATTGTATAGATAATACATATATGATAATATCGTAGCATGTATGGCATCTTAAAGGGCATCTATAGTGGGAAAATGAACTTTTTTTTTCTTTCTTTCCATGTGTTCTATAATTCCCCACAACCCCCAGAGTGTCTTAACTTTTTTCAGATTCCCTCTCTGTCCTGAGATACACCAGTTAGAAGAATACATGATTGCATTCCTCTACTCCTACTTGGACTGTCAATCAAATCCCTGTGATGTGATCCCCCCTCCCTGCTCTGTAATAAACATAGAGATAAAAGCATTAGCAGGGGGAGACAGGTAGCTTCAATGGTAGATATAAGGCTGCACTTGACCCCCCCTTCTTAATAGCTTTCACTGATTGATGATGGGTCACAAAGTGAGAGATCATAAATTGTACTGATCTCCTTCTTCTTCCTGTCTCCAGGACAGCTTGCTTTCTATTGGCCACTGTGCGTGGGTATGTTTTTCAGGATGTTGAACTTTTAACTCCTACTGCACATGATAAGCTTGTCGGTTAGCCGGAGTTGAGACATGGAGGAGGTAAGAGAGGGGAGGGGGAAGAGGGGAGTGCTGCACACAGATGTGACACCATGGTTAAACAGAGTCATTGACAAGAGATAGGATTAAGGCAGCACAGAGTACATGAATTTAACTTTTCAAAGGGGCAATGTGTTTTTTTCACTATAGATGCCCTTTAAAAAAGAATGCCATAATATTATTAGACAATCTAGCTGTCATACTGACAATATTCACAGAGATACCATTTTTATTCTGTTAACTAATTTATCATATGACAGAAACGTTGGCTTTTATTGCTTCCTTTGGTTACTACATAACCCTTAAATGTTTGCTGAGAAAAGATCACAACTAAAAGAGCAAAATCCCACCAATAAATTTCGAACTCTTATGATAGTTTAAAGTGAGGAATTTTAGTTCTCTAACGCTACTTTTATAGCATTAAGAGAAAAGATTATCTGAGTGCTATTAGTCTGGGTGATATATTCATAATAAAACATACATTTCTGGGATATACAGGAAGAGGGGGAAGTGGTCCACAGTTAGTTATTTTGTGATGTTTTATTTGGCAAAAAACAGTAAGATCCAGCTGGAAGCTTTCTTCCATATCAGTGACACAAAGCTGGCTAAAGAACAACATTGCCAAATGCCTTAGAGCATTGAGTCAGCACAGGAACATATCCAGACTATTTATCTCCTGCACAAAACACTCTTATAACTCCAGCAACAATATGTAAAATCAAATAAAATCTCAGCAGCTATATGAGCATAAACAACTACTTATAGATCTAGTAGGACAACTTAAGAAATCCGCCAGTATGTAAAAATAATAATTTGGCTAAATCAACCTGCAGTTGGATCCATTGCTGCTACTACAAAGCCACTGACTTTTAGATGATTTTAGTAATTTCTTTTGCTGCTTTTGTAGTTTTATTGAATAAACCGAGAGCAGCATGCCTAGCCTAAAAAAACTTCTTCTAGTAATATACAGCACCCCCCAAATCCCAGTTTCGCAATATGCAAAATTGCCAAAGATGCCCCTGAAGAAACTTACCTAACCCGGTCCCTCGCCGCTCTTCCTCTGCTCTGCGGCATTTCTTCCTGGTTAACATGATGTCATGCCCAATTACCTGACATCTGCAACCAGGAAGCGGCTCACTGCCCCTGTTTCTGCTTGAAACGAGCAAGAGCAGGGGGCGGCACCCAAGCCAGGTTAAGTAAGTAATAAATTCGAAAAATCCTATTAAAAATTCAAAAAAATGCAAAAGTTCAAATGAAAATTCTAAAATGTTATTAAATATCATTTAAAGGGGAACTGTGGTCTCCAAACAAGTTTTAAATGAAAGGCCAAGTCCCTACCTTTAAAACAAGACATAAACCACCTCTCTATGTGCTGCACAGCCCAAAATATGAAGAAATCACTGATTAGAAAGTTAGGGGTGGGAGGTTCTGAATCTGCGGTCAGAAATACTACTTCCTCCTCTAATCTGCGGTTAGCACATGCTCAATGCATGACTGAAGGGTAGGAGGGGGTGGGGAGAACAGCACAGCCCACAGCACTGCTTTTTTTAATGCCTCCCACTTGCTGGCACTTCCCACTCGTGGGCCCTGTGTCCCCTCCCCTTGCAGACCCAACCTGGCCCCTTCCCTTTAAGCCCCCTGTGGCCCCTCCCCCACTTGCACCTCAGACCAATACCCTCCTACCCCCTACAGAAGACTGCGTAAAAGTAGCCTTTTCAGCAGATAGAGAATCAGACAAAGTTTAAAACTGCTGATTCTTTCTCTGCTAAAAAGGCTGCTTTTACAGTTTTCTGTAAGGGAGGAGGGGATTTGTCTGAGGTGCAAGTGAGTGAGGGGCGATGGTGAGCCCACAAGGTTAGGGGTCATTGGGCCCCATTAGTGGGGGAGCCACAGGAGGCTGCAAGGGAAAGGCCCAAGGGGGCTGCAAGGGAAGGAGCCAGGATGGGTCTGCAAGGGGAGGGGCCACCAGACCCACAAGTGGGAGGGGCCACAGAGCTCATGAGTGGGAGGGGCCACAGAAGGCTGCAAGAGAAATGCTCAAGGGGGCTGCAAGGGAAGGGACCAGAGTGGGTCTGCAAGGGGAGGGGCCATGGGGGCCCATGAGGAAGAGGAGACACAGGGAAGAGGGACTGTTACATGGTTTCAGAGCAGGAAGCAGAAAATATACATATAAATATCTTCAAAACTATGTTAAATAAACAATGAAAGTAAATTGCAAAAATCCTCAAGAAAGCAATTCCTGTCAATTTACCTAACGTAATTTTTGGACCAGTTACCCTTTAATATTTTATATTTTCGGAACTTCAATAAGTTTCATTCATCTCTAATTGTGAGAGAAATGATTGTAATGATACTAGCAGTTAATTATTTAAGAACTGCAATATGACAAGACAATGAAAGGAATATATTTAGTGATCATCAGGAAACTTTGGCAATGTGTTTATAGATAAAGTAGACTAATAAGTTCAGAGATTCTAACATGATCCTTTCAAGAGCTGCAGCTTAAAGCTTCCTACACATATTGGGGCCCAACAAGACTGATTGTCACTTTTGACTGGTTGGCTAGGTCAAAATATCATTAGTCGACCATGAACAAGCCACAGGAAAAGCATCATTGTGACTGATCCTGGTGTCCATTGAAGACAGCAGGAAACTTTGGCAATGTGTTTATAGATAAAGTAGACTAATAAGTTTCAAAAACTGAAATCGCTGTTCTGTGTCAGGAGAGGGAGGATCTCTGTGCTGTTTTGATCTGTTGAGCTCTACAGAGCATATGCCTGTACGCAGACACTTCGTGGGGGTTTACCCAGATATGGTGGATTGTGGGAGCTGACCCATAGTATTCACAGGTTATTTTCATAAATCACCCAATGAGACACAGCTGAATGTTTGTGAATGTATTTTGTCTATTGGGACAATGTTGGAGACTGTAAGTTTACTGGGCCCTAGGCAGTCTAGGTTGTCTTGTGGGTCAATGCAAAAACACAACCAATTATTTATGGTCTAGAGATTATTTTATCAAGCCAGACAGGTAAAATTTAAAATGCTATTTAATTGCTTATGATTAATTCATTTTGTGATACACTATGGTTATGCAAAACATACCTTAATTGAGAAGCCAGTCACAATCAATAAACCAGTAAGGATTACACTTGCAATGAGTTTTTTTATATATTTGTATTGTTTGTATTTTGTTTAATAGATTAAAAAAAACTTTGCAATAACTAAAATTACAAATTTTTTGAAAAAGATTGAAACTGCAATCTATAGTTATCTAGAAGGTGGGCACAATTACTCCTACCTCCTGCTGCGCACTCTGATATAATAATATTATTGCTAACTCAGGGCTCGTTCACACTACATCAGTGTGTATCCATTTTTCAAACTCAGCTGTGTTTCAAAAAACAGACAGACAGTAAAACCCCATAGGATTTCACAACATTCTTCACACTTGCTGCATTGTATTCCAATCCGTTCCAGCCCGTTTAAAAAATGCACTGCTGTACACATTTCTGTCCATCTAAAATGAACGCAGTACAAGGGATAACAACGGATAACAATGCATGCGTTTGCGTTTCTGTCCATTTTTCGAAAAGGATGCCTGGGAGCTCCTATGATGTCATTTCCGGTCCACGGGCTATAGGAAACGCTGAGAATAGCAAAATCACCAGAAAATACAAGATCTCTCTCCAGAACACTGTCTGCTACCTCTCTCTCCAAAGAGCTTATAAATCTCCCACACTCCCAGGAAGTGACATGGTCCTGCCCCTTTAAATTCGAAAAATGTGATCTAAAACGCAACGGACAGAAACGCAGGAAATAACAGACACAAACAGATAATAATGCACATGCAAACGGTTAGCAGCGGATACAAATACATAATAAAACCTCACTAAACACATTGCGGTTTAAGTTGAGTTGCGTTTTTGTCCGTTCCTAATGTGAACAGATGCCTTGTACTACTGGGAACTGCCTGCAATGAATTCCTGCCTCAAGCTGCTTGCTTCACTGTACATAGGTAGGTGATAAATGCATAGCCCTATTAGGCTATTACCTACCCCATGTGCAGGGCAATACACAATACAGTGGCAACATTGCCTCCACTAGAATAATGCTTTGCCTGCACACTTGGTAGCCTACCCAAGTATATGATGAAGTTGCCAGTTTGCTGCCAGTATTTAATGAAAATCCCATGGCTACCAGTATGTAATAAAAACCCATGGCTATCAGTATGTAATGAAATTCACAATTTTCTGCCAGTAGTAATGAAAATCCCAGGGTTACCAGTATTTAATGAAATTCCTATGGCTACAAGTACATATAGGGGGAGATCCAAAGCCGGGCGCCGCGTAACTTACCTTTGCCCGAACCCGCGATACAATAACTGACGTAAACGGGATTATGTCAGTTATTGCATCGCGGGATCGGGCTAAGGTAAGGAGCGTGAACTTAACGCTCCACAGCCTTTACCGTTAAGTTTCGCGCTACGAGGTAGTACAAAACTTAATGGCAGGGGTTTTGGATCGTTAGCACATTCGGAAAACATTCGGAAATGGTGCTGTGCTCTAAATTCCGTCTAAAACCCACGTTAACCCGATTTTTTGGGGGGTTAATGTGTTTTTTAGACGGAAAAGGGGCATATTGAATCTCCCCCATAGTTTGTTAGGTTAAACTAGGTTAGATTAATAAGGTCAGTTAGGGCCCTGCTGTCTGAAAGTGTCTACCTTGACGTGGTAGCAGGCTTACAAATATTTTGGCCAAATTTTATTCCACACAAAGTATGGTGGGTCTGCAGTGGGGTTACTATTCTAAAGCGTGGGTCCTTTAATGTTTTGTAAATAAATGGAGGATTGAAATGTACATACAATAAATGACACTAGTTAAATCAATGTGTATAAAGCCCCTTCCACTTCTGGAAAAGTCATCCCCTGCCGGCAGCACGGCAGGCAGAATTTTTTTCAGGTGCCAAAATGTCTAGAGACAGCCCAGGAAGGAATGCTGTAGAAATGTAAAATTACAGATGATTTCAAATGATGCTGCTGATTGCATTCAGCAATCTGCTATAGTAGAAGTAAAGGGCGATATTTTTAAGCGTGCGGTATCGGAAAATTACGATGGCGGATGTAAATTTTCAGTCGTAGAATACCATTCGGTAGTAAACTAACGAATGTTATTCTAAGGGTATCGTAAATCTACGATGATGGTCGTAGATTTACAATTTATTTATTTTTTATTTATATTTTAGCTTAGTTCTCATTTAACAAGTTGGCTGTTTAAAATATGTGAAATTTGAAAAAGTTAGAAATTTGTCTGCACACATTTTGTAATACCAAAATACATAGAAGTCTATTTCTGCAACAAAGGAGACTTAAAGCATTGTTTTGCAAAATGGAAGGGGAATCATAATGTATTAAATTCCCTTCATTACATTTAGGTATTTTCCAGACAACAGCTAACCCTTTCATTTTGTTTTTTAAACAGCAGGTTTCTGGATTTAGAAAAAAAAGATATTTGCTATATCTACAAACCAAGAAGAGACTGAGCATGGAATATTTCCAAGTCAGCTTCTATTGGGAAGGATATTCAGCACACCATGACACTGACAAAACCTTAGACATCCTAATTCTTCTCTCTCCCCCCTTTCATAAACAAAACATGTTTATTGCATAGCTGAATAGCTATTAAGAATCCACTTCCTCTATCCAGAGCTCAGCAAAACAAGACATGCTGGAGTTTACAGTGCAGAATATTTGCCCTGGGTCCAGGGAAGAACAAGGCTATACTGCTGCCTAAATGGCAAACAAGGAGGCCTTTCTTTAAACTGTGAACAATCAACCTCAGAGATAGCACTTGGAAAAAGTTATTGTTGGTAAAATATTTAAATTACAGATAATAGCCAATAGTTGTTAATTTATCACAATCATTCAGGCCCCCATTAGACATTGCACTACATATAAGGATTCAGCAGTTGTCAAATCACACATTTCACAACATCTACTATCAGTTGTTGTTAGGGATGTTGGTTCTGCATGTAGATACTTGCATTATGTATTTTTCCACCTTTTCTAAATTTGGACCAGTCTTCTTTTCCTGCTAAAGGTCCATATTCTCTTACTTAGTATTAAGAAAAATTAATTGTATTGTAATACATAAGTGCTCCATGTTTTAAATGGGAGTTGCAGTGAAATACTATATTTAATCAGCTACGTAGCTAAGTGACTGAAATCTTCCACTGCACCTCCCATTCTAGCCTTGTCCCTCCCTCTCCCCACATAAATGTAAACCCCCTTTCCCCCCATCTTTCTTCTCTAACGTAAAGCCAGTAAAAAGGAATAAACCAGCCCAACCCAGCAGCTATTAAAAAACTTTCAGGCGAAAGCGACATTTGCTACGAAGTGACAAAATTAGCAGCAGTTCCTGTTAAGTTAAGCACAGTGCGCATGCCTGTGTGCATGCCATCGATATGTGCTCTGTGAACTTTGCTAACAGGAAGTGCTGGAAGATACTTCTGTCATTAATAAGGAATGTCTCTCTGCTCCTCCACAAAGATTTGTGGTATGTTCCTATTTACTGGTTTAACGTTAGAGTAGGCAGATTAGGTTTTTAAATTTAGATGGGGAAAGGGACAAGGCTTGAATTATGCAATTGGGGGTAAAGAATAAAAAATGTATGTATTATAGGTAATAATGCGCCCCATAAGTTATAATATAAGGATTTCACAACACGATATAAGGATTCAAAACCCTGTATAAAGGCAGGGTCAATGAACTCTTCGGTGATATAAAATACTTATATTACATTGCAAGGGGCACATTATCCCTTATATTCAGCAGAGAGTTGCAATCACCTAGTCTCCCTGTGCCATTTTAGACCTTTACATCACACTACAAATAAAGAAGGCCATACTCACAATATTACTGTATGATACACATCATACAATACTGTATCATGTATGGTAACCTTAGAACAAAGTGGGACCTATTATTGCTATTATAATGGATAGATTGTATAGAGAATAATATATATGATATATCGTAGCATGTATGGCATCTTAAAGGGCATCTATAGTGGGGAAAATGAACTTTTTTTTTCTTTCTTTCCATGTGTTCTATAATTCCCCACAACCCCCAGAGTGTCTTAACTTTTTTCAGATTCTCTCTTGTCCTGAGATAACCAGTGAAGAATACATGATTGCATTCCTCTACTCCTACTTGGACGTCAATCAAATCCCTGTGATGTGATCCCCCCTCCTGCCTGTAATAAACATAGAGATAAAAGCATTAGCAGGGGGAGACAGGTAGCTTCAATGGTAGATATAAGGCTGCACTGACCCCCCCTTCTTAATAGCTTTCACTGATTGATGATGGGTCACAAGTGAGAGATCATAAATTGTACTGATCTCCTTCTTCTTCCTGTCTCCAGGACAGCTTGCTTTCTATTGGCCACTGTGCGTGGGTATGTTTTTCAGGATGTTGAACTTTTAACTCCTACTGCACATGAAAGCTTGTCGGTTAGCCGGAGTTGAGACATGGAGGAGGTAAGAGAGGGGAGGGGGAAGAGGGGAGTGCTGCACACAGATGTGACACCATGGTTAAACAGAGTCATTGCAAGAGATAGGATTAAGGCAGCACAGAGTACATGAATTTAACTTTTCAAAGGGGCAATGTGTTTTTTTCACTATAGATGCCCTTTAAAAGAATGCCATATATTACAAATCTAGCTGTCATACTGACAATATTCACAGAGATACCATTTTTATTCTGTTAACTAATTTATCATATGACAGAAACGTTGGCTTTTATGCTTCCTTTGGTTACTACATAACCCTTAAATGTTTGCTGAGAAAAGATCACAACTAAAAGAGCAAAATCCCACCAATAAATTTCGAACTCTTATGATAGTTAAATGAGGAATTTTAGTTCTCTAACGCTACTTTTATAGCATTAAGAGAAAAGATTATCTGAGTGCTATTAGTCGGGTGTAATTCATATAAAACATACATTTCTGGGATATACAGGAAGAGGGGGAAGTGGTCCACAGTTAGTTTTTTGTGATGTTTTATTGGCAAAAACAGTAAGATCCAGCTGGAAGCTTTCTTCCATATCAGTGACACAAAGCTGGCTAAAGAACAACATGCCAAATGCCTTAGAGCATTGAGTCAGCACAGGAACATATCCAGACTATTTCTCCTGCAAAAAACACTCTTATAACTCCAGCAACAATATGTAAAATCAAATAAAATCTCAGCAGCTATATGAGCATAAACAACTACTTATAGATCTAGTAGGACAACTTAAGAAATCGCCAGTATGTAAAATAATAATTTGGAATCAACCTGCAGTTGGATCCATTGCTGCTACTACAAAGCCACTGACTTTTAGATGATTTTATAATTTCTTTTGTGCTTTTGTAGTTTTATTGAATAAACCGAGAGCAGCATGCCTAGCCTAAAAAAACTTTTCTAGTAAATACAGCACCCCCCAAATCCCAGTTTCGCAATATGCAAATTGCCAAGATGCCCCTGAAGAAACTTACCTAACCCGGTCCCTCGCCGCTCTTCCTCTGCTCTGCGGCATTTCTTCCTGGTTACATGATGTCATGCCCAATTACCTGACATCGCAACCAGGAAGCGGCTCACTGCCCTGTTTCTGCTTTGAAACGAGCAGAAGCAGGGGGCGGCACCAAGCCAGGTTAAGTAGTAATAATTCGAAAAATCCTATTAAAAATTCAAAAAATGCAAAAGTTCAAATGAAAATTCTAAAATGTTATAAATATCATTTAAAGGGGAACTGTGGTCTCCAAACAGTTTTAAATGAAAGGCCAAGTCCCTACCTTTAAAACAAGACATAAACACCTCTCTATGTGCTGCACAGCCCAAAATATGAAGAAATCACTGATTAGAAAGTTAGGGGTGGGAGGTTCTGAATCTGCGGTCAGAAATACTACTTCCTCCTCTAATCTGCGGTTAGCACATGCTCAATGCATGACTGAAGGGTAGGAGGGGGTGGGGAGAACAGCACAGCCCACAGCACTGCTTTTTTTAATGCCTCCCACTTGCTTGCACTTCCCACTCGTGGGCCCTGTGTCCCCTCCCTTGCAGACCCAACCTGGGCCCTTCCCTTTAAGCCCCCTGTGGCCCTCCCCACTTGCACCTCAGACCAATACCCTCCTACCCCCTACAGAAGACTGCGTAAAAGTAGCCTTTTCAGCAGATAGAGAATCAGACAAAGTTTAAAACTGCTGATTCTTTCTCGCTAAAAAGGCTGCTTTTACAGTTTTCTGTAAGGGAGGAGGGGATTTGTCTGAGGTGCAAGTGAGTGAGGGGCGATGGTGAGCCCACAAGGTTAGGGGTCATTGGGCCCCATTAGTGGGGGAGCCACAGGAGGCTGCAAGGGAAAGGCCCAAGGGGCTGCAAGGGAAGGAGCCAGGATGGGTCTGCAAGGGGAGGGGCCACCAGACCCACAAGTGGGAGGGGCCACAGAGCTCATGAGTGGGAGGGCCACAGAAGGCTGCAAGAGAAATGCTCAAGGGGGCTGCAAGGGAAGGGACCAGAGTGGGTCTGCAAGGGGAGGGGCCATGGGGGCCCATGAGGAAGAGGAGACACAGGGAAGAGGGACTGTTACATGGTTTCAGAGCAGGAAGCAGAAAATATACAATAAATATCTTCAAAACTATGTTAAATAAACAATGAAAGTAAATTGCAAAAATCCTCAAGAAAGCAATTCCTGTCAATTTACCTAACGTAATTTTTGGACCAGTACCCTTAATATTTTATATTTTCGGAACTTCAATAAGTTTCATTCATCTCTAATTGTGAGAAATGAGTGAATATACTAGCAGTTAATTATTTAAGAACTGCAATATGACAAGACAATGAAAGGAATATATTTAGTGATCATCAGAAACTTTGGAATGTGTTTATAGATAAAGTAGACTAAAAGTTCAGAGATTCTAACATGATCCTTTCAAGAGCTGCAGCTTAAAGCTTCCTACACATATTGGGGCCCAACAAGACTGATTGTCACTTTTGACTGGTTGGCTAGGTCAAAATATCATTAGTCGACCATGAACAAGCCACAGGAAAAGCATCATTGTGACTGATCCTGGTGTCCATTGAAGACAGCAGGAAACTTTGGCAATGTGTTTATAGATAAAGTAGACTAATAAGTTCAGAGATTCTAACATGATCCTTTCAAGAGCTGCAGCTTAAAGCTTCCTACACATATTGGGGCCCAACAAGACTGATTGTCACTTTTGACTGGTTGGCTAGGTCAAAATATCATTAGTCGACCATGAACAAGCCACAGGAAAAGCATCATTGTGACTGATCCTGGTGTCCATTGAAGACAGCATGCTGGAACCTCTGCTCAAACTACATTGGTCTGTTGTGGGCTAAAATTACCCCTAGGTTGTGGATGCTGTGCGAGTATTGAAAGAGATTCACCAGAGGCTGCACAGCTCATATTGTGCAAGTATTTAATGCCAGCTGATAGCATAATATTTAAGGCAGGTGATAGCTTGCATTAAATACTTATATGAGGATGACATTCACCTGAGTTGCACAGCATCTGGTAAATCTCTTCTGGGATATTTGCCCAGAGAATCTACGGCTCTGGGTGAATATCCTTGTTTGTATTAGTGTTTGTTATCTGCTACTGTACAGTACAGTGTTCTCTGTATAGGGAGGATAACACTTTAAGTGATCACTATCAGCTTCTTATTCTAAAGTATAGGAAGACAATATTGACTGATGGAAACCCGAGTGATCCTGAGCTGATATTAGGCAGCTGCAGAAGGGAAGCAGTGTTGTAGGGGGCCTGACAGGAGGCTGCATGGTTGGGGTTGGTACATCTATGTTATGAATAACAATTGCTAATTATTAACAAAATATTAACCTCTTGAACTACTTAAACAATATCTGTAACCCATTATATATGTTTATTAATATTAATTCAGAAAATCAATAAAAAATATGTTTATAAAATAAATTCATAAAAACTGAAAAGCTTTTTATAGAAAATCTCTTAAAGGGGAACTGTGGTCTAAAAATGACTTTAGGTAAATTGATAGGAATTCTGAGAATTTTTGCAATTTATTTTCATTGTTTATTTTGCATAGTTTTGAAGATATTTACATTTTTGTGTGAGATATGGCAGCAGCATCACCAGGTCCCCTGCACTTCCTGCTTCCTGCTCTGAAACCATGTCAGTGGATGACAGTCGATCTGCCGTGTCTCCTCCTCTCCTTGCAGCGCCCCTTCTCTTGCAAGCCCCCCTGGTGCCTCACACTCATGGACCCCACGGCCCCACAATTTGCAGGTCCCCTTGCTTGGCCCCTTGTGGCCCCACCCAAAGAAAAGAACACCAATACCACAAGCAAAGGTGTTAAGAAAGACAGGAAAAAGAACATGGTCATTCCATATGTAGCAGTGGTATAAGAGAAATTTAGAAGTATGTTAACATTTTAAACACAGCAAAACACTGAGACAGCAGTTGGTGCATCCAAAAGACACAATACCGAAACACAAGAAGAGCAAAATCATATACACAGTACAGTACAGTGATAGCTTTGATTTGTATGTGGGAGAGACAAAACAGCAGCTGCACCAATGTATGGCCCAATACATAAAAGCCAATTCCTCGGGTCAGGGCATATTAGGGAAAATTAGGTCAGCATATTAGGGAAAAGGACATGTTTGAAGACTGTAATATCAATATCTTGGCCAAAGAACAAAACTAGTAAAACAGTGGTGTCAAGGGGCCATATAGGTCAAAATTAAGAAATCAAGCCTAAATAGAGGTGGGAGGGTTTGACACAATTGTCTGTCATTCACAATGCTGTTTTTACAGCCAGGTGACTAGCAAAGAGTCTTCAAGAATTAAATGTCCAGTTGATCTAACTGAATTTTAAATGTTAAGCTAGGTCCATTGGTTATGGCCCGCTAACAAGGAGCAAGCGAACACAATTTCCCTTACTTATTCCTATCATGCAGTAACTGCAGTAAAGTAATGGGAAGCATTATGGGAATAAGGAAGATAAGAGCAGTAATGGCCTTCATTTTACTTTGCCCCCAGTTTATTTTAAGGAGGTGCACAGATGTTCAATAATAATAAAAGGGATACATTTTTTTTGTTCCTCTTTCCACATATTCTGATTTTTATATATTGTATGGTTTTCTCTTTCTTAATATTGATGTGGATTATTGTGAGAACAAAGGTTTCTCTTTATATTTCAGCGCCATCTGCTGTTCATTTTATTATTACCACAATAAATATTAGATCAAGTTCTGTGGATCTGTTCCATGTTGATGGTTTACAGAACCAAACTTCCCAAGAAACCATATATTATTTTTCTCTAGTAGAATTTAGCAATGCACAATGACAACAGTGTCGGACTGGCCCACAGAGTTACAAAGGAATTACCTGGTGGGCCCACAGCCCATTCACCCAAGAAAATAAAGAAAACTACTGCTATCTATACTTCCAAAAATCAAATTTTCAAAAATGATACCTTCAGATAGTGTAATGGTCCACTAATCCAACACATTTTTCAGATTTGAAATTCGAGATGTTGATTCTCAGAAATCTTCATTTTAAATAACATCATGTACAGCATGTCACTCAAACCAGGTATGCTAATTTGTGTCCCTCCCGTGACCTCTTACAAGGATCTCCCAAAACATGTCAAAACATTTATAAATACAACCCCAAATTTAGTCTGTCTGATCTATCTAAGCTATCTGTCTGTCTATCTATAGGTCTGTCTGTCTATTAAATATCAAACTATATACCTATCTATTATTTATTTATCTGTCTTTCTATCTATTATAAATCTACCTACCGGTATCTGTCGATCTGTCTGTCGATCTATCTATCTATCTAACTATCTGTCTGTCTATCATGGTTTTCCAAGGTGTTTGGTAGTATAAATACACAGACACCAGTGAGAGGAGGAGAGATAAAAGCTAGGTCTGCTGCAGGAGTGTGTCACAGGAGGTCCTTTACAAGAGCCCCCCCAAGCATGTGTGCTTGCTTGTCAGAAGGGAGAAGTGTCTGACGTAGCAGCAGCAGCCCTCCCTCCCTCACCCACTTTCAGCAGTGTCAGGAAGATATGTTAACAAGGGGGCTGTGACTAAGGGAGGGGGGTCAGTAAGGAGTAGTTACTAATCATTGAAAATTCACTAACAAAGCAGGCACAGACACAAATGTAAGTAACATTATTTTACTACCCTAACATTGTACTTTCTGATTATACAAAGTTGTTTGAGTGAGTATAGTGAACCTTTAAATACACAAGGGGCAGCAATAAATTCTTTATTTTTGAATCTCCTCCCAGAGGAGGTTCTGTTTATTAGAACAGCAGATAAGAACATTAAAGGACAGCTTAACCCTTATAAAAACATATTTTAGAAAGAATGGCCTCAATTTAAAAACCTGTACTGAGCAATTTAGAAACCTGTACTGAGTCTGGGCATGCTCAGAAGAGGCAGTTAGGGGATTAAAATTCAGTCATTGGCTGTGATGTCAACTGTCAAAACCATAACTGACAGTTACTAACTGGAAGAACCAGGAAGCAGAAACATGGACAACAGGACATTGTGCAGGATTTCCAATTAGACTTTTATATTTTAGATTTTAAACTATTACCGTTTAGGGTTTTGGGGGGTGATTTACCTGTATGTAAGTTTTCATTTTGGGGCTGGACTTGCCCTTTAAATAATGTTTTACAATTTTAAGGTTACTTCAAATAAAGGTTTAGCGTTTCATACAAAATGTTGTATCTTGGTTTCCAATCACATTTCTTTGTCCCAAACCCAGTAAGTATTCAAGGTTCTTTTTCTAATGTAAAAATCCAATAATGAGGTTCTGTCAATGTTTGCATAGATTCTATAGATAAATGGGGGATTAACTCAAACAAAGAAAAAAACAGTAAACTGAAAAACAACCCATTTTTACATTACAATCAATTAAAGATTTCTTATCTTATAAATAAAAGGTGCTTGTGAAGGTTCTCATTCATCCAGGTCATGGTATATCTGTTGTATTCAATTAGATCAACTGGATTTGAAATGTAGTTCTTGAAGACGTTTCGCTAGTCATCCGTTTCGCCAGTCGGATGACTAGCGAAACGTCTTCAAGAACTACATTTCAAGTCCAGTTGATCTAATTGAATACAACAGATATAAATAAAAGGTATAATTCAATCATACAGAGCATTTTGGCTTTGCAATTTTCAATGTAGGCTATGGTAAATCTATTTTACTTAACGTAAGCCCATGTATAACAACATGTCATCCGCATATAGACTGATGACTTCCGTTAGCCTACCCTTACATAGCCCTGTGAAGGTGGTGTTGTGCCAGAGGTTCTATCGCCAGTGAACTGTAAAAGAGGGCATCACTGACGCGTACCTCTGGTCAGCGGGAAACTATTGGAGGTCCATCCATTTGTCAGTACTTGGGATTGTGGGCTCAGCATAAAGCAACTGCACCCATCTATTATAGTTGGGACCAAAGCCAAATTTATTTAGTGTCTGCCATAGGTACTCCCACTCCACTGGATCGAAGGCCTTGGTCATATCTCAACTAATTATACATTGGGTACCTACGTTGTCCAGCTTTGCTTGTATATGCATGAAAAGCCTTCTGGTGTTAAGGGACCTATTTTTACCAGGGATAAACCCAGTCTAGTTATTACTTTTTTAAGTAGCAAGGCTAACCGTTTTGCAATGATTTTAATATCTACCTGGAGTAATGAGATAGGTCTATAGGATTCTGGATAATGTGGATCTTTCCCTGATTTTGGTATGAATGATATGAGGGCTGTATAATAATAGTAATTGAGGTGCTAATGAGTCTATGCTAATGGTTATAAAATTCAACAGGTAAACCAGCGGTACTCGTTAATATATGTCTGGTAAATGCTGCAATAGGTGAGGAAATTTCCAATTCCTCTGGGTGATTGAATATTTTATTATCTGGGGTATGAATTGTGGTCACTGTGGGGGGTATATGTTCTTGGTTAACCATAAAGGCTCCAAAGATAAGAAATGACCAAGGTCTGAGGACATAATCAAATAGGAATACTGATTGTTACAATGTTATATAAATGTTATACTTACTGTTTGTTAAAGCCATCTATTCCCATAACAACAGCATACAATGTATATACTAGATATAAATACAGTAAACAAAATGTATACATTTATAATCCAACTGTAATGCTGGGAAACAAAATAAAAAATAAATAAAATAAAAAAACCCATAAAGGCTTATAACTTCCCACATTTCCGCCCAAATTCTTTACAGCTGTAGGGATGAAATAGTAATTTTGTCTTACTCTTTTGGATCTGGAGATCGTCAGTTATTTTAGTTTGTTGCTTTAGTATTTGGGCATTTCTGGGGTGGGGTGTAGTCTAAATTAGCAATATCAAGTGCTCTCATTGCACTGTGTTCAGCTGCTGTGGAGCAGTGCTTTAAAGTGTTTTTAACCTGGACAAGGGTCATCCTAGCATGCATTTTAAAAGACTCCCACAGTCAATCGATCTGTTGTAACTTGGTTGATGTTCAAAAAGTTTATTCTTGGGATAAGTCTGGGTTGTCTGCGATTTAGTTATAACCAGAAGGGGTTTAGCCTCCAGCGGGGCGTGAGAGGTTGAGTGTGCCCACTCAAGGGTAAACCAGCATGAGGTGTGATTCTAGTGGAGTATCCTACTTCTCTCAGGTATGGTATCAACATTATCTAGAAAAGTATCATATCTACTCGTGACATTGAGTTGTAGGAAGTTGAGAAACATGACTATACTATTTGGTCGGGATATTTGTGTCTCTATACATCCACCAGATTGACTGTCATGAGGAGTGCCGGTACATCAAATCTGGTTAACGGGTTGGTGGGGGGAATCCATGTGTGAGGGTTTTGTTTGTCATATCGTACATCTATTATAGTGTTAGAGTCACCCAACCATATGGCACAAACTAAGCGATGTTCTGCCATAAAGGACAGAGTCCCTCTTGGATCACTGTCGTATTAATGGGGGGAGGGGTTTAACATGCTAAGAGGAGGACAGGTTTGGAGCATATGATACTGTATATAAATACATATTTCTCTTAGGTCCACCACCTCAAGTGACATCAATTTTGCCACCAGCAATGCAACTCCCCTTGATGAGGTGGTAAAGTCAGAATGATATGACCATCCCACCCATAGTTTTGTGAGTGAGCAAGACTGCTGACCTGACTGCTGACGTGTGTTTCAAGCAAAACTATAATTTGTGCTGTAAGGGGAAGTACAGTGCAAATACATGTGCTTTTCAGAAAAAAGAGCAGTATTTTTTCATCCCAATGAACATTCAGTACTTTGTCTGTGTATAAATAAATGCAACCGAAATACTGACTTCCTGTTTGCAGCACCCCTAGTAGAGACTGTTATGGTCTTGCCCTTGACCCAGCGCCTGGGTTGATTAAGTTTCTTAGTAGAGATCTGAGCATCTTTGACCCATCCAACAGCCAATCAGTAAAAATTATTGTTAAGAACATTCCAAGCATGTGGTGCATCCTGGGAAGAAGAATGGCCATTTTGAACATGAAATGTCAGCTCACAAATGTCAACACCAGGAAACAGCAAAGGGTATGAAATTAACTGATTTTTCAAAATGGAGGAGAATATGTACGATAACTAAGTATGCATTACACAAACTAACAGGGCGATGCACCAGCAGGCGCATCTCTCCTGATTTGGAGGTGAAGTCACACTAACCTAATAGCTGGCGTTGAAAGTGGCGAAATAGAACAGTGCCAGGTAGTGATGTTCCAAGTGCCGCTATCGGCATATAATAGCGGCATTCGGTGCATCCCCCGTAACAATTTAACAAATATTGATTATTTCCACTGAACTGTCCCTTTAAGTGGGGGAAAAATATTGATTGTTTAATCTTACTATGTAAGCAAAGCACATTCCAAACCACCAGTTTAATCTGGGACATTATTAAGTGATGGATTTGGACCCAAGGCTGTCACTCCAGTATGAGAATTAGGAGAATTTAGGGAGGTATCTCTCCCAAGACATACCTGAGCACAAGTACATTCAATTTAAAAAAGCCAAGCATATATATATACTTTTAAATACACAACGTATTTTGATTGCAATAACAAAATAACTAACCCAGCTCTATTAACCTGAGTGTGAGAATCATACTGAAACAATTTGAAAACAGTTATTTAAAATTATCACACAGAAAAGAAAATAACTCTTTTTCTGTATTATAGATATAACATTACTAGTGAGCGATTACGCTAAAATCCCAGCATGGAAGTAAGTGTTGAATTAAGTTGTAAATAGGGAGATTCTTTGTTGAGCAGGGTTTTCAAGTATAGTCTTATGGTAACATTCAATATTAGACTATTAAAGGATAAGTGCACTGTAAAATCAAGTTATGTTCATTTGGAAGCTGCAGCTTTAAAAATACTGTTGCCATATTTTTTTTTACCTATGCCCCTCCAGAGCCTACCTTTGTGCATTGTTGCTGGTTTGCTGAATGTTATGCTCTGCCCCTCTGAGATTTCCTCTGCTTTCTCCTGCTTGAGCCTCAAACAATAATGCCTGAGAGTTCTGTGCACTCTCCTGCTTGAGCCTCAAACAGTAATGCCTGTGAGTTCCGTGCGTGTGCACTCACAGACATAATGGTTTGAGGATCAAGCAGGAGAAAGCAATCTCAAAAGGGCTGAGCTTAACATTCAGCAAAGGCTCTGGAGGGACATAGGGAATAAAAATATGGTAACAGTATTTTGAAAGCTGCAGTTTCCAAATAAACATAACTTGATTTTACAGTGCACTTATCCTTAAGTTCAGGGCTCTAGGGGGTTATTGCCTCTGATTTTTTATTATGGATGAGCTCCCAGGGGGAAATGGCTGAGTAGTAGGGGTGTGGGTGGGTCGTGGGGGTGGAGATGGTCCACAGGTTTGTGATACACGTTAACTGAGTTCCACAAGGAAACGTCCGCTGGGGTTGTCCTGTATTAGAGTCTTCAGATGAAGTATTACCCAAGTGAAGTGGGTTCAAATTTTAAGGTTTTGTAAATCGTAGTTATCTTGGATTTGGTGCAGGGGGGGTTTACTGGTGTGCATTTTTCAAAGCCATCCGCATTCTATAACACGGCATATTTTATTAGAAGTAGTCTCCACTGAAGGGGATTTAGTGCCTCCTCCCTCTTCATCCTGGCACCAGAATTTTCCCAGTTTGGCAACGGCTTCTTGCATCCATTTCGATTGCAGCATATGGAGCTAATCGGTTAATCCTGGAGTGCAGGTAAGTTGGAGTATTACTTGTTAGTCTGAATGTGATGGACTATAACTATAAACAGGAGTTTGGTCGGGTGTTGAGGATGGAGCACTGCAGACGTCATTAGTGTAATGACATTATAATGAGTGTGTTTTATGTATTAAAAATGATATTGCTGTTGCTGGGAATATGAAATATAAATATTTTACCTTGCACTGGAATGTTGTATTTTTCTATGTTTATCCTATAATCTTCCTATAAACCTGTCAGGACAATGTACTGAAATTCTCTTATTTGCCCCCAAAACAGCAATGCAGTAAATCAATAGAGCCCTGTGTTATATTCCTGTAATATTGTTGGTGTATTTAGGTTCTTATACTGGTGTTAAAAAGGCAATCATATTTCTGGCTAAAATCTTTATTATGTTGCTAGTGCTATGTAAACACAAAACTTATATTTAAAAAAAAATGTTTATTACACATGCCAAAAATGCACACAAACTTAGAATATCATGTTAGTATGTATTTCCAGTGATTGTTATATTCTGAGATTTTCAGTTGAAAAACATGGACAGGGCTAAAACAGGGATGACCCTTACAAAACTTTTTATGAATAACTGGAAGGTCCAGTGATGCATGGACCAGTGGAAGATTCTTTGGTAATGGTGGTAACAGTAAAAATAACTTTAGCTGAGCTACACTTTAGTTCCAGATTGTGCCCACCATACACTGACACAGGGCAGCACTAAAGCTGGGTACACACCATACAATAATTCGGGCTGACATTTCAGTGTTTCGGTCAGTCGGGCCGAATTATTGTATGGCGGCTCAGACCAATCACTGACTGTTCATTCGTTTGAATCGGAAGAATCCACGATCGGCCGGGTCGGAAAACCATGACCGATCGGTCGAGGCTAACTGTCGGACACAGCTGCTTTTGCCACAAGCGACAGTCCTTCCTCCTGGCCGACTGGTCGAAAGTCTTGAACAGTCAGCCGGGAGGAAGCATTGTAACGTGTGTACCAGCCTTAATTGTAGACACAAACAAAGAAAGAGGGATCCTGCACACTCGTTAACACTTCATAGAAGAAATCTGTGCTGGGTGCTCCAGTGCAGCGGCAAACTGCAAAAATAGTATAGTATAGTATAGTATTTGAGGTTGAATAAAGACATACGTCCATCCAGTCCAACCCATCTTGCAATATCCTCATTTCCTGCCTAACTGTTGATCCAGAGGAAGGCAAAAAAACCCACCAAATTTATGAAGGGGGAAAAAATTCCTTCCTGACTCCAAGTGGCAATCGGAAATTTCCCTGGATCAACTCTACTTTATGTATCAATACCAGTAACTTGTAACATTCCTTGTTTGCAGAAACTCATCCAGCTTTTTTTTGAAAATGACCAATGAACCTGCCATAACAACGTCCACTGGAAGACAGTTCCATAGCTTTACCGTTCTCACAGTGAAAAACACTTTCCGAGCTTGAAGCCTAAACCTTTTTTCTTCAAGCCTTAAGGGATGTCCTCGTGTCCTTTGACATGTTCTATTGGTGAACAATGCCCCAGATAGTTTATTGTATGGCCCGTTAATGTATTTATACACAGTAATCATATCCCCACGCAAGCGCCTTTTCTCCAGCGTACATAATTGTAACTTTTCCAGTCTCTCTTCATATTCAAGCTCCCCCAATCCCCTTATTAATTTAGTTGCCCTTCTCTGAACCCTTTCCATTTCAAAGATGTCCTTTTTGTACACAGGATTCCAAAATTGCACTGCATATTCCAAATGAGGCCTTACCAATGCTTTGTAAAGAGGAAGAATTACATTTTCCTCCCTTGAATCCATACCTCGCTTTATACAAGACAATACCATGCTGGCTCTGGCTGTTGCCGCCTGGCACTGCTTGCTACCTTTAAGTTTGTTATCCACCAAAACTCCAAGATCCCTTTCCAACAGGGATTCACTTAACACAGAGCCATTTATAGTATAAGTAGCACAAGTATTTTTAAGTCCAAAATGCATCACCTTACATTTATCAACATTGAATTTCATCTGCCACTTAGCAGCCCAATGTGATAATCTATCTAGATCCCCTTGCAAAGATTGCACATCCTCTGAAGTTTTTAATGGTCGACAAAGTTTTGTGTCGTCGGCAAACACAGAAACCTTGCTGACAATACCCACTTCCAAATCATTAATAAATAGATTAAATAGAAGCGGCCCCAACACAGAACCCTGTGGCACCCCACTTAGCACTTTAGTCCATAATGATGAAGCCCCATTAACAACTACTCTCTGCATCCTATTCATTAACCAATTTTCTATCCATGTACAAATGTGACTCCCCAGACCAACAGACCTTAGCTTATTCATTAGTCGCCTATGGGGGACTGTATCAAAAGCCTTTGCAAAATCCAAGTAAACTACATCTACTGCTATACCAGAGTCTAAATTTCTACTTACTTCCTCATAAAAGCCAAGCAAGTTAGTTTGACAAGATCTATTCCTCCTAAATCCATGCTGGTTATTACTTATAATGTCAGTCCTTGAAACATACTCTAGAACATGCTCCCTTATTAAACTTTCCAGGATCTTCCCCACCACTGAAGTTAAATTACAGGCCTGTAATTACCCGGCTGTGAACGACTACCCTTTTTGAATATTGGAATAACATCAGCCTTTCTCCAATCCAGAGGCACACCACCGGACATGAGGGAATCAGCAAAAATAAAAAACAATGGCCTAGATAAAACTGAACTTAGCTCCTTAAGTACCCGAGGATGTATTTTATCCGGTCCAGGAGATTTATTAATATTAACCTTATTTAGTTCTTTCTGTACCATATCCTCGGTTAACCAAAGTGAACTTGAATCTTGTATACCTTTATTGCTTTTATACTCTATGATATCTGTACTTGGATCTTCTATAGTGTATACAGAGGAAAAAAAAATATTCAAGACATTTGCTTTATCGCCATCCTCCGTAACTAACTTATCCCCATTAATTAATGGTGCCACATTCTCAGTCCTCATCTTCTTACTATTAATATACTTAAAAAAATGTTTAGGCTTAGTGATGCTTTCTTCAGCTATCCTAACTTCATTATTAATTTTAGCTAGTTTGATTGCTTTCTTACACTCCTTGTTACAGTTTTTATACTCCCTAAAGGCCCTTTCCGTTCCCTCGGCCTTAAAGGTTTTAAATGCCTTTTTCTTCCTTACCATTTGCCTCTTTACATCAGAATTCAGCCACATGGGCGCGGATTTATTTTTTTTACATTTATTTCCCAAGGGTATAAATTTAGATGTGAACTGGCTTAAAATCCCCTTGAACACAGTCCACTTCTGTTCAGTACCTTTACCTGATAATACATTATCCCAGTTGACATTCTGAAGAGCTGCTTTTAACCTGGGAAAATTTGCTTTCCTGAAATTAAATGTCTTTGTTAACCCAGCGCACTTTTCCTTTCGATAACAAAGTCCAAATGCCACTATTTCATGGTCACTATTCCCTAAGCCTCCAGTTACCTTTATATCTATAATGCGCTCCACAATGTTAGATATTACCAGATCCAACAGAGCTCCTTTTCTAGTAGGAACCTCAACCACCTGTGAGAGAAAATTATCCTGCAGCAAATTCAGGAACTCATCGCCTTTTTCTGTGATGGCAGTTCCACCACACCAATCAATGTCAGGGTAATTGAAGTCCCCCATAATGAGCACACTCTCCAAACTTGCAGCCCTTGCCAACTGCATATGAAGTTGACTCACCTCCTCTCTGCTAGCATTTGGCAGCTTATAGCAGACACCAACAATGACATTACCCCCTTTCCTGTTGCCTAATTCCACCCATATTGCCTCCACTTTATCATCCATATCACCAGCTATCTCTTCTTTTAAATTTGGCTTCAATTCTTTTTTAACATAAACACATACTCCTCCCCCTTTCCTTTTTTTTTTTTCTGTCCTGCCTAAACAAGGCATATCCTTCTATATTTACAGCCCAGTCGTGAGAACTGTTCAACCACGTTTCTGCTATACCTATACATCATACTTTTCATTCAATGCCAACATTTCCAATTCACCCATTTTGTCAGCCAGGCTTCTCGCATTTGCAAACATACATTTTAGATTATGATCCTGTAATTTATTCGTACACTTTGATACACATTCCTCCCTATCCCCTATGCTAGCCCCACCCCCCTTTCCACCCCCACTGGCCTATCTACACCCTGCTTTCCTCCTGGACAATCTATCCCAGTGAGACTGCTAATACCCTCCCCCCCAAACCTAGTTTAAAATCTCCTCCAACCCTCTAGCCATCTTCTCCCTAAAACAGCTGCACCACCATCAGTGAGTGCAACCCATCCCTACTAAAGAGCCTGTAGCCGACAGGAAAACATGAAAAAACTGTGCACACCAGTCTTGCAAAAAAGGTGTTTATTCGGACATTACGTTCAACACCAATTGTGACGTTTCGGTGCTGAATGCACCTTCATCAGACATGAACTCATGTCTGATGAAGGTGCATACAGCACCGAAACGTCACAATTGGTGTTGTACGTAATGTCCGAATAAAACCTTTTTGCAAGACTGGTGTGCACAGTTTTTCATCGTTTACAGCCTTAATTGTAGGGTAAAAACTACATGTGAAAACAGCAGGTAAGTTTTTATTAAGTATTTTCAGAGAGGACAGGTTTAGGGGCACAGCAGATAGTAGCCTTTAAAGGACAACTACACCCTCATAATAACATCTTTTAGAAAGAATGGCCTCTTTAAAATATGTTGATACATCCTAATTTGTCATGTAAATTCAGTACTGTATGCCTGCTATGCTTCTGGATGCCTCATTGAAACTGAGCGATTTAGTGACCTGTACTGACTACTGAGCCCGAGCATGCTCAGAAGAGGCAGCTAGGGGATTAGCATTCAGTCATTGGATGTGATGAAACTGTCAAATCCATGTGCACTAGGCTTCTATTTTTTGTAGGTATGGAATTAATTTGGTCTCTCGTTGCACTCTGCGTGGATGTATACTATCCCATTTCTATATATATATTGCTTGTTGCATTGGGGGTTTGACCAAGCCTCTGGGAAATGTGTACTCCACCCACAGTGGGTCATGTGTTCAAGTACTGAAAGCTGGAGAGTTAGTCCCAAGAAATCAAGCGAAAGAGCAGCAGGGACTCATCTCATAAAAGGCAGGTACTGATATAAAGACAAAGTTTAAGAATTACGTCTCCTAAGAAAGTACTAATTGCTTTAAAGGGCATCTATAGTGGGAAAATGAACTTTTCCCCCCTTTCTTTCCATGTGTTCTATAATTCCCGCCAACCCTTTATAATTCACTTTATTCAGTTTCCCTCTCTGTCCTGAGATACACAAGTTAGAAGAATATGTGATTGCATTCCTCTACTCCTACTTGTACTGTCAATCAAATCCCTGTGCCGTGACCCTCTTCCCTGCTCAAGCCCTCCCTCCTCCCTGCTCTGTTACAAACAGAGATAAGAGCATTAGTAGGGGGAGAGAGGTAGCAGCTTTAATGGCAGAGATAAGGTTGCACTTGACCCCCCTTCATGATAGACTTCACTGATTGATAATGGGTCACAAAGAGAGAGATCAGGACACGGAGAGATCCATGTCTCCAGGACAGCCACTGTGCGTGGGTATGTTTTTCAGGATGTTGAACTTTTAACCCCTACTGCACATGATAACCTTGTTGGTTAGCCGGAGTTGAGACATGGAGGAGGTAACAGAGGGGAGGGGGAAGGGGGGAATGCTGCACAGAGATCTGACACCATGGAAAAACAAAGTCACTGACAGAGATAGGATAAAGGCAGCACAGAGTACATGAATTTAACTTTGCAATGGGGCAATTCGTGTTTTTCACTATAGATGCCCTTTAATTTATCCAGAGAGAAGGGCAGGCTTTTAAGTCGCAATATAATGGTAAAGTAAAATATAAGCAAATTAATTGGATGTGCACTAAGCTTCTATTATTTCTATGTACTGTCAAATTCATAAATTACAGTTGCTAACTGGAAGATCCAGGAAGCAGAAACAGGGGTAACAGGACATTGTGCAGGATTTTAAGTTAGACTTATATATTTCAGATGTCAAACCATCACAGTTTAGGGTTTGGGGGGGGGGGGGATTTACCTGTGTGTAAGTTTTGATTTGAGGGCTGGACTTTCCCTTTAATCCTTACAGAAAGTAGACACATATTGGCAGAAATACTTTCAAATTCATATTAAGCCTTTAAAAGAGGAACTGTGGTCTCCAAACAAGTTAAGTGTAAATGAAAGGCCAGTTTCCTACCTTTAAAACGAGCCATCAACCACCTGTCTATGTGCTCCACAGCCCAAGATATAAAGAAATTACTGAACAGAAAGTTAATAGGTGGGAAGCTGCCATGTGACATTCCTAAGGCCCCTCCTCCACCTCGCCACCGGTGAGCACAGCCTCAGACTATAGTGACAGGACAGGAGACAGGAAGTCCCTCCCCCTCCCTGCTGTGTGAAGATCCCCACAGAGAAGGTAAGTAAATCTACAGCCCTACTCTCCCACTATGTGAAAACAGCCTTTTCAGGCAGAGTTCTCATTCTGCCTGAAAAGGCTGTTTTCACACAGTTTTCTGTAGGGGGAGCTGAGTGGCCCACAGCGGATGGGCGGGGCTAAGACACACATGGATGGGCAGGGCTAAGGCACCTGCGAGTGGGCGGGGCTAAGGCACACACAAGTGGGCGGGGCAACGTGGGTCTGTAAGGGAAGGGGCCAAGGGGGGCCTGCAAATGGAGGGGCCATGGGGTCCATGAGTGGGAGGGACCAGGGGGGCTGCAAGGGGAGGAGGAGACAGGGCAGATTGATTGTCATCCACTGACATGGTTTCAGAGCAGGAAGTGCAGGGGATCTGGTGATGCTGCTGCCATATCTCACACAAAAATGTAAATATCTTCAAAACTATGCAAAACAAACAATGAAAATAAATTACAAAAATTCTCAGCAATTCCTATCAATTTACCAAGTCATTTTTAGACCACAGTTCCCCTTTAAAATACAATTAATGTAGACAAATAGCAACTTTTTCATCATTTTACAGCTCTATGTGCAAAAGGGCTGATAGGCTCAAAAGTGCAGTTTGCAGGAGGGTTGCCTCACTTAAAGAAGAAAAATCCCAGATATTTTAGAGGACAGGATTGATGATGTAAAGAGAAGAAATAGGGAGCACTCCAAAGCCTCTAATGCCTGGGTAAGTTACTATAGTTAACCTTAGAATATACACCTTTAAGTATTAAATTGCTCACCTGGAAAGGTTTCAGAAAGGTTTCCTCCATTGCTAACCTTCCATATTCTGTGAAGAGCTGAGTTAAAATACAAGACAGAAGAAAGACAAGAAAATTAAACCAGTGACCTATAGTTTTAGTCATAATACTGACATTTCAAAACATTTAACATGTGGCACCACACAAGTTGCAGCCTTTAGCAGCCTAAAGATTAATATGTACACTCAGATGGTATACTGTTCATGCCAAATAGTACAGATAAAAACATCCTTTGAGATTACATGTTGGGTGTATAACAACTGGCAACATTAAAATGTCATTCCAATGAGATATCCATTTAAATATACTGAATATTAAAGCAGAAAGTACAATAAAAGCTAAAATATAATTATGGCTTTGTGGTTTTGTTCAATTACACTGATAAAATCAGCAGCATTGTAAATAAATCCACGTGTACTTTAATCCTTTTAGTGTTGCTTTCCCGTTTGGAGTCAGTGACCAGATGCAAATCTTCACAAAGTCAATACATTTAATAGTCTCTTAGTAGTTAGGTCTGTCAATTTACTACTGGCTAACATTTTCCTGAACCTAACTGCACATAGCTAAGTAGTGTTACTACTACATAACTAAATAGTTTTCACTGAAAAAGTACTCAGGAACAAACATCTGCTAAATTATTAATAACTTTCCACATTACTAATGGCTTACAAGGGGAAAGATGCAGCAATCTGTCAATTAGAATTAGGGAATTCATTGAGGCTCAGTTAAATTGTAGTTTTTATTCTCTTTAAAGGGCATGTCCACCCTTAAAAATTATTTTTGATATGCTGCTCCCCCATGTCTGGTAGCCCCAACCGCATGGTTAGTATTTTCCAAAAGCCCGCCAACTCTTACTTACCTCCCCTCGTTCCTCCGCTATACTGCCGGCCCTCTGCTTGCGAGAATGCAAGCAGAGGGGCGGGACCGGCAGTCGCGTCTGTGATTGGCTGAGCGGCAGCCAATCACGGACGCGGTTGCGGTCATTCAGTGCAGCGGAGGAAAGAGGAGAGGTAAGTAAGAGTTTGGGGAGTCTTTGGAAAATACTAACCATGCGGTTGGGGCTACCAGACATGGGGGAGCAGCATATTAAAAGGGTTTTACGCTAGGGGAGGGATAGTAGAACGGGAGGGAGAGGGAGGGGGAGGGAGGGGGGAGAAGGGCTGCAGTAGCATGACAAATATCTACCGGAGGCAAGGTAGCAGGCAGAGCCCTGCTAGCCTCCTGGTGGACTGTTTTTGGGACTTTAGGGGGGTCTACAGGAGAAACCCTATGGAGCTGGGATTGAGGGTAAGGATTACACTACACTACATGGTGGGGCCATTACTGGGGGGGATTATAGTTTTGGGGGTGGACATGCCCTTTAAGGAAAGTTAGGCCCAGCAAAAGCAAAATATAAACATAAACATGTGAAATTCACTATCACTAATGAATCAATTTTACATAAATATCTTATTTAAAACAAAGCATAATATACATCTGTAAAGTAATGTTTTATTTCAGTTCTCTTTAAACTTAAACTGATTACCTGTAAATGTTGTAGGTCATCTTCCTGCACATTTTGGGACAAGTTATACACCTAAATAAGGGATAAAAAAGACAATTTATTCTGTAACCTAAAGCTAAAGAGTTAACAAATATAAAGAATGACAGTTCAGGGATAAACATGCAAATAAAGCACAGTGATAGCAATGTATCTGTCTTATTAACTGAGTTATCGTGTATATTTGTATTTTCTATTTCTTTGGAAATGGTAAGGGTTATTTTCTTCTACTAAATCTGCACTTTACTGAACTAACATGCAGCATATATATCTGGTGATATGGATTATGGCATAGATGGACTGCATGGAGGAGATGCCCCACTAATATATATAAATATACTAGCAAAAGTGTGCCCGTTGGTGCACAATGGAAATTATGTGTGTGTATGTTTTGCTATGTGTGAATATAGTGGATATAGAATCTTTACACAGGTATATTTTAAACTGTTACTCAGACAGTCACCAGCTTCCTGAGGAACCAAATAGGATAATCCTGCATGTCCACATAGTAGACCCAGGCAATCCTGCCACACTGTGTGGTTGAAACTAAACATGCTAGGTTAATACTTATTCACTACGGCAAGTGGTGATGGTACCTCATATATTATAACAGAAGGTACCTCACAGCATCATGTTATTATAATAGCATTGCCCTAATAATTCTTACCTAAAGAAATGGATTTATTCTTTATATAATTTTTTATACAGATCTAATTGAAAAAAATTGCTTCAGGGCAATTTTTAATAACTGATAACTGCTTTGTATTTCAGTATTACAGTAAATCCTTGGTATACCTGCCTGGCTTTACCACTAAGCAAAAGGCTAAGGACTTGCAAGCGAGCACCTTTATCCCAACCATTAATAGTTGCTGCCAATTCAAACTGTTCCAGCCAATCAGTCCACTCCCTAGTTACCCTATCAAATGGATAAGTTAAAAATAGGATTGGCAATTGGGCCTGGTAGAGGTACGGAGTGTAATTGGGGAATTTCATCTGCAGGTACCAGGACAGGAGGATTTAAATCAATACTATCAGCATCCTCCAAAGCTTAATATAGAGAACAAATATACAAAGAAAACAGGAAGAATAAATGGTATTACCAGCACCACTGCCACCAATTTGTACCAGATCACTGCTTTATGGAAGGATTATGGGTAGCATGGCACACAGTGGGTTACTCTGGTGGTCTGGCACACAGCAGACAGTACATAGAAACAGGTTCCCCACATAACATGTGCAGTAATTGGGTGTCCCAGTCTATGGTGCACCACTTTGAATATTGGCCACGCCTGTATATTGTGTGTCCTTGTAAGTTGGTGTACACTTATCTGTTGCCTCAGAGTTTGTATCCAATAAGGTAAATTGTCTATCCAATAATCTGTCCTCCCAACAGATGGTAATAAGATCTTATACACAGGATCTTGTGTTGCAGTCAATATCTCTCCAAAGCATACACCACAATCTACTTTCACTTTCTCTCCTCCTAGCCATAGAGAGCAGGGATGTTTTGTCTTTTATTACTCACTGGCACCACCTGCAGGCGGAAGATGTTATATAAGGAGCCTAGATGTATATGTCCATTACAATACACATCACATCCTGTGTACCAGACAGAAACTTTTTCTGGATTACACTTCCTTTCACATGGAGCAGACACAGGGGTGTGGTTTAAGCTGCCATTTGACCATTCCTTTTCAAAATAGGGATCTCAGCTCTGTAAGTAAGTTTATGTATTTTGTATATTTTGTGCTGTCCCAATATAAGTAAGTCAGTGCTATTCTTTATATACATTTACTGATGGTCATTTAAATGGTAATTGTGAGATAGTACACACATACACCTTTCCTATATGTAATATCATATACCCCCACCACATGGTAGCTCCTAAAAACTCAATGCAATCTCCTATGAAAATATAAATATATTTATATAATATAAGGTATGTTGCACACAAAGAAAAATGAAGTTTGCAAATGTTTTCTGTTGTTACGGGTTTATATGTATCTACACACTGTGTGCAAAGTGCAATAATTTCTGATATATTTAAGTCCTTGATCTACATACCTTATCATTTATATATATTATATATAATATTTTACAAAGACTTTTTAATCCTTCACAACAAACCCTGATCAACCCTGTGTTGTTTAATTGTAAATAAAAAAAAATATCTCAAAATATAACACTGCATTCCTCTTTAGTAAGTTTTTACTGTGGGAAAATGTAATGATCAGAATTGCAGGTCAGACTATTGAGCTGACTTCATTCAGCCCAATTCATGTTTGTCAGTTGATGTCTTAAAAAAATAGCTCACACATTTGCAGACCAATCCTCCACTTGTTGGCCCAATCAGTGTGGTTGACCATGTAATTTCCAGTAGACTAAGTAGGCTAAGTTATGTAACAGCATTATTTTTCAGGTACAGAATTAACTTAACTATAGCTATGGCACCCGTTTAATTGCCCGTTATAGCCTTTGGTTTATACCTTGCTAGTGGTGTGATTTTGGTTTTGCTCTCTTGGTTTTGATTCCTGCTCTGTATCACGCCTCGCTGACTGATCTTCTGTGTTCTGACCTCTGGCTCTGTCCCCGCTTTCTGATTTGGTACCATGCTATTGTCCAGCTCTGAGCTGGTTGTGCCCTGTCTGCCTGTTTCGCTTCTGGTTTCTTTGTGTATTTTCGGCCTTAGCTCAGATACCTCGCACTCTAAGTCCAGGGGGCAACCGATCCTGGGTAGGCACTATAAGCCTCCCAGCAAGCGGGGGCTTGTCTATTGTTGAAGAGAGTGGTGTTAGATCAGGGTATCTGGGCTGAAAGAATACACAGGGATCTGGAGCATCTCACCTAATATTTGGGTAGAGTTATCTACAGAATTCCATACATTGCATTTACATAAAATAAAAATAGTAGAAAGGTTTTATGTGACAATCATGTCTTTTAAACATTAAAAATCATCAACTCTTTTGGCTTCATGTGAACCCAACTAGACCAGCAGTCTTTTTGCAGATTGTGGCATATATTCACAATTTTAGTTAACTGAAATCTTTAAGAAACATTAAGCATAAAAATATACAGCATGAAAATACACTTATTAAAAGAGCTATTTTTATTAGAGTAAAAGAATCCCCTCATAGATTTTATATCATAGTGGTAATTATGAGCATAATAAGCATGTGGGTTACATACGATACATACCTGTATAGAGCTGATCATAGTACTGAGGGCAAATACAGTTGCAGAATCTCTGAGAGTAGACTGGCTATCAAATGTTCCCTGGGTGTCCATTAATAATACTGCCACCTATAATGTACAAAATACATTACTTAACTGTCATCTGTCAAATGTATCAAAGATAATGTAAAGCTGGCCATTGGTTGGCAAAAGGTTAAAGTGTGGGTGAAAAATTGCATTATGGAAAGTTTACACAGCCTAAATGATTGTGTACTTTTATGGCTGTACGCATTCACACAAACCTCTTTATTAATTTACAAATGATTGTTCATGAAAGCCCCCTACATAAAACAAATGCTGTATGTAGTCACACAACAGATACACAGAAAGAAATGTAAAACTGGTCCAGTCAAACCCACATTGATTGGGCTGGCATCTGGCAGCCTTGTACTTTTATATGTTCACAGAACTCCTTAGTATCTTCAAAAACCTTTAGTTAATTTACAGTAGGGGGTTATTAACCACTATATTTTTATACAGTAGTACTAATCAAAAAATAAGAAACTGGGTATCAAGTGTCTTTTTGACAGTTAGGCCAAGGCCACAATAAGCGCACACGCACAAGCTTCAAGCGCTTTGGTGCCCCTTTGCGCTGCGATCCCAGTCATTTTCCAGGATGACCACTCCATTTGGCTCACACTAGTGTGTGCTTTTTAAAACGTGATCGGATTGCGTGTTAAAACGCATTGATGTGGCCTAGCCCCTAAACATGTTAACGTCCTGGGGTTTTGAACCACCTACTTGTAAACGGATTTTCTGTTTTAAAGGGGTTTGTCTGTTTTTAAGGGGTGCGTTAAGAAACAAAAGCGTTTATTAATTGTGGTTTGCAGTCTAGTAAATGTACCTAGCACTGTTTATGTCTAGGAGTGTACCTGTGTAAGTAATTAATCACTTGTGGGTTTGTTTATTTGTTTATTTTTTACTACTTACTGCTTGAATAAGGTGGTAGGAATTGTTTAAGTAAACTTAAAGCACTGGGTTTCTAAAAGAAATACTTGTGTTCAACTGCATTGTTACCTGTAGGGTGGGGGCTGGTAAGAGACAAAAGAAAGGCATTTTCTTCTTTTCTCTATGATTGGATGGGGGTGTAGCTAATTGGTTTAAATTAGCTGAGGACTGTTGAAACCTTGGTATTGAACCACCCATAAGTTCTTCCTCCAGAGAGATTTAGCTCCCAGTGCGATTTACTTGTAAAGGGATTTTCTGTTTTTAAGGGGTTTGTCTGTTTTTAAGGGGTGCGTTAAGAAACAAAAGCGTTTAGAACAAGAAAGAGTTTAAGAACAAGACTGCTGTTTCTCTTGTGTGTATTTCTGTTTTCTCTTGTAGTGTATTGCTGTTGCTGTGAATTGCTGTTTAGTATAGACAGTTTTGTTGGGACCATGCAATGTGCATCCTGCCACATGCATGGGATCTTGGAGCAGCTGCACAGATTTGTCAAGCCATGTATTGCTGCAAGTTTCCCCTTTAGATTCTGGACCTCAGATTCCAAATGGGCAACCCACTCACATCTGACACATACATCTGACATTGTACTGTGTCAGATGTGAGTGGGTTGCCCATTTGGAATCTGAGGTCCAGAATCTAAAGGGGAAACTTGCAGCAATACATGGCTTGACAAATCTGGGTGAATTGCAGGTACTGGCAAGGGCCAGTAAACTGGAGGGTGGAAATGGGGCAGATAGGGTGGTAAAGGAAGATATATTTGTAAGGATTACCAGGGGAAATAGGGGAAGGAAGGATAGGGACGCTTCTTTCCAGCTCGTTGATCCCAACAGATTTGCCGTTTTAGGTGAAGATGTGGAGGACAATGGCTCGGAAGTAGCATGTATGGAGTGGGCCTTTCCCAGGAGACCACCATCTCCAATACAATGGAGGGAGAAAAGGGGGCTAGGAAGGATAGGTGGGTGGTGGTAGTGGTAGGGGACTCCATTATTAGAAGGGTAGATATGGTAATCTGTCGCTAAGACCCTACATGCCGAACAGTGTGTTGCCTGCCTGGTGCTAGGGTTCCGCATGTGGTGGATCGTGTAGAAAGATTATTGGGTGGGGCTGGGAGTGACCCGGTGGTCTTGGTTCACATTGGTGCCAATGACAAAGTTAGAGGTGGAGGTGAGGTCCTTAAAAATGAGAGATAGGCCAAGTAAAAGTAAGGACCTCAAGGGTAGTGATTTCAGAAATACTACCGCAGCCACGTGCTATGCTAGCGAGGCAACGTGAGCTTAGGCGTATAAGTGCGTGGCTAAGAGGGTGTGGTGTAAGGAGATGGGGTTTGGGTTTTTAGAGAACTGACTTCTGACTTTTCTGTTGGCTACAGGCTCTTTAGTAGAGACGGATTGCACCTCAATGATGATGGTGCAGCTGTTTTGGGAGGAGGAGTTTTTTTAAACTAGGTATGGGGTGAGGGCACGTATAACTACACAGGGGTAGATAGAGAAGTAAGGGATCAGGGGGCTAATGACACAATGGAGGGAGGAGACGGGGGAGGGGTGTAAGGTACTGTGCGTCCGCTCCAGCGACGATCCGCTAGGCGGCGCTCCGTTCCTAGTGATGGCGAGCGCCGCCATGACGTCACTCTGCAGGTGCACCGGCACGAAGTTTTAAATAGCTTCCCCTCCCTTCCCTAGACGCCCGCTTGTCAGTTGTATTCGCGTCTAGGGTTCTTGCAGTTGGAATCATTGTTACAGTCTCCATTGTTCCAGTATCCAGCTTCATTGTCACAGTCTCCATTGTTCCAGTATCCAGCTTCATTGTTACAGTCTCCATTGTTCCAGTATCCAGCTTCATTGTCACAGTCTCCATTGTTCCAGTATCCAGCTTCATTGTCACAGTCTCCATTGTTCCAGTAACCAGCTTCATTGTTACAGTCTCCATTGTTCCAGTATCCAGCTTCATTGTTACAGTCTCCATTGTTCCAGTATCCAGCTTTATTGTCACAGTCTCCATTGTTCCAGTATCCAGCTTCATTGTCACAGTCTCCATTTTCCAGTATCCAGCTTCATTGTTACAGTCTCCATTGTTCCAGTATCCAGCTTCATTATCACAGTCTCCATTGTTCCAGTATCCAGCTTCATTGTTACGGTCTCCATTGTTCCAGTGTCCAGCTCCATTGTCACGGTCTCCATTGTTCCAGTATCCAGCTTCACTGTTACAGTCTCCATTGTTCCAGTATCCAGCTTCATTGTCACAGTCTCCATTGTTCCAGTATCCAGCTCCATTGTCACAGTCTCCATTGTTCCAGCGTCCAGTTTCCACTACTTCCACCTTTATCCGACTAAACCTGAGTCTTCCCTGTACTCTACTCCAACGGAGTTAGGGCAGCATTACAAGGGGACAGCATAGAGGATAAGGAGGCATGTATGTCCAAGTATAGAAGTAAATCAATTGATAATCTAAAATGTATGTATACAAGAGCAAGAAGTCTGGCTGGAGAAACTGGGGAACTAGAACTAATAGCTTTAAACAAAAGGTATGATGTGATTAGTATAGCAAAAACATGGCTAAATGATTCACACGACTGGACAGTAAATATTGAAGGATACTCCTTATTTAGTCATGACAGAGTTAATAAAAAAGGAGGGGGGAGTATGTATGTATGTTAAACAGGAATTGAAGCCAAATCTAAAAGATGGAATAGATGGGTGTATAAATGATATGGCAGAAACAATATGGGTAGAGCTGTGTACAGAAAGCAAGAAGGTGGGTAAATTAATTGTTGGGGTATGTTATAAGCCACCAAAGCCGGGGAGGAGATGGAAATGAATCTCCATATGCAGTTGGCGAAGGCTGCTGGTATGGGGCATGTTTTGGTTATGGGGGATTTTAACTATCCTGACATAGATTGGAGTAGGGGTTAACAAAAACTTTTAACTTTAGGAAAGCTAATTTTATGCTGTTAAAGGAATCGCTCCTGCTCATAGACTGGGGGAAATTGTTTTTAGGTAAAGATACTGAGCAGATGTGGACCGCTTTTAAAGGGACATTAAACTATTACATTTCTAAATTTGTACCTTAAGGGAACAAGTGTAAAAAAAATGAGGTCCACTCCTGCTTGGCCTAATGCTCAGGTAAAAAGGGAAATGCAAAAAAAGAAAAAGGCTTTTAAAATGTTTAAATCAGAGGGAACAGAACAGTCTTACAGAGAGTATAAAAGCTGTAATAAACAGTGCAAGAAAGCAATTAAACTAGCTAAAATAGAAAATGAAATACGGATAGCAAAACAAAGCAAGTTCAACCCCAAAATGTTTTTTAAGTATATAAATGGTAAAAAGATGAGGACTGAGAATGTGGGACCATTAAACAATGTTGCTGAGATGGTTGTATAGGATGCCAAAAAGGCTAATCTGCTAAAAAAAGATTAGTTCAGTTCTATCTAGACCATTGTTTCTCATCCTTTCAGATTCACTTTGGTCTGGGGATGTGCCGCTGGATTGGAAAAAAAGCCAATGTAATACCAATATTCAAAAAAGGTAGTCGTTCACAGCCTGGTAACTATAGACCTGTAAGCCTAACATCAGTGGTAGGGAAGGTGCTAGAAACATTGTTACGGGATCATATCCTTAACTTTGTCTCCAGAACTGATCTTATTAGTAGTAGTCAGCATGGATTTCTGAGAAATAGATCATGCCACACAAATGTAATTAGTTTTTATGAGGAAGTGAGTAAGAATTTAGATTCAGGCACAGCAGTGGATGTGGTATGGGCATGGACCCCAAGGCCTGCATCTTGGGTGTTATGGAATATTTTTAAGATTTTCTTGACAGAAATGCTTTTTATTTGCCAGATACTAATAGCCAGATATTGGATGCTGACTGTTACTCTTACTTTTACAATCAATGTTAAATTACCCCACAAAAATATACACAAAAATCTGGGACAGACAACACTCCCACCTCCCACACCGGTAACCACTAGACTCACTGTTAACTTCCCTATATCCTATTATGCTTCTGCTGGTTAGTCTTTAAGTGATGAACCTATTTTGAATAAGTGTTTAGGTTTTTCTCTTTATGTTGTTATTTCTATGTAATCAAGCTGCTATGTTGATTTCAGAAAATTATGTTTTGGATGTCTTTTCAATGGATCATGTTACTCTATCGACTACTGATATATGGAATGGATTTTGAATATTTCGCACTAATGAAGACACAGACACACATTGTTAAATCTCACTCCTTTGTTTTTTTGGTGCTTATCCTTGTTGATTCTCATTTTCAAGTTTTAATAAAGTCCCTGTTATAAAGAGGAAATAAAAACACACGTAAAAGTCATAGATATGCATTATAGCAATGCAGATAAAGAGCTCAAATACCTAGATGTTGCTATTAGTACTACTGCTGATATTCCTTCTTGACTATATGAAGGAACATGTACCAAACAATGTCTTACTGCTGTTCATCAGTGTTTAAGTGAACTACAATTCCTTTTTCATTCAGCTAGCCAGATTGGGTTGGCAGCTGGTATCAACTAAAAGTTTGCAAATATAGGATTTTTTTTTTATTGCAGGATTACAACTTCCAGCATCCACAAAAAGTAGAGTAAAGGGGTTGTTTGCACATATGTGCAATAGATAAATAAATGTGTAAAATAAGTGTTTGAATAAAATCGATAATGCTTATAAAAATTTGTGTTTCCTTTTACTTACCGGATTATTATGTTTATCTCTTAGGATTTTTTTTTAAAGTGCCTCTGGCTTGGATGTACACTGGACTTATACATTACAAAATAAAAAGTTATCTTTATTTTCTTACATCATTGAATTTTTAATTTATAAAAATGAATGACTAAACAAAGATGAGGGTTGGTTAGGTTTATATAGTGGATAATGCACCCCCAACTATAATCTTACAGTTCCTTCCACAGAAATCCACTACAGGAGTAGGTTATAGATCTATATATCACATCAATCTGCACTAGAGTAAGGGTAGCCGTACAGGTATCAATGTGATCATATGTAACAATAATCTGATGACTGAATTGGACAATATATTTTTAATTGAAGATGCTTTTATCAAAATAATTTGTCAAGCTTTGATGATGTAATTACCTTTTTTCCATCAGGTTTATCCACCAGAAAGATTTCACTCCATATCTGAATTCCTGTGGTCTCCCGCTCAGAACCTCCCCTCCAAGAGAAGCCAGAAAGGGGTTCATTATAGTCCCCAAGCCAATCAACTGGTTCCTATAAAATAGCATCAGAATGAAAAGAATTAAAATGTTGCACAGCTGTGATAAACACGAAGTGTTAACTTCACTGTGTGGTAAAACAGCAACATAGCAAAGACGGGAAAGTCTTTCACTATGGCAGACATTTTCTGTTTGCTTCTCCTTCCATGTCTTTCCACAGTCAGATCTTTTTGTTGGAATAAAGCTTAGTACACATGCACAATTGTGTGAACGGTGAATGGATGGCCAAAGTAGCCTGCTTTTCAGCCACACGTGTAAGGCAACAAAGGTGTTTGGTACCACTGGATCAACAAACAACACCTGATGATCGGCCACACACATGCCATTATAGACTGGAATGTCGTTCACTGAACAATCTTAGGCTTTACAATCTATTATTTTAATAATCAGTTTTTGGGCAGAAGGAATGGGTAGCCTGTAGTCTTGTAGACAGCTAAAAGTGAGTCATAGGCACAAATCCTGGCTACCATTAATCTGCTTCTCTGTTTGTAAGGTTTTTAGTCAAGAGGCTACTGGCAGGGGGGATCTCTGTCCCAATATTACATTGTATAAATATAAAAACTCAAAGCATTTAACTGAAATTCATCCGATCAAACCAGAGAATTGTTTTGCAAATCATAACTTATTACACAATATTATTTTATACATCTGTATTAAATCTAGTGTCCACCCTGTAATAAAGGTCACCACAGTTGCTACATGTGTGTATTGTATTTAAAAGTAGGACCAAACAAAAGCAGCACAGTACCGTTTTGTACATGTATCTCAACATAAAGTCCATCAGGAATGATTTGCCTTTTCTAAATGCTCCAGCCACAGACACGGTGACCACCTCCTTGTCTCTGACAGCCTCTGATAGCAAAATGTGGTTCAGCGCTGCTTCATCCAGCTCAAAGGAATGATCATCTTTAACCACGAGGACCTGCACTGGATGAGCACTCTTTTCATACTCCTCTTCTTCAGAGCTCCAGTCATAATTTCTGTCTGTAAATCCACCTACAGCCAAATAATAACATATACAATAAAATTTGACATTCAACTCAACAATATCATGTCAGTTATTACATCAAGCGGGTTGTGTGTGGTAAAAAATTAAATCTGTAATATTTCTTATCTGACACACTGGATCATTTTTTATCAAGCCAACATCAATTGTAAAATATCATAATATACAACTTTTATATATAATAGACTCCTTAAAGTGGATACACAGAATGGTATCAAAATTGGACCATCGATAAAAATTTTCAATATGTCTGATAAGGAAAAATTGGGTCATCGAACCATCCTCTACACACAATCCTATTGGTTTTGTTGCATGTATGGGCACCATTAAGGCAACGGTAGTAATAACTTTACTACTTTTCAAAAATCAGAGTGGATTTGATTTAAATAAAGCTGATTTAAATCACTAGTCAGTAAGGCTTGATTTAAATCGTAGTTTTCTACATAAAGACTAATTCTTGCTGGTATAACTTTAATATGCAAGTAGATGAAGATTTTTAGAATAATAACAATTTAAATAGATTTACTCAACTGAAACAATAACATTACAGCATATGTTATTTGCTTAAACAAAGCAATTCACTGAACTTCTTGAAGGGGTTGATTCTGTATTCATAGGTTTATATAACAATAGAATTTAGGTATTTTTCTCAACTCTGTTCATGTTATAACATTTTTGCTGTGAAGAAGAGGCATGGGAGTTTTGAGAACTGCAAAAGTAAACCAAGCATCTGTAATGATATCTTGTAGGCAGAGAAACTGCCCAGTAATCTTAGAAAAACATGACATTGTGAATGGATTAATGGAATTTATTTTCCCAAAAAATTAAACATATACAGCCTTATTCTACATAATTAAAAAACAAATCTTTATTTCATGATGGAATAACCTTTGGATGGTAATATATTTTCCTCAAAAAACATTTTATTTAAAAAAATCCGATTTAAAGGGTATGTCCACCCTTGAAAACATTTTTTTATATAACATTCCCCCTGTCCCCCCAGCCCCAACCGCTCTATTTTTATTATTAGAAAGAGCCCCAAACTTTACTTACCTTCCCTCTTTCCTCCGCTGCACTGCCAGGCCCTCTGCTTGCGAGAAAATGCAAGCAGAGGGGCGGGACCGGCAGTCGCATCTGTGATTGGCTGAGCAGCAGCCAATCGCGGACGCGGCTGCCGGGAGTTCAGTGCGGTGGAGGAAAGAGGGAAGGTAAGTAATGTTTGGGGCACTTTCTAAAATATAAAATATAGCAGTTGGGGCTGGGGGGACAGGGGGAATGGTTTTAATTAAAGGGTTGTATGCTAGGGGGAGGGAATCCTAATCGGGAGGGAGAGGGAGGGGGAGAAGGGCTGCTTTACGCATGCCAAACTTCTCCCGGAGGCCAGATAGGAGGCAGAGTCCTATATGGACTCTGCTATCCTCCTGGTGGGCAGTTTTTGGGACTTTGGGGGTGGGGACTACAGGAGAACCATATGGAGCTGGGATGTGAGGTAAGAATTACTGGGGGGGATTATAATTTTGGGGGTGAACATGCCCTTTAAATCAAATAAATCAGATTTAAATTTAAAAAATCTGATTTTTTTTAAAAAAATCAATGATTTTTATCCACCCTGTCAAAAATATATTCATGTTAAACTGTCACTAACAGAAAATGTAACATTACAGGAAGCAAAATGTAGCCATGGCCATAAGCCATGAGTTATAGCATGAGATAATTCTTCCAGTAAAACTTCACAGTTTTGGATTGCCATAAACAGGAAGAATAAGATTACAATTTTAACTATACTGTTTTATAATACTGGCCACAAAAGGTATAGAAATTAGAACAAATTTGCACGGTTTAAATTACTTTCACTGGCTCTTGCTTCAGCTTCAGGAACTGCCTCTCTCATACTGGACGGTGGAACCACCCTTATGTTTTGTAATGCAGAGCAATTAATGAAGTAATGTGGCCAGAATTCTATTTTAGAACGTAATGATGTCAGAAAAGGCATGCATTTTAACTGTGATTACACCTTTCATCACAGCAGATATCACAAAAGATAAGGTTTTTACCAGCCAATAAAGCATTCAAATGTACAGTCAGATGGTGGTAAACCGATTATCGTTTGTGGATGATTTTTTTAAAAAACAGAAAGTGTTCAACCAGGAAGTTACATTGCTGAACCTTTCCAGCAATAACTTCTCACAAATTTTATTTAGAGATGTGATTTAGGTTTTATTTTGAAGGTATGGTGGAAAGCATTTTGTATAATTCTTACTAGTTTGGAAAAATTTGAGACCACAGTTACCCTTTAAGGAAAAGTTTACCTGTTGTAACAGAAACCTTTGTATAAGCATGTCAGACACTGCCATTATCAAAGAATTTGAAACAACACTTATTTATTTATTTGTATATTAAAACTATAGATAACTACTACAGGAATATCAATAAAACAAAAATATGTCTTTATAAATACCTCTATTTAAGGCAGCTACCAAAAACACTGATCACTTTCTAGTTTGTTTAGAAATGAAAAGAGGGGGGGGCATCTTATTATTTCCTATGACAGATAAAGCCTCCTGACAGAAAAGCACTGTGGATAAAGCACGGATAGGGGTCCTATCATAGTTTAGCTGGAGGGCCCAGTAATTCCTAGTCACGCCACAGCCAGACATTGTTTAGTGATCCATCCTGCTGTATTTTTAAACATCATTGGGGGGCCAACGGGGTCTCCTCCTCCTCTCTCTGTGCCAAAACAGCCTGCTTGGCTACTGCCTAACAGCCTGTTTGGAGTGTAAGGTTGATGTACCGATCATCTTTTGATTGGCCTTAAAGGGTAACTGTGGTCTCAAATTCTTCCAAACTATTAAGAATGATATAAAAAAAAACTTCCATCATACTTTCAAAATAAAACCTAAATCACATCTCTAGATAAAATTTGTGAGAAGTTATTTCTGCAAAAGTTCAGCAATGTAACTTCCTGGTTGAACTCTTTCTGTTTTTTAGCCATGTGACCAGCTTGTAGTCATGTGACCAGCCTCTATACTTTTTATTATATTACTGTATTGTAATAAGTAGTAAAATATTTTCATTCACTTCTGACAAAAAACATATTTATATATATGTTTTTAAAAAAATCAATAATCCTTAAATTTGGCTTGAGAGAGAGAGAGATCCAAGTTCTTTGTATTTCTCATTCACTGGTTATTATTACATTATTATTCTTCTTATATTATTCAATATCAGCCCTATTTAAAGGGTAAGTAAAGTCAAAAAATAAATAACTGAAAAGTGACTTTATTTAACATAACACCTATAAATTCAAAATGATACCCACACATAGACACAGGTAAACACACTTGGTGGCCCACCCTTCCATTTCCATGATAGCCTTATTTAAAGGCTAAGTAAAGTTAAAAATGAAATTGATCATTAAAAATTGATTTCTTTTTATCTTATAAATACACACTGATACCCACACATAGACACAGTTAAACACACTTTACTGTTTAAATGATAAGAACTTTTATTGAATAACCATGATAGTGTGTGTAATTTCAGTGTTAGTACCAGCATCTGTATTAAAGGGGTTTTAATTGATATGTTACATGAATGGGAAGTTCCCGATTGTGCTACTCTGTGTCCTCTGTCACAGTTTTACACCAGTCCAAAACCAAACAAGTAACACATCTTTTCATGGCTGCTTCCTGGAACCTTTTGTTTTAATTACCTTTCAGATTAACAAGCCTTGCAATTTCTGATGACCAGAAACACACTATACAATCCTTCCTCCTGACTGACCGTTTGAGGCTTCTGACCGGTTGACCAGGAGGAAGGACTGTCGGTCACGGCAAAAGTAGCTGCGTCTGACAGTTAAGCGCGACCGATCGTGTGGTCCATAGAGGACCGCACGATCGGTTGTGATTTTCCGACCTGTCCAATCATTTGTCCATCCAATTTGGCTGCAAAAATCCGCCATACAATAATTCATCCCGACCGACCGAAATACTGAAATGTCGGTTGGTCGGGCCGAATTATTGTATGTATTGTGTACCTAGCTTTAGGGAGAGTGCTGATTTTCCCAATCTGTGGATAAGGAGAGTGACTCACATAACCTCTCTCTTTTATCCAATAAACTCTAGCAGGGTTATTCAATAAAAGTTCTTATTGTTAAAAATGGTGCTAATTTTGCCCCAACCAATCAGACGTTAGCTTTCAAATGTTAAATAACATCTGATTGGTTGGGGCAAAATTAGCACCATTTTTAACGATAAGAATTTTTATTGAATCTCCCTGTAGAAGTGTTCTGCTGAAATTTTATTTTAGGGTGATTAAATACCCGCAGCTGCAGAAACCTCCTCTGCTGCTGTTTGACACGTAAATTAAACATACAGTAGCAGAGAAGGCTTCTACCAGCCAGAGAGGGATTGGGCTGTATAATAAGCTTAAAAGCATTTTTGGTAAAGGTAATTAAATTGAAAAGTGTAAATTGTGTTGGGGTGGGGGCTTTAGCAGATGGTAAAAATAAATTATGAGGGTAGACATGTCACATGTGACTGACACACTAAATTTCATTCAAAAATGGGAATTCTTCAAAAACTTTGGCCGACAATTATCTAGCAGTGTGCAAGTCATTAGATCTTAACAGAGTAAATGCCATGAAAAGCATGGCCTCAATTCTCTTCTTAGGTTGCAGCTATGAAAAATACTAGTTGGGGCTGATGCAATAAGAAGTGCAAAAGTTTGCTCATGCTATAAATCTGCAAAAAACAAACAGATGTTAGCTTTTACTGGGTTACTTCAGTTAGATAATCTCTGATTGGTTGCTGCCGTTTATAAGCATGGGCAAACTTTTACACCATTTATTGCATTTTGATAGGCCCTAATACTGACAATATTCAGCAAATTCTGTCAGATCCGTTGTCAGTGTCACAACTCTGACTTTAAAAGACACTAATGATAATATGAGAAAAAAGTCCATATGCACACTGTCCACCTGGGTGCAGAACTCTAATTCCCCACTTCTAAGGAAATAGTGTAATCCAATAAGATATGATGCAGTCGCACTCCAATGCAAATGTGAATTTATTACTTTAATGTGATTATTAATGCAAATAGGAATCCCCCCCCTTTCTGCACTTGCCAATGAAATCCTTACATAATGCATTTTCCTTTGGGTTATTTAGGGACCCCTATCTTGCTCTGATAATCTTCTCATGACAGTGCAATTATAACAGAGCAACAAACTGCATTTTACGGCTGTAAAATGTGTGGTCATTCATACACTAGCTAAACTAGTTTTCTTTGCTTGTGCAACATCTAACAAGATCACCAGTAATGAAGTTTGTAGTTAATGTTTAATATATCACAAGCTTACTATAAAATCATATTTAAGAAAGTGTATAAAAAATATATATTATTTCTGCTGCCATTTACGGTACTAAATAAATCTGTTTGCTATTTACTGTCTTTGCTGTTGGGGTTTTTGTATAATAAGATTTTTCATACTTTAGGCCTTAAGGAGGGAGACATAAATTAAATCTACCCTTTATTACCATGTAAACTCTATATCTATTTATGTGGCAAGTTAGAAGGCTGTAGATGGCAGGTTGGTTTATAAAGGATGTTTAGTGTGAATTTATTTGCAAAATTTTACACAGCAACTTATCTTACACTTTATTGAGCATTTGTGATTTTGTTTGTTACACTCATGTATACACAATATACATCCACAATGTACACCAATATATATATATACATAATATACACCAATAAATCCACAATATACACTCATATATACACATTATACACCCATATATACACAATATACAATATATATATATATATATATATATATATAAACACACACAATTAACAAATTACACCCATATATACACACATTTATCCACGATACTCACTATACACCCTTATATACACAATATACACCCATATATACACAATATACACCCATATATCTACACTATATATATATCTACTATTTAAATTTACACCTATATATACACCCATATATACACAATATACACCCATATTTACACATTATATAACCAAATATATATAAATACCCCTATATTATATATATATATATATATATATATATATATATACACACACACACACACACACAGTATAATATATGTAAAATAAGATTACACAATATACTCCCTAATATACACATATACCATACACGCAATATACAACTATATATATATACACACACTGACACACACAATGTTCACCCATATATACACATAATGGGGCTGGTGCTGATGTTGAGCACCTGAGACTCTCATTGTCACACATCATATACCGATACCTGTTGGGGGGGACCCCAGGCCATCAGATTTCTCATACTCACCCCAGCTGTTCCTCTCCTTGCGGTTCCGGGACATGTTCAGGGTGGGGTGCACAGAGAACACTGTGGGGTGTCAGCTCTCAGCTTCCCTTGGACTCTGCAGGAGGAGAGATGCTCTTGCAGGGGAGGGAGAGGAAAGGAAAAGTCACGTGGCCATGAGAAACGGCTCGGCGCAGTGATACACACGACAGAGGGTGGGGGACCTGTAACTTGCCCAGTGCGTTCTGTACTATATGGAATGCAGGTCGGTCCACCATACGTTCGATAAGATATTTATCCTCTTCAGTAAAGGGGACGTGGGTTAAACCAGGAGCTCATTTTACTCCGTTTTAATGTATGTTTATTTGTATCTGGTTATTCTGTAATTCCCTGCCCTCTTTATTGTCTCTGGGTAAATAAATGGAGTGCCCAGTGATCCTGCCCAGGTAGGAATTATCCCTAGTGCCATGGTGAGGCCAGTATCATCTTCAGCTTTCCTGGAACCTAAAGTGTGTGCTGTGCCCTACCACTGCCCCAGGGACTGGATCCTGGAGAAAATATAGTGCCAACTCCATAGCTAACAACATGTCCAAGGAGAGGAACCCCCCTTTTCCTATTTGGTCTCTAAATAGCCATGGTAATAGTGCTGCCCACGTTCCAGATTGCCCTTTCAGTAATGTTTCTTGGCCCTCTAGATGTTGGGAAACCACCACTGCCAGCATGCCATGGTTCGACATCACTGGAACAATTTGTGTTTAAAATAGGCATTTTATAGTAAGCTCAGCGACCAAGCCAATGTTGTGTCTTAGCACTATAGTACTTTAATGGGATAAAAGCCTCTGCTGTGTGCCTTGTTCCATAGAGACTGGCTCTTTGAATTTAAAGGGGAACTAAACATCAGTCTCATATCTAATATAACCAAGGTGAGGACGTAAAACTCAAGGTTCTCATCCCTGGAAAATCAGATGTGTGCAAGCTATTTTTACCCAATGTTTTGCCCTCATTTGTCACCTCTGTGCTTTTGCACAAACTATAGGAAGATATGCTCTGCAACTTGCCTCTCCTAAAGGCAGCACATCAGTCAGGCTCACTGACACTGGGGGTGAGGATCTGGAATTTTAGGTCCTCACCTTGGGTATATTCCAAAAGAAGTGAGTTGTTTATTATGTTTAGTTCTCCTTTGAGTTCTAAATGAATCCCAATGACCTTAATCTGCCAATTCAGCATTTTGTCTGTGTATAAATTAATGCAACCGAAATACTAACTTTCTGTTTGCAGGACCCCTAGTAGAGACCATTATGGTTTTGCCCTTGAAAAAAACATCCAACAGCCAATCAGTAAAAAATTACTGTTAGGAACATTCCAAGGAAGTGGTGCATTCTGGGAAGAAGAAGGACCCTTAGAACCTGGAATGTCAGCTCACTAATGTCAACAGCAGGGAACAGCAAAGGGTGTGAAATCAACAGATTTTTCAAAATGGAAGAGAATATGTAGAATAACTAAGAAGGCATTACACAAACTAACAATTTAACATATATTGATAATTTTCACTGAACTGTCCCTTTAATGATTTATCCAAATGAACACATTGCCAGAAGGTGGGTGGAGTACAAAAACCACAGGGCGTGCTCAAACCTTCAGTATAAAAAATAAGGATTGGTACATGGAAAATAGATTACAACCAATGGACAAAAACATACATGCAAATAAAATGTAATCTTAGTGCACACCTAAATAAAATTATATACATTGCATATTTCCATTCTATTTTCTATTTCACCATGGAGTAAAAAACTATTTGTTTATAAAATGGACATTTTCTAATAAGCACTTTTCTTTTTTTTAGCTGAGACCAAACATAATAATAAGAAGACAGGCTGCAGCACGACAGTCAAAGATCTATGATAAAACCAGCTTTTATTATATCCATATTAAAAAAAAATAAAAAAGCATATACACCCTTCCATAACCTGGTAAGTTATAGAGATATGTGAATAAGATTCATAATAATAACAGAAAATTTTAGGTTGAATAAAGACATGGGTCCATCTACTCTAACTGCTCTGCAATACCCACATTTTTGGCCTAACAGTTGATCCAGAGGAAGGAAAAAAAAAAACTGTATGAAAGGGGACAAAATGCTTCCTGACTCCAAGTGGCAATCAGAAATATTCAATAATCAAATACAATATACCGGTATATTGAAGCTCAGCAATTAAATGACACAACAACATACAATCCTATACAAAGTTATTATTATATATGTTCACAGGTACAGTCAAGTGGAGCCAATAAAAAAAAGTTTCAATATACTGGTATATTGTATTTGGTTATTATGAATCTTATTCACTTGTCTCTGTATCTTACCAAGTTGGGCAAGGGTGGATGTGCTTTTAGATAAGTGTATTTTTATGGCTCTCCAATTTAAACTTATTATTTGTATATATGGGTGTGCAGTTTTTTGAGTGCCCCCCTTCAAGCTACCCTGTGCTATCGCTCAGTGGCGTAACTAGGAATCACTGGGGGCCCCAGCAAAACTGATGGGGCCCCTATCCGTGCTTCATCCACAGTTGTTCTCAGGGAGGAGGCTATATCTGTCATAGGAAAAATAAGAAGATGCCATGTTGGATCTGCACTTATAGCACAATATATGTTCTATGAGACTTGCACAATACAGTTACAAGCTTCATAGAAAGTATCTGGGTTAGTAATATAAATTCTTGTAATGAAGGTGGAGGTACCCTTTATTTTCAATGTAATGTGGAGCCAGTGTATGGCCAGTATTAGACGATTGGTCTAGCCTGTTCTATATTGAATTGAGTGGGCCCATCAGTCTGGTAGGTTATCCAAAGGATCATTTTGCTATCAACTTTAACTTGCATAGTGAATGGGCCACAGTGGGGGACTTAGGGATGTAATACAGAGCAATATAAGATTGATTTGATAAGTGAATGAACATTGTGTTGATTCAATAACTATTAGTTAAAAGCAGGTTCAAAACTGTAGACTACCCCCCCCCCCTTGCTGCTATAAAAATATCCACTACTCAGGAAATCAGGGAGGGTATCCAGGTAGATTAAGGGACATGGCTTAACAGACATCTGTGAAGTCAAGTTCTGAAGTTAGTGTCTGGCTTCTACATAGCAGTCACATTCATCACAAAGAAGTTCAGTTTAGTTAAGGCTAGTGATCTGTAGCTGAGCAGTGTTCAAAGTTCACCAATATTTCCCCACAGAGATAGAAAATGTCATCCAACTCTTTCCAGAAAGAACCAGTGTTCTGTTCCCTGTCATTGGATGGGCAGCTTAAGAATAATGCAAACCTTGAAATGAATTGAGGTAAATGTACCAACAGTGCTGTCTTGAGATTATGTGCAATTTATTTGGGAAGCAGTCCAAGAGTTAATACATTATGCAGTAGAATCTCAAATCAGAATATAATGAGCTACCCCCACTGCTTAGCATAGCACAGGATCAATAAAACAAGCAAGAAGATGTACCCTGACACCAGTTTCTCACAGACCTGGGCCTCACTCTCAGACAGACAATGGCTTGTTTGATGAAATAGCTTCTTGAGAGGAACAAATAAGCCACCATCTACCAACAGGACCGGCAAATCAAGAATCTTTCTGCTTACCTATTCTGAAAATTCTGAACAGAATGTTGCAGGAGGGTTTTTTTCTTCTATAATAAGTATCCCTCTGTGAGCCATGTATGCAAAAGTGACATCTGTGGATCCAAGTCAATGTTCCCTCTAATTTCCTTTTGTACACTGATATATCAAGTAATTTAAGCTGTGTATACACCATGCAAGATTTCGGGCCGATTGACCAGTTGTTCAGTGTATTGGTCTATCGGGCCAAAATAATTGCATTGGGTTTCCGGTTCCGAATTGGACAAATGGACCGCATGCGTGGTCTGGACGGCACTGCCACTATTCCCGCGACCGACAGTCCTTCCACTTAACCCGAATGGTCGGTCAGGAGGAAAGATTGCACAATGTGTACCGTGCTTTAGAGGCTGTACTGACCATATCCTCCCCCCTCCCGCTTTTTCCGCTTTACCGGTTCTTTCTCCTCCCCACCTATGGGACACATACTATCAGGGTTATTCAATAAAAGTTCTTATCATTAATAATGGTGCTAATTTTGCCCCAACCAATCAGATGTTAGTTTTCAAATGTTAAATAAGATCTGATTGGTTGGGGCAAATTTAGCACCATTTGTAATGATAAGAACTTTTATTGAATCTCCCTGTGTGTTTTTAACAAGTGAAGTTTTTACTTTCCAGCTGGCATGTTGCCCATTCTTCTGCTTTGTTGTATGATATGAACTTCTGTTCGACCGTTGCTGAGGGTCATGGACATGTGAGCACCGCAGCTGTCTCGAAGGGGTAAGGGATCCAGCTCCCAGTTTCATTAAAGGAAATCTAAACCCACATTTTTACACTCCAGAATCTGAACATATACCCTCTAAAAACACCAATAAACTGTAAAATAGCAATACAGTAAATGACATTTAAGTAAATGTTACTACTAGAACCAGATGAAATAACTGTGTATGTACAGTGACTGGCCACACCCCTGATCTCAGTCACATGCTCCCTTGCCTATTTTGCCCTGTAAAAGGATTGGCTAGAGGCTACTAGTGAGTGTGATCAACTGTATTAAGTTCCTGCAGTATCTTAGGACTGAGCATGAGCAAAGAACATAATGGTCAGTGACCACACTATGCAATACCAGAACACTCGGATATAAGACATAAACCTTATGTTAGAAAGGTAATTTCTCAACAACCATATTAAAATGAGAGGTGAGACACTGATTACTGCTTTTACATCAAGGAGATCTGCCTTCTAATTCAATGTTGTTCTGAGGCTTTAGTTTCCCTTTAAATTTTTTCTTTCTCCATGCTTTAGAGAGAGTTCAGTCTAAAGCTACCCTACTCATATGCAAAAAAAAGGAGTAGAGACTTTAGGGTACTTTTCATGTTTCCATGGACCAGTCTACAACTGGTACTTTGGATCTGCACTTAGGTCATGCAATGCTGTTAAAAGCCTTTTAGAAGGTATCGCATTTAGTCAAGGGCTACCACGGAAACATGGAAATTACCCAGAAGGTTCTTCTCCTTTTATCTATTTATAAATCATCTGTGCGGATGTAAAATCACATTTGTGCATTAAATACCTACCTTATTACCTATATTCACCTAGATTTTAATGTCAATTTTAGCCTGTGTGCACAGACCTGCTGAGTTGTATGTGTGTTCTCTGTGTATGAGCACACAGCTTAGAGGGAACACTGATCCAATTACATATAGCCATGTGTGCACCACTGGCAAATAACTGTACCCTTAGGCTGGGTACACACCAGCCGATATTTTTGGCCAACCGACGATTCGGTTGGTTGGCTGAAAATATCGGCTGGTGTGGGGCGGCCTGCCGCGACCGACCTCGATCATTCATTCGTCCAGATCGGACAAACGAATGATCGGACGTGTCGGAAAATTACGATCGATCGCGTGGTTCCCTATGGGAACGCTTGATCGATTGTTTGCATTTTTCGGCCACAGACGAATTTGCCACGACCAACGGACATTTGTCCCGGCCGAGCGCTCGCTCGGTCGGGACAAATAGTCCCTTTGTATGTACCCAGCCTTAGTGACATATAGCAACTATCAGAGAGTGTCCATTTGTTATTTAGCCCCCAAAGACAATAGCCATGTTTTCATTCATGAAATAAGAACGAATAGTCTACTCACTGTGGGGAGCTACATCGCAGGTGTTCACTTTGTCGTTGCAATCTCTATAAGCTCCTAGGTCGGTCTGACCTCTTCCGAAAAATTGTACGTCAATTGTAAAGGGCTATTGGATGCATCCAAGACATGGAACACCTCACACCAGCTACTCAAATAAAACTTCACATTTATTGATCAATGTTAAAATAATGAACAGTGCAATACGATAGTATCATGGACGAGAGAGACGCCAAAGGAGGGGGCGTGGCCTGGCGTGTTTCGCAGTTACTTCCGCTTCCTCAGACAGAAAGCTATGTTTCCCTTCAGTGACATTTGTGTGTACGACAGTTATAGATAGCTGTGTAACAGATATCATGTTATCCCCTAGTAGCAGATAGCATTTGATCTTAGGTTGTGTACACACAGGCCGATATTTTGACCCAATTGACTGCTGCTACAGATATGTTGGTTGATCAGGTTAAAATATCAGTGAAAGTTTTCACCCAATTTTTTCTCAAATTTGAGCAAAATATAGACAAGGCACATGGGAAATTTTACCCAATAGCATGGTCATCAGTAGGCTACACAATTGGCTGTACTAAGGCAGTACAGCTTTCTAATGATACTAATACACTCATACACTGCTGTAACTAGGAATTACTTGGACACCGGCAAAAGTATAATGGGGCCACCCTCTCTGCTTCATCTACAGTGGTTTTCTGAGGGGAGGCTGTATCTGTCTCATAGGGAAAGTAAGAAGATGGGCTCCCATGGCTCCAGTGCCCCCCACAGTCGCAGGGCTGCTCTCCTGCTTGTTACAGCCTCCAGCTATTTAGGAATAAGCTGACAAAGGAAACTCAGGATTAAATAATATCTATCTTCAGGAATGCCACACAGGTAAATTTTCAGTCTTTGGGTTTTGTGGGTGTCGGTGGTGGTTGTGGAGGAGCGAATCAATTTATTATTTGGGGCGAACTTGCCATTTAAAGGACAACTAAACTGAAAATGTTTACTTTTTAAAAATTAAAAGTACCTGTTGATGAGCTACAGCACGTACAGTTTTCATCTGCCAGGTTAGTGTCCTGGTATTAAATGGGAAAGTCAGTACTGCTCTGACCTGATGAAGAGGGTTTAGCCCTCGAAAGCTTGTCAACTAAATAAACTGTTAGTCCATAGAAAAAGTATCACAGTACTCTTATTTTTTACATCCATATATTGGACTAATACGGCACTACAATATTTTTCTATACTATGATGGAGTATACTGCATATTGCCGCATAAAGAAGCAGTTCACCAACCTTATCACATTGGAAACCCAAATCAACAGTGACATCCTCTTATCCAGATGCAAGAAATGGAAACTAATCCCTCATGGACTTAAGATTACTTACCCGACCGAGCGTTCACGCGAGGTTCATCGATCCTGCCGGAACCGTCTCTCCTGATCTTATATCCGAACGACATGCGAAAAATCACATTTATTTTGCGATCGCATGTTGGTCGAATATAAGATCGGGAGAGGTGGTTCCGGCAGGATCGCAGGTCTCGTGATCGCTCAGTCGGGTAAGTAATATCGCACTGATGTATGGCCACCTTAAGGATTAAAAATCCATGTATATCTACACACAACTCCGTATATGTGGAGAATTTATGCAAACAGACCAGCGAAAAGATCAGGATTCACCTTATAAATAGACTTTACAAAAAGAAAGACAACATAATCAATAAACAACGTACAATGATAGATTCCTTATCACTACAGAATAACTCATACTGTACATGGATATTCTTCAGAAACAAAAGATGGAACTACACAAGAGACTCCAAAAAAAAGCCATGCAAGTGAAAAAGCAGAAATTATGGAAATTATACCAAGAACACAATGATTCAGGTATGGACTCCAACTCACTTACATACCTTGAACCCTGCAACAAATACAGTACCCACAATCCTTACAAAACACTAGCAAAAGATAACACTACAAATAATCAAGAAAACAACCTTGATGACCCAATTGAGAGTCCTATACAATCTAACATGACAAACCTGGGTGTTATAAACCTCTCTAGTTATACACTGTCAAAACCAGAAATGAAGGTACTTTCTAAAGGACTTACATTCTGTCCAACCACTAATCTGGATAAAGTTGGGCTATACTCTGGACACAGACACAGCCAAATATAAGGCAAGGATAACCAACAGCAGATTTACCCCTAAACCAGGACGAATTACTAAACTGGACAAATAAATAGAAAGTTTTAGACTTAGAGTCTCGTCTCTAGTAACAACACAGCAGAAGAAGATATTGTACAATCTATCCCACCAAGGGAGGACAGCCATAAACAACCTACAGAAGAATAGCACCATTACCATTGAACCAGCAGATAAAGGTGGGGCTATTGTCATTATGGATACTACAAAATACATTGAAGAAGGTACCAGAGAACTCACTGACAATACATATTACTGTAAACTTTCCCAGGACCCAACCAAGGAATACAAAACAAAACTGAACCAATTAACTAAAACATTTCCACAAAACCTGCAGTCTGAAATTACACAACTGATAGCTGACCAACCAGAAATTGACACCTTTTACATGTTTCCCAAAATTCACAAACCAGGAAATCCAGGAAGACCCATTTTTACAGGTATGAACACACTCACAGAGAACATATCAGGACTGATAGAAACCATACTTAAACACCTGGTCAAACATACTAACAGCTACATACAAGATACCACCGACTTTCTTAACAAACTCCAGAGGATAGAAAAAATTCTCTTCTTGTTACAATGGACGTGGTGTCTTTATACAACAACATCCCGCATTGTGACGGTATAGCAGCATGTGAAGCAATGTTAACAACTACCCCTCACAGTAAATACAGCACTAAAATCCTCACCAGTCTCGTCTCTTTTATCCTAAATCACAATTACTTTACAATCAATAAAGATATCTACCTGCAATGCATGGGGGTTGCCATAGGTAGTAAAATGGCACTGCTGCACTACAATATTTTTCTATACTGGTATTAAATGATATCTTTACAAAAATTGTATTTAGATAAAGCAAGATCACACCGTTCCAATTTAAAAAAAAAAAAAAAAATTTAAATCTGAGCTGTAGATTACAAGGAAATCATTATTTGAAATAACAGCATTTACAAGGGAAGACCTGTCACTGCAGAAGCAAAAATTATCATATGTCCCATCCCTGACCTCTTACTAGGATCTTTGTCTGCCTGCCAGCACAATTTCTGCAACATTTAAGAGAATAAGCAGAGAAAAGAAAGAAGGGGTAAGGAGGGGGAGATGTGCAAGTAAAGATGGGTCCATGGTGAGGCTGTGCAGAACTAAGTGTCACAGACACTTACAAGAAGAAAGTGAGTAAGGGAGGTGAAGGGCAATTAGGAGTAGTCACTAAACAATTTAATGACAAAACAAGCAGATAAATGCGAGTACCACTATTTTACTTCCCTCAAATAATAGTTTCAGAAAATGTAAAGTTATTGAGTGAAAAGGGTAACTGTGGTCCAAAAAATACTTTAGGTAAATTGACAGGAATTGCTTTCCTGAGGATTTTTGCAATTTACTTTCATTATTTACATTAGTTTTGAAGATATTTACACTTATATGTGTGATATGGGAGCAGCATCACCAGATCCCCTGCACTTCCTGCATCCTGCTCTGAAACCATGTCACAGTCCCTCTTCCCTGTGCCTCCTCTTCCTCATGGGCCCCCATGGCCCCTCCCCTTGCAGACCCACTCTGGCCCCTTCCTTCGAAACCCCCTTGGGCCTTTCCCTTGCAGCCTCCTGTGGCCCCTCCCACTCACTGGCACCAATGACCCCCTCCCCCACTTGCACCTCAGACAAGTCCCCTCCTTACAGAAAACTGTAAAAGCAGCCCTTTTAGCAGAGAAAGAATCAGCAGTTTTAAACTTTGTCTGATTTTTTCTCTGCTAAAAAAGCTGCATTTACACACGTCTTCTGTAGGGGGTAGGAGGGTATTGGTCTGAGGTGCAAGTGGGGGAGGGGCCACAGAGTACATGATTGGTAGGGGCCACAGGGCCCATGAGTGGTGCTGTGCTGTTCTCCCCACCCCCCTCCTACCCTTCAGTAATGCACTGAGCATGTGCCAACCGCAGATTAGTGGAGGAAGTAGTATTTCTGACCGCAGATTCAGAACCTCCCACCTCCTAATTTTCAGTGCAGCACGTAGAGGGGTGGTTGGTGGCTTGTTTTAATGGTAGGAACCTGGCCTGTCATTTAAAATCAACTTGTTTGGAGACCACAGTTCCCCTTTAAAAACTTGGAGACAACCACTGGCACAGCACATTGAACCTCTAAGGGACATCCATTGGACTAACTAAATTCTAATTTCTAGATGAATGGTGTGGTCTTTGTTTCAGACCTCTTCCAGCACATCAATAGCATGCAGTGTCCAAAAGAAATGTCCAAGCATGCCAGATCATGCTTGGGCATTAAATGCCCATGTATATTAATAACAAGAAGTCATCCGTTACAGTCTACGGCTTAAATCTAGTGTGTATACTAGAGGGCGCTGTTTCATTCTCTATTGGACACTGGCGTTAGTACACTGGCGTTAAAGAACTGCTCTTCCTATTATAACAATATAAAAAATGATGGGCCATATCAATTGCAGTATTACTGACAAGACCTGCCGTCGTTCATCAGAATGTTTAATAATATCGGTCTCGTGACACCATTGACTTATTGAAACCCCGAGGATGTGTGAGGTCACGAGAGATAATAAATCTCGCGATAGTAACGGGCAGACATATTTAGTTCGGGTCAAACGGAAGTTCCGTTTGTTGTTTATGGAACTGGGCAGGGAAGGAAGATGTAACTGTTGTCAGCTGAGAAACGCAAAGTTTGTGGGGGAGGAAAGCAGGTTAAGATTATTTGACCACCACATATAATGATAAATATAACAAAGGATATATTTCCCATTAGACAGTAACAAATCATTTGCATCAGGGATGTGAAATCCAGAAAACAACAACTCCCATCATTCTGCATCAAAGCAGGGAAGGCTGGGAGTTGTAGTTTTAAAAAAACATTGTAGTATTGATTTACGTCGTCGATACTATATTTGGTATAATCATCCCATATTTACCAAAAGAACCAGAATCCCACAGCATTCTCAGCATTTGCAGTTAAAGTTGCACTTAGGGCATGGCAGAATCGGGCCATATTCCAATGTGTTTGCGCATGCAATTTCTCCTTTTGAGATACAAAATCACGTGCGATTGCGCATAATAATGTCGATCGCATGCGATTGCGTATCGCAAACGGATGCACAATTAGCACCCGAAAACGCATATTGCCGTGATTCCTATAATTGGGGGAAAAACGCATGCGCAAACGGAAGCACAAATGCATTAAAATAGCGCAAGTGTGGCCTAGCCCTTAGGCTTGGTTCACAAGAACTTTAGCTTGATGGTCATTTAACTGTTCACGTGGGGTTTGATGGTCGTCACTTTGCCCTTGTTTCTTCAGCCTAATAAACGTTAGCGAAATGCAGGAAAGTACCTGTTTGATGTTATGTGACGATTGTTTACATTAAGTTTGCTGCTGACAGAAATATATATGTAATGTTTTGTTTCTGATAACTTTCCCATAGACTATAATAGGTGGAAAGCTAAAGGATAAGTACACTGTAATTGCAAGTTTAGTTAAATTGGAAGCTGTTAAAAATGCCCCCCCCCCCTTTTTTTTCCCCCCTAGGTCCCTCCTGTAGGTCCCTCCTGAGCTTACCTTTACTGGTCTAAAGTTGCTGACATATTGTATGTTATGTGAAGACTGTTAAGCTCCTCCCCCCAGGGAGACTTGCGTGTGACATCATCACGCACGTGTCCAAGCACGCACTGATGTCACGTTGCCTATGCCGTGACGGCGCGTGCACGGACCTGGGGGGGTGGGTGAGATTTTTAACAGCTGCTGCTTCCAATTTAACTTAGCTTGCTATTACAGTGTACTTATCCTTTAAATAGCATTTTATGGTTGGTAAAAATGTTTTAAAAAATGAGCCTTCAACCATTTATGTAAACCAGCCTAAAGGTTCACTAGGAACGTCTGAGGTTCACACGAAATTCTCCCAACCAATATTTTTTGCAATCAACCACTCACTGCAAAATGAATGTGCCTAAGTAGTGGATGACCAGCATAAAGCTAGATTTAGATGAACATCTTTTGCTAGTTTTGCAAGCATTTTCTCAGCAGTTCTAGATGTTTCTCCATCAGAAAAACACTGCATTTTTTGTTTTTTCTATAAGCAGCCCCTAGGAAACCACCAGCAAAATGGACTAACTTTGGTCTGAATTTAGTCCATGTCTGAACTGCAAATGCCAGGGGGTGTAATGAAAATAATTTAAATTCTAATCCTCAATTGGAGGATTAATCCAATCTACATGCCAGGTACCACTGTCAGTTTTTAAACAGGTGATGGCACATATATTAATAAAGGTATGCAATCAGCTGTTTTAAAATACTGCCGGTTCAGTATTGGTGTTTTAAACAGCTGATTGCCTAAACCGTTATTGACATACGTGCAATCAGCTGTTTGAAAAAAAATACCTGTGGTAATTTTGTATTCGCCCACTACTGATGTTGGTCTGAATCAGACAATAGGACATGCTGAAATATTATGGACAGTTGCAGACAACCCAGGGACTGAGGCCATAACGGACACTATTAGAGGTCATGCAAATAAGAAGTCAGCACTTTGGAAGAGTTTATGTATGCACAGAGAAATTGAAGGATGGGCAGATTATGGTCATTGAAATAAAAAATACTTCTGCTCAACTTTAAATGAGACAATTCATTTGCAAATCAGTTCTGGTCAGGAACATGATTACTAAGTAACATGTAATATTGAATATGGGAAAACATATTAGACCTAGCAAGATGATGTGCTATGTAATTTTAGTGCTTTTATATTGCTTTTATTACTTGGTTTATTTACTAAACCAATACCATACCCGGAAGCTTTGCATGTGTTGAAGGCCAGGTCACCTGCTGGAGTTAAAAAAGACAGTCAAATACAGATTTCTAGATCAGCATATGGCAAATACATATCTAACAAACATGACCTAAAAACTGACCTAAACTACCAGCCTCTGGGGTTTTCCTTTATCTCCAGTACTTCTCTGTAGAGCATTCAGTGTAACTGCTTTTTTGCATTTACTACGCTAAGTAAATTAAAACTTTCAAGAACTCACTTGCATTCATGTTGAAACACATTTTCTAAAGGTTGTCGGAATTTCACCTACTCAAACCAAAAGCAGAACTTTACATTTGCTTGCTTGCAGCAGGAAACATTTCAGTAATTTGAATTACCATTTAACTGTCCTCATTCACTCCCAAATGGTAATAAAGCTAAAATGTTTGAAACATGATATATTATTAACATACACCCAAATCAAACCTTCCATGTTTTGGAAAATACAACTTCCAACACGCCTTAGTAGCATTCTGATACAAAGGCATGATGGGAGTTGTAATTTCCACATCTGGAGGGCCACAGGTTTGATATCTCTGCAGCTTGGAGAAATTTGGCAACTGCATTTTAACCAGGCATTTAACAAGTCCCAGCAGTTTCCAGCCATATGAAAGGCTGATGTATTTGAACATAAAAGAAAATATAGGGCATATTGTGGGTACAAAAACCCTAGAAAGGTGAATAAAATTGCTGATGCATATACATAGAGGTGCTTATTATTAGGGCTGGACACTAGGTGATCCTCCTGCACAAAGCTGCTTGAGTGAATACATGAAAGTGCTTATCATAGGGGCTGCACAGTGATCCTCCTGCACAAAGCTGCTGTGATGGAAGTGCTCATTATAAGAGCTGCATGCTCAGTGATCGTCGTTCACAAAGCTACTGGGGCAAATACACAGAGGTGCTTGTTATAAGGCTGGACACTCAGTGATCCTCCTGCACAAAGCTGCTGAGGCAAATACATGAAGGTACTTATTAGAAGGCTGCAAATGAGGAACAGAGACTTCTGGGTAATTTCCAAGTTTCCTTAGCAGCTTTCAGGAAAACTATTCCTTTAAAAGATTTTTACAATATTTCACAAGCTTAATGCAAAACCAGAGTGGCAACTAAAGACCAGTTTTGGCTTTATTGAGTCATCATCAGTGTACTATAGGCCTCTGGTTTTACAGTGTGAAGCGCCTATTGACAGACATCACTAATACATGAAATAAAATAGGGAGATAATAATAAGGCTTTGTAGCTCCCTTTCAAGCATATGCAAATAAGGAACTTCTGGGTGATTTCCATGTTTACATGGCAGCTTTCAGTAAAACTATTCCTTTAGGGCAAGGCCACACTGCGAAGCACACGCAATCGCATACGATTTTGTGTGCGATTTTGATGCGTTTGCGCTTGTGATTTTTTCATTAGAGATAAGGAAACCCATGCAATTGCACATAAAAATGCAGATCGTTGCGATTCGCGCGATTTCGGTGCGTTGCTGCGATTGCAATGTTAGAAAAAAATTGCATTCACAAACACACCAAAATTACGGTAGTGTGGCCTAGCCCTTAAAAAGGTTTTTACAGTATTCCACAAACTGAAAGCAAACCCAGAGAGCAGGGCACTCACTTAACATCCTTAGCTTCCCAGTAAATTCTACTCAAGGGGAAATATATACTGAACCAGTCTAATCAGACCTATTGAGATCGCTCACACCCAACAAAACTCGCCAGGAGGGGTCTCGGGGTGGGATGTCTGCTCAGGTATGTCCCTCCACCCCCAGGCCGGTATGCAGACTAGGCCAGCCAGATGATCCGGCAGGCCCCGGTAGAGGGCGCTATTGCTTCTGCAGCTCCTCCTGCTGGTGTCCTGGTGTTGTGAAGTTACTGTCCCATCCTGTTAACCAGACCGGACTCAACTTCCCTTCCTCAGTTCTTGCCTTGTTGTCGGTGTCCAGTGTAGGAAATGGGGCGGAAGCCATGTCTGTGCGCTAAGCCACTAGCCGGTGCCCCGGTCCAGTGAGAAGAGCACTTTACCGGCCTAAAGTTAACGAACAGCCGCCTAGGGGGGTTACTATGGATTCCCCATTTAATCGTCCAAGCGCTGAAATCCTCCGTAAGAACCCACAGCAGGACTTCGAGCTGGTCCAGCGCGTGGGCAGCGGCACCTACGGGGATGTATACAAGGTGGGTGATCGCTGTACATGGACCCTGGATTCTATCCTATGGTAACATTGGGGGTCCCTGGTTATGGAGATGCCTGTGACCATTCACCACCCAATCAGATTGTACAATCTGTATTTACCCTCTTACCAGGGGTGTCAATCTTGTTACCCCACAGTTTACTGCTGCCAGCACTGCAACCAGGAAATGCTGAGAGTTGTAGTTTTAGAACTTCTGCAGGGTGGCAAGTTTGACCTCCCATTTCTGGAGAGGTCCTTTTATGGAAATTGGACAGGTTATAGCATTTCAGTCAAGAACCTCCTAAATGTGTTGTATGGTGGCTCTGCCTGTACTCACAAGGACCTACACCATGGATTATAAGCACTTGCCAACAGCATATGGTAGACTGGTAATGCTGGAAGTTCTCGTTTTAAAACATCTGGATGGTTACTATGGGGGGGGGGGAGCAGTTGCTTCTCTACATAGACATGAACTTGTTAATTGGCAGTAGCTGAGCAGTCTTTATTTTGGGGATTATACAATAAAAAGATAGTTGTACTCAGGGGTGCCCAACCCATTTGACCTCAAGGGCCTCATATGCAGCCCCTGGCCACCTTTGAGGCCCCCACAATACATTGATAGGTATATATAGGTTATAAAAAAATAGTACTGTATATACTCGAATGTAAGTATTCAAGTATAAGTTGAGGTACCTATTTTTACCTGAAAAATGAGGAAAACCTGATTGACCCGCGTATAAGTCGAGGGTAGAAATTATGACCACTACTGCCTTCTGATTCTGTATTCTTTTGAGGCTTAAGTTGTTCTTTAAATGTACAGCAGAATCCCGATACAATATTCCCAGTAATTGCCAAATCCAGTTTATCTATTACTGTATGCTACTACTGAATGGGAATTCTACTGGCCATTTAAAGGGCAACTAAAGCCTCAAAACAATACAGAATCAGAAGACAATATTTTTAACTATAGATACCATCCTCCTGATTCTGCATTTTTTGAGGCATCAGTTGCCCTTTAAATAGAGAGTAATTCCACACAGTAATCTCCAATTTCACTCCATATGTTTGAAAACTACAACTCCCAGCATGCTTGCTGGGAGTTGTATTTTCCAAACATCTGCAGTGGTAAGCCCCCCCCCCCCCCCGCATTTACTTTTCTGCAGCTTGATGTCACTACTCGGCGTTGGGAAGTGATGTCAGCCGCCAGAACAATGGATGTGGAGCGAGTGGCAGCCAGATTACTGGATTAAGAGGTGAGTGACCCGAGTATAAATCGAATTACAAACTGATTGCAATTAACTGCATTTATTGTGACTCACAAGGAATGCAGTTAATTTCAAATAGTTTCCAATCAATGCAACTCTAAAGCCTACGTTCACATGAACGTCTGTTTTTTGTTATTATCGTCGTTTTTTAGCGTTGCCACTAGGAAAAATCTGCATGCAACGTTTTCCTAGGGGCAAAACATCTGGAAACTGCAGTAAAATGCTGGCAAATCAAACAAAAACATTCATGTGAATGGGGCCTAAAAATTACATAGCTAATTCCTTCCATTGAACATGTGATTTGGAAGCTTAGCAATGTAATGGAGAGCATAACGAGAAGCAAGAATTATACAGTTTAAAATTACGTACAATACTTTTGTAATTAATACAACCCTGCTAATAATATTAACAGTTTCCTACAATCACCCTACAGTACGTAACACATTTAAGGTTTCCAGATCAGTACAAAAATCGGGGCACATACTTAAAATCACAATTTTACTTATAAATACAGTCAGTAGATTTTATTGTGGTAATTTACCATGGGGTTTATAGAACATTTAGAAGATATTTGCAGTTGTAATTTTGAGACACAGCTATCGCAAGCAATTTAATATAGCCGTTCTGGCATGTTTTGTGTGAAAATTGTAATGCTGTATATCTGGTGTTAAAATCATACAAAATACAAACACAATATTAAACTGTTATTACTGTCAAATGGGGGTGGATTGTGGGTCTCTGTACATCTCCTTTGAATTGTCTTACTATTTGTGCATGCAATGATCATGCTGGAGGGCTAACTGAGAGGAAGATGTAAAGACAATAAAAAAATGTAAGTGCACAGAGCAATCTTTAACAGCTGGCTGCTACATACCTGGAATTTCCTTGTTTGACGTGTGTTTTTTATATGGCATAGCTTTCTCAAACAAAGTAAGTCACTGGATGTGGTATTGAAATAAAATTTTACTAAACAATGTAGTTCACTTGATAAGAGAATGAGTCAAATAAAATTATGAAATGCCGTTTGGATGAAATTGTCACAATACCTGCATTTGACAGTTTCTAAGTTTTCTCAGTATTTTGGTATTTCCAGGACGTTTTTCCATTACAACTTTATATAGTTGGTTATCCCTTGAACAGATATTTTGTTTTCCAGTGATTGTAGTTTTCACCCCCCCTCCCCCTTTCTTGGAAAATGAATATGTATAAGTTTATAACTTTAACTATCTTGCCACTATCCATGTTAATGTGTTAGTGTAGCAGCCATTGCTAAGTCAGGGTGTGTGCTCTTTGTATAACCCTTCACATAGCTTCAACTGGAAGCAGAGACTAGCTAGCCCTATTGAAGCTCTCTCCTGCTGGTTTATCTGACACTCAACACAACAAACAGTGTGCAAAGTTTATTTGCCACATTATCTTGTGTGATTCAAGAAACTCATATGCCAATGTATCCCACTCTCTCTTTTGAATACTGATGGAAGTATTGAGTGACAAAAGTTTCATTTATCACAGTTAACGTTGTTTGCTGACTTTAATGGAATACTGCATAATCTGAGATGTTTGTTTTCTTGTTGAAAATTATTCTTTTGTTTGCAAATTATAATTTATTTATTTGTTTTTAATCTATATTGAGATTGAGTGTTTGAGAATGCAACAATCATGGGCAACTCCCTATTCTATATAACAGGGAGCTGACCATAAAGGTTTGTACACACGTGTGATCGCGGGTGCGGACCCCCGACGCATGATGTGTATGAATGGCCATTTCGGACCATAATCGTGCTGTGTATGGACACTTTATTGCCTGAAATGGCCGTTCGGTGGGGGATCATTGCTTGACCGGCAGGGTGGCTCTTCGAACGAGCGGCCGTTTCGGCCGATTTAAGTGCCCATACATGACACGATTATTGGCCGAAAGGTCCATTCATACACATCGTGCGTCGCGTGTCGGCACCCGTGATCGAACCTTAACAGAGTGAGCCGACCACTTTACGGCTACATATTAGCAAAAAAGGCTGATCCTGTTGGTGTGACGAGATTGGCCCTTTATCGGTAATGTGTGTACCCAGCTAAGTTTGCTTTGTCAAGTGTGCCCAAGACTTAAGGGGTTAAGAACCGCTGCTCTGTCTGTAATATTTGCATGACTTACCCATGAAACTTTTGTAATTAAGCTGCCAAAAGACATTGTTACATGCTAAAAAGGATTAGTTACAAATTCTACAATCCATTCAAGCACTTTTACATTTCAACTTTACTTATCATTTAGGAACGTTCAGCAAAAGTATCCAGATACGCTAGTTATTGTCAAGTGAAAAAGGTCTGATGGCTGAGGTTGCAAGAATATGACGATTCAACTGACTTACACATGTGTGGCCTCTCAGTCAGGGTTCGTTTGCAAATCCGACAGGGGATTCTGCCTGTCATCTTTCAAAGATGTGGCTTCACACAGTCTTGAATGTTCTTCATATATAAAGTATAGGGAGATCGTTTTATGGCTGCCACACTTCCTAAGACTGTGACTGTCTCACTTTACTTAAGTAGAGGGGGGTGACTGCGACCAAGATATTTTTCAGGATGTAAATGTTATTCCTTCCGCCAACGGTGAACATTCGTCGGAGTTGTATACCATTGTTTTCTCGGTACACATTTTGCTAATAAAGGAGCGATTCCATCAGATAAGACAGAATTGTCTCATTATCATTAAAGTGTGTACCCAGCTTTGACTTTAAATATGCCAGATGATCCTTATCAATCCTATTGTGCTGCTAAATCTATAGCTAGGTACACACAGTACAGATTTCTGAAAGATGACAGACAGACATCTCCCTGAACTTCATAAGGAGAATGATCGGGACTGTGTGTTTCCATCGGGAGTCTAGCGCGGCCGATGGAAATTTTCGGCCTTTCCCAAAAGAGCGTACGGCTGACCCGATCGTTCGGCGGCCGCGCACTCGTTCGGGAAACGAGCGTACACACATAACGACAAAGCCCCGATACCGTATCGGAGCTTTATCGTTACTGTGTGTACCCAGCTTAAGTTACGTTTGTAATCATTGATGTGTTTGCATGCTTTATAGAGCTAAAGACTTGTACACACACGATGTGCGTCCCGAGCCACGACCCCCGGATCAACGAATGACCCCCGACCGAACACAAACACATTGATGATTCTCAGCCGAAACGGGAGTTCGTCGTATGTAGCCGTCGGGGGTCATGGCTCTGGCGCATATTGAGCGTGTGTACGAACCTTAACAGTACAGTTGTTTGAAACAGACCTGTGAAATTGGCATAATATTAACTAATGTCTTTAGTGGCCTCCAAGAAGTAATCACATTTTACTGACAAGGATGTTACATTTCAAGGCCATTTTGTCTATCTGTTACAGTGCATATCTGTGGCTAAATTAAGTGAAAACTAGCTAAAACTGGACTTGCAAGATAACACAAAATAATATTTTATTGTTAATGTGCCTAATTTTAAGTCCGACCCTCTAACCAGTAGTATCTTTGTATAAATGAGGGAAACAGATGTGAAAGGGACATGGAAAGTGTTGTGAGACTTGTATGTTACTTGGCATCATAATCCTACTTATTATTTTTGGCGTTGTCAAACAAGTTTGGTTTGATAATTATACAGTAGAAAAGAAACCATGCCCAACTTTCCTTATTTTAACCCATTCATGGGAAGATCCACCCTTCATCTTTGTATATCCTTCTGCATAATAACATCTGCTATACCTTCAGCATCTGCCTCTTGCCAGCTTTACATATACTGTGTTACTGATTCTTTGTTTTTAGCTGTGAAAAATTTACTACTGCATCAGAAAGGATGGTGGAAAATGAAGCTTAGGTCTGGCACACATTCACTCAAGAAGATAGGCTATTTTGAAATCACCATTAAGAGAGAACTACAGTGTGTATAAAGTTTATTTTAAAAAAAAAAACAAAACACTGATTCAGCCAGTCTTCCTTCTGGCTTCAGCACTCTTTAATAGAGGACTAGGCCATGAACTGTCAAAAGAAAACTATATGTGCTGTATCTCCTTAACAAAATGTTGTGAGGTGAGAATAATCAATCATTCCTCGCTGCCCAAGGAACTTGCTATTTTTAAAATGTTAATTTTTAGGGAATAGTTATCCTTTAATTACATGGGCAATGCAACAAAAATGTTGATCTGTGTGGGTTTTTTTTTACTCGCCTTATGTCTCTCTCCTAACTTTAACTTGTTACCCTTTTTTTCCTGTCATTTGTAAATAATAGATTTAATAACTTTTTCTAGTCATGCTTCCAATATGAGTCTCACCACGCTGGATTTCATTGAGATCTCATTCTAAAGCTGGGTACACACTGTAACAATCTTTAAAAGTTGACAGGCAGAATCTTTAAGAATCTTTAAAATTTTGTTGTATTGGTGAACAATGCACCAGAAAGTATATTAGCCCATTAATATATTTGTATAAAGTGATTAAATCCCTACGCAATTGTTGCTTCTCCATTGTATACAGCCCTAACTTGTCTAATTAGTCTGCACAGTCAAACCCCTCCACTCCCCTTATTAACCTAGGGTAATCCTGGATTAAATAAATCATTTCCTGGTGATCCAACAGGATTTCAGAATATCTCCAAGGTGTGTGTGTGAAAAAGATTGTTCATGATATTGACATGTCGGGGGAATTGAACCTACAACCACATGTTCTCTGTCTTGCTGCTAGCAAAATTTTCTACCTCTGTCTCAACAGAGCTTCTATATATAAAGTCTGTGCATGTATTTACTAGAAAAATAATGGAAACAAGCAGGAAAATTTTTTGTAAACAGTCGTTTTACTATTTTGAATTGTTTAATAAGTAAGAGGGGGGGTTCTTTGAAGACTACATGGGCTATGAGTTGTACTGGAAACAACATGGAAGCCTTCTTTGTTAAATAATTTATTACTAAAATTTACTAAATGCAACTTACTATAGAACAATCTTACAATGTTTAGGTGTTCTAGGGAGAAAAGCTTTCACATTATAATTAAAAAAATTAAGTTATCTTTTAAAGGGCATGTCCATCCCAAAACTAAATTATAACCCACTACTGGCCCCACTGTGTAGCATAAAGGGATGTCTCAAACCCAAATTGGCCCCACTGTGTAGTTTAAAATCATCCTTACCTTACATCTCTGCTCCTTATGATTCCCCTGCAATGCCAGTCCAAAGTACAGGAAACTGAATAGTAGTGTCTGTCTTCCTGTCCAAAGGTCTCTGCCTCCTGTCTTGCCCCCGGGAGGGATGGTGACCAGTGTTCCCTGTAAGATGTGTGCGCGCACAGTACCTTTCAAAGCAACGCACAGTGCTTGAAAAGGTGCGCACAGAAGATATGGAGGTCAGAAATCCATGATTTTTTTTCTTCACAAGCAGCAGCCAAAATCCAATCAAAGCATACAGAACCGGGAGCCGAGTCATGTGATCATGTGACCTCGCATATATGCGGCCCCGTCTGATAGGTGGTGCTGCGGTGTACACGCCCTATAAATCATCTGGACATCCTCTTCTCCTCCTCTTTGACTGGATTCATGGCAATGGCACATTTCTTGCAGCGCAGGGGAGGGAAGTTGGAGCATGATGCAGGTAATTGCTCAGCCACAGCAGCCATTTTTACATAATTTGTGTGCAAATGCAATCAGTATGTAGTATTATACTGTGTGGGGGGAAGATGTCTGCTGCAATTTGTTACAGTGGGCTCTGAGGGGAACTGGGCCTGGGGGTGTCTGCTACCATTATATACACTTGGGGGGTGGGGGACTGGGGGTGACTGCTGCTATTTTATACACTTGGGGGTTTCTGCAAGTTTACAGGTCAGTTAGTGCTTGGAAGGCAAATCAATTGTATATTTGGGGTGTTGATGAGAAGAAATAATTTTGTACTGTTGGTGAGGAGAATGCAGTTTATACTGGGGGGTGAGTGAGGAGAATTAATTTTATACTAGAGGTGAATATTATAATTTAGGTAAATTTTTAGTCTTTTAATGTCAATGTAATCCCTTATCCCTTATATATTATATAAATATATTTATATCTTGATAGGAGATTGCATTGAGTTTTTAGGAGCTACCATTGTGGTGGGGGGTATATGATATTACATATAGGAAAGGTGTATATGTGTGTACTATCTCACTATTACCATTTAAATGACCATCCATAAATGTATATAGAGAATAGCAGTGACATATATTAGGTACAACACAAAATATACAAAATACATAATTTTACTTACAAAGCTGAGATCCCTATTTCAAAATGGAATAGTCAAATGGCAGCTTAAACCACACCCCTGTGTCTGCTCCATGTGAAAGGAAGTGTAATCCAAAAAATTTGTCTGCTACACAGGATGTGATTTGTATTGTAATGGACATATACACCAAGGCTCCTTATATACCACCTCCAGCCTGCAGGTGGCATCAGTGAGTAATAAAAGACAAGACATCCCTGCTCTCTATGGCTAGGAGGATAGAGAGTGAAAATAGATTATGGTGTGTGCTTTGGAGAGATATTGACTGCAACACAAGATCTTGTGTATAACATCCTGTTACTACCTGTTGGGAGGACAGATTATTGGACAGACAATTTACCTTATTGGATACAAACTCTGAGGCAACAGATAAGTGTACACCAACATACAAGGACACACTGTACAGGCCTGGTCAATATTCAAAGTGGTGCACCATAGACAGGAACACCCCTGATTGCTGCACATGTTATGTGGGGAACCTGTTTATGTGCACTGTCTGCTTTGTGCCAGACCACCAGAGTAACCCACTGTGTGCCATGCTACCCATAATCCTTCCTTAAAGCAGTGATCTGGTACAAATTGGTGACAGCGTTGCTGGTAATACCATTTATTCTCCCTGTTTTCTTTGTATATTTGTTCTCTGTATTAAGCTTTGGAGGCTGCTACTGATTGTATTGATTTAAATCCTCCTTTACTTGTACCTGCAGATGAAATTCCCCAATTAGACTCCGTAGCTCTACCAGGCCCAATTGCCAAACCTATTTTTAAACCTGAATCTAGGGAGTGGACTGATTGGCTAGAACAATTTGAATTGGCAGCCACTATTAATGGTTGGGATGAAGGTGCTCACTGGCAAGTCCTTAGCCTTTTGCTTAGTGGTAAAGCCAGGCAGGTATACCAAGGATTTACTGTAATACTGAAATAAAAAGCAGTTATCGGTTATTCAAAATTGCTCTGAAGCAATTTTTTTCAATTAGATCTGTATAAAAGAGTATATAAAGGATAAATACATTTCTTTAGGTGATCTGGGAATGAGAAATGTTTGTTTATATGTTAGATTATTAGGGCAATGCTATTACAATCAGCATGATGCTGTGAGGTACCTTCTGTTATAATATATGAGGTACCATCACCACTTGCCGTGGTGAATACTAATAAGTATTAACCTAGCATGTTTAGTTTCAACCACACAGTGTGGCAGGATTGCCTGGGTCTACTCTCAGACCTGCAGGATTATCCTATTTGGTTCCTATGGAAGCTGGTGACCGTCTGAGTAACAGTTTAAAATATACCTGTGTAAAGATTCTATATCCACTATATCCACACATAACATACACACACATAATTTCCATTGTACACCAACGGGCCCACTTTTGCTAGTGTGTATATATAGACATTCTTGTATAATGTGTGGCTTTCTATAATGTATTATTAAGCTCGCCCATAACTTAGCTCCTCTATTATGTAGCGCACAAAATTTCATTTTAGTGTGCACTTAGGGTATGAAAAATTTGATGATTGATGGTGACATGCGCAGGGGAAACCTTTTCACCCTTCCCTCCCACCATCCGGATGCATCCTTTGCAGGTGTTGCACCTAGCGTGAAACCCTTTGGCCATATGATAGATACACCCTGCCCACTCCTAACCACTGAGTTATGTTCTTAAAAAAAAATCTGTACGCTATTTACAGACTTTCGTTCCCGCGGTGTCTCCATTGACGGCTGCCACGTCTGTGATTGGCTGCCTCTTAGCCAATCACAGACGTGGTTGTGGGACATCTTTTAGAAAGAACAGCCTCTTTAAAATATGTTGATATATCATAGTTTGTCCTATGAATTCATTACTGTATGCCTGCTATGCTTCTGGAGGCCTCATGGAAACTGAGCAATTTAGAAACTTTTACTGAGCCTGAACATGCTCAGAAGAGGCAGATAAGGGATTAACATTCAGTCATTGGCTGTGATGTCAACTGCCAAACCCATAACGGACAGTTGCTAATTGGAAGAACCAGGAAGCAGAAACAGGGACAACAGGATATTGTGCAGGATTTCCGGTTATATATTTTCCAGACTTATATATTTCAGATTTCAAACTATTACCGTTTAGGGGTTTGGGGGGTGATTTACCTGTATGTAAGTTTTCATTTTAGGGCTGGACTTGCCCTTTAAGAGGTGCAAAAGTCTGCCTGTGTATTTAATCTACAGCAGCCAATCAAATGTTACTAGTCCACTGATAAGTTGCTGCACAAACAAACTTTTGAATCTCTTAATAAATAATCATCTTGAAGATGATTAATTACAATTTTCCACAGATCAATTTTCGCCTTCCGCTTTTCTGAGCTGCATAATTTCCAAAAGAACTGGATGACCAAACAGGTGTTTACCTAATGGTATTGGCTGCATTCTGTTCAAAATACTTGCTCCTCCCCACTCTTACCTCAATGTAGCTTATACCATGTTACAAAGAATGTTTCTCTCTTATACACTATGACCCAGATGTGGTTTTTCACAAAATCCTGACTAAGGCACGACAGGATGTCAAGCCCAATTGCCTGACAGCCGTGACCAGGAACAAGCTCGAAACAGGAGCAGGGAGCGTCACCCAGGTGGCGAGGGACCGGGTCTGGTAAGTCCCTTCAGAAGCATCTTTAACAATTCTAAATAATGAGAAAAGGGGGTTGGCGGGTTCCTCTACCAGACTACAAAAAGTTTTTTTTATGCTGGACATGCCCTTTAACTCCAAGTATTCACTTGATTAGCATTTTTACATGGAAACCCCACTCGGTATCCTGAATATGTCTACAACCGTACACACATACTGACCATTCATATTCATTGGTAGTTTATTGGTAGACCAATGTAGTTTATTTGCCAAATTTGTCCTGGTAATTTCCTGCTAACAATGTGTCCCCTTACTGTCTGACCTATGTTGTACATGCTGACACACTGGGCATTTAATCTAACAGTTTTAATTATATCCAGGGATAATCCTAGCTTGTGGATTTTACTCCCAGGTGCCCACTCTTTTGATGTGCCCATTTTGTTAATTCCTTCATTTCTAACTCATCCTGCTCTGGAAATATTTGTAACTGTCATATTGGCAACTTTCTAATGCAGATCTGTTTTGCTCTGTCAATTTACCATTTCCATTTTATTATGCTTGCTCCCTGGGCATGTCCTATCCTATGAGTTTTGGTAGAGCTTAAACGGCATGTCCACCCCCAAAACTATAATCCCTCCCCACTACTGGCCCCATTGTGTAGTGTAGTTTAATCCTTACCTCACATCCCAGCTCCATATGGTTCTCCTGTAGCCCCCCCCCCCCCAAAGTCCCAAAAACTGCCCACCAGGAGGATAGCAGAGTCCATATAGGACTCTGCCTCCTACCTGGCCTCCGGGAGAAGTTTGGCATGCGTACTGCAGCCCCTCTCCCCCCTCCCTCTCCCTCCCATAAGGATTCCCTCCCCCTACCATAAAACCCTTTTTACCAAACATTCCCCCTGTCCCCCCAGCCCCAACCGCTCTATTAGTAATATCAGAAAATGCCCAAAGCATACCTTCCCTCTTGCCTCCGCCGCACTGAACTCCCGGCAGCCGCGTCCGTGATTGGCTGCCGCTCAGCCAGTCACAGACGCGACTGCCGGTCCCGCCCCTCTGCTTGCATTTTCTCGCAAGCAGAGGGCCTGGCAGCGCGGCGGAGGAAAGAGGGAAGGTAAGTAAAGTTTCGGGCATTTTCTGATATTACTAACATAGCGGTTGGGGCTGGGGGGACGGGGAATGTTTGGTAAAAAATTTTTCAGAAGGGTGGACATACCCTTTAATACCCATTGCATAATTGGAATTTCAAGTTTTAAACATCTGCGTGATTCAGTGCCATTTGTTCATTTTCTAGTAAGGCCCAATAATATACCAACAACGGTTTTTCAAAAGGTATGTACCCGTTTCCTGCATCTGTTAATTTCTTGGTCCAGAAACCAAGCAGGATTCTTTTCCCTTCCTGCTTCTGCCACAGACTCTAGTTAGCATATTCATTATTTACAGAAACATGAAGTTCAACCTCATAAGGCCATGAATCAAGAACTTGCTGTATAGCCTGTTTAGCAGTATCAAAAGACATCTGCTCTTTTTCTCTCTCCCACTGGAACATCATGTCTCCAAAAACCAAACAACCCAATAAATTTCTGCACTTCATTTTTTTGACAAAGGGGTCTTTAAATTCCCAGATTTTCCTCCAGGCTTTTGGTAAAATCTCTCTGTGTCCTTTGGAGAGAGTGATTCGACTAGTGCGAGAGTTGGGTGATTTGGGTGAATGGGGCCCAAAACTGCAAGATCAGAATAGTGACTTTACAAACCCTATGCTTTTTTTTTTTTTTTTAACTTGTGCACATTTTAAGGCATAGATATTCGGATATTTATCTGTCATGTGTATGGTGAGAGATCGTAGCCCACAAACTAGTGCCATCAGCCATGGGATCAGTGAGAGGTAAAGAGTTTAGGGATATTGGTTCATACAAACAAAGATTTGTAGCAGATAAAACAATGAAATCTTACATGCATCTGCTAAAAATCTTTATGTTGTGTATCCTGCTTTAGTGGTTGGTTTATTGTTTTTATTTTCTATGCTATAATCATCCTCCTTCCAATTTTTTTTTTACATTTATTCTGTCTTACCAGATTTTTCTTTATTTTGCCTATTCCTATAGGGAGACAAAATATAAATTAGCTGTTTGGTTGGATTGCCTGTTCATAAATCAACAATAGAGCAGTAGATAGAAAGTGTTGTAAGCAGACAGTGCATCAAGGAAGTTTAATCAAACGTTTCTATTGTAGTTTTTATATCTGTGTAGAAGACTTGCATTATGCTGAGGCCACAATACAGTGTTCCATAGCACACTGGAAGAGCGCACCAAAGCTAGTGCGCATTGCTGTGCGCTGCAATTGCGCAATGTTGCACAATCGGACGCTAGTGTGTGCTTTTAAACATGGCAGCGCACTTTAAACTGTGGCAGTGTGACCTAGCCTTTACTGGTTTTTTTTGGGCATTCTAGTATGCTTTTGATTTTACTTTTATTGTTATTTGTATTATTTAATGTTCCTCTTTCAAATCAGGATCTGCATTAGTTTTTGTAACCAGTAAACTTAAAGGGTATGTCCACTGACTTTTACTGGATTGGTATTTTACAGTTTATTAATGTTCTGGGTGGGAGTGTTTTCAGATTATGGAGTATAAATTTGTAGATTTGGTTCTTCTTTGATTTGATCTCCTTAAAACAAACAGTAAAATTTAGGAAATCAAATTTATTTACAGGGATAATTTTGTTTTGTTATTATTATTATTATTATTATTAATAAAGGTCCACCCCCAGAACTTTTAACCCACTACTGGCCCCACTCTGTAGTGTATAAAAATCCTTACCTTAGATCCCTGCTCCAAATGGTTCTCCTGTAAAGTCCCTCCAAAGTCCAAAAAACTTGCCACCAGGAGCACCGCAGTGAGGGAAATTGTTTCCGCCTCTGGCTTCCTCTTAGAGGTTTTTGGCTTGCTCAGAGCTCCTGGACGTTTTATCGAAGAATGGGAGGTAAGACACAGCTCCTTTACCTCCTGTTCTTCAATAAAACTGAAAAGCAAAAAAAATATTTTCCCAGTGGAGATACCCTTTAATGTCCATCTGCAACCAAGGGGAATGTGTGACTTCAGGACAAACGCCATTCTGCTGGCAGCTTTGTATAATCACTGACACCTTTAGGCAAACCTGTTGTCTAATAAAAAAAACACTGTCCAATCAAAAACTGGAGATGTACTCCTCACAGAAAAATTGCTGGCTTTGTTTTGGGAGTATAAGATCACAATAGAATGCTTTGTTGTGGTTTTCACATACCACTGAGTATTCATTTCCCACTTCCTTGGTGTGACACGAACCTAAAATAGAATTGGATAAAAATCATTCTAAACACATCGTACAGACCCCAGCATGCACTGCTATCCAACACAAGTAACTAGATTGTAAGTTCAGGGACCTCCTTTCCTCTTGTGGCAAGGCTCAGGCACTAATATATTTATATAATTTGCATAATATGTAGTGAACTATTTATCTATTTATGTTTTCTTCTCCCTTGTATGAATTTTTTTAATTTATATTTTGTTATTGTACAGTGCTGCGTCCCCAAGTAGCGCTATAAAAAATAAACTATAAATGCATACAAGTAAACCAAAAGCTTTCAGCAATTTCATACCTATGCTGAATGTGAATACGAAGAATTCTCTTCTAAAAGGGGAAATTGACACTTTTTACTACCCTTTTACTTCCCAATAAAACTACCCAGGATAAGGACCTAAACAACTAGGTTTACGCTAGATCAATTTACCAATGTTATCAAACATATTTTTGTCTGAAGAAGGCACAAACTGTGTGCCGAAACGTCACAATAAACACATTGTTATAAGACTGGTGTGCCAAGCTACTTTTATTAGTCTACTTACCTATCTGTATTGGCAACAGCTTTGGAGGCACCCAGCATTTAAATGAAAGCACTGCTATCATTGTTTAAAGGTGTGCATGATCGTAACTTCTATTTGACATTTATCATAACATTATCTATTTGTCTCTTTATAACTAGGAAAGGATTCTAGTGACCCAATTAACTTGAGTATCAGGGATTGTCATCTCAAATATGTTTCGTAAACATATATCAAATTGATAGAGGTAACACCCAGACAGCAGGTAGTATAACTGTAACCAGCAAGTTTATTAACGTGCAAACACAACATGTTTCGAGAAACATTGTGTTTGCTCATGTGAATAAACTTGCCGGTTGCAGTTACACTGCAGTGTCCTCCCCAGAATCGTTTTCCAGCCGGGTGGCATGAAAAAGTAGCTGGGTGGGGTGGGACGGGGAAATTTGGTGGTGGGGAAAAATGTGCACTGCCTTATGCTCATTATATAGGTCAGGGATGTCTAACTTTCGTCCCACTGGATGTTTGAAAACGATGACTCCCAGCATTCCGTGGTTGTAGAATGCAGGGAGTTGTAGTGCGGCAACATCTGCAGGGAGTTGTAGTGCGGCAACATCTGCAGGGAGTTGTAGTGCGGCAACATCTGCAGGGAGTTGTAGTGTGGCAACATTTGCAGGGAGTTGTAGTGTGGCAACATTTGCAGGGAGTTATAGTGCGGCAACATCTGCAGGGAGTTGTAGTGCGGCAACATCTGAAGTTAACCCAGATGTAAGATGGCAGCACAAGCACATGTGCCACCATTTTGTGGCCTTAGGGATCTTGGAAAAGCTAGTTAACATGTGTTACACTAAATAAAGTGTAAAAAAGGGGTCTGGACTGGGCAGTTTTGGTGGGAGTTTTTACTGACCTATTGGTACACCTATTAAACCTACATCTAAATTCTTTTAAATCACAAGTGTTCTCTCAAGAATTTTTTTCCAGCCGGGTGGCATGAAAAAGTAGCCGGGTAGGCCGCCCAGCCCTAGGGAGAACACTGTACTGCCTGCTGTCTGAGTGTTACCTCTATGAACATGGTATATGTTTACGGATTATGTTATGCTACAAACAGGATGGAAGCATAGATAAAGGTTACTGAATTTTCTCTTGCCAGTTGTGTGGATTACTATCGTTTATCTCTAATTTGTTTCTTAAAGTTTTGGTAGTGAAAGTATTTTCACCAGTATAACTTAACATGTTTGTTATGTTGTACGCTTGCACATTCCACCAAACAGCTGTTTAGAAACACCTAGAGAGGCGCTCACATATAATCGGAAAGGAGCAATGTTTTAGTTGTTCTATTTTAAATGGCGAGATAGGAACAAACTATCCTACCTCCCTGGTAAGGATCATCAGCCAGCTACATAATATATTCAGTTATGTCCACCCCCCCAAACTAAAATTTAACCCACTACTGGGCCCACTGTGTAGTTTAAAAACAAATCTTACCTTACATTTCTGCTTTTTATGGTTCTCCTGTAGTGCTTGCCCAAAGTCCAGGAAACTGAAGAGTGGGAGTATGAAAAGTTTCTGCATCCTCCTTGTCCTCTGAGAGGACAGTGGCAAGCGCAGGGGAGCCCTTTCCCCCTTCCTTCCCTCCTGATCTCTCCCTGGATGCCCTTCACCTTGTGTAAAATGTTTTATATATAATGTAGGGCATCCCTTCCCACCCCCAACTGTTTTATATTAGATTGCTTAAAAAAGAATCCGAACTCTACTTACAGCCCTTTGCTTCAGCATTTGGGATTTAAAAGGGATGCCCTACAACATATCAAAAATTATTATTTAGGGTGGAGATACCCTTTAAGGGTCTCTTTAAATTATTAGGAGTCTGTGTTTGTGCTTATGAAGCATGCCCCCCTGATGCTGATTTTTGGAACAATAAATTATTAGGGGTCTGTGTTTGTGCTTTAAGAAGCATTCCTCCCACGTGCTGATTTTTGGAACAGTAACTCTCTATATCTCACAAACTGAGCATCATTAGATTCTCCTACACTTTCATTTTTCTCCATTATAGACTTTCTAGACATACAGGGTTATTCAATAAACGTTCTTATCCTTTAAAATGGTGCTAAATTTGCCCCAACCAATCAGATGTTAGCTTTCAAATGTTAAATAAGATCTGATTGGTTGGGGCAAATTTAGCACCATTTTAAACGATAAGAACTTTTATTGAATCTCCCTGATATTTTTTTTCTTTTTAGTTTATTCCTGGTGGGATGACAGTGGGTGCATGCAAGTTTGTGTTTCCGAAATAAATAAATATGGCAATGGATGGTTGGCTGGTGGACCTCTTAAAATTGTTTGTCTTTGGAGTGTTTCTTTTTTTTTTTTAATTTTAACCACCTCCAAATGAATCTCGTTTCTGCATTTAGCACTTTCATTGGTTAAAGGGTATGTCCACCCTTAAACCTATTTTTCAATTTAGCCTTCCCCCTGGTCCCCCAGCCCCAACCGCATTATTTTTATTTTTAGAAAGCCCCCCCAAACTCTACTTACCTCCCTTCTTTCCTCCGCCGTGCTCCCGGCCCTTTGCTTGCGAGGGAATGCAAGCAGAGGGGCAGGACCGGCAGTCGCGTCTGTGATTGGCTGAGCGGCAGCCAATCACGGACGCGGCTGCCGAGCTACTCTTCGGCGGAGGAAAGAGGAGAGGTAGTAAGTAGAGTTTGGGGAGCTTTCTAAAAAAAAAATAGCGGTTGGGGCTGGGGGACCAGGGGGATTACTATATTAAAGGGGATTAACGCTAGGGTGAGGGAATCCGGAGAGGAAGGGGGAGGGAGGGGGAGAAGGGCTGCAGTACGCATGCCAAACTTCTCCCGGAGGCCAGGTTGGAGGCAGAGTCCTATATGGACTCTTCTAGCCTCCTGGTGGGCAGTTTTTGGGACTTTGGGGGGACTACTACAGGAGAACCCTATGGAGCTGGGATGTGAGGGTAAGGATTAAACTACACTACATGGTGGGGCCAGTAGTTGGGGGGGATTATAGTTTTGGGGGTGGACATGCCCTTTAATCTAGCTATAAGCATGTTCATTGTGTGTGTTTGAATCTTTGGAAATCACAAAAGCACATAAAGGAAAACGACTTATTGCCTGTGTGAATGGGGATTGTTAGTCTTATTGCTTGCTTGCCATTCATTCTTAAGTCTTCTTGTATAATAGAGCCTGGCAGTGCATTCTTTTGGATAGTCTGTGCTGAAAAGAATCTTTCAGATTTACAGTATACTCTCTGTGTCACTTACAATGAAGGAAAGACCCATCGTTAGCCCCTTTCATTAGAATCAAAACTGCTTATGTGGAAAGGCGTTGCAGCCCCTTTCATGTTTCATGCATAAAACTTGAAAACGGTCCAATACCGAAACTGATCCCTTGAGGTGTGTGTGTGTGTATTAAAAAAAAGTTAGGAGCCAGAAACTTTATACCTCACAATGTCCCATGAATGACATGTGACCCACCCCCTTCCACACAAGCTCCACCTGGTCATCTTTAGCCCCACCCATTATACAAATACTACTAACTTAAAGCAATTATAAATTGAAATAATGACTTTGCCTCATTTCAATCTATAAATGAATACATGTCCACAGCACTTTTCTCTGCTGCATGGATTCAATCAAATATTTGTTTTGCTCAAGCTTAGTCCCCCAGCCCCGTCAGAGTATCTGACTCTCTGTGAGGGCAAGCGTGCTCAGAAATACCTATGAGGCATCATAGGTAGAGGGAATTTCCAACCATGCAGTTCACGTACCAACTGTCACTATTCCAGCTACAGCAAAACTATACATAACAGAATAGTTTCTGATACTATAAGGAACTTGATTGACAGCTGAAATGTTAAGCCCCCTATACATGCGATAATCATTTTGAGCGATCCGATTAATAAGATTGGATTGCTCAAAATATTGATCCCGTGTATGACTTTTTTTGATCATCCACTTAACAATGTCAAGCAGTTTATCAAAAAAAACAAGGGGAAATCTGGAAATATCGGAACCTCGAGGATAACTTTGAGCGGTTCTTAGAGAAAAGAATTAATGGACAGACAGATTTTAAGATGTTTGAGCTCCCTTCCCCATTATAACTTGCCTTTTGATGTTCCAGCACTGACCTGTACTTTATTGCAATTGCAAAATTAATGGGCCAGACGGGACCGTTGAGGGAACATCGGAGCTAAAAAACGCTGGAGCTAAAGACATTAGATAGATTAGGTGTACATCTAATATCTTAGTAGTGTATGGGTACCTTTACTCTTTTATTGCCAGCAAACTTTCCCATTACCTTTAACTTTCCCAATACCATTAAAGGGCATACCCACCCCTTTTTAAAACTTTGGGGTACTGTAGGACTTCCTCCACCAGCCCCAACCGCTATATTAATATGTGCAGAAACTCCCCCGATCATTACTTACCTTACTTCTGTCCTCCGGCGTACTGTTCCGGCCCTCTTGCATGAAACTGCAAGCAGGGGGCCGGACCAGCAGCCGCGTCCGTGATTGACTGAGAGGCAGTGGAGAAGCCGGGGGAGAGAGGTAAGGTAAGTAATGATCAGAGGAGTTTCTGCACATATTAATATAGCGGTTGGGGCTGGGAGAGGAAGCCCTACAGTACCCCAAAGGGGTTTTACACTAGGGGGAGGGAGAGGAAAACGGGAGGGAGGGCTGCTCTGAGCAAGCCAAAAACCTCTGAGAGGACGCCTCAGAGGCGGAAACAATTTCTCTCCCTACAGTGCTCTTTTTTTTTTAGGACTTTACAGGGACATTACAGGAGAACCATTTGGAGCTGGGATGTAAGGTAAGGATTTTATTACACTTTATTGCACAGTGGGGCCAATGGTGGGTTAAATTCTAGTTTTGGGGGTGCCTTTTAACTTTCCCATTGCCAGCACTTTCCTATTACCATTACATTTCCCAGTGCCACCAGACTTTGCCATTACCATTAAAGGACAATTATACTCACCTCCCCCTCGTTCCTTTCCCCCCACTCCTGCAAAGTACCCAGGGTGAGGACCTAAACGCTAAATCCTCACCTCTGGGTACAAAAGTCCTGCACTACTTACTTGTAGTCCCCCTCGTCGCTCCGGTCTGATCCTCCCCATTGGCACTTTGAGTGACAGGTCGCGAGGCAGCCAATGGGAAGACGTGCTCCGCAAGGAGGCGTGTCTTCCCATTGGCTGCCTCCCGGACTGTTACTGACAGTGCCAGTGGGGAGGATCGGACCGGAGCGTCGAGGGAGATTACAAGTAAGTAGTGCAGGACTTTTGTACCCAGAGGTGAGGACTAAGCGTTTTAGGTCCTCACACTAGGTACTTTGCAGGAAGGGATTGGGAAAATGGTAAGTATAATTGTCCTTTTAAAGGAAATGTCCATCCTAAAAATAACACAGCTTTAAAAAGATAATTACGCCACTTTCGCTAGCTTTACAGATTTCAGATCCCCCAGAACTTACTTACCTGAACCGGTCCCTCGCCGGTTCTGCTCCGTGGCTGCTGCTGACAGCCGCACCACTTCCTGGTTGCGGCTGTCAGTTAGGGCGGGGCGCGACATCACGCCCAATCGCCTGACAGCCGTGACTAGGAAGATCAGCGGCTGTTGGCGCAGAAGTCCCGGTTCCTGTTTTTGCTCACAACAAACTCAAAACAGGAGCAGTGGGCGGCACCTAGACGGCGAAGGACCGGGTCAGGTAAATAAGTTCTGGGGGAACTTTGAAATCTGTGAAGCTAGCGAAAGTGGGGTTTGGGGGGTAATAATCATTTTAAAGGGCATGTCCACCCCCAAAACTATAATTTAACCCACTACTGGCCCCACTGTGTAGTGTAATAAAATCCTTACTTTACATCCCAGCTCCAAATGGCTGCCCTGCTATGCCCCTCCAAAGTCCCAAAAACTGGCCACCAGGAACCATGGACTCTGCCTCCTGTCTCTTCTCCGGGAGAGACTGCATTGCAGCCCTCCCACTCCCTCCCTCAACCGCTATATTAGTTTTTACAGAAACTCCCCCGATCATTACTTACCTTATCTGTCTCCCCTGGGGTTCTGGATAGCCGGAAGCCGCGTCCATGATTGGCTGAGATGCCCGGCCCCCTGCTTGAAGTTTCATGCAAGACGAGGGCCGGGACAGTATGCCAGAGGAAAGAGGTAAGGTAAATAATGATATGGGGAGTTTCTGTAAAAACTAATATAGCGGTTGGGGCCTGGTGAGAAAGCCCTACAGTATACCGAAATTCATAAAAAGGTGTGGACATGCCCTTTAAAACTGTGTTATTTTTAGACTGGACTTGCCCTTTAACTTTTCCAGCGCCAGCAGATTTTGCCATTTCCATTAACTTTCCCATAACCCTTAACTATCCCAATGCCAGCAGATTTTCCCATAACATTTAATTTTCCCAGTACCATTAACTTTCCCAGTGCTAGCAGACTTTCCCATTACCATTAACCTTTCTAATGCCAGCATAATAAAGTGGTTGGATAGGGATCTCAGAGCTGTCTGTCACAGAGGCTGCTGTGTGTTAAAAATAAGGTAACTGCTTTTAGTTCCGAGTTAGAAGTGCTCTCCTGTATGTTTTAGCTGAGCTTCTATTCCCCCTCCCTTCACCATCTTCCATTTGCAACATAAGGGAGTAATGAACTCCAATCGTAGACGCGGCTGCTGGCTATGCAGACAGCCAGGGGAAGGACTGTTAGGGCTAGGCCCCACTAGCTTATTCTGCTGTGTGCTGATGGCCCTTTTCACAGCGCATGCAATCTTCGTTTTTGGTGCACATCACCTGAGCAGTGATAGGGATACATCACAGCAATCGCAGAGCAGGGTAGCGCGCATTAATCGCGCAATGTTGCGATTTCGCTGCCACCATCGCATGTCCAGGAGGACAAGGAAGCAGCAGGGCCCAGATAACTCTGACACCTCCTACTCACTTTTTGCAACTTAGTACAAGCACTGCAGAACAACCATAGGAGCAGAGTTGTTAGGTTAGGATTTTTTTAACACTACATAGTGTGGCCAGTATTACCGTATATACTCGAGTATAAACCGAGTTTTTCAGGCTGAAAAATCAGCCTGAAAACTCGGACTCGGTTTATACTCGAGTCAGTAGCTTACCTGAGCATTCCGGCAGCCGTACGATCTTTCTGTGTACTGGCGCGCCGCTGGGCAGTGACGTCAGCCGGCGCGCCAGTACACAGAAAGATCGCACGGCTGCCGGAATGCTCAGGATACCGCACCGTACCTGCCAGGAAGCCCTTGGATGGAGGAGAGCCCACAGGGAGAAGAGACCACAGGTACAAACTGGTATGGGAGGGTGAGGGGGGCATTCAGATGTTTGGGACTAAACTCCCAGCATGCTTTATTGCTGGGAGTTGTAGTTTCCAAACATCTTGAATGCCAAGTGAGGGTGGCATTCAAGATGTTTGGAAACTACAACTCCCAGCTAATAAAGCATGCTGGGAGTTGTAGTTTCCAAACATCTTGAATGCCACCCTCACTTGGCATTCAAGATGTTTGGAACTACACCCAGCTAATAAAGCATGCTGGGAGTTGTAGTTCCCAAACATCTTGAAGCCAAGTGAGGGTGGAATCAAGATGTTTGGAAACTACAACTCCCAGCATGCTTTATTAGCTGGGAGTTGTAGTTTCCAAACATCTTGAATGCCAAGTTTCTACCCTCGGTTTATACTCGAGTCAACAACTTTTATTAGGATTTTTAGCTGAAATTGGGTACCTTGGTTTATACTCGGGTCGGTTTATACTCGAGTATATACGGTAGGTTAAATTTTAGTTATTTTATTTACACAATTGTGCAAAACTACTGGCGTCGTTTCTGTCTTTATCCTAAGACCTTTCTCAAGACACAAGGTCTTAGGATAAAGGCCTTGTGCAATATAAAACATTCTAAACTCCACCCACCAATGTGACATCATGATTCTTAAAGGGCATGTCCACCCTAAAATTGAGCTTTGGCCACATGATAGAGCCCCCCCTGCCCACCCCCAACCGCTGAGATATTCATTAAAAAAAAACCATACGATTGCTGCTTACAGAGCCTTCTCTCCCTCAGCGTTCCAATCACAGATATGGCTGCCGTCAGTGGGGACCCCGCAGGAACAAAGGTCTGTAAGTAGCGTTCGGATGTTTTTTTAAGGAAATTAACTCAGCGGTTATGGGTTGGGCAGTAGAGATCAATGATATGGCCAAAGGATTACATGCTAGGTGCAACATCTGCAGAGGATGGATCCGGATGGGTGGGAGGGAGGGGGAAAAGGCGTCCTTTGCATATCACCAGGCAAGACAGGAAGCAGAGACGTTTGGATAGGAAGACAGCCACTACTCTTCACTTTCCTGGACTTTGGAATGGCACTGCAGGGGAAGAGTAAGGAGCAGAGATGTAAGGTAGGGATGTTTTTAAACTACACAGTGGGGCCAGTATGGGGTAAATTTTAGTTTTGAGGTTGGGCATGCCCTTTAAAGTGCATAATCCTTAATGGTAAAGTGCGTAAAAACTCACAATATACTTATAAATTTAATCTTTATTAATGATAGATAAATGTTTAAGTATATTTTGTATATCGTGTGTAAGTGGTACATTACAAGGGATGAGATTTGTTTGGGGTATAATTGCCCTTTAAGAACACGGGATACAGAGTAGCTGATTGAAAAATGAGAATGAATAATATTTTTAATCCGTTGTTTGTGGGCTTTTAAAGTCCACCCCTGTCAGAGAATTTCTGTTACCATTCCCACCCCTGAAAACAGTGGCGTAACTACTGGCCCCGCCACCCCCACGACCGCAGAGGGGCCTGTACGGTGGTAGGGCCCACCACAAGCCCAAGATCTCTTACTCAATCAGCAGTTTTTAAAGGGCATGTCCACCCCCAAAACTATAATCCCCCCAATTACTGGCCCCACCATGTAGTGTAGTTTAATCCTTACCTCACATCCCAGCTCCATAGGGTTCTCCTGTAAACCCCCCCCCCCAAAGTCTCAAAACTAACCACCAGGAGGATAGCAGGTCTCTGCCTGCTATCTAGCCTCCGGTAGATATTTGCCATGCGCACTGCAGCCCTTCTCCCCCCTCCCTCCCCCTCCCTCTCCCTCCCGTTCTACTATCCCTCCCCCTAGCGTTAAACCCCCTTAATATTCTGCTCCCCCATGTCCCCCAGCCCCAACCGCATGTTTCTTTTTTTTAAAAAGCTCCCCAAACTCTTACTTACCTCTCCGCTTTCCTCCGCTGCACTGAATGACCGGCAGCCGCGTCCGTGATTGGCTGCCGCTCAGCCAATCACAGACCTCGACTTCGGTCCCCCGCCCCTCTCTTGCATTCTCGCAAGCAGAGGGCCGGCAGTGCGCGGAGGATCGAGGGGAGGTAAGTAAGAGTTTGGGGAGCTTTTGGAAAAAAAGAAACATGCGGTTGGGGCTGGGGGACATGGGGGAGCAGAATATTAAAAAACGAATTTAGGGGTGGACATGCCCTTTAAGGATAAGTACACTGAAAAAGCAAGTTAAGTTTAATTGGAAGCAGCACTTTTTTTTTCTAGGTTCCTCCTGAGCCTACCTTTCCTGATATAAAGTTGCTGACATCTTGGATCTGCATTGTAGACTCTTTAGCTCCGCCCCCCCCCGCAGCTCCGTCGCTTAGCTCCGCCAGCTCCGCCCCCCTCCGCCTAGCTCCGCCCCGGCCCCTCTTTAGCTCCGCGCCACCGCCCTCTTTAGCTCCGCCCTTAAGCTCCGCTCTTAGCTCCGCCCCCGTCCCTCTCCGAGCTCCGCCCCGCACCCGCACGCCTCCGCGCCCCCCCCCCCCCGAGACTTTATGGATTTCCTTCTTCTTAAGCCTTAAAAAGCAGTGTTAATTTGTTTGCTCATTTCATCCCTTTTCATTTACTTTTTCATGCCTTTATTTGCCACAATTTGTTTCAGTTGATTAGAATTATGTATGTCGGTTACCTTCCATTTATTTATTGCAAATATGAACACTTTATCATTCTTCCATTTCTCTTTTCTACTCTAGCACATGAAATAAATTACATTTTTATTTGTTTAAAATAAAATTTAACTGCAGAATTATCTGCAAGTCTTGTGTAATGGGCGTAGGTTGGCTTGGTGGGGCTATGGGTGGGGGCAGGTCACTTGTCAGTCAAGTGAATCGGGTGCTTTTTATGGACCCAAAGTTTATTTTAGTTGACAAGCTTTCAAGGGATATACCCTCTGTATCAGGTCATAGTTGTACTGATTGAAACAAAGGTTTAAAGGTCCGTACACACGTGTGATCGCGGGTGCCGACGCACGATGTGCACGAACGTCCCTTGTAAGACTCCCCACAGTTTCCTTCTCCTACCTGGTCCGGTTCCCCTGCTCTGGCGGCCGTGTGCTCCGCATTCCTCTGCTGGCTGACGTCACTACTCAGCGCCGGCCGGTGCCGAATAGTGACATCCATCAGCAGAGGATGCAGAGCGTGTGGCCACTGGAGCAGGTAAGTCTTTGACTCAAGTATAAACAGTCTCAATTTTTTTAGCCTGAAAAGCTCGGTTTATATTTACGGTAATCTGGATCCCTTTTAGAGTCACAGATCACCCTCTTTGAAGTTTGAACTGCGCATTGTGGCAAGATTGTCTGGGTCTATTCTCAGATCTTCAGGTTTATTCCACTAAGACCCCCTTGATTCTAGCTGGCAGGTAGGTGCAATAGGAAAGGGAGGGCAAGTTTGGTAAGGTTCATAACTTCTACAGTCTAAAGTGTCCTAAATAATCCTTCCCTAGGCAAATAGTTTAATAGCTATGGTTGTAAGGGAAGGGCAGATGGATCCCTTGGGTAGGAATTGCTAAAGCATGAAAAATTGCTTTATTCTAGAATGTGTGAAAACAAAATTGTACAGCATTCTGTGCAGACAGAGAATGCTGGGAGTTGTAAAGTTCAGCACCCATGCTCTAGATCATTAGGCTCTATTTCATTTGTATACATTCATTAGCCAATGGACATAAAGTAGAAACTTACTATTAATAGAGAATTTTGGGAGTTGTAGTTTTCAAACATGTGAAAAGTCAGTGAGAAATATATGTTTAAATGATAGATGATTTGGGTAATGCTATTATAATAACATGAGGCTGTGAGGTACCTTCTGTTATAAGAAAGCTCTATTTCATTTTATAGTTATACTCTGTCGGGAGCATTTAGCACCTGAGGTGAAGACCTCACCTTAATCTATAAAGCTAATCAGTATCCTGTGCGCCCAGGTCGTAACATATGCAGCTATAAATGTGAAACATGCCATGTTGAATACTAATAAGTATGAACATATCATGTTTGTCTCGATCCGGTTTAGGGTCTCAAGTCACCCTGTGGAGCTGTTTAGTTTGAACCAGTGTGGCAGCATTGCCTGGGTCTATTCTCAGACACTTTTGCTAATATATATATATCCCTTATATTATATAAATAAATTTATAATTTCATGGGGAATACATTGGGTTTTTCGGAGGTAATATGTTGGTGGGGGTGGGTAAAAGTAATAAACATAGGGACAGTGTTTATGTGATGTTTAAGAACTAGTTATAGCAATATTAACAAATATGTAGTAATGACATTAAAGTATATAGAAATGTAAATAAGGCAAAATCTATAAATAAAAGTACTTGCACAGTCCCCACTGTTTTGTAATGGTATCTTCAAAATGGACTGTTAAGCCACACCCCAGGAAGTTTTACAGGGAGTCAATGGAAGCTTACAAAGGAACATATTTCTCACTTCCCTTTTAGTGTTGTATCCAATGGTGTGCTTAATATTAGAATGACAGCAGTGTTAGCCACATTTTCTGAGTGTTAGTAGGAAGTAGCAAGACTTATATGTAATTTCCTTTGTAAAACGTGTGACATGTGAGGAGTGCTGCTGTTTGCTGGACAGTAAGAGATATCTATAGATCAGGGATAGGCAACCAGTAGATCTCCAGATGTTTGAAAACTACAACTCCCAGAATTCCCTAACTACAGAGTGCTTGTAGAGGAATGCTGGGAGTTGTAGTTTGAATTTACTAACTACAGAGGGCTCATAGAGGAATGCTGGGAGTTGTAGTTTTCAAACATCTGGAGATCTACTGGTTGCTTATCCCTGCTATATATGATAGGGGGACTGAAAGGAAAACATTTCCATGCCCATTTCTCTGTGACAATGAAGTGAGTTTGTTAATGGTTTATTACATTATTTAAGCAATAGACCCCATAGAAGCCAGAACCTGTGTCCTGAACTGATAAAATGTAATAAGATTGAAACATGACAGGATATTCTGTGTTCTTTATAGGACCTCACATTTACCAATAGTGATCCCTCTCTTACACATTGACCAATAGTAATCCCTCTCTAATGAAATCCCTGGTGACAGCTGTGAGTTAATGGGGAGGGTGAGTATTGAAAGACAGGTTGATAACTTTAATTATAGAATGATCCAATGGATTTCCTATTGATCTATTATTGGTTGGAAATTTAATGGTTCTTATGTTATCTTTTATATATATGTGAGTGTATTTGGCCATATGATGTATTAGAATTGTGTTGGGATATGCCATCATGTACTTTTGTTGATTTGGTAACACGGAGCGGGCAAGGGTGGTTTTGTTTTGAGGGCGGGATCACAGTTTTTAAATACCTGCATGTCACGATTTCGTCACATCCTGATGACAGCTGTAGTTCACAGCCGAAACGCGTAGATGTTTGCACTGCATCAATAAAACGGATATTTACGAAAAAGACCCCTGAGTGCTCTATATATGTTGGTATGCTATATATATTTGAGTGTGTATGTGGTGCATATTATATGTGTCTGTTTCTCTCTACTAGCATCCCCCCAAGTTCTCTTCTTCCTCCCCATTCTGTTGCCCACCCTACACTTCTGTTCTCTCTATTTTATCACCCCGTCTCATTCCTCAGTATATTCTGTTTTTTTGTTTATCTTGCTATCTTTATGTAATTAGCTCTTAATTTTCTGTTAAACATTTGTTTTAATCAGTACTGTGAAGACCTGATGAAGAGGGAAGATCCTTCAAAAGCTTGTCAACTAAAATAAACTGTTGGTCTATAAAAAGTATCACAGTACTCAACTTTTTAATACATATGTTGGACTAATATGCCAAACATTTTTTTTTTACAAACTTTGTAGCTGGCTCCTAAATATCCTAAATATAATCAAGGCTAGACAATTCATAAAAATATCTTGCTAAATTGTTCAGTAAACTAATACAACTTATGTTAGAGTCCTGAATTAGTTCAGGGACCTGCTTGTTACTCATGCGGTATGTGTTTTATGTGGATTGGGTAGAATAACCTATTTATTTTCACTTTTAGACATTTTTAAAAAAGCTTTAAGTATGACTTTTAGGGAAATAGTGATGTTGGCAAATTTTGCTTCATCTCAAGCAACTGCAAAGCTAAACAGGCAACTCAAGGGTTTGATAAACCTTAATCAAAAGCAAAATTGTTTTGGATTGCTTCCCTAAATACTGCTGTTCCTGAGTCACCAATTACTACTATTCAGACATATCTGGACAACCCAGCAAGATGCATTTCAACAGAATTTGAAAAATGGGTTAAACCTTTAGTTGTTCCAAATGCAAAAAGAAGCACTAGGGGAAAGGGGAGCACTGGATCTGGTTTGGGTTTCTGATATAAACACTTGTGGGTTATGTGCAGGTAAGGAACTTACCAAAAAAAACGAGTCCAATGTACGTTATGGGCAATTTAATTCCATGTAGCTCAAACACCTCATGTCTCTGCCTGCTGCCTGTTTGCTACCTCATTCACTATACATTATATTAGATTTACTTAATGCATTTTGGATGGATACATAGATTAGGGTAACTCAATTTCCTACAAATTTCCTGTGTGTATCTAGCTCTCTCAAACCTGACACTGCACAGTTTTGTACCTGACAAAGTTTTCAACTTCCTGACCAATAGCTGAAGCCAGAGATTGTGTAGGATAACATTTAAAGAGCATCTATAGTGAAATTTAAACATTGCTCCAATCCAGACATAAAAAAGGTTAGTGTATGCTGCCTTATTCCCATCTTTCTCTGTAGCTACGTGTTTTCACACAGCTACACTGCATACTGCATAGCTCCCCACTCAACCTTCCCTCTCTGGTCATTCCCCCTTCATATAGTCCAGTGAAACAAGCCACTCATGTGCATTAATCCTCCTTTACATCACTCTATCCTTTGTAAAAAAAAAAAGTAAACCCCCCCCTCCATATGTAAGTCTGTAAAGAGTGAGTTTCTCTGTTCTGGATATACTTGCTACATAAGGAGTTGGAGGGGTGAGTAAGGAGAGACCGGAGTCTTATCACTGCAGCCCGATCTCCCTTTAACAGGCAATAAATTGGTGAAAGCTTCCCTTCTGTTTTTAAACCAGTATTTCACAGGTTTTTTTATAGAGTAGTAAGGAGTCATTGGGAGACTAGCTGTAAAACTTGTGTAAGCCTAAACACTACACCAGCATGCTGTTAGGGGATTTGATTGACAGGTTAGTGGTGTATTGAAATCTTGACTTCTTTTAATTTAAAATATCTTTTTCCTACTATAGATGCCCTTTAAGGATGCCAGGATAACAATGGCCTTCTTAAACAAACCTGTTTTTAATGTCCTTTTAAACTTGTTTCAGTTTGGTTGTGCAACATGCATAATTACATTTTGTCTTTGATGAACTAGTATACACCCATTTAGTATGACTTTTTGCCTCTATAATGAACTTCACTTAGTAACCAAATCCAAGTTACATCAGGCACATCCTGTCTACTGATGCAGTTTATGTATTAAAGGGCATGTCCATCCCCCCCATACTAAAATTTAACCCTCTACTGGCCCAACTGTGAAGTTTAAAAAATTCCTTACCTTACATCCCTGCTCCTTATGGTTCTGCAGTGCTTGTCGATATCCAGGAAACTGAAGAGTAGGAGCTGTCTTCCTGTCCAAACGTTTTCTGCCACTGATCTGTCCTCTGAGTTGTTTCTTGCATGCGCAGGGGAGCTCTTTTCCCCCTCCCACCATCCAAACCCCTTCTTGCCTGTCCGATATTCTAGCATTTAATGTTAGGTAGCTCACCCCTGCCCAACCCAAACCGCCGCATTAGTTCTTTAAAAGACGAATCTGAATCATACTTACAGCCCTTCTCTCCCACTGCGATCTCCATTGCCGGCAGCCGCAAATGTGTTTGGCTGCCGGTCTGGCCCCTGTTTGCAACTTCCTGCAGATGGGGAGCCATGAGGAGAGAGCCACAGGAGCGAAGAGCTGTAAGTATGATTTGGATTCGTTTTTTTAAAGAACTAACACAGCGTTTGGGTGGGGAGAGCTACCTAATATTTAAAGTTAGTTTTAGAATGGACATGCCCTTAAACGTATTGTTATAGACACTGAGGATTGTGTTGTTGGGGTATATTGCTAAAGCAATGTATTTGCCTGGGTATTTTTTAAGTAGTCATTCTGCAGCTTGGGTTCAGGTCCATAACAAGGCGGTTGTTTGTTAGAAAGCAGAGATAACTAAAAATCCTATCATACTTTTCATACATGCTACAGACCAGGAAAAGAAAATTTCTGTATGATAGGTTTTTCAGTTATCTCTACCAGTTCCAGACCGTACCTACAGTCAGACAGATTTAAGCAAGCAACAGCTGCGGACAGTGTGGCGCTTGTCTGTGCACTTTTTTTTTTAAGTTCTCCTTGCTGCCTAATTTCCTCGTGTGTGCCAGCGAGCGTCGACGGTGTAAGCATGTGGCCTTTAAAGCAGCGAGCGAGGCCTGGATGCAAAAAACAAGTGTTTTCTGCTGCCTTTCACCACATCTTCTCCTTTCTCTCTATAGAGGGTCAGGGGGAACTTGAAAGAACAAAATAAGTTTGGGACACATCTTATATTGCCGAGTCTGTGGTGGGCAACTTTAAATTCACCTGTCTGTGGTGGGCTTCTGATATAGGCCAGCCTGTGTTGGTATTTGATATTACTAATCTGTGATAATACTCTGATATTTACCAGTCCTTGTGGGCAATTATTCTTGTATTTTCCACTCTGTGTGGGCATTTTTATTTATCAGTCTCTGAGCATTTATAGTTACCAGTTAACACTAGCTGGTGACCTGGGGTGCTGATAGGTAAATTGACAGGAATTGCTTTCCTGTAATTCAATCTTTCTTTTTTCTTCTGCTTTCTCCTGCCCTGAGCGTTTGCCAACCGCAGATTAGAAGCATGAACTACTATTTGTGAACGTAGATTCAGAACTTCCCTCCCCATAACTTTCTGATCAGTGATTTCTTCGTATCTTGGGCAGTGCAGCATGTAGATAGGTGGTTTATGGCCAATTTTAAAGGTAGGAATATGACCTTTCATTTGAACTTGTTTGGAGACCACAATTCCCCAAACTTGTAAGCCAACGTAAAGTTAGCCTTCCAGTCCAGCAGACAGCATAAAGTCATCCCTCTAGTCCAGCAGCCAGCATAAAGTCCTCCCTCCAGTACAGCAGCCAACGTAAAGTCAGCCCTCCATTCCACCAGCCAGCGTAAAGTCACCCCCAGGGGTGTTGCTGTCATGAGGCAGTGTGAAAATTTTGTTCATGCCATGCCACTGTGGTCCACTAGAAGGTTGTTGGAGAAAGGGGTGTGTGGACGTTCTCGTGCATCTGTGATTTCTCTCCTCCCCTTTCTGCACTAACTGCTGCCTTTGTAGTTCATTTGTAGTGTAGAGTTCATGCAGCCCTGCTCTGATCATCTTGGGGTAAGTTGCTCTCCATGTGGGCAGTGCTGGGCACATCTTATTTGTACTAGTCTGTGTGAGCTGGGTATAAAGGCATTTCATATGTACCAGTGTCTGTGACCTTTTCATGAGGGAATTTTATATGCACCAATTTGTCTGAGATTGGCATAAGGACATCTTATTTGTAACAATCTGTGTGAGCTGGGAACTAGGGCATCTTATATGCACCAACCTTTGTGATCTGGGCAAGAGGTTATCTTATATGTATCAATCTGTGGGAGCTGGGAACAAGGGCATATTTTTTGTTCCAGTCTGTTTAAAGGGCATGTCCACCCTTGTACAACATTTTCCCCATATAATAGTATGCCTTCCCCCAGCCCCAACCGCTATAAAATAATTTTAAGAAAGTGCCCCGATCTTTACTTACCTTCCCTCTCTCCTCCGACGCACTGCCTGGCCTTCTGCTGACAGGACCACACCTGTATATTGTGTGTCCTTGTAAGTTGGTGTACACCTATCTGTTGCCTCAGAGTTTGTATCCAATAATGTAAATTGTCTATCCAATAATATGCCCTCCCAATAGGTGGAAACAGGATCTTGTTCAGTATCCACATGGAGACCCCTTAGCAGTCACAAGGGTGTGGTTTATCCTCCCATTTTGACTATCCCATATTGAAATAGGAATTTCAGCTCTGTAAGTAAGTTTATATATTTTGTATATTTTGTCTTGTACCTAATATAAGTCAGTGCTATATATGCATTTATTGATGGTCATTTAAATGGAAATAGTTAGATAATACACACATACATATACACCTTTCCTATATGTAGTATCCTATACCCCCATCCTAAAAACTCAATGCAATCTCCTATGAACATATAAATATATTTATACCAAATATACAAACTAAGATTCCTATTTTGATATGGGATAGTCAAAATAGGAGCTTAAAGGGCGTGTCCACCCCCAAAACTATAATCCCCCCCCCCCCCTCTACTGGCCCCATTGTGTAGTGCAGTTTAATCCTTACCTCACATCCCAGCTCCATATGGTTCTCCTGTATTCCCCCCCCCCCAAAAATCCCAAAAACTGCCCACCAGTAGGATAGCAGAGTCCATATAGGACTCTGCCACCTATCTGGCCTCCGGGAGAAGTTTGGCATGCGTACTGCAGCCCTTCTCCCCCTCCCTCTTCCTCCCACTCCCGATTAGGATTCCCTCCCCCTAGTGTAAAAATCTTTTTACATAACGTTCCCCCTGTCCCCCCAGCCCCAACCGCTATATTTGTATTATCAGAAAATGCCCAAAACATTACTTCCCTTCCCTCTTTCCTCCACCTCACTGAACTCCCGGCAGCCGCGTCTGTGATTGGCTGCCGCTCAGCCAATCACAGACGCGACTGCCGGTCCCGCCCCTCTGCTTGCATTTTCTTGCAAGCAGAGGGCCTGGCTGCGTGGCGGAGGAGGAAAGAGGGAAGGTAAGTAATGTTTTGGGCATTTTCTGATAATACAAATATAGCGGTTGGGGCTGGGGGGACGAGGAATGTTATGTAAAAATTTTTTTAGAAGGGTGGACATACCCTTTAAACCACACCCCTGTGACTGCCAATGGGCCTCCTTGTGAATACTGATAGAAGGTGGTAATGTCAGTGTAACATCTAATGATTTGCTGTCTGTAAAACATGTGACAGACTTTCTGTATGCTACACAGAAAGTGATGTGTATCTAGGAAAGAGGATATAAAGGAGGATACTTTGCATGTCCCTGCCAATTTCTCTAGGAAAGCTGGGAGGGAGAAATATGTGTTTATATGGTAGATTATTAGGGCAATGCTATTATAATTACATGAGGCTGTGAGCTGCCTTCTGTTATAAGATGGCTCTATTTCCTCATACTTTGTGGGCAGCTTTTAGCTTCTTTAACCCTCACCTCATATTAACCTATAAATCTAATTTGTATCCTGTGCTCCCAAGTTCTAACCCTATAGCAATTGTAAATCTGGAATTTGCAGTGGTAAATACTAATAAGTATGATCTGTGGACATTTTCTTTTTCAGTATTGGATTTTGAGGTAGGGTAGTGTATTGTTAATAAGCGTTTTCCATTGAGTTAGAGTTGGTATATCTGGGGCCATCCATTTAAGTATTATTGTTTTCTGGGCATTAAAAAGGGATTCGCGAAAGATCTCTAGGTATTTGGTCCAGTTTTCTTCATCAAGTATTCCCAATATACAGATTTCACTTTCGAATGGTATTGGTATTTCAATTAGATTGGTGAGAAAAGCAATGATTTGGTGCCAGAATGATCTTATATGTGGACAGGTCCAAATAATGTGCCAAAAGTCTGCTTGATCTTGGAGACACTTTGTGCGTGTATGTGTTCTGGATGTCAAAATACGACGTAGATTTTTCGGTGAAAGATAAGTTTGATGTATAATATTGTATTAAATTAGTTTGTTATTCGCTAATAGCGAGATAATTGCGTGTGAGTTGGCATCCATGAATCGATCCATGAGTCGCCTGATAATTCCAGTATATATAGTTGCCATTTTGTTGTTTGTTTGTTGTTTGTTTGTTGTTTTTTTTGTTAGTGTTATTGATTCAATTAATTTGGTTTATAGACCGGATATTAGTCCCTGCATTCCTTGAGTACGGAGGATTCCAATGATTGGATGTTTTGTTGTTTCAATGTTAGGATAGTTAGGGAATTCTGCAGCAAGGCAATGTCTTAATTGTAGATATTTATATAGGTAAGTATTGGGAAATTCATAGTTTTTGTTGTAGATAATTGAAAGATATAATCCCAGTGTTTATTATATCTGCAAAAGACAAAATGTTTTTATTTAGCCACTCTTTATATCGTAGTGCTGATAAGTGAGGGAAGCTTTTATTGCGCTACAGTGGTGTTTCGGGAGGAATGCCTTTATATTCAATAAGTGAATTAGCGTATTGCCATGTTTTGGTGGCCATAGTATGTAACACTGTTCCTCTGTTAATGAGGTGTTGCAGCATTTTTTCCGGATCCTGTGGGTTTAATTTTCAGGTTCATCCAGGTCTGTAAGTGCTAAAGTTGCCCTGCTATAAAATATAAGTAGAAGTTTGGCATTGCAAGCCCGTTGTGTGTTTTTGGACATTGTAATGTAGATAATTTGGTTCTTGCTCTTCCGTTTCCCCATAAAAAGGATGTTGGAAGACTGTTCAATTTCTGAAAGAAATATTGTCGGATCCAGGCCAGGGCATGTTAAGGGGTGTATAGTAACATGGGAAACAGGTTTATTTTAATGATATTAATACGTCCAAGGAGATTAAGAGGTAGCAGTCTCCATGCCGTTAATTTGGTTTGGGTTATTTCAAGTAGCGGTTGTATGTTCAGTCTATAGAAATAAGCAGGTGATGATGTAATTTTGATGCCTAGGTATTTAAAGTGGTCTGCCATTTGGATGGAACATGGTAGTAAAGATTTGTCAAGAGTGGGGTTGTCCATTGGGTATAATATGGATTTATTTCAGTTTACTTTCAATCCAGAATATTGTGCAAATACCTCCAGGATTTGCACTAAAGATGAAAGTGATGAGTTGGAGTTATCAAGGTAAAAGATGACATCATCTGCATATAGGCCAAGTGTTTGCGTTGTGTCGCCCAGAGAAAAGCCTTTGATTGTTAACGGATTTTGATTGCCAAGGCCTCCATAGCTAGGGCCAACAACAGCGGTGAGAATGGGCATCCCTGCCTGGTGCCCCTTGTTAATGGGAATGGATGGGATGAGGTACCATTTAGGGTAATAAAAAAATGGAGTTTTGTATAATATTTGCAGCCATTAAATAGTTGTTTCCAAACCCATATCTGTGTAGGCACGCCCATAAGTAGTCACATTTCAAAGTATTGAATGCTTTTTGTAGATCCAGTGAGACCATTATGCATTGTCCAGTGTTGTCATGGTTTATTTGTGATTGTATTAATGTACGTCGAAGGTTGATAGAGGTAGATTTGCCAGGGAGGAAACCGTCTGGTCCGGATGTATGAGATCTAACATTACCTTTTGCAGTCTATTGGCTAGGATTTTTGCTAAGATTTTGTAGTCGCTATTGAGTAGAGATATCGGTCTAGATGAAAGTCAGTGGGGACTTTTCCAGGTTTGAGTTGTACAATGATATATATTTCATAAAATGAGGTTGGTAAATTTGCTAGATGGTAAGCATTTTGGAGTGTCTCAAGGAGTCGAGGGGCTAGTTATGTTTCATATCTTTTGTAGACCTCTATTGGGAGGCTGTCTAGTCCGGGGCCTTTGCCACTATGTGGGTTTGCAATTGCAATTTGTATTTCTGTTCATGTAATATCGGCTTCCAGTTGAGAGTATTGATCGGGTTTTAGGGAGCGGAAGTTGATGTCACCCAGGTAGTCGAATATATCCACTAGGTTAGAGTTTGAATGGGAGGAGTTTAGATCTGTATAGTAGTTGCTGAAGGCTTGTATGTTATCAGTAGTTGAGGTAACGGAACCCATAGTGGGGTCTTGAATTTAAAGTATACATCTTGATGTTTGTTGCTTGTGTTAAATAGGTTAAGAGTTTTGTAGATTGGTTTCCTTCTTCAAAGAATTGGGAGTTCTGAAAGAAGATTTTCTGTTTCGCTTTTTCCTCGAGAAATATTCAGTCATCTCTGTGCTCCCAAAAAAACTGCATGTGTTGTTTCATTTGGATCTAATATATATTGTTGTTCAAATATAGATAGTTGTGTGTTGAGATTATTTTCTTCTGTTTTTTTTTTTTTTTATGTGTGTTATTGATGAATGGAAGCATCTTATAAAAGCCTTAAGACTATCCCAGTAGGTAGGGGGGAGGTGGGTCTGTTTAATTGAAGTTGCAATACTCAGTGATGTTGTTAGGCAAGGTATCCAGATTAGGTAGAAGTGATAGCCAGAAGGGGTGTAGCTTCCATGGTTTACGAGTTGTGGGGAGGTTACTATCTAGATGTAGAAGTATCGGGGAGTGATCCTCGGTAAATGGGTTATTGATTTGAATTTAGTGGCTGCTTGTGCGTTAAGAAAGGCATAGTTAATTCTTGTCATAGTTTGATGAGAGGCCGAGTAGCAAGTGTATTCACGTTTTTGTGGATTGCGTTTACACTATATATCTATCCATCCAATTTCCGTTATTAAGGTCTGCAGTGGTGAATAAGAGCTGTTAAGTTATTGTGAATTGAGATTCTGGTGTAGTTTATCTAGCGTGGGATCCATCAATAGGTTGAAGTCACCCATACAAATTATATGATAAAACAGGTAGGCAGAGGTAAAGGGTTTGTAATTCTGCTGGAGGAGGGTTATAAAAAGCCATTATTGTATAATTGATTGAGTTCAGTGCTATGCATATAAATCTACTAGCATTTTGTGGACATTATACCTAGTAGTGTTGCGAATAAGGACAGATACTCCTCTTAAATATGATGTATGGCAGCTGTGTGCTGCCCAGCCACCCCATTTCTTTTGTAAATATCTAGTAGTGGATTTTGCCAATGGGACTGTTTAGTTTTAAATTGCACATTGTGTGGCAGGATTGCCTGTGTCTATTCTCAGACCTGCAGGTTTATACTACTTAGGCCCACTGGATTGTAGCTGGAATAGGAAAGAGTTTAGTAAGGTACATGACTCCTGTTGCCTAAAGTGACCTAAATAATAATTTCCTATTCCAGCAGTGTTATAGCTATGGATGTAAGGGAAGGGCAGGTGGATCACTTGCATGTTTGAGCCCTTGGGTAGGAATTGCTAAAGCACGACCATGTCCTTTTAATGTCTCTAAGTCAGAAAAATGGTTTTATTCCAGGATGTATAAAAACTAAATTTTCCAGCATTCTGTGCAGCAGGGATTACTGGGAGTTGTTGTTTTTAAACATGTGAAAAGTTAAACATATATGCCCTATCATTAGGCTGTATTGCATGATTAACCAATGCACATAAAGAAGAAACTTATTGCCAACAGAAAATGTTTGGGAGTTGTATGCTTGTGAAGGTTCTCATTCATCCAGGTCATGGTATATCTGTTGTATTCAATTAGATCAACTGGACTTGAAATGTAGTTCTTGAAGACGTTTCGCTAGTCATCCGACTGGCTTTCTCAATTCAGAATGACTTGTACAAAAATCTGTGGCAATTATGTACCCTGGAAAATCCCAATTAGCATATCACAGCCAGGTGTTAAGGATAAAGGACATACATTTGAAGATTGTAATGTTAACATACTGGCGAAGGAACGTGACTGGTTCAAGAGAGGTGTTAAGGAGGCCATTTATGTGAAAATAAAGAAACCAAGCCTAAATAGAGGTGGGGGGGTTCGACACCAACTGTCTGCCATGTACAATGCTGTTTTAACACCTTACTCTGGGCGTTCCTATAACACCTCTTAGCCACTATCTAATCACACCCTTAACACCTGGCTGTGATATGCTAATTGGGATTTTCCAGGGTACATAATTGCCACAGATTTTTGTACAAGTCATTCTGAATTGAGAAAGCCAGTCGGATGACTAGCGAAACGTCTTCAAGAACTACATTTCAAGTCCAGTTGATCTAATTGAATACAACAGATATTTGGGAGTTGTAGTTTTCAAACATGTGAAAGGTCAGAAGTTCAACACCCTTGCTCTATGCCAATAGGTTGTTTTGCATTTGGACACATGCCTTAGCTACAGGACATTAAAAATAAACTTACTGCAGAGATTGTTGTGAGTTGTAGTTTTCAAACATGTGAAGTTTAACACCCCTGCTCTATACCATTAGGCTGTATTGCAACTAGTCACATGCATTAGCTATAGACTATGAGATACTTTGCATGTTCCTGCCCATTTCTCTAGGAAAGCTGGGAGAGAAATATGTTTTATATGTAAGATTATTAGGGCAGTGCTATTAAAATCACATGAGACTGAAGTACCTCATGTTATAAGAAGGATCTATTTCATTTTATACTCTGTGGGGAGCTTTTAGCTCCATCAACCCCACCTCACCTTAGGCTATAAATTTAATCAGTATCCTGTCCTCCCAAGTCCTAACCCCATAGCAAAGGTATCAACAAAACATGGTCTGCACCAGTATCACCCAGGCACCTAAAGGGTATGTGGATTGAGTGCCTGCATCATTTGTTGAATTATATATATATAGAGATCTAGACTAGCAAAAGTGTGCCCTTTGGTGCACAATGGAAATTATGTGTGTATGTTTTGCTAGGTAATTGTTTTTATTGAAAGCTCAGGGTCATGCTTTCAGTGATACCAACACATAGATCCCAAATCACTTGCACATTTGTGCACTGTTTACCTCTCCCTGGTGCATATAGCTGTTAAGCTGTAGGGCCAGAGAGAGGCTACTTACATCCCTTTAGCCGTTAGGTATCAGGATCCATTCTGAACTTGCTCTCCCTTTCCACTCCCAGCAAGTATACAGGGGGAGGCTCAAATGGGATAAGTCTGAAAGTCCTAAAAAGGACCCAGGCAATCCCACCGCATACCATGATCAAACACACATTCCCTCCCATTTTTATTTGACTTTCCAGCCAGTCCCAGGCAATTCTGCCACAATGTGCAATTCTAACTAAACAGCACCATTGGACAACCTGAGACCCTATACAGGATCCAGATTATCTCTATTGAAAGCCCGGTACGTGCTTTCGTGCCTCACACCACAAGTGAACATACAAGTGCTCTAGTGGTAGTTAGGACATTCTTCCCCTCCCGGTTGTCCAGCCGCAACTGGACCTACCACAGAGGGGATCTTTAGGGCTTCCCGGCGCCATAAGGCTATAGGAGGCCCACCAATACTACCCCCCCTCAACTCCCAGCTGCCACCAGGAAGTCCTCAGGGAGGGTACAATTGGGAAAGCTGAAGGTCCGAAGACCCAGCCTGTCCCACTACATACAGTGACCAAACAAAACGAAAAACAAAAATTTAGTGGGGAGTGGGGATAAGTGCATAGTGCAATAAATAAGGGTGCCAATTCATCCAGGCAAATTAATAGGGTGCGCCAATTAGGGCCTAAGCCTCAGCCGGCAAAGGCAAAAAAATTATCCGGTCCCCTTTAACGGGGAACCAGGATGTGCAAGGAGTAAAACCAGTGCTCAATAGTGCAAAGGGATAGCCGGGCTTCCAAGCCACCCCTCGACCCATGACCTCGACCAAGCGTAGTGTGCAGACCCATTCCTACTTTCGTACTGGGGGGTCCACCCCCAGGCCAGTGAAGGGCATCCCCTTTTCCTACTGATAATAACAGATACTACACTTGATCTTAGCCAAAAGGCAGAGAAGCGGCCAGATTATCATGCTAGGTACATTCTTAATAGTATTAACCACAGCAGGCTCCAGATCTACAATTACTATGGGGTTAGGAGAACACAGGATAGTGATTAGCTGTAAATATTAGGGAGAGATGTTTTTAAAGGAGCTAAAAGCTCCCCACAGAGTATAATATGATGTAGAGCCTTCTTATAACAGAAGGTACCTCACAGACTCATGTTATTATAATTGCCCTAATAATGTAACATATAACACATATTTCTCATTTCAAAAGAAAAGTAAAGCATGTATTGAGATGTAATACAGCCTAATGGTATAGAGCAGGGTTGAACTTGGGACCTTTCACATGTTTGAAAACTACAACTCCCAACATTCTCTGTTAGCAGTAAGTTTCTTCATGTCCATTGGCTAATGAATGTATTAAGATGCAATACAGTGTAATGATATAGAGCATGGGTGTTGAACTTTCCACATGTTTAAAAACTAAAACTCCCAGCATTCCCTGGCTGCACAGAATGCTGGAAAATTAGTTTTTCATACATCCTGGAATAAAGAACTTTTACTGACTTAACAGACATTAAAAGCCTATGCTTTAGTGATTCCTATACAAAGGTTTGAACATGCAAACATGATTCATCTGCCCTTCCCTTCCTTCCATAGCAATTACATCCAACCACATCCAGACACCTCTCTGACAGCTATAATCCATAGAATGTCAATGGAATAAACCTGCAGGTCTGAGAATAGACCCAGGCATTTCTGTCGTATTGTGCAGTTCAAATCAAACAGCACCATTGGGGAACCTGAGACCCATCACACGATCCAGATAAACATGCTAGATTCATACTTATTAGTAATAACCACAGCAAGTTCCACCTTGACATCACTATGTGGTTAGAACAACATAGGATAGTGATTGGCTATAAATATTATGGAGAGATTTTCTTTATGGAGCTAAAAGCTAGATTATAAAATGAAATACAGCCTTCTTAAAACAGAAGGTAACGGATTGTCTCATTACTTTCTATGGAGAGGGGAGGGGGGAGTAAATGTGAGAGTCTGGAGAATTTTTTAATTAGCTAAGACTATCACATGCTTTACAAACAGCACATAATTGCGTGTAATATAGGAACTTCCTTACACTTCCTGTCTTGTCATGTACAAGAGAATTTTTTGATTTGCTAACAGTGTAAAAGTGACCATACATTAGGCCGATTTTATGTACAATTCGACATACAATCCGACATTTCCATCGATTGGCTGAAAAATTTAACATTTTCCCGTTCTTATCATGCGACATTAGATCATAAAATCGATTGTAATTACTATTGGGAAAGTTGTTTTGAATGTCGAACAATATTTATGGTACATCTTAGTACAATTAACATTGTACATCTGTCTATCTAAGTATTGGTCGGTTTAAGATCGTAATTATGATCGTAATAGTGTATGGCCACCTTAAGATCAAAACCTCATTGGATGTTAGTAAAATTCCACTTCCTTTTAGTGTCCCAATTCCACTTCCTTTTAGAGACCCATGTAGAAATCCTAGACGTGTGGCTAAACCTACCATTTTGAGTTTTCCATTCAAAATTAAGGGGTGTCAAGTATACTTTATTAATTGTATATCATTTGTTTTGTAATTAAGTAGTAGGTAGCAGTACTTTATTTTGTATAGTGTTATTTCTTATGGTGATTTTGGTTAAATACATAGTGATAATTACACACACACATATAGACCTTTCCTATGTGTAATAGTCTTATATACCCCCACCTAATTAGTTGCTCCTAAAAACTCAATGCAATCTCCGTAAAATATAAATTTATTTATGTAATATAAGGGATATCCCTTATATTATATAAATAAATTTATATTTTTATGGAGATTGCATTGAGTTTTTAGGAGCAACTAACTATGTGGGGGTATATAGCATTATTACACATAGGAAAGGTCCATATGTATGTGTGTAATTAGCACTATTTAATTAAAATCACCATAAAAAATAAAACCATACAAAGTATAGTACTACCTACTACTGAATTACAAAACAATTTATATACAATTAATAAACTAAACTTACTTTACTGGACACCCATAAGTTTGAATGGAAAACTCAAAATGATAGGTTAAGACACACCTCCAGGATTTTTACAGGGTCTCCATGTAGACACTAAAAGGAAGTGGAATATTACTAACAAATCAAAAAATTCTCTTAGGCACTGTCCATGAAAAGACAGGAAGTGTAAGGAAGGGCCTGTATTACACCCAGTTATGTGCTGTTTGTAAAACGAATGGCACAGAGTTGATTTTCTGTGTTTAGTGTTCCTTTAAGAAAAAACTTACTGCAAACAGGGAATGCTGGGAATTAAATTTCTTTAAGTTAGAAATATGTGTTTATATGTTAGATTATTATGGCTATGCTATTATAATAACATGATTCTGTGAGGTACCTTCTGTTATAAGAAGGCTCTATTTCATTTTATACTCTGTGTGGAGCTTTTAGCTCCCCTATCCACACCTCTCCCTAACATGTATATTCAATCAGTATCCTGTGCTCCCAAGTCCTAACCCCATAGGTTAGTTAAACTTGTTGTGGTAAATACTAATAAATATGAACCTTGCATGTTAATCAGGATACTGTATAGGATTTAAGGTGGCTATACATATATCCCATTTTACTTATCTAACCAAGCGCTCATGCAATATTAGTTTGATCTTGCCAGAACCACCTTTCCCATTCGTCTGATGTTGCCTTCCACCCTGCAGATCCCTCGCACACCCCCATACTGGATGTAACCCCAGACCACGATTTTGCCTCCAAACTTCACTGTTTTCTGGGTAAATCTCGGCTCCATGCGGGTTCCAGTAGGTCTCCTGCAATATTTGCGGCGACTGATGTAATTCAACAGAAGATTCATCTGAAAAATCCACCTTTTGCCACTTTTTCAGCGTCCATCCTTTTAGCAGGCTGTGGGACTTGGCAAATTCCACACGGTTTTTCAATTGTCTTTTGTTTAGTGCTGGCTTATTGGCACTGATTCGACCATGGAGGCCATTTCGAGACCGAATCGGACAAACTGTTCTGGTTGACACAGGGATTTCAGGTGACCAGGTCTCCTGGAGCTCTGCTGCAGGAGAAAATGGGCTTGCCTTGGATTTTCGAGCCAACAAACGGTCCTCTCAAGCAGTTGTCTTGCGGGGTCTGCCTGAACTGGGCTTGTGAAAAACTTCTCCAGTCTCTTCAAATCTTTTTTTTATCCTCTGAACTTGACGCTGAGAGACATTGAAGGTGTGCACCACATCAGCAGTGGATTTGGTCTTCAGCCTCTTGATAATCAACCGTTTAGTCTCAGGGTGAATCTTAGGCATGTTTGTAGAGGTCTATTTGCAGTTGATGTGAAGGTCTAGTGTACTGGGGTTCTTTTTATACACACCTGACACCTAATTGATCCATTATTAGTCACAGGTGAAGCCCATATGACATGGCGACAAAACTTATGTCTGCAAAAATTGACTCAATGGGCTTTACTAGAATACTTTGTTACTTTCGTTTTGCATTGAAACATTATTACAAAAGCTGTTTGGGGTAAAATGAACCATTTCTTGAAACAAAATCTGCATTAGGATTATTGTTAAGCGGCACTTCAGGTCTATTTGTACACAAGCGACAAGACTTTTGTCAGAAACTGTAATGTAGTTTGCCAGCTATTACTGCAGGCATATGCTCTGTGTACCTTTTTAATAAACCCTCTTTTGGTGTCTTGTTTTTTTTCCAGGCTAGAAACCTACAGACTGGAGAGTTGGCAGCTGTCAAGATCATAAAGTTAGAACCAGGTAAGAATTGGCTGAATTAGTAAAATTAATCAAAGACAATGGGCTTATTAAATTTCATGTGTTTTTTGCTATAAGTAAAACTGTGACAAATCTCCTGGTAATTACTCCTGACCTGTTATACATGGCACATGATCACCATCTGTGGTTTATGTGGTGGCTGCTGTGTGTGACATGATAGCAGTTACCTTGCAAGTGAGTCAGCTATGTTAGACATTTCTGCATCTCTTAAGATGCCCATACAATGATAAGTTAAGTGCGATATTTCCCCAGACTGGATTCCTCTGTCCACATTACAACCAATGTTACAGTACAGTAACCGTACAATCAGAAAGCATAATCTGGTCAGGAACCATCATAGGATAGGAAGATGTTAAAGCCGACAAAATGTTTGCCCCCACTGTGTAGTTAAAAAAAAAAAAATCCTTACCTTACATCTCTGTTCTCCTGCAGTGCTTGTACAAAGTCGAGGAAACTGAAGAGTATGAGATGGCTTCCTGTTCAAAAGGTTTCTGCCTCCTCCTTGTACTCTGAGAGGACAGTGGCATAGGCAGGGGAACCCTTCCCTCCCTATTGATCCCTTCATAGCTGCCCTTCCCACTCTTAACCGCTATGTTAGATTGCTAAAAAAAAAGAATCCAAACTCTACTAAAGCTGCTAAAGGATTAAAAAAAACTTGTGAAGAGTAAAAGTGCTCATACACATGCCAATTCACATCTGATTCCATCTGAATGCCTGATGCGCAAATACACAGGGATGATTGGAAACTTCAAATGATGTGCAAGTGTTGCAAGTAGACCTAGATAGATTATCAAAATGGGCAGCATAATGGCTGATGAGATTCAATGTTGATAAATGTAAGGTGATGCATTTGGGATTTAATAATCCCTGTGCCACCTACACCATAAATAACTTTGTGTTAAGTGCATCTGTAATGGAAAAAATATTTGGGGGTTCTGGTAGATAACAGACTTGGCTGTGGCAAACAATGCCAGGTAGCAACGGCTAGATTTAGCAAGATATTTTCTTGTATAAAGAGAGTTATAGATTCAAGAGAGAAAGATAGATATTATTCTCCCTCTTTACAAGGCACTGGTAAGGCCTCATTTGGAATATGCGGTGCAGTTTTGGAATCCCATATACAAAAGGGACAACTTTCGAAATGGAAGCAGTTCAGAGAAGGGCAACTAAATTAATAAGGGGAATGAAGGGGCTTGAATATGCAGGCAGATTAGACAAGTTAGGGCTGTTTACATTGGAGAAGCGACGTTTGCATGGGGATATGATAACCTTATACAAATATATTAATGGGTCATACAAGGAACTCTCTGGTGCATTGTTTACTAATAGGTCATATCCGAGGACTCGTGGACAGCCAAGGTTGGAAGAAAAGAAGTTTCATCTTCAGGTTAGGAAAGGTTTCTTTACAGTGAGAACTGTGGAACTGTCTTCCAGCAGATGTGAATAGGTTGTATTTGATGGACACATGTCTTTATTCAACCTCAATTACTATGTTACTATGTTTCAGATATAATTTATAGGTAGCGATCATATGTTGTGCCCATACACATCCACAATGTTATCAGCTTTCTATACAGTAGTAAAGCTGATAATAATCTGACAGAAATTCTCTGTTATGACAAAGGGGTCGCTATTTTGACGTCGGCTTCACAAACTACCCAAATACACAGTATGGCAGATGTTCAACAAAGCCCTTTTGGCAAGGTACACACAAGTTTATATTTCAGGCCAACCTATATTTCCTTCAGTCAGACCAAATTGAACAAAAGGACAATAGGACATTTTGGTAAATCATGGACAATCATGAGGTCTCCTATAGACCACACAATCGGTTGCAGCGAACTGTCCGCTTGGCTGAAACCTCAGGCCATGTGTACCTAGCCTAAGAGAAAAAGAGGGGAGAAAACTATAACAGTGTAACAATAGCCATGTTTGTATTCACTTTTCTGTTATCATTCATGTTGTAAAAGAAGAAACATTAACAGAATGATTTAAGGCTGGGTATACCTGGGGCTATTATTTGTCCCGACCGAACTTTCACTGCAAGCAACTGTCGGACACCGCAATAGTGGCCGTGGCCGACTGTGCGTGTGGCCCATTGTGCAGTCCCATAGGGAACTGCACTATCGCCCCTGATTTACCAATGGACCGGATTGAACGAACAGGCGGGCGAGAATGGTCATGGCCGGCCGTCCAACACCATCAGTTATTTCCGACCGATCCACGGCACTATCGGTTGGTCGGCCGGAAATATCTGCTGGTATGTACCCAGTCTTATTCTCTCCCGATAAGGTCAAAGCAGATATGCCATCTGTTCATTGGTTTATCTTAATATTCTTTTTATTCTTGCATCACCTGGTTTATTTTGGTGTTTTTCCAGAATATGTTTGTCATAAGCTTATCACTATGCTTATGGTTTGTTGATCCCAACAGAACTGTAGCTGTAGAACTGTAGGAATTTAAAGCGTATGTAAACTGTAAAATCAACTTGATGATAGTGGCTAACTGTGTCTTTAAAAGAAAATGTGGTGGTCTTTATTTTTGCCTGAGACTGTGAGACGAACTGATCTGCTTTTGAGGCCAAGTGTGTGATGCTGCTTGGCAAATCTTGTGGGGGCGGCCCATACAAAGTAATTACACCAGAGAACACAGACCGCAACCTAGGGTTTAGGAAGATCATAGACAAAAATAAAGACCACCACATTTTCTTTTAAAAACACAGCTAGCCACTAACATCAAGTTGATTTTACTGTTTACATGCCATTTAAAGAAAATATATTTTCCAAAAGGGGGTAACGTTTTTGCATCCGTGTTTATACATGTTGGTTAAATATGACACTAACATTTGATGGAGCTTATTTTGTGGGCTATTTTGAATATTTTATATGAGTAAGTAGCTCAGATGTCTAGGGGGTTAAACATCTGTCAATAGATTAGTTGACTATCCTGTGTTAAGGACAGGTGACTGTATAACCCCATTTTTGCCATTTATTTAAGGAAAGCAAAAACTAAGTACACAAATTGATCATTCATGTGAAGGCATGTTTTTATTTTGTTGCACTCTAGGGCTTCTTTTGGAATACTTGATTTTTAAGCTGGCCATACACGTCCAGATGTTCTTCCGATCAGATTTCCGATCGAGTTCAATGATCGGAAATCCCATCGGAAGAACCGATTGAAGCTTCCCACCTTGAGACCCAGATCTTTCCTCAGATATCCACTTCAAATCCTAGTAGAGATGGGGACTGAAGATGGGGTCGGTGGAAAATGTTCTACCGGGTGATCTTTGTTTTTCCGAAAAACTGTTCAACATCGTTGAGTAGTCGATCGGGAAAAACTGAAATGGGTTTCGACTTTCCGAGCAATCTAATAATTTCAATCCCAGAAAAGTTGATGTCATTTATGGGGAGTTTTAGACTACTTTCCGATGAACAGCATAGTATAGTATTTGAGGATGAATAAAGTCATACATCCATCTAGTCCAACCATCACAGCAATACCCACATTTCTTGCCTAACTGTTGAAAAAAAAAAAGACACACCAAAATTATGAAGCGGACAAAAATTCCAATCGGAAATATCACTGGATCAACTCTACTTTATGTATCTATACCAGTAACATGCAACATTCCTTGTTTTTAGAAACTCGTCCAGCTTTTTTTTTTACATTTTCCAATAAACCTGCCATCACCACATCCAATGAAAGACAGTTCAATAGTTTTACCATTCTCACAAAACCCTTTCCCAACTCGAGGACTAAAGATTTAGCCTTTTGTAGTGATAGCGTTTAGCGTCAGAAAATGTCTACATACAGCATTCTGCCAACAGTGACTGCTCAAAAAACAGCTAGTAAACAGGAAGAAAATGCTACCTGAGCTAAAAAATGCCACTTGTGTGAACATAGCCCTACATGCTAGAAGTGATAAGCTGAGGGAGTTTCCCTGTACCATAAATGGTTTTGAAACTTGCTCCCCCAAAAGTACATTTTTGTAGATAAACCTGTATATAGTATTATTTTTTAGCTCCATAGACATAGTCCATGAGTAATTTCGTATACAGTCTTGCACACACCTTTTTATTTTTAGGTTAATTCTGAAATGTTTATTTAGCATTATCACCCGTTTCAAGCAAGTTAGTGGTTTCCTTGACAGGAAGCATTTGAGATCTATGTACTCTGGAGCTATGATTCTGCTTTTAATCATTATTATTTCAATTATAAAGAAATATAATTTGACCTCTTATCCACAGTTATACAGTTACGGTACACCCGTTAATTTAAAAAAAAAAGGGAAAAAAAAATCCCAAAAAAACACCAGCCACCCCCCAAACCAACAAAAAGAAACAGTCTCCTCCACTCAAATAGATACATGCTCCTCAGTACACAAAAATAGATAAGGATACAACCAAACACACATGCCCAAAGAAGATGCAGTCACCAGCTATAACCCTGTACAGTGTGCCTGTCCAAGAAAACATCCAAACCTCTTTTCTTCTTGTTCAAAAGTTCAACAGACATTTCATTTTCAGGTAGAGTATTCCACAACTTTACTGCTCTTAATGTAAAGAACCATTTACATTCAAAACTGAAATGGATTTTCCTCACGTCTAAATGGGTGGCCTCCAAAGGGGTTAGGGTATAACTAGCATTTACGTTATTTTCATCCAAACGCATTTCTAACTGTCTAACTTCATTTGCTACTTTACAGCTCAAGTCTTGTGGAACTCATACATTTGAATTGTATTCCACCCCCCACCGCCTCACCCTTAATTGCCAAATATCCTGTTTGTACTGACATTTTTAAAACAGATTGTCTAATTATTGGTCTTAGCAATCAAATTTTCCATGCATCTAATGTGTGTACATAGCCTTACTTTTTAAAGTACATAATGCAGTGTTTTCTTGTTTTTCTGTGACTAGTCACACAGGTGGAATTTTTATTATGCATATAGTATAGAAATAGACCAATAAAGAAACGATGTAAACATGGAAGAAAGTGCTTCTTAATGCTTGAGCACCCTTATTTTATGTTGCTTATGTAGCCTGGAAAAAATGTATGTATTGTACTAAAAGGAAGTGATACATTATTTAATATAAAATAAGGAAGCATTAAAAGCATTACAGACATTTACCATTCAGAAACAGTTGATGTTTGAGCAGGAAAAATACCAAAGATAATTCAATATCTATAGAACAGTCTCTGGCAGAAATCATACAATGCAGAAAGTCAAAGTAATTTTCTGTTAATAATGGTGTATAACCTTACTAGTCTTTGTCTGTGTTTTTATACAAGCCTTTTTGTGCAAGCTTTTTCCTTTTTGGGACGATTTTTCTTTTTATGAAGCCTTTTGTGTTGATTACTTGATCTGCAAAAGCCTTCAAATAATAAAACCAAAACTTTGAAAAGTTTTCTAGAAATACTGTAGGCTCTATGATTAATACTGTAGGCTCTATGATTAATAATGTTGGCTCTATGATTTCCAAGACCTATTGTGCATCCTTAGCTGCAACTTTATACACAGATAATTAGAAACATGTGATTAAATTTAGTTTGTTTTTTTCCCCAGACATTCCAGAGTCTTGGAGATGTTCCTATTTTTTATGTCAAGCATAAATAAAAAAGGGAATATTTTCCTTATGTCAGGACAGGCATCAGAAAGAAAGAAAGGACAACATTTAGTGCATCTAGAATGTCATCTAATTTGAAAAATCCTATGGCCTGGTACACTTGTGCCAATAAGTACCCATTATCACCTTACACCAGTCTACCAACCAAAGAAATGATTGGTAGTCTGAACGGAATTAAAGATTGTGTGGCCTTTGGAAGACTAATTGATCTGCAAAAATCACCAAAATTCCAATCGTAATTGTGATGAAAAATGATATTTCCATCCAATTGACTAAAATAGTTCAACCCATTCGATTACCCTTTGTGATATCGTCTCATGTGTACTAAGCCTAACAGTACAAACCAACATGATAGAGTTCAGGGTTTGAATTGTTAACTTTTTGGAAAACTAGATAAATAAAAAGAAAAAAGGTTTAAAAACAGGTTTTCCTATTTACACATTTATGTTAAAAACTAAAAAATGCCATCTACTGTTTTTTATTTATCTGAAGGTGATGATTTCTCCCTGATTCAGCAAGAAATTTTTATGGTAAAAGAATGCAAGCACACCAACATTGTGGCTTACTTTGGCAGCTATCTATGGTAAGAACCTGTATAATGTGGCACTACTCAAGACCCTTCATGAACAATATATTAAAATATGTTGTAGTTAATATTTGTTAGGCTATTTTTATTTAAATTGAAAAAACAGCCAGAATTTTGTTCATCATTTGTAGTTATTGACCCCTCTGCTCAGTTTCTAAATTCTAAATGTAAAATTAGCAACAGGGTTTGGCAGATCACAGGCTTAAGGGTGGGTTGTGATAGGCTTAAAGGGTATCTCCACCCAAAAATATAACTTGCTGTAGTGTAGGGGACCCCCAACAAACCTAAACACTAGGGTTTTAAAAGTGTCCAGAAATCAACTTGCCAAACCTCATTTCTTTGGCCTTTGTCTGATTGTCAAACAAGGTCCATTAAGTCTAATTTTCGGACACTTTTTAAACTTAAAACTCTAGCGTCTAGGGTTGGGGGGGTCCCCTACACTACAGCAAAGATTATTTTATTTAAAGAATTAACTACACCACTGATTGGTAGGGAGGGGGAGAACTCTACTGTGCATGCCAGAGTCCTCCAGGAGAACAGAGAAGGGGCAGATACCAGATTACACACAGGTAGGCTCCTATTCTTTATGTTTGTGGACTTTCAGCAGCCACTGCAGGACAACCATAAGGAGCAGATGAGAAAGGTAAGGATTTTCAACACTACACAGTGGGGCAAATTTTAGTTTGGGGGGTGGACATGCCCTTTAAAAATGGCTTCCATGTGCAAAGAAAAACAGGAGCAGCTCCTGAATTGCCGCAAGTTGGACACTCCTGATTAAGTCCTGGTACCTGGTACAATTTCATTGAATCAGGCTTTTGTGATTTGACTGTCGTGGCAAAATATCTTCCAGTATGTACAGAGGACAATATTTGGCCCAATCATTCGATAAAGTAGAACTATGCATCAGTCGGCAATGCAATGCCCAAACCTGGATTATGTGTTTTTTTCATAATCCAATCTTTCCACATCCTCAGTATAATGACAGGACAGTTGTTTTTTTAGGGATGTTCTGGCTTTGCCTGCCCTGATAAGCTGTGTGATTGCAAAGAAATTCTGTCTTTTACTTACACATCTTCTGATAATATACCAAAAAAAAAAAAATATTTCTTTAGAAACAATATGCATATATAACTAATATGAGAAATAAGCATTTAATGATTATAGAGAGCCATAAAAAAATTAATTTTTTTATGGCTTATTCTCTAGCTCCATGTAACGGCTCAATCACTGTACATGTTTCCCAGACTAACCACTCCCCCTCTGAGCTAGGGAGATAGTACAAAAAGGGAATTGATGTGTTATGCATCTTTTGACAAACCCTCCCTGATAATTCAGTCAGATGGGAAGCAGAAGAAACATTTAATAAGGGATAACTGAATCTGCCAGATCAACCAGGGACTCCTATTTGTTTTAGCCTGTGGAATTGGATTTGCTCCTTGTTAAAAAAATATATGGTACTGATGTAATGTTGTAGTTAAAGGGGAACTGTGGTCTCTAAACAAGTTTATTTTAAATGAAAGACCAGGTTCTTACCTTTAAAATGAGCCATCAACCACCGCTTCACACCCCACGATATGAAGAAATCACTGATCAATAAGTTAGGGGCCACAGGAGGCTGCAAGACAAGGGCCCAAGGGGGCTGCAAGGGAAGAGGCCAGGATGGGTCTGCAAGGGGAGGGGCAGTGGGGCCTGCAAGTGGGAGGGGCTACAGGACCCATGAGTGGGAAGGGACAAAAGGGCTGCAAGGAAAGGGACCAATTTGGGCCTGCAAGGGGAGGGGCCACAGGGCCCACGAGTAGGAGGGACTGAAAGGGAATTGGCTAAGGGGGCTGCAAGGGTAGGGACCATGGGGGGCCCACCAGGAGGAGGAGACACAGGGAAGAGGGACTGTCACATGGTTTCAGAGCCTGAAGCAGGAAGTGCAGGGGATCTGGTGATGCTCCTACCATATCACACATATAAATGTAAATAGCTTCAAAACTGTGTAAAATAAATTGCAAAAATCTTTAGGAAAGCAATTCCTGTTAATTTACCTGTTAATTTAAGTCATTTTTGGACCACAGTTACCCTTTAAGTTCTTTATTTAGCAGAATGTTTAAAAAGTCACTGATTTTCATCCTTGTTATCATTGACAGACCCACAGGGCAGAATGTAAACAAGTCCCTGAGGTTTATCCTCACCCCCTTTGACAGAGGAACCGTGGCACTTCCCCTCTCTGCTGATAACAAGGGATCAGAGTAGAACCCATTTTGCTTACACAGTGATTTTATTTTTTCCTATAAGAATTGCTTGCTTTATGGATTTTTTTTTAATCTTCTATTATCATACAATAGGTTTGTAATTCCTTGTTCATTAGTTCTAAACCTAAATAGTAGCTTTTAGTTCTCCTTTTAGCAGAGCCAGAGGTTTTGTTCCAGACTGTAATTTTCGATGGTATTGTTTGTTTTTCTTTATTAGCCGAGAAAAGCTATGGATCTGTATGGAGTACTGTGGTGGAGGCTCCCTTCAAGATATATACCACGGTAACATCCAATTTTAATAATTCCTAATCATAGTGATCTGTATAATGTTAGAAACTGATTGCCTTTGGGAAGTCTGTTAGCATTTCCTGATGGGCTGTGTGCTGCAGAGATTTAATAGTTCCAGAAAATAAGTAACCAAGCTAATTTTGCTCTTTACCCTAATGTTCTGAAGTCTTGATGAATACAGCTTGTTGAGGTTAATGCTCTTATGACTTGAAAATGTTTAGAATTCTATTATATTATCAAAGCAATATTGTTTATGCTAAATGACGGCTGATTGTAAAATCCTAGCAATTTTAGTAGCTCTATAAGAATTGGCAATGGATAAAAAAAAAAAAAAACTGTAAATAAAAAGATTCTGCTTTGGGGAAACATTACTAGTTTCTAATTACTTATTAGTTTTGAAAAAGTTATTCAATTCTGTTCTGGCAATTCATGCTGGTTATCCCTGGCAGCATTTCAGATTAAGACTGGGTACACACAATGCAATATTTACAGCCGACCCAATGATAGTACTGTATCGTGTATAAATATTGTATTGTGTGGGTCGCACCTTCAAAGGGTCGGTCAGGGCAAATCTCAGCCTGTGTGTACCCAGCCTTAAATAGATCTGCAAGAGGGCCCACACCAGCTACACCTACTTACCGTCACTAGCAGCAAAGTGCACCAAAATTTTAACAGACATGTGACCTGCACCCGATACCTGTCATGACCAGCACCTGCAGCTTTCTAACTGAACCTGACCCGCAACTCATTCAAACTCACTGTGGTTTACCAAAACCCGACCTGCAGATTTGGGAAACCATGGGTAAACAACCAGATGCATAACTGGGTCAGATCTCATCCTCCATTAACTTGAGGGCAAATTGATTTATCAGCCTATATAGGTTATAATTAAAATGTGCAGCAGACAGAGTCACAAATTGTCGCTAATTACAAACTGACTGCAGTTAACTGCATTTAGATTGTAAACTCTTCGGGGCAAGTCACACTACACTTTTTTTTCTTTATATATATGGATTTTTAACCTTAGAAACTTTATTTATGTAAATTTAAATTATCTGTATAATGCACTTATCTCCCTGTATTTTATAATGCACAGCTCTGCATACTAAAGTGGCGCTATATAAATAAAATTATACATACATACATTTATTGTTACACAATTAATGCAGTTAATTAAAATTAGATTGCAATCAGAGCAGCTCTAAAAATTACATTACTACTGGAGGGTTGTCTGTAACACTGAGCGTGATGAAGGGAGGTGGGGGAAGGTGTCCTGGGGTGTGTCCTGGATACCAACTTTGGTAGGTTAAGATGTCTGTATAAAGCACAATATAAAATTACAATCCTGTAAGCTTGCCTCTGTCCTGAGTTAGTTGTGGTTCTTGCCCCAAGTCAGCACTCACTGACTGTAGTTCAGACCACCTCAGAGCTCCTCTAAAGATATGAATCTCTGGGGCGTGGAAAGATGTCGTGAGTGGTCGCATTGAGCGAGAGCTCCGCACCTGCACAGAATTCGGCACAATATCCTTAGGAGTACTTCAACTGATACCTACCTACTCAGCTGCAGAAACAGATGAGAACCTGCACATACCCTCCCCGGCAAAGTACATTGGTGAGTATGGCGGAAAAAATTGCTAAATACCAGCGCATCCCTACACAAGATGGCGCCAGTCACCTGATAAATTGTGTGGCCTCGCTGGCAGCGCAGCCTACACCTTTAACTAACAACCAACAAAAGCCCCTGGAAACAGAAACAGGGTATGTAGAAACAGAGACGCTGATACTACAATAACCTCACCTACAAGATTTATTACAAGCTATAACTGACTCTAGGACATCACTGACAGTGCTAATTGAGGAATAGACATGGGTCTCATTAGGCAAGATATGCAGACACTTCGATATTGACATAAACAAAAACAAACATAAAATGTCAGAAATACAAGTGGGAAGGGCCAGCAAGTGGGAGGCATTAAAAAAAGCAGAACTGTGCTGTTCTTTCCACCCCCCCCCCTACCCTACAGCCATGCAATGAGCATGTGCCAACCGCAGATTAGAGGAGGAAGTAGTATTTCTGACTGCAGATTTAGAACCTTCTACCACCTAACTTTCTGATCAGTGATTTCTTCATATCTTGGCCTATTTTAAAGGTAGGAACCTGGCATTGTTTGGAGGCCACAGCTCCCCTTTTTTTTAAAAAAAATCCGTTTTTATTTTTCCAAGGGTATGTACATTTGCATTACATAAGTTCATTTATATACTGAATACATTCACATATATATTACATTTTTCCATTTGATGTTTTACTTATTCATTGCCCTTGGCATTTTTTTTTTGGTTTTATTTTGTTGGGATAACTTTAAATAACAATAAACATTATTTACTATACCATTTTCTTGTTGTCTGTCTTTTACATCTCTTAATTCATTTACTATGCTAGTTTATTTTAGCTGTATGCTAGTATAATAAAGATTAGCCATAATTAGTTGAGGAGCAATTATTAAGTAGCTATAGCTGGTTATATATAGGAGGGGTGGATGGGAGGGAGGGATGATTAGAGGGGAGCCACCCTGGTTGCATCGGAGTTGAGCCATGGGTCCCAGACTTTATTATATTTATTTGGGCATTTTCTGTGCACATATACAGGGTTATTCAATAACAGTTCTTATCGTTTAAAATGGTGCAAATTTTGCCCCAACCAATTAGATGTTATCTTTCAAATCTTAAATAAAATCTAATTGGTTGGGGCATTATTAGCACCATTTTAAACGATAAGAACTTTTATTGGATCTCCCTGTTAGTATTTTGGGGTATGCCAGGTCTGCGTTAATTAGCTGTATCCATTTTTTCAGCCTGGGGGGTATTTGAGACATCCAATTTAATACTATGGTTTTTCTAGCGTAGAATAGTAGATACTGCTCCCCTTTAAAGATCAGTTTGGAACCAACTCCTTATCAATTAAATTCACAATTGAAAGGGCCCACAGAATGCCCACGAAACCACCACCACCAGGAGCCAGGCCGCGGCCTATGATAGCAAGACTGCTGAACAGCAGCGATTGTGACCGCATTTTACGACTATCCCTCTTGAAAGGATCTCTCAACATAGAGAACACCACTGTCTCCATATTGCTGGACTGAGAGACAGTCAATCACGGACATGGCTCCCGGCTGTACTGAACGTCGGGGGTAAGAGGCAATGTAAGTAATGATCAGGGGAGTTTTGCTTCAAATTACTATAGTGGTTGGGAGAGGGAGTCCTACACTACAGAAAATGGGATTTACACTAGGGGGAGGGAGATAGAAACAGGAGGGAGGTCTGCACTGAGCATGTCATTTTTGTCCCGGAGAAGAGAGACAGGAGGCAGAATTCTATATGGACTCGGCCAGGATCCTGGTGGTCACTTTTTTGTACTTTGGAGGGACATTACAGGAGAATAATTTGGTGCAGGGATGCAAGGTGAGGATTTTTCTACACTACACAGTGGGGCCAGTAGTGTGTTAAATTCTAGTTTTGGGGGTGGACATGCCCTTTAAGCTGTAAAACACAAAATGGTGTGTCAATATTCAATGCAGCTGAAGAATATGGTTAAAAGACATTGGATACAAATGCTACACAAATGCGAACATGAACCATAACCTAAAGCCAAAATAAAGAATTTTGAATGGAATGTGCATTAAAGGGTATGTCCACCCTAAAATGTATTTTTTTTATATCCTGCTCCCCCATGTCCCCCAGCCCCAACCGGGTATTTTTTATATTCAGAAAGCCCCCGCTCAGCCAATCATGGACGCGACTGCCGGTCCCGCCCCTCTGCTTGCATTTTGCAAGCAGAAGACCGGGTCGCAGCGGAGGAAAGAGGAGAGGTAAGTAAGAGTTTGGGGGGCTTTCTGAATATAAAAAATACCCGGTTGGGGCTGAGGGACATGGGGGAGCAGGATATTAAAGGGGATTTACACTAGGGGGAGGGATAGTAGAACGGGAGGGAGAGGGAGGGGGGAGAAGGGCTGCAGTACGCATGGCAGAATTCTCCCGGAGGCCAGGTAGCAGGCAGAGCCCTATATGGACTCTGCTAGCCTCCTGGTTGTCAGTTTTTGGGACTTTGGGGGGGGACTACAGGAGAACCAGATGGAGCTGGGATGTGAGGTAAGGATTACACTACACTACATGGTGGGGCCAGTAGTTGGGGGGAATTATAGTTTTAGGGGTGGACATGCCCTTTAAGGAGTTTATACACCACGCTGGATTGCCACTTCGTAAATAGACACATTGTGATTTGTGTGCCCAGCCTCATGTGAGGTAAGAGAGCCCACCAGTGCAGTGGAGCAAAGCCATTACGATACCTGGAGGATCGAGACAGGAACGCTACAAGGCATTGATAGTAGACGGAGAGCAGTGACGGATACACTTGGGAGATCCAGAAGCGTTGGTCCATTAGAAACAGGGAAGCCCGAGGTGAAACCTGGAGTGAGGAGGGACGAGACGCACGGGATTCCAATACACTGCACTGTAGTAAGAGGCCATATTCTAACTGTTTACATTTGGCACCAGCTCGGCAATTTACAGCGTGGTAGCCTATATATCCCAACATAGCGTGTATTGTATTTATGACCGTTATGGGTGTGAATATGCATTGGTTTTAATTACTTTGTGCACATATTTATGTGTGGGAATGTGGTTTTAACACTTTCGCTTTATATGTACTAATAAATGAAGCACTGTCTTGATATCCATCCTAGTAGATTATTTATTTTAGTGAATATACCAATATTCCGGTCATTATTTTGGGCAATACTACGAGTGCTGAATCAGGATACTTGGACGCTCTGATCTAGTAGTATTTTATATAGTTTTTTGTCCTGAGCACCACCGGATTTACCCGGTGGTACCCACTAACCAAGCATTAGTATTTTGGATGGTTATATCTCCGGTCCGATCCACCAATATTGTATTTAATAGGAAAAGTTGAGTTGAGCACTTTAAAGTTATATGTATACTTTATAAATTTTAAATTAAATATGTGATAGGACTGCAATGCTTTGTATGTAAAGTTGAACTTGATGGTTATTAATCATTTAAAATCTGAATAATATGATGAGACAATCAAACTATACTGCAAATATATTGGATATTCTCTTTTTATATAAGAAAAAAGTAGATGCAGAACTGCCTCAAACCTTCTCCTTTCCCCCTTCACAACTAAAAATCACTTGAATATAATAGTTACCACTACACCAGATACACAGCAATGTTTTGCCAGCTTCTATAAGGACCTATAGACCTCCAAATTAAATGGAACACACAATCTGGATACATATCTTGATAATATCGACTTCCTACAACTCACAAGGAACAGGTAACAGAACTAGATTCCCTGCTCGCCATGAAAGAAATACAAACAGCCATTGGAAAGCTAAGCTCTGGCAAATCCTCTGGCCCAGATGGCCTTCCCATTGAAATCTATAAAAAATGCAAAGACATGCTTTATCCCACAATTTCTGGACATGTATCAACAGTCATATGAAGCAGAATCGCTTCCCCACAACCTATATGAACACTGACAGATTGTGGCTCTTATAGACCCATTTCCCTATTAAACAATGATTATAAAACATTAGCTAAAATATTAACTAATAGAAAGTTGTTACAACTATAATACATGAAGTTCAAACTGGATTCATGCCGGGGGAAATCTACCTTAACAAATATAAGAAAAGTACTAACATAACTGACAGTTGATCACTATAATGTTGGTAGATCAATTATGGTATGAATTAGATGCCCAAAAGGCCTTATGACTCGGTCGAGTGGCTGTATCTTTACACATGTATCAGGAGATTTGGGCTTGGCACCACCTATATTAAATCCAATTATACAGAAAACCCCTAGCTGCCCACCAGATTAATAAATCCATCTCCAGACAATTCCAATTGACAAGAGGAACAAGGCAGGGCTGTCCACTATCTCCTTGCTTATTCACATTAATAATAGAGACATTGGCTATACAAATTAGATATCACATCCATATATCTATAAATATCAACTAGAACACATTGGGTTATTTGTGGGTTATGTTGTAATACTATATCTGAATAGTGAAGGTGTATCACTGTATAATGCTATGCAAACTCTTGAATAATATGGCATACACTCAGGCCTAGTCATGAATTGACAGAAATCGGTATTGTGCCCTTTAGATATACCCCCAACAGTATTACAACCTCTTCCCTGTTCAATGCAAGTATGCACAATATTTAAATATTTAGAAATCATAATCCCAGCTGATAGTACTTCATTCTAGGAGCACAATATCAAACCAGTACTTGAACTAGTAAAGGGGAAATTTCATTGCCCTTAGCATTGCCCTAATAATCTAATATATAAACACATATTTCTCCCTCCCAGGTTACCTAGAGAAACATGCAGTATCATCCCTTATATCCTCTTTCCTACATACACATCACTTCTTGTGTAACATACAGAAAGTTTTTTTTGTTTTACAAACAGCACATCAATGGACGTTATACTGACATTACAACTTCCTTTTAGTATTCACATGGAAACCCCTTAGCAGTCACAAGGGTGTGGTTTAATCTCCCATTTTGACTATCCCATATTAAAATAGGAATATAAATCAGTACTATACTTTATAATGGTGATTTAAATGGTAATAGTGAGAGAGTACACATATACACTTTTCCTATATGTAATATCCTATACCCCCACCTCATTGCTAGCTCATAAAAACTCAATGCAATCTTCTATGTAGATATAAATATATTTATTTAATATAAAGAAAATGCATTGAATGTGACATTTGTTTTTTTCCTCTCTTCTCTTTTCTAGTAACGGGGCCACTAACCGAGCGTCAGATAGCATACATGTGCAGGGAAACCTTACAGGTAGTAGTGAAATAATTAAGCAATTACACATGTCGCATATAATGTTGTCTTTATATCTTGTGCTGTGGAGCACGTAGAGAGGTGGTTGATGGCTCGTTTTAAAGGTAGGAAACTGCCCTTTTAATTTAAACTCAACTTGCTTGGAGACCACAGTTCCCCTTTAAGGAGAATCTTTCTTAAAAATGAATAAGGTGGAAACTAGGTTTGGAGGGGTGCTGAATTTTATTTCATTGCTGGACATGCCCTTAAATTTTTTTCTGTTTGTACTATTGTTATAAAGTTATCTTAAAGGGTAAGTCCAGCCCTCAAATGGAAAATGATATATAGGTAAATCACCCCATAAAACTCAAAACTGCAATTGTTAGAAAACTGAAAGATGTAAGACTAACCTGAAATGTCTTGTTACTCCTGTTTCTGCTTCCTGGAACTTCCAGTTAGCAACTGTCAGTCATGAATGTGACATGACTTTAACTAGCTTCAGAAAAGATCAGTTGTGGGAGGTTGGAACTTATTACACAGCTTACAAGAATATAACTTCGGATTGTCAATATCTAGAACAGCTAGAGAGATCATTCAAGCAACTTTATATAGATCAATGGATTTAAAATAAAAAAGAAAGTTTTTGCTTTTGAGAAACATTACTATTTGCTTTAATAAAAAACAAAAATCTCGCTTTTGTTCTGGCAATTCATGATGATCATTCCTGGCAGGATTTCAGATTAAAGGGCAACTATAGTGAAAAAAAAACTTTGTCTGTATACAATGTATAGATCACTTAGTATAAGCTGCCTTACTTTCATGTTTCTGTGTGGCTTCGTTTCTTCACGCTGGCAGAAGTTTGTACCAAGCTGTGTAGTCCCCCTCCCCTCTCTGTCTACTCCCCCTCAAGCAGTGACGGGCTGTACACAGAGTCCGAGCATTGTCAGTTGAAAGGACTTTAAATGAAATGCTGACATCCTGTTGACCCCTCCCTTCCAGAGCTAGACTGCAAGCAGTAGAGAAAGTAGCAATATACTGAAGGGAGGGGCAGAGGGGGAGAGAGGAGGACAAGTGGTGCTGAGATTCTTTACAAGTAAGTTACTGAACTCTCCCTGTTCTCTAACTTTGCTAATTGTTATTTACTTTTTACCTAAAGTTCATATCTCTCCCCCTGCTTAGCTGAGATCATAATCACTGAAGAGAGAGTCAGTGTAACAGCAGCTTGTAGTGAGAGACCTTCACAAACACAGTGACACTGCTTGTTGTCCTGTTACATTTCAGTTGCTTTAGTCTATATATTTCATAGATTGCACTGTGTGTCTTGTTTGGTATATAGTCTGTATTACTGTATTATATATACTGTATTAGTGTTCCATTTGAGTCACTGGTTTTGTATGTATATAAGATTTTATTTTGGGGGGGAGGGGCTGTTTTATAGTGTGTTATGTTCATATTGCTGGGTTAATGGTTTATTGATTGTGTTTAGCACTACAGCATTTGACTATATGTTGCACATGGTACATATAGTGTGGGTGAGAGAGTGTGTGACAGTACTGCATGGGAGCTTTGGATTGTGTGGGTGTGTGCCTTTGAGTGACAGATGAGGTGTAGCAGCTCCTACAAATCACAGCATATTCAAAGGCTTATATCTCGGGGACTATGAAGAATTTAAAGAAACTAAAGGTACCCTGGTGGATGGGATGACTTATAGGATACATTAGAAGAAATTAAAAAAAAACAATTTTCTCACTATAGTTGCCCTTTAAGGATTAGGAAATGGCTGTGGTAGTTGTAACTAAAGCTAATAATATCACTCTGTGTTTTTACCCACCATTTGTATGGACACAGACTAGTTATCCCCATGTATTAGTTATTAATTTTTTAAAATTATTATTATCATAGTTATTACAGTGTTTTACTCTTTTCAAGGGTCTTGCTTATTTACATAGTAAGGGGAAAATGCATCGAGATATCAAGGTAAGAAATACATTATTTTGATATTTTAAAAGCTTGACAAACAAGACACTTTATACATCATGCTTCTATTTATATACTGCATGTTATGCACCATGTATTATTTGGTTGTCCAATTGCAAATTTTGATTTCCTTATTTTAGGGTGCCAATATACTTCTTACGGACAACGGAGATGTCAAGCTAGGTAATTATAGTAAAACCTAATATATGTCACAAGCTATAAAATCCTAAATACAAATGCAGTTGTTTCCTCAGTCATCATGGCAGCTAATTACCAAGTGGGTAAGCCAATACAATGTACGCGCTTTGTCTGGTAAGTTTGTCTTCCCTAATGCTCCTTACCCAGCAGTCATAATCAAAATGATGGGACGTCACGCAGTAGCACAGCATAAACGGAAAGTATTTTATTCTGATAAACATAACTTTGTCAAATGATGCAGTGACCAATAAGTGCATCCCTGATAACACTTTACAACACCCGCTCTTTCCCCCCATTGGTTAGTGAAAATTTCCATTTAATAGTCCAAGAGTTCTATTCCATCCATTCAAAAAGTCTATACACCACCACATGGGAGATGCTGTTTGAAAAAAGCAAGCTCACCCCAACTTATATTTACAGAAAAATATACATTATGCACACTTTTAAAAAAAAATTAAATGTATGAAATAGCTATATTTAGCCAAATGTGCTTTTTACACAAATTTACCAATTGTTAATGCCAAGGAAACACAATTTTGGGAGTTCGTAAGCCTAGGGGGAGCCTTTGGCTCAATGGACAGGAAACAAAAAAAAACCTATAAGACTAAGCCTCTGACATCATTTTCGCTGTCTAATTAAATAGGTAATTTGCTTTATCAAGAGAACAGAACTTTGGCTTGATAAAGATCATTTTACTAAAGCCTATAATCTGTGATGTTACAAGATGGTCCTCATTTTTTTTAAACTTGTTTTTATTTGTGAAATAAAAAAACTATTTACAACAGCATGTCTGATTCATGAAAATATTTTGCTCATCCAATGCATTATCATTATAGTAATTTGGATGTATCTAACAATTTACTATAATATTCAACGGAATCTTAGTATTTTTTAATAGTTGTTATATTAGTAATATATTTTAATCTATTAGTGGCATGGGTAAGCAGGGTTTGAGGAGGGAATGAAGAGTTATAGGAGATGCACCTCGCTCATGGCCCCGGCGCCCCACACAGCTTGCCCTCAACTCATACGGTCGAGGGAGAATCAGTCCAAATATTCCATATTTTGTGAAGTTTTTTAGTGCAATGCCTGTGCTTATATATAAGGTTATAGAAAGGTAAGATATCGTTAACTAACTCCTGCCAAATTTTTAGTTCTGGGGCCATCCATTTTAAGACCACGGTTTTCTGTGACATAAATAGTGTTTCACGTAGGAACATTAGTCTGTATGTGTTTTCCACTGCCAACACATCGTTACCCAGCATACATCGCCTTGGGTCCATTGGTATTGGCCAGGGAAGTAGGGTCGTGAAAAACCTTGTGACCTTCATCCAGAACTTTGTGACTACAGGACAGTTCCAGTTGAGATGCCAAAAGTCTGCCTGACTTCTACGACATTTAGGACAACAGTTTGAGTGTGTCATAGAAATAGTGTAACCTCGATGGTCTAGTAGGCTTGATGAACAATAAAGAGTTATTTGCTGATGAAGAGGCATAGACGTGTACCGACCCAATTTCATTCCAGTCTTCACTTTAAAGTTCTGGGATGTTTGCACTCCATTGTTGAAGTCTTGTGTTGGTCTACATGTCCGTCTGGCCAGTATTAAAGGACATCTATACGGAAAAATAGGTTATTTTAAATTGACCATAACTGGAAACTATAATTCTTCCCAACCACCACTGTATCATTTTTTTGTTGATCTGCCCCCTATTTCTTTAGATATCCAATCTAATACTTCTTATATTTCAGCTGTCAATCAAGTTCCTTGCTCTCAAAAACTATTCTTCTGTGAGTAGTTTTACTGTAGCTGGAATGGTGACAGAGTTTTGACAGTTGAAAAGCTGTATGCTATATGCAGGCTTGACAGTTGTTTTGTGGGGAAAAAGTCAGGTCGAATGGAAGTGGGAGTGGTTAAGAGGGAGGGGGGATACGGCTCCTAAACAAAATGTGTTCTGGATTGAAGGCATGCAGCAACACACGCAAATCAGAGTAAGTGCTACTTACATGTATTCAATTATAGATTAAGATGAGGCAAAGTCTTTTTTTCGGTATTGTGTCCCTTTAAGGTGTGTGTATATAGCCTGGACAGTAACCCCTGTGGTCCCTGCATTTTGAGGATTCCAATTGTTGAATGGTTTGTTAGGGGAATTTTCCTATCTGGAAATTCTGTGTGTAGACAATGCCTTAGCTGGAGATACCGGTAGAAGTATGACCGCGGTAGATCAAATTCCGTGCTCAAGCTGACTAAACTGGTGTATTCCTCTGGTTTCCCAGTCCATAGAACAAAAGAAGCCTGCCAGATGGGGATAAGCCTGGTTATGCAATAGGGCTGTTTCAGGGGGAATACCAGTATAGTGGAGCAATTTGTTAGATGGTCCTTATTTTAGACTATGAAATGCATGTCTTCATTTGGTTAAAATTTTGGTCATAAAGCTTGAAAATGAGTTGTGTATAGCAAAATTATCTAGTGTTGCATTCATTCCACCCTTATTTTGTGTTTTTAGCTTTTCCCACTTGGTGAATATCTGGCATGATGACTGGGGAAACAGGAAATGTATTCCTATTTACCATTACTTCCGTTTCCCAGTCAAATTTTATGACCGCATTCACCAAGATCCTCCCATTAACTTGGTAACATAGACTGTGGAAGGTCCTTATAGTTTTTTAATTCCTGTCCATTGAGTCAGAGGGAGGAGCTTACTCACTTGGCAAATGCTGCCATGAAATATAACTGGGAAACAGAAATTACTGTAAGTAGGAATACATTTCCTGTTATAAACTACAGCCCATCTGATGGTTAATAAAGCTGCAGAGCTGGAAACTTTGGCATGCCGACAATGGCATGAACACATATACAGTATATTGTATTTCCATTGTGCTTTCTGATGTTTGTTTTGTTAGACTAAAATAATTTTTGTAAGTTTTAGACTCTAACCTGCATATTTTTTTGTTTTACAGCCGACTTTGGTGTGGCAGCCAAAATAACTGCTACAATTGCAAAAAGAAAGTCTTTTATTGGTACTCCATACTGGTAAATATACTCCACATTAAAAAGTATAAGTTTTTATAACTTGTGTGTGCTTGTAGCATTGTGTTTTTCAACAACTTGTTGTAACTTGCTGTATGTGTATTGTAGGATGGCACCAGAGGTTGCTGCAGTAGAAAAAAATGGAGGATATAACCAGCTCTGTGATATCTGGGCTGTTGGCATCACTTCGATTGAATTGGCAGAGTTACAACCTCCAATGTTTGATCTTCATCCTATGAGGTCTGTTATAGTTTTTGTAGGTCAAGTAGCAACTTGTAAAATGATGTTGTACATCTTCTATTGTTTTCATAGTGCATACATCAAATCCATTTATCAAAGAAAATGGCAATGTATTAGTTGTAGAGATGTATGCTGGTGTTGCATTATATTAAGTCTTTGGTATCGTTCTATATTCTATCTTTACGGATTACTGCTGAAAAAGCAGATATGTGTAATTATATACTTTGCCTTTATATTACAGTTTAATTTATTTTGGTAAATGCATTACATTACTTTTACATTACTTTTCTTTTAACTTGCCTGTTTGAGTTATCTTAAATTGAAGCTTAAGGTATTTTAAAGAAGTTATTAAATACAACCATCCCTGTGTAGGATGTCAAATTGCCAAATTCCACATGAATTAACTCCATATAATAATTTAGAAAATTTTTATTTTCTTTCCTTTTTGTCAAATTTTATAGAGCCTTATTTCTAATGTCAAAAGGTAGTTTTCAGCCTCCAAAACTAAAGGAAAAGATAAAATGGTAAGCTGACTGTTGGTTTTTTTTGCATGGTGGGCTAGACAAGCAGATATTACAGAATTTTTTATTTTTAGTTTGATATTTCACTATTCTTTTCTTCACTTCACATTATAAAATATGTGGAAACAAATGAAATCAAGTTGCTAAAAGTTACCATACAAACATGCAGAACTTGTCTCTCATAATTTCCCAGAATTTTTAGAAATGTTTTCGTAAAAAAACTACGTTTGCTACGTTTAATGCCAGCAGATTGTACATCTTTTGAGTGCCAGAAAAAGTAATATTGCTCATTAATTTTAGTAAAATTGTATGGGAGAGAAGCTTTTTTTTCTGTGAGATGTCACTGGATTTGAAGTTTAGTTTTTTATGCCAACTGTCTTTTTCAGTTCAGAAGGACCTGTTAAAAAAATAACCTGTAAAGTGTCTCAATCTGCTTATAACTGTAAAGTGTCAAGGACTTCCTGAATGAAAGTTGTTGATTGAATGTAGCTGAGAGGTGTTATCAAAGTTAGCAATGCCCAGGGTAATGTGTCAAAACAGCATTGTACATGGCAGACATTTTAAAGGACATGTCCAATAAAAAAAAAAAACTTTAGCTATAAAACCTAGGTTTCACATTATCTATATTTGCCAAATATGCCCCTGAAGGGACTTACCTGACCCAGTCCCTCACCACCTAGACACCTCCCCCTGCTCCTGTATCGAGCAAAAACAGGAGCAGAGGTCTTCTGCACCAAGAGCCGTTTCTACTTTCTCGTCATGGCTTTCAGGCAATTTGACGTCACATCATGCTTTTACTGACAGCCGCAACTAGGAAGTAGAGTGGCTGTCAGGTAAGAAACTTCAGGTGCACCTTTTATAGCTAGTTTTTTTTCCGCTGGATATGCCCTCCCCACCACCTATATTTAGGCTTGGTTACTTTTTATTTAGAAATAAATGGCCCCCATATTTTAAACCATCCTTTTATTTTGACATTACAGTCCTCACACTTCTGCCCTTTTTCACATCTGTGCTACAGTGCAATCAACACCTTCAATTCAGGAGTTCCCTGACACCTTGCTGTTAAATGCTGATATAAACATGACCTAGATGGTTGCTATACTATTTTCTGTTTTATCTTAAAGGGCATGTCCACCCCCAAAAATATAATCCCCCCCATCTACTGGCCCCATTGTGTAGTGTAGTTTAATCCTTACCTTACATACCAGCTCCATAAGGTTCTCCTGTAGTCCCCCCCCCCCCCCCCAAGTCCCAAAAACTGCCCACCAGGAGGATAGCAGAGTCCATATAGTACTCTGCCTCCTACCTGGCCTGCGGTTTGGCATACGTACTGCAGCCCTTCTCCCCCTCCCTCTCCCGCCCGATTAGCATTCTCTCCCCCTACCATAAAAACCTTTAGGTAAATCATTCCCCCTGTCCCCCCAGCCCCAACCGCTCTCTTTATTTTATTAGAAAGTTCCCCAAACTTTACTTACCTGCCCTCTTTCCCGCTCCCGCTCAGCCAATCACAGACGCGACAGCCGGTCCCGCCCCTCTGCTTGCATTATCTCTTCTAATAAAATAAATAGAACGGTTGGGGCTGGGGGGACTGGGGGAATACTATATCAAAAAATTTTTTTTAGGGTGGACATACCCTTTAACATCTAATTCCCATTGAAAGAATTGGTAGTCGATCAGTTAATCATTTCAGATAACAGATTCCAGTATATGGCCAGCTTCACTCTTTCACAGTGAGATGTATTAAGTTGCTTCAGTTTAAGGTGTTTATAGCAAGTTCTCAAAAGTTTTATTGACATTCTATATGTATCCAATATTTGCACCTTCAATGTAAAAATAAAAACCATTTTACTCTTTCCTTAGGTCTCACACATTTCATAGCTTTGTAAAAGTGTCCCTGACTAAGAATCCAAAGAAAAGGCCACCTGCAGAGCAACTGCTGGCTGTAAGGACTGATTCTACAGACCCTGACTAATTGTCTAACAGAGACCAATTTAAGTGTTTGTGTTTATTTTGCTTTCATGCATAATGGGTTTATTTGTTGAAAAACAATTTTACTAAAGAAAAATCTATTGAAGGCATAAAATAGTTGCAAATATATTATTTCTGATAACTCTGTATACGTATACCCTGCTCACAAATTATTTACTGCAAATTAAAGCAAATACTTTATTTAGCATTGATTTTAATCACAATCAAATATTTAGTACTTTTTTTAAAGTACTTAAGTACTATAGGATTTAGGTGTCATTAAAGTAAATTTTTTTTTCTTTAATGTTCAATGTAGATTTTAATGAATATAGCATTTAAAAGTATATTTGTATGTAGCACAGAAATGTCCAAACAACCCTCCAACCCTCCAGATGTTTCAAAACTACATCTCCCAGCATCCAGTTCTCAGAGTTGTAGATTTCAAACATCTGGAAGGCCACAGTTTGATCTTCCCTGCTATAATATCAATTCCTTAACAGAGCTGGAGAGCTACAAGTTGAAAATGAAGGAAGTACATAACTAAGCATATAAATAAAAGGATAACTGTGGTCTCTGCGCAAATTTAGTAAGTTATATTACCTTTTAAGGCTCCAGGAAAACAAGTTGCAGCCAGGCAAATCTTAGGATTTAGAAACATGTCGATCAAACTTTCATCTAATATAAGTTGTTTGCAGACAAAGAAGGACTGTCACTATTTTGACCTGATTGATGGAAATACCAAAATATTGGTTGCTTGGGCTTAAATTTAATCCGGTGTGTACCTAGCCCTACATCTGGTTATTTAAACAGTTTAGTAGAATGTTATTGTTCAGAACCTGTAGCTTTAATCAGCGATTTGTTTCTAAATAACTCTTTATTTTTTTATTCTCTTAGCATAATTTTGTAGCTCAGACAGGACTTTCAAGAATACTTGCACAGGAACTACTGGACAAGGTCAACAATCCTGAAAATCATCAGCCTTATAATGAGCTAGATGATGATGACATTGAGGTAAATTTGTTTACCACATTGATCTAACTGAATACAACAGATATACCATGACCTGGATGAATGAGATCATCCACAAACTTACCACATTTAAATGTTTCAATTGGATATTTTGCTTTTTTTGAGTGTCCTCATGAGGTAGTTTATTTCATCTGAGGGTAAATATAGATGGTCACACAAACTGGCTGCACAGGGTAAGCTAGACATACATTTAACTTATTAAGAAAACAAAAGAAAGTTCAGTGTAAAATAGAATGTATTTTTAAAACCTTTATATTATGCGTACCTAGTTATTCTACATATTTTCTTCCGTTTTGAAAAATCAACTGATATCATACCCTTTGCTATGCTCTGCTGTTGTGATTAGTGAGCTTCCATTTCTGGTTCTGTAACGGTCCTTTCCATTTCTGGTTCTGTACTGGTCCTTCTTCTTCCCTTTAATGCACACTACCTTGGGATGTTCTACTGTAATTTCTACTGATTGGCTGTTGGATGGGTCAAACATGCTCAGATCTCTACTGAGCAACTGAATCAACCCATGTGCTGGGTCAAGGGCAAGACCATAATGGAAGTCAGTTTTTCGGAAGCATTTATTTATACACAGACAAAAAGCTGAATGGGCAGGTTAATGTCAAAAGGAGTATGTATTTGCATTGAACTTCCCCTTTAATGGTAGGGAAGTACATGTTGTTTGGATTAAACTCTGGGATGCTTAAAGGAGAACTAAATTTTTTTTTTCTTCTAAATGTGAAAGCTCCCCCCCCCAATTTATGAATGAATGAAGTGATGTAGAGCAGTTCCTTGCCTGCTCTACTGTATATTCTGTGTAGTCCACAAGACAGTGTGACACCAAAACACAATTATCTGCTTGTCTGAGCTTAAAGTTTTTATTTGCATTGAAAGTGTCACATTTTTTTACGTTTATTTTGTGTTTTTTTATTTCAGTAACTCCTACACCATTTCTTATGTAGTGTGCGTGCAGTTTCAGGACTATTTTAGGGCTAGGCCACACTTGCGCTTTTTTTAAATGGAAATCGCGGGAACACAAAAATTCCGATGATTTCCAATTCGCATGCGTTCACCATTTTTGGTGCGTAAACGCATGCGTTTCGATAAGGGAAAACAGCAAAATCGCATGCGCAAACGCACAAGAATCATACACAAAATCGAATGCGATAACGCACATGATTCTGTGCGCGATTCCTGCGCATTGTAGTGTGGCCTCAGCCTTAGAGTAGCTTACAGCTGTAAGTGTCAAATTCCATATAAGTATAGACCAGACTAGACAGAACAGTGGACAGTGGTTGCAAGTTCATCTGTATTCTGGTTAAAATGAGGTTGGGTATATGTCCTCATGGTTCTAAAAACAAAAGCTTTCAGGATCTAACTAGTCTCTGAAGTCATGTTTTCAGCATAGATAATTCTGATAATTCTGTATTTCCCTATATTTTAGTTTACTCCTGTTAAATGGATGTAGCCTTATATATTCAAATTTCAGTTTTCACATGGATTTGATGAAGCGCTTTTCCATTCTTCAGAATTTAAAAGAAATATCTGTAATTGCTATTGCATTTATTTGTTGCATTAGATGAGACATTATATGTCTTTATTATTGTATATATTTTTTAAGCCAATCTCTGTGGTTAGACATACCATCCGTTCTGCAAATAAAGCTGCTAGAGCTGAAAGGACAGCGTCTGAACTAAACTGTAAGTATTTGCTGTAGAAGGGCTACTATATGACTATTTCGTCATTGACATGGGAAACAACTGGAAAAACTTTATTTTTTTTAAATTAAAGGGCAATTAAAAGGGTTATTATTATTTGACCATAAAATGTTGTTCTTACCAAAATTGTATATAATCTCTTATTTAAACTATCAGCATTATTGTTATGATGATTTTACATCCAAGTTCTACATCTGATGTCCTCAACCCCACAGAAAGGATGCAAGCCTGCAACATTGCATAGCTTGGTAGTCTAGAAGTCTGGCAGCACATGATTGCTTGCCAAGTTAATGATGGTGTTAGATATAACATTGTTATTATTTTAATGATAATTGTTTTTGGTTACTGGTATAAGCCGATAAATTTTACCTTTAAAATCATCCTGAAAGTCTTCCCTCAGCTTATACTTGGGTCTGGGCTGATCTGGATGATTAAAGGAGCAGCTGGAAAAAAAATACATAGCCCTGGGAAAACAAAAGCTGTATACTGTAATACACAGAATCCTCTTAATGGTGGGTTAGGCAATTGTTTTCCTGCTCACACAGATCAGCCCATACTACTGCCAAGGCAAGGGGGGAAAAGACCCAAGTAACAGGATTCAACAAACAGGCTGCACAGCAAATTCACATCTGATTCCATCTGAATGCCTGATGCGCAAATACCACGGGATGATTGGAAACTTCAATAACTGATGTGCAATGTTGCAAGTAACCTATAGATTATCAATAAATGGGCACATATCGGCTGATAGATGTTCAATGTTGATAATGTGTGATGCATTTGGATTTAATATACCCTGTGCCACTCTCACATAAATAACTTTGTGTTAATGCATCTGTATATGGACAAAATATTTGGGGGTTCTGGGTAATTACAGACTTGCCTGTGGCAACATGCCAGGTAGGCACCGGCTAGATGTAGCAAGATATTTTTCTTGTAAATAAAGCGAGTTATAGATTCAAGGGACGAAGAAAGATATATCTATTCTCCCTCTTTACAAGGCACGAAGAGCCTCTTTGGAATATGCGGTGCAGTTTTTGGAATCCCTATAACCAAAGGGACAACTTCGAAATGGAAGCAGTTCAGCGATGGGCAACCTAAATTACTAAGGGGAATGAGGGGCTTGATATGCATGCATGATTATACAAGTTAGGGCTGTTACATTGGAGAATCACGTTTGCATGGGGATATGATAACCGTATATACATAATATTATAATGGGTCATACAGGCACTCCTCTGGTGCAGTGTTTACATATATTGTCATATCCGAGGACTCGTGGACAAGCCAAGGTTGGAAGAAAAAGAAGTTTCACATATCTTCAGGTTCGGAAAGGTTTCTTTACAGTGGAACTGGGAACTGTCTTCCAGCAGATGTGATAGGTCTGATTGATGGACACTGTCTTGTATTCAACCTCAATTACTATGTTACTATGTTTCAGATATAATTTTATTTTTAATAGGGCGATCATATTGTTGTGGCCCATACCATCCCACAAACGTCGTTATCAGCTTTCTATACAGTAGTAAGCTATAAGAATCTGACAGAAAGTCTCTGTTTGACAAAGGGGTCGCTTTTTGGACGTCGGCTTCACAAACTACTCCCAAATACACAGTTGGGCAATGTTCAACAAAGCCCTTTTGGCAGGTCACACAATTTATATTCAGGCCAACCTATATTTCCTTCAGTCAGACCAAATTGAACAAAAGGACAATAGGACATTTTGGTAAATCATGGACAATCATGAGTCTCCTATAGACCACAATCGGTTGCAGCGAACTGTCCGCTGGCTGAAACCTCAGGCCATGTGTACCTAGCCTAAGAGAAAAAGAGGGGAAAACTATAACAGTGTAACATAGCCATGTTTGTATTCACTTTTCTGTTATCATTCATGTTGTAAAAGAGAAACATTAACAGAATGATTTAAGGCTGGGTATACTTGGGCTCTTATTTGTCCCGACCGACTTTCACATCACTGCAAAGCAACTGTCTGACAACCGCAATAGTGGCCTTGCCGACTGGTGCGTGTGGCCCATTGTGCAGGTCCCATAGGAACTGCACTATCGCCCCTATTTACCAATGGACCGGATTGAACGAACAGCGTGGCGAGATGGTCATGAGCCGGCCGTCCACCACCATCATTATTTCCGACCGATCCACGGCACTATCGGTTGTCGTGCCGGAAATATCTGCTGGTATGTACCCAGTCTTATTCTCTCCCGATAAGGTCAAGCAGATATGCCATCTGTTCATTGGTTTATCTTAATATTCTTTTTATTCTTGCATCACCTGGTTTATTTTGTGTTTTCCAGAATATGTTTTGTCATAATAGCTTATCACTATGCTTTGGTTTTGTTTGATCCCAACAGAACTGTAGCTGTAGAACTGTAGGAATTTAAAGCGTATGTAAACTGTAAATCAACTTGATGATAGTGGCTAACTGTGCCTTTAAAAGAAATGTGTGGTCTTTATTTTTGCCTGAGACTTATGACGAACTGATCTGCTTTGAGGGCCAAGTGTGTGATGCTGCTTGGCAATCTTGTGGGGGCGGCCCATACAAAGTAATTAACACCAGAGAAACACAGACCCAACCTAGGGTTTAGGAAGATCATAGACAAAAATAAAGACCACCACATTTTCTTTTAAAACACAGCTAGCCACTAACATCAAGTTGATTTACTGTTTACATGCCATTAAAGAAAATATATTTTTCCAAAAGGGGGTAACTTTTTGGCATCCGTTGATACATGTTTGGTTAAATATGACACTAACATTTGATGGAGCTTATTTTGTGGGCTATTTTGAATATTTATATAGTAAGTAGCTCAGATGTCTAGGGGTTTAAACATCTGTCAATAGATTAGTTGACTATCCTGTGTTAAGGACAGTGACTGTATCACCCATTTTTTGCCATTTATTTAAGGAAAGCAAAAACTAAGTACAACAATTGATCATTCATGTGAAGGCATGTTTTTATTTGTTGGGCACTCTAGGGCTTCTTTTTGGAATACTTGATTTTTAAGCTGGCCATACACGTCCAGATGTTCTTCCGATCAGATTTTCCGAGGAGGTTCAATGATCGGAAATCCCATCGGAAGAACCGATTGAATCTTCCCACCTTGAACCCCCAGATCTTTCCTCAGATATCCACTTCAAATCCAGTAGAATGGGGACTGAAGATGGGGGTCGGTGGAAAATGTTCTACCGGGTGATCTTTGTTTTTCCGAAAAACTGTTCAACATCGTTGAGTAGTCGATCGGGAAAAACTGAAATGGGTTTCGACTTTCCGAGCACATCTAATAATTTCAATCCCAGAAAAGTTGATGTCATTTATGGGGGAGTTTTAGACTACTTTCCGATGAACAGCATAGTATAGTATTTGAGGATGAATAAAGTCATACATCCATCTAGTCCAACCATCACAGCAATACCCACATTTCTTGCCTAACTGTTGAAAAAAAAAAGACACACCAAAATTATGAACGGACAAAAATTCCAATCGGAAATTCACTGGATCAACTCTACTTTATGTATCTATACCAGTCATGCAACATTCCTTGTTTTTAGAAACTCGTCCAGCTTTTTTTTTTAACATTTTCCAATAACCTGCCATCACCCACATCCAATGAAAGACAGTCAATATTTTACCATTCTCACAAAACCCTTTCCCAACTCGAGGACTAAAGATTTAGCCTTTTGTAGTGATAAGCGTTTTAGCGTCAGAAATGTCTACTACAGCATTCTGCCAACAGTGACTGCTCCAAAAAACGCTAGTAAACAGGAAGAAAATGCTACCTGACTAAAAAATGCCACTTGTGTGAACATAGCCCTACATGCTAGAAGTGATAAGCTGAGGGAGTTTCCCTGTACCATAATGGTTTTGAAACTTGCTCCCCCAAAATACATTTTGTAGATAAACCTGTATATAGTATTATTTTTTAGCTCCATAGACTAGTCCATGAGTAATTTCGTATACAGTCTTGCACACACACTCTTTTTATTTTTTTAGGTTAATTCTGAATGTTTATTTAGCATTATCACCCGTTTCAAGCAAGTTAGTGGTTTCCTTGACAGGAAGCATTTTGAGATCTATGACTCTGGAGCTATGATTCTGCTTTTAATCATTATTATTTCAATTATAAAGAAATATAATTTGACCTCTTATCCACAGTTATACAGTTACGGTACACCCGTTAATTTAAAAAAAAAAGGGAAAAAAAAATCCCAAAAAAACACCAGCCACCCCCCAAACCAACAAAAAGAAACAGTCTCCCCACTCAAATAGATACATGCTCCTCAGTACACAAAAATAGATAAGGATACAACAACAACACACATGCCCAAAGAAGATGCAGTCACCACTTATAACCCTGTACAGTGTGCCTGTCCAAGAAAACATCAAACCTCTTTTCTTCTTGTTCAAAGTTCAACAGACTTTCATTTTCAGGTAGAGTATTCCACAACTTTACTGCTCTTAATGTAAAGAACCATTTACATTCACAACTGAAATGGATTTTCCTCCTCTAAATGGTGGCCTCCAAAGGGGTTAGGTAGATACTAGCATTTTATTTTTTCATCCAAACGCATTTCTTAACTGTCTAACTTCATTTGCTACTTTACAGCTCAAGTCTTGTGGAACTCATACATTTGAATTGATTCCACCCCCCACCCCCGCCTCACCCTTAATTGCCAAATATCCTGTTTGTACTGACATTTTTAAAACAGATTGTCTAATTATTGGTCTTAGCAATCAAATTTTCCATGCATCTAATGTGTACATAGCCTTACTTTTAAAGTACATAATGCAGTTGTTTTCTTGTTTTTCTGTGACTAGTCACACAGTGGAATTTTTATTATGCATATAGTATAGAAATAGACCAATAAAGAAACGATGTAAACATGGAAAGAAAGTGCTTCTTAATGCTTGAGCACCCTTATTTTAGTTGCTTATGTAGCCTGGAAAAAATGTATGTATGTCTACAAGGAGTGATACATATATTAATATAAAATAAGGAAGCATTAAAAGCATTACAGACATTTACCATTCAGAAACAGTTTGATGTTTGAGCAGGAAAAATACCAAAGATAATTCAATATCTATAGAAAGTCTCTGGCAGAAATCATACAATGCAGAAAGTCAAAGTAATTTTCTGTTAATAATGTGTAGTAACCTTACTAGTCTTTGTCTGTGTTTTTATACAAGCCTTTTTGTGCAAGCTTTTTTCCTTTTTGGGACGATTTTTCTTTTTATGACCTTTTGTGTTGATTACTTGATCTGCAAAAGCCTTCAAAATAAAACAAAAACTTTGAAAAGTTTTCTAGAAATACTGTAGGCTCTATGATTAATACTCTGTAGGCTCTATGATTAATGACTGTTGGCTCTATGATTTCCAAGACCTATTGTGCATCCTTACTGCAACTTTATAACACAGATAATTAGAAACAGTGATTAATTTAGTTTTTTTTTTCCCCCAGACATTCCAGAGTCTTGGAGATGTTCCTATTTTTATGTCAAGCTAAATAACAAAGGGATATTTTCCTTATGTCAGGACAGGCATCAGAAAGAAAGAAGGACAACATTTAGTGCATCTAGAATGTCTCCTAATTTGAAAATCCTATGGCCTGGTACACTTGTGCCAATAGTAACCCATTATCACCTTACAACACCAGTCTACCAACCAAAGAAATGATTGGTAGTCTGAACGGAATTAAAATGTGTGCCTTTGGAAGACTAATTGATCTGCAAAATCACCAAAATTCCAATCGTAATTGTGATGAAATGATATTCCATCCAATTACTAAAATAGTTCAAACCCTTCATTACCCTTTGTGATATCGTCTCAATGTGTACTAAGCCTAACAGTACAAACCAACATGATAGAGTTCAGGGTTTGAATTGTTAACTTTTTGGAAACTAGATAAATAAAAAAAAAAAGGTTAAAACAGGTTTTCCTATTTACACATTTATGTTAAAAACTAAAAAATGCCATCTACTGTTTTTATTTATCTGAAGGTGATGATTTCTCTTCCTCGGATTCAGCAAGTTTTTATGGTAGAATGCAAGCACACCAACATTGTGCTTACTTGGCAGCTATCTATGGTAAAACCTGTATAATGTGGCACTACTCAAGACCCTTCATGAACATATATAAAATATGTGTTTAATATTTGTTAGCTATTTTATTTAAATTGAAAAACCGCCAATTTTGTTCATCATTTGTAGTTTTGACCCCTCTGTCATTTCTAATTCTAAATGTAAAATTAGCAACAGGGTTTTGGCAGATCACAGGCTTAAGGGTGGGTTGTGATAGGCTTAAAGGGTATCTCCACCCAAAAATATAACTTGCTGTATTGTAGGGGACCCCCAACAACCTAAACACTAGGGTTTTAAAAGTGTCCAGAAATCAACTTGCCAAACCTCATTTCTTTGGCCTTTGTCTGATTGTCAAACAAGGTCCATTTAAGTCTAATTTTCGGACACTTTTTAAAACTTAAAACTCTAGCGTCTAGGGTTGGGGGGGTCCCCTACACTACAGCAAAGATTATTTTATTTAAAGAATTAACTACACCACTGATTGGTAGGGAGGGTGGGGAACTCTACTGTGCATGCCAGAGTCCTCTCCAGAGACAGAGAAGGGGCAGATACCAGATTACACACAGTATGGCTCCTATTCTTTATTGTTTGTGGACTTTCAGCAGCCACTGCAGGACAACCATAAGGAGCAATGATAAAGGTAAGGATTTCAACACTACACAGTGGGGCAAATTTTAGTTTGGGGGGTGGACATGCCCTTTAAAAATGGCTTCCATGTGCAAAAGAAAAACAGACAGCTCCTGAATTGCCGCAAGTTGGACACTCCTGATTAAGTCCTGGTACCTGGTACAATTTCATTGAATCAGCTTTTGTGATTTGACTGTCGTGGCAAATATATCTTCCAGTATGTACAGAGGACAATATTTGGCCCAATCATTCGATAAATTAAACTATGCATCAGTCGGCAATGCAATGCCCAAACCTGGATTATTTGTTTTTTTTTCATAATCCAACTCTTTCCACATCCTCAGTATAATGACAGGACAGTTGTTTTTTTTAGGGATGTTTCTGGCTTTGCCTGCCCTGAAAGCTGTGTGATTGCAAAGAAATTCTGTCTTTTACTTACACATCTCTGATAATATACCAAAAAAAAAAAATATTTCTTTAGAACAATATGCTATATAACTATATGAGAAATAGCATTTAATGATTATAGAGAGCCATAAAAAATTAATTTTTTTATGGCTATTCTCTAGCTCCTGTAACGGCTCAATCACTGTACATGTTTCCCAGACTAACCACTCCCCCTCTGACTAGGGAGATAGTACAAAAAGGGAATTGATGTGTTTGCATCTTTTGACAAACCCTCCCTGATAATTCAGTCAGATGGGAAGCAGAAGAAACATTTAATAAGGGATAACTGAATCTGCCAGATCAACCAGGGACTCCTATTTGTTTTAGCCTGTGAATTGGATTTGCTCCTTGTTAAAAAAAATATATGGTACTGATGTACTGTTGTAGTTAAAGGGAACTGTGGTCTCTAAACAAGTTTATTTTAATGAAAGACCAGTTCTTACCTTTAAAATGAGCCATCAACCACCGCTTCACACCCCACGATATGAAGAAATCACTGATCAATAAGTTAGGGGCCACAGGAGGCTGCAGACAAAGGGCCCAAGGGGCTGCAAGGGAAGAGGCCAGGATGGGTCTGCAAGGGAGGGGCGTGGGGCCTGCAAGTGGGAGGGCTACAGGACCCATGATGGGAAGGGACAAAAGGCTGCAAGGAAAGGGACCAATTTGGGCCTGCAGGAGGGGCCACAGGGCCCCGAGTAGGAGGGACTGAAAGGGAATTGGCTAGGGGCTGCAAGGTAGGGACCATGGGGGGCCCACCAGGAGAGGAGACACAGGGAGAGGGACTGTCACTGTTGTTTCAGAGCCTGAAGCAGGAAGTGCAGGGGATCGTGTGATGCTCCTACCATATCACACATATAAATGTAAATAGCTTCAAAACTGTGTAAAAAAATTGCAAAATCTTTAGGAAAGCATTCCTGTTAATTTACCTGTATATTTAAGTCATTTTGGACCACAGTTACCCTTTAGTCTTTATTTAGCAGAATTTTAAAAAGTCACTGATTTTCATCCTTGTTATCATTGACAGACCCACAGGGCAGAATGTAAACAAGTCCCTGAGGTTTATCCTCACCCCCTTTGACATGAGGACCGTGGCACTTCCCCTCTCTGCTGATAACAAGGGATCAGAGTAGAACCATTTTGCTTACAACACAGTGATTTTATTTTTTCCTATAAGAATTGCTTGCTTTATGGATTTTTTTTTAATCTTCTATTATCATACAAAGGTTTGTAATTTCCTTGTTTCATTAGGTTCTAAACAAATGTAGCTTTTAGTTCTCCTTTTAGCAGAGCCAGAGGTTTTGTTCCAGACTGTAATTTTCGATGGTATTGTTTGTTTTTCTTTATTAGCCGAGAAAAGCTATGGATCTGTATGGAGTATGTGGTGGAGGCTCCCTTCAAGATATATAACCACGGTAACATCCAATTTTAATAATTCCTAATCATAGTGATCTGTATAATGTTAGAAACTGATTGCCTTTGGGAAGTCTGTTAGCATTTCCTGATGTGGCTGTGTGCTGCAGAGATTATATATTCCAGAAATAAGTAACCAAGCTAATTTTGCTCTTTACCCTAATGTTCTGAAGTCTTGATGAATACAGCTTGTTGAGGTTAATGCTCTTATGACTTGAAAATGTTTAGAATTCTATTATATTATCAAAGCATATTGTTTTGCCTAAATGACGGCTTATGTAAAATCCTAGCAATTTTAGTAGCTCTATAAGAATTGGCAATGGATAAAAAAAAAAAAAAAACTGTAAATAAAAGATTCTCGTTTGGGGAAACATTACTAGTTTCTAATTACTTATTAGTTTTGAAAAGTTATTCAATTCTGTTCTGGCATTCCATGCTGGTTATCCCTGCACATTTCAGATTAAGACTGGGTACACACAAATGCAATATTTACAAGCCGACCCAATGATAGTACTGTATCGTTGTATAAATATTTTATTGTGTGGGTCGCACCTTCAAAGGGTCGGTCAGGGCAAATCTCAGCCTGGTGTGTACCCAGCCTTAAATAGATCTGCAAGAGGGCCCACACCAGCTACACACCTACTTACCGTCACTAGCAGCAAAGTGCACCAAAATTTTAACAGACATGTGACCTGCACCCGATACCTGTCCATGACCAGCACCTGCAGCTTTCTAACTGAACCTGACCCGCAACTCATTCAAACTCACTGTGGTTTACCAAAACCCGACCTGCAGATTGTGGAAACCATGGGTAACAACCAGATGCATAACTGGGTCAGATCTCATCCTCCATTAACTTGAGGCAAATTGATTTATCGCCTTATAGGTTTAATTAAAATGTGCACCACAGAGTCACAAATGTCGCTAATTACAAACTGACTGCAGTTAACTGCATTTAATTGTAAACTCTCGGGGCAAGTCACACTACAACTTTTTTTTCTTTATATAATAGGATTTTTAACCTTAGAAACTTTATTTAGTAATTTAATTATCTGTAAATGCACTTATCTCCCTGTATTTTATAATGCACAGCTCTGCATACTAAAGTGCGCTATATAAATAAATTATACATACATACATTTATGTTACACAATTTGCAGTTAATTAAAATTAGATTGCAATCAGAGCAGCTCTAAAATACTTACTACTGGAGGGTTGTCTGTAACACTGAGCGTGATGAAGGGAGGTGGGGAGAGGGTCCCTGGGGTGTGTCCTGGATACCAACTTTGGTAGGTTAGATGTCTGTATAAAGCACAATATAAAATTACAATCCTGTAAGCTTGCCTCCTCTGTCCTGATTAGTGTTGGTTCTTGCCCCAAGTCAGCACTCACTGACTGTAGTTCAGAGACCACCCCTCAGAGCTCCCTAAAGATATGAATCTCTGGGGCGTGGAAAGATGTCGTGAGTGGTCGCATTGAGAAGCTCCGCACCTGCACGAATTCGGCACAATATCCTTAGAGTAACTTCACCTGATACCTACCTACTCAGCTGCAGAAACAGATGAGAACCTGCCATACCCTCCCCGGCAAAGTACATTGGTGAGTATGGGCGGAAAAAATTGCTAAATACCAGCGCATCCTCACACAAGATGGCGCCAGTCACCTGATAAATTGGTGGCCTCGCTGGCAGCGCAGCCTACACCTTAACTAACAACCAACAAAAGCCCCTGGAAACAGAAACGGGTATGTAGAACAAGACGCTGATACTACAATAACCTCCCCCTACAAGATTTATTACAAGCTATAACTGACTCTAGACATCACTGACAGTGCTAATTGAGGAATAGACATGGGTCTCATAGCAAGATATGCAGACACTTCGAATTGACATAAACAAAACCAAACATAAAATGTCAGAAATACAAGTGGGAAGGGCCAGCAAGTGGAGGCATTAAAAAAAAGCAACTGTGCTGTTCTTTCCACCCCCCCCCCTACCTACAGCCCTGCAATGAGCATGTGCCACCGCAGATTAGAGGAGGAAGTAAGTATTTCTGACTGCAGATTTAGAACCTTCTACCACCTAACTTTCTGATCAGTGATTTTCTTCATATCTTGGCCTATTTTAAAGGTAGGAACCTGGCATGTTTGGAGGCCACAGCTCCCCTTTTTTTTAAAAAAAATCCGTTTTTATTTTTCCAAGGTATTACATTTGCATTACATAATTCTTTATTACTGAATACATTCACATATATATTCATTTTTCCATTTGATGTTTTCCTTATTCATTGCCCTTGGCATTTTTTTTTTTTTGGTTTTTATTTTGTTGGGATAACTTTAAATAACAATAAACATTATTTACTATAACCATTTTCTTGTTGTCTGTCTTTTACATCTCTTAATTCATTTACTATGCTAGTTTATTTTAGCTGTATGCTAGTATAATAAAGATTAGCCATAATTATTTGAGGAGCAATTATTAAGTAGCTATAGCTGTTTATATAGGAGGGGTGGATGGGAGGGAGGGATGATTAGAGGGGAGCCACCCTGTGTTGCATCGGAGTTGAGCCATGGGTCCCAGACTTTATTATTTTATTTGGGCATTTTCTGTGCACATAAACAGGGTTATTCAATAACAGTTTCTTATCGTTTAAAATGGTGCAAATTTGCCCCAACCAATTAGATGTTATCTTTCAAATCTTAATAAAATCTAATTGGTTGGGGCATTATTAGCACCATTTTAAACGATAAGAACTTTTATTGGATCTCCCTGTTAGTATTTTGGGGTATGCCAGGTCTGCGTTAATTAGCTGTATCCATTTTTTTCAGCCTGGGGGGTATTTGAGACATCCAATTTAATACTATGGTTTTTCTAAGCGTAGAATAGTAGATACTGCTCCCCTTTAAAGATCAGTTTGGAACCAACTCCTTATCAATTAAATTCACAATTGAAAGGGCCCACAGAATGCCCACGAAACCACCACCACCAGGAGCCAGGGCGCGGCCTATGATAGCAAGACTGCTGAACAGCAGCGATTGTGACCGCATTTTACGACTATCCTCTTGAAAGGACTCTCAACATAAGAACACCACTGTCTCCATATTGCTGACTGAGAGACAGTCAATCACGACATGGCTCCCGGCTGTACTGAACGTCGGGGGTAAGAGGCAATGTAAGTAATGATCAGGGAGTTTTTGCTTCAAATTACTATAGTGGTTGGGAGAGGGAGTCCTACACTACAGAAAATGGGATTTACACTGGGGAGGAGTAGAAAACAGGAGGGAGGTCTGCACTGAGCATGTCATTTTTGTCCCGGAGAAGAGAGACAGGAGGCAGAATTCTATATGGACTCGGCCAGGATCCTGGTGGTCACTTTTTTGTACTTTGGAGGGACATTACGGAGAATAATTTGGTGCAGGGATGCAAGGTGAGGATTTTTCTACACTACACAGTGGGGCCAGTATTGTTAAATTCTAGTTTTGGGGGTGGACATGCCCTTTAAGCTGTAAAACACAAAATGGTGTGTCAATATTCAATGCAGCTGAAGAATATGGTTAAAAGACATTGGATACAAATGCTACACAAATGCGAACATGAACCATACCCTAAAGCCAAATAAAGAATTTTGAATGGAATGTGCATTAAAGGTTATGTCCACCCTAAAATGTATTTTTTTTATATCCTGCTCCCCCATGTCCCCCGCCCCACGGGTATTTTTTATATTCAGAAAGCCCCCGCTCAGCCAATCATGGACGCGACTGCCGGTCCCGCCCCTCTGCTTGCATTTTGCAAGCAGAAGACCGGTCGCAGCGGAGGAAGAGGAGAGGTAAGTAAGAGTTTGGGGGGCTTTCTGAATAAAAAATACCCGTTGGGGCTGAGGGACATGGGGGAGCAGGATATTAAAGGGGATTTACACTGGGGGAGGGATAGTAGAACGGGAGGGAGAGGGAGGGGGAGAAGGGCTGCAGTACGCATGGCAGAATTCTCCCCGGAGGCCAGGTAGCAGCAGAGCCCTATATGGACTCTGCTAGCCTCCTGGTTGTCAGTTTTTGGACTTTGGGGGGGGACTACAGGAGAACCAGATGGAGCTGGGATGTGAGGTAAGGATTACACTACACTACATTGGTGGGCCAGTAGTTGGGGGAATTATAGTTTTAGGGGTGGACATGCCCTTTAAGGAGTTTAACACCACGCTGGATTGCCACTTCGTAAAAGAACACATGTGGATTTGTGTGCCCAGCCTCATGTGAGGTAAGAGAGCCCACCATGCAGTGGAGCAAAGCCTTACGATACCTGGAGGATCGAGACAGGAACGCTACAAGGCATTGATAGTAGACGGAGAGCAGTGACGATACACTTGGAGACCAGAAGCGTTGGTCCATTAGAACAGGGAAGCCCAGGTGAAACCTGGAGTGAGGAGGACGAGACGCACGGGATTCCAATACACTGCACTGTAGTAAGAGGCCATATTCTAACTGTTTACATTTGGCACCAGCTCGGCAATTTACAGCGTGGTAGCCTATATATCCCAACTAGCGTGTATTGTATTTATGACCGTTATGGGTTTGAATATGCATTGGTTTTAATTACTTTTGCACATATTTATGTGTGGGAATGTGGTTAACACTTTCGCTTATATGTACTAATAAATGAAGCACTGTCTTGATACCATCCTAGTAGATTATTTATTTTAGTGAATATACCAATATTCCGGTCATTATTTTGGGCATACTACGAGTGCTGAATCAGGATACTTGGACGCTCTGATCTAGTAGTATTTTATATAGTTTTTTGTCCTGAGCACCACCGGATTTACCCGGTGGTACCCACTAACCAGCATTAGTATTTTGGATGGTTTATCTCCGGTCCGATCCACCAATATTGTATTTAATGAAAAGTTGAGTTGAGCACTTTAAGTTATATGTATACTTATAAATTTTAAATTAAATATGTGATAGGACTGCAATGCTTTGTATGTAAAGTTGACTTGATGGTTATTAATCATTTAAAATCTGAATAATATGATGAGACAATCAAACTATACTGCAAATATATTGGATATTCTCTTTTTATATAAGAAAAAAGTAGATGCAGAACTGCCTCAACACTTCTCCTTTCCCCCTTCACAACAATAAAAATCACTGAATATAAAGTTTTACCACTACACCAGATACACAGCAAGTTTTTGCCAGCTCTATAGACCTATAGACCTCCAAATTAAATGGAACCCACAATCTGGATACATATCTGATAATATCGACTTCCTACAACTCACAAGGAACAGGTAACAGAACTAGATTCCCTGCTCGCCATGAAAGAATACAAACAGCCATTGGAAAGCTAAGCTCTGGCAATCCTCTGGCCCGATGGCCTTCCCATTGAAATCTATAAAAATGCAAAGACATGCTTTATCCCACATTTCTGGACATGTTCAACAGTCATATGAAGCAGAATCGCTTCCCCACAACCTATATGAACACTGACAGATTGTGGCTCTTATAGACCCATTTCCCTATTAAACAATGATTATAAAACATTAGCTAAAATATTAACTAATAGAAAGTTGTTACAACTATAATACATGAAGTTCAAACTGGATTCATGCCGGGGAAATCTACCTTAACAAATATAAGAAAATACTAACATAACTGACATTGATCACTATATGTTGGTAGATCAATTATGGTGAATTAGATGCCCAAAAGGCCTTATGACTCGGTCGAGTGGCTGTATCTTTACACATGTATCAGGAGATTTGGGCTTGGCCACACCACCTATATTAAATCCAATTATACAGAAAACCCCTACTGCCACCAGATTAATAAATCCATCTCCAGACAATTCCAATTGACAAGAGGAACAAGGCGGGGCTGTCCACTATCTCCTTGCTTATTCACATTATAATAGAGACATTGGCTATACAAATTAGATATCACATCCATATATCTATAATATCAACTAGAACACTTGGGTTATTTGTGGTTATGTTGTAATACTATCTGAATAGTGAAGGTGTATCACTGTTAATGCTATGCAAACTCTTGATAATATGGCATACACTCAGGCCTAGTCATGAATTGACAGAAATCGGTATTGTGCCCTTTAGATATACCCCCAACAGTATTACAACCTCTTCCCTGTTCAATGCAAGTATGCACAATATTTAAATATTTAGAAATCATAATCCCAGCTGATGTACTTCATTCTAGGCGCACAATATCAAACCAGTACTTGAACTAGTAAAGGAAATTTCATTGCCCTTAGCATTGCCCTAATAACTAATATATAACACATATTTCTCCCTCCCAGGTTACCTAGAGAACATGCAGTATCATCCCTTAATCCTCTTTCCTACATACACATCACTTCTTGTGTAACATACAGAAAGTTTTTTTGTTTTACAAACAGCACATCAATGGACGTTATAACTGACATTACAACTTCCTTTTAGTATTCACATGAAACCCCTTAGCAGTCACAAGGGTGTGGTTTAATCTCCCATTTTGACTATCCCATATAAAAAATAGGAATATAAATCTTACTATACTTTATAATGGTGATTTAAATGGTAATAGTGAGAGAGTACACATATACACTTTTCCTATATGTAATATCCTATACCCCCACCTCATTGCTAGCTCATAAAAACTCAATGCAATCTTCTATGTAGATATAAATATATTTATTTAATATAAAGAATGCATTGAATGTGACATTTGTTTTTTTCCTCTCTTCCTTTTCTAGTAACGGGGCCACTAACCGAGCGTCAGATAGCATACATGTGCAGGGAAACCTTACAGGTTAGTGAATAATTAAGCAATTACCACATGTCGCATAATGTTGTCTTTATATCTTGTGCTGTGGAGCACGTAGAGGGTGGTTGATGGCTCGTTTTAAATTAGGAAACTGCCCTTTTAATTTAAACTCAACTTGCTTGGAGACCACAGTTCCCTTTAAGGAGAATCTTTCTTAAAAATGAATAGGTGGAAACTAGGTTTGGAGGGGTGCTGAATTTTATTTCATTGCTGGACATGCCCTTAAATTTTTTTCTGTTTGTACTATTTTTATAAAGTTATCTTAAAGGGTAAGTCCCGCCCTCAAATGAAAATGATATATAGGTAATCACCCCATAAAACTCAAAACTGCAATTGTTAGAAAACTAAAGATGTAAGACTAACCTGAAATGTCTTGTTCTCCTGTTTCTGCTTCCTGGAACTTCCAGTTAGCAACTGTCAGTCATGAATGTGACATGACTTTAACTAGCTTCAGAAAAGATCAGTTGTGGGAGGTTGGAACTTATTACACAGCTTACAAAATATAACTTCGGATTGTCAAATCTAGAACAGCTAGAGAGATCATTCAAGCAACTTTATATAGATCAATGGATTTAAAATAAAAAAGAAAGTTTTTGCTTTTGAGAAACATTACTATTTGCTTTAATAAAAACAAAAATCCTCGCTTTTGTTCTGGCAATTCATGATGATCATTCCTGGCAGGATTTCAGATTAAAGGGCAACTATAGTGAAAAAAAAACTTTGTCTGTATACAATGTATAGATCACTTAGTATAAGCTGCCTTACTTTCATGTTTCTTGTGGCTTCGTTTCTTCACGCTGGCAAAGTTTGTACCAAGCTGTGTAGTCCCCCTCCCCTCTCTGTCTCCTCCCCCTCAAGCAGTGACGGGCTGTACACAGAGTCCGAGCATTTCAGTTGAAAGGACTTAAATGAAATGCTGACATCCTGTTGACCCCTCCCTTCCAGAGCTAGACTGCAAGCAGTAGAGAAAGTAGCAATATACTGAAGGGAGGGGCAGAGGGGAGAGAGGAGACAATGGGTGCTGAGATTCTTTACATAAGTTACTGAACTCTCCCTGTTCTCTAACTTTGCTAATTGTTATTTACTTTTTACCTAAAGTTCATATCTCTCCCCCTGCTTAGCTGAGATCTAATCACTGAAGAGAGAGTCAGTGTAACGCAGCTTGTATTGAGAGACCTTCACAAACACAGTGACACTGCTTGTTGTCCTGTTACATTTCAGTTGCTTTAGTCTATATATTTCATAGATTGCACTGTGTGTCTTGTTGGTATATAGTCTGTATTACTTGTATTATATATACTGTATTAGTGTTCCATTTGAGTCACTGGTTTTGTATGTATATAAGATTTTTATTTGGGGGGAGGGGCTGTTTTATAGTGTGTTTGTTCATATTGCTGGTTAATGGTTTATTGATTGTGTTTAGCACTACAGCATTTGCCTATATGTTGCACATGGTACATATAGTGTGGGTGAGAGAGTGTGTGACAGTACTGCATGGGAGCTTTGGATTGTGTGGGTGTGTGCCTTTGATGACAATGAGGTGTAGCAGCTCCTACAAATCACAGCATATTCAAGGCTTATATCTCGGGACTATGAAGAATTAAAGAAACTAAAGGTACCCTGGTGGATGGGATGACTTATAGATACATTAGAAGAAATTAAAAAAAACAATTTTCTCACTATAGTTGCCCTTTAAGGATTAGGAAATGGCTGTGGTAGTTGTAACTAAAGCTAATAATATCACTCTGTGTTTTTACCCACCATTTGTATGGACACAGACTAGTTATCCCCATGTATTAGTTATTAATTTTTTAAAATTATTATTATCATAGTTATTACAGTGTTTTATACTCTTTTCAAGGGTCGTGCTTATTTACATAGTAAGGGGAAAATGCATCGAGATATCAAGTAGAAATACATTATTTTGATATTTTAAAAGCTTGACAAACAAGACACTTTATAACATCATGCTTCTATTTATATACTGCATGTTATGCACCATTGTATATTTGGTTGTCCAATTGCAAATTGGATTTCCTTATTTTAGGGTGCCAATATACTTCTTACGGACAACGGAGATGTCAAGCTAGGTAATTATATGTAAAACCTAATATATGTCACAAGCTATAAAATCCTAAATACAAATGCAGTTGTTTCCTCAGTCATCATGGCAGCTAATTACCAAGTGGTAGCCAATACAATGTACGCGCTTTGTCTGGTAAGTTTGTCTTCCCTATGCTCCTACCACCCAGCTCATATCAAAATGATGGGACGTCACGCAGTAGCACAGCATAAACGGAAAGTATTTTTATTCTGATAAACATAACTTGGTCAAATGATGCAGTGACCATAAGTGCATCATCCCTGATAACACTTTACAACACCCGCTCTTTCCCCCCATTGGTTAGTGAAATTTCCATTTAATAGTCCAAGAGTTCTATTCCATCCATTCAAAAAGTCTATACACCACCACCATGGGAATGCTGTTTTGAAAAAAGCAAGCTCACCCCAACTTATATTACAGAAAATATACATTATGCACATTTTTAAAAAAAAATTAAATGTATGAAATAGCTATATTAGCCAATATTGCTTTTTACACAAATTTACCAATTGTTAATGCCAAGAAACACAATTTTGGGAGTTCGTAAGCCTAGGGGAGCCTTTGGCTCAATGGACAGGAAACAAAAAAAAACCTTAAGACTAAGCCTCTGACATCATTTTCGCTGTCTAATTAAAATAGGTAATTTGCTTTATCAAGAGAACAAACTTTGGCTTGATAAGATCATTTTACTAAAGCCTATAATCTGTGATGTTACAAGATGGTCCTCATTTTTTTTAAACTGTTTTTTTATTTGTGAAATAAAAACTATTTACAACAGCATGTCTGATTCATGAAAATATTTTGCTCATCCAATGCATTATCATTATAGTAATTTGGATGTATCTAACAATTTTACTATAATATTCAACGGAATCTTAGTATTTTTTAATAGTTGTTATATTTTAATATTTTTATCTATTAGTGGCATGGTAAGCGGGTTTGAGGAGGGAATGAAGAGTTATAGGAGATGCACCTCGCTCATGGCCCCGGCGCCCCACACAGCTTGCCCTCAACTCATACGGTCGAGGAGAACAGTTCCAATATTCCATATTTTGTGAAGTTTTTTAGTGCAATGCCTGTGCTTATATATAAGGTTATAGAAAGGTAAGATATCGTTAACTAACTCCTGCCAAATTTTTAGTTCTGGGGCCATCCATTTTAAGACCACGGTTTCTGTGACATAAATAGTGTTTCACGTAGGAACATTAGTCTGTATGTGTTTTTCCCCACTGCCAACACATCGTTACCCAGCATACATCGCCTTGGGTCCATTGGTATTGGCCAGGGAAGTAGGGTCGTGAAAACCTTGTGACCTTCATCCAGAACTTTGTGACTACAGACAGTTCCAGTTGAGATGCCAAAAGTCTGCCTGACTTCTACGACATTTAGGACAACAGTTTGAGTGTGTCATAGAAATGTGTAACCTCGATGGTCTAGTAGGCTTGATGAACAATAAAGAGTTATTTGCTGATGAAGGAGCATAGACGTGTACCGACCCAATTTCATTCCAGTCTTCACTTTAAAGTTCTGGGATGTTTGCACTCCATTGTTGAAGTCTTGTGTTGGTCTACATGTCCGTCTGCCAGTATTAAAGGACATCTATACGAAAAATAGGTTATTTTAAATTGACCATAACTGGAAACTAAATTCTTCCCAACCACCACTGTATCATTTTTTTGTTGATCTGCCCCTATTTCTTAGATATCCAATCTAATACTCTTATATTTCAGCTGTCAATCAAGTTCCTTGCTCTCAAAAACTATTCTTCTGTGAGTAGTTTTACTGTAGCTGGAATGGTGACAGAGTTTTGACAGTTGAAAAGCTGTATGCTATATGCAGGCTTGACAGTTGTTTTGTGGGGAAAAAGTCAGGTCGAATGGAAGTGGGAGTGGTTAAGAGGAGGGGGATACGCTCCTAAACAAAATGTGTTCTGGATTGAAGGCATGCAGCAACACACGCAAATCAGAGTAAGTGCTACTTACATGTATTCAATTATAGATTAAATGAGGCAAAGTCTTTTTTTCGGTATTGTGTCCCTTTAGGTGTGTGTATATAGCCTGACAGTAACCCCTGTGGTCCCTGCATTTTGAGGATTCCAATTGTTGAATGGTTTTGTTAGGGGAATTTCCTATCTGGAAATTCTGTGTGTAACATGCCTTAGCTTGGAGATACCGGTAGAAGTATGACCGCGGTAGATCAAATTCCGTGCTCAAGCTGACTAAACTGGTGTATTCCTCTGGTTTCCCAGTCCATAAACAAAGAAGCCTGCCAGATGGGGATAAGCCTGGTTATGCAATAGGGCTGTTTCAGGGGAATACCATTATAGTGGAGCATTTGTTAGTGGTCCTTATTTTAGACTATGAAATGCATGTCTTCATTTGGTTAAAATTTTGGTCATAAAGCTTGAAAATGAGTTGTGTATAGCAAAATTATCTAGTGTTGCATTCATTCCACCCTTATTTGGTGTTTTTAGCTTTCCCACTTGGTGAATATCTGGCATGATGACTGGGGAAACAGGAAATGTATTCCTATTTACCATTACTTCCGTTTCCCAGTCAATTTTATGACCGCATTCACCAAGATCCTCCCATTAACTTGGTAACATAGACTGTGGAAGGTCCTTATAGTTTTTTAAATTCCTGTCCATTGAGTCAGAGGGAGGAGCTTACTCACTTGGCAAATCTGCCATGAAATTAACTGGGAAACAGAAATTACTGTAAGTAGGAATACATTTCCTGTTATAAACTACAGCCCATCTGATGGTTAATAAAGCTGCAGAGCTGGAAACTTTGGCATGCACAATGGCATGAACACATTACATTATATTTGTATTTCCATTGTGCTTTCTGATGTTTGTTTTGTTAGACTAAAAATAATTTTTGTAAGTTTTAGACTCTAACCTGCATATTTTTTTGTTTTAACAGCCGACTTTGGTGTGTGCAGCCAAAATAACTGCTACAATTGCAAAAAGAAAGTCTTTTATTGGTACTCCATACTGTATATACTCCACATTAAAAAGTATAAGTTTTTATAACGGTGTGTGCTTGTAGCATTGGTTTTTCAACAACTTGTTGTAACTTGCTGTATGTGTATTGTAGGATGGCACCAGAGGTTGCTGCAGTAGAAAAAAATGGAGGATATAACCAGCTCTGTGATATCTGGGCTGTTGGCATCACTTCGATTGAATTGGCAAGTTACAACCTCCAATTTTTTGATCTTCATCCTATAGGTCTGTTATAGTTTTTGTAGGTCAAGTAGCAACTTGTAAAATATGTTGTACATCTTCTATTGTTTTCATAGTGCATACATCAAATCCATTTATCAAAGAAAATGGCAATGTATTAGTTGTAGAGATGTATGCTGGTGTTGCATTATATAAGTCTTTGGTATCGTTCTATATTCTATCTTTACGGATTACTGCTGAAAAAGCAGATATGTGTAATTATATACTTTGCCTTTATATTACTTTAATTTATTTTGGTAAATGCATTACATTACTTTTACATTACTTTTCTTTTAACTTGCCTGTTTGAGTTATCTTAAATTGAAGCTTAAGGTATTTTAAAAGAAGTTATTAAATACAACCATCCCTGTGTAGGATTCAAATTGCCAATTCCACATGATTAACTCCATATAATAATTAGAAAATTTTTATTTTCTTTCCTTTTTGTCAAATTTTATAGAGCCTTATTTCTAATGTCAAAGGTAGTTTTCAGCCTCCAAAACTAAGGAAAAGATAAAATGGTAAGCTGACTGGTTTTTTTTGCATGGTGGGCTAGACAAGCAGATATTACAGAATTTTTTATTTTTAGTTTGATATTTCCACTATTCTTTTCTTCACCTTCACTTATAAAATATGTGGAAACAAATGAAATCAAGTTGCTAAAAGTTACCATACAAACATGCAGAACTTGTCTCCATAATTTCCCAGAATTTTTAAGAATGTTTTCGTAAAAAAACTACGTTTGCTACGTTTAATGCCAGCAGATTGTACATCTTTGAGTGCCAGAAAAAGTAATATTGCCATTAATTTTAGTAAATTTGTATGGAGAGAAGCTTTTTTTTCTGTGAGATTTCACTGGATTTTGAAGTTTAGTTTTTTATGCAACTGTCTTTTTCAGTTCAGAAGGACCGTTTAAAAAAATAACCTGTAAAGTGTCTCAATCTGCTTATAACTGTAAAGTGTCAAGGACTTCCTGAATGAAAGTTGTTGATTGAATGTGCTGAGAGGTGTTATCAAAGTTAGCAATGCCCAGGGTAATGTGTCAAAACAGCATTGTACATGGCAGACATTTTAAAGGACATGTCCAATAAAAAAAAAACTTTAGCTATAAACCTAGGTTTCACATTATCTATATTTGCCAATATGCCCCTGAAGGGACTTACCTGACCCAGTCCCTCACCACCTAACACCTCCCCCTGCTCCTGTATCGAGCAAAAACAGGAGCAGAGGTCTTCTGCACCAAGAGCCGTTTCTACTTTTCTCGCATGGCTTTCAGGCAATTTGACGTCACATCATGCTTTTACGTACAGCCGCAACTAGGAAGTAGAGTGGCTGTCAGGTAAGAAACTTCAGGTGCACCTTTATAGCTAGTTTTTTTTTCCGCTGGATATGCCCTCCCCACCACCTATCATATTTAGGCTTGGTTACTTTTTATTTAGAAATAAATGGCCCCCATATTTTAAACCAATCCTTTTATTTTGACATTACAGTCCTCACACTTCTGCCCTTTTTCACATCTGTGCTACAGTGCAATCAACACCTTCAATTCAGGAGTTCCCTGACACCTTGCGTTTAAAGCTGATATAACATGACCTAGATGGTTGCTATACTATTTTCTGTTTATCTTAAAGGGCATGTCCACCCCCAAAATATAATCCCCCCCATCTACTGGCCCCATTGTGTATTGTAGTTTAATCCTTACCTTACATACCAGCTCCATAGGTTCTCCTGTAGTCCCCCCCCCCCCCCCCCCCCCCCAAGTCCCAAAACTGCCCACCAGGAGGATGCAGAGTCCATATAGTACTCTGCCTCCTACCTGGCCTGCGGTTTGGCAACGTACTGCAGCCCTTCTCCCCCTCCCTCCTCCCGCCGATTAGCATTCTCTCCCCCTACCATAAAAACCTTTAGGTAAATCATTCCCCTGTCCCCCCAGCCCAACCGCTCTCTTTATTTTATTAGAAAGTTCCCCAAACTTTACTTACCTCCCTCCTTTCCTTCTCCCGCTCCGCTCAGCCAATCACAGACGCGACAGCCGGTCCCGCCCCTCTGCTTGCATTATCTCTCTAATAAAATAATAGAACGGTTGGGGCTGGGGACTGGGGGAATACTATATCAAAAATTTTTTTTAGGGTGGACATACCCTTTAACATCTAATTCCCATTGAAAGAATTGGTAGTCGATCAGTTAATCATTTCAGATAACAGATTCCAGTATTATGCCAGCTTCACTCTTTCACAGTGAGATGTATTAAGTTGCTTCAGTTTAAGGTGTTTATAGCAAGTTCTCAAAAGTTTTATTGACATTCTATATGTATCCATATTTGCACCTTCAATGTAAAAAAAACCATTTTACTCTTTCCTTAGGTCTCACACATTTCATGCTTTGTAAAAGTGTCCCTGACTAAGAATCCAAGAAAAGGCCACCTCAGAGCAACTGCTGGCTGTAAGGACTGATTCTACAGACCCTGACTAATTGTCTAACAGAGACCAATTTAAGTGTTTGTGTTTATTTGCTTTCATGCATAATGGGTTTATTTGTTGAAAAACAATTTACTAAAGAAAAATCTATTGAAGGCATAAAATAGTTGCAAATATATATTCTGATAACTCTGTACGTATACCCTGCCACAAATTATTTACTGCAAATTAAAGCAAATACTTATTTAGCATTGATTTTAATCACAATCAAATATTTACTTTTTTTTAAGTACTTAAGTACTATAGGATTTAGGTGTCATTAAAGTAAATTTTTTTTTCTTTAATTTTCAATGTAGATTTTAATGAATATAGCATTTAAAAGTATATTGTATGTAGCACAGAAATGTCCAAACAACCCTCCAACCCTCCAGATGTTTCAAAACTACATCTCCCAGCATCCATTTTCTCAGAGTTGTAGATTTCAAACATCTGGAAGGCCACAGTTTGATCTTCCCTGCTATAAATTCAATTCCTTAACAGAGCTGGAGAGCTACAAGTTGAAAATGAAGGAAGTACATAACTAAGCATATAAATAAAAGGATAACTGTGTGCTCTGCGCAAATTTAGTAAGTTATATTACCTTTTAAGGCTCCAGGAAACAAGTTGCAGCCAGGCAAATCTTAGGATTTAGAAACATGTCGATCAAACTTTCATCTATATAAGTTGTTTGCAGACAAAGAAGGACTGTCACTATTTTGACCTGATTGATGAATACCAAAATATTGGTTCTTGGGCTTAAATTTAATCCGGTGTGTACCTAGCCCTACATCTGGTTATTTAAACAGTTTAGTAGAATGTTATTGTTCAGAACCTGTAGCTTTAATCAGCGATTTGTTTCTAATAACTCTTTATTTTTTTTATTCTCTTAGCATAATTTTGTAGCTCAGACAGGACTTTCAAGAATACTTGCACAGGAACTACTGGACAAGGTCAACAATCCTGAAAATCATCAGCCTTATAATGAGCTAGATGATGATGACATTGAGGTAATTTGTTTACCACATTGTCTAACTGAATCCAACAGATATACCATGACCTGGATGAATGAGATCATCCACAAACTTACCACATTAAATGTTTCAATTGATATTTTGCTTTTTTTGAGTGTCCTCATGAGGTAGTTTATTTCATCTGAGGGTAAATATAGATGGTCACACAAACTGGCTGCACAGGGTAAGCTAGACATACATTTAACTTATTAAGAAAACAAAAGAAAGTTCAGTGTAATAGAATGTATTTTTAAAACCTTTATATATGCGTACCTACTTTTATTCTACATATTTCTTCCGTTTTGAAAAATCAACTGATATCATACCCTTTGCTATGCTCTGCTGTTGTGATTAGTGAGCTTCCATTTCTGGTTCTGTAACGGTCCTTTCCATTTCTGGTTCTGTACTGGTCCTTCTTCTTCCCTTAATGCACACTACCTTGGGATGTTCTACTGTAATTTCTACTGATTGGCTGTTGGATGGTCAAACATGCTCAGATCTCTATGAGCAACTGAATCAACCCATGTGCTGGGTCAAGGGCAAGACCATAATGGAATCAGTTTTTCGGAAGCATTTATTTATACACAGACAAAAAGCTGAATGGGCAGGTTAATGCAAAGGAGTATGTATTTGCTTGAACTTCCCCTTTAATGGTAGGGAAGTACATGTTGTTTGGATTAAACTCTGGGATGCTTAAAGGAGAACTAAATTTTTTTTTTCTAAATGTGAAAGCTCCCCCCCCCAATTTATGAAGGAATGAAGTGATTGTAGAGCAGTTCCTTGCCTGCTCTACTGTATATTCTGTGTGTCCACAAGACAGTGTGACACAAAACACATTATCTGCTTGTCTGAGCTTAAAGTTTTTATTTGCATTGAAAGTGTCACATTTTTTTACGTTTATTTTGTGTTTTTTATTCAGTAACTCCTACACCATTTCTTGTAGTGTGCGTGCAGTTTCAGGACTATTTTAGGGCTAGGCCACACTTGCGCTTTTTTAAATGGAAATCGCGGAACACAAAAATTCCGATGATTTCCAATTCGCATGCGTTCACCATTTTTGGTGCGTAACCGCATGCGTTTCGATAAGGGAAAACAGCAAAATCGCATGCGCAAACGCACAAGAATCATACACAAAATCGAATGCGATAACCACATGATTCTGTGCGCGATTCCTGCGCATTGTAGTGTGGCCTCAGCTTAGAGTAGCTTACAGCTGTAAGTGTCAAATTCCATATAAGTAACCAGACTAGACAGAACAGGGACAGTGGTTGCAAGTTCATCTGTATTCTGGTTAAAATGAGGTTGGGTATATGTCCTCATGGTTCTAAAAACAAAGCTTTCAGGATCTAACTAGTCTCTGAAGTCATGTTTTCAGCATAGATATATTCTGATAATTCTGTATTTCCCATATTTTAGTTTACTCCTGTTAAATGGATGTAGCCTTATTATTCAAATTTCAGTTTTCACATGGATTTGATGAAGCGCTTTTCCATTCTTCAGAATTTAAAGAAATATCTGTATTGCTATTGCTTTATTGTTTGCATTAGATGAGACATTATATGTCTTTATTATTGTATATATTTTTTAAGCCAATCTCTGTGGTTAGACATACCATCCGTTCTGCAAATAAAGCTGCTAGAGCTGAAAGGACAGCGTCTGAACAAACTGTAAGTATTTGCTGTAGAAGGGCTACTATATGACTATTTCGTCATTGACATGGGAAACAACTGGAAAAACTTTATTTTTTTTAAATTAAAGGGCATTAAAAGGGTTATTATTATTTGACCATAAATGTTGTTCTTCACCAAAATTGTATATAATCTCTTATTTAAACTATCAGCATTATTGTTATGATGATTTTACATCCAATTTCTACATCTGATGTCCTCAACCCCACAGAAAGGATGCAGCCTGCAACATTGCATAGCTTGGTAGTCTAGAAGTCTGGCAGCACATGATTGCTTGCCAAGTTAATGATGGTGTTAGATATAACATTGTTATTATTTTATGATAATTGTTTTGGTTACTGGTATAAGCCGATAAATTTTACCTTTAAAATCATCCTGAAAGTCTTCCTCAGCTTATACTTGGGTCTGGGCTGATCTGGATGATTAAAGGAGCACTGGAAACAATTACATAGCCCTGGGAAAACAAAAGCTGTATACTGTAATACACAGAATCCTCTTAATGGTGGGTTAGGCAATTGTTTGTTTATTTTTTTTTTCTTTTTCTTTTTTTTGTTCCTTTTGTTTTCCTCTTGTTGTTTTTTCCTTTTTTTTTCCCCTCCCTTGGTTTTGTTCTTTTTTTCTATTGGTTCCCCCCATTTTTTTTTTTTTCCCCCTTCCCCGTTTTTTTTGTTTTTTTTTCCCCCTGTTTTTTTCGTCCTTTGTTTTTTTTCTCTTGTCTTTGTTCTTCTTTTTGGTTTCGTTTCTTCTTTCCCTTTTTCTGCCTTCTTTTCTTTTTTGTTTTTGTGTTTTTTTGTTCCCCTCCCTTTTTTCCCCTTTTCTCTTCTCCTTTTTTTTTTTCCTATTTCCCTTTTTGTGTTTCTTGGTTTGGTCTTTTTCCCTGCCCCTTTTCCCTTTTTTGTGTTTATTTTTCCTTTCCCCCCCTCCCTCTTTTTGTTGTCTTTTTCTTTTGTTGTTTTTTTTCCTTCCCGCTTTTTTTCTTGATTGTCCTTTTTCCGTTTTTTTTTTTCTTTTTTTTTTTTTGTCCCTTTTTTCCCCCCTCCCCTTTGATTCTTTTTTCTTTTTCCCCCCTTTTTTTCCCCTTTTTTGGCGTCCCCTTTTTTTATTTTTTTTCCCCCATTGTGTTATTGTCTTTTTTTTTTCCCCCCGTTTTTTTTCTTTTCTGCCCCCTTGTTTGTGGACACTTTTTTTTTATTTTATTTTTCCCTTTTTCTTTTTTCCCCTTGTTCTTCTTGTTTTTTTCCCCTTTTGTTCTTTTCTTTTCCCCCCTTTCCTTTTTGCCTCCTTGGATTTTTTTTTTTTTGTTTTTTTTTGTTTTTTTTCCTTTTTTGTTGTTTTTTTTTTTTTTTTTCCTTCCGTTTTTTTTTTTGTCTTCTGTTTTTTTTTTTTCTGCTTGGTTTCCTTTTCTTGATTTGTTTTTGTTTTTTCTTTTTCTTTCCCTTTGTTTTTTTATTGTTTTTTTTTTTTTTTTTTTTCTTGTTTTTATCCTTTTTTTTTTTTTTTTTTCCCTCCCCCCCTTCCCCGGGGGGTTTTCTTTTTCCTTTCCTCGTTTCCTTTCCTTTCCCCCTGTTCCAGTTTTTTCCCCCCTTATTTTTTTTCCCTTTCTCTCCATCCTTCTTTTCTTTCTCTTCCCCCCCTCCCGCCTGTTGTCTCCCCTTTCCTTTTTTTTTTTTTATTTTCCCTCCTTTTTTTTTATTTTTTTCCCTTGTCTCCTTTTCCCGTCTCCTTTTTTTTTATTTTTTTTTTCTTTTTGTTTTGTCTTCCTTTTTTCCCCTATTTTTTTTTTTTTTTTTTTTTCTTTTTCCTTCTTTCCTATTTTTTCCCCCCTTCTTCTTCTCCACCTTTTTTTATTTTTCCCCCCCCCCCTTCCCTCTTATTTTTCCTTTTTTTTTCCCTTTTTTCCTTCCCCCTGTAGTTTTCCTTTCCTCCTTTGTCCTTGTTTCCCTTTTTTTTTTCTTCCCCTTTATTTTCCCTTCCTATTGTTTTTTGTTTTTCTCCTTTTCCCCTTTTGCCCCCTTCCTTTTTTTTTCTCTCTTTTTTTTTTCCCCCTTTTCCCCTTTCCTCCTTTCTTGTCTTCCTGTCTCAACACAGATCAGCCCATACGTGCAAAGGAAAGGGGGAAAAGACCAAGTAACAAGGATTCAACAAAAGGCTGCACAGAAAGATATACAGGGGCTGTGTATTGGACCTTTCTATGGGGCTGTGTATTGGACTTTCTATGGGGCTGTGTATTGGACTTTCTATGGGGCTGTGTATTGGACTTTCTATGGGGCTGTGTAGGACTGACTGTGGAACAATATGGGGCTGTCTATGGGAGAAAGTCAACCCTTCACTTATACTCGAGTCAGTCAGTTTTACTAGTTTTCAGGTGAAAATAAGTTCCTTGGCTAATACTTGGATGGGCTTATACTCGAGTATATACAGTACCTGTTGGTGAAGTACCATTTTAGCATAGCTGTAATTTTAGTATGCATGCATTTTTATTTGTGTATCTTTTGCATCTGCACCACAATGTATGGCATCAATGAAGTATGCAGAACTAAAAAGTATCTTTATATTTTTGGTTGCGCTCCGGTATATATATAACAAGATAAAAGAAGCAAAAATTAAGATCAGTTGTTTTAAAAGTTCTTATTTACATTAATATCTCATAAAACATAAAATATCCACTTACTTTGGTAAAAAATGTGAAGGTCCACACTTCCTGTGTATTGTTTGAACAAAGTGCACTGTCCTTTTAAAAGCTTATAAAAATCACACTGGCTACCCATATGCACAGGGTCCCTGTTTGTATTAGAAATTAATTCTCATTGCGTTTTGCTGCTTAAATCTGCTTGCGGCTTCCTCAGGAGTCAAAAATCATATTAGTTATGGTCAGATATGCTGTCCCTTTTTATCTAAGCTTTTAAAAAGACTTTATTTGAAACTTTTATTTACATTTTTAAAAAGGTAACTGTTTTTATGGATTTTATGTACCCTGAATATTTTTTATCCATTTCAAAGTGGAACCACATTTTAAGAGTGCATGACCATTGACCACTGGCACTAGAAACTGCTTGTTACTACTTGTCAAGTATACAGAACTATTTGTGATCTAGGTCTGTGTTTCTCAAACTGTTTACTGAAACTATGTTCTCCACTCCACTGTGTAAAACTATTGTAATATAATTAATATATATAGTAAACATTATGTAATGTAACTTAACACTACATTAATTATATTAAATGATATTGCAATATACTCTGAAACACTGTAAACCATATAAAATAATGAAATTACACCACAGGCCAGCATAATGAACATGGGTACATTATGTCGCAAAGGATATTTGTATTGTCAAGTTTGAAACAATCCGAAAATGTTTGAGAACCACTGATCAAGTTCATGGATTTCAGACCTGCAATCCTCCAGCAGTTTGAAAGCTACAATTTTAACAATTCTATTCCAGCACTCTGCACCTGGAATCTAGTAATTGTAGGTTTTAAACCTCTTGAGGGCCAGAGTTTGTATATTTCTGGTTTAAATGCATCTCTGCAGCGTGCATTAACAGCACTTCATCTCATTCCAGTTGACAAACTGCACTTTGAACCACCTTTGAGAAAAGAGACAGAAGCCAATGAAGAAACAGTACGTCTTTTTAAACTTTTCTGTACATTAAAGCATTGATGCTTTCTGGCTTCGTGTAATTGGGGGGCTGCTGCATTATTAATATGTTAAAATCATAAGACTGTCAGTGTTATTTAATAAAAGTTCTTATTGTTAAAAATGGTGCTAATTTTGCCCCAACCAATCAGATGTTCGCTTTCAAATGTTAAATAAGATCTGATTGGTTGGAGCAAAATTAGCACCATTTTAAATAAGAACTTTTATTGAATAACCCTTTTTTTTTTTTGTTACGATTTTGGCTATCAAATAAAATCCTGAGAACTTTGATCATCTATTCACTGAACTAATGAGGTATATTGTAGACCATTTTAGGAATTCTTTCACCTGATGACAGTAACAACATTTAGTGCAGATTTTGGGCTGCTACGTAATTTAAAGGAGAACCTAATTTAAAATGCTAGAAAACCTTTCAGGCCAATATACATTTTTTTTTTAATTTTAATACATTGTGCTTAAATTATTTTTTTTTTTTTTTTTTTTGAGTATGTTGCATTGTAACATAGGGAGTGCTGCTGTACATATGAACACCTGTACAAAAAAGTTTTCTGTCCTCGAATCTGTAAGAATTCATTAATGTGGTGTAGAATGATTCATTCTCTTGTATTACCCAGTGGGGCAGGTAACACTTGATTGACCTGCTAATAACAGTGATCCTTTTAGATTTTAAAAAAAAAGCCCACTCCATTAATGGACCTTAGACCTTTTAACATAATGCATCAGTTAATTATATTGTTTTTTACTCTTTTCAGGGTTGCGGCAGAGATCATGATTTTGTATCCCATTGGAATCGTTTTGCTAATGGTGCCAATAATGAGTAAGTAAATAAACATCACCTGACTTTAAATAAGGGCTGTTTATCTAGAAGAGTCTGCCCTTTTTATATTTTATGAGTCGACTACTACACGGAACATTTTTAGCAAACCAAATATTTTCTATAAATATTTGACTGTCAACTATATGCAAGTGCCTATATATATATATATATATATATATATATATTTAAAGCTTTCTTTTTCCTAATAATTAGAACAGTAATCCCACTGAGGCCTCTTTGATTTTAATTGGTATGTTCCCAGAAATCCATGAAAATACATATTTAATGATATTTCTCTCTATATCCATCCCAGACACTGGCTGCAACGGTTTATGGGAGAAAAGCATTCACATTAGGATTTTTAAAAGTAGTTCTCCTTTAAAGGCCAGTGCAATTAAAACCTGCCATTTATTTATTTTAGCTCTACAATGAAAAGGGCTGTCCCCCCACCTCTTCCACCCAAGGTAAGGTAAAAGAATTACATAAATTTGCTTGTAATAAGCCTGCTGGAACACACTTGACAGTAAAAGTGGTCCATACACAAACAAACTAAAATCTTTTGTCTAATGATTGGTTGGGTAACAAAATTATGCCTGATATTTTAGATGACCAAAATATCTACTTAGCAGTTAATGGGGCCAAAATATTCACTGATGTGTAACCACCCTTAAAGTTTCATTTTCTTTTTGCTGGAAAAAGATTTTTCAAAAAATGTTTTAACATTGAATCATTATTTAAAATGGAAGCTCCCATGTTAAATACCTAATTAATGAAATGGTGCGGGGGACAGAGTCTGAATTCGTATCTAGAAGGAGCTCGGGTTCTATAGCCTGTATAAAGGTAACCTGAAGGAGGATTTTAAGCCTCAACTTGCCTCATTACCAACCAAAGAACAACAATATGCCACACAAAAAACGTACAGACATCGAGAAGATAATCAATGCACATTCCTAGGCCCCATACAATATCATATTATCTGCACACTGGCATACTTTATAAACAAAGGGGTTTTAGTATACATTACTGTGATCACATGAATGAAAAGCCTTCCAACCACGTCAAGGTAACCCCAGTCTGGAAGGTCCTAACTTCTAACCTTTTTTTACTTCAATTACCATTAGCAAACTTTTTCATTCCTCATACTTTTGCACTGGATCCATACAACAGGCTTTCACTTCCCCCCAGCCCTTTGGCTTTTTAGAATGAGGGAAGAGGCTATTCAGTGCTTTATATTAAAGGCATAGGACCTCCCATTAAAGGGGCGTGTTGGGGGTGCTATTACCACAAGGAGGCTTGACCAGGCCTCCCAAATATACATACAATACAAGGATTGTGGAAGCACTCCAATCAGGCTAATTTACAACTACATTTGGTGGAAGTGCTACTGATCTGGTCCAACATTTATACAAACATAGAGAAGTTAATCAATGCACATTACTAGGCCCCATACAATATCATATTATCTACACACTGGCATACTTTATAAACAGAGGGGTTTTTAGTATACAGTACTGTGATCACATGAATGAAAAGCCTTCCAACCACGTCAAGGTAACCCCAGTCTGGAAGGTCCTAACTTCTAAACTTTTTTTAACTTCAGTTACCAATTTTTCATACTTGTGCACTGGATCCATACAACAGCTTCTGCTTCCTCTTGCACTGAGCATGTGCCAACCGCAGATTATAAGGAGGAACTAGTATTTTGACCGCAGATTCAGAACCTCCCACCCCCTAACTTTCTGATCAGTGATTTTTTCATATCTAACACGTAGAGAGGTTGTTGATGGCTCATTTAAAATCAACTTAAAAGACTACAGTTTCCGTTTAAAGGACACCACACTGCCACCTCAGTCCTTGAGCCCTCCAGTCTTCTTGGACTCCTTCCCTACAGACGACCTGGATCCCAGTCACCTCCGAGTCACAGAGGCCTCAACGCCATGCTCACAGAGCATATGTCTATTGACCCAAAGAGGTTTCCACTGTGGTCCCCACAAGTGACTCACTCAGACGCCACACAGGATTGCCACCCAAACAGTAGGGGCTACCTGACTCCATAAATCCCCATAAAAAAATGAAAAACCTGGCTCCAGTGCTTCTACCTTTCCTACTGTATGGCGATACATTTGTGTTTTTTTCCTGTTCTACAAAATTTTATAAAAATGATGCACATCGTGCTATATGTCTAGGATTTATACAGTTTTCAAAATGTATTTTTAAATTAATTTTTAATTAAGATTTCTAAATATATGTGTGTATTTACTTTGATATAGTGCTACACAAATTGCAAAGCACTTTCCTGTTATATAATCCGTTAACATCAATGATATGTTTGCACTTCTGCTTTTTAACCTGTAGCCAGTTAGAATGAACAGCTGTCCAGAAGAAAATATTGATGAAAATGAAAGATCCAACACAATCAAACATCAACCAGAAAACAAAGCTCCACTTTTCCAAAGGAGGCAAAGCAGCCCAGGTTGTGGTCATCAGACTGCTCTTCCCCTTAATTTTCTCTCTAGCAGCATCAGCAGCCCCGGATCATACAGATTAAACAGTGACATGGGTAAATAATGTATTATAGAAGCCAAGGTGGTGCAGCGGTATTTTTTCCAGTGGCTGACAGGTGGGCAATTGCAGTGATTGTAAGCCAGAGATAGTATTGTATCATCTCCTTCAGCTCTAGGAATTCAAAAAATCCAGGTCTCCTCTTTAATCAGTTTCTAAAGCTGAAAAGAAGACATTAAAGTTTAGCTTAGTTGTAGATTTAAAAAAAACGAGTCTACATCCCAACCATTTTGGATGTCACTAAGGACTCAAATAGGAAAGGGAGAGTTTATTGGTTTAAGAGCTCCCCTCTTACATATGCAAACAAGAAACCCCTCACCCCTGGTTACAGTCTATATATCTCCAAATATGCTTACCATAACTTTCCCTCACTACTCCGGTCTAGTTTCACATTTCATAGCTGTCTGCAATCTGGATTGGTTTTGTTAATGCCGTTTGGCGAAGTTAGACCAGGGTGGCTAGGGAAAGTATAGGTAACCATATCTGGCGATATGACTGCAGCCAGTGGTGAGGACTTATCTGTTTAGGTCCTCATCCTGGGTACTTATGAGGGGAAGGGGGATTTTAGGATTGTAAAGGTGCTTTAATGAATTTCTTTTTCCTTGGTTCCCCCAAGGAGGCATGCCTAAGCCAAAGGTAAGGGCTGCATCATGTACACGGGGGTGCATCAGAGACGAGTTTGGGCGAGAGACTGCGACCAGCAGGAAAATACAGAGATCTAGGTTTTTGAAGTTAATATGGGAGACAGTACTCCCTCCCTGAAAATATAGATTTGATTACAACAGGGTCAGTTATATTGGATGAAAGACCCTTTAATCTTCTCATCTATTGATGAGCATTCTGAGAAGAAGGACCATTCCAAAATGGAAATGGCAGATAACTAATGACCACAGCAGGGCTTGGCAAAAGATATGAAATTAATGCTTTTTCCAAAAATGGAGAGGATATGTTTAACACTGAATTACATGTAGCATAAATAATTTAAAAAAATACAAAAGATTTTTTTTTTTTACAAGTACACGTAATTGTTTTTATGGAACTTAAATAAAAGCCTTTAAAGGGCATGTCCACCCTTAAATACCCTGCCTTAAATTAAGTCATTTAAGGCTGTGACAACTGACATCACAGCCAATGATTGCTGATTCACCTGCTGCCTCCTCTGCACATGCTCAAGCTTATAAAAACGCATTGAGCAGAGGGAGGAGACGGATACCTTTGTAACAAAGGAATACAACTTAACATTAAATGTCTGGTTACAAATGCATGTAATAAATTGGTAAAAAATTGCAGTTGGGGTTGTGGGCAGATAACTGACAAGCCGATCATCTTGTAATCTCACTCATTGATGGTCCCTTTAATTGGTGTGGGACTAAAATTACTGCTATCCATAGCTAAGATTTCTTTTTACTACAAATACATCTCAAAAAAACAAAGTATAAAATCTGCTGTAAGCTTGATTTCATCTTTGGTGTGTCATTAGCTGACCAGTTTGCCAAGATCACTTTGTCAAGGTGACTACATGTTCAGGTCCTAGTATGTAATAGAGACACCAGACAACCATATGCACATTTCACACCAGGTGCACATACAGCAGTCACAACACTACCACACATACCGTTTACAGTACTGGGGACCTGAAAACTTCCTCTCTCCATGTAAATTTCCTCTGGCTGTTTGTATTCTGCATGCTACCATATCTTACTGCTGGCCTCTGGAGCTGCAGTCCTATTCTCAGTTTCTGTATGATCTATGTGGGTATTCTTTCAGTAATGCATCCAGTTCCTTCCTCTAAATATCAGAGCTTTTTAACAAATTAGTGCTTCTTCTAATAGATACTAATTTTCTTTCTGGTCACTTCCCTTCTTTCTGGAATATACTTATTTTTGACTTGTATTCAGAATTTAAATATTAATTTTAAATTACATTTTGTCTTTTATTGGGATCAGGTAATGGGGACAGTCAATTGCATCCTGGTAGTCCAGTAGGAGAAGGAGCCAAACCACAGCTTCCACAAAAGAAAGAAAAAAAGGATTTACCTGTATGTACAGGCTGCCCATTTATACCATGCCATATTTTGTTTGTGTGATCCCCTATTGTTTAACATAAATGCATACCTTAGTAATGTTCTTTTTATTTAGTCTTTCCTAGTTTGAAAGTTTGTTAAATGCCAAGAACCAGCCTTCACTGTATTTTCTCATTAATATTCTTTAAAACATTTTATAGCCTACACAAGCAGCAGTACAATTGGTGCCTACTGTTCCCTTGCATTTGTGACAATGGTTGGTGGATGACCTGTCAGAAACAAGCATAGAAGTGTGGGGTGTCATACCCATATATAATTCTAAATAAACTTGGCATTAGCTTCTTAGCCCTTTGGGACTTTCTGGGGGGGGGGTTCTTTTTAAGAGCAACTGTGGTCTCTGAATCCAAATTTAGGAATAAATAAAAGCCTGCAGTCTTTTTCTATGAAAGAGCGCTCTCTCTCCTTTCAAACAAACCTAGGATGATGTCTCTTAGTTTCTGGATCTTAAAGGGGAACTGTGGTCTCCATACAAGTGGCCTTTATTAAAAAGGGCACACTCATACCTTTACAATAACTCCAGAATCATGCTTCTAGATGCAGTTTATCTAAAGTTACAAAAAAGCATGATCTTGGAGTCACTGTAAGGTCTTTTTAATAATGGACTCTTGTATGTAGACCACAGTTTCCCATTAAAATGAGCCCTATATCACTGCAGCCTGTGAGAAATTATAATGCAGTGAATGTCCAAATTTCCTGCTTCCATTTGGTTGAGTGATATCACCGTGCCTCTGCTCCTCCTCTCCATCCCAAAGGAGAAGCATGCTAATTTAAGACTTAATACTGGGGAAATCAGGAAGTACCTGCACTGACAAAAAAAACCTGACATTTGAGAAGAACCTATTAATGCAGCTGGTCACATGGCTGAAAACATTAAGTTTTAAAGCAGGAAGTAATATTGCTAAACCTTTCCAGCAATACATTTAAATTAGAGATGTGATTTTAGGGTTCATTTGAAATGTACCACGGAAAGCTTTTTATATAACCCAATTTGTTTGAAACATTTGGAAACCACAGTTATCCTTTAAAATAGACCTTCAGAAGAATTAATCACCGATCCCGGGTGATGCAGTCTTCTGTGAAAGTTTGAGAGTTTGCCTTAATTTTCTTATGCCCTTTCATAGTAGTAAACCAAAAACACTGCTTATGCCGCAGCAAGACAATTTAAGCTGCCCTGCAAAAAGACTATTAGATACTTAATTCTGCCAAAATAAAAAAAATGTTTAAAATGTAAAGTAACATTTTAAAGTATAGATTGGTAAAGCATGGTAAAAAAAGTTAATATATTATTTCTGTATATTTAACTCTTGTCTACTGTCAATGTTAACTTGCTTATATTGCTAAACAAAAAGTGGATTACGTTTCTCAACCAGGGGTTACTGAAAGGTTGCTAGTTGTTCCTCAAAAGATAGTGACAGGAATTGTGATGAGTGAATATAATGTACATTTATTTAAAGTTATAATTATTGGTCTAGGATCAGGTTTGGGGTTTTTCACACCCGGACCTCCCCATGAAACAAAGTGAGTGGGGAGATAAATACTATTGAAAGAGTGTAATTCACTGTACAATATAGAATAATGATATTCCCTTAAAAGCACCAATACGGGTGTAAAAGATTTCATACGTGGGTGGTATTTAGAAAGATCACCAGACCCTTTGGATTTTATTGCAACTAATTTGTGTGATTACATAATTATTGGTCTGTTGTATTTGTTTTGATGTATTATGATAAACATCAAATTGTTTCAAGGGTTTCACAAAGGTTGACAAACAATGTTGTAGGGGAATATGCACCTTTCTGCAATTTGCCTATTGTCACCTTTCTGGGTGAAGCCTACCTGCAATTCTGCAGTTATGTTGGCCTTTTACTCAACCTTAATGTAATATATGGCCTGTGTTATAGATACCTGAAGTTTACTGATGTACTTGTCATGTCTAATGTATTAATCTTTAGTGTGTTATCTCCCCTAGAAACAAGTGATAAATGGTTTACCACCCACTCCTAAAGTACTGGTGAGTAGTCTATAAAGTAACATTGAGGTTTGCTGTAAGTAGAACTTAAGGTGGCCATACACATGCGATTTCCATCGCAATGTGCACACATTGGTATCTGTCGGCACATTGCAAAGGGAACCTTCACACATGGAACTGACCGATCCTCATATGCAGTGTGGGGATCAGTCGGCCATGCGGCCATACACCGCACGATCGGTATCGGCTCCCTATATTAAAGTAAAGGGAGCTGATGCCGACTGACGGATCGGAGTGCCGACTACGGTCGTTCGTCTGCACTCCAATTGGTCAGGAATCTCCCCTACAAACATGCGAAAATAGGTAAATCCCGTCTTTTGTATGGCTACCTTTAGATGAGTGTAAGCAGGGCATTACACTTTCTGTGCCAGCTGTTTTTCCTTGTATCATATCGCATAGTGTGATATGACTTATTAGTGAACAGTGCACCAGAGAGTTTATTGTATGGCTCATTAATATATTTGTATAAAATCTGCCTGCATAGTCAAGATGTTTTATTATTTTAGTTGCCCTTGACTGAACTCCTTCCTTTTCCAAGATGTCCCTTTTGTATATGGGATTCCAAAACTGCTCTGCATGTTTCAAATGAGGCCTTATCAGTGCCTTGGAAAGAAAGAGAATAATATTTTTCTCTCTTGAATATTTCCCCCTCTTTATACAATATGAAGGTCCACCCGAAACATTGCCTGTGATATCTCACATTTGGGTGAATAAAACCTTATTTTGACCTACCCTACTGCAATTTATTTGTTGGCCTATACAAGTGCCAGAATTTAAAACTGTGAATTCTTTTTTAACCTGTAGTTTTCTTTCAACTTACAGATGGGAGCATGTTTTTCTAAAGTGTTTGATGGTTGCCCCTTGAAAATAAATTGTGCAACTTCCTGGATACACCCAGACACCAAAGGTAATATCTTCAGCGTTTGGTTAATTGTTGATGGTACATAATTGATAATTAACCCCAAAATTATATAATTAATTCCCCCCTGTTGTAAAAGAATATTTATATGTTCATAGGCGAATGCATTGAGGTGGGGCAATTTAATATTACATATATGTATTTGTGGCTTTTCTCACTATTACCAAAAATATATGTATATAAAGTATAGTACTCACTTATATTAGGTACATGACAAAATATATAAAGTTTATAAATGTATTTACATAGCTGAAAACGCAATTTTAATATAGAATAGTCAAAAGGGAAGGTTTAGCCTGTTACAAAACTTGCCAGAGATATATGTATCATACAGTGGCGTAACTACCGGGGGTGGGATCGGCGGACGCGTGATCACCTGTTTAAAAGACCGGACCCGAACTTCCGGTTCAGCTGATCGTGTATGTTGGGATCTTGGATAGGGGAAGGGGATCAGGGCCCCAGCCTGAATTCTTGCGGGGGGGGGGGGGCTCAGGCCCCTGCAGGTACACCCCTGGTATCATACACACACTGCAGCTGCAGTCACACACCCTCCCCTATCCAAAGGTAAAAGGAAGAGTTCCTGTGCCAGTTGCTGTTTGCTAGACTCAGATATCATGTCTGTGTATGGTAGAGGACATAAAGAAAAAACTTTGCTTGTCTCTATCCATTTCTCTGAGAATTCTGGTAGTGAGAATTTTCCTCTCTTCTAGGATTATTGCTCTTTTAATAGGATGAGGCTGAGAAGTACCTTCTGTATTAAGAAGGCTCTATTTAATTTTATGCTCTGTGGAGGTCTTTTTCCTCCTTTAAACCCACCTCTTCTTCAGCTATATAGTTGAATGATCTTGTACTATCCCATTAAAGTAATGAACCTAATGCATTGATGAAATCTAACAAGATAGTGAGAGAGAAGGGCTGTAGATTCCCTTACCTTCTCTGCAGCTGCAGGTCCTTCACACAGCAGAGAGGAGGAGGGACTTCCTTTCTCCCTCACACACTGAGGGAGTCTGAGGCTGTGCTCGCCGGCAACACTGTGCAGGAGAAGCCTTAGGAATGTCACATGTCAGCCTCCAACCCATTAACTTTCTGTCAGTCAATTCTTTATATCTTGGGCTGTGGAGCATGTAGAGAGGTGGTTGATGGCTCGTTTTCAAGGTAGGAAACTGTCCTTTCATTTAAACTCAACTTGTTTGGAGACCACAGTTCCCCTTTAAGCCTCAGATCAATTGTAGTAACTGTTCTCTTAAAATTGAGATGGGGTCCTTGGGGTCCTCGCTTCAGCTATCCACTGAAGTGAATTGCTTAGTTTCTGCCATGCCTTTGCCTAGCCTCAGCTTTTTAAAAATATTTTGATAGTATTTTATACATGTGTATGTCTCTTTTCAGGCCATGTCTGTAGGTGTTACGTTGAACTTCTAGATATAGTACGAGTCTCTATCTGAGTAATTGAGGTTCACTGTAATCCCACAATATCCCAACACCGTAGATATTGCAAGGGTTTGCTGATGTGCAAAGTGTATCGTCATTAGATATGTGTGGGTCGGTTGTGCATTTGTAATGTAGGTTCTGAAACATTACAAAGAGGGAAATGCATTTAATAATAGTATTCAACCAGAGGCTGTACAGTGCTTTGATACACATCATGGAATTTCCGAATAACTTCTAATAACTTTATATTTTACCGTAGAAGTATATTATTTCCAGGGCCACATCTACCATTAGGCAGAGTGAGACATTTGTCTCAGGTGGCACCTCTGCACTGAAGAAGAAAGGCGGCAGACAGGCAGTGGTGGAAAAAAAATCCCTTTAACTGGCAAATATGCACAAGAAGTGTGAGCACTGCCTGCATGACTCTTATACACAATACCTTGAAGTTACTTCAACTCTACTTCAACATTTTATATGGTTAGGGTTAGCTTTAGTTTGTTAGGCTAGGCAAGCCTAATTATGCTAGTTAGCTCGTTAGGGCTTGATGTGGTGGCAGGCTTACAAATCTTTTGTCTAAAATCTTTTATACTACAGAAAGTATGGCATTTCTAATGTATTGTAACAGCTGAACCAACATACATATATATAGCACAGGCTATAAAAGAAGTTATTTTGATCAAGTAAAACCTGAAAGGAGCAATATGGTAGTGGCAATACAGGCTGTTTGAGAAAGGGATGAAATATCTGTATCTAGTAATTTACATTTATTGGTAATTGACTGTCTGAGGAACTGTTTAAATACCTATGTGAAGCTCAAAATCGTAAAATTTTACCCACGCTCACCAGCGAAGCCACGGCCATTGGCAAAACCATGCCCATGGATAAAGCCACACCCACTTAAATGCAGAAACGTGTAAAAGGCCCCTGATTATTTCTTATAAACATGTGTTTTTCAGTGGCACTGATTACATAGTTATGTATAAATTATACCTAATGAAATAGCTAAGAGTTGGTTTATTTATAGGTTATTCATGGATATTGGGATTATGAACACTTTTTCTGTATAAGGGTATTTAAAGTCACCAAGGATTTCTGTGAACACATAAAACCACAAGGTCTCAGGCTTTTGTATATGTCACGGAATGCCAAGGTAACATCTAATATCTGTATAATTAATTTTTTAATACAGTCAATCCATCGTGCAGAGTTTTGACTTCGCCCTTCTACACATGGTTCCTTTTTTCTTTTTAATCAGTAAGCTACTAAATGGCATCCAGATGCTATTTATGTGAGCTGTAGATAAGTATATATTCCATTTAAATCAGTAGGGACTAACTGTAAATAGTACCCTGCATGCTACTGTATGGTAGTGCACCAGTTATAAACACTACAAGGCTCCTTCCTCATGCATTCATCTGTTATCCACTTGCTGTGTCCCTTCCTCCCTCAAATCTAGATGGTTGTTTGGCAGAACTTCAATGCTAAAGACTTCAAAATGTGCAGCTGGGAGGAGAAAGGAGGAATAAAGAGAATGAGATTCTGTATTGATCTGCATCCAGAATACCGTAGATTAACATTGAAACTGCTGCCAGAAAGGAGGAGAGCTAAATTATGCAAATATGTTGGAAATGCATTTAATAATCCCACATGTTGTGGCTCTTGATTATGCCATCATGTATAATTAGTGCTTAGAGATGTTAGATGTCTCGCTGAAACTTGCATTTGATAGCCATCAATGCACTTCCTACTTTGAAATACAGGTATGTTAAAGGGCATGTCCACCCCCTAAACTAAAATTCCACTAACTACTGGCTCCACTGTACAATTAAAAAAAAAATCCTTACCTTACATCACTTCTCCTTGTGGTTCTCCTGTAGTGGCTCTTCAAAGTCCAGGAAACTGTAGGGAGGGAGTTGTCTTCCTGTCCAAAAAGTCTCTGCCTCTGGGAGGGATAGAGACGTGCGCAGTGGGGCCCTTTCCCCCCCCTCCCTCCCGATCCCTCTGTGGCTAGCATTCCTCCAGCGTTAAATGCTTTATATATCTTGTAGGGCATACCCTCCCACCCCCAACCACTATATTCATACTTCATAAAATGCTTCCAATCTCTACTTATGCCTCCTCCAGCGCCGTTTTCATTGAATGTAGCCACGGCTGTGATTGGCTGCCTCTCAGCCAATCGCAGCCGTGGCTGCCGGTCCTGCTCCCTGCTTGCAGTTCCAGCAGGCAGGGGAGCCAGACCAGAACAGCGCAGTAACGAGGAGGTGTAAGTAGAGATTGAAAGAGAATTATGAAGTATGAACATAGCAGTTGGGGGTGTGAGGGTATGCCCTACAAGATATAAAAACTTTGTAAAGAGGGTGGACATGCCCTTTAAGTCACCTTGAAGTATCTTGTCCTTTTGTAAGAGAACATGGCCTGTGGCATCATATTAGTATCATAGAACTCCTTGATGACAATTAATTTCCTTTATATATTTCACTAGAGATACATTGTGTTGTGACTATAGGATCTACTACATCCCCCTGCAGACAACCGCTGGAAGGCTACTGTTCCCTCTTAAGGCTCGTACACACGTCCGATGTGTGCTGCGAGCAATGACCCCGACGCCGATACATCCGTGTGACAAACGGCCGTTTCGTCCGAGAATCGCGTGCGTGTATTCGCTTGGTCAGGGGTCATTGCTTGCTGCCGAATTGGACGTGTGTACATACTTTTAGTACTCTTATTCTAAGAAAAGCATTGATTGTTTATAAGGGTATCATAACTAATAACTAATTAAAATAAAGTGCATTATTATTGTCAGCTTATGATTTATTTATTTTTTTTGCTTTGCAGATCAGTCTATTATTTTTGGCACTGATGATGGCATTTACACATTAAACCTTAATGAACTGCATGAAACAACAATGGAACAGGTAAAGACAGACTCTTGGCCTGCTTTGACATAAATAGAATGCAGTTGTTCCGTGCTCGTTTTCTGATTTCCCCTTAGCGCTAGCATTTGGTTAGCGTTAAGACATCTGGAACCACTCAGAAATCGTCCAACAACACCACTCATCCCCCCATAGGGAACCATATGGCCTCGATTTACCAACAGGCCCGAGCTTGGTCGCACCCGTCCCACACCCACGGTAAGGTATTTGCACCTGACCGACCGATACATGGCACTATCGCTCGGTTGGCCGAAGATATCTTACTGTGTGTCCCCAGCCTTATAGTTTCAGGGAAATCAGCTCAGCTGAAGTTGTTTACAACTTTTAGTTGTTGGTCACCATTTTTGAACTTGGCTAATTGGAAAACACCAAACTTGATGTTTAAACTATGTTTAGCATTGTGGTTTATTCAGTTATGTTAATTGCTTGAATAAATTAAATGCCCTGATTTCAGGTTTTCTCTTATTTTTGAGTTGGAGGCTTGTGTGATTTCAGAAAGCAAACAGAGAAAAGCACATATGGAAACATTACCCTGTTATTGCAGGGTGCCCAATAATATAGTTTAGGTTTCTGTTTTTATGTATACAGATTATTTACTCTCAATTTTATTACATTTGTTTCTTATCATGTAATTGCCATTTCATTGTTTTCTTCTTATCTAGTACTTTTAATTATTCACTTTTCCTTTATTTTAGTTGTTTCCCCGAAAGTGCACGTGGTTGTATGTTATCAATAATATGCTGGTGTCTTTATCAGGTATGTTTTTTTATGGTATTATAATGATTCCACCTTATCTTGCCCATAGGGTGCTGATCTATCATAGCCCTTATTGCTACCTACTGCCCTTTGCGAAGTATGTTTCGCTTTAGATGTAAATTACATTTTGTTTGTCAATTTCCCAAAGCACTTGCTTATGTAATTGTATTATTCACCATTAGTATACTTTAAAGCTGCTTTATGTTAATACAAACCAGAGTTGCTAATCTTTTACAGGTAGCAGTTAAACCTAGCAATCAATTATAGCCTTTAAGCTAGGTACACACAGTACAGATTTCTGAAAGATGACAGGCAGGATCTGCAAGATCCTGTCTGCCATATTTCAAAGATCTGCATACACACAGTCCCGAGCGTTCTCCCTATGAACATCATAGGGAGAACGCTCGGGACTGTGTGTTTCCATCGACCATGATAGACTCCTTTATAGGAAGTCTAGCGCGGCCGATGGAAATTTTCATTCTTTCCCGAAACGAGCGTTCGGCCGACCCAATACTCGGATCCGACGGTATCAGGGCTTTATCGTTACTGTGTGTACCCAGCTTTAAATGTCGGGAACAAAAGCCATGTTTAATAGTAAATGGCTACTTTTTAAAGTCTCATTGAGATTTAGTTTTTGACAATTATCTACCACAGTGAATACTGGGAATTCTCCATTTTAGCATTCCATTGTATCGACTTAGCAAAGGTTAGATGTATGTTATGGAGTTACTGAAAAAATATCTGCACAATCTTCATACTTGGAGGGTATTTTGTGGGCTCTTTATAAGGTTTGTTTGTTTGTTTAAAATGACCTTTGTGGGATAACCAGAGAATTTGGGTATTCAATATAATAATACAAAACCTGTTGGCATTTAAACATCCATACATAAACCATTTATATTCCTAAGCCCTGATCTTATGAATATGCAAATGGATTTTAATAGCGAAAAGTGTTTTTTTTTGCTGTTTCAGCAGAATTTACTTGCACATAACAATAGAGGTTCTCTGTACATTGTCTTGACGTTTATTTGACCAAACCACCAATTCTTTATAGAATTGTCAACCCAGTGGCTCGCTCACTAGTTCCTTTAAAAAACTGTATATAGGTAAATCAACACTCAAAACTACAATAGTAAGGAAGCAGACATAGGGCTAATTTGTAAGGGCATTTCACGTGTTTCAGTGCGCTGTAGTGTGGCCCCAGCCTTATTCTACAAAATTACGCTCTACCCCTTCTTCTCAAAAGTTTCCACCTTCTCTTTAAACTTTTTTTTAGAAGCTTTAACATGCTCAGAAAAGGGAGATAGGGGAAGAGCCAATCTACACAATTTGGGAAGACACCCTTCCCCAGTATCTCCACAAGCACTCAAAGACACTTGTAATTCAAATTTAAATTGCGATTTATTGGCACAGACAAATATATAAACACTCAAAAACCCAACCCCCTGTACCTCCCACCTCTTATAATAAACATAGATAGAACTAGAACAATCTGGGCGTCCCCAGATAATATTATATTAAAAGGTCTCTATATGAATGACCTGAAGAAAAAGTGCTCCTGTGTAAAGTGGCTTGGTGCTATAAAGTAGTCACAAAGTATAGATTTTGTAAATTCCAAGTTCGTGGTTTACATAAACATAACTCGGCCTATTAGGGCCTCCGCTCTTTCCAAGTATTCAAACTCCTCCGGAAACAAAAAGCAGCATGGACGCTATATACAGTTACATTCAGGCTTACCGGGACTTTTACGGGATCTCATATCCTGGGGCTACTCATCCTGCTGTAGTATGAAACATAAGCTTTTACGATGGTCGAGCCTCAGTCCCTGCTTCACCCGGTGCATACGCTCTTGAACTTATCTTGCGCCAATCAATGCTGTTTCCATCTCTCAAAACCACCAAACCAAAAAACTGCACATGTTTGGGTAATCCACTATCCGGAAACAAAAAGCAACATGGACGCTATATACAGTCACATTAAGCCTTACCGGGACTTTTTCCGGGATCACATGTTGAATGGCTACTCATCCTGCTGTCGTATACAACATAAGCTTTTACAATGGTCGAGCCTCTGTCCCTCCTTCACCCGGTACCTTCACTCTTGGACTTGTTTAGCGCCAATCAATGCTGTTTCCGTCTTTCCAAACCGACAAGCCAACAGGCAGCACATGTTCAGGTCATCAGCTACCGACGCGCGTTTCGCTTGTACTCGTATTTCCCACAAGCTTCGTCAGGGTCTCACGAGAGTTCAAAACGAGACCTGTACTTATATACATTTAACTAATGGGCAGGTCAAGTTAAAGAAACAAAATTTAAAGATACAGTGTACATATCTACAATTGAGCTTCAAATGTCCCAACATGGCGTTCATCCCCTTCATTGGGTGTACAAAATTACTTAATATAATCATTTCTCACTCCCAATAGAGATATTTTTTTACAAGAAACAACCATAGTGTATGGCATCATTTAACCCATTTGGTATTTCTGTACGGAGGTTAAAGATCCATCTGCTTTCACTTTGAAGCAAACGCTTCTCAATGTTACCTCCTCTCTGTCCCAAGGACACCTTTTGGATTCCCATAAATGTGAAAATAACATTCTTGTCATTATGATAATCATGAACATGTTTTGCCATTGCACTTCTGTCTACTTGACTATTCTGTGTTGCTCTCACATGTTCCGCTATTCTAATAGATAGCTTTCTCTTTGTTTGACCTATATATCTAATTCCACATTTACATTCCAATAAATAAATTACCTGGGTACTTTGACAAGTAATTAAACCATTTACTTTATACTGTTTTCCATTTATTCCTCCAAATACAGCATCTTGATTCATATATTTACATATTTTACACTTGCCACAAATTCTATTTCCCTTTACCTGGGGGATATCTAACCAGCTTTCCATATTAACTTCTCGAGGGTTCAGATGACTTGGGGAGAGCAAGTCTCTCAAATTTCTCCCCCTTCTTGCCGTCATCTGTGGATATGTCCCTATGCATTCTTTTAATTCATCATCATCACTTAGAAGAAACCAATATTTTTGCAAAATACCTTTTACCTTAGGCCACTCATTATTATATGTAGTTATGAAACGAATGGGGTTTGCTTTTTTTGTGCTTGAAGATGTAACTTTATTTTTATATAAAAGATCAACCCTCTGCTTTCGTAAAGCTACTTTAAAACCTTTCTGGATTGCTTTTTTCTTATAACCTCTTGCCTGAAACCTTCGTTTCATTTCCTCTGACTGCTCCAAAAATTTACTATCTGAGGAACAATTGCGTCTTAGACGCTGAAATTGCCCTATTGGTATCCCTTGTATTAAATTATATGGATGATGGCTAGTGGCAAATAATAAGGAATTTACCGCAGTGACCTTTCTAAATGTTTCTGTAATCAAAGTGTCCCCTTCTCTGGTAATCCGAAGATCCAGAAAAATAACTGATTTATTATCCCAATTTGCCGTTAGCCTGATGTTTTTATCATTAGTATTAAGTTTGTCAATAAATTTCTGTAATGACTCTTCAGAACCATTCCTCACCATCAAAATATCGTCCATATATCGGATCCATAATGCCACATTTTGCTCAATCCCCATCAGGTCTATTGTCTCACTTACGTCCGTTTTTTCCCAGATCCCCAGGTGGAGGCACGCATACGTGGGCGTGCAAGCCGCGCCCATCGCGGTGCCTCTCACCTGGCGATAGTATTTTCCATTGAATAGGAATACATTATTCTCCAAAATAAACTTAAGTAGCTCCAATGTATATTCAGTATGCGCCCTAAGTTGTTCCCCTCTAGTTTCCAGGAACATTTTACATGCCTGGATAGGGGAAGAGCCTTTATTCATTGGCTGTGGTATCTTTTATATCTATGACTTACCGCTAACTAACTGGAATAACTTGGACGCAGAAAGAGAGGTAACAACATTAGGCAGGATTTCAGGTTAGAATTAAATGTCTCGGCTCTTTAAATGTTGCAGGTTTGGTGGGTGATTTACCTATATACAATTTTTCATTTGAGGGGGTGAAGTTGCCCTTAAAGGGCATTTCCACCATATAATCCCCCCCACTACTGGCCCCACTCTGTAGTGTATAAAAATCCTTACCTTACATCCCAGCTCCAAATGGTTCTCCTGCAATCCCCCCCCCAAAGTCCCAACCAGGAGTACTGCAGAGTCCATATAGGACTCTGCCTACTGTCTCCCCTCCGGGAGAATTTTGCCATGCGCAGAAGAGCCCTCCCTCTCCCTCCCCCTAGCTCCAAACCCGTTTTGCATATTATAGTTATTGGTCCCCCAGTCCCAACCGCATTACTGTTTTAGCAAGAAAGTCCCCCGATCTTTACTTACCTTACCTCTCTCCTTCGCCGTTCTACACTACCGGCAGCCGCGTCTGTGATTGGCTGCCTCTCAGCCAATCATGGGCGCGGTTGCCGGTCCTGCCCCCTGCTTGCATTTCTTTGCAAGCAGAGGGCCAGGATTGTGCGGCGAAGGACAGAGGTAAGGTAATTAAATATCGGGGGACTTTCTTGTTATAATAGTAATGCGGTTAGGGCTGGGGGACCAATAACTATAATATGGCAGTGAGTTGTTTCTATGGGTGGACATGCCCTTTAAGAATTTTTATGCAATTTCAGATGGTTGATGATGATTACTTTTTTTTTTTTCTTTTTGCTTTCGTTGTGGGCCTGGACATAAACCACTGCTATCCACAGAAGGTAAATTTATATTGTATATTTTTTATTGGGTCTAGATATTTGGTTATTTAGTGTACATGCAGGGCTAGATTTTTATATACACGGGTTTTTTTGCATTGACATCCCTATTTTAATGGAAATCATGTTAACCAGTTCCCACTAAATGCATTGCATTCTGATCCTATGCAATCTGTTTTTAAAAAATCACATGCATGTGAGTTTTTTTTACTTCATTTGTGCCCATTGCTGTCTGTTCTGTGCTTCAGTTCAAGTATATGGTACTGCAGAGAAAAGTGCAGACAAGCTTGTAAGCACTATCTTACAGAAAGAACATAAACAAAGACAAAAGAAAATGCAAATGCATACAAACACAAGTGCAGTGCATTTTTAATTTTGGTTTAGTCCTTTTTCCTGAGCCCGTTTTACTAATACTGTGCAATAGAATTGGCCCTATATATATGCTCCATGTTTGTGCAGATTGCATGCATTTCATTATTATGAATAGAGATACAAACACAAAAGGATAGCTTAAAACTAAAAAAATGGAAACAAGGCTTAAAATGCTGTGCTTTCTGTGCATTTCAGCAGGCCTTTGCCCTATTGTATAGTATTTTTATGTGTAAAGCATTTTTGTTTTTATCTCTGTGCCATATTTTACAGAAATAAAAGTTGTGCACTTTTTATTTAACAGGTAAAACACCTCAACTTTATTCACACAACCTGATAGGTCTGTTTGATCAAGCTAAAAAACTTGGGTCAGCATCCCACATGCCAACTCATCGCTTTCCTGACCTCATCTTTTCGAGGTAAATGTGTGTGGTGGTATTCAGTGTTCTGTATATGAAATGTAAATGTCCTTTAGTTGGGGTTAAGGAGGCGATAAAAAATATAGAGATATTTTACGTACACTTGTTGCTGTTTAGATTGCAAATGTATTAAGATATCCATTACTATTTTGGTGCAATTTCTTTTATAAATTGCTGAGTAGAAACAACATTGGGTACTGTATATATTTGTGTACTTAGGCAACCAGTCAGAATGGATGTTTAAAGGACAATTATACTCACCTCCCCCTCGTTCCTTTCCCCCCACTCCTGCAAAGTACCCAGGGTGAGCACCTAAAACGCTACGTCCTCACCTTTACAAAAGTCCTGAAGTACTTACTTGTAATCTCCCTCATCGCTCCAGTCCGATCCTCCCCATTGGCACTTTAAGTGACAGGTCGCGAGGCAGCCAATGGGAAGACGCGCTCTGCAAGGAGGCGTGTCTTCTCATTGGCTGCCTCCCAGACTGTCACTGACAGTACTAGTGGGGAGGATCTGACCGGAGCGACGAGGGAGATTACAAGTAAGTACTTCAGGAATTTTGTAAAGTACCCAGAGGTGAGGACTTAGCGTTTTAGGTCTTCACCCTGGGTACTTTGCAGGAGTGGATCGGGGAAATGGTAAGTATAATTGTCCTTTAATATTCGTTGTAGTAGTTGCCAAACACCAGGGCCTAATTTGCAGAGGGGTGCTAATTGTTACCTGGGTGATGTTTTACTATGAACCCGCTAAAAGTTTTAAGAGAACAACACAGAAATTAAGCTGACAAAGACTGGATGGTTAGATTTTAATTACAATTTAATTTACTTTCTCCACCCCCCAACTCCAAGATTGTTAGTTAGTTACTTACATCTCCTTGGCCCATGATACTTACATGAGAAAGGCAGCATCTAACTGAATTCTGGTTCTGTCCTGCGCGTTCCCTGTGTAAAGGAGGCAAGGACTGGGGAGGAGAAGAGTGGCAGAGAAATTATGGGTTTCAGAGAACACCTATAATGGTGTTTGGGGTGGTGGGAAAGGTAAGTATACATTTTCAATACTAAAGATAAGATCCTATATGTATGCAAGTATTTTATTTTTTATATAGCGCTACATATTATACTAACTGAGAGGTGTAATTGGCATGGATCATGGATGCATAAGCTTGATCGCCGCGTCTTCAGCCCTCCTCCCACTGTGCACGCGCCACTGCCATTGGAGAAGCCGTCCCTGTGAGAGAGACTGCCCTTTCCAGGAGGGGGCAGAGAGAGGGGGGGGGAGGGAGAGAGAGGAGGAGGAGGAGATAGTGAAAGAGGGGAGAGAAGGGAAAGAAAGAGAAAGAGGGGGGATAGGTTTTTTAATTAAGGGTTGAACGATTCTTTAAAGAATTGGGAGGTTGCTAGTATGGTAGATTGAGACAGGCCAAAACAGGCTGTGCTGTGAAGGCTTTATTGGTAGTCCTTGCAAGGACTACTAATAAAAGCCTTCACAGCACAGCCTTTTTTTTGTCTATCTCAATCTACCATATCTTATCTTTAGTACGCAATACTTAGGGTACAAGTGGAGACCCTGGTAGTATTTTGAGACAAAGCCTAGAGCTACAGGTGGGCAGTAGTGGTTCAATCATTTGTTGATCTATACATTTTCAATCTGGGGGTGGACATGCCCTTTAAGGATTGTTTCATTTATTTGTTACATTTGTTCCCATCATAGTTATAATTATAACAAGCAATGACAAATTAGCCCAAATCTGTCAAAGAAAAGATCTGTCCTGTTGGTGATTTTTAAGCTTAGTTTAACTACAGCATCTTGCAGCACATGTTTTTTTCTAAAACAGATAATTTTCCGTTTGTAACTGAAATATATCCTTTTGGGATACACCTGTGTAATCGGGCTGGTAGGATCTGCTCATACTGCAAGTTCGGGGCAAAATAACATTAAACCTAAACATAACATGTACCTTGTAAGATGTGTGCAATATAGATACATTGTGGATTTCCTTGTCATTAATGTCTAGAGATGGTAATACACAGGTAAGAAAAAAAGGAGGAAGAGAAAGGGGAAAAGAAGAAGAGTTGGAGTAGTTAGTGATCTGATGACCCTGGGTTATTATATTTCTTTGGACATTTTCTATGTATATATAGGATTTTATGGTATGCAAGATCAGTATTATCCAGCCAGATCCATTGTTTCCATTTAGGGGGTTTATGGGACATCCAGGACAAAATAATTGTTTTACGGGCGTAAAACAGTAATTAGTAATATTCTTTAAAATTTGGGACATTGTCAAATAATCCCAGTATGCTTTATGGGGTACTTGAAGGAATATATAGGTGGACAAGAATAGGAGGAATTTGTCCCAAAATTTCTGGATTATTGGGCAGATCTCTATAAGATGCCAGAAATCTGCATCTGGTGACTTACACTTAGGACAGAGAGCTTCTGTTTTCTGTCATATACTGGCAATGCACATTGGGGATAAGTAGGCTTGATGCATGGCTTACAATTTGATAAGTGTGTGTATATATATCTATATTTATAATATATGTATTATTACGTATTGAAGTATATTTTTTTAATTGGATGGTTGGATCACAGCAAGGTACCGTTGGTAAGTAGGGATAGCGGGAGAAACTTCCAAGCATATGATATGATATATATTAAAGCCTGGCATTATTAATTAACATGGACAAGATGCATAGGATATAGAAAATACGAGTATGTATAGTAATACTAGCAGAGTACCCGGAGTTGCCCGATTTTTGTAAAGATCCGACCCATCCAAAATTCAACAAATCCGCACCCTTTCTAATCAAACCTGACCTATTAAAACTCACTGATCAAACTTACTGATTTGCCAAGATCTTCCCTTTTCTCTCTCACTCCACTTCTAAAATGCTCATGCATGCCCGTATAATCTCCCATCTTGACTACTGCAACATTCTACTACTTGGTATCCTAGCCTGTTATATCTCTCCTCTCCATTCTATCTTAAACTGGGCAGCTTGGATCATCTCACTCTCCTCCAAAAGAGAATCCACAACCTCGATACTGCAGTCCACAGGGTGGCTTCCCATCTAGGAATCCCTGTTTAGTGTATATATAGTTAATTACCGTTCCTATTGAAAAGAGAAAGAAGGACGAACATAGTCTGTCAACAATAAACAGATAAGGGGTCTAGGCTTGGCACCAATAGGGGTTTTCTACCTGGGACCCTGTGTGCGCTCTCAACTGTAAATGCCACTCTAAGATTTTCCCGTCCAAAGTGTGTAGACAGTCATGTTTCCAGAAAATCTGGCTGGTCTACCTCTATGGCCTCCACAAAGCCCACAAATCGTAGATTCTGTCTTCTGGACCGATTTTCAAGGTCCTCTAAGCTCTCTTTGTGAACAAGGACCTGTTGCAGTTCCACAAACTCTCCCGCTGCTAAGGGTAGACTAACTTCAACTTTGGAGATGCGCACTTCCATACACGTAACTATTTGGCAGAGTTCATGTAAATCTTGTCTAAGTAGCCCAACATCCACCTTCACCTCTTCTAGCAGTACATTGAGATAAGTTTTGGTATCAATGATTGCATGGAAGAGGTGGCCCATGGTGGGTTCAGTGACGGTTACTTGTGTTTCTGCAGGTGTCTTAGAGGTAGCTCTCGGTTAGCTGTTTTACATGTGGTCCGCGGGGTGAGTGAAGACATCACCAGTAAAGCTGCTGGTTCAGGGATTCAGCGTCTTTGTATCGGACTTACAATAATTTTTCTGCCGCCAGTTGCCTTTGTTTATCTTTATCCTTTGGCATATTGTAGGTAATCCAGTTTGTGTCACAGATTGGCTTTATGATAAAGTTTCAGGAAAATCCAGGTTGGGGAGCTCTAGATGAGACAAACCTAATGATAAATTAATTACATTTGAGCTGTTGTTGCACTTTTTGGCTTTAACCATGAACTTCCACTAAATTAATGTTTTTCCCTGGTTGGTAACATTTTTGGTATTTCTCTTCCAGGAGGTTTGCCCTATCTACAAAGATCCCAGACACAAAAGGCTGCCACAAATGTTGCATTGGTATGTATTGTTGTTATCACCTGTAAAGCAGATGCTTGCAACACTGTCTAGTGTGCAGTAAATTAGTCTTCTTTGTTAAACCTGAGGCTGGATACACACCCTGCAATGGATGACAAATCACTGTTGGGCCCAGCAAAAGTAGCTACAGACAACAGTTTGCCATGATGGATCGTAAGGCATAGGGCATACCCGATCGTTTGATCTGGAAGAATGGGGGACTAATATTGGTCTCTGCAGCTCACAAAAATGCAGCAGATTTTATTAGGCTGACTGACCGATACACAGAAATATCTGTTTGTGTGTACCTAGCCTTACCAAGGTGTTTGTTTGACCATTATATGCTCCTCATAATTTTTAAATGGCAATTACAAGCAAAAGCTTGCACTGTGCAAACATGACATATGCGCATACAGTGCAAGCGTCGCCCGGGACCTGTCAGAGGAACAGCAGAGGAGCGTGATCTTGGGTAAGTTCTGCAACTTTGTGCCGGTCTCCTGCTAGTTTTATTGAAGAATGGGAGGTAAGAGAGCTCCTTCACCGCCCGTTCTTTAATTAAATTGAGTGACCCTTTTAGCCTTTGTAATGTATTAAAAAGGTGGATTAATGAGGTCCCTGATGTAATTTTCTGTTTTAAAAAGTCCTAAGCATGTCCATATTATTCTACAACTGAAATGTATGTTGCAGCATACAGATGGAAACATTTGTGAACACCTGCTGCATTTTTTGCATATAGGGAACTCGCATATCTGTTAGAATTTCCATTGTGCTATATTGCTTTTTGAATATACAGTGTGGAAAGCATTGCTTCTAAAATGTTTTGGATGGCACACAAGCTTTATGTTTTAAGTACCCATTGTGGCAATTAATGTGCTAAAACAGCAGTGCCACAAGGGCTCTAAACATGACTACTGCACTAGAAAAAAGCCAAATCTTCCCATATATTGGTAACATCTGCAAGGTAATTCCCTAGCGACCATACCAATTTACAGTCTAATGGTAATCAAACATGGAGAGCAAGTCACAGGCTTTTCTGTCCATACCTCCTGGGCATTTCTAAGATTTATATTACTATATTGTCTCAAGTGGTGAGATTTGTTTCATTGGCTCACTGTTTCTAACTTATGGTCTTTTTGGCCACAGGATGACATTTTCTATGTTTTTTTGGGATCCAAGTCAAATACAGGTACATATTAAACCTTCACAAAGAGTAGGGTATCCTCCAGGTGTTCAAAACCTCCCTGGCCACCTCACGCCAGTAACATGTATCCACAAAACTAAAGAGGCTTGTACAGTCTTTCAAAGTGCAATATGGAGTATTTCCATTTATTGTGCAGACACAGCAAAAACACGTTTCGGCACAAGGCCTTTGTTAAGTGACTTGACAAAGGCCTTGTGCCGAAACGTTGTGTGTTTTTGCTGTAATCCATCTGCCCTTCTCTTTCATCCATAGCTATTACACTATTAGCCTAGGGAAGGATTATTTAGTTCACTTCAGGCAGTAGGAGTAATGAACCTTATCAAACTTGCCCTCCCTTTCCTATTGCATCTACCTGCAAGCTAGAATCCAGGGGGTGTAAGTATAATAAACCTGCAGTTCTGAGAATAGACCCAGACAATCTTGCCACAATGTGCAGTGCAAACTAAACAGCACCATTGAGTGACCTGTGACTCCTAAATGTTATACTTATTAGTAATTACCACAGCATGTTCCACATTTACAGTTGCTATGGGGTTAGGACTTTGGAGCACAGGATACTGATTAGCTTTATAGTTTAAGGTGAGGTGGGGTTAAAAGAGCTACAAGCTCCCCACAGAGTATAAAATGAAATAGAGCCTTCTTATAACAGAAGGTACCTCACAGCCTCATGTTATTATAAAAGCATTGCCCTAATAATCTAACATATAAACAAATATTTCCCATGCCCAGGTTACCTAGAGAAATGAGCGGGGACATGCAAAGTATTATCCTCTATATCCTCTTTCATACAGATCTAGTTTAAAAACTTGCTTCAGAGCACTTTTTGATAACTGATAACTGCTTTTTATTTCAGTATTAAATCCTTGGGTTACCACTAAGCAAAAAGGCTAAAGACTTGCAAGTGAGCTCCTTTATCCTAACTATTAATATTGCCTGTCAATTCAAATAGTGATAGCCAATCAGTCCACTCCCTAGTTACCCCATCAAATGGATCATGTTTAAAAATAGGTTTGGCAATTGGGCCTGGTAGAGCTACTGGGTCTAATTGGGGGATTTCATCTGCAGGTACAAGGACAGGAGGCTTTAAATCAATACTTTCAGTAGCAGCTTCCATAGCTTAATACAGAGAACAAATATACAGAGAAAACAGGGAGAATAAATTGTATTACCAGCTCTGCTGACACCAATTTGTACCACTGCTTTATGTAAGGATTATGGGTAGCATGGCACACAGTGGGTTACTCTGGTGGTCTGGCACAAAGTAGACAGTGCACATAAACAGGTTCCCTACATGTGCAGTAATCAGGGGTGTCCCTGTCTATGGTGCACCACTTTCAATATTGACCAGGCCTGTATATTGTGTGCCCTTGTAAGTTAGTGTACATTTATCTGTTGCCTCAGAGTTTGTATCCAATAAGGTAAATTGTCTGTCCAATAATCTGTCCTCCCAACAGGTGGTAACAGGATCTTATACACAGGATCTTGTGTTGCATTCAATATCTCTCCAAAGCACACACCACAATCTACTTTCACTTTCTCTCCTCCTAGCCATAGACAGCAGGGATGTCTTGTCTTTTATTACTCACTGACACCACCTGCAGGCTGGAGGTGGTATATAAGGAGCCTTGGTGTATATGTCCACTACAATACACATCACATCCTGTGTAGAAACTTTTTTTGTATTACACTTCCTTTCACATGGAGCAGACACAGGGGTGTGGTTTAACTTCCTATTTTGACTATTCCATTTTGAAATAGGGATCTCAGCTCTGTAAGTAAGTTTATGTATTTTGTATATTTTGTGTTGTACCTAATATAAGTCAGTGCTATACATTATATACATTTACTGGTGGTAATTTAAATTGTAATAGTGAGATAGTACACACATACATATACACCTTTCCTATATGTAATATCATATACCCCCACCACATTGGTAGCTCCTAAAAACTCAATGCAATATCCTTTGAAGATATAAATATATTTATATAATATAAGGGATATATAATAACATTCTTATTTATTTTACTGTTCAGTAAAAAACCCATACTCTGGCTGTAAGTACCTTTGTGGAGCTCTGGAGTCCAGCATCGTCTTGCTTCAGTGGTATGAACCCTTGCAGAAGTTTATGTTAATAAAGGTTTGTATATTTTTTAATGATCTGTCTGAGTAGCTCATGTGACACTTATTTGTTTTCGTTTGGTTTTGAGTTTTGGGGTTTTAGTAATTCTATTTTTCCTTGAAAAATTCATGCCCTGTCCAATACAGCTATCATTTTTAAGGGAAGTGCTGTCTGTCATTGGTTAATTTTGTTTTGCTGGGGAGAAGCTTGTGTAGCTGCACACTTTAATGAAAAAGGGCTCAGTTGGTCATAGTTAGAGATTGTATCTGGCCTTATTGGTCAGAAATCTTTTAGTCTCTCTTTTTTACATTGATTCATACTTTATCTCCTGATACTACAATTATGCACAGTAATGGACTTGTCAGATTGGAACTGCTAACTTCAATTTCTACTTCTGTTCTGAAATTAGCAGCCAAACTGCCAATAATTTACATGAATAATAAGTGCTGTAAAAGTAAATTAAATTTAACTCCCAACTCTTCCCCCCCCCCCCCCCCTTTTTTTTTTCCTAGGTCCCTCCTGAGCCTACCTTCGCTGATCTAAAGATCTTGACATCTTGGTTGTGCTTTGTAGACTGCTTAGCTCCGCCGTCCGAGACTTCCTGGATCTCCTTCTTAGTCAGGTCCCAAAAAGCACTGTCCATTTGCTCTGTGCGCACACGTGATGTAATCGTGCCATGCTTGTGCGGAGCTCACGGACAGTGCTTTTTGGGACCTGACTAAGAAAGGAGATCAAGGAAGTCTCAGAGGGCAGAGCTAAGCATTCTACAAAGCACAACCAAGATGTCAGGAACTTTAGGTAGGAAAGGTAGGCTCAGGAGGGACCTAGAAAAAAAAAGTGGGAGGAAAAGATTTTTAAAATCTGCTGCTTCCAGTTAAAATTAACTTTGGTTTTACAGTGTATTTAATACTCCTATAATTACATGAGCTTGCTAGTTTAAGTATTCAATGTTAGTGTTGAATTGAATTGAAGGAAAAGTGCTATGTTTGTTAAAGGGGAATTTCATTGTAAATACATATGCTTTTCAGAAAAAAGAGCAGTATTTTTTCATCCCAAAGACCTTAATCTGCCAATTCAGCATTGTGTCTGTGTATAAATAAATGCAACCGAAATACAGTTATGGTCTTGCCCTTGACCCAGCACCTGGGTTGATTCAGTTGCTCAGTAGAGATCTGAGCATCTTTGACCCATCCAACAGCCAATCAGTAGAAATTACTGTTAGGAACATTCCAAGGAAGTGGTGCATCCTGGGAAGAAGAACTGTTAGAACCTGAAATGTCAGCTCACTAATGTTAACAGCAGGGAACAGCAAAGGGTATGAAATCAATTGATTTTTCAAAATGGGAGAGAATATGTAGAATAACTAAGAAGGCATTACACAAACTAACAATTTAACAAATATTGATAATTTCCACTGAACTGTCCCTTTAATGATACTCGGTAGACAGTTTCTTTGTGTTCCCTTAAAACATTATAAAAAAAGTTTGTTTTTTTTTAAGCAAATTAAGCCAAACAAAAAGGAAGAATGGTTATGTGACTTAATATTTAGAAGACAAGTTCAGTGAAAAAAATGAAATAGAAGCTGTTTTTGAATACTTTTGGACCTATTAAAAAGGGTATGCATGCGCTTAGAAGACAGAATCCGTCGGGACCCTTTAGAGGATGCAGCGGAGGAGAGATCGATCGGGTAAGTTCCTTACCTTCTCTCCTGGCTCCTGCAGGTTTTATTGAGGAACGGGAGGTAAGACACAGCTCCTTTACCTTCCGTTCTTCAATAAAACGAAATACCAAAATTTTGATTATACCAGTTGAGATACCCTTTAAAACCAATAAATAATGTAAAAGTTTATAGCTAGGGATGATTCTCTATCCACATGCAGATACTACAATATGAGAAAATGTTTCTTAAACTCTTCATGCTCTCTTCAACTTTTCTTCATCTAGGATTATGCTGTCTAGTTAGATATAAATAAGGACTGGTGCAAAAGTTTGCCCTTGATAAAAACCACCAGCAACCAAATAGATCTTATCTTACTCTGGACTCTAAGTGGTAATTTTTTGTTTTTCAGCACTTTGATTTCCCTCTGCCTAACCCCCTTAAAGTATTTGAAATGCTGGTTATCCCAGAACAGGAATATCCCATGGTGTGTGTAGCTGTAAGTAAAGGTGTAGAAGAAAATCAGGTTGCTAAATTTGAGACCCTCAACTTGAGTTCAGCCTCTTCCTGGTTTACCAATTTGGATTCAGGTAATGTTCTTAATATTCCCACAGATCATTCACCTGTCTAGTCATTTCATTTGAATCTATGGGCTTGATTTCTGCATTACATTATTTTTCCATATACCGCAGTCCCTTTTAGTTATAGGACATGTCCACCCTCATATATTTAAAAAATAAAAAAAAACAGTTAAAATTAAAGGTACTTGGGGTTAGGGATGTAGGATTGATAATTCCTTCCTATCAAAATAATGTCTGTAAAGAGCACTCCTGGCTTCAGCACTCTTTAATACTGTCCAGGACTAAACTGGCAGATGAAAACTATATATGCTGAAGCTCCTTAATGAAATTATATTGGGAGGTAGAAATAGTCAATCCTACCTCCCTAACGCAGGTAATTTTCATTTTCAAAAAGTACATTTTTACTGTAAAGTTCCTTCAGCATTAAATAAACATCTGTTTGCCTTGCCAGTTTTTTTTCCCCTCTCTTAGAAAAGGGGAACTAAATGGAAAATTTAAATATAAAAAAAATAACAGCTGGGACTATTTTTGTCTTAAATGCTGTTAAACTCATCCTGTTCTATTATATTAATTTAGGTAAAGGCACAGTCATAAATAAAAATCAAGTCCAAAATGCTGCTTTTTACTAAGAAAGAGCCAATAGATAAATATAGTTATTTCTCTTTCTTTATGAAATTTTGTGATGTGGCTCCAAACACTCTCCCCAATTCACTTTCTCACATTAGGTTCACAGCAACTTGATGCAATTCATGTTACACAGCTTGAAAGAGACACCGTGCTAGTTTGTCTTGACCGTAAGTGTTAATATTATATTGTTCCTTATAATTATTATATGTCATGAGGAGAATGGGTAGAAGAGAAAATACATTCTCTTTCTACATACCGTATATTAAACTACATATATTAACACCTCTGTTGGTCTCCAGGGTACCCCTTATGCAGATACTCTGAAGCCATAACAGTTCTCAGCACATTCCAATTCTGTTTAACCCATTGTATGACCGAAAATCCAGATATTTATTGGAATAAAAAAAGTGCTGCTATAATTTTGGTGCATCATATGCATTTTTTTAAAGCAATGCAAATCTTGTATGATACATTGACTTGTGATTAGTTAATGTCAATTTTTAATGGATAAAAAAAGGAGTCTATTTGTAAATAATGGCTTTTTATTAGTTATGGGATATTTTGGCTGCCATTCTTTTGCATCCCCACTGTTGCATTATCTCCTTATGTTTGGCTATAGTTTACTGTACAAGCATGTAAAGTAAAGGGTACCAGCCATATTTTCCAGGTAGCAGATGTGAAGGGATTTTTATTTTCTTAAAGTATTCTTTTTTTGTTTGCTTTTCAGATCATGTGAAAATAGTAAGCCTTCAGGGAAAGCTAAAGTCTAGTAGAAAACTGGCATCAGAGCTAAGTTTTAACTTTCGTATTGAATCTGTAGGTAAGTGCATACCTACAGAGATGCATAATATTTAAGGACTGTGAGAAGTCTGTATTTTTGTCCTAATGTATAACGCAAGAGTAGGATTCTATGATACATTCTTATTATATTGAATACACCATATTATCTTTAGTTTCCATGTATTTTATTAGCAATTTAACTTATGTATTCCTATGATTGTTTTTCATTTGCCTTGATATGTTGTAGATCATTTAGAATAACCCTCTATACATACTTTGCACCCTTGGAAGAATGTAGTAGAAAGTAATAAAAGTGCAACGTGCACCAAATTTGTAGACAAAACCCTTGAGAAACATGTCGCATTAAACTATTAGCTGATAGTATCTGTGTGGACGCCTCCTCATTATATAAATTGGGTACAAATTTGTAGACACACTGGTACATTTGCACTTAGATAAAATATTAAACACCTTTTGCACTAAAATCAGGTTGAATCAGCTGTTGTAGTCATTAAAGTATGCAGTGGGACACTTGGTTATTTTGGCAGGGCAGTATAAACTGTACTGGTTAAGACCCCTAATTTATTTAAAGCCAAGTAGAATTTAGTAACAAAAACCATCCCATTTAGGAAAGAGGTGCATATTCTCTGGAATTAGGCATTGGATCATTTTGGTGAAAAGAAGTTCACTGCTAGATAAACTAGAGCTTACTAACCAATGACAACCAGGGCACACCTGTTATTGTGCAATACCCAGGAAAGGTAGCATTCATACAACCAATCCTTGGTGGAACAGGTTATCCCTACAAAGAAAATAAAGATCTTCCAGAATCAAAAACCATGGATGAATGGATTCAGTTGCGGTGAAAGCAAGGACAGTTGCTTATAAGGAAGGACTAGAAAGTGGAGCTGTGAGTCACTATAGAGTAGAAACTTAAAATTTAAGAAGAGCTGTAAAGAAAGCCAAATGTGGTATCGGGATAGGGTGGAGGAAAAATTTAATCATCAGGATGCATATAGCTTATAGAAGGGTTTATGTGATATTATTGAATATAAAGGGGAAATGTAAACCGTGAGAAGAGGATCCATATATCTGCTGATGCTTTTAATACCTTTTATGCTAGGTTTGAGAATGAATATGGTCAGTGGTGGGATGGTGGTGAGAGGGAAAAGGGGGATATTTGTGTAATGGGGAAATGGAGAGGGGAGGTATCTGTAGGAGAGATGCGTAGAGCATTGGCACATGTAAATGTTAGGAAAGCAGCTGGCCCCAATGGGTATTTCCTGACATGTTTTAAAGAGTTGTGCTACTCAATTGGCAGAAGTGTTTTTATGTATTTATAATGATTCTCTGGACCAGTCTGTTGTACCCTTGTATTTTAAGAGGTCAATTATTATCCCAATACCAAAATATAATAAGGCAACTGACCTTAGTGATTATCGTCCAGTCGATCTTACGTCATTGATTATGAAAGTATTTGAAAGGTTTATGAAAGAGTATTTGATCTTTTATTTCAAATTTTATTGACTCCCTACAGTTTGCATATCATTCAAATAGGTCTAACGAGGATGCTATTTCTCATATTCTGCATGCAGTCTTAAAACATGCAGAGGGGGGAAAGGTAATTATTCAAGATTATTATTTGTAGACTATAGTTCTGCATTTAATACAATAATACCCAAGTGTTAGTTGAAAAGTTGAAGGATTTGGGGTTGAGTATTAAGATGTGTAGATGGATTTTGGACTTTCTTACAGGTAGAGGGTAAGGTGTCCAAAGCGATAGCTCCAAGCGTGGTTGCTCTGCAGGGATGTGTTTTGAGATTGCAAAGTTCGCAGATGATACTGGGACATGTAAATAAAATGGGGATGAGTCCAAGTATTTTAAGGAAGTGGGAGGCTTGGTAGACTGTTGTAAGGAGAATGGGCTGCAGTTAAACACAAAGAAAACATAAGAGATGGTGGTGGATTATAGTTGGAGGGGGCATTTGTATAGACCTCTCTGCATAAATGATGTCGTAGTAGAAAGAGTAGGGCAGTTAAAGTATTTAGGCATATATCTTACAGAGGACTTAACCTGGACTATGCATGTTCGAACCCAGGCTTCGAGAGCTAGGCAGAGACTTTTATTATTTTTATGTTTTATTTTATTTGAGACAACTGAAATGATTTGGTATGTGTACGGAGGTCCTTAAGACTTTTTACACGGGCACGATAGAAAGTATATTAAAGGGCATGTCCACCCCCAAAATTATAATTAAACCCACTACTGGCCCCACTGTGTAGTGTAGGAAAATCCTTACCTTACATCCCAGATCCAAATGGTTGCCCTGCGATGCCCCTCCAAAATCCAGAAAACTGGCCACCAGGAACCTAGCAGAGGGAGAAATAATTTCTGCCTCTGAAGCTTTCTCTGAGAGGTTTGTGGCATTCTCTGAGCAGCCCTCCCGTTTTGGTCTCCCTACCATTAAACCCTTTTGATATGTAGTAGGGCTTGCTCCCCCGGCCCCAAACGCATTAGTTTTATTTGCAGAATCTCCCCCGATCTCTACTTACCTTCCCTCTCTCCTACAGCGTTCAGAACTACTGGCAGTCGCGTCCGTGATTGGCTGCCTGTCAGCCAATCACAGACGCGGCTGCCGGTCCCACCCCCTGCTTGCAGTCCCATGCAAGCAGAGGGCCGGGCAGTGCGTAGGAGGATAGAGGGAAGGTAAGTAACTATCAGGGGAGTTTCTGCACATAAGATTAATGTGGTTGGGGCTGGGGGAGCAAGCCCCACCACATATCAAAATTTTTTTTAAAGGGTAGACATGCCCTTTATCAATGTATTTTAATTAGTTTGGATACTGCACTGGACATGACTGTAGGGAGATCATACAGTAATAAGAGCAGCAGAAAGTTGCATTGGTATTAAACTTCCTACAGGTCAGATTATTTTTTGAGGCGGTGTAAGTTGTGGGCAATGAACATTTTAGAGGATAGTTCTCATCCAGGACTGCTCCAGTAATTGGATAGCTCCAATAACTACATTCAAGGAAGATATTATGTAAGGATTTTAAATCAGGATCTGCCCAGGTTTTTAGATAAAGTTGCTGATAATAGTGTATTATGATTTATTATTGTAATATTTTTAACCATACTGGAACTGGAAGTGTAGTCATTTGTTGTATATGATATGTTATGTTATATGTGTTTTATATGTGTATTGCCTTGAAATGCCTTGATATTACATGTGACAAATAAACTAACTAACTAGACAATGGCATAAAGCTAACAGGCAGGCATAGGCTTTTTTGAATGCTTCTTATGAATCGGATATTAAAGATTCAGTGAGTGTTAAATTGGAGTCTGGATTTTGCATGCTGCTGCTTCATGCCTTGTTGATTCTGTGGCTGGACTTTTCAGGGTGTTTGTGATGCGTGCTTTTGGGACTGGACCTCTCTTGTGTGAGCTTTCTCCTGGACTTTAGACTTTCATGAGACAATCCACTTCCAGAAATGAGATGCATAAGATTAGGGCATCAAACTTGGAATTTAAAGTGTACCTGAAGCTTTTGTACCTCCTTCAAGATCTAGAATTAGGGATGTACTTAAAAATAAATAAATAGGGCACTCTGTAAAAATACTTAGATTTTTAGTATAAAAAGACCCTCTATCTAGCAGTGGTTCCTCGTTACTTTTTATGTATTTTGCTGGCAAAATGCTACTAGTAAGGTTGTAATGCAGTTTTTAAATGTAAAACATTTACTGGCTTGAATAAATGGCTTATTTTTCTTGTGTTTGCAGTTTGTCTTCAGGACAGTGTGCTAGCTTTCTGGAAGCATGGCATGCAAGGCAAGAATTTTAAGTCTAATGAGGTAAGTTTACATTTTTACTGTGGCTTACTTTTAAAAGAAGGTTAAAGCTAAAATTTTTAAAAAAAACTGTTAATTAATCATAGAAGATACATTGGATCTGTGTCTCTCTCTATATCTAAAGTATTAGAAAGGTGCAGAGATTATCCACTGACAAATTACTAGACTTGCTTTCAGTGCATGTACATAGAATTTAGTAGAGTCACTTTAGAATCGTATTGGCATTTCAAAAAGGGGAGACAAACTGAACCTGGGGCTAACCCCAAAACACTTCTGCTCAGCAGAAAAGATGAAGATCCGTATCTGTGGTGTCCTTACAGAGAAATAAGAGAAACATCATTGTGACATCATTAATGAGGAATGATGTGTTTTCATGAATTATCCGCTTTTTTGTATTGTATTGTATTATTTACTTCTTACTGCAATTGTGTTTCAGGTAACACAAGAGATTTTAGACGAATCCAGAGTTTTCCGCCTATTAGGATCAGACAGGTATGAACACTGTATATTATCATAAACTTTTTACTTCTCCGATTTATTCTTATATTGGTTGCCATATCCCTGTTTCTAATATGATGAATCTTTAGTGTTAAAATGTAAAGGATTAAATATTTAAACTATCACTTTGTTTTTCTTGCCTAGATTGGGGACCCAGACACAATAGTTAACATCCTGCAAATGCAGTAAAAGTTAAAAATGGCTCATTTAGGTTATCACAACATTTTAACATATACTGTTTTAAAACCATAACAACATGAAAGACAGCAGGTTCCTTACCTCTCGAGTCACAGATATGGAGCCAGACACTAATATATAAAACGTAACATTTATTCACACAGATTAAAACTCATTCAGAAATGACATATCCAATAGCCACATTACTCAGATGGCTGCTCGCCTGACACATTTCATGCCTAAAAATGGCACTTCATCAGAGGAATTGGCAACTACATTATCCATTCATTAAATAGTCTCTACAAAAAAAAACAAATTCACATATTTAAAGAGGACACACCTTAAACCCTAGATGGGACACTAGTAGTACATTACCTACTGTTGAATAATCACTTATGTCCCCAAGAACATACAAATATACATAAAAACATTCATAAGAGCAAGAATTACATAATATTACTAAAAACTGATGGTTTTAAACATATTATAATAAACATATACAATATATACCACTGGTAAATATCATGTAAATACGCTGTATTCTTATAAATACACATATAACAATCTATACAATAAACATTATGATATGTAATGTAATTTGATCCTAAAAATCTTTAGAGGTTAATGACAAATAAATAGAAACCTTCGTAAATTATTATTATCGTGGTGTAAACATGAACACTACGGATAATGGTCCAGATTCTAAAAGAAGCATGAAACCTCCCACTCATTGTTAAGTCCCAGAGAAACTCAAAGCAAAAATCCTTCTTGCCTCTCAACAGGAAAGGATATTTCTTATGACTCCCACCCCTGAGGCAGTTAAAGGATATGTACACTGTAAAAACAACTTACGGTATTGTTAATAGGTAGCTGAGACTATTTAATGAATGGTTAATCTGGTTGCCAATTTCCTTTGAAGTGCCATTTTCAGGCATGAAACGTGTCAGGCGAGCAGCCATCTGAGTCATGTGGCTATTGGAAATGTCATTTCTGGAGTTTTAATCTGCGTGAATAAATGTTACATTTTATATATTAGTGTCTGGCTCCATATCTGTGACGCAGGTTCCATACCTTTCATGGTGTTTCAGTCTTACGCAGGTGGGAGGATTACAGCGCTCCCTTAGGAACACAGCCACTCTGAGCAGACCAGTGGAAAAGAGGAGTGTCAAGTCTCCAACTACGCTACTTGCTACATTAAAACCATAACAAACCATCTGATATTTTCGTATTGGCGTTTCTGCTGGCTGACAATGTTTTTCGCCCAGATGGGTAAATCATGGGTGATAGCGAGGTCCCCTGTGGACCGCACGATCGGTCATGCTGAACTGTCTGTTGCGACGTTTTTTGCCGCAACTAACAGTGACTCAGCCCAGCTGATGACTCGCTTGTTACAAACGGTCAGTTGTGACGAAAAATTTGCCCATGTGTAACCAGCCTAAAGCTATGAACATACATTAGATAAATCTTGTTTTGAGCAATCACTTCAAACAGGATTTATCACCTGACCCCCATTCAGACAGGCTGCTAGTCGCTTAGACTTACAGCCTGTACTGCTCTGTGGGGAGAATGGTCTTAAAGTGGGACAAAAATGCGATCATTCCTACTTTTCACTAACATATACATTTTATATATATATAAATATTTATTCATTCTCCTTTTATCTTCCAGAGTGGTAGTGTTGGAAAGCAGGCCGACATCAAACCCAGCAGCACACAGTAATCTCTACATCTTGGCTGGTCATGAAAACAGCTACTAGCCTTCCTATTTTTGCTTGGTACAAATGACATAGGAATATAAATTCCAACATAAAAGTTCCCCTTTTTGGGGCCTATTTAATGTGGATTGTGGCTTGACTGTAATTTTTATTCATTTATCTTTATTATTGGTAAAAACCTTTTTTCTTTTTTTTTTTTTTTTTTTTTTAATTGTACTGCTGGAAACAGCTGCATTTCCTGTCACCACTATGTGGTGTTGGTTTTATTTGGTTGCTTAATAAAAAGCTGTGACATAACCTCCTTTTTGGGTAGTGCCAGGGTTTGGGGATACAGCCTTTCTGAAAATAACAACCAGATGTGCCTTAATGTGTTATTTGGTTCTGTAGTTGTTTTAGGAAATGCTTAACCATTTGCTTTTATATTTGAGTAATACTGTTTGAGTATGCTGCATTTCCAATTTAACTTTAGCTTTTATAGATCTTGCTTGGTACTATAGATATACAGCAGCAGGAAGTGCCATGTGCATGTACCCAAAGAACAAAATGGGAATTTGCTACCAAAAATACATTAAATCTCCCTTACAGTGGTACCACTACAATATATGGTGCTAGACATGCTCCTAAATTTTATCCTAACTTTTTAAAGACATTTTCACATGTTAAGAATTTGTGTAGTGCAGTCATGATTTATTTCTGCATACTCCCATAGCAGGTTGTCATACAAGAGCAATATTACAAGTATATTTTTTATGCTAAAGAATATTAAAAGGCTACTGTGGTCTCTAAACAAATTAGGGTTAAATGAAAGGCTGCAGTATTTCCTTTAAAATGAGCCTTAGATCGCATATCTAGCTGCAGTCTGTCAGAAATGATATTTCAGATAATGTTCTAATTTCTGCTTCCAGTAGCTTGAGTGACCATCTGCTCCTTCTTGGTCCCCGAGATCTGAGCATGCTCACTTATGTCTTAATTCTGGGAAAGACAGGAAGTACCTGCACAAACTTAAAAATAACGACAGTTGAGAGGGGGACTATTAATGCAGGTAAAGCCTGGTCACAAGCAATATAACTTTTTACATAGGGATGTGATATATTATTGATTTTAAAAGGTACAAAGGGCTTTTATTTAACCCTCTCTTGTTTGGGGGCCACAGTTGCCCTTAAAAATAGTTTGATTTCATTACATGTTAGGTAAGTGACACTACAGAAATATCTGTTCTCATAGAGCACCAGAAACACAACTACCTTCTGGTTTCTGCTTGTTTGGTTATTTTGTATAAACTGAAATATATTTATTAATCTTCTGCTTGAGTGGGTAATAAATCTGTATAGGTCTTCTGTAGGTATTCTTTGTATGATTGTATTTTCTTGTGTACAGACAAGATTTGATCGATTTTCTGTTTTTATTTGCTGGTGTTCTTTTACTGTTACCTTCAACAATCAGGCCCAGTATTGAAACAGGAGCAGAGAAGACTGATGTAATATAAGTGTCTTTGCTGAAAGTACAAACTATGTTTACTGTTATTAGATGCTTTTGTACTTAAATCCGAGATTTCCAACATCCCTGAACATCCCTAATTGACATTTTTTATGCTTTCCTACTTTTTGTATGCTGCATTCTTCCTATTCTTATCCTGACAGCAGTATTGGATTTGTGCTGTGCGCCGAGTCTCAAAATATGCCTGTTTCTAATTCTTTTGTTTGTGCGAAAAGGAAATGTGCATTATACTGTTCTAACCAAAGCCTATTCTGTGTTTTGCAACCCAATAATTCTATAAGCAGGGATTTTCAATTTCAGTACAGTATAGGCATTACTGCCTTTTATACCTCCAGCTGTTTTTAAGCTGTAGTTTCAAGGTTAATCAACATTTGTATTTCAATGACCAGTGGAGGTTCAGCTGGTCCAACAATTCTGATTTAGTGCATTCAGTTCATTAGGATGCCAATCTTTGAAGTACGCGGTTACCAAATGTTTTTTAATATTTCATCAAAGATTTCTTCTATCTACGGTTTCTTTTTATTAAGTGTAATGTTTCATAAAATGAGGAAAACTAAAATAAAAAATACTTATCAGATTTTTGGTATGTGAAAGTCATTGTAATAAAAAGAAGAAAAATGGCTATTAGCTAAAATTTTATGATTCATATATTGATGTGAAGAATATACAGCTGAGCTGGGCAAATTAAGGCCCGGAGCCACATGCTGTCCCAGACCGGCCTCCTGCTACTAGACCTGTACTTAAAGAAATCTTCCTGAGGTGAAAAATAATATTAAAGGGTCAGCCAATCACAATAGCCGCTGCCAGCTATGCAGAGAGAAGTGGGAACGAAGGATCGTAGGTCTGTTTTTTGGGCTTGTCTTAAAAAATAAAAAAAGGGCTCACTCCAACCTTTAAAATGACTCCAGGATTGCTGGACGCAAACAAAAATGGCCGCAAAGTCATGGAGCTCCGGTAACACTCCACAAAGAAACCCTTCTTAAGCACACATTAAGCTACACAAAACAGGGTTCCCACACAACCTTCAAGACTCTAAAACATTATGAGAAGGAGAAAAGGGCAGACCCCCAACCCATACAACCTGACCCAACAAACCCCTATAGACAAATATGTCATGCAACCTCTGAACCCACTACCCCCACCAATAGCCCGCTGATTTCTCCTGCTTCACACCACATGGAGGAGCAAACTAGTGACACACAGAAAAGGCACTCACCAGAAGTTTAAACAACCTCCACGACCGCCTCTCCAAAACCTTCACCGAATCGCTAGACAAAGCAGTAACAGAACTCTGAATGGAAATCACCAGCCTGGGTGAGCGCACAGCAGAGCTGGAGGAAAGAATTGATGGTCTGGGAGCACACCAAAACACAAAAGAGGACAATATCCTCCACCTAAAGCAAGAAGTAACCTTCCTTCAACTCCCTTCATGAGGACTTTGAAAACAGTGAATGGCGGCAAAAATCTCAGAATCCGAGAGGTCTGACTCGGTACAGGAATTCCACAATTGACATCTCCCCAGGAAGCCGACCTACCCCCAACCTCTGAACTGTGATTGAGGTCATGAATAATCAATGAAAACCATATCTTCCATAACAGATCTGAAAGACCCCAAACCTTGGGCACATTTTATCCCCTATAAAGGGCCTTGTATAAACTATCAGGAACACGCGCCCTGAACAGCTGTTGAAAGGACTCAACAATGAAAATGCTAACATTATAAAGGAAGAAAATGTATATGTAATAGTTTTGTAACTGTTACATAAATAATATAAGTGTGTCATATAGAATCACCATAATACTGCTAGTACCATACTAGCACACATTAGATTAACATATTCCCAGAAGGAAGCCCCAAAAGAACTAAAGGGACACAACATTGAGCTAAACATAAATGCTTTGATAAAATGGTTGGATAAGAGATAATGGGTGCACCTCTATACATCTAAAGCACCCGTAACAGATCTCTACATATGTATCATAATACTACCTGAATTATGACAATACTGGGGTATGTAATAGATTTGTGCATATGCTCCGAAATGAAACCTCACTGTCACACTGATTGTACATATGAGATAGTTATACCACAATCGAACCCCCCCCAAACATACCAATATCGAACCCCCCCCAAACATACCAATAAGTAGTGGCTAGTCTCAGACCAGCAGCCTTCTCTTTAAAAAAAAAAGTGAATATGGAGATTCCCCCTCACCTATCTGGAGTGTAAACCTTGAAATATAATTAACGGAGACTCTCACCAAGAAATATCCAATCTTGTGACATCTGTCTCTCTAGGTGGTACTCCCCCGGAAATAGCACCTACTCTTAATGGTGATCTCCCCCAGCCTTAAAGGAGAAACACTCAAAACCAATCAGATCTTATACCAATCAATAGATCCTACACACCCTATGCTTCCCCAATGGTTAATAAGAAATGTTTATTACTTATTTAATGTTTTGTTGTTTAAAAATGTTACATTTTATTTTTCTTGTACTCGCCCTTCAGGTCCAAATCCATGACACACACTCCCTAACGGTTCTAAACTATTTTCACCATACCTCCAACAGAGAAAAAAAAGACTGAGAATAACTCTTAACTTCTGAACTAATCCACAAAGTTTCTTTCACCCCGCCAGACAATGGTTAAACAATGCTCACTAAATGTCTGAGGACTCAACTCTCCTCAAAAATGCAGCTTAGTACTTGGGGAGATAAAACATTTAAAAGTGGATGTGGTCTTCCTCCAGGAGACACATTTGACTCCTCAGGCTCCTGCAAATTTGCCTCCTTACTTAGCTTCCAACAACTCCAATAACAAAACAGCAGGAGTAGCCATCCACAAAAATTGTACCTTCAGATTATCTTATAAAGAAGACCTTCAAGAGAGATACCTACTACTACAGGGCTTCATAGACCAGACTCGAATACTCCTATTAAACGTATACTCGCCAAACTCCAGGCAAATCTCTGTCCTTAAACTCTTACAGAAAACCCAGAAGTTCTCCTGCCCATATTAACTCCTGGGCGGAGACTTCAATCTAATTCAATCCCCTGACCTCGACAGACATTCACTACATAAATACAAATCCACGAATCTCACAAACAGCTACTACCCTAAGAAAACTTTTACTTAAACAGAACCTATACAATCTATTCAGGATACGGAACTCAACAACTAAAGCATACACATTTTTCTCACACCCCCATGGCTGTCACACTAGAATAGACTACTTTCTAGGAATGAGTCCTTTACTAAAATCTTGATACAAAGCCGAGACCATCCTATCACATGGTCTGATCATGCCACAATTAAACTAGACATACCTTTAATTCCTCACCACCAGAGGGCCAACAATTGGTGCATCAACAACAGTATATTAAAAAAAAAAACTTCACTCGAGAACAACTACTAAACACCATTAAAGAATTCTTCCAACAAAATGAGGGATCTGTCCCTACACACTCTACAATATGGGAAGCACACAAAGCCACCATCAGAGGCCATATTATCTCCACCCTTTCCCACCTTAAAAAAAGCCACACACTCCCCATATCACATCTACACGCAGAATTACAAGCCATAAAACAAACCCACTTTCTTAAACCAAGAATATCATCACTCCCGAAAATAGTATAATATATCTGGGTGTGGGGAGGTGGTGTGGAGATTAGATGAATGTGTTCAATGTTACACTAAGTATAATATATGTAAACTATATCTACCAAGGGCTTGGCAACCAATATATCCAAAATATGTATTAATAGGAGCTACTATTAGCTCCCCCCACCCCTACCTCCTGACTATTATTAAAATTACTCGGTAGCAGGGTTGGGACACGGGGAATAGCAAATGATGACAATCCAATGGATGGGACTACCCCCTCCTGATGGACCACCCTGCGCCTGTGCCCTGATGCTGTGGATGTGGCTCTCCCCTTCTGGATCCCCCCTACATCCCCCCCCTTTGGTCCAAGCAATATATATTTTTCCTAGTATATACTATACCTAGAATAAACCAATTCCTAATCTCCAAAATGGGTGAGTCAAACACATTAACCAAAATCATTTCATGGAATGTCGGGCCTTAATCACCCATCCAAACGTATACAAGTGTTCACACTCATTTCAAAATATATGCCCGATATAGTCTGCCTGCAAGAAACCCACTTACAACCACAACTAAATTATTACAGAAGCCATGGCTTGGATGGGCTGCACACAGTGTGTATTCCTCCAACTCGAGGGGCGTAATACTACTTGTTAAAACCGACACAAAAGGCAGATTTGTACTTGTGGCAGCTGAGATTGATTCTGTCTCCGTGGTGCTTCTGGGTGTATACAGTCCTCCGGCTATGGGACTTGATACATTGAAAACTATAGCCCCCCTACTTACACTATACCCAGATGCACATGTCCTCTGTATGGGAGACTTTAATCAAGTAATATCCCCAGCTAAAGACTGTTTGTACCCCACCTAACAACCACTTTCTGCAGTTCCTAAAGGACATATGACTCCACTGGCATCACTTACACAATCATGGGGATGGATAGATATTTGGCATCAGAGATACACAGAAACCAGGGAATGTACATGCCACTCACCTACATAGAACACCCTATCCAGGATAGACTACATCTTCCTCTCAAAGAAACATCCCAAATCTCCCATTTACCCAGGGGTGTATCTGATCACTCCCTTCTATTGCTAAGTATCAAACTATCCAATACCACCACCAACCCAGGTAGCTGGAAACTTAATCTTTTCTTGTTGAAACTGTTCCCAAAACCTGACCCCATATACGAACAACTAGATGAGTTTCTACACTTTAACACCCCAACCGATAACCCAAACCTGGTATGGGACACCTTTAAAGCATATATAAGGGGCCGAATACACTCCTCCGTAGCTTATATTAAAAAGAAATCACAACAGTAGGAAGACACCTTAACAACACTACTCGCACAAGCCGAAAAAGAATACATCCAACATGGAACAAATACAACACAGGCTGCGTGGCTACAAACGCAGCGTGTATACAACAACATGATAGCTGAAAAAGCTAAACGGAAGCAATTTTTCAAGAGACAAAACCACTACTGACCTACCTTATTAAAGACCATACCTCCTCCAACACTATCCGTACAATAAAAACTGCACAGGACCAAATAACACACTAGACCCCCCAAATACTAACAACGTTTTCACACTTTTATCAGAACCTGTACAAATCTAGTCTAACACACTCATCAGCAGAGATTACAGAATACCTAGAACAGATTGACTTCCCCACCCTAAAACCAGAACAACAACAAGCGCTAGAATCCCCCTTAACTATAGAAGCAATGAATGAGATGCCAAACAATAAAGCCCCAGGCCCGGACGGACTACCTCTTGAAATATATAAACAGTACCTGGCACAAATACTACCCCCAATATTAGAAATGTTCAAACACTCATACGACTCAGGATTCTTACCACCAACACTATATACAGCAACAATAGTAGTGCTTCCCAAACCTGGTAAAAACCCAACTGAGTATGGATCATACAGACGATCTCACTTCTCAACATCCTAAACAAACCGGCTTCGTGCCCGGCAAGTCAACATCCATTAATCTCCGCCATACCCTGATACAGCGAATCATGGTTTCACTAGATGCCAGCAAGGCGTTCGACTCAGTCGAATGGCCATATCTAATAGAAGTCCTCCAGAGGTTCGGCTTTGGACCAAATCTTATTAAATGGATCCAACTATTATATGCAGCACCAATGGCCCAAGCCCTAGTTAACGGTAACCTATCTCCACCATTTCCCCTACACAGAGGTACTCGCCAAGGATGCCCTCTATCTCCATATCTATTCGCCATAGCAATAGAACCTTTACCCATATTACTACACTCTGACAAAATTCGAGGCTTTCAGATAGGCCAACAGGAGAAACACCTAGGGATGTACACCAACGATATAATTATGTATTTGGACAACCCTCATACATCTTTTTCAACAGCAGCTTTCAACCTAGTTAATATATTTGGCACCTACTCAGGACTAACCATTAACTGGGACAAGTCAGCATTATACCCCATGGACAGCCCATCAATACAGAATCTCCGCTGCTCTGCCCCAATCCCCATAGTACCTCACTTTAAATATCTAGGAATTATAATAACTAAATCTCCCCAACAATTCTTTACACTAAATCTTCCCACTATTAGAATACACAATCTTCCCACTATTAGAAAACACAAGCATGGAGATACGTCCCGCTTAATTTATGGGGCAGAATACAATTAATAAAATTTTTCTACTTCCTAAAATACTATACACCATTCAACACTCACTCACATACATACCACTCTCATTCCTCAAAAAAATTTAACAGCCTGATATCAACCTTTATATGGAACAACAAGAAACCCAGACTTAACCTTACTAAACTGCAGACACCCAAACCTATGGGAGGACTGGCACTACCCAATATTCAACTATACTATTGGGCATCACAATTAAAATATCTGGAATGCTGGGTACACCCTACATGTACACCAACAGCATCAGATAAAATGATGTCCATGTATCTCAACGGACCTTTCATGGCGTATCTGGATGCACCCAAAATACACATAGTTGGCACAGGAACCCCACTACATAAACAATCAAACAAAATCTGGCAAAACACAAACTACTTAAAATAAGTGGACCTCATGAACATACTCCCTTATGGAATAATAAACTACTACCAGAGCTGCGGGGATTCCCAGGGGCAGCAATTTGGGAAAACTATGGTATAACCACCCTAGGCCCAATGATACAAAAAGGAACCATAAGCCCCTTTGCAGAACTACAAAATACTCACCACATTCCAAGCACAATGCATTATAGATACTTACAATTAACCCACGCACTAAGATCTAGATTCAAACAATCTTTATCCACTAAACACCCCGTGATTGGAATTGTGTGCACCCAGGGCCCACATGGGATAATCTCCAAACTATAGAACTGCCTAATACAAGCCAAATCACACACAATCTCGCTCAAGCTACAAACCAAATGGACCAACTGCTTGGGCAATATAGATGATGATCAATGGTCGGAAGTGATTAATTCACACATAACAGCCTCACCATCTATTAACAATAAATTAATACAATACAAAATCCTTCATCAGGCATACTATACAGCCAGTCATATATAGTTTGTAGGTAGGCACACTCAATATGGTATTCAAACAATACTCCTTTATTTAAGTGCTAAAAACAATAAATGCCAAATACAACATTTCGGGGGGTCCAACCCCCTTCCTCAAGACACCTATAGTTCAAACATAAATATGGGCCCGCATTAATATATGTCATCATGGGAACAAGACATTGGTTCCCCAATCCCAGAATCAGTATGGCTAGATATATGGGAAACGTCAAAAAAATCCTCCATCTGCACACTGTATAAGGATAACCTCTACAAAATAATCCTACGTTGGTACCATACACCCCAACTACTGAATAAATTATTCCCTAACATAACTCCAAACTGCTGGAGATGCGATGACCCAACGGGTTCTCTCATACATATCTTCTGGGAATGCCCCCTTATACAACCTTACTGGAGACTAGTCCAGGGCATCATTCATAAAATACTGAATTAACTCATCCCATTAGAACCACTAACTTACCAACTCTATGCCCCCCCCCCCTCCCAGAGGACCTAACCCATGGGACAAAAAATTGATGTTACATATTCAACCAGCAGCCCACTGTGAAAGGCATGGAAAAGTACAAACCCCTTCTAGAGAGTCTTTGCTAAACAAAATTTAAGATGTTAGACGGATGGAATATTTAACAGCATTGATGGAGAACAAAATGACTAAATTTGACAAGGTGCTGGAGCTTTGGGATAACAAATGGGAAACAATATAACAAAAAAAGAAAGATAATAGGGATAGAAGGCTAAACTATAAAAACCAACACTCAAGATTGATAACAAAATAGCATTCTAAGGTTAAAAAAGTGACCACAAGCTAGGAGATTGCTCAGGAGGTTCTCCTGAAATTAATGTAAATTTTGGAGTGTGAGAGTGAATGGTGTGAATATTATATGACTCTCTGAGAGTTTATGTTAATAATACAATAACCATTTGGACCTGTGGATTAACCTAATCTAATTTGATTTACTTTTCCATGTTACTCAAATGTTATTTAATCCAAAAATGAAAATAAAAATTTAAAAAATGACTCTAGTATTATGCTTTGCTTCAGTCTATCCAAAGTTACAGCAGTATAAAGGTTTTGGTTTTTTTTTGTTAGTACTGTGATATCACCAGAATTTGGGGGTCTACCTCCAAGTTTTTTTTAGAACTTTACTTTCTTTATCTAAACATACTCAATTTAGCATGTCGTTTTAACAAAACACAAACAAAAACAATCAGTTGGTCATGTTCATTGACATAATTTGTAACAAAATATAACCTGTTTTTTGGGTCACTCCACTGGCATATGGATTGTCGTTTCATAATCAAAAAAAGTTGATAAAAAAGTACTTTTGAAAGGAGGGGGAGGCACAATTTGTTTAATTTACAGACATCATTACATGCCACGAGGCCCAGACTTTAGAGAACCGGTCCATTTGGTCTCTTACCCTAGCAAACAGATTTTCCATAGTTTGAAGTTCTGCTGTGGATTGCAGCAAGTTTTCTTCTGTAGGGGGTAGTGGTCATTTCCAAAACTGTGTGATCAGATGTCTTGTGGCTACTTGAATATGTACACACAATTTGGTGGAGGTCTTGGAGAGATTAAATTTTGTTACTTTGTGCCTATGAGTATGAACGTCTATGGTTCGAAACACGTCAGGCCATGTGTGTGCCTTCTGTTCATCTTAAAAGATAAATAAAAGTGTTTGATTTTATCACCACGCTAGTGTTTGTCTCCAGTGTGCGCTACTGCCCACAGGTGTATGTTTTTGTGAATCCGAATCGAGGTCTTGGAGAGACCCTTAAATGGAAGTCCCAATATCCAGTAGATGGGTTCCATGGGGACCCTGCATCCAAATATAGTCTGGATCAATTTAGAAGTCTGGGTGTAAATGTACCTGTTCGGGGATCCCGCGGCGTGTCCTCCACGTCCATGCGCCTACGGCATTCTCTGGCAGCTTCTGGCGCTCCTCGGTCTTCAGCGTCTTTCACACTGCATTCACGACTCCCAATTTGACGATCCCCGCGAATGCGCCTTCTTATACTCTGCGGAAGCACATTCCGCGCTTAAAGTAACAGTTTACTTTACAGCTTTTCCATTCAAATCTTCCCATTATCCAATCCGCTCTCTTCTTCTTCCTGGTTGTCCTCCTATTGGTCCCTTTAGCCTTTTAAAACCCCTTAGCCCATTGGTCCTTGCCCGATAAAATGGTTAGTCTATCTTGCTGGTGGTGTGCTTTTCTTCGTATATTCTCTGTTGATTTCATTTCAGAAGTATTTTGTAGGAATTTTCTACCTTCAAGATTAAGGTTGGAGCATGCCCACTGCCGGGGCAGAGCATTATCAGCTGTATCATAAGCCCTGCCCCCAAACGTCAAAATCATTTTCATAGCTAGCCACAAGCCTGAACAGAAAACTTTTCTTTCCCAAAGGTGCCCATAGGTAAATGAGTGAATAGAGAATAGTTGCAGGTCTGTGATTATATAGTAACATAATAATTGAGGTTGAGTAAAGACATACGTCCATTAAGTTGAACCTTTTCACCCTTCTTTTTACCCTACCTAACAATTGATCCACAGGAAGGAAGAAAAAAAAACAGCTAAAAAGGGGGGGGGGGGGGGGGGAGATTCCTTCCTGGCTCTAAATGGTAATCGGAAAGTATCCCTGGATCAACAAGAACTGCAGTATATGTATTAATAACATTAATTCTCAATATTGTTTAGTTTTAGAAACTTATCTAGGCCACTATTAAAGCTAATCAATGAACTTGCCATTACCATATCTGCTGGAAGTTCCACAGTTTCATCATTCTCACGGTAAAGAAACCTTCAGAAAATATTGAATTTTGGGGGTGGGGCTTTTTACACAGTACATCATGTGACTGTCGCAGAGAATCAGACCGGACAGGCCAGGAACTGTAAGTTTACAGAGGGTTCCGGGCATTTCCGTTTGTGCACACGCACTGACCACCAGAAGTTCGGCTATATGTACCGGTCATTTCCTTGTTTGTTTTTGTTGTTTTCCTTGTTTGATTGTTGCTTTTCTGCTGCCTTGGCTTCTGTGTTCCCATGCCTGTTCCTGTACTAATTTGACTAGTATTTTTCCTGTGTGCTCAGCTCCGCTTCCATAGCTACCAGTACCCTGTTACAGTCCAGTCCTCCTATCTGCCAGTATTCTGCTTCAGTCCACTCTTCATATCTGCCAGTGTTCTGTTATAGCTCAATCTCCATATCCACCAGTACCCTGCTACAATCCAGTCTCCATACCTGTCAATATCCACTTACAGCTTAACCTCCAGTTAACCGGTATCCTGCTACAGCCACTCTCCATATCTGCCAGTATCTTGCTACAGTACAATCTCTATATCCACCATTACCCTGTTACAGTTCGGTCTCCATACCTGTAAGTAGATACTAACAGCTCAACCTCCATGTCTACCGGTATCCTGCTACAGCTCAGTTTCCATATCCACCGGTATCCATACCTACCGGTATCCTGCTACAACTCAACCTCCATATCAGCCAGTAAACTGCTACAGCTCAGTCTACCTGCCTGCCAGTCAGGGTTGCCATCAGGGGGAAAGGGGGTACTCTTGTATGGGGCTTGGACTTGACAGGGGCCCTGAGAGTGAGGGGGAAAGAAAAAAAAACCTTTTCCCTGCCATTCTGCATTCAGCTTATAGCTGTCTCACAACACAGGAGCTCAGTTTTTAGATGGAGAAGAAAAAGGGGGCATATGCTTCTTGGATTATGTCTGCTGCATGGACCCAGGACTCGGTAAGTGGCTTTACTGTCTATGGGGCTCTGCCTCTTGCCTTCTCTGCTTTTATCCTCCACAGCAAAGCAGGAGGGAATAACTAAGTTACACTGAATCCATTTCTGCTTGTGAGAGTGCGTGTGTGTGTGGTGGTGTGATCCAAGGTCTTGCCAATGCTGCACATTTTCCAGTGACTGTTTCCTAAGTGCTGCATGCCTCCTCTTCCAGCACTCTTATCATACTGAGTTCCAGGGCACCTGTTACCCTTATCAGTGCATCCCTGAACTCAAAAAAAGGTAATCGTTGCCACTTTCACCATTGAGGTTCTGCCTACAAGAAGGCACCCTCTGATTTCAAAATTTAAACTGCCATTTTCTTTTTTTCTATTTTCCTTTTTACCTGAGCGTTAAGCCAAGTTGGAGTGGACCTCATTTTTTTACACTTGTTCCTTAACTGCAGTCCACTTCTGTTCAGTATCCTTACCTAGGAACCCCCCCCCCCCCCCCCCCCAGTCTATGAGCAGGAGTGATTCCCTTAACAGCATAAAATTAGATTTCCTAAAGTTCAAATGTTTTGTTAACCCAGTGCACTTTTGTTTTTTGCAACCTATATTAAAGTTCCCCTCGTTCATGTTAAGACATTTATCATGACACAGAAACTGATAATTAAAACAATGTATCCTTTGCCGCTTTAAAAGAGAACTATAGTGCATATAATCTTTAAAAAAAGAAGTACTTGGGGCAGGGAAGTAGAATTGGTACTTTCTATCTCCTGAGCAGCAGCATGAAGAAAAATGCTTCTCCCAGGCTTCCTGAGTGCTTCAGCACTATATTTAATAGAGGAAGGCCCAGAGTCATAACCTGACAGATAAAACTGTATGTGCTGCACACCTCCTGTCAGGAAAGTGTGTAGTGACTTGGCAAGAATGGGTTAACTATTGGTATTCGTTCTTGCAAAGAACCAATAAAAATGCCATTCCACCCTGGAAACAGTCCCTATTGTTTATATTACGATTAGTGAAGCATGGAACCAGATCTTCTCTTCCAGACAATCCAGCGGCACATCCCCAGATTCGCTTTGGTCTGGGGATGTGCCGCTGGATTGGAAAAAAGCCAATGTAATACCAATATTCAAAAAAGGTAGTCGTTCACAGCCTGATAACTATAGACCTGTAAGCCTAACATCAGTGGTAAGGAAGGTGCTGGAAACTTTGTTACCGGATCATATCCTTGACTTTGTCTCCAGAGATCATCTTAGTAGTAGTCAGCATGGATTTATGAGAAATAGATCATGCCAGACAAATTTAATTGGTTTTTATGAAGTAGTGAGTAAGAAGTTAGATTCAGGCACAGCAGTGGATGCAGTATATTTGATTTTGCGAAAGCTTTTGATACTGTGCCACATAGGCGACTAATGTATAAACTGAGGACTGTTGGCCTTGAAGAAAACATTTGTTCATGGATAGAGAACTGGTTATTGGACCGCAAACAGAGAGTGGTGGTTAATGGAGCTACATCTATGTTGGCTAAAGTTCTAATCAGAGTGCCTCAGGGTTCTATACTGGGGCCGCTTCTGTTTAATCTGTTTATAAATGACTTAGAAGGGGGCATTAAGAGCAAGGTCTCAGTGTTTGCTGATGACACTAAACTATGCAGAGCTTTGGAAACTTCAAATGATGTACAAGTGCTGCAAGCAGACCTAGATAGATTATCAAAATTGGCAGCAGAATGGCAGATGAGATTCAATGTAAGGTGATGTATTTTGGATTTAATAATCCCTGTGCCACCTACACCATAAATTACTGTGTTAAGTGCATCTGTAATGGAAAAAGATTTGGGGGTTCTGGTAGATAACAGACTTAGCTATAGCAAACAATGCCAGGTAGCAATGGCTAGTGCTAGCAAGATATTGTCTTGTATAAAGAGGGGAATAGATTCAAGAGAGAAAAATATTATTCTTCCTCTTTACAAGGCACTGGTAAGGCCTCATTTGGAATATGCGGGTGTTACAATAAAATGACATACAATAGGTACAACAGTTATATAAAATAAAAAGGATAAAAATATTCAGACCCTACTCACTTGAAGAAGTCCTGTGTCCCTGGGCAAGAAGGAAATATGATCCATACACATTTAGCATGTCCCCTCAGTATGAACAAAGTTATAGGGGCTACAAGGACTTTAAAGCTCATTGATGAACCATCCCCCTACTTAGCTATGCATGAGGTGGGAGCGTTCAGGAATGTCCAGATTTACGACTTGTCACAATGATTCATTCCCCATCAGTTAGGCAGATTCCATATAACTTTAGATATGTACATTGTACTGGGATATAGACCACATATTCCTCTCCTGTATTAATTATCAATTCCTACAATACCAATGGGCCTATCTTCCCATTAACAAATATAATATTGGTTTCCGTCTCACATATTCCAATACCAAAATATATTTATTTTATACATATGGTTGCCCTTAAAGGGTATATCCACCCTTTAAACTAACTTTTCCCATAATATAGATATTGGTCCCCCAGCCCCAACCGCATTACTATTAGAAGAAGACAGTCGACCTCTACTTACCTCTCTCCTTCGCCGTTCTACACTACCAGCAGCCGCATCCGTGATTGGCTGAGAGGCTGCCATGAGGGGGCGGGATGCGGCTGCCGGTCCCGCCCCCTGCTTGCAGTTCTATGGAAGCAGAGGGCCGGGATTGTGCGAGAGAGGTAAGGTAAGTAAAGGTAAGGTAAATAAAGATCGGGGGACTTTCTTGCTCTAATAGTAATGCGGTTGGGGCTGGGGGACCAATATCTATATTATGGGAAAAGTTAGTTTAAAGGGTGGATATACCCTTTAAGGGCAACCATATGTATAAAATAAATATATTTTGGTATTGGAATATGTGAGACGGAAACCAATATTATATTTGTTAATGGGAAGATAGGCCCATTGGTATTGTAGGAATTGATAATTAATACAGGAGAGGAATATGTGGTCTATATCCCAGTACAATGTACATATCTAAAGTTATATGGAATCTGCCTAACTGATGGGGAATGAATCATTGTGACAAGTCGTAAATCTGGACATTCCTGAACGCTCCCACCTCATGCATAGCTAAGTAGGGGGATGGTTCATCAATGAGCTTTAAAGTCCTTGTAGCCCCTATAACTTTGTTCATACTGAGGGGACATGCTAAATGTGTATGGATCATATTTCCTTCTTGCCCAGGGACACAGGACTTCTTCAAGTGAGTAGGGTCTGAATATTTTTATCCTTTTTATTTTATATAACTGTTGTACCTATTGTATGTCATTTTATTGTAACACTATTTTCCTTTTATTTTTGTATTCTATGCACTGTCCACCTTTTGGAATATTAAATCTAAAATTTAATAAGTTTTGTGTTTGATGCTCTAAAAGAACTCAGTTAGCCTCTCATAAGTCTGTATGTGTTTGGATGTTGGATCGAATGCTTTTCTAGTGTAAATGCTAATTAACTCTGACTGCTTGTGAAGGACTGATGCAAATTAACCAGTTAGTTGCTGGAGTGAATGGTGTAGTGTTAACCATTTAGCTGCCAGGACAGGGGTGTGCATAGTCAGTGGGAGTCAAGAGTGTTTGGGCTTTCTGCAACGGCCAGGAAAAGTGCGCATTTTCCATAAAACGGAAAATCAGGATAGTAAGTTGTACTGGGAGCAAAAAGCAAAAAAAAAATATATTTTAGATCTTATGATCCAGGTAAAGAGAATAATAGATCAGCTAATTGGGAAAATGGGCAGTTTACCGTAGATTTGTTTTTTCTTGACAAATAAGGTGCTCCCAAAACCGCAAAACTGCTCCCAAAGTCCAAAACTGCATGGACATGCTCTTTCAATTGGTGCCAGACACCTTTAAGACCTTTGGTTTCTTTAATTATTCAAAAGTATAATTTTGTAGAGTTATGCAAAAGACAGAAAAGTAATTTCTTCCTTTCCACACCCCTGCCTTCAAAATTATCAAAATGCAAGCATCTTCAAGATTGTAAACATGATTTTGCCTTATTTTTGCTCCTTAAAACAAAGAACATTTCAATTGTTCCTCTAAAATCTCAACTAAAAGGCTTTTCTTTGTCACCATTTAAAAAGAAAACCCTTGAAGCTATCTAGGATGGCAGTCTTTTTTTTTTTTTTTTTTTTTATATTTTTATTGAGAATAGAGATGGGACTTTACAGAATATAAAAAAGGAGTGCAAATTGGAACAAATATTTGCATAGGTATGGTCAGTGAATATGAAAAATAAGAAATTGGAACATACATTTGCATATACTTATTGAGAAAAAGGAAGAGATAGTAGAAGAGGGGGAAGAAATCCGCTCAAGAACTTCCTTGCATTAGCTGTATAATTGTATATTCCCCGATAGTGATTACTAGGTAAGTTATGCATAGACATTAACATTAGATCTTTATCATGTTATCTGAGTCTTAAAAGATATTTACTGGTCCACATCTCTAGCTCTAAATTATTATTTTATTATTTACTTAAGTTGCGGGGTTATAACACTATCTTAACTTATTTAACTGATTGCCTAAATTAAGGTCATAATGATAATAGCAGTTATTATTGTTGTTCAGTCGCCAGGGATCTAGTCCCGACGGTTGAAGAAAGAGGTGGAAGAGGAAGGGGGGGGGGGGGGGGGTAACGTGCAGGATGTATCCATTCATGGCAGAGAGACTGGGGGGTTGTGACTCAAGGTTTGTTCCGTATACCATACTGTTATATGGAAGCAGTCGTGAATACTTTGTTTAATGTGTGTAGGTAAAATGCCAATAAAACTTTCCCAGAGTTTGAAGAATTGGTTGACTGTTTTCTTTGTCTAGTGTTGCTTCTACCCAATCCATTCGGAATAGGTATGATAATTTGGTTTTGAATAGCTTTAGGGATGGCGGGGTGGGTGTTATCCATTGTTGGAGTATGGTTTTCCTAGCTGCAGCTGATATATTGAGTAATTTTTTGGCTCCTAGTGTGATGCGGGAGGTTTGTGTACTCATATGTCCAAATATTGCCCAGAGTGGTGTCAGGGGGACATAGTTAATTAAATGTTGTGTGGAAAACGTAGCTACCTGTTTCCAGAAATCCTGGATAACTGGACAGGACCACATGCAATGGAAGAGATCCAGTTTGGGATCCTTGCATTTTGGGCACAGAGTCTGAGGCAAACCCCTGATCTTTCCCAATCTGTATGGTGAAATATAGCCTCTGTGTAGTAGCTTCAGGGTCATTTCGTGGTATGAGATTTCTGGGAGATATTTTATATGTAGATTAATGATTTCTTGTGTGGTGTTTTCTGTTAATGTGGGTATGTCTTGTTTCCATTGGTTTATCTTTAGGTGTGTGATTTGAGTGTTAATATGATGTTGCAGGAGTTTATTGTAGTTAGATAGAGAGTTCAGACTTTGTTCCGGTGACTGTAGTAGTGTGTCAAGTGGGTTATTCCAGTCTGTTTCTCCTAGGTTGAAGGTTGATTTTGAGACATAACTGCTGGCTTGTAAGTAATAGAACTAATTAGGTCCCATGATAGGAAATTTATTTTTTGCCTGTGAGAAAGACAGGGGGCGTTTGGTGGTCGTATCTACCAGATCTCGAATTGTTTCTATCCCCCCCACTTTCCATCTGTGGAATACCATGTGGGCTCTCCCCTCCTGGAAATTCGGATGTTTAGTAAATGGTAGCCATAGTGAGTGAAGTGGTTTCAGGCCCATCACAGAGCGGGCTCTGTTCCATGCCTTCCAGCCTGACATCGGTAAAGGGTTATCCCTACTCTCCTCCGGCAGGTCCAGAAAACGTGTGTGTAGCATTGAGGATAGGGACTGAGTGTCACACAATTGTTGGTCTAAGTCAGTGCGGGTGTAGTTCGAGGAGTACAACAGGGAAGGGTAGGATCCTGCACACCTAAACATCAAAGAAGATCGATCATTATTCAATGCTGGGTGCTCTGAGCTCTGTAGCTGGCAGATAAATTCATAAGGGGTAAGACACACTAGGCACACCAGTCTTAATCGTGGAAAAAAAATATCCTTTTAATGGTAACGTTTCGGAACCAGTGTGGCTCCTTCCTCAGACCAAACAAAACTAGAAATTACTTGACCAGTGCGGGGGATTGCCGGTTGCTAGGAGGAGTGCTTCAGATTTATTGTAATTAATTTGTAGTCCTTACAGCCCTTCAAACTGTGTCAGATCCTCCATTATAGCCGGTGTGGATTGTAGGGGTTTGGATATGAATAGAAGGATGTCATCTGCATATACCGAGAGTTTTAGATCTTCTCTACCAACTTTGATACCTGTGAATTGTTTATTGTTAGATATGGTTCTGAGTAGTGGGTCTATACTGAGGTTGAACAATAGGGGAGAGAGTGGACATCCCTGCCTTGTCCCTCTGCGGGTTTGGAAGATATGTGAATTGGTATTATTTATTAGTAGGGAGGTGTTGGTATTTTCATGAAGGAATATGATTAGTCTGATGAAGTTGGGTCCAAAATTACGTGTGGTGAGAATTTTATGTAAAAATTCCCAGGAGACCCTGTCAAAAGCCTTTTCGGCATCTAGGCTTAACAACATTTCTTGGGAGCGGGGTCTAGTGGAATGGGCTGAAATGGCAGCTGTGGCTGTGCGTATGGCTTTGGTAGTGTTCCTGCCCTTGGTAAATCCTAGTTGTGTGTCTGTGATTAAGTCCGGCATAATCTGGCTAAGTCTATTCGCTATTTTTGTTAAGATTTTATAATCTTGATTTAATAATGATATTGGCCTGTAAGATTGGACTAATAGTGGATCTTTGGTTTGAGTAAAAGAATGGTTTGGGAGTCATTGAAATTTTGGATGTGGGTTTCTTGAGTGAGTATATTGTTACATAGATCAGTGAGGATAGGGAGTATATGGGGGTTAAGTAATTTGTAATATTCTGCTGGAAAGCCGTCCGGGCCCGGGGCTTTGGTGTTGTGTAATGATTTGATGACTTTGGAAATTTCTTGTTGGGTTATTGTGCGATTAAGAGAATCTTGTTGTTCCACCGTGAGTTGGGGAAGGGAGCATGTTTCCAGATAGGTATCAGCATCCTTAGCTGATGTTGTGTGTGAGGCATATAGAGATTCAAAATACTGTAGGAAGAATTGTTGTATTTCAGATTGGGTGGTCATGGTTTGATTTGTGTTGGTGTTAAGTATTTGTAGTATCGAGCAGCGGGAGCGCTGTGGTTTAGTTAATCTTGCTAGTAATGTGCCTGTTCGGTTACCCCATCTGTGGTATTTATTTCTTCTAGCGTCTACTGACCACCGTGCTTGACCCAGCAGGTATGTGTCTAATAAATTTTTTGTTGATGTATAATGTTCTTTGTTTGTCTCTGTGGGGTCATTAATATATTGGCTGCACGCCTCCCGAAGGTTACGGTCGAGTTGAGAGAATTTTTTTTCTATAGGCTTTTTTCTTGTGTGAGACATATGCTATTATGTGTCCCCTCATTACTGCCTTGGAGGCCTGCCAGAAGAGAGCAGGATCCTCTATATGTATCATATTGTCTTCCACATAGTTCTGCCACTGGGTGGTTATGAATACTTTAAAGTCTTCTGAATTATAAAGATATGCTGGGAATCTCCAGTGGTCTGTTCTAGTGGATTGTGTGTTTAGGTTTATTGATAGTTCAATTGGAGCGTGGTCTGAGATTAGAATATTATTTATAAACGTGTTAGATACGAGTGGGAATAGTTCATTAGATATCAGCATATTATCAATGCGTGAGTGTTGTGGGTGGGAATAGATGCTGTATTGTCTAGTAGTTGGATGTTTTAGTCTCCAGGGATCGCAAAGTCCCAGTTGTGAGATTATTTCCAGGAGGGGAGGGGGTGTGGTAATAGGGGTCTGTCTATGTCCCACTCTGTAAATGGAGTTGTCTAGAATCGTATTGAAATCTCCACCTATAAAGATTTGGTGGTTTGGTTTAGTCAGCAGCTGTCTCAAAAGAGTGGAATAGAATTCTGTGTTAGTCCCGTTTGGGGCGTATATATTTGCTATGGTGTAAATTGTGTTTTTTATCTCTAGATCTAAGATCAGGAATCTGCCCTCAGTATCTCTCACCGTGTCTAACACTGTGACTGGTATATCTTTGTGTATGAGTATGGCTACTCCTTTTGATTTAGATGTATGTGAGGCTGATATGCAATGTGAGATCCATGGTGCCTTCAAAAATCCTTCTTCGGATTGTTTCCAGTGTGTCTCTTGTAATAGGACTATGTGTGCGTGTAGCATCTTTAGATGGGTGAGGACCCTATTGCGTTTTACTGGCGTGTTTAGTCCATCTACGTTCCAGGAGACCATCCTGACTTGATTGAATTTATCATGATTAAGTTAATGTATTGTTTTTGGTTTGTATGTGTGTGAGATGTTGTGTGAACTTGCCTGTATTCCCTGTCCCAGCGAGCAGGGAGATATCTTTTCTTTGTGGGTGTGGTGTCTCCTGCGTGGCTCCCCCCCTTGGGATCCCCTCCCCGGCGGCTTGATGGTGGCTGAAACAAAGAAAGAGGTTAGGCAAGGCATAAAAACAGTTTAAACTGGTTAAACATAACATTGAAACATATAATAACTTAATAATCATTAGAAAAACAGTTTAAATAAGAAGAATAGGGTAATTTGAGCCCTAAACATTTTGTAGATCCGTTTCAGATACTGTAAAGTTAGTTGGTAAGTTCGGTTTAATTGTTTCCCAGGTAGTGGGATGAAGCCTCCTCCGGTGTGTTGTAGAGTTGGGATCTGCCATTGTCCGTCACTCTCAGTTTAGCGGGATACAGCATTTGGAATTTTATGTTATGTTCGTGCAGATATTGGCATACAGGATTGAATGCTTTCCTTTTAGCATTTATAATTGCCGAGAAATCCTGGAACAGTAATAGTTTGTAGTTATTGACTTCTAGATTTTTGTTTTTCCGATAGGCTTGTAGAATTAGTTCCTTGTCCCTGAAGTCTAGTAGTTTCATGATCACTGGTCTGGGTCTTTCGTTGAGCTGTCTGTTCTCAGGTCCGATTCTGTGGATTCTTTCAAACTGCAGTTCATTATGGTGTGGTGTTATTCCAAGTGTGTTTATTAGATCATGAGTGATGAAGTGGGTTAGGTCTTGGCCTTTATATGTTTCGGGTATGCCAATAACTCTTAAGATTATTTCTCCTTGTATGATTTTCCAGATCATCCAGTTTATCCTGGAGTTGTTGGAGAATATCCTGCTGCTGTCTGGAGGAGTTTTCCATGGGGGTTAAAGAGTCTTCCATGTCACTGATTCTGGTCTGTAAGGTAGAGATTCTTTGGGTATTTTCAGTAACCTGGGACAGAGCTGAGGAGATGTAGGAGTGTAGTACTTCCAATATTTTATCGAGTAGTGGCATTATTAAATTGGATACCTCTGTTGCTATTTTGGCTGCTTGGTCTGAGGTTATTGTTTGTGGGCCCGAGGTTTGAGAGATGGGGGTTTCATCTCCAGAGGACATGTCTTTCTTCTCTAGGTGAGGCAGAAGATTAGTTTGAAATTTGGGGCATATCCTTATGTCTTTGTGGTTTTGAGGTTTGTCTTTGTTGTTTGAGGTGTTGAGTAACAGCACCGGAGGAGGCTTGTTGGTCGGCTTTTTTGTTTCTTTTACCCATATCTGAGTTTTGTATTTTGTAGAGATTATCGAGGGTCCAGATGTAACGACTTTGTAGCGGTATGATTTATTTTGATTGGGTAAAGGTGGGGTGATGTTTGAGATTCAACGAAGGTATATACTGTGGGGTGGGTAAGTTGGGTTTGGATATTGATGTATTAATGGTTGGGGTTCAGCAGAGGTACCTTCAAAGGGGAATGTCTGGAGCTAGATGCAGATGGTTTGATGGTCCAAGTTTGGCAGAGGTAGATGCGGGGGGAATGGCAAGTCGGAAGCACTTTGGTTTTATGTAGAATCGAATTGTATGTAGATGATGGAGGTGCTTACAAGACTTGGAGACTGTCTCAGACCTAGTATGGGTATAGTCTGGTTAGCAACTGGGAGTTAAGTACAAAGTATTTGTCCCAGGCCCGAAAGTGCCCCGGGGCTCTAGCCCCCCAACTGGCTATGCGGCCCTGGGTGGTTTAGGTGTTATATGGTCCCAAATATGACCCAATGGGGATCGGCTCTCCTGGGTGTGATAGCTGTTGTGAGGCCCCGCCAGTGTGGGCTTGACTCAGCCCCGGATTTGGGCCCCTGATTTTAGTTTCGTATTGGGAGTCCCCCCCCCCCCCCAAGTAGTGGTATTCCAGTCTTTTGAACAAGGCTGTGGACGAGTTCCCCTTGGGCCTAGTAGTTGGGCCTTTGAATGGCACGTGGCGGGGGGGATGGTTGGCTCCACGTGGTGTGTCGAAGCTGGTGCCTGAAAATGTTATGGCGGCCCTGGGACACGTGGACCCTCAGTCAGCTCCAATGATCCTGTGGATCCTGGGTCAGGTGCAGGTGATAACTCTATGAGTTGCCGTTTTGGGCATAAGTCCCACGCGGTCTCCTGGTGGTTCAGTCAGAGCTAGGCCTTAGCTGGGCCTACTTTGGGGATCTGGTATCGTGGTTGGGGCGTGCGTGTGTTGTAGCATGTACCTGTGATCCACCGGTGCAGGGCCAATACCAATCGCGGGTTTCTCGCTGAGTCTCGCGCCTCGGTCGGGTCCTCCGGCGTGGGATTTCTGTTTCGGTGCTCGGGTGTTAGTCTTCTGGTTTTCCGAGGATCGCTGGGTTCCCAGTAGGCAGGGTAGTGGAATTGGTGGTGGAGCTCCTCTGCAGTGGACTCTGGCTGCAAAGCAGGTGTTGGTTGTGTGTTCCCGCCAGCTCAGCTTGACTTCGGGGATGGTGGAGGTTATAGCCTCTACATAGCCTGTAGAGATTGATTGTTAGGGGATAGCGCTTTTTTATCCCTTTATACCGCAATTTTGGCTGTTTTCTCCTCTTCAGGCTCTTAGATGTGCAGAGCTCTGTTAAAATGCGCCCGCTCTCGGCGCCCCGCCCCCGGAAGTCCTGGATGGCATAGTACATACATACACATACATACACACACACACACACATATATACATACATATATACATACACACACACACACACTTCCTGTTGTGGCTTTAACTGGATCTATTTTGAAAGCCCCTTCGTTGTTCGTGGATTATTACTTACAGCCAATAGTTAAATCTATGCATTTGTACTTACGAGATCGTGGTGAACTGCGGGCTATACTTAGTACCATTGATGAGCCACTGGATGGTACTCTTCTAGTTACATGTGATGTTAAAAATGTATACACCATGATCCCACAGAGCGAGGGGATAAATGTATGTATTTTAGATTCGGCAATGTGTTCTATCAACAAATCGCAGGGACGGCGATGGGTACAAATGTTCGCCAATCTCTATATGGAAAATTTTGAGAAGACATTTATTTATCCTAATTTCAGAAACAACTTGTTACTGTATAAGCATTTCATTGACGACCTGTTCATCATTTGGAAGGGCAGCCATAAAGACTGAAGATTGTTTCCTTTTTGAACAGTCAAAACACCCCCATAAAGTTTACGAGTACCATCAATGAGAGGTCTGTTGAATTTTTGGATCTGTGTATCTATAAGGAGGGCAAAAAATTAGGTACCATTTTATTTTCTAAGAGCACTGACCGCAACACCATACTGCATGCCAGTAGCTACCACCCTAGCCCACAAAAACGGGGTTGTATTATCTCAATTTTTACAAGTGCTACCTAATAATACCGATCCCCTCAAGTGTGAAAAACAGTTGGAGGGGATGTTTGATAAATTCCTACAACAAACAATACTAACAACGATGACACTATGTCTCGTTTACCATATGTTATGCAGTATTACCAACACTCATATGTGATAAAACAGAGTGTACGTATACATTGGGGGATTTTAACTTCTGATGGTGCTCTTCCTTTTGACAGAAGTCAACCTAATTTTGCCACCAGACGGGGCAAAAATTTACGCAATCTGTTAGTCCGCACCGATATACAATCTGGCAAAAAGGGTCCGAATACTTGGTTACCATCCCAGAACCCAGGCTGTTATAGATGTGTGGGCTGTCAAATATGTAGGTCCATAATAACTGGTAGGGAAATCCTCACCAACATAATGGTCAGAGAATTAAAATTAGAGAACGCATTACATGTTTACGTACCCACGTGATATATATTATCACATGCCTATGTGGGCTATATTATGTGGGCAAGACCATTACAACAGTTTGAGAACGTATGGCAAACCACCGTTCAGCCATCAGAATGGCATTAAGTGGGGAATTACCAGAGAATAATGTTAAACATGGTTCCAGTTACGGCGAACAGTCTGTCGCCAGACACTTCAAAGTGGCCCAACACCAACTCAGTACCATGCGATGGATGGCAATTGAATCCATCCAAAATAAAATTGGCATTGAACACAACAAAGTGTTGCTCCAACATGAGGTGCGTTGGATAAAGCGGTTGGACACATTGTCCCCCTGCGGGTTAAACTAACAAATTGTATTGCCGTGTTTCTTATAAAGAGAGGTGTCCTGCCATGTGATTTCTTTAAAATAAGATTTTTAGGGGGTTTATGATAGCTCTAACGTTGTAAGCCCTATAAGTAACTAGTAAATCACAGTTCTAGACGATCCATACCACATAAGTATAATGGGCCTCTTAGGGGGTCCTACAGTTACATTTAGCATCTCCATATATACTCTATCATTTTATTGTTTATATTAGTTTTCTTGTTGAATCAGTGAAAAGGTTGTTTTTAAAATGGTGTAGGGGAGGGTTGGGGGTGGGGCTGGGGGTGTGTTTAAGGTAGGATGATTCATGTATTCAGATGTCCTGATGACGGCTGAGTAACAGCCGAAATGCATTAATCGCTCTGGCTACTTAATAAAGTTATGTTTTATCTTTATAAAAATCCTGTGGAGTGCCCCGTTTGTATATATATATATATATATATATATATATATATTTATTCTGTTTTTGGTTATACAGCACACCACTCATATATATCTTGCTGGTGGTGCAGGTACAAACAGGGACTTGCTCTCCACCCCAAAATGTACACATGTAGAAGATAGTACCGCACACAGAATATCTTTTTTCAAATTTGCTTTGATTTATTATCCACATATATAATGCAACGTTTCGAGGATGTACAATATCCCTTTTCTCAAGCAGGACAAGAAAACACACACACACAGATAGTGTGCACTCTACCTTCGCAGCTTTTCAGCTTTTTGCAGCCTTGCCTCGGTGCTTCCAAAGTAGATCCTACGTAGTATAACAATACACTAGAACTTGGAGCATTCACAGATCTTGTAAAGTCAGTTTATTATATCATCTGCACGAATAGCAATGTTTCAGTCTGGTGCTAAGACCTTTATCAAGCCAAGCAACTGTGAACACACATAGTGAACAATATAAAACCTTAACTCCACCTCCTACTTAAAAATCATCCTGTCACATGGTACAATCCTAGCCTAATTAACAAAGTGATTAGTGCTACATAATATAATATAAAGTGCTACATTATAAAGTGACAAGTGATTAATTGGAGTATTATTAATACAATAAAGCTATAGTACATTATATGAACAATGATAAAAAGTGATAAAAATAGTGTCAATAGAAACAATAAGACATTCTCCATATATTTTTAACCAGTTAATCTATCTACTCAGTGATGATGATCCTATATTATTTTAGCTCATTAAAATTTTTTCCTCATAAAATGTTTTATCTTTCTTCCAAAAAAGCATTTGAATATACATTGATCATTAAGACCATATGGTTTTACAATGTTTAATGTTTTGATCCAAAAAAAGAGGGCAGGCACTGCCATGGCTCCTACCTATGCAAATATATTCATGCACCAATATGAAAAGAAACATATTCTTGATATATACTTCTATCTAATTTTTTACTGCAGGGTTATAGAATATATTTCCTGATTTGGAGAGGTTCGGAAACATCCTTGTTGAATATGGTCCAAACCCTGAGTGAACTAGAAGGGACAATCAGATTTACTGCTAAGGTCAGTAAGGTTCAAATTGAGTTTCACGCTAAGGATGCTCCAAGCACTGGGGTTAGGAAGCAAAAGTGTGGCCGCCCCCCTGCAGAGATATCATATCTGCCTTCCAGACTGGCATTGTTATTTATACATAACTATGCACTAGCTGTATCATTTGACTCACTTGTACACATGTATCTTACTTTAATAACTTGATATGCAGTCTTACTGTGGCTAAGGGGATATCAATGTTTATATTTACATAGATGTTTTTAAATATGTCCCTAAATATGTGTGTTTAACAAATAAAGGACGGTTTTATTTACTAAGTTAAGACAGTGTTGCAGTCTATATCTCTCTCTTTTTCTGATCTAAATTGAGTTTCTGGACATATTTGTTATTAAACACTCACCATACTTACGATACACATTGCACCAGAAAGAGACTAGATTACATTATTACAGAATAGCCACCAAGCAATTACTTTAAAAAACTCACTTAAAACAGTGTTGCAGTCTATATGTCTTTTTCTGATCCAGATTGAGTTTATGGACATATTGGTTATTAAACATTCATCATACTTACGATAAACATTGCACCAAAAAGAGACAGACTAGAATACATTATTACAGAACAATAGCCACCATCCAATTACTTTAAAAAACTCACTCAAGACAGTATTGCAGTCTATATCTCCCTTTTTCTGATCTAGATTGAGTTTATGGACAAATTGGTTATTAAACATTCACCTTACTTATGATACACATTGCACCAGAAAGAGACAGACCAAAATACATTACTACAGTACAATAGCCACCATCTAACTGCTTTAAAAAACTCATTACCCATATCACAATATTGCAGAGTTATTAGGAACAATTCGGAGCTTGACGTTATGGAAAAACAACTATTGGAGATGACAGAACATTTTAGAGAGAGCGGACTAAAAAATTAGTTTGCTCAACAGTCTATACTAACTTTGGGATGGATGTATAACGGATTATAATTAAAAATTGGAACATTTTAAGGCAGGGTTGCCAACCGTCCGTAAATTCATGGACAGTCCGTAAAAATATGCCAAATAACATTCTCAGGGTTATTCAATAAACATTCTTATCGTTAAAAATGGTGCTAATTTTGCCCTAACCAATCATATTTTATTTAACATTTGAAAGCTAATATCTGATTGGTTGAGGCTTTGTTAGCACCATTTTAAACGATAAGAACTTTTATTGAATAACCCTCTGTCCATAAAGTCCGCGATTTTTAACAACCGTCCGTTAAAAATTGTGATTTTCCGGCTGGTACTGTACCTTTAAATAGCCGAGGAATAAGGAGTTTGGAACTACTAACTGGACAGAATGAATGCACCAACTCCTCCCCCTCCCTCCCCCTGCAGTGCACACATTCTATTTCCTTATTGGTTCCCCTTTCCCGGGGGTTCTTTGGGGGGACAGAGCAGCTTGTGTCCTCGTGGAGTATTGATTGGATACTTCATCCAGTTCTTAACAGGCTTACATTTACTTTAATACAATTTACTGAAGTGGAATTTTATAGCTTATTGGTGTTTTTAGGGGGGTTGGTTTTAGATTCTGGAGTATAAAAAATTGGGTTTAGTTCTCCTTTAAGGTCATAGCCATTGATCATGTACCGTTACACAGAAGGGGTGGTAATAGGTAGGGATGGCATAGAACTCGAACCCGAGTTCCAGACAGACCCGGAATTCTCGAACTATCCCTGACTCGGACTTTCGATATTTCCCGGACTTTCGATGATTTATCGAATGTTCGAACGATCGAACATTCGATAAATCATCGAATTTAAAAAAAAAAAAAAGTGCCCACATGTCCAAAATCGCCCAATGGCAGCTAATTTGAGCATTGCCAGCCCCCTGGGTATAAAAGGCAATGCGACCAGCGCCATTTTGTCAGTGTGTTGGAGTGTGTTTAGTGGAGACCTGACAGTGTAGGAGTTGGAGAGAGATTTTTGTGCTTTTTGAGTTTTTTGTGTGTGGATTTCAGTGTGGTGGTTTAGCTCTTGTAGTTAACCACCCCTGTATTCACACATCTTGAGACCCAACAGTCCTTTTAAGGACTAACCTTCCTTGTGAGACCCAAAAGTCCTTTTAAGGACTAACCCCCCTATAAGTCCTTTGGACAAATTTTGTGTTAGACCTTTTAGAGGTCTAGGTGTCCTGTTTTTGTTTGTTTCTGTATCTGTGTGTCAGTGTCTGTGTGTTTGTGTAACTGCCAGTGCTGCTGTCTGATCTGCTGTTTGCTGTCAGTTGTGTCTGTGTCCTATTTGTGCTTTTAGTGTAAAAAAAAAAAAAAAAAAGCTTTGTGTTTATTTGTTTGCTTGTTTGTTTCTGTGTTTTGTCGCTTTGTCTTTTGTGTTTGTGTGTGTGTACCATATATATATATATATATATATATATATATATATATATATATATATATATATACACACATACATACACATATATATATTGTGAGAGGGGGAACACATAGCGGGTGCTTAGCTCCCTGGGGTGAGCAAATGAAACCAGTCCAATGGCTTTTCCTTCAAACAGTGGTGTGTTTATTGGTGCTATTTGCAGCTATATACACAGGTACATCAAAGGGTGCTTGAACACAAAACAAAATTCAAAACAAAACCCTAGCCGTGTCTCGGCTCTAACTATACAATATATTCAGTCCTGACTATAGACTTAACAAGCCTGATGCTTTGTTAGTCTCTCTGTAAGAAATGACAGTTTTTCTTTAAACCAACCTTTTAGCTCCAGTCAGACTCAACCTGTCTGCTCCCCAGGTTACAGAGACCTCAATGAGCACAGGGCTTGGCTATTTAACATATTTCACCTCCTGAATGCTAATTAATGAATCCACTGGATTCCTGGAGTGGATTACAACTCCCTGTAGGCAAAGGAGAGAAACCTGGGTGATATATAAACTCCGGCCAGTAACTTTTCCAGCCTCTCTGTTAGACATCCTGCTACATAATATATATATATTATATATATATATAATATATATATACATATAGGTAGTTGTAGATTCAATGCACTCCAGGATTTCTTCATCAAAAAACCATTTATTTAATACATCACTGTGTAGGCAACGTTTCGGTACCCTCCTAGGTCCCTTTCAAGCCTCATATGAGGCTTGAGAAAGGGACCTAGGAGGTACCGAACGTTGCTACACAGTGATGTTATTAATAAATGGTTTTTGATGAAGAAATCCTGAGAGTGCGTTGAATCTACATACTTACCTATGTGAATATTTGATCCATACAACAGCACCCAGGTGTGATATCAGAGGGTGGTGGAGAGAGTGCCTGTGACTATTCACTATATATATATATATATATATATATATATATATTTTGTAAAAATTTGGGAGAGGGAAATGCCTGGCAGGGCAAGAGGGACAGCCAGGAGCAGGGGTGCTTCTGAACGTGGAGGGAGAGGGAGAGGAGAGCTTGCTGAAGGCTCTGGCCAGGAGCTACCTGGCCCTTCGCAGGGTAGACGGGTAACTGTACCCGATATGTTTAGGGGTAGCTGTGCTAGGGCTATCCCTTCTGATCAAGGAAGGCGGGTAGTAGAGTGGATTACCCAGCCTTCCTTATCCACCTCCTCACAGGCACAGAGCAGCCAAGCTGCTACTGTAGATACTGTGCCTGCTCCTTCCTCACCTGAGGCTCCTACTGTGGGCATGGACCCTGATACTCTCTATCAGGAGTTCATTGCCCATATGGCCCGTACCTTCGGGGATCCAGAGGAGGAGTCTCAGGATCTGTTTTTGCACACTATGTATGGGGCTAGTGTGCTTAAGGAGGAGCCGTGCACTGATGCACAATCTTTCCTGTCGCCCGAGGCGGAGGAAAGTGCTCAGTGCACAGGGGGACAGGAGGCTGATGATGTCACGCAGCAGTCCATGAGCAGCCAGGGGACTATTGTAGGGGGTGAGGTCCCAGATGCTGCTGCTGTTAGTGATACAGCCTCTAGTATTGAGGAGATGGAAGTGGACTATGAGGTCACCGATTGTCCATGTGTGCCCTCTGTGAGAGAGGAGGAGGATAGTGTCTCTGAGGGGGAGCCCTCAGAGTGCGAGCACGAGTCTGAACCCAGAGGCAGGACTGGGGTCAGGGGTAGGGGCAGAGGCGGTGCGTCTAGTGCACCTAGTGCTGCTCATGGAGGTACGGCACCAATGCCACCTGGTGCCAGTGCCCCACAACGGCAGGTGACCTCTGCTCCTGTGCATGCCGGTGGCTCTGCTGTATGGGAGTTCTTCTCATTGGCTCCCGGTGATAACACTGTTGCAGTGTGCAGTCTGTGCCTGCAGCGTGTTAGCCGTGTGAAGAATGCAGCAACTCTGGGCACCTCTTCTATGAGGAGGCATATGATGCTCCACCACTTTGCCCGGTGGGAGCAGCGGACAGGGAACGTGCAGGCACCCACGCTTTCCCTTCCTCGTGCCCAGGTAGCCACCATTCCTCCTCCTCCTCCCCTTCTGGCCCCATTAGCTGCTTCATTGGTGGAAGTTAGGGAGGAGAGACAGCCTTTGCCCCCAGCACGCAGTGTTAAGAGGCCTCTTGACACTGCTGCTGGGTCGTCAGATATAAATTGTCCCCCTGTCACCCCCAAGCTCAGCGTCTCACAGCCGGCTTAGCCAAACTCCTGGCGGTGCAGCTGCTACCATTCAGCCTGGTAGACAGTGCAGCATTTAGGGAGTTTGTGGCCATTGGCACACCACAGTGGCAGGTGCCTGGCCGTAGGTACTTTGCCCAGAAGGCAGTACCATCCCTGCACGACCATCTGCAGGGCAATATATCTGCTTCACTGGACCACAGTGTGGGCAAGAGTGTCCACATTACTATGGACGCGTGGTCCACCAAGTACGGCCAGGGGCAGTATGTCTCATTTACCACCCAGTGGGCCATTCTGCTAGCCGACAGAGACGCGGCACGGGGCACAAGTGGTGAGATGGTGGTACCACCACGTATTGGTGATACACCAGTCTCCACCCCCCCTCCTCATCCGGTGAGTCCTCTTCCCGGACAGCCCCATGCCCCCCCAGAGCCTATGCTTCATGCCAGGTAAAACGGTGCCATGCAGTGTTGCAGCTTCTGTGTCTCGGTGATAGGAGCCACACCGGGTCAGAGTTGCTGGCAGCACTGCAAGGGCAGGCTGAGAGGTGGATTTCTGTTACCCAGGCAGTGGCTGCTTATTCGGGATGCCTGCCGTGTACTCGCGCCATTTGAGGAGGCCACCAGGATGGTAAGCTGCGATGATGCCACCATAGGGAATACCATCCCACTGGTGTTCCTCCTTGAGCACACCCTGCGCGGCATACTCGACAGGGCACTAGCTGCCGAGCAGCAGCTACTGGAAGAGGAGGACGCAGACACCGTGGTGCTTTCTAAACCCGGGCATCACAGTGCAGAGCAGCCGTCCGATGATGAGGAGGGGGATTTAGGTGATCTGGACCGAGAGGAAATGGGGCATTCCTCTAGGGGGACATCTCAACCCTCCCAAGTACCACATGTCATCCTTGGTTGGGGAGTGGTTGAGCCCGACACTTTTGTCTTCAGTGAGGACATGGGGTCCTCTGCGTTCGGCACTTTGCGACATATGGGTATGCATATGCTGCAATGCCTACGCAAGGACCCCAGGATTAAGGCCATCAAAGAGAAGGAGCAGTACTGGGTGGCCGCCCTTATAGATCCCCGCTATAAGGGTAAAGTGTCGGAGTACATTCCCGCATCTCAGAGGGAAAGCAGAATGCAGCAGTACGAGGTGACACTGCTACGTTGCCTCTGTTCTGCATTCCCAGGTGCTGGCAGGCCTACAGCACCTGATGGTCGGAATGAGCAGGGCTCATGTCCCCCTGTGCCTGAGAGGAGGAGCAGCAGCTCTGGAGGCGGCCTTGTGGCTAACTTCAGGCCGTTCTTCCAACCACAGTTGCCAGGCACATCTACTGGCAACTCTGCCAGGCAATACCTCAGTCGCCAGGTCACCGACTACATCGGATCCAGGGCCGATGCAGTTACCTCAGAGACTGAGCATCCACTGGACTACTGGGTGGCGATGCTGGATATATGGCCCGAGTTGGCACAGTACGCCATTGAGGTCCTTTCATGCCCGGCTACTCAATGGTTACTACTGCTACTCAATGGTGCTGTTCCTACAAAGCGTATCCAATTCCCTGCTTTCCCTTGCACGAAGCATACTCTGAGGGAGAGAAGCCAATGGGGCATGGAGTCTGTCCGTTGGGGCCAAGCCTGCCTGGCTCCGCAATAATGTTGTCAAACTCAAGTGAATCTACTGCTACTCAATGGTGCTGTTCCTACAAAGCGTATCCAATTCCCTGCTTTCCCTTGCATGAAGCATACTCTGAGGGAGAGAAGTCAATGGGGTATGGAGTCTGTCTGGAGGGGCCAAGCCTGCCTGGCTCCGCAATAATGCTCTCAAACTCAAGTGAATCTACTGCTACTCAATGGTGCTGTTCCTAAAAAGCGTATCCAATTCCCTGCTTTCCCTTGCACGAAGCATACTCTGAGGGAGAGAAGTCAATGGGGTATGGAGTCTGTTTGGAGGGGCCAAGCCTGCCTGGCTCCGCAATAATGTTGTCAAACTCAGGTGAATCTACTGCTACTCAATGGTGCTGTTCCTACAAAGCGTATCCAATTCCCTGCTTTCCCTTGCACGAAGCATACTCTGAGGGAGAGAAGCCAATAGGGTATGGGGTCTGTCCAGAAGGGCCAAGCCTGCCTGGCTCTGCAATAATGTTGTCAAACTCAAGTGAATCTACTGCTACTCAATGGTGCTGTTCCTACAAAGCGTATCCAATTCCCCGCTTTCCTTTGCACGAAGCATACTCTGAGGGAGAGAAGCCAATGGGGTCTGTCCGGTGGGGCCAAGCCTGCCTGGCCCCGCAATAATGTTGTCAAACTCAAGTGAATCTACTGCTACTCAATGGTGCTGTTCCTACAAAACGTATCCCCTTCCCCGCTTTCCCTTGCACGAAGCATACTCTGAGGGAGAGAAGCCAATGGAGTTTGTGGTCTGTCCGGTGGGGCCAAGCCTGCCTGGCTCCGCAATAATGTTGTCAAACTAAAGTGAATCTACTGCTACTCAATGCTGCTGTTCCTACAAACCCTATCTCCTTCCCTGCTTTCCCTTGCACGAAGCATACTGTGAGGAAGAAAAGCCAATGTTGTCAAACTTCATTCATAATAAGTCATAGAAGCATAAGATAGTGAAAGTTGAGAATCATGCGGAAAATACAGTCTAATCTTAGGAGGCTGTCCAAAAAGATTTCAAAAGGTGACATAGCCAATGGCTTCCTAGGAGTATGTCTTATAGACATTAATACCAAAGATAAGGCCTGTGGACACACAAGTCCAGTTTGTTCACATGTTTTTGCTAGTCTTCCTTTTATAGTAGCATTATACCTTTCCACTTTACCACTTGCCTGAGGATGATAGGGGGTATGAAATTGCTGTTGCACACCCAAATCTTTCATTATTAATTGCATTACTTGCCCTGTAAAGTGTGTACCTTGATCAGAAGAAATTTCTTCAGGTAACCCATATATACAAACTATCTCTTCTAATAGTTTTCTAGCTGTAATTTTTGCTGTAGCTCTTTGCACTGGCCATGCTTCTACCCATCCTGAAAACAGATCTACACATACCAATACATATTCATACAATCCACACCTAGGTAGTTGTATATAATCAATCTGTAACCTTTGGAAAGGATACTCTGATTTGGGCAAATGTTTTTGTGGAGTTCTAACTGGTCGACCAGCATTATGCTTAATACATATTAAAGATGTTTGACAATAAGCTGTTGCAATTGAAGTAAACCCTGGAGCATACCATAGTTTATTGACAGCATCAATCATTCCTCCTTTTGATATATGTGTTACACCATGAGCCATGGTAGCAAGATAAGGAAGGAGGGATGATGGAGCTACTGGGCGACCATCAGGGTGTTTTCAAATAGCACTACCTGATACCATATGCATAGCACAACCTGCCTTTGACCATACACGTTTTGCTGAAAAAGGAGCAGACTCTTGTAGTGCAGAAAGTATTGACAGGGTTGGTCGACTTATAAGATCAGTATTAAAACAAACATTTTGAGTTTTAACTTTACCAGAAAACGCTGTACATTTAGCAGTATCATTAGCAAAGGTATTGCCTGATGAGAATGGGTCTTTTGATTTGGTGTGGGCTGCACATTTAACAATGGCTATTTTAGATGGTAATAGCATACCTTCTAACAGGTCTTTGATAAAAGAACCATTTTGTATAGGTTTACCAGAGGGGGTAAGAAACCCTTTTTGTTGCCAAATAGCACCAAAGTCATGTGCAACACCAAAAGCATAACGTGAATCTGTGTATATATTTACAGTTTTTCCCTTGGATATCTGACAAGCCTTAGTGAGTGAGACTAACTCCGCAATCTGTGCTGAACACTGTGAAGGTAATAGGTCAGTTTGAATTATATCATTGGAGGTGACAACACTATATGCTGTATGTGGATGTCCTTGAGAATCATATAATCGTGATCCATCCACAAATAGGTTCATTTTAGCATCAGCTATAGGTTCATCAGACAAGTGTGGGTATGGTTGGAAAAAAGTGTTAAGAATTGTAAGACAGTCATGGTCATCTTGTTCCTGTGGATAGAGGAAGAAGAGTGGCAGGATTTAATACATTACATCTCAAAAGCACTAGGTTAGGAGGCGTAAGCAATGCTAATTCATATCTCGTTAGCCTAGCACAGGAGAGATGTCGTGTAGAACAATTAGTGAGCACAATAAAGACAGCATGAGGTACCTAGACCATAAGCTGATTTCCCAAAACCATTGGAGACACTTTTTCAACCATAAGAGCTGCAGCTGCCACAGCCCGAAGACAAGCAGGCAATGCACATGCCACTGAATCAGGAGGAGAACTAAAATAACCTACAGGTCTTTGTTTATCTCCATGGTGCCGAGTAAGGACACCAGAGGCATGACCATTATTTTCATGACAGTAGAGTGAAAAGGGTTTGTTAGGCAATGCTAACGCAGGAGCTGTGGTTAAACAATCTTTAAGAGCCTGCACAGCTTTTTTCTCTATCATTCCACTCACAAATTATAGGAGCAGTAGATTTTGTCATTTCATAGAGAAGTTCTGCTATTGAAGACATATTAGGTATCCATTGCCTACAGTAACCTACAAGACCCAGTAAACCTCTCAATTCTCTTTGATTTTTAGGCAATGGAGCATGAAGGATTGCAAAACACGATCTTGTGTAAGATGTTTAAAACCTGGTGAAATACAATGTCCCAAATATATAACTTTCTGCTGACAATATTGTAACTTAGAAGGTGATACTTTACAACCCACATTATAGAGGAAAAGAAGTAGACTTCTGGTTGCTAATTTACAAGTATCATAATCGGGGGCTGCAAGTAATAGATCATCAATATATTGGAGCAGAACACAATCAGGAGGGCATTGCCACGGCTGGAGGGCTGTCAATAATGCCTGATTAAATAACATAGGACTACCGGAAAAACCTTGAACGAGGCGTCCCCATGTATATTGTTGTCCCTCATAAGTAAAAGCAAATAAATATTGACAATCAGTATGTAATGGTACAGTAAAGAATGCATTACTTAAATCCAAAATGGAAAAGAACGTAGCGGTATCAGGAATTTGAGAGAGAAGTGTATATGGATTTGGAACTACATGATGAGGGGGTTGGACAGCTTGGTTAACTGCTCTGAGATCCTGTACAAATCGATAAACATTTTTACCTTGTTTTTTGATTGGCAAAATAGCGGTGTTGGCTGGACTCTTTGTTGGAACAATAATTCCAGATTTCAAAAAATCCTGAATAACTGTCCAAATACCTTCTATCTGCTGTAGAGATAAAGGATATTGTGAGACATTTGGAATCTTATATCCAGGCTTAAGATGAAGTATGACAGGTTCACATGCAGATATTAAACCAACCTCTGAAGGTGAAGATGCCCACAATCTCTCTGGTAAATCCTGAAGTTCCTGTGACACTGTATTTTGAGAAAAGGATTTTTCTAGCACCAATAGTTTTTGAGCTGAGCTAAGAAAATCCTCAATCTCTGGAATTAATTCATTTTCAGGCAATTATAGTATAATACCCTCTGGAGTACAGAGGATTTTTACACTTAAGTTTACACAGCAGATCTCTACCTATAATGTTACATGGAACTGTATCACTTAAAAGAAATGAAGCTTCAACAGAAATAGGTCCAATTCTAACCATTTGTGGTGCTGTCTCTGGTAAAAATACAGTGTTACCTCCCAATCCTTCTGCAGGAACTGAATGATCTGAAAGAGGAATATGGGAAGCAGCACTGGACCTAAGAACAGTTCGGGCAGCTCCTGTATCTATCAAACAAGGGAAAGGTAATTCTTCTATAAATATTGGATAGTATGATTCAGAATCGGACTTGTTACTGGAGTGAGTTTGAATAGATACAGAAGGCCCTTCCCTTCATGAAAGCATAGGGTAACGTTTTTCAGGTTTATATTGCCTGGGTGCTCTGCAGTACCTAGAGATATGCCCTGGTTTAAGACAATTTTAACAAAGTTAAGAGTTTCTTCTAACAGACTGCAGCTGCTGGCCAGGCTGCTGCTGTCTGTCAGAAAAGCCTCCCCCTTAGGAAATCCTTCCCCCTGCACTACCAGAACCTTTTGAGGTTAAGCCTTTTGTTTCTCTTGGCTGGTAATTTCAATTCTACTTGCTAAAGTAACAATTTCAGCCAAAGATTTTATTTTGTATGTAGGGTCATGTGTAATTAATTTATCTTTTAATGATTTAATAAGACCCCCACAAAAGCACTTACTAACATTGCTGTTTTACCATCATCATCTAATGCTGTAATACCTCCACAGCTAATCACAGTCTGTCTGAACCTATCATAATATGAAGTAACAGACTCATTAAGTCCCTGCTCCAATTCAAAAACTCGCTGCCAAGAGGCAGTAGGAAATATGTCAGGAATAGCATCCCCTAAACGGTGAATGCGAGCTTCAGTTATATCCTTGTCTGCTTTTGATTCATCCCACTTCATATGCTGCAAAAAGTTATTATAATCCCCAGGCCCACAGATGGCTTTAAGCAGAATACACATGTCAGGCCAAGTTGGCGAGTGACATGTACAAACAAACTGTAATTGCTGCACAAAGCCATGAGGATTCTCCCTAGGTGAGGGTGCATCTTTAAGTATACTCCGTAACTCACTAGCAGTCCAAGGAACCCACTGCCTGTGTGTCACAGTACCATCATTTGTAGTGGTTTCTGTTATGCGAACTGGGAGAACTTTAGTTGCTTTTTTATTTTGTTTTTTAATAACAACCTGTCTAACACTCCTTTTTGGAACTACATTTACCCTATTTCCATTCTTTAACTGTTGTTCATCTAACTCATCAGCCTCTAAACCATTCTGCATCTCAGTCCAATCTATTAAAGGCTTCTCCCCCAAGGGAGTTTGCCAAAAGTGCCATAAAGCAGCAGGAGGTAAGACTGATGCATCCTCCTCTTCCTCCTCACTTTCTTTATCCGAGAAGTCTGTTAAGACTGGATAAAGTCCCTGTTTTCCAACAGGACAAGAAGGGGGAGGTGCAGAGGGTTTATAAGCTATGTAGGATGGACAAGAATTAGAAACCCACAAACGTAAAGCTTTTGATTCTTCACAGTGGCAAGGCTGACATTTTCATTTGCAATAAAATTTCCCCATGTGTTATAATTAAATGTACCTTCTATAGGGATTTCATAATCTGAATCTTGAGATTCTGTATGCCATTGTGGAAGATACTTACTTATCCGCATTCCATACCTGCTTTCCATTATTTTACTAGGAGTTGTTACACTATCAGATTTCTTTTTCCTCCCATCAGCCTTAGATGCCTCACTAGAGGTCTTACTCCTCCAAAACACTTTAGTGAACTTAGCCCCCATTTACCAACCAGGAGTAATCCTGTTGATAACAAATACTATTTTCTGATCAAACTTTATTCTGTCAGACTTCCTTTGATACAATCAAAAGGTAAAAATCCCTCATCAGGGATTTACTAAAAATACACAATGTTCACTTTACAGTACAAAATAATAGGAGGAAACTAAAAACAACTCCCAGTAAAATTCTAAAAAACATATTAAGCAAGCACAAAATCTAGACAAATCTTAAATCTCCAAAAACCACAATGACACAAGAATAAAAAATTCAGTTCTCTGTGTATTATATTAAATGCAAAAAGAGACAGTAAACTACCAGTAACAAATATGCATCTAATATACTTCCTTGTCTAACATAAACTTTAACATACCAATTTCGCATAAGATAAACTATAAAAAACAAAGATAGTAAAACACCTAAAATAAATATAACAATACTCAAGTCAATAAATGCACCTGAAAGAGTGTTAGTAGGAAAAATAGAAAAAGCAATAGAATGATTGTCAGGCAACATTTATACAAACTTTCACTTCAGGATCTTTATAATAAAACAAACCATTAATACGTTTACAATTGGGAATGTGTGCCTCTAACACTAACTGTCCAAGGGAAACAGTTTCCCTAGGCTCATAAGCATAAACTATGACTTCCTGTTCTCTGGGATTCAACAAAAGGCTCATAAATCTATCCCTGTCCTGAATCTAACTCAGGCTTATAGAACTAGTCCTGTCCTTATTGAATTCCCAAAGACTCATTCAGCTAAAAAAATATAAACACTCAGCTTTTCTCCAGGAATTGTAACATTGAATATTTCAATAAAACAATTCCCTTTGACACAAGCTATGATGTCTTAAATCATAAAACTAAAAAAACTAAAACTAATTGTAAAATACTTTGACTGTAAATAGGGACAATAAATAAGTTTGTTTTTTTGAACTAGATCCCCACTAACACATAACACACCAACCATCCACACAACATATGGCACACATCAGACTAAGAAAAACATTAGTTAAAATGTCAAAGAAAAGTAGAAAAGGTCACATAAACCATCGACAGTCAAGACTGAAAGGGAAAAACTCGTCAATACAACATACCCGATCCCATGGTCAGACTGAGAAAGTGGACAAAAATAGTTAAAAAAATAAAACTCACCAGGCGCCTTTATGTTGTCCACTTCCAACAGCCAAGAATGTTCTGGATGGGTATGAAGTATATCTTGAGTGCCCGCATTTGAAAGCCAAAACTGTTAAGGAATTAAGTAGAGCCACACCAGTCTTGAAAGTCGATAGTAGAGATTTATTGCATATGCATATAAACACATGTGCTGGTCACTCAACTGGATAGTGAGTGACAAAGATAGCTTGTACGGACCCCTTTCTTATACACAATTTGGACCATACGTCACAAGCTCATCCTATAGGAAAGGACTTGGCAGTCCCTTTTTACTTTAGACATGTAACCTTATATGGCCATTTGTTACCTTACACAACTTTAACAAGAAACATATGTTATCCCTTTGTGACTAGAGATCCAAGGGGCCCATTCTACATATACATCCTATATTCTTGCCACATCTACATAGTCATTGCCTAATGTATGTAGTATACTTACAAAGCTAAAATATACATAACCCATTGATTAATTATAATACAAATATTCTATATCACCTTGCACGAAGCATACTCTGAGGGAGAGAAGCCAATGGGGTTTGGGGTGTGTCCGATGGGGCCAAGCCTGCCTGGCTCCTCAATAATGTTGTCAAACTAAAGTGAATCTACTGCTACTCAATGGTGCTGTTCCTACAAAACGTATCCCCTTCCCCGCTTTCCTTTGCACGAAGCATACTCTGAGGGAGAGAAGCCAGTGGGGTGTGGGGTCTGTCCGGAGGGGCCATGCCTGCCTGGCTCTGCAATAATGTTGTCAAACTCAAGTGAATCTACTGCTACTCAATGGTGCTGTTCCCACAAAAAGTATCCAATTCCCCGCTTTCCCTTGCACGAAGCATACTCGAGGGAGAGAAGCCAATGGGGTTGGTCCGTTGGGGCCAAGCCTGCCTGGCTCCGCAATAATGTTGTCAAACTCAAGTGAATCTACTGCTACTCAATGGTGCTGTTCCTACAAAGCGTATCCAATTCCCCGCTTTCCCTTGCATGAAGCATACTGTGAGGGAGAGAAGCCAATGGGGTCTGTCCGGTGGGGCCCAGTGCCTGGCTCGCCAATAATGTTGTCAAACTTAAGTGAATCTACTGCTACTCAATGGTGCTGTTCCTACAAGCGGATCCCCTTCCCCACTTTCCCTTGCACGAAGCATTCTCTGAGGGAGAGAAGCCAATGGGGTATGGAGTCTGTCCGTTGGGGCCAAGCCTGCCTGGTCCCGCAATAATGTTGTCAAACTCAAGTGAATCTACTGCTACTCAATGGTGCTGTTCCTACAAAACGTATCCCCTTCCGCGCTTTCCCTTGCATGAAGCATACTTGAGGGAGAGAAGCCAATGGGGACGTCCGTTAGGGCCAAGCCTGCCTGGCGCCGCAATAATGTTGTCAAACTCAAGTGAATCTTCTGCTACTCAATGGTGCTGTTCCTACAATGCGTATCCCTTCCCCGCTTTCCCTGCACGAAGCATACTCTGAGGGAGAGAAGCCAATGGGGTCTGTCCGGTGGGGCCAAGCCTGCCTGGCTCCGCTATAATGTTGTCAAACTCAAGTGATATACTGCTACTCAATGGTGCTGTTCCTACAATGCGTATCCCCTCCGCTTTCCCTTGCACGAAGCATACTCTGAGGGAGAGAAGCCAATGGGGTATGGGAAAAGCCTAAATAATTAGTTTGTAGTCAATGTCATTTGTAAAGATAAAACACAGAGAATTGTTTAGTTTAACTTTTTAGTAAACGTAAGCACCTTTTTTCGGGTGCTTACAAACCTATTAATAATAATAATTATAACAATAATAAAATAATAAAAAACTATATAAACCATAAACAAACATGGTGCTAAAAAAAAAAACAGCACCTATTTATTTTTTATATTAAAATGTTGCTCTTAGTGCGCAAAATGTATTTGTGCATGGAGAGCATGCGCCTCTCCATGCGCCTCTGCCTGCTCTCCATGCTCTCTCCCTTTTCTCCATGCGCCTCAGGCGCCTATTCATATTTTCCAGCTGGCGTGCTGGTCCTGCTGGCGCTGGGGGTGGTGGTGGTGGGGGTGGAGGTGAAGGGGAAGGGGAAACTGGAGGCTGCACCTGGGCCTTGGTGGGGGTGCTGGTGGAGTTGACCCTCCCTCCTCTGCATCACTGGCAGAAATAGATTCCTCATCTGCAAATTTATATATTAAAAAAGTTAATTTTAGTTATAAATAATAATAATAAAAAAATAATAATAATAAAAAATAATGTAAATATTGTGAATATTTTTCGTGTGCGCTAACATTTTCTAACATTAACTAACAGTTACATTACTAATACTACACTAACTAACATTAACTAACATTTAAAAAAATATACTTGAGTGTTTATGAAAAAAGAGCTTTCAAAATTGTATTATAATTAAATATTTTTCGTGTGTACTGTCCTTTAACTAACATCTACTAACATTAACTGTTACATTAAAGTTGCTAACACTAATTAACACTAACATATGCACTTTGAGTCCTTTAGGAGAAAAGCACTAAAGGCCCCGCAATCGTTTGTGGCGGTTTGCAGAATCGCGAGAAGCACAATCGCCAATCACAAGTGCTATAAAAGTAACAAGAAAGGTGCAGTAACTTGTATAGGGTTATACTTAGACAGAGTCAGAAAGATCTGCCGCAGAACCACCTGATTAGTGGTTGCAAAAGGTGGTGTTTATACAACCAATCACAGATAAAATTTTAATATAAAATGTGATACTTGCCTTGGATATATCTGCTGGATGTCCGGGACGTAGTTCCTTCTCTGCCATTTGAAATCTGACCATCTTTTGGAGCTGAGAGATGGTCAGATCAATGCGAAACTGCGTGCCGCAGTTTCGCCTGCAGGTGGCGCATTATGCGCCATTTGCGCTCTTAATGTTGGGAATGCCGATTGGCATCCCGTCATAACCCAGCCGGGTGAGATATCCACCATCAGACGCTGCCATTGCATGGTGGCCATGCTTTCTATTGGGGGGAAAGTAATAGGGAATGACTACACCCACTTTCCAGGCTCGATTTTAGATCCTGGATTGCACATAGAAGTCAATAGGAAGAAGAGATTATAATCGAATGTCGAAATTGAATCTGCGAGTAAAATGTCCATGGTATCTAGGCAGCGAACATCGAATTACGAGTAAAGTGTCCATTAGAACATTATACGTGAGTATCGAATCCGCGAGTAAAATGTCCATGTTACTTCGAACGCGAGAGCGAGAAAGTAGCGCGCATGAGAGTAAAATCGATTTACGAAAGTCCTGGATATTGGAACATGCTCCCCAGACCATTTCCCAGGTCACACAGCCATTTACATTAAGTTACCATTAATATTTTAGTTTTATTTGACTCGAACTTTCGAACTATCTGCTTCCCTAGACTTAATGGGTCCGTTTTCGAACTTTCGAACTTTACCAATAGTTCGAACCTTCGAAAACGGACGGATTTTCAAAGTTCAGCCATCTCTAGTAATAGGTACAAAGAGAATTTTTTGGGATCAAAATATTAAACACTGTAAAAACCATATGATCAATGTCTATTCAAATGTTTTTTTGGAAGAAAGATAAAAAATTTTATGAGCAAAAAAATTTTATGAGCTAAATATTATAGGGTCTTAATCCTGAGTAGATAAACTAGTAAAAAAAAATATGGAGAATGTCTTAATTGTTTTATTGACACTATTTTTATCACTTTTTATCACTATTCATATAATGTACTATAGCTTTATTGTATTTATAATACATAAAGGGCAACTGTGGTCTCAAAACAAGTTAGGATTAAATGAAAGCCTGGATTAAGTTAGGATTAAATGAATTTCTTTACACTGAGCCAACAATCACCTATCTGGCTTCACCCTGTGAGAAATGGTATAGAGGTGAATGTTTTAAAATTCCTGCTTCCAGTAGGTTGAGTGACATCACCTACCTCTGCCGGCCCTTTTCCCCTGGGGAGAAGCATGCTCAGTAAAGACTTGTTGCTGGGGAAATCAAGAAGTACCTGAGGAAAAAATTGACACTTGAGAAGGGGAGCCTATAATGCAGACAGAGGCTGGTCACATGGCTAAAAACAGAAAGAGTTCAACCAGGAAGTTACATTGCTGAACCTTTACTAAGAGATGTGATTTAGGTTTATTTTGAAGGTAAGATGGAAGGCTTTATATAATCTTACTAGTTTAATTTGAGACCACAGTTACCCTTTAAGCACTTGTCACTTTATATGTAGCACTTTATATATATTATGTAGCACTATTCACTTTGTTAATATGTTTAAATACCCAGTAAGAGTTAATTAGGTAAGATTGTACCATGTGACACAAGATGATTTAACAGTAGGAGGTGGAGTGGGAGTTAAGGTTTTTTAATTGTTCATGATGTTGTTCACAGTTGCATGGTTGATAAAGGTCTTAGCACCAGCCCGAAACGTTTGCTATTGTGCACATGATATACCGGTAATAAATTGACTTTTGTTTCACAAGACCTGTGTATATTTTATTTTTGGAAACTGCTTCTGAGATTTACAAGTATGTTGGTAGAATTTGATTGGTCAAAAATATGATACACACATGTGTTTGCAAACCCATGTATAACTCCAATTCCTACCAATATCGAAATCTATTTACAACTGCATTTTTATTTGTAGCTGTGTTTCGGAATAGTTTCCAATACAAAAGCAAAAATGGACAATATAAACCATGTATAAATATAGGAAAATGCCTCTATTTAACGTGATTTACACTCACTTAAATTGAAATGAGGCACAGGTGCCTCAAACCCCGTGCCTTTCACTTAATTCATGCTTCTGCAAGACAACAACATTTCCGTAGTACTTAGACAGATCGTACTCACCGATGGATACAAATACTAATTGAAGCTAAAAAATGTTCCAATACATGAATCACAATTCAGGCCCAAAGGAAATCTTGTTTACAAATTAAAAATTCATCGGACCTCAGCTCTCTGTAGCACGGCAATCTGTCCCTGTTAAGGGTAACTGTGGTCCAAAAATGACGTTAGGTAAATTGACAGGAATGCTTCCCTGAAGATTTTGCAATTTACTTTCATTATTTATTTTACAATAGTTTGAAGATATTTATATTTGTGATATGGTTTGCAGCATCACCAGATCCCCTGCACTTCCTGCTTCCTGCACTGAAACCATGTGACAGTCCCTCTTCTGTGTTTCCTCCTCCTCGGGGGCCCCATGGCCCCTCCCTTGCAGCCCTTGGGCCTTTCCCTTGCAGCCTCCTGGGGCCCCTTTAGGCAGGGGGAGGGGCCACAGGACACAGAGTGTGCGAAGCCACAGAGTCATGAGTGGGAGGGGCCCACAGGGGGCTGCAAGGGGAGGGGACAGGGCCCATGATTGGGAAGGGCCAGCAAGTGGGAGGCATTTAAAAAAGCAGTGCTGTGGGTGTGCTTTTCTCCCAACCCTCCTACCCTTCACGTCATGCACTGAGCATGTGCCAACCAAGATTGAGGAGGAAACATTATTTCTGACCGCAGATTCAGAACCTCCCACCCCCTAACTTTCTGATCAGTGATTTTTCATATTTTGGGCTGTGCAGCACATAGAGAGGTGGTTGATGGCTCGTTTTAAGGGTATGATCCTGGCCTTTCATTAAAGTAAACTTGTTGGAGACCACAGTTCCCCTTTAAGTTTATCTGGGTATATTTTCTGTATTCCCTGCACTTTCAAATATTTCAAATTAGACTGATAGCAGTCGCTGAAATATCTGCCAAATGGACTATTTCATTACTATTAGCAATGTCCTAATTGCTCTCGAATTCTGATTTCAGAGATCACGGCGTGCATCCAACATATTGAATGTTGCAGCAGTACACTTTATAAAGTACACTACATAGTCACTATTACAGTTTATGTACTGTCATATGTTATATGACTTAACAGTATAAAAAAAGAAAAACTGTTGTGCACTCTCTATAATATCTAAAAAACCTTTATTATATAAATACATCAGGGTTACTCAGCTTTAAAAACAATTAAAAAAGAGAGAACAAACGACTTCGACTATATAGGACTTTCACATATCGGTATAGCTAAGGTTGGAGCATACATATGAAGGTATCATAACATAAAGTGCTTAGTTAGACAGAGTACATAGCTACCAACTCAAGTAGGCAGGTCACAAGTCCAGTGTCAGTCGTTATTCAGGCCGCGAACACAGCAGACGCGTTTCGCCCCCCCACTTTCTGGAGGCTTCCAAATGTGCCTAATAGATGCAGAGATTGGATCCATACTAAACTAAATTTTCTTACATTAATATTGATATAGATCCTTCTAGACGTCTCCAAACTCTACTTATTTGTACATCGACTAGAACGAACAGTCAGGATTCGACACTTGGATGAACTGTTTCAAAGGGACATTGTTTCAAAAGGATTTCAGTTATATGATATCTATCTATAACAGGATTTATATACATGGGATCGCAACAAAAACCAGATGGCAATTGGCAGCTTTTTTGAACTTTGGACGATGCTAATTACGATCCTTTTAGACGTCTTTAAATCCTGTTCATCTGAACATCAACAAAAGACGGACAGTCGAGATTAAGGACTCGACACTTGGATGAACTGTTTCAAAGGGGGACCTCATTTACAGGATCTATGCTCTATGTGTAAAATGGACATTTATCCGTTAACCGGACTTATAAATAAGGGATCTTAATATACAAGATGAAACTCGATAGTGATTTTCTGACCTGTGGACGACGTTAGTTATCGATAATTAAATTACTTCTACAACTACCGTGTTTTTGTTCCGGTGGCAATATGAAATATACTCTACCACTTCCTTGAGAATACCTTAAAACAGCTGTATAAATGAGCTCCATCTACTTACCAATAACTATATCCGGACGGATTAGGATCTGCACGTATTCTGGATCTCTATTTAGGACATCAGCAAAAAATGCGTCATCATAACATCTATACTATATTTATTAATAAATTACCCGAACGAACTGGATATTCGGATAGGCTCTGGACTTCTACTTAGGATATCAGCAGAATGTGTAATATTACTATGCACTCTTTTTAACATCCCTATTCCTTTTGGGAACTAACAAAACCACAAAAAAGAAATATAATTATGATTTAAATGTACATTTAATTAATGTGTTCTTATTCAAAAATATGTCTGTTCTGTTTCCATTACATCAAACATTTTAGCATAGTGCTGTTTGATCGACATTCTAGTATATTCCAATTATTTAATTATTTAGCTCGTATAATGTTATTATATAATTGTACAACCGGACCTATGATGTCTTTGATAGTGACTGCAAGACGTTACAGGGTTAACTTTTGCTTGATACGAGACGTTCCCTAGTTACAAAGACTTCCGCGTATGACATGTGGACGTTAACACGCTACGGGACGCATGACGTCATTAGATATGCGACGGGACGGCTCGCGACTTAGAGGGTATAAAAGAGCGAATCCGTTATGGATCCAATCTTGCATCTATTGGGCACATGAGGAAGCCTCCAGAAAGTGGGGGGGGGGGCGAAACGCGTCTGCTGTGTTCGCGGCCTGAATAACGACTGACACTGGACTTGTGACCTGCTACTTTGAGTTGGTAGTATGTACTCTGTCTAACATAAACACTTTATGTTATGATACCTTCATGATGTATGCTCCAACCTTAGCTATACCGATATGTGAAAGTCCTAAATAGTCGAAGTCGTTTGTTCTCTCTTTTTAATGTTTTTAAAAAGCTGAGTAACCCTGATGTATTATATAATAAAGGTTTTTTAGATATATATAGAGAGTGCACAACAGTTTTTCTTTTTTATATTCAGCTATTTAACTGTAGTGTAGCACTCTTCCCATTTGGGTAATACATAGCTGGTGCTGGGTTAATTTTTGGAATATGACTTAACAGTGGCTGAACTGTTAAAAAATGGGGACTTAAATACGTATGTGGAGTTTTGCAACGACTGGCACCACAGGAGTATGTGCCATTGCACAAAGTGGGGACTGTACAAAATTCAGAGAAGAAACAATCACCAAAAGGAAATAAATCGCCAAAGTCAGTACAAAAAAAATGGCAAACCAAATGAACGAACTAAATGGAAAGTTTACTTTGTGGACCAATCCCTTGGATAAGATGCAACAACACAAGTTGATAACTACAACCTAGTTTCCTTGGGCGGAGACATGCGGAATCTATCATATTTCTATCACTACCCTTTAACTGGTAAAGAACTTACCCCCCAAAGAAAACACCTTAAGATTCTTTTAATCTAAAAGGGAAAAACGAGGTCACTTCAAGTTTATTGTTAATTGTTTAGCTAAAATAAGTTAAATAACCAAATGTATTTCTTGAAAATGAAAAATTACAATATAGCTTTTCTATTCTCTTTTTTCTAAAATGAATGTTACTGAAAGTAGACACATACAAAAAAATTGTTCACACGTTTAGGTTAATCCCCGCACTCCTTTCCTTCAGAGACTTACTGGGTGCGTTCCTCAGATCCTGCTAGCCAACATACAGGGTTAAGACTTTTTAGCAATTGTATTGTTTGAAGAACGCACTCCTGTAGACTTTACTCTTTCTTTATACGTTTATGTGATATGCGTGCACGCATCATGTCAATAAAAAGTATAAAGAAAGAGTAAAGTCTACAGGAGTGCGTTCTAAACAAACAATTGCTAAAAAACATACAAAAAAAAAAAATAAGCTAACCCTGAACATAAGGTTCATATATCTAAAGGGAAATGCAATAATAAACAAGAATGCTAGAGATATGTATCATTATTGTGAGTATATAGATGGTTCTTAAACTGTTTTGAATAGTCCTTATAAAGAGGTCACTGATGTGGAGGGAGGTAAACAAAGAAAAAGCAGATATAATCTGCATCCAGGAAACACATTTTAAAAACAAACTCTCGTCCTCAACAGGGACTTCAACCATATCATTTGTGCTAGTGGACCACAAAAAAATGGAGTATTATTAGCAATAAGAAACACAATTACTACAACAATACATGAAAAGATACTGGACAATAAGGGTAGATTTATTATTTTAAAATGTACTCTTAATAATGTAATTATACAATTGTGAATGTCTATGCACCCCATAGTAACACAATAAGTTACTAAGTATTAGCTAAAGCAAAGAAATCAACAAGGGGGTATTTGATTAGTGTGGAGACTTTAATCAAGTTGCAGATACAAAAATGGACACAACCAACAAAAAAGACAGACCATACAATTAAACCCCTTTTTCCATGATGAAAGTTTATATGAACGTGGAGAAACCACACTATAAAGGAAAAAGATCACACGTTTTATTCAAAGGTTCATTTGTCTTACTCAAGAATTGATTATGTTTTAGTTTGAAAGGTGGATACTACAAAAAATGAGAAAAAGCTACAATAGGCCAGATAACCTGGTCAGATCACTCACCTATCAGTATTACAATAAACGAATCCCCCACCAAAAATCCTACAAGAATATGGAAATTGAACCCATATTTAATCAATAATAAGTTGATCCACCAGAAATATTTAGAAATCTACAAGAATATTTCTTAATAAATGATAATGTAGATACTAATCAATTTACAATCTGGAATGCCCATAGGCATATAAGAGGGATACTAATTCAAATTGCCTCTAGAGAAAAAAAAAAAGAATACCAACATATTTCACTCTGGATCAACTAAAACTACTAGAAACCACAAACAAACAACTCCTAATAGAAACATCCAAAAACAAATTACAGAAATACAAAACCAAATACACACACTAAATAATATATTACCATAAACACCTCCACAGATTAAAGCACAATCTTATACACAAAATAACCAACCAACAAAAACATTATCTAATCAAGTCAAAAAAGAGCTACAAAAACAAGAATACAATATCTAACTAATAAAAATAAAACCAAAAATAATAAACCCACAAAAGATGACGAATTTGCCCACACTACCATTCACATACACATCTAAAAGAAGAAACAACCACACCATACAACCAAAACAAATGATATAATCAACTCTTTTTTTGCAAAAAATAAACCTTCCAACAATAGATCAAAATTAATCTAATAATTATAAACTCTATTTACCATGCAATAAATTACAAAAGCAATTCAAGAACTCAAACTACAAAAAACACCTGACCTGATGGATAACAGCAGATATTAGAAAAAATTCACAGAAATATAGCACCCCAACTCACAAAAATTTCCAATCTAGCACCTACAATCCAATTATTCCCAAAAGCAACAATAGTAACAATACCCAAACACAGATAAAGAACCAGACAAAGTCACAAACTACAGACCAATTTCCCTCCTTAACTCTAATATAAAACTATATGCCAAATGTATAGCCACAAGATTAGAAACCATATTACTCAATTAATATAGCCAGATCCAAGGAGGATTCATTAGAAACAGACAAACATCAGATAATACTAGAAGATTATTTAATCTAGTCCAATACGCGAGAAAAATACCAGATACCGTCAATCCTATTAACTATATATGATGAAAAAGCTTTCGATAGGATTCACTAGTCCATCTTTCCCTTGTACTAGACAAATTTGGATTTAGCGGACAAAATAAAACAAGCAATACTAGTCTTATACTCACAACCTACAGCCAATATTTTAAGTTCAGGAATGTTGTCAAAAATAATACCCATCACAAATGGAACTAGACAAGGTTGTCCGTTATCTCCACAAACTATTTGCCCTGTTAATGGAACCACTGGCACAGGTTATAAGAGAACACAAACAATTCATGGTATAAAAATAGGAAAAAATTAACACAAAATAAGGTTATTTGCAGATGACGTTATATTGATCATAACAAAACCCAGAAAAATCACTAGACACAATCAGAATTCTTTTACACAAATTTAGTGATATCTCCACTATAAACAAAAATCCTCATAAATAGGTATAAACATCCAAAACAATCTCACAATATAAGATTATAGCCTAACATCCATTCAATGGGAAACAAAAAAAAAAAAATATCTAGGTATATTCCTATGTATTCCCTCCAAAAAACACATTAAAATAAATTATGAACCCCTAATGAAAGAACAAAATATTGATAATGGAATATCCCATTCTATCACTAAATGGTAAAATCTCATTAATAAAAATGATTATTCTTCCGAAATTCTTATACCTATTTAGAAACTCCTCATAGAAATCCCCAAAACATATTTTAAACAAATAAATAAAATAATAACTAATTTCATATGGAACAATAAAAAACATGAATGAGTCTATCAATGCTCACAAAAAATAAAACAAGCAGGGAGGGATGAATTACCATCCTTTCAAGATTACTATGAGGCCCAAGTAATCTCGTTAATCTCCCAGTACCCAGTAATTAGTCCCAGTTAAGTTATATGTCAGTTAGTAACTAAACACCACTCCTCAAAAAAAACTGGTGGAATGATATGAATTAGTAAGTAGAAAGGGAAAAATCAGGGTTATCGCTTGGAAAAAAAAAAAAAAAATTGGTAAAAAAGATGTGGAAGAAAAAAGAAGAGAAAGGATGGAAAAAATAAATTTAGGAAAGGAAACTGGGGAAAAGAAAGAACAAAAATAATATTTTTTTTAAGTCGCAATATCATAAAGTCACTCCACTTTTTCTTAGAGTTATACCGGCTTTTAAAAACATGTTCAGAAAAAAAAAAATAACATTACCACAAACTACACAATGACCCAGAGATACAGCCCTATTAAATATGGAAAAAAAAAATATACAAAAATATAATAATATAATAAAAAAGTGAATCTACTGCTACTCAATGGTGCTGTTCCTACAAAACGTATCCCCTTCCCCGCTTTCCTTTGCACGAAGCATACTCTGAGGGAGAGAAGCCAGTGGGGTGTGGGGTCTGTCCGGAGGGGCCATGCCTGCCTGGCTCTGCAATAATGTTGTCAAACTCAAGTGAATCTACTGCTACTCAATGGTGCTGTTCCTACAAAACGTATCCAATTCCCCGCTTTCCCTTGCACGAAGCATACTCTGAGGGAGAGAAGCCAATGGGGTTGGTCCGTTGGGGCCAAGCCTGCCTGGCTCCGCAATAATGTTGTCAAACTCAAGTGAATCTACTGCTACTCAATGGTGCTGTTCCTACAAAGCGTATCCAATTCCCCGCTTTCCCTTGCATGAAGCATACTGTGAGGGAGAGAAGCCAATGGGGTCTGTCCGGTGGGGCCAAGCCTGCCTGGCTCCGCAATAATGTTGTCAAACTTAAGTGAATCTACTGCTACTCAATGGTGCTGTTCCTACAAAGCGTATCCCCTTCCCCACTTTCCCTTGCACGAAGCATTCTCTGAGGGAGAGAAGCCAATGGGGTATGGAGTCTGTCCGTTGGGGCCAAGCCTGCCTGGCTCCGCAATAATGTTGTCAAACTCAAGTGAATCTACTGCTACTCAATGGTGCTGTTCCTACAAAACGTATCCCCTTCCGCGCTTTCCCTTGCATGAAGCATACTCTGAGGGAGAGAAGCCAATGGGGACTGTCCGTTAGGGCCAAGCCTGCCTGGCGCCGCAATAATGTTGTCAAACTCAAGTGAATCTTCTGCTACTCAATGGTGCTGTTCCTACAATGCGTATCCCCTTCCCCGCTTTCCCTTGCACGAAGCATACTCTGAGGGAGAGAAGCCAATGGGGTCTGTCCGGTGGGGCCAAGCCTGCCTGGCTCCGCTATAATGTTGTCAAACTCAAGTGAATCTACTGCTACTCAATGGTGCTGTTCCTACAATGCGTATCCCCTTCCCCGCTTTCCCTTGCACGAAGCATACTCTGAGGGAGAGAAGCCAATGGGGTAAAAGCGGGGAAGGGGATACGCATTGTAGGAACAGCACCATTGAGTAGCAGTAGATTCACTTGATGTTTGACAAACACTGTCTGCGCGCCAGCCAGGACAGATTGGCCCCACCGGACGACCCATTGGTTCTCTCCCTCAGAGTATGCTTCGTGCAAGGGAAAGCGGGGAAGGGGATACGCATTGTAGGAACAGCACCATTGAGTAGCAGAAGATTCACTTGAGTTTGACAACATTATTGCGGGCCAGGCAGGCTTGGCCCTAACGGACAGTCCCCATGGCTTCTCTCCCTCAGAGTATGCTTCTGCAAGGGAAAGCGCGGGTAAGGGAACGTTTTGTAGGAACAGCACCATTGAGTAGCAGTAGATTCACTTGAGTTTGACAACATTATTGCGGAGCCAGGCAGGCTTGGCCCCAACGACACGTCATACCCCATTGGCTTCTCTCCCTCAGAGAATGCTTCGTGCAAGGAAAGTGGGGAAGGGATACGCTTTGTAGGAACAGCACCATTGAGTAGCAGTAGATTCACTTAAGTTTGACAACATTATTGCGGAGCCAGGCAGGCTTGGCCCCAACGGACAGACCCCATTGGCTTCTCTCCCTCACAGTATGCTTCATGCAAGGGAAAGCGGGGAATGGATACGCTTTGTAGGAACAGCACCATTGAGTAGCAGTAGATTCACTTGAGTTTGACAACATTATTGCGGAGCCAGGCAGGTTGGCCCAACGGACCAACCCCATTGGCTTCTCTCCCTCAGAGTATGCTTCGTGCAAGGGAAAGCGGGGAATTGGATACGTTTGTAGGAACAGCACCATTGAGAGTAGCAGTAGATTCACTTGAGTTTGACAACATTATTGCAGAGCCAGGCAGGCATGGCCCTCCGGACAGACCCCACACCCCACTGGCTTCTCTCCCTCAGAGTATGCTTCGTGCAAAGGAAAGCGGGGAATGGGATACGTTTTGTAGGAACAGCACCATTGAGTAGCAAGTAGATTCACTTTAGTTTGACAACATTATTGAGGAGCCAGGCAGGCTTGGCCCCATCGGACACACCCCAAACCCCATTGGCTTCTCTCCCTCAGAGTATGCTTCGTGCAAGGTGATATAGAATATTTGTATTATAATTAATCAATGGGTTATGTATATTTTAGCTTTGTAAGTATACTACATACATTAGGCAATGCTATGTAGATGTGGCAAGAAAATAGGATGTATATGTAGAATGGGCCCCTTGGATCTCTAGTCACAAGGGATAACATATGTTTCTTGTTAAAGTTGTGTAGGTGGTAACAAATGGCCATATAAGGTTACATGTCAAAGTAAAAAGGGACTGCCAAGTCCTTTCCTATAGGATGAGCTTGTGACGTATGGTCCAAATTGTGTATAAGAAGGGGTGGTCCGTACAAGCTATCTTTGTCACTCACTATCCAGTTGAGTGACCAGCACATGGTGTTTATATGCATATGCAATAAATCTCTACTATCGACTTTCAAGACTGGTGTGGCTCTACTTAATTCCTTAACAGTTTTGGCTTTCAAATGCGGGCACTCAAGATATACTTCATACCCATCCAGAAACATTCTTGGCTGTTGGAAGTGGACAACATAAAGGCGCCTGGTGAGTTTTATTTTTTTAACTATTTTTGTCCACTTTCTCAGTCTGACCATGGGATCGGGTATGTTGTATTGACGAGTTTTTCCCTTTCAGTCTTGACTGTCGATGGTTTATGTGACCTTTTCTACTTTTCTTTGACATTTTAACTAATGTTTTTCTTAGTCTGATGTGTGCCATATGTTGTGTGGATGGTTGGTGTGTTATGTGTTAGGGGATCTAGTTCAAAAAAAAAACTTATTTATTGTCCCTATTTACAGTCAAGTATTTTACAATTAGTTTTAGTTTTTTTAGTTTATGATTTAAGACATCATAGCTTGTGTTCAAAGGGAATTGTTTTATTGAAATATTCAATGTTACAATTCCTGGAGAAAAGCTGAGTGTTTATATTTTTTTAGCTGAATGAGGTCTTGGGAATTCAATAAGGACAGGACTAGTTCTATAAGCCTGAGTTAGATTCAGGACAGGGATAGATTTATGAGCCTTTTGTTGAATCCCAGAGAACAGGAAGTCATAGTTTATGCTTATGAGCCTAGGGAAACTGTTTCCCTTGGACAGTTAGTGTTAGAGGCACACATTCCCAATTGTAAACGTATTAATGGTTGTTTATTTAAAGAAATCCTGAAGTGAAAGTTTGTATAAATGTTGCCTGACAATCATCTATTCTATGCTTTTCTATTTTCCTACTAACACTCTTTCAGGTGCATTTATTGACTTGATGTATGTATTGTTATATTTATTTTAGGTGTTTTACTATCTTGTTTTTAAGTTTATCTTATGCGAAATTTGGTATGTTAAAGTTTATGTTAGACAAGGAAGTATTTAGATGCATATTTGTTACTGTGTAGTTTACTGTCTCTTTTTGCATTTAATATAATACACAGAGAACTGAATTTTTTATTCTTGTGTCATTGTGGTTTTTGGAGATTTAAGATTTGTCTAGATTTTGTGCTTGCTTAATATGTTTTTTAGAATTTTACTGGGAGTTGTTTTTAGTTTCCTCCTATTATTTTGTACTGTAAAGTGAACATTGTGTATTTTTAGTAAATCCCTGATGAGGGTTTTTACCTTTTGATTGTATCAAAGGAAGTCTGACAGAATAAAGTTTGATCAGAAAATAGTATTTGTTATCAACAGGATTACTCCTGGTTGGTAAATGGGGGCTAAGTTCACTAAAGTGTTTTTGGAGGAGTAAGCCTCTAGTGAGGCATCTAAGGCTGATGGGAGGAAAAAGAAATCTGATAGTGTAACAACTCCTAGTAAAATAATGGAAAGCAGGTATGGAATGCGGATAAGTAAGTATCTTCCACAATGGCATACAGAATCTCAAGATTCAGATTATGAAATCCCTATAGAAGGTACTTTAATTATAACACATGGGGAAATTTTATTGCAAATGAAAATGTCAGCCTTGCCACTGTGAAGAATCAAAAGCTTTACGTTTGTGGGTTTCTAATTCTTGTCCATCCTACATAGCTTATAAACCCTCTGCACCTCCCCTTCTTGTCCTGTTGGAAAACAGGGACTTTATCCAGTCTTAACAGACTTCTCGGATAAAGAAATGAGGAGGAAGAGGGATGCATCAGTCTTACCTCCTGCTGCTTTATGGCATTTGGCAAACTCCCTTGGGGGAGAAGCCTTTAATAGATTGGACTGAGATGCAGAATGGTTTAGAGGCTGATGAGTTAGATGAACAACAGTTAAAAGAGGAAATAGGGTAAATGTAGTTCCAAAAAGGAGTGTTAGACAGGTTGTTATTAAAAACAAATAAAAAAGCAACTAAAGTTCTCCCAGTTCGCATAACAGAAACCACTACAAATGATGGTACTGTGACACACGGCAGTGGGTTTCCTGGACTGCTAGTGAGTTACGGAGTATACTTAAAGATGCACCCTCACCTAGGGAGAATCCTCATGGCTTTGTGCAGCAATTACAGTTTGTTTGTACATGTCACTCGCCAACTTGGCCTGACATGTGTATTCTGCTTAAGCCATCTGTGGGCCTGGGGATTATAATAACTTTTTGCAGCATATGAAGTGGGATGAATCAAAAGCAGACAAGGATATAACTGAAGCTCGCATTCACGTTTAGGGGATGCTATTCCTGACATATTTCCTACTGCCTCTTGGCAGCGAGTTTTTGAATTGGAGCAGGGACTTAATGAGTCTGTTACTTCATATTATGATAGGTTCAGACAGACTGTGATTAGCTGTGGAGGTATTACAGCATTAGATGATGATGGTAAAACAGCAATGTTAGTAAGTGCTTTTGGGGGTCTTATTAAATCATTATAAAGATAAATTAATTACACATGACCCTACATACAAAATAAATCTTTGGCTGAAATTGTTACTTTAGCAAGTAGAATTGAAATTACCAGCCAAGAGAAACAAAAGGCTTAACCTCAAAAGGTTCTGGTAGTGCAGGGGGAAGGATTTCCTAAGGGGGAGGCTTTTCTGACAGACAGCAGCAGCCTGGCCAGCAGCTGCAGTCTGTTAGAAGAAAACTCTTAACTTTGTTAAAATTGTCTTAAACCAGGGCATATCTCTAGGTACTGCAGAGCACCCAGGCAATATAAACCTGAAAAACGTTACCCTATGCTTTCATGAAGGGAAGGGCCTTCTGTATCTATTCAACTCACTCCAGTAACAAGTCCGATTCTGAATCATACTATCCAATATTTATAGAAGAATTACCTTTCCCTTGTTGATAGATACAGGAGCTGCCCGAACTGTTCTTAGGTCCAGTGCTGCTTCCCATATTCCTCTTTCAGATCATTCAGTTCCTGCAGAAGGATTGGGAGGTCACTGTAGTTTTCCAGAGACAGCACACAAATGGTTGAATTAGAGATGCACTATTTCTGTTGAAGCTCATTTCTTTAAGTGATACAGTTCCATGTAACATTATAGGTAGAGTCTGCTGTGTAAACTTAGTGTAAAAATCCTCTGTACTCCAGAGGGTATTAACTATAATTGCCTGAAATGAATTAATTCCAGAGATTGAGGATTTTCTTAGCTCAGCTCAAAAACTATTGGTGCTAGAAAATCCTTTTCTCAAAATACAGTGTCACAGGAACTTCAGGATTTACCAGAGAGATTGTGGGCATCTTCACCTTCAGAGGTTGGTTTAATATCTGCATGTGAACCTGTCATACTTCATCTTAAGCCTGGATATAAGATTCCAAATGTCTCACAATATCCTTTATCTCTACAGCAGATAGAAGGTATTTGGACATTATTCAGGATTTTTTGAAATCTGGAATTATTGTTCACAAAGAGTCCAGCCAACACCGCTATTTTGCCAATCAAAAAACAAGGTAAAAATGTTTATCGATTTGTACAGGATCTCAGAGCAGTTAACCAAGCTGTCCAACCCCTCATCATGTAGTTCCAAATCCATATACACTTCTCTCTCAAATTCCTGATACCGCTACGTTCTTTCCATTTTGGATTTAAGTAATGCATTCTTTACTGTACCATTACATACTGATTGTCAATATTATTTGCTTTTACTTATGAGGGACAACAATATACATGGGGACGCCTCGTTCAGTTAGGTTTTTCCGTAGTCCTATGTTATTTAATCAGGCATATATTCAGCCTCCAGCCGTGTGCAATGCCCTCCTGATTGTGTCTGCTCAATATATTGATGATCTATTATCTTGCAGCCCCCGATTATGATACTTGTAAATTAGCAACCAGAAGTCTACTTTTTCCTCTATAATGTGGGTTGTAAAGTATCACCTTCTAAGTTACAATATTGTCAGCACAAAGTTATAATTTGGGACATTGTATTTCACCAGGTTTTAAACATCTTACACAGATCGTGTTTTGCAATCCTTCATGCTCCATTGCCTAAAAATCAAGAGAATTGAGAGGTTTAGGGTCTTGTAGGTTTACTTAGGCATGGATACCTATTGTCTTCAATAGCAGAACTTCTCTATGAAATGACAAAATCTACTGCTCCTATAATTTGTGAGTGGAATGATAGAGAAAAAAGCTGTGCAGGCTCTTAAAGATTGTTTAACCACAGCTCCTGCGTTAGCATTGCCTAACAAACCCTTTTCACTCTACTGTCATGAAATAATGGTCATGCTCCTGGTGTCCTTACCTCGGCACCATGGAGATAAACAAAGACTGTAGGTTATTTTAGTTCTCCTCCTGCATTCAGTGGCATGTGCATTGCCTGCTTGTCTTCGGGCTGTGGCAGCTGCAGCTCTATGGTTGAAAAAGTGTCTCCAATGGTTTTGGGAAATCAGCTTATGGTCTAGGTACCTCATGCTGTCTTTATTGTGCTCACTAATTGTTCTACACGACATCTCTCCTGTGCTAGGCTAACGAGATATGAATTAGCATTGCTTACGCCTCCTAACCTAGTGCTTTTGAGATGTAATGTATTAAATCCTGCCACTCTTCTTCCTCTATCCACGGAACAAGATGACCATGACTGTCTTACAATTCTTAACACTTTTTTCCAACCATACCCACACTTGTCTGATGAACCTTAGCTGATGCTAAATGAACCTATTTGTGGATGGATCACGATTATATGATTCTCAAGGACATCCACATACAGCATATAGTGTTGTCACCCTCCAATGATAATATAATTCAAACTGACCTATTACCTTCACAGTGTTCACACACAGATTGCGGAGTTAGTCTCACTCACTAAGGCTTGTCAGATATCCAAGGAAAAACTGTAAATATATACACAGATTCACGTTATGCTTTGGTGTTGCACATGACTTTGGTGCTATTTGGCAACAAAAAGGGCTTTCTTTACCCCTTCGGTAACCTATTACAAAAGGTTTTGTGTATCAATGACCTTCTAGATAATGCTATAACTAAAAAGCCATTGTTAAATGTGCGCAGCCCACACCAAATCAAAGACCCATTCTCATCAGCAATACCTTTGCTAATGATACTGCTAAATGTACAGCGTTTTCTGGTAAAGTTAAAACTCAAAATGTTTGTTTTAATACTGATCTTATAAGTCGACCAACCCCGTTCAATACTTTCTGCACTACAAGAGTCTGCTCCTTTTTCAGCAAAACGTGTATGGTCAAAGCAGGTTGTTATGCTATGGTATCAGGTAGTGCTATTTGAAAAAACCCCTGATGGTTCGCAGTCCCAGTAGCTCCATCATTCCTCCTTCCTTATCTTGCTACCATGGCTCATGGTGTACACATATCTATCAAAAAGGAGGAATGATTGATGCTGTAATAAACTATGTGTATGATCTCCAGGGTTTATCTTCAATTGCAACAGCTATTGTCAACATCTTTAATATGTATTAAGATAATGTGGTCGACCAGTTTTAACACGCCCCCTCCTCGGATACACATTGTTAGAACTCCCTCCCACACCCCCAACATTACACTCCCCTCTTCGATGCCCAACTTTTCAGAGTGATCCTTTTCCCAAAGGTTTACAGATTGATTATATAAAACTACTCGAGGGGGGGAGGGGAGGAAGAGGGAGTGGGGAGGTGGAGGAGGGGGAGAAGCGGGGGGCAGGAGGGGGGAGATGAGGCCGTAGGGCCAGGGCAGCCCAGGGCAAGAGCGACAGCAAAAAGGACAGACGGAGAAAGAGTTCTCTGTTGTTGTTGAGAAAAACGAGGAGACGAGAGTTACGAGGCTGTCTGTGCCCCTAGTTCTGTCTTCTTGTTTCTCCCCAGTTCTTTGGGGGGAGAGTGGGCCGGCACGAGAAAGGGGAGGCCGTGAAGAAAGGGACACATCAGGAGGGGACACGGGCAAGGCAAGAAGGCAACTTGGAATGAAGGAAAGAGGGGGGGGGGCATAACCAAGCCACATTATGTTTGATAGTGACACACACAGAGAACCCTCAGGCCAAGTGGTTTTTTTTAAAGTGGGGAAAGGTATTATAACTATTTAATATAATGCTACTATAAAAGGAAGCCAAAAAAAGACTATGCTCCAAAAAATTTCCTGTGATATTCCATCAATATGGACTTGTGTGTTCCCACATGTGCCCCTCGTTTTATATTTCGTTGTTTTATTCTAACCGCCGTTCTTACGAATTTTTTGGACCATATTCTCTCCTTTTTTTTCTTGCTTTCTTTTTTTCCCCTAGGAAAGCCACCCCCTTTGGCCTCTTCGTATGCTAACCTTTTGAAATCTTTTTGGACAGACTCCCTAAGTACTAGACTGTATTTTCCGCATTGATTCTCAGAACTTCACTATTTTACTGCTTCTATGACTTTTACCTGCTCACCCCCCCATTGAATTTGTGTTTTTTTTTGACAACATGGCTTTTCTTCCTCCACATCCCGGACTTTATTCCGCCTTTCTCTTTCCCCTCGTGACATGCCAAGCCCCCCCCGGATTCACCTTCTGAAAGCCCCCACACCTCCTGCGTTGTCCCCCCCTTTGTTTTGCGATTACTTTTGGATTTGTATAGGCGTTTTGTAGGAACAGCACAGCATTAATTGAGAAGTCCAGCAGTTAGATTTCACTTTAGTTTGACTGTCCCTCCCCCCAAAAATTATTGCGGCCGCCAGGCACAGAGGCTCTTGCCCCCAATCCTAGTTGGTCACAGGAACCACAAACTCCATTGCTTAATCCTACCTCAGAGTATGCTTCGTGTGGAAGGGGAAAAGCGCGGGAAGGGGATACGTTTTGTAGGAACAGCACCATTGAGTAGCCCCAGTAGTATTCACGTGCGTTTGACAAACATTATTGCGGGCGGGACCAGGCAGGCTTGCCCCCCCCACCGGACAGGACCCCATTGGAGTTCTCTCCCTCAGAGTATGCTTCGTTTGCAAAGGGAAAGCGGGGGAGGGGAGGGAGGAATTGGGGGAGGAATTGGATACTACGCTTATGAGGTAGGAACGCACCATTCACCAACTTTGAGTAGCAAGTTAGTTAGCCAGTAGATTCACTTGAGTTTGACATAACATTATGTGCAGAGCCAGGCACAGGCTTGGGCCCTTCTGGAAAGACCCCATACCATAATTGGCTCTCTCCTCAGAGTACTGCCTTAGTGGCATTTTTATGGGAACTTTTTTTGAAGCGTACTGGGCGAACTTGGATACGCTTTTTGTAGGAAAACAGCACCTGAGTCGCAGAGATTCACTGGCGTTTGACAATACATTATTGCGATGGACGCAAGGCAGGGCTTGGCCCCCCTCACAAACAGACGCTCATACCCCAATGGACGGCCTTCTCCTCCCTCGATATTAGTATGCACTTTCCCGCTGCAAGGGCTAAGACAAGAGGGAATGGATACGCTTTTAGGAACAACACGGCCAACCATGTCCCTTAGTAGCAGTTCCGTTCGTTAGATTCACTTGAGTGTGTAGATCATTATTGCGGAGCAAGGGCAGGGCCTAGGCTTGGCCCCTCAGACAGAATCCATACCCCATTGACTTCCTCTCCTCAGAGTGAGTATATTGACTTCATTGCTATGCACGGGAAAGCAGGGAAGAATTGGCCATACGATTTGTTTAGGATAGGCTTTCCCTTGCACGAAGCATACTCTGAGGGAGAGAAGCCAATGGGGTATGGGAAAAGCCTAAATAATTATGTTTGTAGTCAATGTCATTTGTAAAGATAAAACACAGAGAATTGTTTAGTTTAACTTTTTTAGTAAACGTAAGCACCTTTTTCTTCGGTGCTTACAAACCTATTAATAATAATAATTATAACAATAATAAAATAATAAAAAACTATATAAACCATAACAAACATGGTGCTAAAAAAAAAAACAGCACCTATTTATTTTTTTATATTAAAAGTTTGCTCTTAGTGCGCAAAATGTATTTGTGCATGGAGAGCATGCGCCTCTCCATGCGCCTCTGCCTGCTCTCCATGCTCCTCTCCCTTTTCTCCATGCGCCTCAGGCGCCTATTCATATTTTCCAGCTGGCGTGCTGGTCCCTGCTGGCGCTGGGGGTGGTGGTGGTGGTGGTGGAGGTGAAGGGGAAGGGGAAACTGGAGGCTGCACCTGTGGCCTTGGTGGGGGTGCTGGTGGAGTTGACCCTCCCTCCTCTGCATCACTGGCAGAAATAGATTCCTCATCTGCAAATTTATATATTAAAAAAGTTAATTTTAGTTATAAATAATAATAATAAAAAATAATAATAATAAAAAATAATGTAAATATTGTGAATATTTTTCGTGTGCGCTAACATTTTCTAACATTAACTAACAGTTACATTTACTAATACTAACACTAACTAACATTAACTAACATTTAAAAAAATATACTTTGAGTCGTTTATGAAAAAAGAGCTTTCAAAATCTGTATTATAATTAAATATTTTTCGTGTGTACTTGTCCTTTAACTAACATCTACTAACATTAACTGTTACATTAAAGTTTGCTAACACTAATTAACACTAACATATGCACTTTGAGTCCTTTAGGAGAAAAGCACTAAAGGCCCCGCAATCGTTTGTGGCGGTTTGCGAAATCGCGAAGCACAATCGCCAATCACAAGTGCTATAAAAGTAACAAGAAAGGTGCAGTAACTTCGTATAGTGGTTATACTTAGACAGAGTCAGAAAGATCTGCCGCAGAACCACCTGATTAGTGGTGCAAAAGGTGGTGTTTTATACAACTCAATCACAGATAAAATTTAATATATAAATGTGATACTTGCCTTGGATATTCTGCTGGATGTCCGGGACGTAGTTCCTTCTCTGCCATTTGAAATCTGACCACCTCTTTTGGAGCTGAGAGATGGTCAGATCAATGCGAAACTGCGTGCGCAGTTTCGCCTGCAGGTGGCGCATTATGCGCCATTTGCGCTCCTTAATGTTGGGAATGCCGATTGGCATCCCGTCATAACCCAGCCGGGTGAGATATTCCACCATCAGACGCTGCCATTGCATGGTGGCCATGCTTTCTATTGGGGAAAGTAATAGTGGAATGACTACACCCACTTTCCAGGCTCGATTTTAGATCCTGGATTGCACATAGAAGTCAATAGGAAGAAGAGATTATAATCGAATGTCGAAATTGAATCTGCGAGTAAAATGTCCATGGTATCTAGGCGCGAACATCGAATCTACGAGTAAAGTGTCCATTAGAACTTATACGTGAGTATCGAATCCGCGAGTAAAATGTCCATGTTACTTCGAACGCGAGAGCGAGAAAGTAGCGCGCATGAGAGTAAAATCGATTTTACGAAAGTCCTGGATATTGGAACATGCTCCCCAGACCATTTCCCAGGTCACACAGCCATTTACATTAAGTTACCATTAATATTTTAGTTTTATTTGACTCGAACTTTTCGAACTATCTGCTTCCCATAGACTTTAATGGGTCCGTTTTCGAACTTTCGAACTTTACCAATAGTTCGAACCTTCGAAAACGGACCGGATTTTCAAAGTTCAGCCATCTCTAGTAATAGGTACAAAGAGAATTTTTTTGGGATCAAAATATTAAACACTGTAAAAACCATATGATCAATGTCTATTCAAATGTTTTTTTGGAAGAAAGATAAAAAATTTTATGAGCAAAAATATTTTATGAGCTAAAATATTATAGGGTCTTAATCACTGAGTAGATAAACTAGTAAAAAAAAATATGGAGAATGTCTTAATTGTTTTATTGACACTATTTTTATCACTTTTTATCACTATTCATATAATGTACTATAGCTTTATTGTATTTATAATACTATTAAAGGGCAACTGTGGTCTCAAAACAAGTTAGGATTAAATGAAAGCCTGGATTAAGTTAGGATTAAATGAATTTCCTTTACACTGAGCCAACAATCACCTATCTGGCTTCACCCTGTGAGAAATGGTATAGAGGTGAATGTTTTAAACTTCCTGCTTCCAGTAGGTTGAGTGACATCACCTTACCTCTGCCGGCCCTTTTCCCCCTGGGGAGAAGCATGCTCAGTAAAGACTTGTTGCTGGGGAAATCAAGAAGTACCTGAGGAAAAAATTGACACTTGAGAAGGGGAGCCTATTAATGCAGACAGAGGCTGGTCACATGGCTAAAAACAGAAAGAGTTCAACCAGGAAGTTACATTGCTGAACCTTTTATCTAGAGATGTGATTTAGGTTTTATTTTGAAGGTAAGATGGAAGGCTTTTTATATCATTCTTACTAGTTTAATTTGAGACCACAGTTACCCTTTAAGCACTTGTCACTTTATAATGTAGCACTTTATATTATATTATGTAGCACTATTCACTTTGTTAATATGTTTAAATACCCAGTAAGAGTTAATTAGGCTAAGATTGTACCATGTGACACAAGATGATTTACAAGTAGGAGGTGGAGTGGAGTTAAGGTTTTATATTGTTCATGATGTCTGTTCACAGTTGCATGGCTTGATAAAGGTCTTAGCACCAGCCCGAAACGTTGCTATTTGTGCACATGATATACCGGTAATAAATTGACTTTTTGTTTCACAAGACCTGTGTATATTTTATTTTTGGAAACTGCTTCTGAGATTTACAAGTATTGTGTAGAATTTTGATTGGTCAAAAATATGGATAACACACATTGTTTTGCAAACCCACTGTATAACTCCAATTCCTACCAATATCGAAATCTATTTTACAACTGCATTTTTATTTTGTAGCTGTGTTTCGGAATAGTTTCCAATACAAAAGCAAAAATGGACATATAACCATGTATAAATTATAGGAAAATGCCTCTATTATAAACGTGATTTACACTCACTTAAATTGAAATGAGGCACAGGTGCCTCAAACCCCGTGCCTTTCACTTAATTCATGCTTCTGCAAGACAACAACATTTCCGTAGTACTTAGACAGATCGTACTCACCGATTGGATACAATACTAATTGAAGCTAAAAAAATGTTCCAATACATGAATCACAATTCAGGCCCAAAGGAAATCTTGTTTACAAATTAAAAATTCATCGGACCTCAGCTCTCTGTAGCACGGCCAATCTGTCCCTGTTAAAGGGTAACTGTGGTCCAAAAATGACGTTAGGTAAATTGACAGGAATTGCTTCCCTGAAGATTTTTGCAATTTACTTTCATTATTTATTTTACATAGTTTTGAAGATATTTATATTTGTGATATGGTTGCAGCATCACCAGATCCCCTGCACTTCCTGCTTCCTGCACTGAAACCATGTGACAGTCCCTCTTCTGTGTTTCCTCCTCCTCGTGGGCCCCCATGGCCCCTCCCCTTGCAGCCCCTTGGGCCTTTCCCTTGCAGCCTCCTGGGGCCCCTTTCAGGCAGGGGGAGGGGCCACAGGACCCACGAGTGTGCGAAGCCACAGAGTCCATGAGTGGGAGGGGCCACAGGGGGCTGCAAGGGTAGGGGCACAGGGCCCATGATTGGGAAGGGCCAGCAAGTGGGAGGCATTTAAAAAAGCAGTGCTGTGGGCTGTGCTTTTCTCCCCAACCCTCCTACCCTTCAGTCATGCACTGAGCATGTGCCAACCACAGATTAGAGGAGGAAACATTATTTCTGACCGCAGATTCAGAACCTCCCACCCCCTAACTTTCTGATCAGTGATTTTTTCATATTTTGGGCTGTGCAGCACATAGAGAGGTGGTTGATGGCTCGTTTTAAGGGTATGATCCTGGCCTTTCATTTAAAGTAAACTTGTTTGGAGACCACAGTTCCCCTTTAAGTTTATCTGGGTATATTTTCTGTATTCCCTGCACTTTCAAATATTTCAAATTAGACTGATAGCAGTCGCTGAAATATCTGCCAACTGGACTATTTTCATTACTATTAGCAATGTCCCTAATATGCTCTCGAATTCTTGATTTCAGAGATCACGACGTGCATCCAACATATTGAATGTTGCATGCAGTACACTTTATAAAGTACACTACATAGTCACTATTACAGTTTATGTACTGTCATATGTTATATGACTTAACAGTATAAAAAAAGAAAAACTGTTGTGCACTCTCTATATATATCTAAAAAACCTTTATTATATAAATACATCAGGGTTACTCAGCTTTAAAAACAATTAAAAAAGAGAGAACAAACGACTTCGACTATATAGGACTTTCACATATCGGTATAGCTAAGGTTGGAGCATACATCATGAAGGTATCATAACATAAAGTGCTTTAGTTAGACAGAGTACATAGCTACCAACTCAAAGTAGGCAGGTCACAAGTCCAGTGTCAGTCGTTATTCAGGCCGCGAACACAGCAGACGCGTTTCGCCCCCCCACTTTCTGGAGGCTTCCAAATGTGCCTAATAGATGCAGAGATTGGATCCATACTAAACTAAATTTTCTTACATTAATATTGATATAGATCCTTCTAGACGTCTCCAAACTCTACTTATTTGTACATCGACTAAAGACGAACAGTCAGGATTCGACACTTGGATGAACTGTTTCAAAGGGACATTGTTTCAAAAGGATTTCAGTTATATGATATCTATCTATTAACAGGATTTATATACATGGGATCGCAACAAAACCAGATGGCAATTGGCAGCTTTTTTGAACTTTGGACGATGCTAATTATCGATCCTTTTAGACGTCTTTAAATCCTGTTCATCTGAACATCAACAAAAGACGGACAGTCGAGATTAGGACTCGACACTTGGTGAACTGTTTCAAAGGGGACCTCATTTACAGGATCTATGCTCTATGTGTTAAAATGGACATTTATCCGTTAACAGGACTTATAAATAAGGGATCTTATAAACAAGATGAAACTCGATAGTGATTTTCTGACCTGTGGACGACGTTAGTTATCGATAATTAAATTACTTCTACAACTACAGTGTTTTGTTCCGGCTGGCAATATGAAAATATACTACCACTTCCTGAGAGATACCTTAAACAGCTGTATAAATGAGCTCCATCATACTTACCAATAAGCTATCCGGACGGATTAGGCATCTGCACGTATTCTGGATCTCTATTTAGGACATCAGCAAAAAATGCGTCATTCATAACATCTATACTATATTTATTAAAAATTACCCGAACGAACTGGATATTCGGATAGGCTCTGGACTTCTACTTAGGATATCAGCAGAATGTGTAATATTACTAGCACTCTTTTAACATCCATATCCTTTTGGGAACTAACAAAACCACAAAAAGAACTAATAATTACTGATTTAAATGTACATTAATTAATGTGTTCTTATTCAAAAATATGTCTGTTTCGTTTCCATTACATCAAACTTATTCTTAGCATAGTGCTGTTTGATCGACATTCTAGTATATTCCAATTATTTAATTATTTAGCTACGTATAATGTTATTATATAATTGTACAACCGGACCTATGATGTCTTTGATAGTGACTGCAAGACTGTACAGGGTTAACTTATGCTTGATACGAGACGTTCCCTAGTTACAAAGACTTCCGCGTATGACATGTGACGTTAACACGCTACGGGACGCATGACGTCATTAGATATGCGACGGGACGGCTCGCGACTTAGAGGGTATAAAAGAGCGAATCCGTTATGGATCCAATCTCTGCATCTATTGGGCACATGAGGAAGCCTCCAGAAAGTGGGGGGGCGAAACGCGTCTGCTGTGTTCGCGGCCTGAATAACGACTGACACTGGACTTGTGACCTGCCTACTTTGAGTTGGTAGCTATGTACTCTGTCTAACTAAAGCACTTTATGTTATGATACCTTCATGATGTATGCTCCAACCTTAGCTATACCGATATGTGAAAGTCCTAAATAGTCGAAGTCGTTTGTTCTCTCTTTTTTAATTGTTTTTAAAGCTGAGTAACCCTGATGTATTTATATAATAAAGGTTTTTTAGATATATATAGAGAGTGCACAACAGTTTTTCTTTTTTTATATTCAGCTATTTAACTGTAGTGTAGCACCTCTTCCCATTTGGGTAATACATAGCTGGTGCTGGGTTAATTTTTGGAATATGACTTAACAGTGGCTGAACTGTTAAAAAATGGGGACTTAAATACGTATGTGGATGTTTTGCAACGACTGGCACCACAGGAGTATGTGCCATTGCACAAAGTGGGGACTGTACAAAATTCAGAGAAACAACTCACCAAAAGGAAATAAATCGCCAAAGTCAGTACAAAAAAACTGGCAAACCAAATGAACGAACTAACTGGAAAAGTTTTACTTTGTGGACCAATCCCTTGGATAAGATGCAACAACACAAGTTGATAACTACAACCTAGTTTCCCTTGGGCGGAGACATGCGGAATCTATCATATTTCTATCACTACCCTTTAACTGGTAAAGAACTTACCCCCCAAAGAAAACACCTTAAGATTTCCTTTTGAATCTAAAAGGGAAAAACGAGGTCACTTCAAGTTTATTGTTAATTGTTTAGCTAAAATAAGTTAAATAACCAAATTGTATTTCTTGAAAATGAAAATATTACAATATAGCTTTTCTATTCTCTTTTTTTCTAAAATGACTGTTACTGAGAAAGTAGACACATACAAAAAAATTGTTCACACGTTTAGGTTAATCCCCGCACTCCTTTCCTTCAGAGACTTACTGGGTGCTGTTCCTCAGATCCTGCTAGCCACATACAGGGTTAAGACTTTTTAGCAATTGTATTGTTTGAAGAACGCACTCCTGTAGACTTTACTCTTTCTTTATACGTTTATTAGTGATATGCGTGCACGCATGTCACTAATAAAAGTATAAAGAAAGAGTAAAGTCTACAGGAGTGCGTTCTTCAAACAATACAATTGCTAAAAAACATACAAAAAAAAAAATAAGCTAACCCTGAACATAAGGTTCATATATCTAAAGGGAAATGCAATAAACAAGAATGCTAGAGATATGTATCATTATTGTGAGTATATAGATGGTTCTTAAACTGTTTTGAATAGTCCTTATAAGAGGTCACTGATGTGGAGGGAGGTAAACAAAGAAAAAGCAGATATAATCTGCATCCAGGAAACACATTTTAAAAACAAACTCTCGTCCTCAACAGGGACTTCAACCATATCATTTGTGCTAGTGGACCACAAAAAAATGGAGTATTATTAGCAATAAGAAACACAATTACTACAACAATACATGAAAAGATACTGGACAATAAGGGTAGATTTATTATTTTAAAATGTACTCTTAATAATGTTAATTATACAATTGTGAATGTCTATGCACCCCATAGTAACACAATAAGTTACTAAGTATTAGCTAAAGCAAGAAATTCAACAAGGGGGTATTTGATTATGTGTGGAGACTTTAATCAAGTTGCAGATACAAAAATGGACACAACCAACAAAAACAGACAGACCATACAATTAAACCCCTTTTTCCATGATGAAAGTTTATATGATACGTGGAGAAACCACACTATAAAGGAAAAAGATCACACGTTTTATTCAAAGGTTCATTTGTCTTACTCAAGAATTGATTATGTTTTAGTTGAAAGGTGGATACTACAAAAAATGAAGAAAGCTACAATAGGCCAGATAACCTGGTCAGATCACTCACCTATCAGTATTACAATAAACGAATCCCCCCAAAAAATCCTACAAGAATATGGAAATTGAACCCATATTTAATCAATAATAAGTTGATCCAACCAGAAATATTTAGAAATCTACAAGAATATTTCTTAATAAATGATAATGTAGATACTAATCAATTTACAATCTGGAATGCCCATAAGGCATATATAAGAGGGATACTAATTCAAATTGCCTCTAGAGAAAAAAAAAAAGAATACCAACATATTTCACTCTTGGATCAACTAAAACTACTAGAAACCACAAACAAACAATCTCCTAATAGAAACATCCAAAAACAAATTACAGAAATACAAAACCAAATACACACACTAAATCTATATAATTACCATAAACACCTCCACAGATTAAAAGCACAATCTTATACACAAAATAACAAACCAACAAAAACATTATCTAATCAAGTCAAAAAAAGAGCTACAAAAACAAGAATACAATATCTAACTAATAAAAATAAAACAAAAATAATAAACCCACAAAAGATGACGAATTTGCCCACTACTACCATTCACTATACAATCTAAAAGAAGACAACCACACCATACAACCAACAAATGATATAATCAACTCTTTTTTTGCAAAAAATAACCCTTCCAACAATAGATCAAAATTAACTTAATAATTTAAATACTCTATTTACCATGCAATAAATTACAAAAGCAATTCAAGAACTCAAACTACAAAAAACACCTGGACCTGATGGATTAACAGCAGAATATTAGAAAAACTTCACAGAAATATTAGCACCCCAACTCACAAAAATTTCCAATCTAGCACCTACAATCCAATTATTCCCAAAAGCAACAATAGTAACAATACCCAAACCAGATAAAGAACCAGACAAAGTCACAAACTACAGACCAATTTCCCTCCTTAACTCTAATATAAAACTATATGCCAAATGTATAGCCACAAGATTAGAAACCATATTACTCAATTAATATAGCCAGATCCAAGGAGGATTCATTAGAAACAGACAAACATCAGATAATACTAGAAGATTATTTAATCTAGTCCAATACGCAGAAAAATACCAGATACCGTCAATCCTATTAACTATATATGCTGAAAAAGCTTTCGATAGGATTCACTAGTCCTATCTCTCCCTTGTACTAGACAAATTTGGATTTAGCGGACAAATAAAACAAGCAATACTAGTCTTATACTCACAACCTACAGCCAATATTTTAAGTTCAGGAATGTTGTCAAAAATAATACCCATCACAAATGGAACTAGACAAGGTTGTCCGTTATCTCCACAACTATTTGCCCTGTTAATGGAACCACTGGCACAGGTTATAAGAGAACACAAACAAATTCATGGTATAAAAATAGGAAAAAATTAACACAAAATAAGTTTATTTGCAGATGACGTTATATTGATCATAACAAACCCAGAAAAATCACTAGACACAATCAGAATTCTTTTACACAAATTTAGTGATATCTCCTACTATAAACAAAATCCTCTATAATAGGTATAAACATCCAAAACAATCTCAAATATAAGATTATAGCCTAACATCCATATCAATGGGAAACAAAAAAAATAAAATATCTAGGTATATTCCTATGTATTCCCTCCAAAAACACATTAAATAAATTATGAACCCCTAATGAAAGAAACAAAATATTGATAAATGGAATATCCCATTTCTATCACTAAATGGTAAAATCTCATTAATAAAAATGATTATTCTTCCGAAATTCTTATACCTATTTAGAACACTCCTCATAGAAATCCCCAAAACATATTTTAAACAAATAAATAAAATAATAACTAATTTCATATGGAACAATAAAAAACATAGAATGAGTCTATCAATGCTCACAAAAAATAAACAAGCAGGAGGGATGAATCTACCATCCTTTCAAGATTACTATGAGGCCCCAGTAATAACACCACTCAAAAACTGGTGGAATGATAGAGTAGAAATATCATGGGTATCGCTGGAAAAATATTTAATTCGCTATCACTCACTTAGAGCTATACTCGCTAAAACATTGTTCAGTAAAAATAACATTACCACAAACTACACAATACCAGATACAGCCCTTAAAATATGGAAAAAAATATCAAAATATATAAACAATTCCAAGATTTAAAATACCACCCTTACCTAGACACATAAGAGGAAATGATTCCTTTCTTCTCTTTGAGAGTTTGGAACAAAGCAAAAGAAATAAAATGTAAAGATATAGCTCAAGGAAACGAAATATATACATACACACAACTATATTCAAAATATAATTTTCCCAATGACAACCATTATAAATACCTACAAATCAAAAGCTTTATCAAAAAAAAAACATTCCAAAAACCCAACAAAACCCACAACAGAATGAAATCACTAAATATTTCTCTAATAACACTGAAAGTACCAAACAAGGTATAACATTTATCTACAGGTCACTTAACAACAGAATGACCTTTCAAACTACATCCAATATGGCAAACTGATATAAACAAACAGGGAGATTCAATAAAAGTTCTTATCATTTAAAATGGTGCTAATTTAAATAAGATCCAAAGATCTTATTTAACATTTGAAAGCTAACATCTGATTGGTTGGGGCAAAATTAGCACCATTTTAAACAATAAGAACTTTAATTGAATAACCCTGAAAATTTTGTACAGAAGTTACTTAACACCAGTATTACTATCGTATATAAACAAAACAACAGATAAACAGTGTTGGAGGAAATGTGGAAGGGAAGGAAACCTGATCCACATTCTATGGCACTGTCCCGAAATTAACAAGTTTTGGAAGAAAATTTTCCTAATGATTTCTAAATTATTGGGATTCCCCTTTATAGCCACTCCTGAACTGGCTCTCCTAGATATTGGTCTAGAGAATCAAGACCAGGGAATACGTATGATGATATTCCATGTCATTCAAGCTACAAGATTAGCTATAATGAATAACTGCAAATCTGACAATATCCCAACAATAGGAGAAATCAAAAATAGAATTTAAACAAACAATATGAAGAAATGTTTAGCCTAACCAACAACACACATGTTAAATTTCTAGAAAAATGGGATCTATGGACCTATGACAATAAAAAACAAAATATTTTATCTGTTGACTGAATCCGGTAACGAATGCTGTTTAATATAAAAGATATAATTGTTATAATTTATATGGCTGGAATTAAAAAAACTTTTTTTTTTAATAACATGCAAAAAGTAACAAACTGCCAAAATCATGTCTATTTTCTCTTATAATATCTATTAATATCACGGGCATATTATAGAAATGTTATATGTTATGCATATTATTGTTATATATAATTGTTTTATTAATATTATTTCAAATTGTTATATGTATAAAATCAAATAAAAATTATTGCTTATAAAATAGGTAAGTGCTTTTTAACACAATTGACTACCTGTCTGAATTGTGGGCTGTGTTTGGTCGTGAAAAAGATATTATTATTATTGTTATTATTATTATTACTAAAACACTCTTTCTATTTTCCATTTTGGTAAGTATGCTTGTTCTTACAAGAGCCCTGTAGAAGACTATTGCAAACTACTATTTTAGCCTTATGATGAGCAGTATTTAGTAATTTCCTGCTGTATCCGCGTTCCCTTAATCTAATACTCATCTGTTCACTAGCTTCATGGAACGTATTGTCTGTGGAATAGTTCCTCCTAAGCCTTAAAAATTGGTAAGGCCTTTATACAGTGAGATGGATGATTTGAAGAAGCTAGGAGGATAGAATTTCTTTCTTTAGGTTTCCAATGGTTCTTTGTATATAAGCCATTGTCTGATACCCTTATTTGGAGGTCTAAATATACCACTGAATCACCTCCAAAATGGCTTGTAAATTTTAGATTAAATGCATTATTGCTCAGTTCTCTGAAGCAAGATTCAAATTCAATTTTTGTTCCCTTCCACATAATCATGAGGTCATCTATATACCTGTGGTAAGATTATTTTAGACTCAGATCCTACAAACATGGGGTGGAGGAAGAGATGTACTTTCTCCCACCACCCCATGAACAAATTGGCGTATGTAGTGGAGATTTTTTTTATAATATTGTAACTTTGATTGTGATTCGTGTATTGGAACATTGTTTTATATTCAATTAGTATTTTATCCAATCACTGCCTACGCTTGTGTGGGCCATTCCCTCTTGGTGACGTAAAATCCCCTGAAGAGAAGGACGTAAGTGGACGCACCCCTAGCCTATGAGTAAGAGCCATTCCGGGCTTGAAACGAGTAAGACGGGACTTTTGTTTGTCTGCTGTTTGTCTATGGCCGATAGTGCCAAATAAACTCTTTTGATTTTACCACGCAGTGTCTTACTTACACTGTAAGTAAGACATAACTCCAGATGTTAATTGTGTGTTTCAGAATGGTTAGCTTTTAGATAAAGGAGAAATATCTGTATTTTTAAATATTTATAAAGACATAATTTTACTGCATCGCAATGAGAAGTTGCTTGGCATATGTAGATAAACAGGTGTAAGATAAAAAAACAGCTTAACTACAAAGCCAATATTTTGACACTATCCACTGCCACAACCGAAAATGACATAACAGCAGGGGGAAGAGGGAAATTATGGTCCCCACACTTACCCCAACTCATACCCTTTCCCAGTAATGGGACCAGGGTAAGGACCGAAGCCGTTAGGTCCACATCTTAGTGTCTTACCTTGTTACTGAAAACAAGCCCTTCAAAGTCCCTTTATAAAGCTGGCTCGCCCCTCCGCTTCCCAGTATTGAACTAATGTGAATGTGTCTTCCCATTTGTGAGCCCCACCATAGTATTGGATTATACCAACATATGGAGAAACAAATAGATGCAGGTTGCAACTTGCAACACTCAAAGCTAAGTTAACTGAAAGTTCTTTATTTCAGAAGGGAAATGCATATAAAAACATATAGAGCCACCTCATAAAGTACTAAATAGGGCAATCTAGCAGTACATGGCTTACATAGCCCCCCCCCCCCCCCAAAAGAAACATATTACATCTACCAGTCTTAGATTCATTGAATTTTCCTGTCCATAGGTAGAGTCATCACCATAGAGGTGTTTCCTCCATAAAACAGTCAGTAGGTACACATTTTGCTCTTAAAGGAGCCCACCTAGTCCCCCTGCTCCTGTCATCTGTGACATTTCTACTACCAAGGGTGAGTACCTAAACCACAATGTCCTCCTCACCCCTGGGTTCGCTTTCTAACTCTGTCTTTACTCACCTGAAGTTTCCTTCGGCGCATCGCTCACTAATCCGGGATAGCGATCCAGCCAATGAGAAGATTCTTTCAGAGCGTGTCTCCTCATTGGCTGAAGTCGCAGATGGACTCCAGGAGCAGAGCACAGAAGGAAACTTTAGGTGAGAAAAGCTAGAGCTATAAAGAGAACCCAGGGGTGAGGACAGTGCAGTTTAGGTCCTTACCCAGTGTACTTTCCGAAGAGGGAGAGTGGATTTGGTGAGTATTGTTGTCCTTTAAAGGAATTGTACACTGAAAGTCTTTTTGCTCATTTTCGATAAATAAAAATGTAAGCAGCACTTACTCTGATGTGTTTGTGTTGCTGCATTGTTTTAATCCAGTACTTGTTTTTCTAAAGCTCAGTCCCCGGACAGAATATCTGACGCTCTGTGAGGGCAAGCATGCTCAGTAATCCCTATGAAGCAACATTGGGAGAGGGAATTTCCCACCTCTCAGTTCTCGTACCAACTGTCACCATTCTAGCTACAGAAAAACTATACATAACAGAACAGTTTATGATACTAAGGCACTTGAGTGACAGATGAAATGTAAGATGTTTCAGACTGAATATCTAAAGAAATAGTGGAAAGATCATTAAAAAAAGATGGTATGTTGATAGTTGGGAAGAATTATAGATTCCAGCAATGGGCAGTTTAAAAAATCAAATTTTCCAGTGTTCATATCGTTTAATCTAAGGTGTCAGGAGGCTTGCTGCCAAGGCTGAGAAAATTCCTGCCACCTTAGATTAGGAGCAACTTTGTTCTGCATTTATATGTAAAAAGAACCTCATTGCCATGAACCAACTTTAAAAATAAGAAATTACCCCTTTTATTCAATATCTATATATATAAAATCCCAGAGCTGATTGTGATTTTGTGTGTGTCACTGCAGTTCCTATGGACTCACCACTAGAGGGAGATGGTAAGATGGTCTCTGCAGTTCCTATTGACTCACAAATAGAGGGAGAAACACAGGAAATATGCTGGAGGCAGAACACAGCAATTACACAGACCACTGGTAAGGTTGCTTGGGACAGAGGGGAGCCCTGGATTTGGGACCGAGGGGGGGGGGGGGGGTGGGGTTGGGACAGAGGGGGTTCCCTGGATTTGGGACAGGGGGGCCCTGGATTTGAGACATAGGGGCTGCTGGATTTAGGACAGGGGGGGACCCTGAATTTGGGACAGAGGGGTGGCCCTGGATTTGAGACAGAGGGTGGGGGCTGGATTTGGCACTGAGGGACAGAGGGGAGGGGCCCTGGATTTGGGACAAAGAGGGGACCCTGGATTTGGGACAGAGGGGGGACCCTGGATTTGGGACAGAGGGGTTGGATTCGGGACAGAAGGGGGCTGGATTTGGGATAGAGGGGACATCCTGGATTTGGGATAGAGGGGACCCTAGATTTGAGACAGAGGGGGGCTGGATTTGGGACAGAGGGGGGCTGGATTTGGGACAGAGGGGACCCTGGATTTGAGACAGAGTGGGGACTGGATTTGGCACTGAGGGACAGAGGGGAGGGGCCCTGGATTTGGAACAAAGGGGGGCCCCAGAGAGGGGACTCTGGCCTTGATACATGGAGGAGGGGGCTATGGCCTTAGGACACTAAGAGGGGACTCTGGCAGGGGCGCTTCTAGGGTTTTAGCTGCCTGATCCAAACTTTTTATTTACACCCTTTCGCACACCGCCGCCACATTAAAGTGGCCGTGGCTTTGTGCATGGACGTGGCTAAAGTTTTACGATTTTGAACTTTCTATCACATAAGTATTTAAACAGTTCCTCAGACAGTCAATTAGCAATAATGTAAATTATTACATCCCATTCTCATACAACTTGTTGCCACTACCAAATTTTTGTTGCTCAAATCAACTTATTTTATAGCCTGTGCTATATATGTTGGTACAACTGTTACAGTAAATTTGAAATTCCATACTTTCTGTAGTATAAAAGATTGTGGCCAAAAAATTTGTAATCCTGCCACCACATCAAAGTAGACTCTTTCAGCAGTGCCCTAACTAACCTAACTAGTCTAACATAGCCTCACAAGCTAACTAAAGCTAAACTAACAACTGTTGCCTGTCTGTCGCCTTTCTTGTTCAGTGCAAGGGTGCTGCCTGAGACAAGTCTCACTCTGCCTAATGGTAGATGTGGCCCTGGACTCTGGCCATGAAGGAGGGGGGGCTATTGCCTTGGTACACTATGGGCGCTCTCTGGATATTAAGCGTCAGTTAATGTGTCGGGCTTAATGTCTAGTATATATATATTGCAGTGGTTTGCAAAAAGAAGTGCACACTACCCCAACCATTGTGATTGTGGCTCTTTTGCATGAAGGACAGCCATCACAGCACGGTGGCTCAGTCCTGAGTTCGATTTCCACCCTTGGACATATGTGCAAGGAGTTTGTATGTTCTCCCTGTGCTTGGATGGGTTTAAAAAAATGAACAGACAGTAAAACCCCATTGGATAATTGGATTTCATAATATCGTTCACACCTGCTGCGTTATATTCTGTTCCAGTCCGTTTAGAAAACTCACTGTATGCAGCATTTTTGCCAATTTTCATGAATTTTCTATGAAAAATCTATGGAATACACATTGTGGAAAAAATGTTTACAAACTGTTTCTAGTGTGAACGCAGTTAAACCATCTGTTGCAATGATTTAATCTAGACACTAGAGGGCGATCGAGGATAAGCCACTGAAGTTACTATAGCCATTGCCAGGAAGGAGGAAAAGAACCTAGAGAGAAAGCAGTTTCCCGACAGCTCTTGGACTGTAATGGATAGAGACCGCCTCTTCCGGTTTTCCACACAGGTGACAGGGACAGATGTGAGAGATATCGGAGAATCGTTTAACACGCTGATTCCATTTTCTACTGACTGAATGTCTGAGGGAAGTGCAGAGGATTTGTCACCATTGTAATCCTACAGACAGATTCCCATGCAGGGAGCCTGTCCTGGGTCACTCACATGGTCCCCTGGTTATGTTTTATTTACATAATGATGTGCAGTGATGTCACTGGATAGGACTTCCTACAGTCACGTGGGAGTTCAGCTTCTGATCCTATGCAGAGACTCTATATGAACTGGATCACTGCACCTGTCACCCCACCAGCACACTGTATTACTGAGCTGTACATTACACCCAATGTAATGAGCACTAGACTGGAAGTGAATGGGACTGGACAGATTTGTGTTTATGACTGGGTTTCACATTATACAGGTATTTATTTTCTGCCTGATCCATTTACTGATTTGGTATGTTCATTTTATTATGAACTATTTCTATTTACTTGAATCGTTGAGCGAGGTTCTCTTCCTCTTTTCCTTTTATCAGAGGTACCACCACCTATCTTTTTTTTTTTATCACTTTATAATGTATTTGAATAGTATATAATGCTGGTGTTAAAACAGATTCAAGGTATGTTGGATTTTACATAAATATACCACATATTAGGGAGGGTATAAAATAGTAAATTCGCTATTTTACTTTCACCAAAATAGGTGTTTATGGTGTTCCGTTGCAGAGCAGAAACACTACATTATTGTTATTATTTTTTTTTTTATGGCGTATTTGTTGTAAAATACAATAATTTACTGTGTTTTGCTAAATGTATTTGTGTTGTTTTAGCAGAATAATACATTTGGAGTTTTTCCTTTTTTTTTCCTACTCCATTGTTTGGTAGGATGTGGGAACTGGCTAAAAGAAGTGGAAAGTGAATATGCTTAAAGTGCTAGGGAGTAGTTCACAAAAAACTATAATAGTTTGCCACAAATGTTCATTTGTGTATTCCTGAACGGTGATGGGAAATTTTGCTAGAATACTCCTGGGGTAACTGTGTTTCATGTTGGGACCTGTGTTCATTTTCATTCCCTCTTGATTTTGACACTACCAATTACACTATATGCATTAGTCCTTATATTCTCTCTATACTGAGGGACGCTGACAAAAATTATAAATCTTCTGGAACTTTGTGGAAAAGATTTAATTCAGTAAAAATATTTAAATAAATAATCTGGTGCAAAATGCATCTTTCTCATGAAAGTTTTTTTTTCAGAGTTTTGAGTAAATGACCTGATATTTTGTAAACAAGGGGAGGATGCAATAAATTGCATTAACGTGGGTTTTACACTGACTTAAAGATCCCTTCGCAGTTTCCAAACATTTTGGGAAAAGCACACCTGCTGCAATACAGACTAAGTTAAAGGGTGTCTTCATGAGATTTACTGCACTGTGGGATTGTGGAAAGGTAAGAAAGGGCACTACATCGTACAAAACGTAAAGGGAATCGACTTTGGGGATTTTAGTTTTATTCAAGAACAGGATATAAAGGAGCTATGTCTTACCTCCTGTTCTTCAATAAAGTCTGCAGGAGCCAGGAGAGAAGATACAGAACTTACCAGTCTCGCGCTCCTCTGCTGTTCTTCTGACAGGTCCCAATGCATTTTGTACTCTATGTGCAGTGCATATGTGCTGCGCATGGGCAGAGATGTGTACCATCTCTGCCCTGCCCATGTAACAATTGTTTTCAATAGCAAAATATATCTGTACCACTATACCTTTTCATAAAGGTTGGACTGGATGGACATATATGTTTATTCATCCTCCTCTGTCAGGGCCACAGGTGTAGCCCCAACACGCCCACACTACACTTTTCACACCCACCTGCAGGTTCTCGGGGGCCGCAAAAAATCTCAGCCGGCCCATGTGTGTGCCAAGGGTTAGGCATCTCTGCTCAATAGCATGGCATGTATTAAAGTTAATATAGGGCACTCTCTATCTTCCTGTTTATACTTCGTGAATTGAATATTCATTAAATTACTTTTTGGCTATGTTTACTTTAGCAAATCAAATAAAATATTGTTAGAAAAAGCTGCATTTGTCTCCTGAATATGAAAGAAAGTGAAACTATAAACAAAGCCTACTGCTTCTACAAAAAATGTCTGTGCTGCAGAGTTTGATATGGATTATAGCAGACTTTATGGGCAAATCATGCTGATGGTTAGGACACACTGATGTGTGATGTGGTCCATTCATTGATTCATGGCCCTGACTGCAGAGTATACTCGGAAGAGTCTGTGAGCTGCTGTGAACTTGTGACAAAGACCCCGGTAAGTATAAATCTCGCTGTACAAGAGTTGTAAGTATTTTGGTTTTAGCTTTTTGATGACTCCTCTCCCTCTCCCTGCATGGCAATTTTTATTTTAAAAATTTTTTTAGGGGTTGGCATGGCAAACCTTTGTCTATAGTAAATAAAGAACACCTATACATTGTAAGATTCTTCTCTAGTAAGTTGCATTTAGTACATGTAAGAAATAGATTCTGTATATAAGAAGGCTTCCATATTGTTGCCAGTACAACCCACAGCCCATGAAGTCATCAAAGAACCACTCCCCCTGACCCCAGTATTCACTGTCTCTATGGACAGAGTGTTTTCTATACAGATGTTTATACACCAATATGGAAGTCCCTAAAAAGACTTTTAAAGCTGATTGTTACCATAATCTATTAACCATTCAGTGTGACTTTCTGGAAAATAAACTGCAGGGTAACGAGCAGCTTTCAAAATCTTATCAGGGACTTCCATATTCCATTTTCTTTAGTAATTGTTTAGCAAAAAAAAAAAAAAAGCTTCCAAATGTACCAGAGTACTTTGCTTGTTCAGTGGTGGTGCATCGGGTAAGGATCCAGGTTTAATAATACACAATTCAGAAGGTCACAAGTTCAATACCCCAGACTTTTTTTTGTTTCTATTATGTCCCAAGCAAAAGATGAAGCTCCTAAATGTACCAAAGTGTTCAACTTACTCAGTCATGGCTCACCTTGAAAGATGCCAGTTATAGAAACACACAGTCCAGAAGGTTGCAAGTTCTAATCCCCATAGTTTAATTTATTTTTGTTTCCATTATGTTCATAGTAAAAGATTCTATATTTACCACTTATCTATAAATTATCTCTATTAGCCTAGAGTTCTGCTTTTAGCAAGACAGAGTAAATGTACAGGTTGCAGGTTCTATTCCCCAGACTTACATTTATTTTTTTTATTTTTGCTGAAATGTTAGTATTCCATTTCTTACATCGATGCTATCTATGAAATACACTGTAAAGATTACTTTTATTTTTATATAGTAAAGGATTATATCATTGTTAGGAAAGGAGCATTGTATGTGTTTGAAAACAAACAACTGAAATCTCTGTTCTGCGTCAGGGAGAGGGAGAATCTCTGTGATGTATTGTGATTGGCTGTTAGCTTCTAGGAAGCAAGGCTGCAACTTCCTTGTTTTGATCTGTTGAGCACTACAGAGCATGTGCCTGTACACAGACACTTAGCTGGAGGTTTACCCAGCTAAGGTGGATTGTGGGAGCTGACCCCTAGTACTCACAGGTTTTTTTTGATAAATCACCCAATGGCCACAGCAAAGGGAGAGGTGAGACACAGCTTGTTGTATGTTTGTGAATGTGCTCTGTCTATTGGGACAATGTTGTCTGGAGACTTTAGTTCTCCTTTAAAATAGAAAACATACCATTGTTTTTATATAAATCATGGCTATGTGCATGTCCTCAAACACTTTAAATGGGCTTCCATTACAATAACTGTTAACACAACAAAGGGAGCGTTTATTCTGAGAGTTTTATGGAAATGATATAGCTGCTGTGTTCCTATTAAATATTGTTGCAAATGTCATGAAATTGGGTCTATATGGTACCTTGACGCCACCTTTATTCAGGTAATTACTTATATTATTAGACCTGGATGTTAAGGCTCGTACACACGTGCGATCTCAGTACCCGACCTGTGACGTGCGATGTGTATGAACGAATGTTTCGGCCGATAATCGGCCTGTGTATAGGCGCTTTAATGGCCGAAACAGTCGTTTGTTCGGAGATCGTTGAATGACCGACTTGGCGGATCTCCGAACGAACGACCGTTTCGGCCGATAAAGTGCCTACACACAGGCCGATTATCGGCCGAAACGTTCGTTCCTACACATCGTGCATCGTGGATCGAGACCTGCAATCGCACATGTGTACGAGCCTTAAGTTTAAAATGGTTCTTTTATCACCATACCATCTTTTTGCTTTAATTTGTCAATCCCTTTTGTCTCGCAACCTGGCTGGTTACTTATTAACTTCTCCTTTTGTCCTCTAGTATCTCCCTGTCTTTCTTTCTACCCATGTACACAGTGCTGCTTATAATGACACAGAATGCCTGAGTGAGAACTTTTTAACTAAAGTCTATGAGATGGAGGACATACCCGTGATATAAGTATATTGTCTTATATTACAGGGCAATACAAAAATCATACACACATAATGACCACTGGTTCTTGTAAATTAGGGATGTCATTGCTGTAAATAACATATCAGCATGTAGTGAGACCTAGGCCTTAACTCCTCGACAGATGTATTTTATACAGGTATATACATTATCAGGGTTATTCAATAAAAGTTCTTATCGTTTAAATGGTGCTAATTTTGCCCCAACCAATCAGATATTAGCTTTCAAATGTTAAATAAGATCTGATTGGTTGGGGCAAAATTAGCACCATTTTAAATTATAAGAACTTTTATTGAATCTCCCTGTATATTTCTAAAATGCCTTGTCAAATATTGTAAGACATTGGCATAACAAATTGATTTCTCTTTCATGGATTTTCATTGTATAATTAGCAGATGTTTGTGTTAAAATCTTTCTAAATGCTGAGAGCTTTTGAAGAAGTAATTGTGTTTGTACTGTTTTGCAACAGTCCGTGGAATTTAATTGTGCATTAACTTGTAAAGATCATAGTACGATATGAGTTGGCTCACTGATTTTATTTTACGGATCTATGCACAGCAGCCCTGTGAGATTTGTGAGATAAAATGGTACAAGTTTTCCAATTGCTAGTCATTGCATTCTCTGACTTCTCGTTTGGATGAAGTAAGAGCAGCTCAAAAAACAACTTGTTGATAGGTAAAGGTGAGAGATTGCAGGCACCAGGTCACCGAGAGATTGCTTCTTGGCAGTCATGTTTAGGTTATTCATTGGCTCCATGCTTTCTGTGTAAAGTTGTACAGAACGAAGGTTAAATACATTAAGTTTATTCACTGTTACTCATTTCTTAAATTAACCAGTTGGATGTAGGAAAACAATTCAATACATTTTGCACAAATATACTTGTGACGAGAGGCTTTTTTTTTTTTTTTAGAGATAACTGGATCGCCCAGTTATAAATGCACTAGATGTTTCAACTTAGTGGTTTTCTCAGGTTTAAAAGGTATCTGTAAATTTGTGTTGTGCCCTTTTTGGCTCAACTATCAACCGAAAGTGCTCATGTTTTAAAATAGTTATAGTTTACTATGTTATTGCCAGCTAACCTGGTATGTTGTAGTATTCTTTAAAAAAAAAAAAAAAAAATGCATGTATGTGTATAACCCGTACTCTTGTAATTTTTTTAAAGGGCATCTATAACGAAAAATAGGTTATTTTAAATTGACTATAACTGGAAACTATAAATCTTCCCAACCACCATGTATCATTGTTTTGTTGATCTGCCCCCTGTTTCTTTAGATATCCAATCTAAAACTTCTTATATTTCAGCTGTCAATCAAGTTCCTTGCTCTCAAAAACTATTTTACTGTAAGTAGTTTTACTGTAGCTAGAATGGTCACAGAGTTTCGACAGTTGGAATGCTGTATGCTGTGTGCAGGCTTGACAATTGGTTTGTGGGAAAAAGTCAGGTCGGATGGAAGTGGGAGTGGTAAAAAAAGGGAGGGGGGGATACTACTCCTAAACAAAATGTGTTCTGGATTGAAGGCATGCAGCAACACACTCAAATCAGATTAAGTGCTACTTACATGTATTCAATTATAGAGGAATTTATAGAGGAAAAGTAATTATTTCAGTATAATGTCCCTTTAATTTATCTGTATTTTTGCAGCCATTAAAGAAAATTATGTCCACACACACTTACCCCCATGGTTAATATTTCCCAGGGTGACGACCTAAACTGCTAGGTGCTCACCCCTGAATCTTTCCTATTAGAACAAGCCCTTCAAACTTGGCTCAAGAAGCCAGCTTCTGACAGCCACTTTTATGTTTATATTGGTGCAAGGGTTTACTAAAGCTTAAAATAAATATTTTTACTAGGTATGTCTGTTATTCAGTTATTTCAGTTGGAGTTAAGTTCTTGAAGATGTTTCATTTGTCATCCAACTGGATTTCTCAATTCAGAATGTATCATTGCCTCAACCCTGGTGAGGTGCATCCATGTATATATGGACACCCTAAAATAAACAATGTAGGGGCCCCACTAAGACCAATAGTTGGCAGCATCAACTCTGTAACATACAAGGTGGCAAACTATCTAGCCAACGTACTTGGGCCCTTAGTTGGAAGTTCTAAACATCACATCCAGAACTCCCAACAATATGTAGCACTCCATGCAGAAGAAACAATGGTGTCCTATGATGTGAAATACCTCTTCACCTGTATACCCACAATGGAGGCTGTGCCAAGACAGCACCCTTACCAACAGAACTTAACCCAGTACAGGTGTGTTCCCTACTGGACTTATTCCTTAATACCACCTATCCTAGAAGGATAGGATCTACAAGTATTGCATGTGCAATGGGACCTCACACATTGTGGCAAAACCTGAGGAAGTTGAAACATAGACTCTTAATACCTTTAAGGACATTGCGCCCAGCCACTGGTTCCAATATGTGGGTGACACCTGGGTAAAAATAAACCAGAAAAAAGTATAAGCCCTTACAGAACACATCATGGCTGTGGACCAAAACTTCATATTTACACAGGAAGAGTTACAAAACAACACACTGGTCTTTTTCGACTGCTTGGTAGAGGTCGGAGAATGGTAAACTGGAAGTAGAGTTTTACAGAAAACCAACCCACACAGACCAGTATTTGATGTTTGACTCCTACAGACAAGCTGGGTGTCATCAGAACCCTACAACACAGAGCAATGAACATCCTCAAAAGCACAGAGGTAAAGGCTTAGAAAATTAAATATCTTAGAGGCACCCTTAGAACTAATGAATACCTGGACTGGGCCTTTGTCAAAACTGGAGGAAGGAACAAAACTACGAATACCACCAGTGAAGGGGGAAAGCAAGACCGGAGAAAGAACATGGTCATCACATATGTAGCATCTTAATTTCTCTGACACACATAAGTGTCAGAGAAATTAAGAAGAATTTTTAAGAGACACAGAGTACCAGTCTGTTTTAAACCCAGCAACACACTGAGGCAGCAACTGGTGCATCAAAAACCCAAGACTGAAACAGTGACATTATATACGCAGTACTGTGTAGTGAAGATTACGCAGATTTGTATGTGGGTAAGACACAATAGCACCTGCACCAACGTATGGCCCAGCACAGAAGAGCTGATTTCTCAGGTCAGGACTTTGCCATGTAACTGCACCAGGAGGATAGCAGAGTCCATATAGGACTCTGCCTCCTGTCTCGCCTCCGGGAGAAGTTTGGCATGCGTACTGCAGCCCTTCTCCCCCTCCATCTCCCTCCCGTTTTGTGATCCCTCCCCCTACCATAAAACCCCTTGTCCATATAATAGTATTTCTTCCCACAGACTCAACCGCTAAAAAATAATTTTAAGTAAGTCCCCCGATCTCTACTTACCTTCCCTCTCTCCCCTGGCATTCTGAGAAGCTGGCAGCCGCGTCTGTGATTGGCTGCCTCTTAGCCAATCACGGACGTGGCTGCCGGTCCCGCCCCAGTGTCTTGCAAGCAGAAGGCCAAGCCGGGCATCGGAGGAGAGAGGGAAGGTAAGTAAAGATCTGGGCACTTTCTTAAAATTATTTTATAGCGGTTGGGGCTGGGGGAAGGCATACTATTAGATGTCAAAAGTGTTGTATAAGGGTGAACATGCCCTTTAATGATTTCAATGTCAACATCTTGGTCAATGAACATGATTGGTTTAAAAGAGGTGTCAAGGATGCCATTTGTCAGATTAAAGAAACCTAGCTTGAATAAAAGTGTGTGTGTGTGGGGGGGGGGGGTTGACACCCAATTGTTTGCCATGTAAAATGCTGTTTTGACGCCTTAACCTGGGCAGCTATAATAACCTCTTGGCCACATTGCAATCAACACCTTGCATTAAGAAGGTCCCTAACTCCTTGCTGTTATATCCTGATTGGGACACAGTCCAGGGTATTTATTGCCAACAGATTCTTGTACAAGTCATTCTAAATTGAGAAAGCCAGTAGGATGACTAATGAAACGTCTACAAGAACTAAACTTTAAGTTCAGTTGATATAACTGAATACCACAGGCATACCATGACCTGGATGAATGCAAACCTTTACAAGCATCTTTACTAGGTAACATGATTGGCTTAAAGTAACACAGTTTTTAATTTTTTTTTAAATAATGAGATCTGTAATTCCTTAGGAGATAGGGGTACCTCCCATTCTTGTTTGTAACTGCTACATGAAAGCTAAGAAGTCATCCACAAGTGACATTTCTGACCCTCCCAATATCCCACCCACCTCTACCTTAGGCACACATTTGGCTATAGTACAGAAGGGGGATCTGCAGGAGGGTCATCAACAGCTGCACTTGGGGTTGACATGTAGAAGTAAAAATGGAAAGTATGTTTAGTGACTCCTTTCCCTAGGGAATTATATAGATTTAATAATATAATTACACCGAAACTCCTTTTCCCCACTGAACATACCCTTAAAGATACAAATTTAAACTTATAAATGTGCTTCAATGGCAAATAGTACAAAGCAAGAAAGTGAGAGGGGAATTAGAGCCTTACAGTACAAGCCAGAGAGTATCGCTTCACCCAACATAAAGCATCTTATGTCATTCCCGGAGCCTGATGGTCTGCAATTTGCATGAGTCCATCGGCCTCTGTTTGTTCTAAAGCATTAAATTACACCTTAACTTCACACTTTGAAAATGAGCCAGGAACCCGGAGAAAGGCAAATGACGTTATGTCCTCCTAGACTAACTGCAGTGAAAGCAGCCATGTAATGTGGACTTCTTGAATAGCTTCACTATTGACCTTGCTCAATGTGCTGCTTTAACAGTATTTACAGTTAATACAATTTCACTTTAGAAGTATTATGGTTGTTGGGTTAGCATTATATACTCCAAATATTTGTGTTTAAAACCTTTGATAGATTTCTCAAAGTACTACTGTAAATGCAAAACCTTTTATATATATTGCTGCTGATATAGTAGGTATAATTGCATTGCATATAAAGTAAGTATAATTGCATAGTTAGAATGCAATAGAATTAAAGCCCCCATACACGCATGCAATGACATGCACATACAACAATCTACCATCCTTTCCTATGCTGTATGGGGATTGGTCGGTCGAGCCCCCATATGATTGTTACTAGTTAAAACCGTGTAAGACTGGGCATCTGGGACCCACCTGGGAATCTTATGCCAGGCACCCACCAACCACTCACGCAAGCTACGAAATCACAGTACAATTAGCTATAGTTATTTATACTGGTTAAACAAAAAGGAAAAACACACAGATAAACTTTGTTAAAATGCAAGTTTACTTGTTCTAAATTAGCACTTATAATCCCTTTTATAGAAAAACTTGTTCTTTCTATTTCAACTTCTTCCCTTTTATTCTTGAGGGTGACAGCAATCACCCTCATATAGGAGCCCATCATGAGAGCACCCCCTATATAAATATAGGTGCCCATCATGAGAGCATCCCCCCCACTCACTGCCACACTGTCCCTCCTTACCTCTCTTTGAGTGTGCTCTCAGTCTCTCTCCCTGCTGTGCCCACACATACCACCATCATGATGTCACAAAAGAAAGTACATGCCAGCAGCCCTCGTGGGTGTGTAACAGGCTTTAACCTGATTGCCCAGGAATGTGCCACTTAGATACACGGATAGAGAGGTGGGAAGTGCTGCTGGCTTTGGCAGACTCAGTCATATTATTTTATTAAAGGGCAACTGTGATCTCAAAACAAGTTGGGGTTAAATTAAAGCCTGCAGTATTTCCTTTAAAATGAGCCAACAATCACAGCCTGTGAGACATTACATTGGGGTGAATGTTCAAACTTCAACCAGTAGGTTGAGTGACATCACCTGATGTCTTCCCCGCCCATCCGCCTCAGGGGAGAAGCATTCTCAGTTAAGACTTAAAGGGCATGTCCACCCCCAAATCTATATTTTCACCCACTACTGGCCCCACTGTGTAGTGTAGTAAAATCCTTACCTTACATCCCTGCTCCAAATGGCTGCCCTGCAATGTCCCTCCAAAGTTCCAAAAAGTAAAGACCAGGAGCCTGCCTGTGTCCCATTCTGTATCTGCCTCCTGTCTCTCTTCCGTGAGAATTTGGACATCGCAGTGCAGCCCTCTCCTTCCCTCTCCCTCCCATTTTCCTCTCCCTCCCCCTATCTCCAAACCCCTTTGCTGTAGTGTAGGGCTCCCTCACCCACCCCCAACCACCATATTACTTTGTAAAATAACTCTCCCGATCACTTCTTACATTGCCTGTTTCCCCTGACATTCTACCCAGCTGGAAGCCGCATCGGTGATTGGCTGCCTCTCAGCCAATCACAGACACGGCTGCTGGTCCAGCCTCCTGCTTGCATTCATGCAAGCAGAGGGCCGTGACAGAACGTCGGGGGAAAGAAGCAATGTAAGTAGTAATATGGCGGTTGGGTGAGGTAGCCCTACACTACAGCAAATTAAAAAAAAAAAAAAAAACGGGTGGACATGGGGAAACCAGGAAGTACCTCGGGGGGGAAAAAATGACAGTTGAGAAGGACAGCCTGTTAATGCAGGCTGAAGCTGGTCACATGACTACAAGCTGGTCATATGGCTGAAAACAGGAAGAGTTCAAGCAGGAAGTAATATTACTGAACCTTTCCAGCAATAACTTCTCACAAACTTTATCTAGAGATGTGATTTACGTTTTATTTTGAAGGATTGATGGAAGGCTTTTTATATAATTCTTACTATAATTCTTGGAAGAATTCAAGACCACAGTTACCCTTTAAGAAGTTGAAGTAAGTACCCACTAAGGCTGGGCCTACTGGGGATCTCTCCACGTACCACGGTGGGCCAGTCTGACCCTGAGTTAAAAGAATAAGTCTAATAAATTAGGTTTAGGTGATTAAGTAAGTTAATTAATATGATTATGGGTGCTGCCTCTCTAATCCCATCTGCTGCTGGTAACTCCTTCCAATCAGCTAATTCTTCATTTGGCAATAGACTAATTATAGCTGACATGGCCAGCTGATGATTCCATGGAAAACAGGAAGAGAGACCATTATGTTTACAGTTTTTAAGGTATGTATTATTGTTTTGAAAATAAAAGGAGGTTATCTTGGGTTATTTATCCCTGCCTAATTGCATTTTCTTGGGAAACCTTTGCATTGGACTTCTGTAACAGGAGGATGTTTCCCATGAAATGTTTAGACCAAATTAAAGGGACAGTTTAGGGTGCTAATTTCACATGGAAGCTAGGCCTGTCTTCCTACAGAGCATATCTGGTAAACAACTGTAAATACGAAAGAGGGACTGGGGGCACTCCTTGGCAAAATTACAGTACATTTTGTTGAAGTGCTATTGATATGGCTTAATAAAAGCAAAGCAAAGAGATGATTTTCAGATTTAAATACACCTGAAGAAGGGGGCATTTAGCTCACCAAAGCGTTGTATGTATGTGTGTGGTTTGTAAACATTGATTAACTTTTAAGTGTGCTATTTTCTGTGTATGCCTTTCATACTCCACAGTTACATAAAGGAACATATACAGGGAGATGCAAAATCCTTTGATGAGGGTAAAAAAACAGAACCCACTCTACTCAAAGATTTGTGGAAGTAGCTCAGTTCAAGCAATGCAATAAATCTAGGGATGTTTTTGCACATGTTTTTTACACAATAATTAAAAGGAATGTTCACCCTTAAAACAAAAAAATGGTCAATTATCAGTTAAAGACAATGCACCCTGCGGGTTGGACCACATAATTATCAATAAAATCTTATCATAGACCATCCATTTAATTGATATTATAAACATTTTTTATTTTTATTTTTTATAATATGAATTAAATGGATGGTCTGTGTCTATTATTATGCTAATATTATTTGGGAATATAATATTAGTGTATGTATGGGCTTACAATATGATTGATCTATGTAAGTTTATATATTCTAGTTTAACCTATGATAAGAACAGCCTAATAAGGGTTAAGAAAGCAGCTAGTGTTATGGTACTGTTCAAAGGTTCAATAAAGTTTGTTCATGGGACTAACCAATTAAGGAAGGAACTTTCAGGATGACATCACTACCCGAGGAAGCTCTATGGAGTGAAACGCGTAATGGTAACATCTGTGCCCAGAACTACAATTGGGTGCCGGGTCCAGGAGGACGCCGGCATTTAAACCCTCGCACTGTGACATCATGACGTCTCAGACGCCGTGCACCCAGAAGCGCAGAGCGGCGTGGTGCCAGAGCAGCAGGTAAGTTCCTGACAGTACCCGGACCCAACAGACCAGGTTTGTGTGGAAAACTCTTGTGAAAAGCCTTGACCAGACGAGGAGCATGCAGGTCCGAGTGTTTAATCCAGACTCTTTCTTCTGGGCCAAAACCTTTCCAGTGGACCAGATACTGAAGAGATCTTCTAAAGAATCTAGAGTCCAATACCTCCTCGATCTCAAATTCTTGTTGACCATCAACAGAAATTGGGGCGGGAAACAGATGAGGCGTGAAATATTGGTTAGTTCATACTGGTTTGAATACGCATGTTGGAAGGAAGCTGGAGATGAATAGCCACTGGACCCACCAATTCCAGAATAGGGAAGGGTCCAATGAATTTGGGTCCTAATTTGGAAGAGGGAACATGTAGATTAATATGAGCAGAGGAGAACCATACTTAATCTCCCACAGAGTAAGATGGAGGTTCCGTATGTCCCCTGTTTTTTGAACAAGAGCAGATTTCCCAAGGCAGACTTCCGTAGACTGCCAAATTGCTGACATCTGGGCAGCGGGCACTTGTGTGAAAAGAAAATCTTGGGGAAAACATTTTGGATTAGTTCACACATAAAAAAGACACATAAAAAGGGGAATTTTCCAGAAGAGGCATGAGGTGCATTGTTATGGACAAACTCGGCCCAAGGCAGAAGATCTGACCAATCATCCTGAGTATACAAATGTAACAATGAAGGTATTGTTCAAGAGACTGATTAGTGCATTCAGTAGCCCCATTGGACTGCGGGTGGTAAGCTGAGGAAAATTGTAACTTAATGCCCATGGATTTACATAGAGCTCTCCAAAATTTAGAAACAAATTGAGTACCTCTGTCAGAGACTTTCAGAAGGAAGTCCATGAAGGCGGACAATTTGTGAAATAAATAGTTGTGCTAACTCCACAGAAGATGGTAGCTTGGGAAGTGGAACAAAACGGGCCATTTTGCTGAAGCGGTCTACTGTGACCCAAATAACAGTATTCTTCTTGGAAGGAGGAAGTTCAACAATAAAGGCAATAGATAAATGGTTCCAAGGTCAGGGACGGAATGGGTAGGGGTTGCAGAAGACTACAAGGTAGAGTTCTAGAAGACTTAGACTGAGCACAGCTGGTACAGGCTTGGATAAAGTCTTTTACATCTCTCCTCATCCTAGGCCACCGTAGGGAACAGGCAAGGTCAAATGTTTTATTAATACCAGGATGTTCCGCTTGCTTAGAACAATGAATATGTTGAAGGACGGTTTTCCGAAGAGGAGCTGAGGCGTAATAGAAGCTAGGATTTTAGTAGTCAGGATAATGGGGTCCTTATCTCGGTTAGAAGAGTCTGAAGCAACAAATGATCTGGAGAGGGCATCTGCTTTCTTGTTTTTGGAGCCAGTTTGGTAGGTGATGATAAAGTTAAACCGGGGAAAAGAATAAGGACCATCGTGCTTGGCGGGGATTTAACCTTTTAAGATTCTGAATGTATTTGAGGTATTTATGATCGCTAACAAATGACGCCACTCCTCGAGGGACATTATGATGGCAAGAAGTTCCCGATTACCAACATCATAGTTCTGTGCGTTGGGTTGGAACTTTTTAGAAAAGTAAGCACAGGGCTGTAGTTTCACTTTGATGCCTTGTCTCTGAGAAAGGACGGCTCCCGCACCTAAGTTGATGAATGATGAATTGTCTGTAATAATTGGCAATGCCCATGAATCTTAGAATAGCTTTGGTTCCCATAGGTAGAGACCAATCTTGAATGGCTGAAACTTTAATAGGATCCATCAGGAAATCTTGGGCGGAGACAATATAACCAAGAAAGGATACTTGAGAATGTTCAAAAAGACACTTTTCCATTTTGGCATATAAATTATTTTCTCTTAGACGAAGTAACAATTGTCTAACATGGAGGGGATGTGAGGGTAAGTCTTGAGAAAAGACTAAAGGGCATCTCCACCCCCAAAACTAAAATTTAACCCACTACTGGCCCCTCTCTGTAGTGCATAAAAATCCTTACCTTACATCCCAGCTCCAAATGGTTCTCCTGTAATGTCCCCCCAAAGTTAAAAAAAACTGTTCACCAGGAGCCTGGTCACCAGTCAAATTGTTTCCACCTCTGAGCTGTCCTCTCAGAGGTTTTTGGCTTGCTCAGAGCAGCCCTTCACTCCCTCCCCCCCCTCCTCCTCCCACCCTTTTCCCTCTCCCTCCCCCTAGTGTAATAAAATATTTCTAAGAAAGTCCCCCGATCTTTACTTACCTTCCCTCTCTCCTCCGGCGTTCTGAACTGCCGGCAGCCGCGTCTGTGATTGGCTGCCTCTCAGCAAGCTTGCAGTTCTGTGCAAGCAGAAGGCCGGGCATTGCGGAGGAGGAGAGAGGAAAGGTAAGTAACGAATGGGGGACTTTCTTACAAATATAATATAGCGGTTGGGGCTGGGGGAACTAGCCCTACAACATGAACATAAAATGTTAAGGTATACGACTACTGAAATTCCCAACAGGTCACGGAAAATGTCATTCACAAATTCTTTGAATACTGCGGGGGCGTTTCAGAGGCCAAAGGGCATTATAAGACACTCGTAGTGACCGTCCCGAGTGTTAAAAGCTGTTTTCCACTCATCACCTTGCGTTTACGGATTAGGTTGTATGCCCATCATAGATCTAGTTTGGTGATTATTTTAGCCCCTTTGATATGATCGAACAGTTCAGAGATGAGGGGAAGTGGATAACGATTTTTAATAGTGATCTTATTTAGACCCCGGTAGTCGATGCAAGGGCGTAGAACTCCGTCCTTTTTTTCGACGAAAAAGAAACCTGCTCCAACTGGGGAAGTGTAAAGTTGAATGAATCCCCGAGACAAATGCTCTTTAATGTACTCTTTCATGGGTAGAGTTTCAGAGAGGGACAAAGGGTATGTGTGTCCCCGAGGAGGTATTGTAACAGGGAGAAGATCGATGGGGCAATCATAGGATGGGTGAGGTGGTAGTCTCTTCTTTTTATAGAAAACACCAGAAAAGTCCTGATAGCATTCAGGGAGATTTCCCACAGGTTTATTTTCACAGTTAGTTGTGGAACAATGAATAGGGGAACAAATGTTCTTGATGAAATATGCCAACACGGAATAGGACTTCAAAAGTAGACTGGGAGATGAATTCTGAGGCCAAAGGTTTATTGTCTATAGGCAGGACCCTTAGTGGTTGCTGCAGATGAAAAAGGGGAAGGCCAAGTTTGGATGCAAAGGTAGAGTCAATGAAATTCCCTGCTGCCCCGGAATCAACAAAGGCCTGAGTAGAAAATAATTGAGAATTAAAGCATGTAGTGACTGGCAGGAAGAGTTTGAGTGGTTCACATCTAGTAGGAGACTTGAGATTACCTAGAAGGAGCTCCTCCTTAGCTTCTAGGTCCTGGAGTTTCCCGACTTCAAGGGACAATTTTTGACAAAGTGCCCTTGTCCGGCACAATAAAGGTAAAGTCCATTAGTACATCTACGAAGTTTTTCTTCGGGGGATGGGTGCCACTAATCTGCATAGGCTCATCTGCAGAAGGGACTATAGCCTCGTACACACGTGACCTAGCTTCTAGAGAATTGCCTGTCCTTTTGGAAGAACTGAACACCCTCTGTATCCAGATTGATACCCGTTTCTGGGAGCAACAGGCAGAGAGATCTACGGCTCGTTACAACTTCTTACACACGTGCGATTGGGGGTCCCGACCCTCAAAGCACAATGTGTCCGAACGTTCGTTTCGGACAATAATTGGCCCGTGTATGGGCCCTTTATTGCCCGAAATGGCTGGTCGTTCAGAGATCTGACCGAACGACGTTTCGGCTGATAAAGTGTCCATACACGGGCCGATTATTGGCCGAAATGAACGTTCGGACACATTGTGCTTCGAGGGTCGGGACCCGCAATCGCACGTGTGTAAGAAGTTGTAACGAGCCGTAGATCTCTCTGCCTGTTTCAATCTGGATACAGAGGGTGTTCAGTTCTTCCAAAAGGACAGGCAATTCTCTAGAAGCTAGGTCATCCTTAAGGCAGTCTGAAAGTCCCTGCATAAAGGCTGCAGTAAGTGCTTCGTTATTCCATGACGTCTCCGCAGCAAGAGTACAAAATTCTATTGCATACTGTCCCACTGAACGAGAGCCTTGACGGAGTTGCATCAAGCGGGATGAAGAAGCTAAAGATCTTCCTGGAGCATCAAAAACTTTGTGGAACATGTCCAAAAAGGCTGTAATATTATTGACTATAGGATCGTCTGTCTCCCATAAGGGGGAGGCCCAAGCCAATGCGTTACCTTCAAGCAAGGCGATGATATAGCCAACCTTGGCCCGGTCAGAAACAAAATGAGATGGCTGACTTTGAATTGAATCCGGCACTGGTTTAAGAATCCTCAGCAGGCTTGGGCATTATCGTCAAAATGGGAAGGTGAAGGTATACGGGGTTCACTATGATGCGCAGGGTGGGCAGGACCAGATGGCACCGGAGCTGGCGTAGGAGTGGAAGCCGGAGCCGGGGGAAGTCAGCCAGCAAGAGAATCCATGTATTGGGCCAACTGCCCTTGATGATGTTCAAAGACATCCATGCGTTTAGACAATGCCTGGAGTGTCTTGCCTAAATCTGCCATGGCCTCCTCAGGCGTTTCCATGGCCTGATCGTACTGTAATTAATATGGCCGGGGTACTCACAAGTACGCTTTCAGGAGGAGACCCGCGTCTGTAGGTTTGGATACTGGAGCGGATGAGGCTGATGGGAATTGTATGCAGGATACCGAGAGACCACCGGAAACTGGATACCAAGGAGAAGGTGCTGCTGGGAAGCTGACACAGGTAATGTAGTCTTTGGAGCTGACGAGGTAAGTATAGACTCAGGAACAGGCAAGGTAAGTATAGTCTCTGGATCTGGTAAGGTAAGTATGACTCTGGAACTGGCAAGGTATGTATTCCTTTGGAACTGACAAGGTAGGTATTCCTCTGGAACTGGCAAGGTAAGTATTCCTCTGGAACTGGCAAGGTGAGCATTCCTCTGGAACTGGCAAGGTGAGTATTCCTCTGGAACTGGCAAGGTGAGTATTCCTCTGGAACTGGCAAGGTGAGTATTCCTCTGGAACTGGCAAGGTGAGTATTCCTCTGGAACTGGCAAGGTGAGTATTCCTCTGGAACTGGCAAGGTAAGTATTCCTCTGGAACTTGCAAGGTAGTCGCTGGAGCCAGGAGAGGTAAGTTCCAAAGGAGCCTGGGGTAGCAAACGCTACGATCGGGCGTCGGCATTTAAACCCTTGTGCTCGGCGCGCTGGTGTCGTGACGTCATGACGTCTCCGACGCTGTGCACCCGGAAGCGCAGAGCGGCATGGGACCAGAGCAGTAGGTAAGTTCCTGACAGACAGTGTTGAAGCATTTGAGAAGCACCAGCTCGAATAGGTGTCTTTATTCCTCCATTAGGATGCCAAGAGCTTTCAGCCACTGTCAGGGAATACTTTACTGCCCAGGGGTAGTGGATAGAAACAATCCATGTGGATGGTTGATTTGGTTGGTGTATTTGATCCTTTTTATTAGATTGGGACTGATGTGACGTTTCACCAGCTGCTTCTACTGCAGCAGTTACTTTTCCTTTTATTTATAGGAATATGGGTATATCTGTTGTATTCAATTAGATCAACCGGACTTGAAGTTTAGTTCTTGAAGACGTTTCGCTAGTCATCCGACTGGCTTTCTCAGTCTGAATTGAGAAAGCCAGTGGATGACAGCGAAACGTCTTCAAGAACTAAACTTCAAGTCCGGTTGATCTAATTGAATACAACAGATATACCATGACCTGGATGAATGAGAACCTTCACAAGCATGGAATATGGGAATTATTTTTATGCAATTGGTTTTATTTGTGCTTATATATTTATGCAATTTATATGATTGGTTTTGGGCTGGCCAGCATGGATTGTCTGATTAGTATGTATATTTTTAATTTGAATGTAATAAATTTTATGTTCATAAGATTTTATTGATATTTATGTGGTCCAACCCACATTTTTGCATTTTCACCTGAGTTGGGGACTTAGGAGCACCTGCTTGGAAGCTTCCAGCAATACTTTTGTTGTTTTTCAATTATCAGTTAGCTGCCCTCAACCAAACTGATATATTTCGTAATTTATTACCTGCATTACTAACTAAATATTTAAGGATTTTTATTGTCCCCATTCTGGCAGAGTGAGCTGGTCCCTCCCTCCATTCAGTCAATCAAGGTTGTGACTGCTGACATCACAACCAATGATTGACTACTGTTTCACCTGCTACCTCCTCTGCACATGCTCAAGCATATGAAAAGCGCTTTGAACAGAGGGTGGAAGCAGATACTTTTTCCAGATTGGAAGAGCACTTACCATTTAATATCTCATGAGAAAAGCACGTAATAAACTGGTAAATATAGCAATTCGGTTTGCAGGCGGATAACTAAGACGTCACCATTTTTTTGTATGTATTGTTCAGGCAAATATGCATTACAACTGATGATGGGTTTGTTTACTTAAAGGGACACTAAACTGAAAAAAATGACTTGCCTTTATTCTTTTCTATATTTTTAGCGATGTCAGGAACTTGATCCCTTTTTGCTCTCAGTAATCCGTCACTAGATCTCCTCATGTCCTGTTCAGCTCACTCCTAGTTAGTATGCATGTTTACTCTCTCTGTATCCACCCCCTCCCAAAACTGAGGCACAGCTAGAGTGTGGAGCATGTGCAGTGGAGATGATCTGTGCCCCACTACAGTCCATAGCATTTACCCAGTGATTTTGTGTTGTAGTGAAAGTAAACAAACTGCTTTGCAGTAGGAAGGTAAGCAGCTTTGGGAGCTGTAATAACTGCTTGAATCAAGTAAGATTTTCTTTTAGCTGAAGGAGTTTGAAGGTGTGTGTGTGTATGAGGGGGGACTTTGTAATTGATTTCTTTAGGTACAGTGCTACATTGGGACTTCAGTAACATAGACAGCAGATAACTGCAGGATTGGGTTTATCTGCACAGAAAGAGCACAGAGAAACATAATGTTTATTCCCTTTCCTGATCTTAATGCTGAATCAATTAGCCATGCAGTGACAGAGAAATAAGCTTTACTTTTATGGAATGGATAGTGTCTACATGTAGTGTGCCAAAGGGAGGAAGCTGGGTGATTGAAAGTTCTTTGCTGACTAGCTTTGCCACGCCCTCTTTAAAAAGTAAAACTTACAGATCTAAAAAACAAGGGGTAGGAAGTTCAGAGAAGAAAAAAAAGCAGATTTAAGATTGGTGGTAATTAATCCTAATTACTGTGTGATTAGTTAAAAAAAATATTTGCCCCATGTCCTTAAAAGCAGAGGATTAAGTAGGGACAAATGTTAGTTTTTGGTCACAACATTGTAAGCTGTCAATTGTTACAAAGAAGAAACCGAAGAAATCTGATTTTTTAACTTTAATTCAATAAGACTCATGAACAGAACCCACTGTCCACAGCTTTCTATCTTATAATTAGTTTCTATGGTTCTTAAAACATTAACAGTTTGACGTTTGGTCCCAAATTTTACTGCACTAAAATACGCTTGTGTACACTGCAAATGTTTACTATAAAAATTCATCTGTTTTTAAACATTAAATTAAAATAATAAGCAGGAAAGGGACTCATTCATTTGTTTTGTAAACCATTAGTTTAATTTTTAACTCTTACACAGCCCATTATCCCACCTAATCTACTAGAAGTTTATTAGAAGTAAATTGCTGTTTATTTTTTTGGTCTACTTCTTCCTTGTGTTTTACTCATATTACCATCTTTGTAGAATTTATTTTTTAAAAACCTTTATTATTGCCTGAATTCAATGTAACAAACCTTTTCTTTTCCCCCATTTATTAATGCCTGAAGGCCAATTAATTGTATTGTCTGTAGAGAGAATTCCCCCCCCCCTACCAACCAGTCTTGGTTATTCATTCCTGCAAAAGCTTAAGGCCTCACCACTCTGTAAGAAACATAAATTATACTGCTATCATGTTTCCATTTGCCTCTGTATTGCGTATTCAACACAATTCATCTACTAACTAGATCTTTTGTCTGCTGTTAGGTTTTTCCTAAGGAACTAATTGTCCTTGATGAAAAGAAAGCTTTCACCAACTCTACACCTCATGTAAAGATCTCCATCAGTGAAGATTCATTTTAAAGACCAGCCAGCTGTGAAATTTCTGTGAGAACTATGGAGAAGTATGAGAAGATTGGTAAAATTGGAGAAGGCTCTTATGGTGTAGTCTTTAAATGCAGAAACAGGGATACTGGTCAGATTGTGGCAATTAAAAAATTCCTTGAATCAGAAGATGATCCTGTAATCAAGAAAATTGCTTTAAGAGAGATACGTATGCTAAAGGTATATTTCAATAAATAAATGCAAAATAGTTCTAAAATATTTGTATAAACTGCACAAGGAAATTTTGTCCTACCTACAAAATTTAAGGAGGGGGGAGATAAATAAATATATATTTGACCTTTAAATGATTGAATCATGTAGACTATAACATTTTATACTTTATTATAATTAAGTATAAATAAACTTTGAGATAAGATATAGAAGAGCGAACTAGCACCTTGAATCTAAGCCTTACTTTTTTACCGTTTACTGCTACGGTAAGTTTATTGGATAGTTTAAAAGCAGTGTTGCAATTGCCATTCTTAGTCAGAGAGGAATTTTCTTCCCTTCCGTTTCAAATTGAAAGTGTCTTTTTTTTTTTAATTCTTGCAGATCACATTTTATATGGATAGTTATGAAATATTTTAAGAAAACATTCAACATTTTTCTCGAGTTATGATGCACTTTTTGTCTGTAAAGCTATTATGTGTCATCAATAAAGTGGTCTCTGTGTGCCTTGCCTTGGAACGGGGGGCTGTATTTGCTGTGCGTTACAATAATAGATCAGAACACAGGACACACCCTAAATATGAATTAAATTGTTGACCCCTAATGATTGCTTGTGTGAGTGTCACTGGAACATCACAGGAATGTTAGGAGGATAAGATTTCTAGTGTGTGGCTAACTTTACACAATTCTATTTAGGGTATAACTAGCGTTATGTTTTGTAAGTTTACTAAAATCAGTTTGCTATATGGAAATATCTTGCATTGAGCCTGCACAGGTTTTTTTATCATTAGCAAGCCGACCATCTTTACTTTCAATTCCTAAGCATAATTTATGAATAAATTTAAATGCACTGAACTCAGGACAAAAGCTTATAAGGAACACTGTTGACAACACTGGTTTAAGTACAAGTGTTCCATTTGTAGTCAGTCTTGTTTATCTATCCTTTTAATCCAAATAGCCTTTAATTGGCTAACAAAAAAAATAAAGGTAATACTTAATATCCAAGATGTCTCTTTTCTTTTAAATCCAAGTACAAATAGAAAAGTCTAACTAACCACAGTATTTAAGGTTGAACTATTCCTTAAAAGGAAACATCTTAAAATTAATCTCCAGAATTCAAAGATTGTACAATTCAAAGTGAAACAAGATCAGTTTTTCTTAACTTTTAGATTTTACTGCAGGAAAAATAAATGATTGTCTTTTTCCTTAGCAAAGCACTGCAAAACTCATGAATAGGTAATGAACAAATGTAATTGAATGTCAATATCTATTTATACATCTATAATCCAATGTTTACAGCAACATTTCATAGACACAAAAAGCACTAAAAAGCGTCATCAGAAACAACATATCAAGCATACAAAACATAGAATTCTAGTGCACAAACAATTCTAATTGCATATTGGCTATAACTCCATAAGGTTGCTGCTACAAACAGCCTGCTAAACCCTGGATAAATAAAAGTAATTAGTTGGCCAAATAATTTTAAGCCTAGTTACCACATCAAGGTTGCTTTATTTAACTTGGGTTTTAACCTACCGGCACTTGCTGACTCTCTAGTTTAAAGTACTTTGCTCACACGAGCACATGACCTAACTCTGGGTGGAGTACAATATCAAGCACAAAGGGAGAACATATTAAGCACTATGGACCAGCTCCCAAAATCCACCTCTTTGTTTTGGTGGAAGTTCAAGTAGTCACAGTACACTTAACATGCTCTCTAGTGCAAAGCTGACAGGCAATCATATTACAGCATAGAGACCCACCTTTGTTACATCAGTTCCTGCCTCAAAGGAGAGAATTAAAGGGTCTTTTATCTAAAAAAAAACTTTTTTCTGATTTCAAATCTAAGCTGTAGAGACCTTTCACTCCAGAAGCAGAAATTATATGTTCCATCCCTGACCTCTTACTAAGATCTTTAGCTGCCTGCCAGCACGCTTTCTGCAACATTTAAGAGAATCAGCAGAAAGTAGAGCAGTGTCCATGGTGAGGCTGTGCAGAACATATAAGTGTCGCAGACACTGCAAGATGGCACTGAGTAAGGGAGGTGGGTGGCAATTAGGAGCATTTACTAAACATTAAAAAATTAATGACAAAGAAAGCACAGATAAATATGTGAGTGCCACCAATTTACTTCCCCCAAATTGTAAGTATAGTGATCCTTTAAAGGGCATGTCTGTAGTGTAGGGGACCCTTCCCCCCCTTACCACTATATTTGTGTAAAAACTAACACGAACTCTACTTACACAGCCTTGTCCCCCCCCATGAAACTGCAAGCAGGGGGCTGGACCGGCATCTGCATCCGTGATGGGCTGAGAGGCAGCCCATCATGGATGCGGCTGCTGGCAGTGTAGAATGCCAGGAGAACGAGGCTCAGTAACTACAGTTTGAGTTTGTTTTTTTACACACAAATATAGCAGTTGGGGGTGGGAGAGGGTCCCCTACAATAGAGAAAAGAGGTTTCATGCTAGGGCACCAAGCAGCTAACATGAATCGGGAGGGAGGGAGAGGGGTAAAGGGCTGCACTGAGCAAGACAGCAACCTCTCAGAGGACACCTAAGAGGTGGAAAAAATTTTCCCTCCCAGACACTTTCTAGGACTTTGGACAGACATTACTGGAGAAAAATTTGGAGCAGAGAGGTAAGGTAAGGATTTTTAGGGGGAGAATTTAGTTTTGGGGGTGGACATGCCTTTTAATAGTCTTGAAAAGTAATCTTTGCAATTCATTTCATATCAAGTATTGTGGAAAAAGGAAAAAAGATTAAACCTGTAACTTTTTTGTGTTTCTGAAAGTGGAGCATTAGTCTGCTAAGTCACCAGAACTAACACAAACAAAACCTTTTTTCTCGGAACAGAATGGAAGCAAAAATTTTAAAAAAGGTAGTAAAATCAGATAACATTTTGTATTGTTTCTGGTAGGCTGCAATTTACACAAGACAGAAAATAAACTGCAGAGTAAAAAGCAGCTTTTAAAGTCTTTCCTTGGACTTTCATATTGGTGTCGAGACATCTGTATAGAAATTATGGACACAGAGACAGTGGGGTCAGGGGGTATGGACAATTGGTGAACATGTTTAAAGGCTGTAAGTTGTACTGGGAACAAGCCTTCTTAGTTTCAGATATACTTCGTACATGTACAGTAAGTAAATGCTATTTACTAGAGAAAAATCTTTCAATGTATAGGTGTTCTGGGGAGAAAAATCTTTCACATTAGGATTAAAATTAATTAAGTTTAGTTCTCCTTTAAACGTTTATCAGGCCTTTTCATGCCTTATTGCTATTCGTCTTTCAATCCTGGTATCAACTGAGAATGATGAGACCATTATTTTAGTTCCTAAGAAGAAATATATTATAAATGGAAGTTTCACCTCTTGTCAGTGTTAAGGTGAAGATGTGCGTGCTTAGTTGCTGAAAGTATTATTTTCCATGGGAGCTTCTGATACATAGATTAAGAACTGTAAGCAAGCCTTTATTACCCTGAGGGAAGCCATTCATGGTTCTGCACAAGCACAAAACCATAGAAGTATGCCTGGGGAAACTTAATCTGCAGGGCTAAAGGTTAGGAGTGAATATTTCATTAATCACGGTGACACCGCCAAATCCAAAACATAATAATCAGGTGTCCTGCAAACTATGTTAGATAATGAAAAGGTCACTGAAAATGTGAGTACCTTTGTGTGTATGTATTTATGCCTTATTAAATGTTATGGAATTTCTAGGACAGGCGAATGTACCTTTTGGCTGCAGGTTTTTGTCCAGGACTGTAATTGAAAAGCTATGGTTAAAAAAACCTTGTACTTATGCAGTTGACTTTCATGTGCAGCAAATTAACATGAACTGAAAGTATGCTACAATGGACAGTTTTAGGTCACCTTGGGCAATAATCTGTAAAATAAATCCCCCCTCACAACCTATACATATAAATCAATCAGAAGTTTATTTTAGTGTTTTAACTATATAAAGCATAGCAGTTGAGCAAATGTTGTGCATTTTAATACTGGTTTGTGTAAAATGCTAATAAAGAAATTAAATATCTGTAACTGCTCCATGTAGATGCTGAAAGAAAGGCACAGACCGTTTATTTGCAAATGCAAGTGTGTTCCCTGCCCTAGACAGGTTATTACGGGTTATGAGAATAAAGCAGTAATTGTCTATGTTATTATATGACCACTATTGTTTAAGGGACTGTTAGGGCTAGGCCCGCTGCGCTTTTTTTGCACTTGCGTTTGTGTTTTTTATATCCTTGAAACCGCGGCACGTGCATTTTCGGGTGCGTTGCGATTTGTGTTCTGCATTTTAAATCGCAATCGCATGTGTTTTTCAATACTTAATGTAAAAACGCATGATATTTTGTGATTCCATGTATATGTGTGTGCCTGTTGGTGTGAGACTTGTATTGCTCTGTTCATACCAGTTTTTTTTTATTTAGCGCAGGGTTAGTTTTAGCATATGTCAAAGTCCATTTGGCTTGGGTCTCCATCTCCAATCTTAGTTTAGAAATAGGAATTATATTAATTGGAGTCATTTATTTAATGCAGGAATGAGAAATCTGTGTCCTTTCATTCTGTTTAAATACAATAAATAATGATGGCAAACATTTATGTACATTTCTTACAATGCCACTTTATTTAGCTTTACTCTTTGTAATGGTGAGTAAGCCAAATTGGTGGTTAGTAAAGTTGGTATAACAATTTAGTTAAGAGAACAAGCAATTACACTTTTCATGCTTTTGTTTTGAAATAATTTGCACATTGGCATTGGTGTTAATTTAAACTTTTGCTATTTCAGCAGGAGTGCTAAATGTTCACAAGCTGTGCATGCATTGGGAAGTTTTCAAGGCCCCAAATACTTTCAAAGGTGCCTTTCATCAAGCATTTATGTTTCTTGTAATTGTATTTTATACAACCATCTCATCCATTTGGTTGTGCAGAATGATTCCGTTTTGTCTACCTCTAAAAATATAGTACAGTTTGGAATGCTTTTATCAGTATTGATTTAACATGTGGAGACCTGCTTGAAAACTGTTTTTAAATCTCTGTAAATAGTAACAAACTCTGTTTATTGATCACGTGAATGCCAAGGACTATCTGGCCACTGTGTTTGTGTTGTTAAGCTGGTGTATTCAAAAAATAAAATCCTCCCCTATACTGTTCTGCTTGAAAGCTAATATTTACTGAATGCTGGCTTGTAACCAACAATACCTTGCAAGACTTGCCAAGATTAAGTGAATCCCATTTGTATGTACAGTAATAGTTAGGAATGTTAGGACTCTTTGAGCTTTTGTTTTATGTTTTGTTAGGATAACAATTAGCTTATGCGTAGCCTTTATTTTACTGTTATAGGACCTGCGGATAAATCCTCATACTTGCTCATTCCTGCCTACTAGGTTATTCATGAAACTGCAACAGCTTGTTTAAGCTCTTTATTAAATGTGTAGAAATGATTAGCAGTTCCGATGTGTTAGGAAAAACATGTTAAAAAGTCATTGCATCATTTCTTGAAGGTTAACTTTGTGTAGGTAGGAAAGTTGGTAAGATTTACAAGAAAATTAAATTTTAAGTGACATGCCACAATTCACATGATACTTTATGTCCTAATGATTAAAATGCAGTAGGAACTATCATAATGCTTATGTGCCAGAGAAATATAGTTATTAACTACTCTGTTGGATAAAAAATATGTTTTACCTTGTGGCTTCATCTTGTTTTAAAAGGAATGAATGTGAAAAGATGGGATTCTGCTATATCTTCCCATTCCACAGACGCTAAGTTCAGGATATATATTTCCCATTTACTTATTAGTTAAATTGAAGATTATTTTCACTGTATCATCATTTTTGGTATAAATTGGCTTATGATCTGCATTTTATGTACCAATCCTGGATTTTTTTAATACAGAGGTTCTGGACTTAAATATCAGGTGTTTGGATATAGCTTCTGCAGACAGAATATTGAGCAGTATATTTTTAAATAGATTTGTTGGTAAAAAAAAGAATAAAAATCCTCCGTTAATGTGTACTTAGACTTAAGTCTTAATTCAAACCATATATTTGTGACGTTTCAGAACCGAACTGGTACCTTCCTCTGACAAACATAAATATTTGTCCTAGGAAGGAACCAGTTGGGTTTCGAAAGTCACATAAATTATTGGTTTGAATTAAGACTGGTGTGCCTGGCTATATTTACAAAGATTGTACTTACACTGCTGGCTGCAGTGCTGGAGCACCCACCATTCATTGATTGCTATTGCAGTTGAGGTGTGCAGGATTCTACCCCATTGCCTAGAAGAAGAACTACAGTCTCCTACTTGCTTAAAGGGACAGTTCAGTGGAAATGACCAATATTTGTTAAATTGTTAGTTTGTGTAATACATACTTAGTTATTCTACATATTCTCTTCCATTTTGAAAAATCAGTTGATTTCATACCCTTTGCTGTTCCCTGCTGTTGACATTAGTGAGCTGCCATTTCAGGTTCTAACGGTCCTTCTTCTTCCTAGAATGCACCTCATCCTTGGAATGTTCCTAACAGTAATTTCTACTGATTGGCTGTTGGATAGGTCAAAGATGCTCAGATCTCTACTGGGCAATTGAATCAACCCAGGCGCTGGGTCAAGGGCAAGACCATAATGGTCTTTACTAGGGGTCCTGCAAACAGTCAATATTTCCGTTGCATTTATTTATACACAGACAAAATGCTGAATTGGCAGATTAAGGTCATTGGGATGAAAAAATACTGCTCTTTTTTCTGAAAAGCATATGTATTTGCACTGAACTTCCCCTTTAACCTATTATCATAACTTATAGCCATTTAAAACACTGTTTTAAAATGTGAAAAAAAATAAAATACAGTATTACCTATGATTCTGCATGATTTCAGCGATGTCCAGTGCATCTAACTGCATAGACGCTATCTGAAACATAGCCTTAAGCAAATAGGCATTTTTTTCTGATCGCATTTTCCATCATTTTGTCCCAATCTAAAGTGTGATCGGCAAAAAATTTAACAATATCCCACTTTGCACTGTTGAATAAATTAAATTATTTTTAAAATAAATCTTATTTAAAAAAAAAAAAAATCAGCAATAAGTAAAATTACATATAACCTTTTCAAGGCCAATTGATGTGTTAATTTTGTTGTTTACAGCAATTAAAGCATCCAAATCTTGTAAACCTGCTTGAAGTCTTCAGGAGGAAGAGGAAGTTGCATTTAGTGTTTGAATACTGTGACCACACAGTCCTTCATGAGCTGGACAAGTACCCTAGGGGGTAAGTCAGCAGGGATGGATTATTACTCATTCAGTAAATCTGGAATACTGAAGTTTACAGGTTATACAATGTTATAGAATACCTACCAAACAAATGCTCTGGCAAAATTTATGAGAGTAGGAAATCATCTGGGCATGAAGTCTTGGCTGTTTCATTATGTTATATCACATGCCAGACTAGATGAAATATTTGACATAGACCAGTTGCTTTATATTATTTGAATACAATACACCGGAAAAGTAGAATGTGTTCTGTTTCAGTAAATGTACACAATATGGTTTCTGTGGATAATATGAGACCAGAAATATCTGTGTACTCTGTTAACCCCTGATAGATTGAAATACTGTGCAGGAGATGGGCTGTGTGAATGGAAATCTTCCCATCACACATACAATAACTAAAAAACGATGGTGAGAGGGAAAGTAACCAGGGGTGGCTAGGGTGGAGAGTAAACCCATCACAATCACTCCAAATCTGATCTAATGTAAAAACTATATAGGTGACAGAGGCTTTTAAATTTATATTTGTTGTATAAAATGTGTAGTCCTGAATTGTTAAATTGAATGCAAACAAATACTCTAAAATTGCTATGATTGATGTCTATTATTATACAAATGTTAAGTTATGGTATAAGTGCTTTATCAGCTTTGTTAGTGAGTAGTTGGGTTAGTTGTAATCTTAAAGAGGTGAATGTATTTATGTCTTTGGGGTTGTGGGTGTTGCTGTGTTGATTTTCCGGTTGTTTTATTTGGGATATAATTACTTGAAGTTATTGTCTTTTGTGTGCATTTTTCCTAGCTGCTATTTTGATCAGGATGCCCCGTATCACTACCTTGTGTGCGGCCCATGCAGTAGAGAGTTCAATATTAGGTTATTTTGTATGTATGTATAATCATTTTATATTTAAAGTGCTACTTGGGTACGCAGCGCTGTACATTATAAAATACAGAGTATTCAAAAGTTCAACAATTGTACAGATAAATAAAAATTATATACAATATCATACATAGGTTAAGAAAGTATATACCGGTATGTAAATTATGTATAATTTGATCTAAGTATATATGAGACGCCATGTATATGTTGTGAATGTCTAAGGAAATGTGGGCATGATCTGACCATGAAATGGCCAATATGTCTGAGTCCTGGATTGTGGGATGAACGGTGGAAAGATGAATATTTTGTCAATTCTGGAATAAGACTGATGTACAGTAGGTGGGAGAAGAAGGTGAATTGTCTGCTTTGTGGGTGTTTGAGTCGCCATGAGTCCATAGGCTTAGGTGAAGTTGTGGGTGAGATTGATGAGGATCAAAGAGACCTGTCTAATGCCAGGGACATGCATGAATTAAAGTCGCCTGCCACTACCTGTACCCTCCCTGTACCCAAGGAGGTTTAGCATTGTCATTTGAGGCATAAACATTTATAAAAGATAATTTGACATTGCTTATATATCCGGTCACAATAAGGTATCTGCCATTTTGGTCCTGTTCCAGGGAGTACACCCTGAAATGTAGACGTCTATGGAACAGGATTGCAACTTTCTTCCAGCTGATGCATAATACACAGAGGTGAATTTCTTACTGAGTAAATGAGTTCTTTCTTTTTGATAAAGTGTATTTCCTGAAGGAAAATTATATCTCCTCCTTCCTTCTCATAATACTTTATTGACAGTCATCATTTTGATGGGCTATTTAGGCCTTTGGTGTTGTGGGTGATGAGGCGGATTTTTGGATTGAGGTTGTGATAACATAAAAGGTTAAAGTGTAAATGTAATTGATTTAGGGCTCGCTATCTTACTTACTTTTTTGATAAGTCTTCTCTTACTGAACATGATAATTTTATGACATTTATAATTACATGTTTTTTCAAAAAAAATTTTTTTGACACAATGTTTGTTATACATATTTGGGTACATGGGTGAAAAAAATATGTACACATTTTCCCACAGGTTGAATAAACTGTTAAATATTGGTGAAAGACAAATAAATAATCAATCAGATAATAATAAAATAATAATCCTTGAAATCCACCCCCAAAACTGAAATTTAACCCCATACTGGCCGTATTCTGTAGTTTAAAAAAATCCTTACCATATATCTCTGCTCCAAATGGTTCTCCTGTTATGCCTTTTCTAAGTCCTGGAAACTGCAGTGTAGAAGCTGTCAGTGACTCATCCGGTGCCTGTCTCTGCCTCAACCTCATCAAGGTCTGAGCCAATCACAGACGCGGATGGCGGACCAGCCCCTGCTTGCAACTTACTCAAGCAGGGAGCTGGATAGGAGATGTTGCAGGAGAGAAGGGGCTGTAAGTAAAGATCTGGGCATATTTTAAAAAATATATTACGGCGGTTAGGGGTGGGCAGCTGCTACCTACCTTATATCAAAAGATAGATTTCAGAGTGGACATGCCCTTTAAGGATAATAGAATATCAAGATTAGCTTAATAAATATTAATAAAGTATTAACATTTTCGCATGCACAGTACAAGGATCAATTCAGGCAATACATAGAAAGATGTATAATCTGTTAAAAGGTCCTGCTTTATCACATGTGGAGAATGTGCTTCAGATAACCTGTTTGTTAGGAGTCCTAACACCCTATTGAGAAGGCATTTATAGGCAGGATGCTAACATGGTGCCTGAAATATTTCTTTTACTGCTGTTTGTTTTGCAACACTGTGCAAACAATGTATGATTTAATGACTGATGTCCTTTCAGGCAAATTGGTGCTATGGTAATGTTTGGTAGAATCTCTGGGCAGGTTGTGTATTGGACGAATGATTTGTATGAAAGTCAATAATTGTGGCTCAAAATAAAGATTATGCTTTCAAAGCTGTTGATACAAGGCATCAATGAAATAAGTGACATATGTTTCTAAGGTGTGCCCATAGCTTAATACCTCATTGTTGCACCATGACCAAAGCATAAAGGTTTATCTGCTTCTTTTTAGAATTGCACTTATAATATTGATCCCATAACATAAGTTAAGTAACTAGTCTTGAAATAGATAGTGTCAATCTCATCACCACACGGAACTTTAAAATGGGCCATTACACACAGACCAATATTTCAGCCATGAGAAAAGATTGATGTAGAAAAATCAATGCCAATAAGGCTCATTTCAAACTGTGATGATTGGGGCAAATATTAATGCTACAACAATGCAATATATATTGATTGTTTTTTGTTCTCCTTTAAAAATGTTAGCGTAAAGCAATTTAACTATATTACGAAGCAATTTATTTAATTTAAGGGCCGTTAAAAAAACTCTGTCTGACGGACACCCTATAAATACAAATAATAAATAAGTGCAGATTCTTTGGTAACACCACCATAAATAAACCTGAATTCAAGCATAGATATTCAGATATAGAATTTTGAATGTTAAAGAGATCTACCTGTTGTAACACTAAGTTCTAAGTAATTAGGTTTTCACTGAAAAGTTGTACAGTTAAAGTAACAGCACTATATGCTGTGCCCTTTTTAGTTACATACACAAAACAAAGCCCCAAGGCATGACATCCAATGGGAGCAAAAAGGAAGCGGGCAGCCGGTCTTCAGTAAAAATAGTAAATCTTTTTATTTCGGAGTCTTTAAAATCATCAAACCATCACATTTAAAGTTGCAAACGAACGGACTAACGGACAAGAAACATGTGAACCCTCCAGGCTCCACCCGACGCGTTTCGTGGCCAATAGCCACTTCCTCAGGGGCATGCCCACTTCCTTTTTGCTCCCATTGGATGTCATGCATTGGGGCTTTGTTTTGTGTATGTATACAGCCTGACCGAGAGGGAGACGGTGCATTTGACGGAGGTGTATTGGAGCGCCGGCATGATTGTTTGGAAATTGTTCCCACTGCTACAGGTGCTGTAACTTACTAGCTCCTTTTTAGTTACACCCTCATTAATTTTTTGAGGTTTGCTTACCAGTATCTTGTCTGCATCAGCAGAACAGTCTTTACTTTTATTCAGTCTGAACTATAGTTTGGGGCCTGATGGTAAGAACTGGGACTGTCTGCAAACTTACCTATCCAATATATTTATGGTAAGGATTATGTCATCTGCATGATGCGCTATATGCCCAATGATAATAAAATACATTTATAAAAGCATAACCTTTTTATTATAAGCTGCCATTAGGGGTTGTGTTTATAAAAGTGTGGTATGGCTGATTTGCAATACCTCGCTTTTAACAATTGAACCTGCGATCATACATTTACGATCGCTTATGTGAAGTAACAATTGCAGTTGTAGTCTACTACCGCATGGTAATGTACTAATAAACTCTAGTGGTTCTTTTACAAAATTTAGGAAACCGCAGGTTTTTTGATTTGGCCCTGGGTGCTTTATTAGTTTTTTTCACACTATTAAATATAAGTGTCTCTTTCTAGCTTGTAATAGACTAATATTCTGTTTAAAAATTTACCACAATACTTTGTGAGAATCATATGTATATATGTGTCATTATTATATTTTTGTTGCATGTTTTGTGTAAGGAGAATATACATTTAAGCTTTCATTTTTGGTGTGAAAGAAACTATAATTTTAAGTCTTGTGACATTTAGAAATGGGATCGCTGTGAATGTGCTGCAGATTTTATATGCCTGGTTTTATATTCACTGACGTTTTCTTTAGCCTGTGTGCTTTATGGTTTTATTACGGGAAAGGAATTCACCTTATGACTCGCCTTTGTCAGTTTCCATAGCAATACAATGCATCAAGTGACCCTAGGGTAAAAAGGGGTTAGGCATTCTCTTTATGAATTTGCATAAAGCATTTGGAAGATTTGGAAAGATTTCAGAGTTTGGTAAATGCAGTATTGCAGTTTATCTTATAAAGTTTAATTGTGCCAGTTATTTAAAGGTAACTATAAAAGATTATTTCTCCTGGTATTTGCTTGTTTTTATTTAAACTTGGTGCCGTTGTGAATAGAGAGCCCCCAGATCTGTATCTGCAGAATGCACCATTCCATTGTTTGTTGTTTTATCTTACCATTTTCTTCAACTTCTCACAGCGTCCCTGAGCATCTGGTGAAAAGTATCACCTGGCAAACCGTACAAGCTGTCAACTTTTGTCACAAGCATAATGTAAGTGTATTTTACAAAGATTTACTTTTCTGTTTTATAACTACCAAAGAAAATAAGGCTATCCAACCAAGCAGACACTGAAGGTAAAGATCAACAAAGCAAGAACTAGAACTTTACAGACACGTTAAAGTTGTCTATACAACATTACAATGATTCGACATTTGTTCTGGGATAAATTTCAAATCAATTGTAATGTCCAGTGGAGCACCAGTTTTACCTGTCGATGTTACATTCCCCAGTTGAATCATGTTTACAATCGTAACATAGATCGCAAAATGATTGGGTCATGCTGTTGTCAGGAACATCGGGAGGTAATTTTCTAGTGCATGGCTAACATAAGAGGAAAAGGAGGATGGGGATTTCATTTTTGGAAACACCCGATCCGATATTGCGGGCTAACATTACATCTTTTTCTGTATCATGAATCAAATTTAAAGGATAAGTATATTATAAAATGAAGTTAGGGTCAATTGGAAGCATCAGCTTTAAAAAAAAAAAAAAATTTGCCATATTTTCCCCCCCCAAGCCCCTCCAGAGCCTACCTTTGCAGAGTTAGAATTGCTGACATCTCGGTTGTCAGTAGGTGATTACTTAGATCCGCCCCTCCGAGATGTTCATGTAGATCCTGATTGGCTAGCCTTATTAGGTAATGCACAATTGACCCTAACTTCATTTTATAGTATACCGTATCCTTTCAAGAATACCAATGGGACTCCCATGCAACCTCTCAGGGACCCCTGGTTGAGAAACGCTGTAACAATCCCACAAGGTGCAAACAGATTACTTTTTTTCTGGATATTAAATCACTGACTACCGTACTTATTCATTTTAAATAATAGTCTGTTTTTGTAGTGAAGAGCTAATAGCTTTGCAATGATCATTCTTTCACTATCTACTTTAGTCGCTGTAAAAAAGCTAGGACAAACTATAATTCAATAGTTTCCATCCTAACCTGGCCGGTTTCAAAATAAGGGTCAGCAATAAGATGCATAGCTAGACTGGTGTTTACACTTTATCACAAATCTAGCTAAGCAGTGTATAACAGTAGTTCATAGGTAGTAACAGTATGTTTATGCCACTCTAATTATCTGTATCATAGTTATATGCAAAAATTTAAGACAGATTATACGTTTAGTTTAATTTTCAAGAGAAAATGTGTACTGCAGCGTGAAAAAAACCAATTTAAATATTAATGTACAGTATTTTACAAACTAAAGTAGTTAATAAAACTAAATGCAGTAAGACGTCTTTCAGTTGTTGATGTAATAATTTTTGAATGTCCTTGTAGATCGTTTCTAATTCCAAGATAAATTTGATCTGTCTTGTATGCACAGTGCTTTACCATTAACCTCTAATTTTTATGACGATGCCTAGAGCACTGAGAGCTGTTACAAAACCTTCAACTTGCTTTTCTAGAAGTAGTTACATTTGTAACAGGCTTCTTTTGACAATTCATGTGTAACATTGTATGTATGTATAGTTTATCTATAAAACGCCACTTGGGGACACAGTGCTGTACAGTAACAAAATACAAACAAGTCATTCAAGGGGGATAAATACATAGATAGTTCAGTACATAAATTGAAGTGCTAGAGCTTTGCCACAAGAGGAAAGGAGGTCCCTGCCCATAGAGATTACAATCTAGTTAGGTGAGTAAAATTGTAACAGAATGAAGTGCAACCTTCCTGCAGGTTATTTGCTGTGTCTGTTCCGATATTCATATCATCCTTCTATTCCTCTCTCCTGCAGCACGTTTTTCCATATATTTCTATATGGATGTCTATTTACGTAGCAATGCCACATCTCCCTACATTGTTCCTCTAATACTTTAATTTCTCTATACATTACCTACATTTCCTGTTACTCATTTCCCACTCTGAATACTGTAACCTTTTAGAAAGTTAGAGCTAGCCAACTTGGTTCAGATTTGAGTCTGTATTTCTGACATTCACAGACAAATTACTGTTTAGATAATATGGAAGGGATATTATTATTGCTTCTTCTTTCTTATAGGTCTCCTGTCCTCACCCTGGCCTGCTTTTTCATCTTACCTCCTAAAGCAATTAGGTGGCCAAATATAGCAGCAATTAGCATGTTTATATTACACAGCGTTGGTGTTTGTCATTTTCCACTTATCCCCTCTGTGTCACCCAGACTAAGGCTTTGATCATTTTGATTGTATGCTTCTTGTTCTAGCTAATGGTCTTTGTTGTGCTTTGGTCTGGCCACCTAGCAGCAAAATTTAACCAAATGTGCAGTAAATAAATTATTATTACAATTCAATGTAGTATAAATGGTTCAGGAAGTCCATTAACAAATGCTGAAGGACAAGTAAAGGCAGAGAACTAGTTGTTTTTGTGTTTTTCACCTGCTTTGTTGAACAAGTGTATCTCTTTGTATCCTATCTGTTTCCAGAGATACCACTTGCCAAGTCACAAAACATTTTAGTACAGTGTTGCCCAACCTGTGGCCCAGTCACAATTTCCTGAAGCCAATGGAAGAACTGTGATGGGTGATAAATATCTAGTCTCTCTAGGGGAGACTAGAGAGGAAATATAAGTAGGAGCAGCAGAGCGAAGGGATTTAAATGTTAGGAGAAGGATTTTTTATGCAATACGCTGTTTAACAGGGAGCCAGGTTGTTGTCTGGTACAGAGGAGATTTGGTTTATTAGAGAGCGAAACAGTATGTGTGACAGAGTTAAGTATAGACTGAAGGGGAGAGAGGTGGGAAGCAGGAAGACCAGAAAGTAGTAGGTTACAATAGTCCAGGCACAATAGGATGAGAGCATGCATTAGCATTGTGGTAGTCGGGAGTGAAAGGAACCTGCAAATTTTGGCTATATTGTGAAGGAAAAAGCGTCAGGTTTTCGCAACATACTGAATTTGGTTAGAAAAGGAGAGAGAGGAGTCAATAATTACCCCTAGGCAGCGTTCCAATAGGATAAAGAAAATGGGGGTATTATCAACAGAGATCAAGAAAGATGGGACAGGACCAAGTTTAGGTGGAAAATGATCAGTTCAGTTTTAGAAAGATTTAATTTGAGGTAGCGTTGAGACATCCAGGAGGAGATTGCAAGGAGGCAGTTGGAGACACATGATTGGATGTCAGGAGTTAGCATAGGTATGGACAAGTAGATTTCTGTATGAGTTATGTGTGAAACAGAGTCAAGTTTATATGTGTGGCCTCATTCCTTCTCATGGAAATGCATGTGCTGCTCTTGTACACTTAAAAGTTAAGTGCCCCTGCACACATAAAGGTTGTATCCATGCACTATTAGTAGAACCACCTGGCATCACTACATTTCCTTAAAGGGCATGTCCACCCCTTTTTATAACTTTTTTCTGTATTGTAGGGCTCCCAACCCCAAATGCCATATTAGTTTCACACAAAACACCCCCGATCTGTACTTACATCACCTCTTTCCCCCGTCGATGTGTCACGGCCCTCTGCTTGCATGAAACTGCAAGCAGGGGACCGGCAGCTGCGTCCGTGATTGGCTAAGAGGCAGCTAATCGCGGACGCGGCTTCCGGCTGTGCAGATCGACGAGGGAAAGAGGTGAAAAAAATATGGTGTTTGGGGTTGGGAGCCCTACACTACAGAAAAGGGGTTTTGTGCTAGGGGGAGGGAGAGAAACAGGAGGGAGGGGGAGGAGGTCTGTACTGAGCATGACCAAATTCTCCCCCGGAGAGAAAAAAGGCAGAGTCCTATATGGACTCTGCAGAGCTCCTGGTGGGCAGTTGTTTGGACTTTAGGGGGGGGGGGGGGATTACTGGACAACCATTTGGAGCTGGGAATGTGAGGTAAGGATTTTTCTACACTACATAGTGGGGCCAGTAGTGGGTTAAATTGTAGTTTTGGGGGTGGACATGCTCTTTTTTGGACATGCCATTTTTTGCAAAGCAGCAGTTTTAAAGATTTCTTTGTGAACTTTCAGAGCTGCTGGGTTTGTTTAAACCCTACATATAAATATCTTCTAAAATTCCCTAAATTCTTATTTAGTGTATGTATTGTTCCAGAACAAAGTTTTTATGTTTTTTTGAATAACTGAAGCAATAAGCACATGTTGCATAGACCCTTTACGAAATTACAAAACTTACAGCATAATCATTGGTTTAGATCTTAAGCTGGCCATACACCACATCTTATAATGTTTGTGCAACTGTTGAATCAACAGAACATCAGGTCAATGTTTTTTTTGTTACGTGAGAAAACCTGATTCAGCCATTAACTGAAATTATACTGTTTTGTTGTGCTAGTGTATTCATCGTGATGTCAAGCCAGAGAATATCCTCATCACCAGACATTCAGTAATTAAGCTGTGTGACTTTGGATTTGCAAGAATACTAAGTGAGTACTCCTGCCTATATTATTAAAAATGCTGTACTATAATGTAAATATGTGTGAATTGATTAGATATTTTCTAACTACTTCATAGCTTAACTCGCCAAATCTTAGTGGCATTGTGTATAAATTCTCAGTAATGCTAAATATACAGGAACTAAATAGCAGGTCAATTCAATGCTTGACCATTAAATCAGTCTAGTACGGCACCATACCTCCTGATGTTTAACACTGGCCCAAATATTTGTAATGAAAAGTCAATTACAAAACAATCACCCCAGGCAGTTGTCAGATTTTCGTGGAAATGCTGTGGTATTCATTGTATTGTGTATAGCCACCATAACTCTGAGGGTTTCTGGCTTTCTTTTAGGTATGTAGCTCTTCTTCCCAGTAAATAATACACTTTCTGACTGCTGCCTGGTTTAGAGAGGGGTCTTTGTCAGAGGACCCAGTAATTAAAATATACTGCAAACTGGTCAGAGAACTTATTAGTATGTGCATTTATTAAGCTTGAGTGTGAACACACTGAAAAAGGTGGACACAGTTTTATGTTAGGAAAGTCTCAACTTTATTAGTTCTGTTTATATTTCCTTTTTTTAGGTTTATTTTAATAAAGTGCTGAAGCTTTCTGTCTAGTAAAGGAAAGAACTATTGTGAACGGTTACCACATTTTATGTACGCTAGCAGTGGTATTATAATATATGTACAACGTATCATATGCCCCTAATAGATGCATTACATATTCTATAGAATACACATGCTATAGAATAAAAGTTAATGCATTACCAGCTGGTCCCAAATATTGTGGGAGATTGCACAATCAGTCAATATGTCTGATCGCCCTTTTGTCCAACCTCAGAGAATTGTCTGCTTACAACCTGGTTTTGCAGCTATTTAAAAGTCATAAGTTATAAAACTTAATTTCATTTCTCTCCACATTGGCTCTGAGCTCCCAACTGAGCCTGGATGTGCAGTGGGAAGCGAGGTATATTTTTTAAAATATATAATACATATACCTGTAATTGTGCTTTAATGTTCGCCACTCTAGAACTAACCTAAACAATTCCTCTGCAATCACCAGGGTAGTAGAAACTAAATATGAATCTACACTGGATCTCTGCTTACAAAATGATATATTCAACTAACAATGAACTTGATTTTACAGCTGGGCCCTCTGACTACTACACAGACTATGTGGCTACTAGATGGTACCGTGCTCCAGAGTTGCTGGTTGGAGACACTCAGTATGGCCCACCAGTAGATGTTTGGGCCATTGGCTGTGTCTTTGCTGAGCTTTTGTCAGGAGTTCCTCTGTGGCCAGGAAAATCAGATGTTGATCAGCTATATTTAATAAGGAAAAACCAGGGTTAGTAACTTTCTACCCTTTATTATGAGCCCTGCAACTGCCAGTTAATCTTTTTAAAATCTGACATCTTCTTTCAGGAGATTTGATACCTCGTCACCAGCAAGTGTTTAGCACAAACCAGTTCTTTAGTGGTGTCAGTATTCCTGATCCTGAAAACATGGTGAGGAAGCCTTCAAAGTTTAAGATGAACTTTAATATGTATTAATTTGAAGTTTCTTCTCCTGACTTTCTTATACATGTGGGGATTTGTGAAGACATATAATTGGGCATCTCATATATTTCCCAACCATTGTGTCTCATTTCCGAATCCTTAAAAACCCAAAGTTTTAAATATTTACCAGGCTACCCGTCATTCCTGAACAAAGATATACTACAAAGTCCACAGGTCCTGCTAGGTGTTAGCCATCAGTTACGGCCGTGCCAGTGACATCATATTCAATGACTTGTGGCAGCTACACAAGTCGTCTTATCTAAAGTTGCACAAGCTTGTAAGGAGCTGGTAAAGCTGTCACAGTAGGCTGAAACAAAAGGAAGAAGGTCTGGTAGACTTGGAAAATTTCATTCAGATATACCTGGAAGCCAGGTAAGTATACATACAAAATAGTAGCCTAATGCACACCCAATTCAATTTGCTTACATGTTAATTCCCTCTATGATGCTGCCACCACTTCAAGGTTTGCTTTTTCAGCTGGGTCCTACTCAATCAGTACTTGCCTTGTATGAGCTTGAAGTAATTTGGTCAAGTTATTGAACTAATTGCTTTTATTTATCTAGAGAATGGCAGGCTTTTTAAAGCAGCATCATAGAAGGAATAAACAGATAAGCAAATTAAATTAGGTGTGCACTAAGCTTCTATTTTGTATGTATACTATATTAAATTGGTCACTAGTTGCACTTTATAATGGATGTATACTATCCCATCTTTATATATTTTGAGCCAGGTAAGTATTGCGATCCTATGGTTTGGGGGGGTCCTGGTTTAATGGAAAAAAATAATCTGGGGGCTAATCATGCTCTTTTGCTAACCATGCTCTTTTGTCTAAGACAAAAGATTTGGTAGAGACACAAATGCGCAGCTTCAGATTTTGTGATGGAATTTACATTTTTTCTTGCTGATTTTTCTAGCTGACCGACCCATATACGGAAATATTAGTTGGCCCAAAAAATATGCTTGTGTGTACCCAGCCTAAGGGCAGACTGATTTCTGTAAAAGACAGGCAAATTAGCTTAAAATAGTCTAAAAATATGAGCTTAAAATAGTTTTCTTGTGTTCGCAATGGTTACCTCCAAAGGAACACTTGCAGCTATAATCGTTATGCATCAAAATGTATGTGTATGTATAGTTTTGTTTTAAAGCGCCACTTGGGGACGCAGCGTTATACAGTTAAAAAAATACTATGAAGACATGAAATAAATACATAGTATGGCCTCACATGCAAGGAAATAGCTGCTAAGAATAATTGCATCTGGGCACCCAAGAGTGCCCAGGAAATGTGTAGGAAGTACATGGTCTGGAGATCAGAAGATTGGTGAAAATTTTTTTTTCCCTGATGACTGTCTAAAAGATCTAGAAATGCCACTGTGAGTTCTGTGTTGAGCCAATCCATGTGTGAGCTTCTTATTCAAAGGCATGGCCGGACTCACAATTCTGCCAAGGAACATCATGTAATGGTATCTAAACATTTTCCAAAAGCAACTTCTCCAAACAATCCAGATGCAATTTGGTGATCTGTGTAAAACACAAGTCTAACATGAAATTCTGCACAATATCCTGTTGCCCCTGTTTCTTTTTGCTGGTTCTTCCAGTTAGCAACTGTCCGTTATGGATTTGACAGTTGACATCACAGCCAATGATTGAATGCTAATCCCTTAGCTGCCTCTTCTGAGCATGCCCAGGCTCAGTACAGGTTTCTAAATTGCTCAGTATCCATGAGGCATCCAGAAGCATAGCAGGCATACAGTAATAAATTTATAGGACAAAGTATGATATATCAATATCTGTTGTATTCATTCATCCAGGTCATATACCATGACCTGGATGAATGAGAACCTTCACAAGCATATGATATATCAACATATTTTAAAGAGGCCATTCTTTCTAAAATGTTAGTATGGAGTGGAGTTGTCCTTTAATAGTACCTTACACTACTGATCTTTTATTTGTGAAGGCTGCATGCCATAGCATTTTTCTATTTCCTCATTAAAATTTGTTTTGGGATTGGGAGGTAGGAATATTTCTACCTCCCATTATTATATAATGAAGGAGCACCAGCACATGTTTTTCATCTGCCAAGTTGTTGTCCTGAACGTTACTGTGTTAAAAAGTGGAGAGACTGGCAGAAGCAATTTTCTAGTTTTATAGAAAACTTTATAAGCACTATAGTTCTTTTAATATGTTTAATGTATAGTACTTTAATTTGTGCCTGTCATGGTATGGCTGATTTAAGGGTTTTCACCAATTTAGTAGCATGTAGTATATCAAGGCATGTTAAATTTCTCCAGAAAAGTTCCAGATAAAGGCTCTGCTGTGCTGCTCACACAAATATGCGTTTGATTACATTTCAGGGTACAAATTGCAGCAATAGGTTTCTCCTAGTAAATGTCTAACTCCTGAGCTATATCCATTTTAATCACTCCCATTTTACAAGGAATTTCTGTTTTTTTACTTTGTTCAGGAACCTCTGGAATCAAGATTCCAAAACATCTCTTCTCAAGCTTTGGGACTCATGAAGGTAGTAAACCAATGATATAAAATGATAATGCAGTTCCTGTTTTGTTGTTACACAATAACAGGGCCAAATTATACATCCTATTCATCAACTAATATAATTGAATATAAGTTCCATTATTTCAGAATACGAGTCCTTACTGAATCATGCTAAAACGTATTATCATGATATTAGAACTGTTTATCAACATTTACATTTTTGCAAATGTCCATCACTGCAGCTGATTGGTTAATGGCTATCTATACGCTAATCAAATTTTAAAAAAGTTACCTTTAGATGCAGTAAGATCTAAACTTTTTTGGGATTTTAAATCAAAGCTTTAGATCCTGAGAAGTCATCATTTGAAATCACAGAATTTAGAGGGAAAGACCTGTCACTCCAGAGGCAGAAATTATAATGTGCCCCTAACTAGGATCTTTAGCTGCCTGCCAGCACACTTTCTGCTACAATTAAGAGAATCAGCAGAGAAAAGAAAGAAGGGGGAGGGTGGGGGAGATGTGTAAGCAGAGCAGTCTCCATGGTGAGGCTGTGCAGAGTTTGTAAGTGTTGCAGACACTAAAAGAAGGCAGTGAGTAAGGGAGGGTGGGGGCAATTAGGGGCACTCACTAAACATTAATCATTTAATGACAAAGCAAACACAGATAAATATGTGAGTACCACCATTTTCTCTCAAATTGTAGTTTCAGATAATGTAAAGTTGTTTGAGTGAGTATAGTGACCCTTTAACCTGTAATTGCATGTGTCTTAACCACTAAAACAAAAGAAATATTATGATCTTAAATGTTATGATTTTGCTTTGCATCCCTCAGAATGGATGAGCTGGAGGAAAATAATCTTTTAAGGAAAATAAAAGTTTAAATAATAAGTTTAGGTGATTTTGGATGTAATGGGTCCAAACATCTATATTTTAAACCTTACAAATAGTAATAGTTGCCTAACATTTGATGTGTTGTAGGTGCTTCTCCTCTTTTTCCCAAGCATCTCTGCCTCTGGTAGCACCTATCTGTGTGCACCAGCCCCTTCAATGGGTTTTTTATTGGCAGCAAAGGACCATGGGAGACATTAAAAAAAAGATCATTAATGAATGGCAATTTTAATTGTATTTTTTAGCATTTAAAAATAAAACAATATAGCAGACAAGGTCAATATCACATAGGAAATTCCCTTAACTTATATTTAGTCTTTTATTCTCCTTAAATTTGAAAATCATTGCGGGTGATTGTAAAGGACCACCATGAAAATTTTTTGTAATGTAGTGCTCCCCCTCCCAACCCAAACCGCACTGTCAAAACAAAAAACAACTCCATAGAAAATTACTTACCAGCCAGGGATCCCACAGCCTCAGTCCCCTATGCAACTTCCTGGAACGGTGTTGCATTGGGGGCTTGGTCGGCAGCCGCGTCTGTGATTGGCGAGTTGGGGGAGGGCCACATTACAGGAAAAGGGTTTACCAATACACTAAAATGGCAGCCCGATGGAACTAGATGGTGGGAGGGAGGGAGGGAGGGGGGGGGGGGGAATCTGTTTCACAGCGCATGTCACTTTTCTCCCGGAGGCTACAGGAGAGGCAGATACCTTTACATAGGAAGACAGGCTCCTACTATTCACTTTGCAGGCTCCTACTATTCACTTTGCTGCAGTGCAGAGGAACCATGTGGAGCAGAGCTGTAAGGTAAGGTTTTTTTTTAACACTAAATACTGAGGACAGTAGTGGGTTAAATTATAGTTTTGGGGGTGGATATGCCCTTTAACTCCTTCAGTCCTTTAAGGGCATGTCCACCCCCAAAACGAAAATTTTCCCCACTATGTAGTGTTAAAAAATCCTTACATTACCTCTCTGGTACAAATGGTTCTCCTGCAATGTCTGTCCAAAATCCCAGAAAGTGAAGAGCTGGAGCCTGGCTGTGAGTAAAAATGTTTCCACCCCTTTCCTGTCCTCTGAGAGGTTTCTGGCTTGCCCACACCAGTCCTTTCCACCCCATCCCTCCTAAACCATTTGCTTCCCTGTGCCCTAGCATTAAAAAAAATTCTGTAGTATAGTGGACCCTATCCCACCCCAACCGCCATATTTGTTTGTAAAACAAAAAAAAAGAATCTGAAATGTAGAGCCTCATTCCCCCAGCATTTTGCACTGCTTGCAATTTTCTACAATTTTTTTTTGCAATTTTCTTGCAATTTTTGTAACCCTATATCACCCATTCTACATAAATAGAATAAAATGATTGTATGTTTGCTGTCACAGAGCTGCCTTCACATGGATCCTTCTGAAAGACTAACATGTCAGCAGTTGCTAGAACATCCATACTTTGATAGCATTCGTGATGAAGGTGATGGGGCGAAAGAATCTGAGAGATTCAGCAGGAAGCAGACAAGACTGCACAGAAGGAATTTCCCTGGGGTAGGTTTGTTCATTACAGGAAGAATTTATAAAATGATCAGATGTTTACATTTTACATGTTTTAAAACAGTAAATAGATTCTCCTGAGGAAGTTGCAACATTCTTTTATATGAAGTCACAATTGTATATTTTCTGGTTTCCATGACTTTAATGAATAGTGTTTGTGAATAGGAAGCTGTTACATATCGGACATTATGCGTGTTCAGAGCACACTTACTAAATTCTTTTTTGTTTTCTTATCTCCAGTTACAGCACCTTCCACAGTTAACAAGCAGTAATATTTTACCAGCCTTGGACAGCAAGAAATACTACGCCAACACCAGAAAATTCAACTACCGTTTCCCTAACATTTAAGAACTGGGAGAAAGGGACTAGTTAAATATTTATTGTTCTCAGAACAAAGTGGCTGGAATCTGTTAGCAGCAAATAAGACGAGACACTCATTCTGACAAAACAGCATCCTTTGAATGTAGTTTATAGGATCCATCAGTTTATATGCTAATCATGTCTGGTACAGTATAATATGCACAGGAGCCAGACACAGCTTGTAACTAACTTGAGCCTTTATATGGTCTCAAACATGCACCCCAGTGTGGCTCGCCACTTTCTAGTCTTTTATTTGTTACACAATTTTTACTAGTGCACTTCACTATGTTGCCTTAAAGGGTCTGGTCCACTCCAAATAGAGAAAACGGACAGAAAGCTTTATACATACATTTTGTAGGTCTTGAATTTCTTATTATTTCTCCCCTTGCAGGTTATACATAGCATGATGCAATTTTTTTCTATAAAAATGCCCCTCCCCACCAGAGATATATAGCATAAACCACTGTACTCCAGATTTTCAAAAATGGCCGTGTTTTGGTATTGACATGTTCGGAGGAAGGTGTGATCTACATTGAAACATTGACAAGATAACATAAGCCCTGACTTGCTGCCATAAACCCAACAAGTCTGAAAGCTTGTTCACACTAGACCCATTTTTTGTCCATTTCCAGATAGAAACATGAGGCACACAGTTTTTTGTATGGATAGGATTAACCCAGTCCATTATAAAAAAAAAAAAACACACTGCTGCACCCTTATTTTTAGCGAAAAGGTAGGGAAATCGGGCCGCTGTACACAGACCAACAGGGACTTTCTGTTAGGGTCTTTGTAGTGTGAACAAGCACACAGAAAAAAAAAATTGTACTTACCGTATATACTCGAGTATAAGCCAAGGTTTTCAGGTCTTAAAAATGACCTGAAAAATGAACCTCGGCTTATACTCGGGTCAAACTGGGACTTACCTAAATTCCGGACGCAGCCGCGAGTCAGGTAAGAAAACCGGCAGTTCCCAGTAGTACTTTGCGCACGTTGGCGCGATGATGTCATCGCGCACCCGCAAAGCACTACTGGGAACTGCCGGCTTTCCATCCTGGCTTGCAGCTGCGTCTGTAAGTCTTTGCGATGGCGTCCGGAAGGCTCTGGGAAGGTGTACGGAAGGCTCTGCACACCAAACTATAAGTACCATTCCTATGCTACCAGTTATCCCCATGGCTACCAATTATTCCCAAGGCTACCAGTAATCCCCATGGCTACCAGTATGTTTGGCAATTCCCATGGCTACCAGTATGCAATAAAATGCACATGGCTACAGAAGGCAGTAGTGGTCAATTTCAACCCTCGGCTTATACTCGAGTCAATATGTTTTTCCTAATTTTTGAGGTAAAAATAGGTACCTCGGCTTATACTCGGTCGGCTTATACTCGAGTATATATGCTAATCAAATCTGTGATAGTTAGAAATCTGAGAGATGTTAGACTAATATAAAATGCTGCCTGATGTTCTGTCATCCACTCTTTCTGATTCCCTGTCAGTCATGGATGTGACCATTGATTTTACAGCCAATGACTGAATGCTATTTCCCTAAGCCTTTTCAGAAGTAACAGGGAATTTGTGGCTCTTTTAAAAGGGAAATAAAACGAGTTAAATAACATTTTAACAAATACATTATGTTGTATGCTCCTACAGTAAATGTTTACTTTTACTCATCCACAATGGGGGCACTAGTCAACAGGTAAAATGTCTTATCAGTATACTGCAAGTTTTATAGTGTGGTTTCAATACCTTTTATATAAAAAACATTTTTTGCATGCCTCATATGGCTTTGCCTGTGTAATCTTGCTCAGGTGCGGTGCAAGGTGTTTATGTACCTGAGATCAGCTGTTTTTGTGTTGAAATGTGTCTATGGAAATTGAGTCAGCCTGGAATATTGGCAATGTACTGTACAATATGTATCTCTGTGATAAACCTCAAACACCTACACTGCAGTCACTTAATAGTGTAGCTGATGTAATGAGCTAAGCTGTGGCCAGCAATATGGTTGATCATCAAAGCATTTCCCAACACCTAACAATCACCAATGCAAGTTGGCATTCCTTACACGTTATATGAATTTCTGCCAAGATTTTTTTTTGCAACAAACAAAACGTTAAAATCCTAAGGGGAAGTTTAAGTGGAAAATTAATTAAAAAAACAAAACATTTTTATATTACACATACCTCTATAATACCACATAGCCCGACATCCGAGACTGACAGAATTAATTTTAACAGTGGTATTTCCGGTTTCTTATAATGGATTCCTTAGACATTGTGCTGATCAGTGAGAGCTACTTTCCTTTCCAAATTAAGGTTATTGGAAGCAGAAAATATTTTTATTTTTTACTTTTGTTCCGGAAAGCAAATGTATATGTACTTTATTTGACCTTTATTTGAGGTGGTAACTAGGAGAATATCATTCAGTCATTGGCTGTGAGGCAATCTGTTACATCTATGTGGGTGATTTACCTGTATGTATGTATGTATGTATATATATATATATATTTTTTTTTTTTTTCTTTTTTCTTTTTTTATTTGAAAGGTGAACTTTCCCTTTTAAAATGTTAAAGAACATTCCTCAGGTTTTGTACTAGTGATGAGTCTTAGTTTTGAAACAAATTTGAACATTGAAAATAAGAAACATCAATAGGTTCCGCAAAACAGTTGTCTGAAAACAACCCGCCAGTTAGATTCATCTTTGTAAATTACCATGTTTACTATGCTTGTGAAAGTTCTCATTCATCCAGGTCATGGTATATCTGTTGTATTCAATTAGATCAACTGGACTTGAAATGTAGTTCTTGAAGACGTTTCGCTAGTCATCCGACTGGCTTTCTCAATTCAGAATGACTTGTACAAGTCATTCTGAATTGAGAAAGCCAGTCGGATGACTAGCGAAACTTCTTCAAGAACTACATTTCAAGTCCAGTTGATCTAATTGAATACAACAGATACATGTTTACTATGGCTAGTTACTGATAGGGAGATGCAAAAAGGGAGGCACTTCATTATTTACCTCTACCACAATCACAATGCAGTAAGCCTTTTGCACAACACTATTACACTTTGATTCTATCTTAACCACTTGCCACCTCATTTCTTAAATTTTGCACTATTTGCTATTACAATTTTAAAACAAATTGCCTGAAAAGTGTTAAAATTTGTCAAAGTGATGTAGACATCTATCTTAGTGAGCTAACAAATCAGATTGATAAATGCTATGTTAGAGAAAGAATGTTTGATTGTCACCCAAAATGATTGGTCAGGGTCCTTTGCCAGGCATAACCCTGACCAATCATTTTGTGTTTCTCTAGCTTCTGTATGTGGCAGTAGTCATTGGAAAATGTTGAGATGTCTTGACAGTACAGGCCTTTCAGTAAATAAGTGGTGGCAGCAAATAGTCGGCCTATGATGGAGATGGCCTCAATTTTGACTATGCCATACACTTTATGGTTAAAATTGCAATTTTTTTAGATAAAGCCTATAAATTATGATTTAGGCAATTCCAATTATCAAGTTAATGGGAGGTAATTGCCTCTGCTTCTTTTCCAAAGAAAAATAATTACTAAAAAGTCCTAATGTAATTAACCTAAAATGTTAGTCCCCAGTCTTGGTGCAATAAGAACTGTCAGTGATTTAGTGGTGATAAGGCTTACGTTTTGAACTTTGCATAAATGTGTTTTTCCAGGTTCATAATGGACAATATCTGTTTAAGTAAAAGACATTAAAATAAATAGCTCATAGAAATTCTTAAAATGTATATTACAAACTGTCTGATAGTTCTAGCTTTATTACTTGTGCGTGCTTATTGTTAAATTACTGGACTGGAAAATAGGGACACTGGTTCCAAGTTCACAACAGGTGTTTTTAAAATGTAACTCCCAGCTATTCACTGCAACCAGGACCTTCTTAATAACCTGGCTAGAATATGGAAACTAATTCTATTAGGCATATTTATAGAATTATTCATTATAAATTACTTTAGTTTTGGCTTGTGCCATATTGTAGCAAATACAAAAGTATAAAAATGTTTTTGTTTTCCCCATTGTTTCTTGTTTTGTTTTAAAAACTGCTTACTTTCTGTTGTAGAAATACATTAAAAGAGTATTTAACTTCAACACTAGCCTTCCACAATAGATATTCTGTCCTTACACAGAGATGGCACATCTGCAGATATGTGGCTTCACATATAGCGGCAGTGAAAAAAGATCATAATGGGTAAATAACAATATTGATCCTTTTACCGGCCACAGTATAACTTTACAATGCAGTCGTAAAGCAACCACATAATACCAATCTTTATCGGTATTTTCTGTCTACATTACTTTACGACCGCATCATAAATTACCTGTGGCCATCATTGGTCCGTTACCAGTATTTTTTGACCACAGCAAAACTTTTTGCTGTGGTTAAAAATTACCACTGAAGTTTAAAGAATTCTACTAATATTGGTTTTGTTCGACTGCAATAAAGAATCGTTGTTGGTAATTACAGATAGCGATCCTTTTAAAATACTGTCTAAAAGAATTTATTACAACTCCCATATTCATGATGCTGGTATCTATTAACCTGTAAAATAAGATCATTTTGTGCACGTCACTGTGTATATTTTATAGAATATAAAGTGTAAAGTTACCTTACATTGCCTTTATTTAAATTCTATTACAACTTCCTTTCTGAAAGTGAGACACGACAAAGTAATGTCCGTGATGATATATTCTGTAGTGAAATGCAGTGCCGCATCTCTGTCTACCTCTCAGCTTCCCATTGTGCCCCTGGCACACTGAGAAACACTGTTCTGGAGCAAACATTCTTTTCCATCCTAATCATTAAGGGCTAGGCCCCACCAGCGTGTTTCACTTTACATTTTGTGATCTGACCTGTATAACCCTACTGGAGCGGCCCCACTACATGCACTGTGCTCAGAGTCATTTTTGGAGCGCATGTGATCACCATTTTTGGTGAGTATCACATGCGCTCTGAATGGTTTAAATTACTGGAAGCTGGGGTGTTGCACCTATTGGTATCACTAGGAACACACAGAAATCCTCAGACACACAAAGTTAGGGGTGCGAAAGGGGTAAATCTGCTAGCAAGCATCCTATGCCCAGGGACAGAATGGATGAATATCTTTGAGGGAAATTATGTAGCCATTTATTTTATTTGCCTTTTACCTGTCACTATTCAGATTGTCCTTTGTAATATCTGGGAATTCATTCAGCCTGCTTTCATTATTTTTAAAAGGAATAACAGTACTCCAGTTGCTATAGTTTTCTTTAAATTAAAGTATTAATAAGTTAAGCATTCTATATAAAATAAACAATTCCAACGTATACATCACCTGCACATTTACAGGCAAAATTAGTTCATAGCTTGTCTTTTCAGCCCAGAATGACGCATACATGGATTTATCTCTTCAAAAGGGTTGACATTTAACCTCAATGCTGAAAGATAGGTCAGTGTATTAGAATCCTATACAGCAGCCATTTATTCAAATAGCATATTACTTTTATGGTGCTGCCTGTAATATATTATTTACTCATGTTGCTATTAAACTTGAAAGACGAAACCTAAATTGAGTTGATTGTGTATATTATTCAGTTTTGTGTTATATGGCTGTATATTTGTACTGTGTTGACTTTTCTAATAGAAGCTGTAATGTGATTACTGAAAATGTAATAAAATTGTTAATTTCTACTGAGATGTTATTTTCTCCTGGTTCTATTTATATCTGTTTATTTAACTCAACTTGGCTACGTCCTTTACAATCTGATTGAACAACATTATTGCAGTTGTTTGATGATATACAGTGTGTGTGTATATATATATATTTATATATATATAATGCAAAAGCAATGACTGCACTCACGATGCAATGAACACCCCGTGCCACCTCAGTGCATATCCATCAGCTTAGTAAATAGGAGGCGCACTCTCAGGACTTGCAAAAATAAAAAAAACCTTTTAACAGTTAAACACGTGCATTTGACGCGTTTCGGCCATCTTGTGGCATCATCAGGAATGACGTATATGCAATGCGCCATTGTATATAACATCACTGAATATATATATATATATATAAAATCTAAGTCAGTCAGTTAAAGAGTTATTCCTTTTCTACATTTCTACATTGATTTCCTACATTGATTGAAGCCAGGGAGGTTCAGGAGCTATGCCTTACCTCCCGTTCTTCAATCAATGTTTGGATAGCCAGGAACGAACTTCTGAAAATCTTACCTTTCACGCGATCCAGCAGGGTTGCTCTGTAATTACCGAACACTTCTTGCCTCTGTTCTGCTATAGCGCGCATTATCGGGCATGCGCGTTATAGTGTAACAGAAGCAGCCGGGAACTGTCAGAGCGGCCCTGCTGTATCGCGTGAAAGGTAAGATTTTCAGAAGTTCGTTCCTGGCTATCCAAACGCTGATTGAAGAACGGGAGGTAAGGCATAGCTCCTGAACCTCCCTGGCTTCAATCAATGTAGAAAAGGAATAGTTCACTATTGCAGTGAACTATTCCTTTAAGCCCTCATATTACAAAGCTGTAGCAAGAACAGATTGTAAGTGTAATCTTAATTTTGGCCATACTCTAATTAGACATTTGATAGATTTGACTTTTGATCACAGAGTCTATTAAAAGTCTAAAGTTTAGCATCCGCTACTGTATGCGGGAACATAGGAAGGTATGTTCCTTGTGTATGGGCATCTTAAGAAGTGCTGCTTGCATAAAATAGTATAAATAATACTTCAAGGTTAATATAAACTTTATATTTACAAAACTCATAGCATGTCAAGGGTATGTAATATTTGGACGGCCTGAAAAATTGCATGGTGTGTTTGCGGGTGGCCGCAACCAAATCTCAGTTGCCCATTCATTTGGATCAGATGAACAGGTGACCAGGTATGTTGAAAAATCACAGCCAATTGTGCGGTCCCCTATGGATTTGTTTCGCTGACAACCACTCATAATTGGCGAATGGTCAGCAGGAACAAAATAATTTAATGGTGTGTACCCTGCCTAAGAGGTTTACTAAGACAGCTTATGGAAATATCACAACTCATTGGGGTTCATGCACTTGTCCTTATCTATTAACACAGATAGGACAGTATTTATAAAGAATCGACTTTGGTAATGGTATATACATTTGAGTCTATTATTGGGCTTCTGTAAAAAGAAATTTTCAACACTCGCTACAATTTTTGACTGATGCAGAAATTCAAGTGATCAATTTATGAAGTTTGATGGGGGGGGGTTTACTGCACTTTTCACTATAGAAACCCCCCCCCCCCCCCAACTCCCAGATTGATTTGCATTCTCTAACTGCTGGTCTAGTTCTACTGTAGGTTTATAGCTGTTCCTGTAAATGACACATGGTATCATAGGATATACTCCTTTAATAAGGTTTTTATAAATACTGTATGTGGACTTAATTCTATAAAACTTACTGAAGCATCTGAAGCAAAACGTATTTACCAACCTTAAACACAAGTAACGTCCATGAAAACACCTTTTTTGGTATTCGTGTTCCTCTTATCTTATTTAAGTGGTTATTGGGTAAATACACAAGACCATGTATTAAAAGACAACACATTTATTATTTATAGATATATACATGAGCATGTATGCAGTCCATGGATTTCCATTTAATCCAGATCTAACTCCACATGCAATGAAGGGATGGCTTTCTGAAGCATTTCTATAGTTGTCTGTCTTTTCTGGATTCCAGGAAGGTCACTCAGAAATAAATAATCCAAATTTCTAAGTGCAAAGAATGAAAATGAAAGCAGAAACAATGTTTACATAGCTACAAAACTGAATGCTATTGCTCCATAACTCCAGCAACAAAGGCTGGGGCACACAGATGACAGTAAAAATACCTCAGATATTTTGTGCTGACAGAGGACCAACCAATATATGGAAATATTGGTTGTCCTGAAATATCATCTTGTGTGTGCCCATACCCTCTCCAACAGTCACGGTATCCCTGGGACAGACCCAGTTTGAAGGGTCTTCCCCAGAGTCCCAGTAATATGTGAAAAGTCCCACAATGGGTGGGGCTTGGAATTTCTGGGGTGTTCCAGAAAGGTATTGCTCATACACTATGTGCGATCGCAGGACCCGACCTGCGACACATGATGTGTATGAGCGACCGTTTCGCCCAACAAATGTGGCATGTATGGGCACTTTGACAGCCAAAATGGCCATTTGGTCGTAATCGTTGATGATCCACCAGGCAAATCGGTCAACAAGGCCTGACCAAAACAGGCGCTCATACGCATTGCGGGTCGACCCCCACGATCGCACGTGTTTATGAAGCTAAAGTCTCATAACCAGTTTGACTTACCTGAGTGTATTCAGAGCTATGATCCCTTTATCAGTGACATTCCCACATGAAATAATCTCTAGCCTTCTGAGGCTCTCCTGTAGATTGTTTATCTTGCTTAGCCTTTCCAGACAAGTGTCCTCTATATAAATACACTTGCACAACTTTATTTCTTCAGTGTGTTCCAGTCCATCTGAAAGGAACAGCCAAAGAATAGCTTATTTATTAAAAACATCAATATACCGTACTTTGGAAAACTCTCTTAAATTGTAGTTTTAGTTTAAAGCTAGGGGTGGATATATTAATTTTAGGTAGACCATTCCATAAAATTTAATTGAAAAAAAAAAAAAAACAGTAGTGATTGGGTATTAATTTCAACTGCATTGGCCAGCTGGCTCTAACCTTCATTTCAATAATAGTTTTTTTTTTTAAGGAACTTATATTTGGTTTTTGCAAATGGCAAAAAAATGTAACGCACAGCCTATATATCTATACACATTTATCTTCTTGTATATGGGCAAGATCTGAGGGGCAACTTCTAATTTCAACACTGGATTGACAGTCTGTACATACATCAGCCTCCTTAATGGGTCAATAGACAAAAACTAATTTGAACAGGAGTAACTGTGGTACAACTGGAAGACACAGGGCTTTATTTATAAACCCGTAGTATTGGAAAGCTCCGATACCACGGGTTTATTTCTATTTAGTAATTTCATTTAGACAGTGGACGTCTATCACTGTGGTAATAAATGGGCAATACTACAGTATTATTTGTTGTAAAAAAAAAATGCAGTCTTAAATGCACAACCTTGTTAAAGGCGCGCTATCACAATTATATAAATATGGCCAATAGAGCCTCTCCTATGACTAGATCCCCCTGCACAGCATGGAAAAAATGCAATGAGTGCATTTGTGTGCAATTTTTGTCCGCAAGAGTCTGGCACCCTTTTCTGTTTTCCTATAGACAGAACAGACCAAAATTAATGCCCGCATGCAATTGGGAAAAGGATCAGAACAATTCATTTAGTAGGAACTGGTTCCTGCGATTTCCATTAAATATATCATCGCTTATCAGGAAATGCATTGTGGGACTTAATGGTAAAATGTTCCCCAATTTAGCCAAAAATCATCAAACTATCTGGTGACTGCTCCCTAAGGCTTGGTACACACAAGCACATATTTTGGGCTGACAGACAAGCAGATTTTTTGGCCAACCGACAGATATTTCTATATTTATAGCCAACCTTCCATATTATGTATGGGGACTGGTCGGCCGTGTGCCCATACCCTGACTGATCATATTGGATTCATCTACTTAAAGTAGAGAGCCAATACTGACTGATGTAAATTTTTCATTAACATCATGGTTGGTCGTTTTCAGTTGTCGATATTAGGCAAACCCCATTGGATCAGGTATGTCTAATTCTACTCAGGCAGTAACTGACAGTTTTCATGCTCCTCTCCCACCTATAATATATGTTCTCCAGAAATAAGCAAGTTACTGCATGAGTGTAAAGCTAGGTACACACCATGGGATCCTTCCTCCTGACCATTCATCTGATTTGGGCGAATGAACGGTCGGATGTTGGTCACGGGCCACATAAAAGCCATGCAATTTTTTTGGACCGATCAACCGATACATTGGTCGATCTGGCAAAAATATTGCATTGCTTGTACATCGTCTGGTGGAAATTAATGCGGCACTACTGTAATTATGCCAGGAGTGATCACCTGGCCCATTTAAAACCATACAAGAGGAACACACTACTTCTTAGTGAATTTTCACAATTTATTAGTGTTTAAACAACTAATACAACGTTTCGGGGAGCTAGCTGTCCCCTTCCTCAGGTATAACTAGTGCTTTTACCCTCCAACCTTTTATACCCACAAAGCTTCTCCTACCAGCGTTACATCAACGTGAGTGATGGGTGAGGGACCAAATTAGAACAACTCTGGTCACTCCCAACCCATATAATAAAGTGCAAACAGTATATAACAAAGCCATGTTCATAAAGTGCCATCTCAACAATACAACGGTGAATCTTAAAACATAATATTCAATATATTATCATACTAGTACATATATAAAACATGTGTTTCAATAAGTTATCATCCAAAATATAAATATATCTATTATATCAAAATTAATAAATATAAAGTGCATAATAATATGATTAAAAATTAGTGAAAATAGTGTGTCTATTACCGTGCTCCAAATATTAAAATCAATGCTTATATACACTTTGGATTGCCTTAAACCCTCTGGGTAGGGGGGACTGGAGGATTGCATCTACCAACTACTAGGCCAAATCCAACAACTGTGGATCAACTGTTAGGAAGGGTTAAAAAAAAATGAATAGGTTGGACTTGATTGATGTATGTCTTTATTTAACCTCAATTACTATGTTACTATGTTAGAGTGGCTTCTGATTGAATGCAAAATATGATCAGGCCAAAATACTGGCTCTAGTACATATCATTAATGCTAGTTTCCAAACCAACAGACAACTGATAAATAAACCAATTGGTAATCTGCTGGTCAGGAAAAAAAGCAGTACTGACATTGTTTCAGCAAGACTTGGCCTATTGAAGACCAAATGATTGGGTGAACTTTATAGTCATCTGATCCATTTTACTTCTAATTTTGCTAAAAACTGATGAAAACATGATGGTTGATGCTAAAAATTGCAGATGTTTTAACCTGACTAGCGAAAGTAGTGTACCAGGCTGTCAATTGGTCAAAATGTCAACCCATGTATACCTAGCCTAATGGAACAAATCAACTAAAGTATGAATGACAGTTTCCAGTCTATGTATATACATTACATTTACATTACCCAAGTAGTCAAATCCCCTGTACATGATGCAGGACTCTGTGGCATGAATAGCTTGTATTTTGTATTTCCCTAAAGGACCTGTTGGTAGGCCATTGTAGTCTTGCTGCCATTTATCAAATCCTTTGTAGCGGACATGCGCACCACAGCGCAGTAACCATTCTGAAGCTGCTCTGTCTGGGCCAACATCCTTAATGCGCTCATAGTCGACCCTAGAAATCAACACAACAGTAAAAATCCAGAACAGAGAAACATCACCAACATCAATGTATACAAAAATGTACACTTTGGTAATCAAAGACAACGTTATTTTTTCTTTTATATATGGATATGAAAGATAATCATTTTATCATGTGCTGAGTGGGAGTGAAACATATGGGAAAATGGCTGAACTTCTCTTTTAACCTTTAAATGCAACAATTACCAAATCAATTGGCCATATAACTAGTGCAGCCAGTAAACATGTCATTATTTATCTTGATGCATGGATAATGAATGAAGCGATTTAAAATGGTCTCCTTTAGTTTTAACACTACTAAGAATACATTCATATTGAATAATATTTTGGAAAACACTTTTTTAATAGAAATATGTTTAAGAAAAAAATACTACTTTCTAGTCATGCTTTATCTGTAACTATATATATTTTATAAATTGCGTTAGAAAATCTTTGAGAGCTTTGTGCTCTCTCTGTAAAGACTAGGTGCCTATACACATAACAATATAGAGGAAATCTAGTCAGACTCAATGGGATTTTCCCTATTTCACCAAAGTGTTTAGGGCAAAACAATTCTCCAAGATGCCAACAATCTACTGCTATTGGCATTATGGAGACTTGGTATGGTTGGAAAATTTCCATTTGACTGCATCGGCTCCCTTTACTTTTTCCACCAGGATGGATCACAAACAACACCCACAGGAACCGCTACACGAGTAAAATAGTAGGTCAAGGTGGTGACCTACACCACTGTGTGTATGAACCTTTAGAAGTAGAATAAAGATGGAGTAGGAAGGGATGTAAACAACCTGAGATGGCCCATGAGATCTCAGACAAAGGAGACAATTGTATAGAATAACATTTCATCTAATGCCTATTACCATACACAAAGACGCCATTATTTTCACCCTGCTGATTTTCCTACTGGGATGTCAATACTACTTCAGTATCTAAGTGATGAAAGTATAATAAAGGCGAAAATATATATATGGCAATAACCCAATAGTGAGACAAGTGCCACGACCTTAAGGCCAAAACACTGTGTACATCCTGAACTTAGTTTTATACATTCTCCATAATTTCAAAAAGCAATAAGCTCACTTTTATCACAGTGTGGTCCGGGTGCCTCTGCCCCAGACCCTCCGCTCGGCTCACAACTGCCTCGCTTGTTTGTGGCACGGTATACAATAATTTCACTTGTCTCCAAACAAACAAAACGACTCACCCATCCACCTGGGTGGCCCAGGTGCTGCCAGCCCCGGACCCTTCGCTTCGTCCGTATCAGTATACAAGCATCCACCTTACTCTCCAAGTTGGCATAGGCGCACTCCGGAAAAAGAATCGCTGAGGTGAGGTGAGTGAATCAAACAAATCTTTTATTGAGCAGACATTAAAAAACATAACGCCCTCTGGCCTTACGCGTTTTCAGACCGCAAGGGTCCTATTCACAGGCACAATTGTGTTTAGGACCCTCGCGGTCTGAAACGCGTAAGGCCAGAGGGCGTTTATGTTTTTTAATGTTCTAGCTCAATAAAAGATTTGTTTGATTCACTCACCTCACCTCAGCGATTCTTTTTCCGGAGTGCGCCTATGCCAACTTGGGGAGTAAGGTGGATGCTTGTATAAGTGATGAAAGTGCCTAATTCTGTGCATTTATTTATGCACAGAGTAGAAAAGCTACTAGCACCTTCATAGAAGTCAGGCACAGGAAAGTTACACATTCTTCTCATTCTTTTACAGAAATACAAAGGGAAATAATAATAATGGAAAAACTAGTGTGCATTTAAGTTAAAAGCTATAGTAGGCCAAACAATAAGGTTTAATTTTACAACTTGTAAAGAAATAGACAGGTTTGTATTGTATGGATTGAAATTCAAGTTGCCCTTTACAGCAATGTGCCATGTATGTAGGACATATGCACAGCTACCAGACAGAAATGTTAATCTGTTTTATATCCCTAATTACTTTTTTGCTCTCTGGTGTAACCTTGTTTATATGTTGTTGTTCTGTATCCGGGATTAAGTTTAGTGATTATACAAGGTCTGAAAAAAAGAGTCAGATTTAATTACTTGCTCCACCCAGATAACAAGTATGGGATATCTTATTGCTCTGAAGAAAGAGGGCTGCTTCTAGAGCTGACTAGATAAAAGATAACAAAGAGTTGATTATGTTTGCGACGCATGCATTAGTTTGCCAAAGTCAACCGAACCGTAAGATGGAACAGTCACATGTGAATGAGTTCTACCGGTAAACTTCCTACATGGTATGAACAGCTGAATAAAGGATTATTTTAACTATGACTTTGTTCTTTTGTATAGTCTGCAATGAGGTTATTATACAGTGAATAGGATGGACAATACTGGGTTTAGCACAAAAAGGTTTACACCATATTAAAGGACAAATCCACCCTCATAACACATTTTAGAAAAACTGGCCTCTTTAAAATATGTTGATATATCCTACTTTGTCCTCTGAATTCATTACTGTATGCCTGCTATGCTTCTGGATGCATCATGGAAACTGAGCAATTTAGAGACCAGGTACTGAGCCTGAGCATGCTCAGAAGAGGGGATTAGCACTCATTGGCTGTGATGTCAACTGTCAAATCCACAACCAGTTACTAAATGGATTCAGATTTCAAATTATAAGGCTGGGTACACACGGGCAGATTTTACGACCCAATCGACCGAGTGGGCTGAAAAATCTGTGCTGCTTTCAGCCGCCACCGCGACCGAAGGCTGGTCAAGGAAAAGCCAAACCCTGATACCATGGCGAGGTTGTGGAAGACACAGGTTATACACTATGGCAAAATTGAGAACAGTGAAGAGACGCGCAGTAGTTATCAGACATCAGCAAGGTGTCTCACAGGCTAGGGTTTCAAAATGCAACATTGCTCCCTAGCACTCCTTACTGCATTCCTATTATACAGTTAGGCTGAGGCCACACTACAACGCATGAAATCTCTAGCGTTATTCGTGGTTTCTGTGCACACGTTGTTTCGCGTTTGCACATGCGGTTTCGCTATTTACAAAGAGAAACCGCACGCGATTGCGCGGAAAAAATGGTTGACCGCAAAACGAGAACGGACGCGCAATTGCATGCACAACAGAAATTGCGGGAATTTTCATGTCCGCAAATGTACGAAAAACGCGTTAGTGTGGCCCAGCCCTTACTGTCACACACTGATTACTGCATTGTGGGAGCAGGGTAGGTAAGAAGAGATGGTTTGCATTTATGCACCCATTTTTATCAGTGTAAATTTTGTAATAAAAACAAATGCAAAATTTAACATAAAATATACTGCAATGGTGAAGGATCCTTGCAAGATTTAAAGCTGCAGTGCAGAAGCAACCCACATGCCGAGTTCCTTCAGAAGAATTGATGCAGTTTTGAAGGCAATTTACTTTTATTTTTTTAACACATGCCAAAAAAGTTTGCACAATATTGTATTTCTCATATTTTTTATTGGCACATTTCAAAAGTCTTTTTCCTGCCCTGTGCTAATGCTGTCACCAAAAAAAAAAAAAATCAGCTTTACAAAAATACTGCAACTCCATGCTGCAGTCTTGTGCCACCCATGATGCACTTGGATGCTCTAGCCCTTAATTAGAATCATTTTGACACAACAGTTCCATTTGAATTATCAGGCCTGTGGAATACAGTTGGATTTCCAGGGGCTGGTTTTAGTTTTACTTTAGAGGGTTTGACCTTACTGTATTAATTTCTGACAGTGTCAATTTACCCATAAATAGCACACCTCTGAAAGTCATCATTTAAAAAAAAAAGCTGCTGGTTTTTTTTCTGCATCTCAAGTAATAGAAATGGAAATAGAAAGATTGTCCTCATCAAAAGTTTCCAACACCTCCAATTAAATTAGGTGTTTGTCACAGGCACTAATCAATTCTCTGAAGTCTCGAGAAGTCCAACAGGTCCGTAGGGAACAATGGATTTTAAAGGTTTTTGATAATCATTGGTGATTTTTAGGTCTCAACAGACTTAATTATCTTTACTAATTAGTAAAATAAGTAAAAATACTTCCTAATTGCATGATGCAGCATTGCTTCCTGTTCGTCTTTGTTTCTAAGGCTGGGTACACACCAAAAGATATTTTCAGACGACCGAACGATTCACGGCACTTTCGGTCCGCCAAAAATATCTCCTGGTGTGGGGCGGCCGGACACGACCGACCTCGATTGTACGTTCGTCCGGATCGGAAAATCCCGATCAATCGTGCCGTTCCCTATGGGACCGCACGGTCGATCATTCACCGTGCGGTCGGGACAAATACTCCCTCCATGTGTACCCAGCCTTAGTGAATTGTAATTTTTACAATGATAAACCATTCCTTTTTTTGTGAAATGTTGTCATATTATTTAAAGGGAAAGTTCAGTGACAAATATTATTTTTCAAATTCTTAGGGTGGGTACACATGAGGGCACTATTTGTCCCAACCGAGCATTCGCTACGAGTGAGTGCTCAACCGGGACAAATGTCTATCGGTTGTGGCAATAGTGCCCGCGGCCGACAATTTGTGCGACCGATCAAGCGGTTCCATAGGGAACCACATGACGTGTTTGATCAGGACGAACGGGCGGCTGACATCGGTCACGGTGGCGGAAGCTGAAGGCGGCACAGTTTTTTATCCCCAATCGACACGGAAGTATCGGTTGATTGGGCAGAAAAAACTGCCCGTGTGTACCCAGCCTTAGTTTGTACTATATTAAGCATACCTAGTAATTATACATATTCTCTTTCATTTTGAAAAATCAGTTGAATTTATACTCCTTGCTGTTCCTGGCTGTTTATATTAGTGAGCTAACATTTCAGGTTCTGCAACAGTCCTTCTTCTACCCAGAATGCACTCTACCTTGGAATGTTCCTAACAGTAATTTCTACTGATTGGCTGTTGGATGGTCAGACATGCTCAGATCTCTACCGAGCAACTGAATCAACCCAGCTCAAGGAAAAACCATACCAGTCTCTATTAGGGGTCCTGCAAACAGGAAGTCAGTATTTCAGAAGTATTTATTTATACACAGACAAAATGCTGAATGGGCAGGTTAAGGTCATTAGGAGGGGAAAACACTGTTCTTTTATCTTAAAATGATATGTATTTGCACTGAACTTCCCCTTTAAACAAAACACATGAGAAAGGAGCCATGTGGCCTGAAACATGTCGGTTTAACTTGGTATTGAAAAACAATTTGAGCAGTATATCCTGCACCTTCGCCTTCTTTACCTCTAACACATTACTATTTGAAGTTGGATTATTAATTGTGCACTTGGATGGATGCACAGTTAGGGGTAATTAAAGCTATACACTGAGGAGTGGATTATTGATTGGTTCAAAGGGTACGTCAGGTCACACGGTATCTGCTTATTATCGGCCACGTGTGTGGTGGAAATATAAATTACTGCCATAGATCACAAGGTCTTTTGCCCACTACCAAATATTTGTCATATTATCAGGAATGTGTGTAACAATGAAGTGTTTCCCTTAAAAATCTGTACTGTGTGTATATCCAGCAGTGATGTCAGTAGATTGGATTAATCAATTATCAGCTATGTATATACCCAGCTTAAGAGCTGTGGCACACTAGTGCGCTTTAAAGGGCATGTCCACCCCCAAAACTACATTTTAACCCACTACTGGCCCCACTGTGTAGTGTTGTAAAATCCTTACCTTACATCCCTGCACCAAATGGCTACCCTGCAATGTCCCTACAGAGTCCTAAAAAGTTAAAAACAGGAGCCTGGCTGTGTCCATATAGGACTATGTCTCCTGACTCTCCTACAAGAGAAGTTTGCCATGCGCAGAGAAGCCCTCCCTCCCCCTAACTCCAAATCCGTTTTCTGTAGTGAAGGGCTCCCTCTCCCAACCCCAACCACTATAGTACTTTGTAAAAAAAACGTAGCCGATCACTACTTACGTTGCCTGTTTCCCCTGGCGTTCTGTATTGCCGGAAGCTGTGTCTGTGATTGGCTGCCTCTCAGCCACTAAAGCGCAAACTAGTGCAACCCAATTGTGGTGGCCACACTAGTGCGTTGCTGTGATCTGATAATTGTAGCGCATGCGATCCGCATATTTTCACACAATCATATGCTCTCCGATTGTGCAACATTGCGAGTTGGCAGCGCACAGCAAAGCACACAAGCGTGCGGCCACATTTTTGTGCTCGGATGCGCCCCTAAATTGCTTAATGATTTTGCCTTCTGCAGTGCCGGCTGCTGTCAATTTTACAGTACTGTTTTTCTTATTGTTTACCTTTAAGAGCATTAACACACATTACGATATAGATTCTTTGATTGTTTGAGGTTTCACATTGTGTTTACTCTTTATTATTAATATTATTATTCATCGTTTACAAAGCAATAACAGTTGCTGGGAGTTGCAGAATGGTGCAATCTTTACATAATTCACAAACCAATTCATAGCTGCTGTTTTCTTATTACTGCACTGTTAGCGTGAACTATTATTTTGATGGTATCTTCCAAGTTAGCAAACAGTTTTTTAAACTTAAATGAACATTTTATATAATAAGAGTCTATTGAACATATAGTAGGAAACAGAGTGCTGTGTAGGCTGTGTGTGTAATTACAGGGGAAGCTGAAGAAGATTTCACAATAGAGAACAGTTTATGATAGGACAGAAATAAAGAGGATAAAATGGAGGGTGCTACGTGCTTACCAATAGTAGAGTGTTGCAATGTGATGACAGATTTGACTGTGTAGAAAAGATGGACAATGGTGAATAAGACTGGCTGGAACATGGTCATATGGAATTGAGAAGTAATGTTGGCCATAAACGAGGCAGACATTGATTTCTAGACGAATGTCTAATATAAACTGCATTTTCCAGACAGAGATTCTTACTTTCCAATGTTCCTGTGTGGACCATTCAAAAGTTGGTCGCAAAAAAGAATAGGTCAGACGGTTCTTCAGATGCCATGCAAACCTACGTATGTTACTAAAAGTGCACCCAATCAGCCATTTTAAAAAGTAACTGCTGGTCCGGTACCTGATCAGGTACCGGTGTTTTAACTAGCTGATCGCGCACACTTTACTAACATACCAGCAATCAGCTGTTTAAATATAAAGTTAACTGGGGAGGGGGCACCCAGGCCCCTCCACAAAACTGATAAGCTTTTGAGGGTTTTAACCTCTTCTTCCGATGAAAGCAGTACGGCTTGAAAGCTTTTGTGGGCAATAACCCACCCTACAATTGATGTGTATTTATGGAATCTTTTTAATATCTTACTTTACATTAATACCTCACATGTAGCTGGATTAAATATCAGTCATGTAAAGAACAGAGACTTAAAGGGACAATATACTTGTGCAGTAAATGACAACTTTCTGGGTCTCACCCCTCCTTCCTTTAAATATCCATATAAATAAATCAGATGCTTATTAAATTAATACATATAATAATTCAGAGTGGATTTTTCTGTTACTTACTTGTTAAAAACTGCATTTAGCCAACCCCAAAAATACCTATATGAAGCTGGATGAGGCTTGAAAGTTGGATGTACAATACGTGGAATTATCATACTTTATGACCTGAAAATAAATGTAGTACATATACCTTTAATTACCTTTTATTTAGAAATCAACTACACTTGTATGCAAATATCAACAATGGTCTGGCTATATTAGGGAATATTTATTTAAAAGATTTGGAAACTTAACACAATATTTATAATAATCAAAACATTATCATTTATAATAAAAAAGACTGAACAAGTCTTGCACAAGGGTGAAAGTTGAATTAAAGGGAAACTGTGTGGCCTTTAAAATGACTCCAGGATCATGATTCTAGCTGCAGTCTATTCAAAATGACAGCAGTATAAAGGGTGTTATTTCTTGCTAGTACTATTAACATCAGCAGCACCACTAGTCTGTCAGTCTGGAGCACGGACACACACTGCTGGGACAGAACACCATAAGCCCCAACCCTTAATCATTTTTAAAAGCTAGACACAAGCCTGAAAATATTTTTTTCTCTCCCTAAGGTGTCCATAGGTTGCAGGTCTGTAACAAGCTTCAGAAAAGTTTGATGTTTTGTGGATGGGCTTCTTACACAGCACATCATGTGACTGTCACAGACAAGGGACTGTAAATTACAAGTCTATACAGAGCAAGAATATCCACAATGCAACCCTTGGCACTTGCCTTGGGCCCAGGAAACTTCTGGAGGCCCAGCTAGCAAAAAAGGGGCGCCTAAATTATCTTAATCTATCTCTGTGTCTATAACTAACCTGAGGAGCTAGAGACATCCTCCTAGGCTTTTTTAAAAATGCTCTTTTAAATAGAGGGCACTAGTATGGGGACCACAGTAACCCTTAAAAGAATAGTTCACTCCTCTATCCTCTCTCCCTCCCCATCTTCCCTACCCACCAAAAGGTTGGACACTAATATAAGTCTGCTTAAAATTGTTAAAAATGTCGGCGGGGAGTGAGCTACGGATCTGCTCGTTTAACGCAAAAGGATTAAACATACCGCAACGCAGAACGCAAATATTACACCATATGCACAAGGAACACATAGATATAATTTTCTTTCAGGAAACACATTTTAAGACAGATGCAGCACCCAAAATCTACAATAAACACTATCAAAAATGGTTCTTCAGCAATAATCCAGAAGCCAAGTCAAAGGGAGTAGCCATAGCAATACATAAGAGGGTCCTCTTCCAACTAGTAGAATCAAAACAGGACACAAAAGGCAGATTCATCTTTCTTAAGATACAAATGAATGGCACATCCCTAACACTAGCTAACATATACCTACCCAACACCCACCAGACTACAACATGTACTTCCTACCTAACACAACTACAAAACTTCAGAGAGGGACCCATCATACTGGGAGGGGACCTCAACATAGCTTTAGAACCACAAATAGACACATCCTCAGGCATCACACATACATCACACAAACTACTCAACTCACTAAAAAAGACACTACATAGCAATCAACTGGTAGATGTCTGGAGAACACTCAATCCCACACAAAAGGATTACTCCTTCTACTCGTCCGTACACAACTCCTACAGCCACATAGACTACTTTCTAATCTCACACACACTTTTATCCTGGAACCCAAAATGCCATTACGGTAACATTCTCTGGTCAGACCACACTCCAATTCATTTAAACATAACTTTTCCTAGGCAAGGAAAATCCAACTGGACGTGGAAATTAAATGACCAACTATTAAAAAAACAAGAATGCATAGACTCGATCAAAACAGTTATATCCACTTTCCAAGAGACTCATGAGCATGACGACACTTCCTCACCACTACAATGGGAAGCCTTAAAATGCACACTTAGAGGCCACTTCATACAACAAGGTTCAAGAATTAAAAAAGCCTCCAAACAGCAAATGACACAACTACACGCAACTATCACAACATTAGAATCCACACATAAGAAAAGCAGGAACCAAAACACATAAGGACTTGCTCAAAGCTAGACAAGACCTCTTGCTACTATTAGACTCAAAATCCAAATCAAATCAAAGCTTTTATAATAGACAATTGTACGAGTACAAAGACAAATGTGGCAGGTCCCTGGCTAACCCCTTGCGTTGTAAATATACAAGTAACTACATAAATAAAATCAAACAGGAAGGTGGAAATATGGTGCACAGATCGGAGGAAATTGCTAAAACGTTTCAAGACTTCTACGATAAACTTTACAACATAAAACCACACGATGACTCAAACCCAAGGAATATCAATTGGTATATAACCTCCACATCTCTTCCCAAAATAGACACAGATAACCTAGCTACACTTAATGTACCCTTCACAGAACAAAAAATTAAGGAAACTATCAAATCCCTCAAAATAGGCAAAAGCCCAGGACCCGATGGCTACACAGCCAAATTCTATAAATTATTTAGAACAGAAATAACCCCATTCCTACTAAGAGCCTTTAACTCAATCTCAGCTGAATGTCACTTCCCACCCCAAGCCCTAGAAACACATCACAGTTATTCCCAAACCGAAAAGATCCGGCATCACCCGGAAGCTATCGACCCATCTCCTTAATCAACCTAGATATTAAAATTTACTCCAAGATCATAGCCTCACGATTAAAAAATTTCATACCAACCTGGATACATACAGAACAGGCTGGATTCGTCCCCAACAGAGAAGCAAAGGACAATACCATAAAAACAATCACCCTCATCTCTTAGGCACAAAGAAATAAAATCCCCCTTAGCCTCCTTTCCCTAGACACCGAAAAGGCCTTCGACAGGGTCAACTGGCTCTTCCTTAAATCCACACTGATAAACCTTGGTATAGGAGAAATATGTGTAAACAGAATTATGGCACTATACCAACAAAATACAGCCAGAATTAAAATAAACGGAACCCTGTCAAACCCCTGCAATATCCACAATGGAACCAGACAGGGATGTCCCCTGTCACCACTATTATACATATCAACAATGGAACATCTCCTAAATGCCATCAGAAACCCTAACACAGGAGGAATCCAGATTGGACACGAACCACAAAATAGCAGCCTATGCAGACGATCTCTTAATCTATCACATCACCACATACTACATACCTAATATATTGAAAGAGATAGATACGTTTGCTAAAACTAAGCAATTTTAAAATTAACTACCAAAAATCTGAATGCTTAATATTTACCTCCCAAAAGAAACCATCAACCTCTTAAAAATCAATTCCCATTCCGATGGCAAACTCAGTCAATTACCTATCTGGGAACCAAATATCAAATGATCATGCCAGCCTGTAGATCTTAATTATCAACCTCTAATAACGAGACTTTCCTCCGATCTGTGCACATGGAAAAAAAAATGTTACTCATGGTTTGAAAAATTTAATAAAAATGGAACATTCTGCGAGGTTCTTATTGTGGGCGCGCGCCCCTATGTGGGTGGGGTGTGTGTGTGTGTGTATATATACATACACCAAACCATTCCTCCCTCCGAAGATCTTCTTTGACAAGACCAAACAGCTCTTACTTAAATTTATATGGGCAGGCGCATCCCACCGATTAAAGTACTCTACAATGACCAGACATAAAAACATGGGCGGACTAGGCCTACCAGACCTAAACCTACACCACAAAGCCGCTATCCTGACCCAAATTATAAACTGGACACATCATACTCAAGACAAACTATGGGTAGAAATCACAAGCGATATGCTCCAAATGCCTACCCAAAATCTGCCATGGCTCATCCCCACAGACCGTCCGAAACCCACCCAGGAAATAAATCTCCTAAACAACACCCTGAGAATATGGGAAATGACAAGAACAAGATACAAACTTTCAAATAGACCTGGACCATTATCACCCATATTCTTCAACCCTTCTTTCCCCCCGGGACTAACAGCCCAAAAATTTCTCAACTGGAATAAAACAGACAATCCAAAATTACTACAAATTACAAAGAAAGGCTCCATTATTCCAATACATTAACTGATGCAAGAAGAAACCCCCTCCACTATACAATATATGGAATACAACCAAATCTCCCACTATATAAATTCAATCAAATTGAAAGAAACCACACCTTTTGAAAAACTCTGCAAACAAACCTCAACCCCAGAACACACAATCTCAAAAATATACTCAATACTCAGAGACTCTCACCCATCAGATTTACCATCATTCACCCATAAATGGGAAAAAGAACTCCAAACTACATTCTATAAATAAAGAATTTAAAAAAAAAAAAAAAAAATAGTTCACTCAGAAAGTGAACCATTCCGACATTAATTGAAGAACAGAAGGTAAAGGAGCTATGCCTTAGCTCCTATCCTTCAATTAATTTACAAAAGGGATGGTTCACTTGCTGAGTGAAATTTACCTTGCACACAAACTACCACCCGCCTCCACTGACATGTCCCGACCACTTCCGCCTTCAGTTTAAATATAGTGTGCAGCTCAATAATGCGCACTAGTTAAAATGAAGGTAGAAGTGGTTGAGACCTGTCAGTGGAGCTGGCGGTGGATTGTGCGCAAGGTAAATTTCACTCCCTTTGTTCCTGGCAACGTCTAAATTAATTGAAGAACGGGAGGTAAGACATAGCTCCTTTACCTCCTGTTCTTCAATTAATGCATTAAAGAGATAATTCACTTCCTGAGTGAACTATACCGTTAAGAAGACATGAGAACGCATTTAATTTATCTGTAAGACAACTGAATCTGAGTGGATTAAACATTATTTAGGACTGTTTTATTATAAAATGGATAATGATATTAAAAGTCACAGAGGTGTTCCGTGAACATATCAGAGCACAAGGCTGCAAGCTATATTAATTTATAGCATTATTCATTATATCCATTATCCATTATAATCCACCAGATTACACACTCAAACCCACCGACAAATGTAACACCAAGCTAATGATTTGATATACTATGTTTATCAATTTATGATTGCGTTTTGCAAGGAAATGAGCTGTTAATGTAAAATTATATATTTTAAAGGGCATCTATACCGAAAAAATAGGTTATTTTAAATTGACCATAACTGGAAACTATAATTGTTCCCAACCACCACTGTATCGTTTTTTTGTTGATCTTCCCCCTATTTCTTTATATATCCAATCTAAAACTTCTTATATATTTCAGCTGTCAATCAAGTTCCCTGCTCTCAAAAACTATTCTTCTGTGAGTAGTTTTACTGTAGCTGGAATGGTGACAGAGTTTTGACATTTGGAATGCTGTATGCTGTGTGCAGGCTTGACAGTTGGTTTGTGGCAAAAAAAGTCAGGTCGGATGGAAGTGGGAGTGGTTAAAAGAGGGAGGTGGGATACTGCTCCTAAACAAAAGGTGTGCTAGATTGAATGCATGCAGCAACACACGCAAATCAGAGTAAGCGCTACTTACATGTATTCAATTATAGATAAAGATGAAGCAAAGTGATTTTTTCAGTATAGTGTCCCTTTAAGAACACATAACATAATAGTAGTAGTAATGGATTTCACACACCATTTACAAAAGCAGCAAACAAAACTATGCTGGGTGCTGAATGAAGAAGTTACTTGCTCATGTCCAAATACACATTTCTATTTTTGATTTATAAAGGTCTCCAGCATAGACTGAAACGTTGCTATGGATCAGTAAACTTAGATGAAAGACCTGCGAGTGCACACGTATTTAGTATTCCTACCACCCAAATTTTGTTATTAGCAGAATGGAAGAGTGTTCAAAGTTTCTTTATGGATAGGGTTTCCAAATCACTGAAAAATCAGAGGATGCCAATTAAAAGTCAAGCAGCAAGACTGAGTTGGCAGTAATGCAGTTTAAATGCAATCTGTTTTAGCACAGCCACATTCGGTCACCAACGCTGCCATAAAGTATAAACTTAAACAGAGCAGAAGCTTAGCAGATAGGAGAATGTAAGGCTTACCACTCTGGCAGTAGTGAATATTAGGAGGGAGGAATACTCAATCCTACCTCCCATACTTGTAAACAGTGTTTTCCCCATTTAATATTCAGTATACTTCTCCTTTAATGACATGCACTATATAGAAAGCAGGTATATTAAAAAGCAAAGTTACCAGTTGTATGTATGTTTAGATTAGATGTCTACGAAATGAGCATATGACCAATGTTCCCTCTACACCAGGGATGTCAAAACTGCGGCCCTCCAGATGTGTGAAAACTAGAACTCAAGGGCTTATTTGACACCTGTGCTGTAAGCTGTGTGCTCATGAGATTGAAGTAGTGCACACACAAATGTAGATCGTGAATGTAGGTATCGCACAAAAATGTATTTTGTATCTGCACACATAAATATATTGGCTAATTAAACATGAAAGGGAACTTTGAATGTGATCTTACGAAAGCCCACTGTACAAGCATCTATACTGTCAGATATCTGGGGCCTCTTTTCGCAGTTCATAAGGCGTTATGCATTTTTATATTGATATGTGTATGCTTATTCATGCATGTATTATTCTTATGTATTTTATCCTTGTGTAAATGTATGTATTCTAATACTGCACTACATGTAAATAAAAATATACAAGCAAACATTAAAGTATTGGATAGTATCTATGACTGTTTATAAATACAGTTTAGTAATAAAGGTAACAGTGCCACCATGTGGCGATTTTTGATTATTTTAACTCTACTGCTCAAAGTTGAAAAAATGTAGCACAATCCTTCAACTGAGTATTCTAATAATGGATCATACCGTTGGTACCTAATGGTTTGTTAGACACAGATAACGTTACACTAGCACACAGATCCTGTCTCCTTCAGACAAAGAGATTTATTTAGTAATTGTTTGTTATTGCAAACATTTCCAACAATCATGTGTCTAACATAGGCAGAGTCCTTAGCTTTTTATAAAACTGAATAGTAGTAGTTCATTTCCTAGCCAGCATGGAGGTAGAAAGAAAACTAAGTAAGTCTGGGGATGTGAACCTAAAACATTATAGATTCTGTTTGTATAAAAGTAAAGCATTAGTCCATTAACCCACCAAAGCTAACACATAGAGAACAGGTACTACTGTAGCTTTTGTTAGAAAGATATAGGAGCAAAAGAAAAAAAACAAAGCAGTAAAAGTAGCTGACTATTAATTATTGTTCCTGTTAAGCTGTTATGACAATAACGCTAGCTGAAAAATAAACTGCAGAGCAAGAGCAGCTTTAAAATCTTATCAGGGGCTTCCATATTGGTGTAAAGACGTCTATATAGAAAATACAAAGAAAATATGTGAAAAAACAGTGAATACTGGGGTCAGGGAGCATGGCCTATTGGTGCACATACTCACAAGGCTGTTTAAAGACATGAAGGACAGAGACATGTACTGGCAACCATATGGAAGCCTTCTTAATTACAGAATCCACTTCATACATGTATGTAAATGCATCTTACTGGAGTAGTAAGCTGCAGTGCATGGGTGATAAGGGGAGGAGAACTTTCACAGCTGAAGTACAAAATGTAAGTTTAGTTCTCCTGTAAGTGTACTATCTGTGATCTGTTCTGGCAAGTCTTTAATAGACTTTAACTGGCTGCATTCTGGCTCCTCCTACAGTCTGTCCTCCCCTTCAGCAACAAATTCAAGCCTTTGTCAAAAATAGGATTGTTGGGGACACTGACTGTGGTTCACACCATGACTATACTGTTTCTTTAAGGTACAAGTCAGATAATTGTTGGCTCCCACCAAAATTGTTTAAAAGGCATGTCCACTCCCAAAACTATAATCCCCCCCACTACTGGCCCCATTGTGTAGTGTAGTTTAATCCTTACCCCACATCCCAGCTCCATATGGTTCTCCTGAGTCCCCCCCCCCCCCCCCCCCCCCCCCCCCAAAGTCCCCAAAACTGCCCACCAGGAGGATAGCAGAGTCCATATAGGACTCTGCCTCCTACCTGGCCTCCGGGAGAAGTTTGGCATGCGTACTGCAGCCCTTCTCCCCGCTCCCTCCCTCTCCCGATTAGGATTCCCTCCCCCTACCATAAAACCCTTTTTACCAAACATTCCCCCTGTCCCCCAGCCCCAACCGCTCTATTAGTAATATCAGAAAATGCCCAAAACATTACTTACCTTCCCTCTTGCCTCCGCCGCACTGAACTCCCGGCAGCCGCATCCGTGATTGGCTGCCGCTAAGCCAATCACAAGACGCGACTGCCGGTCCCACCCCTCTGCTTGCATTTTCTCGCAAGCAGAGGGCCTGGCAGCGTGGCGGAGGAAAGAGGGAAGGTAAGTAAAGTTTTGGGCATTTTCTGATATTATTAACATAGCGTTTGGGGCTGGGGGGACAGGGGGAATGTTTGGTAAAAAAAATTTCAGAAGGGTAGACATGCACTTTAATGATCTGTCCTGATAGATAAGTGGTTCTCAAAATGTTTCAGATCGTGGCGCACTTGGCAATGCAAATTTATCTTGCGGCACACCTGTGTTCCTTATATTGGACTTAAAAGTTGTAATTACCCATTTTTATGCACTTTACGGTGTATATTATATTCAAATCAATGCAGTGAAAAGTTACACTAAATTGACTGTGTTGAAATATTATCATAATATGTATTTTTAGAAAACAAAACAACAAAAATTTGAGTTATAATTGATTTCCACTTCCACAATTCAGAGGCACACTTCTGGCACTTTGAAGTCTCACCAGTGTGCACTGGCACACCCTTTAAGAACCACTGTGATAGATGTAGGGGATCAATGGCTTTGTTCACCCCCAGTGTTGGGGTCTCCTGGTTATTCCCAGGGCCGGATTATGCACAAGAACCCAAGGCAAGTGCCTGGGGCCCGGATGATAAGGGGGCCCGTTGGGGGCCGTCCAGGGGGATGGTATAGGTATAGCTGTATCACATTACAATCGGCTCTTCCTTAAAAAATGTTCTCTTTATCTGACCTTTAAATCATGCTTTCGGACTCCAGCAGGGGGCCCGGCATGGGCTTCCAATCAGGATGACATGACACAGCACAGATATCAGACATTGGTTTGTGGTACTGCCTGGTAGATTAGGTGAGCTATACCATACACACCAGACACTGCTGCTGCACCTGCATGGAGCCCAGAGCAGGAGTGACTTCATTACCCTGCCCAGCCAGCCCCAATCCAATCTTTCTACCCTGCTACTGCAGCTTTGTGTGACAGCCTGACAGACAGGTAATCTGGCAGGTAATCTAAAAAAAAAATTGTGTGCTGATTGGGGGGGTTTATGCTGCAGTGCTGACTGCCAAAAATGTCTGTGGTACCAGGTGGGGTGCTGGTGGTGCCAGAGGTGTGTCCTTGTGTGGTGCCAGGGGGATGTGCTGGTGGTGCCAAGGGTTTACTAGAGGTGCCAGGGGTGCGTGCTGGTGTGGTGCCAGGGGGTGCTGGTGTGGTGCCAGGGGGTCCTGGTGGTGTGCCAGGGGTGTGTGCTGGTGGTGCCAGGGGGGATGCTGGTGGTGTGAATAATATGACAGTTACAATAGTGATATTTGTGTAACTGAACATAAGGGGACCCCAAAATGGTCCCTCATTTGGTCTTAATCCGGTTCTGGTTATTCCCTCCTCCCTTCTCAATTAAACAGAACGAGCCAAGCAGCCTGCCTGTAGTTAAATCACAGCCTATATTATTGTGCTTATTTAAGTATTAAAATCTAAAAAAATGGTGGTGGAACAATGTGTTTATAAACATGAAGGATGAACATGAATAAAAGATCTTTATAAAAATGGAATAGATTCATCATTTATTTGAAACTAGCCCAGTGGCATATCCAAACCTTTTCTGTCTTATTGTACAAGCCTTTTTAAATCCTCATTATGTCCTGCACCCTTATTCATCATGTGCTGGCTGATGAAGCAATGTTGAAGTCTCCCAATTCATTTATATGTGCATTACGAACACCTCTGCAAAACAATACATGTACTTAATGAGAAGATAAGCAGATCATTGATGTGCTTCAAGAATCCCAGAACCATAGTTTGGAAGTGAGAGAAGAGGGGATAATAAACTAAAAACATCTCCAGACCTAGGAACAATGTACCATGTAATTTTTCCCACCTTGTGTGCGCAGCAAAATTTCATGTGTGCAAAATGTGTCTAGTGGATTTAAATTTTGCGCAGTACATAACAATGGAGCCAAGTTATGGGCAAGCTCTATAATAGAAAGCCTTACCATTCTGTGTATATAAAATAGGGATATTCAACAACTATCAGCAATACTAGGACTCGGTAGTTGTAGTTTTCAAAAATGTGGTGAGCGGCCGGTAGTATACCACTGATATTAAATGCACACATAACAAGACTGAGACAGAATTATGACAGTTTAAATGTAATCAGTTCATTCATGATAATTACATGTATTAATATTCTTCTCTAGTCAGCAGGTAATAAGAAACCTTACACATAATCCTTTTTATATAAAGTTTACATATTAAAAACAAACACATGGTAAGGGTGAGTATGAATTTAAGTACAATCAGTTTGTAATCAGTCCTGATAATTACATGTCACTATCCCTCCAGGAGGACAGATTAGAGGCAGATACCTTTTGTCAAGAAGACAGCTCCTACTCTTCAGTTTCCTAGACTTTGAACAAGCACTGCAGGAGAACCATTTGGAGTAGAGCCATGACATAAGGATTTTTTAACATTACACAGTAGCGGATTAAATTTTAGTTTTGGGAGTGGGCATGCCCTTTTAAAGTAATTGAAAAACATGAATAATAATTAACTAGTACAAATAGTGCACATTTAATTTCCCCCCCCCCCCCACCACACCCGGCTACTTTTTCATGCTACCCAGCTGAAAAAAATTCTGGGGAGAACACGGAGGTTTCAGATCCCCTGCTGACTGGTAAAGACTTAAGGTTCGTACACACATTTAATATGGTCCCGCGATGCCGATGGCTACACTCGACGAATGGCTGTTTCAGACGAGAATCGTCCGTGTGTATGCGTTCGAACGAACGACCCCCGACCGAACGCATACACATGGACGATTCTTGGCCACAAAAGGCCATTCGTTGTGTGTAGTCGTCAGGGGTCGCGGGTCAGGACGCACATCGTGCGTCTGTATGAGCCTTAAAGATTCGTACACACGCCGGGCGGATCAACGAACGACGCCCGACCGAACGCATACACAAAGACGATTCTCGGTCGAAACGGCTGTTCGTTGCGGGTCTCGGACTGTGTCAGGTTTCCAGATTACCTGCTGATTGTAGGACGCTCTTAATAAATTGCGCACATTATGATTGTGCGTGTGTACCAGCCAGCCTTTAAAGCCCACCCTATGTAAAGCCCACATAAAATACACACATACTGTAGCAAGCCTGGATTTAAATTTATACTTCAGGAAAGAAGGGTAACAATCAGGTATGTGCCATAAACACTGCTCATCCCTGTTAAGTTCAATGGTAATGGTTACCGAGGGGCACGTTGTAGAACGTACTATTTGTTTATGCCCCACAGCCAAACCACAAGCGATCGGACACCAGATAGTCGGGCATTACAGCGGTACATTACCAATAACAAACTCACCTGCTGCACACAGAGGGCCAAGGGAGACACCGTAGCTCCGCCCTCTGACATTCAACCCCTTATTACGGGACATACAGCAACTTCCATTTTCTCTTTCCCGCAGCCTCTTCCACTGATTGGACCAGAGAGTCCGGCCCACTAAAGCCTTATTGGCCAATGAATTCATATCTGTGAAATGATTGGTGGGTGAAGATTCTTGCTGGGGGAGTTCGGAGAGCTGGTGAGAGGATTACCCTGTAACCTGTGGGATGTCGGTGTTGTGCAGTGTGTGGAGGAGGAGGGTGGGCAAGGCTGGCAGTTCCCTGGGGAGATTGGCATGTCAGCTGTACTGTTCTGGCACACGAGGGTACAGCAGGTAAGCTCCCTAGTGGGAAGTGAAGGAGGGTTGGAGCCTGTGTGGGTACTGAACATCACAGCATTCTAAATGGTTGATTGGGAGTTATGCTAGAAGCGGGTTGCTGTGTAGTCATACCCCATGGATCCAATGAACTAGTCCCCAGAGACGGGAATCTTGGCACTCCAGATGTTTAGACACTACAACTCCCCGCATGTTCTGCTACCAAGGCATGGTGAGAGTTGTAGTTTCTAAACATGGAATGCCAATAATCAACATGACCGATTACTGGTACTTACCGTAAGTACTTTGTTTCAGATTTCATATGTATTTGGTTTTAATGGGAATAGGTGGCAACCCCATGTGGAAAGCTTAACGCAATATTATACCACGAATATTCTGTTAAATGGTGTCCTTACAAAATGTCTTTATATATTGTATCATTCATGTAGAAATCTTGTCATATAATACTCATCTTTGTACAATATTAATGGTGCTTGACAGGGGCATAACCAGGGGGCCCAACTTTTAACTTTCTCTGTAACAGATCCAGCCTCCACCCCAGGAAACCGCTGAATATGAAGCAGGAAAAGGGGCCCAATCAGGGGAGGAGCAGTGACTAGTTACGCCACTGGTGCCTGATGACCATTAGGACAGAAAAAACATCCTTTGGCCATGTTGGTAATGCTGATTTATTTTCTGCCATGTACAACGCTGTTTTGATGCCTAGCCCTGGGCAGTTTTGATAACAACTCTTTGGCTTTGTTCAAACTGTGCTGCGTTTTGATGCGATGTAATGACCCTAAAACGCATGTGCAATGGTAGTGAATGGCGCCGATCACATTGCACCACTGTGATGTAGTGCCTTTTAAAAAATGCACAGCATTTAGCAGTTTGGTGCATTGACGCACGGCGTTGCCATTAAAAATAATGGGCGGCGCTGTGCTTTAACACAGCTGAACATCAAACTAAATCACAAACGTTAAAACGTTTAAACGTTTAAAAAGCTCACATATCCTGAGTCTCCAGGAGACCCGTTTTATTCAGGGGAAGGAACTGAAATATTGGGGCAAACAATTCAACTCCCACTACTTCCAATGTAGCCAAAAAAAGAGGGAATGGCAATTCTACTACATAAATCAATAACTTTTATACAGGGGCCCTGAGGGAGCATATCTCATCCTCACAGGCTGCATTCAAAAAACTCTGGATCACAATAGTAAACATCTACTCCCCACACAGGGACAGGAAGCTTTCCTCTGGAAAATCGAAGCGCACCTTCTCTCACTTGATCTAGGGACACTTTTATAGTCTTGGGCAACTTCAACCTCACCCTCAATACCAACCTAGAACGTTTAAAATCCCCATCTACCTCCAGTCCCACGCACTCCGCCAAATCAATAAATCCTTCCTACACACATTTAACTTATGGGATACATGGAGAATGAGACATCTCACTGAAAAGAAATTTACATTCTACTCCCACCCCCATAAAGTCTACACCAGAATAGACTACATTTTTATATCTGCCCAACTCATCCCATTATTAAATGATGCTGACATTTCTAGTATAACATGGCCACGCCTTGGTTTTAACTCAACTACACAACCTACTGACAACTAAACCAAACTGCCATTGGAGACTTAAAGGACAACTATACTCACCTCACCCTCGCTCCTCTTACTCCATAGCTGCATAGTACCCAGGGTGAGGACCTAAAATCGCTAAGTCCCTCACCCTGGGTTTACTTTCCATAACCCTGCCTACTTACCGCAAATCTGCTTCGCCGATTGCTCCATTCCTCCGCTCTTCCTGCTTCAGTGACAGATCGCGAGGCAGCCAATAGGAAGATACGCTCTGCAAGGAGGCGTGTCTTCCAATTGGCTGCCTCGCGACTGTCACTGACAGTAGAAGAGAGGTGGAACAGTGTGGATCGGCGAAGCAGATTTGCGGTAAGTAGTGCAGGAGTTAGGGAAAGTACCCAGGGTGAGGACTTAGCGATTTTAGGTCCTCACCCTGGGTACTATGCTGCAGTGGATCGGGGAAAAGGTGAGTATAATTGTCCTTTAACGACTCCATACTAGCAGAACCAGACATACAAAAAAAACCTCATAACCACTCTGACAGAGTACTTTAACCTCAACACAAATGGAGAAGTCTCACTCCCAGTGGTCTGGGCTGCACACAAAGCAGTAATCCGAGGCCACCTCATCAAACTAGCATCTATTAAAAGAAAGGAATCCACAAAACTACACAATCTACTTTCAATTCTCAAAATCAAATAAGACACACCGCAAAATACACTCAGACATGGTACTCAACGAAATAAACTAAGAGGGGAAATAAACCTACTACTATAGGCCAACGCAGAAAAAGCATTTAGACTAACCCAACAGACATACTATAACAAACGAGACAAGGCCGACACCATGCTTGCCCGAAAACTAAATCAAAAAATTACCCAGAGCAGGCTCCTCCCCCTGAAATCACTAAATGGGAAAACAGTATTTGACCCAACCCAAATACTTGAAAATGTTCACATAATTCTATAAAGACCTGTATCAAGGCAAACAACATTAAAGCCACCCCAGATAACATTAAGAACTATCTACAAGCAGCCCAACTCCCCAGACTCACTGAACTCACTGGATGAAGTACTGAAAAGCCTCAAACCAGGAAAAGCACCAGGCCCGGATGGGTACAATATCACATACTAGAAAACATTCCGCAAGGTCTTAACCCCTCACTTTTTAACTACCTTACCTTACCTCCATACTAGAACAAAAAGCAACGCTCCCTCCAGATATGCTCGAGGAGAATATTGTGGTTATCCCAAAGGAAGGAAAGGACACTACTCAGTGTGGGAACTACAGACCAATCTCCCTTATAAACACGGATTAAAAAAATGTTTACAAAGGGGCGTGGCCTAGACGAGCATGAAGTAGGACGCAGAACTCGGGAGCTCCGTCCGTCTTCCCTAACTTTTATTATTATCCTGAAAGATACAAGATAGTGGGAACATTACTATACGCCCTGCCTTCCCCCCTAACCGAATGCCTCACAACCGAGACAAAATACTGCGGCAGCGGTGGCAAAACTCACTAACAGTGATGATGGAGGAGGTAAAAGTCAACATCAGCCTGCTCCGACATGATTTACAGACTGTGCGGCAGAAGTGCACGGAGATGGAGAGCCGTGTCTCCAGCCTGGAGGACACAGTGGCCCCACTGACCCACGATATCTCTCGTATGAAACAACAAATCGACACTTACTACCAAAAGTTGGAAGACTTGGAGAACAGGATGAGGAGACACAATCTCAGCTTCATAGGAATCCGTAAAAAAGTAGAAGGAACCGCGGTTGAAGACTTCATAGAGCGATGGATCCTACAAAATTTCACGAAAGCGGGCCTCTCGGCCACTTTCTCTGTGGAGCGAGCACACCGGATCCCGGCGAGAGCCCCACCGCCCGGAACAAGGCCCAGACGAAGCAACACTGTTTATTGTATAATGTTATCTTAGCCTATGCTGCTACCCCGAGACCTAACTATATCATCACAATGACAAAGACTAAAGGCCACATTCCAGCACCAGATTGGGATGCCACCAATCAACTCGGTAAGGAACCCCCTGCTACGAACACTATTTAAGACCTGACCCAGGAGCTGCAAGTTGTCAGGATGTCCTGACGGAACTGCTAAACAAATAGTTTGTATGGTGATATTAATGATCCTGGGCCCTCTTACCCCCCTCCCCCCCGATGTGCCTGTGGCCTGCTGCACGGAGGCACGACCCGACCACAATGCCAGCAGTCTAGATTGGTAATACAACCCCTGACAGGTAAAAGGCAGCGGGCGGGCGTCTGCTGGCAGCGGACCGGGGAGCATTGTGGTCAAAGTAACCCTCCATACTGTTAGACTAATGTGAAAAGTAATAGCTATAAGGTACTAATATACTTTGATGATGCCACTATGCGAAAGAAGTCCAGTGCACTCCCGAGATACTGTATAAATAAATGTCGAATTAATGGGTATATATATTACAACTGCATTTTCAATTCCCCAATTCCTTATCCTGAGTTCCTGTGGTCCACTGTGCGGAGGCGCGGCTCGACCATAATGCTAACTGCCCATAACGGCAATACACCTCCCAACATAAAAAATGAGGGTTAGGGGGGAGGAAGAGATGTGAGCGAGATTAGTTCCACTGGAGGGAATGGAGGGGAAGGACAGAAGCTCTCCCATGTAATTAATGGGAAGAGGACGGACGTGCTCATCAATGGTTTTACACCGTACTAATCAGGTGTTGTCCCGTTTTAAGGGCGATTTCTATATATATATGTGTTACTAGTTTATATCTCTAAACTGAGAAAGTTTTGGCCAAGTTTTTATATATATTGTTATAAATGTCTGCAGAAAAGTGACCTAAACACTACTACAGGGAAACTCTACTATATTTGCACCGGCCTGCCCCCCTCCCTCTCTACCCCTGCTATCTGTGCTGAACTGGCCTGTGGGGCCCCCCCTGACTTAACCCAAAGGAAAATAGTCTACCAATATAACTATGGGAGACAATAGCAAGCAAATCAAAATCCTAACGTAGACATCAGAGGATTAAACAGCCCTTTAAAGAGACTTCAAGTGTTTGACAAAATTCGTACTCTTTACACAGACATTGTGTGCCTCCAGGAGACACACCTATCAAAAGACACCCAAAGATGGCTAAACAAACCCTGGGTGGCATGGGCCTCCCATAGCATACATACAACATACTCGAGAGGTGTAACGATAATGATTCGATCCACCCTAAGGTTTACTATCATCAAATCACAGAAAGACACTGAAGGAAGACTGATAGGCATCTACAATCCCCCTCCTGCAACACCTATACCGCTACAAAGCATAATCTCCTTTGCACTCACTTACCCTAACGCCTCCATTATATGTATGGGTGATTTCAATATGTTAATGTCAAACAATAAAGACAGGCTGCTGACTCTGAATGCACCATCCACCAAGGGGAAGGATACCTATCTGGCCAGAACAATGGCAGAACTCGAATGGATGGATATTTGGATGGATATAAGTTAGAAACCCCTCAGCTTCCACATAGTCCTGTTATTCACCCACACATAATGTTCTGTCCAGACTCGATTATTTCTTCGTCAATGAGATACTGGCCCCCCATACCAAACAAACAACATACCTTCCCAGAGGGATATCCGACCACTCTCCTGTCTTGCTGGAATTCACAAAACTCAACTCATTTCATAATAACCGCTCAATGAGAATCCATCCTTTCTGGCTCACACTCATATCAGAAGAAGACTCATTGGGAAACGAACTTCAATTCTACTTTGAACTGGATCATGAATCCACCCCGAGAGAGATTGTCTGGGACGGATTTAAAGCATATGCCAGGGGAATGCTGAACACCACGATCAATACACTTAAAAAGCAATCCAGAGCTGAGGAAGAGATTCTGACAAAGCAATTACAAGAAGCCGAACAATCATACTGCAATAACCCCACGAATGCCTCGAGGGATGGATGGAGTCAACTACAACAACAATACAATATCCTGCTCAAAGAAAAATCCCAACGCAAAATGTTTTTTCAAAAACAATACTTCTATGAATATGGCAATGTATCGGCTAAACTCTTGGCCCGGCTGACAAAATCAAGTGGTGGTCAGCAAACTATATTAGCAATTCAAGACCCAACAGAGGGATACCTAACTGACACAGTGGATATGCTCAAATCATTTGTAAACTACTTTCAGCTGCAATACACCTCGCAGTCAAACTATCCAGAACACTTAATTGAAGAATGCCTACAAACAACTCAATTCCCAAAACTCCAAGGATCCCAGAGACAGATGCTGGAGGCTGAAATAACGCTTGAGTAAATAACAACGGCTCTATCAGGGATGGCACCTGGAAAGACATCAGGCCCAGATGGCCTACCGGCTGAATTTTACAAAAAATACCAAGAAAAACTAACTAACCAACTTCTCTCTACATTTCACACAGCTTTTGAAAACCACAATCTTCCTCGATCGATGATGGACGCCACAATAATACTAATCCTGAAACCAGACAAGGATCCCCTTGATCACCATGCATATAGGACAATCTCATTGCTCAACAGCGACTACAAACTTCTAGCCAAGACCCTGGCCAACCGCCTGCAAAAAGTTATAACCTCGATAATACACTCCGACCAAACAGGCTTTATGCCAGGCAAGAGCACTTCTATAAATATCAGACGTACCCAAATTCATACACAAATCACACATGACAAAAATGGGAGTGTAATAAATGGCCGGGGTACTTACGAGTACGCTTTAGGAGGAGGCGGATAGTCCGGAAGATGCAGGACACAGAGGCTGCTGGGAACTGTAGGCTGGATACTGGAACTAGGTGCTGCTGGGAACTGTAGGCTGGACTTCGGAACAAGGTGTGCTGGGAACTGTAGGCTGAATACTGGAACAAGGTGCTGCTGGGAACTGTAGGCTGAATACTGGAACAAGGTGCTGCTGGGAACTGTAGGCTGAATACTGGAACAAGGTGCTGCTGGGAACTGTAGGCTGAATACTGGAACAAGGTGTTGCTGGGAACTGTAGGCTGAATACTGGAACAAGGTGCTGCTGGGAACTGTAGGCTGAATACTGGAACAAGGTGTTGCTGGGAACTGTAGGCTGGATGATGAGTGAGTAGTACTGGAGACTGGAACAACAGATGAGTATGTTGGTAACTGGAAGAACAGGTAGGTATGCAGGTAGCTGGAACAACAGGTAGGAATGCAGGAAGCTGGAACTACAGGTAAGTGTGCTGGTACTGGAACAACAGGTAAGAATTATGAGAGGACCAGGAATCAAGGCCCACCCGGAAGTGCAGAGTGGCGCGGGACCGGAGTAGCCGGTAAGTTCGTGACAGTACCCCCCCCTCACGGGGGGCCACAGGACCCAACGGGCCAGGTTTCCCTGGAAAACTTCTGTGGAAAGCTCTGACTAGACGAGGGGTGTGCAAATCAGAATGTTTAATCCAAGCTCTTTCTTCTAGACCAAAACCTTTCCAGTGGACCAAATACTGAAGAGACCTCCTCAAGAATCTAGAGTCCAAGATCTTCTCAACCTCAAACTCCTGCTCACCATCAACGGAAATTGGAACGGGAGGTAGTAAAGATGTGGAATACTGATTAGAGCTCACTGGCTTGATGAGGGAAATATGAAACACGTTAGGAATCCGCATGCTGGAAGAAGGTTGGAGGCGAACAGCCACTGGACCGACTAATTCCAGGATAGGAAAAGGACCAATAAATTTGGGTCCCAGTTTGGAGGAAGGAACCCATAGGTTAATGTGAGCAGAGGAGAGCCACACTTTATCTCCAACAGAATAAGCTGGGGATTCTCTATGTCTCCTATCTGCTGCAGTTTTTTGTACCAAAGCAGATTTCTGAAGGCTGATTTCCATAGCATGCCAGATAGTGGTCATCTGGGCCGCAGAGTCATTGGCAGCGGGTACTAGTGTGAAAAGAAAATCTTGAGGAAAACATCTAAGATTCATCCCAAAGATAAAAAAGGAGATTTCCCAGTAGAAGCATGAGGTGAATTGTTATGGACGAACTCCGCCCAAGGCAGAAGGTCAGCCCAATCATCCGGAGTATAGGAAATGTAACAACGAAGATATTGTTCCAAAGACTGGTTAGTGCGTTCAGTAGCCCCGTTAGACTGTGGGTGGTAAGCCGAAGAAAATTGTAACTTGATGTCCATGGATTTACAAAGTGCTCTCCAAAATTTGGAAACAAATTGAGTACCTCTGTTAGATACTATTTTCAGAAGGGAGTCCATGAAAGCAGAAGATATGAGAAATAAATAGTTGAGCTAACTCTGTTGAAGATGGTAGTTTGGGGAGGGGAACAAAATGGGCCATTTTGCTGAAGCGGTCTACTGTCACCCATATAACCATGTTTTTCTTGGAAGGCGGAAATTCCAGAATAAAGTCCATGGATAGATGGGTCCAAGGTCTGGACAGAATGGGGAGGGGTTGAAGAAGACCACAGGGGAGGGTTCTAGGAGATTTGGATTGAGCACAGCTGGTACACACTTGAATAAAGTCTTTAACATCTTTTCTCATTTTGGGCCACCAAAGGGAACAGGCAAGAATATTAAAAGTTTTGTTAACACCGGGATGCCTGGCTTGCTTGGAACAGTGAGTATGAAGAAGGATAGTTTTCCAAAGTGAAACAGGAACAAAGATTTTGGAGGAGCAGAATCTTGTGCGGCTTGAATCTTGGAACAAAGTTGAGTAGATATAGAGGCCATGATTTTAGTGGTTGGGATAATGGAGCTCTTATCTTGATTAATACAAATGAAACAACAAATGATCTGGAAAGGGCGTCAGCTTTCTTGTTTTTGGAACCAGGTTGGTAAGTGATAAGGACCACCGTGCTTGACGGGGATTTAACCTTTTAAGATTCTGGATGTATTCAAGGTTTTTATGGTCAGTAAGGATGGTGATAGGTACAGAGGTGCCTTCCAATAGGAGCATCAGCAAAGGCCTCCTTGAGTCGTTTGAAGGCTTCGAGTGCTGCAGGGGTCCATGAATGAGGCTTACCACCTTTACTGATGAGGGCTAATATCGGAGAAATTATAGAAGAGAACCCTTGAGTGAATTGTCTGTAATAATTGGCAAAGCCAATGAACCTTTGAATAGCTTTGGTTCCCATAGGAAGAGACCAATCTTGGATGGCCGAAACTTTAACAGGATCCATCTGGAAACCTTGCACAGATACGATGTAGCCCAGAAAGGGTACTTGTGAACACTCAAACAGACACTTTTCCAGTTTGGCATATAGGCTATTCTCTCTCGGCAGTAGTAACACATGTTTAACATGGAGGCGGTGTGAGGGCAGATATTGAGAAAAGATTAAAATGTCATCGAGATATACGACTACAGAGATTCCCAACATATCCCGGAAAATGTCATTCACGAATTCTTGGAACACCGCTGGAGCATTACAAAGGCCAAAGGGCATTACGAGATATTCGTAGTGACCGTCCATAGTGTTAAAGGCAGTTTTCCACTTGTCACCTTTGCGTATACGGATCAGATTGTATACCCCCTGAAGATCCAGTTTGGTAAATATTTTAGCCCCTTTTATCTGGTCAAACAGTTCAGAGATGAGAGGAAGAGGATACCGATTCATTATTGTGATTTTATTTAACCCACGGTAGTAGATGCAGGGTCGTAAACCTCCGTCTTTTTTTTCAACAAAAAAGAACCCAACTCCAGCAGGGGAAGTGGAAGGTTGTATGAAACCCCTAGACAAATGTTCAGTAATGTACTCTTTCATGGCTAGAGTTTCAGAGGGAGACAGTGGGTATGTGCGTCCCCGAGGAGGCATAGTACCTGAGAGAAGATCGATGGGGCAATCGTAGGATCGGTGCGGTGGTAGCTTCTTTTACAAAACACATCAGAGAAATCATGATAACATTCAGGGAGATCTTTCACAGATTTATTTTCACAGGTAATGGTGGTGCAATGAGTAGAAAAACAATTTTCAAAACAGAAAGGACTCCAAGACTTGAGTTCATTGTTAGACCAATCTATAACAGGGTTGTGTAATCTGAGCCATGGAAGTCCGAGAATTAGGGGAGCGGAAGGGCTTTGGATGACAAGAAAAGATAAAACGTTCTTGGTGGAATATGCCAATGCGGAATAGAACTTCGTATGTAGATTTGGAGATGAATTCAGAAGCCAACGGGTTATTGTCAATAGCCAGAACTCGAAGAGATTGCTGCAAGTGAAGGAGAGGAAGCCCCAATTTTGCTGCATAGGTAGAATCCATGAAATTTCCAGCTGCACCGGAATCGGTGATAGTAGCTGGTAGAAAGAGTTTTAGTGGTTCAAATTTGGCAGGAGACTTAACGTTTCCTAGAAGGAGCTCCTCCTTAACTTCTAGGTCATGGAGTTTCCTGACTTCTGGGGACAATTTCTTACAAAGTGTCCTTGCCCAGCACAATAGAGACAAAGTCCATTGGTACGTCGGCGTGATTTTTCCTCGGGGGATAGATGAGTGCCGCCAATTTGCATCGGCTCTTCACCCGAAGATATTGGATGCGGAAAGGTCTGAGCAGGCCTAGGAAAGGTCTTAGGGAAGCTGGAACGAGCTGCAGACCTTTCTGCCTGCCGTTCACGAAAGCGGGTATCAATCTGGATGCATAGCGTAATCAAGTCTTTCAATGGGACAGGTAATTCCCTAGATACTAATTCGTCCTTGAGGCGATCAGAGAGTCCCTGCCAAAAGGCTGCTGTAAGTGCCTCATTGTTCCAAGAAGTCTCTGCAGCAAGGGTACGAAATTCAATAGCATATTGACCCACGGAACGAGACCCTTGGCGGAACTGCATCAAATGGGAGAAGGCAGCAGAGGTTCTTCCTGGAGCATCGAAGACCTTGCGAAACATACTCGGGAAGTCCGTAAACATACTCAGGATCGTCTTTTTCCCATGGGGGAGAAGCCCAGGCCAGGGCATTGCCCTCCAACAAGGCAATGATGTAACCAACCTTTGCACGATCCGATGCAAAATGAGATGGTTGAAGTTCAAATTGGATTCGGCACTGATTAATGAATCCACGGCAGGCTTGGGCATCACCATCGAACCACGAGGGCAGAGGTATGCGGGGCTCTCTCCGAAGAGAAGGATCACCGGATCTGGATGTAGAAGGAGGTGGCGTAGAACCCGGAGCAGAGGCAGAAGCTGGGGGTAGCCGGACAGCGAGGGTATCCATGAACTGAGCCAACTGGCCCTGATGGTGTTCAAACTTGGCCATAGCCCCCTCAGGCGTTTCCATGTCCCGATAGTACTGTAATAAATGGCCGGACGTCCGGAGTACTTACAAGTGCGCTTTAGGAGGAGGCGGATAGTCCGGAAGATGCAGGACACAGAGGCTGCTGGGAACTGTAGGCTGGATACTGGAACTAGGTGCTGCTGGGAACTGTAGGCTGGATTCTTGAACAAGGTGCTGCTGGGAACTGTAGGCTGGATTCTAGAACAAGGTGCTGCTGGGAACTGTAGGCTGAATACTGGAACAAGGTGCTGCTGGGAACTGTAGGCTGAATACTGGAACAAGGTGCTGCTGGGAACTGTAGGCTGAATACTGGAACAAGGTGCTGCTGGGAACTGTAGGCTGAATACTGGAACAAGGTGCTGCTGGGAACTGTAGGCTGAATACTGGAACAAGGTGCTGCTGGGACCTGTAGGCTGAATACTGGAACAAAGGACTGAGTGCTGGAGGAAGCTCCGATTTGATCGGGCTATATGCGGACGACATGATTCTATATCTCTGATACTAGCTCCTCTCTAATCCGCACAGCAGAAATAATTGACAAATACAGTACCTTCTCAGGACTTTATATTAACTGGCAGAAGTCTGCCCTGTGTCTACTTGATTCAGACAAGATAACTGCCGACAGTTTCCCCTGGCAGATCCCAATAGTCGACAAATTTAAATATCTGGGCATTTGGATTTCAAAAAATCCTAAACTTTTCAGAGAACTAAACATCCAACCCTTGGTGAACACAATCCGAAACAAAACTAACACGTGGTCAGACCTTCCCTTGAATCTGGCAGGCAGAATCAATCTGACAAAAATAATTCTACTCCCAAAAATTTTGTATATTGTTCAGCACTCGCCAATATACTTGCCAAAAAAGCTATTCACAGATATCAATAGAATACTAACCTCTTTCCTCTGGGCGCACAAGAGAGCCCGTCTCAAACTCCGCAAATTACAACCTAAAAACTCTGCGGGCCTAGCATACCCAAATTTCCGTATGTACTATCTGGCGGGACAGCTAAGATATATGTCAACGGCTCTGTCCCCGGAGACGGTGGTGCCACCGGCAGAGCAAATGCTAAACACCTACAGTTCAGGCTCTATGCTGTCCACAATAGAAAGTCCAGTCAAACACCTACTAAAACGCCCAGTTCCAATCCACACCCAGATGCATAAAATATGGAAAGAAACCAACGATTTACTGCAGTACTCAGGTACACCCCTGAAACAGAACTATAGCACAACCAATCTTACCCCCAATTGGCGATTTTTATCTGTGCAGAAGACTGGAAAATAAAGGGAATACTTAAATTCGAACAACTTATTAAAGGGGAAAATATACGAACCTTTGAAGATCTTGCAGCGGAATTCCAGCTACCCAATAACCATTTCTACAGATATCTACAACTTCGTCATTGCCTTCACTCCGAATTTCCTGACAGGAAAATCATATTAACAAAACACCCAATAATTGGCATATTGAAAACCCAAGGAATGCAGGGACTAACCTCTCGGCTATACACCCATCTTATCAGCTCTCAAACTGAAATTCAAAGCACCTCGTTGATCCAACAATGGGCCACCAATATACCGAATATAACTGATGAAGATTGGAATGATCTTGGCTCATCACACTCAAATGCCTCGCTGGCCACCAATAATAAATTAATTCAACTATATATTATACACCGAGCTTATCTATCACCTGCAAGACTGAACCGGATTTCAAATGTACACCCAGACAAATGCCCCAAATGCCAGATGACACCAGCAGATTTATGGCACCTTATCTGGAGCTGTCCACACATCAGTCACTTCTGGTCAGAGATCACTAGATTCTTAACAGCATTACTCCCATGGCCAGTACCTAAGGACCCTAAGCTATGTATACTGGGTATAGATACCCTGGAGATGATGTCTGCCAGTTGACCTTTCTACGAGAAACTATTTATGGCCAGAAAAATGATAGTCCTGAAATGGATGGCCTCGGACGTCCCTCAAATCAATATATGGAAAAAAATGATAAATAATATGCTTCCCTATCACAACTTAATATACCAGCATATTGTGTCCAAGAAAGTTCAGTAAAATATGGTCTATCTGGACTGAATCACATCTAACAATATGAATTATAACACTGAAGTCAACCAATAACTAGATGCTGTATGGGGGGGGGGGGCCCGCGGGCTGCTCCAGAGCACACTCCCCTATAAACCCCCCGCCCCTCCTTCCCTGCCCTCTCCACACTCCCTATAACCCAGGCCTGATTAATTCTATAGAATACAGTTGAAACAAGGATAATAACTTTTTTTATACACTGAAAATGTGTGATAAACAACACCAACTGTACTGTATTACCTTGTGACTATAATATGTAAATGAAGCACTGATGCAGGTATGTTTTCAAAAATGTATTTTAATAAACTTGAGTTTAAAAAAAAAAAAAAAATGTTCACAAAAATCTTAGCAAATAGACTCTCCAAACTCCTCCCCTCATTAATACATAAAGACCAAACAGGATTTATCTCGGGAAGACAAAAATGGAAAACGTACGCCTCATTCTCCAACTCATTTACCACTGCCACTCCACCCAAACACCGATGAGCACCCTCTCAATAGACGTTCAATGGAATCGACTGGCAATTCATGAAACATACTCTACTACAAATCGGTTTTACAGGCTCCTTCATGTCAACCATAGATAATCTATACTCCTACCCAACAGCAAAGATCTCAAATATGGGTTATTCCTCTCACACTTTCCAAATTAGAAACGGTACATGCCAGGGATGCCCTTTGTCACCACTGATTTTTGCACTATGTATGGAACCTTTAGCAGCACATGTCAGCAACCATGCAATAATAAGTGGAGTACAGATAGGGAGAGAGGAATATAAAATAGCCCTCTTCGCTGACGACACATTATTTGCAATCACTAAACCACAAACCTCAATAACATTTCTCTGGTTCTAAATGCAAATATTTGGATTGCTTCTGAAGGTTCTGCATCTTAAGGATAAAGGGCATACCTTTGAAGATTGTAATGTTAACATATTGGCAAAGGAACGTGACTGGTTCAAGGAGGCCATTTATGTGAAAATAAAGAAACCAAGCCTAAATAGAGGTGGGGGGGTTCGACACCAACTGTCTGCCATGTACAATGCTGTTTTAACACCTTACTCTGGGTGTTCCTATAACCCCTCATAGCCACTATCCAATCACGCCCCCTAAACACCTGGCTGTGATATGCTAATTGGGATTTTCCAGGGTACATAATTGCCACAGATTCTTGTACAAGTCATTCTGAATTGAGAAAGGCAGTCGGATGACTAGCAAAACGTCTTCAAAAACTAAACTTCAAGTCCAGTTGATCTAATTGAATACATCAGATATCTATCAGGATTCAAAATGAATTACTCAAAATCAGTCATATTACCTATCCACATATCCTCCGCAACCTCTAAATTACTACAACTCAACTTTACATTCAAATGGAACTACTCACATTTTACCTATTTGGGAATACAGATCTGCTCCGACCCTGAAAAATTACATGAACAACTCCCCATTAATTAAAAAAGTAACCACCCAACTCAATCAATGGAAAACATTTAAAATATTCCTATTTGGCAAAATTAACAGCATCAAGATGATAACTTTACCTAGATTATTATACTTATTTAGATCACTACCAATCGCATTTAAACCTGCAGATATGAAGCTACTCCAAACCAAAATCACAAAATTCCTATGGAACGAGAAATGTCCCCGAATAAATATGAAATGCTCCAAAGACCTAAAAAACTAGGGGGAACAGCCCTCCCCTCTCTACAACACTATTTTCTAGCGGCTAGAATGGCACAGACAATGCAATGGTACAACAACTAAGAAATACCCCGCTGGCAGGAACTAGAACAGGATCTCCTTCCTTCCATACCCCTAAGAGATATCCTATGGCTACCTATACACAGAAACTATAAATTGAGCAGCACACCATCCCTAATGACCCCTATATACCACAACCATGATTTCCAACCGGGAAAGAACACACAAACCTGGGAAGTATGGCTGGACCACAACATATTTCAAATAGGACATTTAGCACCAGCAGGAAACACACTCCAGTGGAGCCAAGTCCAACATCAATATATGTTGCCCCACACCGAATGGTTCCACTACTCGCACATTACATAAACACTCTATTAACCAGGTCCAGAACCACCCAACTTTCCCCCTTTGGAGTTGATCTGCAGCTCAATCTCGCAAAGCACCCAAACCATCTCTAAAATATACACAATACTCAATGAATTTCGCCACGCCCCCAGATTGGCTTTTATGGAAAAGTGGGAAAACATGCTAGGCTCACAGCTAGAGACTAACCAATGGCTAACTATATTTGACTCACTCCGCAAATGCTCCTCTAATATACTAGTCCAAGAAAAAGCCTTTAAAATACTACACCGTTGGCACATGTGGAACTCCAGCAGATATAAAACATTGTTGGTGGGATTGTGCTAAGGTCCAAAAGACATGGAAAGCCTGTGAAGCTATAATACAAGAAGTACACCATACCACTGTGATCCTTGATCAGTGGACAGCCCTATTTGACAAAAATATAACAGACTTTCACCGAAAGTAACAAACTAATTCTTTTTTTTTTTTTTTCTTTTCTTTCTTTTTTTCCCCCCTTTTATTGTCCCTTCTTCTTTTCTTTTTCACTTTAGTTAACGGTTTGTCTATGCTATAGAATATTTAAATTTAAAATTATTATTTAAAAAAGAAAATGTATTAGAAAATTTACGCTGCAAATGTTATATCCTGTATATCACTACTGCAACAGATCAATGCAATTGTTAACCATGTAAACTTTCTAAATAAAAACTACAGAAACAAAAAAAAAAAAAAAAGCTCAATGTGAACGCAGCCTTACCCACAATTAAATCAACACCTTGTTTTCTGGAGGTCCCTGACACCTTGCTTTTAAATACTGATTTACACACGTTCCAGGGTATTTATTGACAACAGATTCTTGTACGAGTCCATTGTGAATTGAAAGTCTTGTTGCTCTAACTAAATACCACAAAAATGCTATGAACTGGATAAGGGAGTACAAACCTTCAGGCTACGTTACTTGCCTAAACTTTCCTTCACTGCTCTGGTCGGCTCCACCCTACCCCTCTGAGTCTGTTGGCAGCGAGGCCAATTAGAAAACCCATAACTCCATTAGACATGGGGGGAAAAACAAATGTGTCAGGTTGAGAAACAGTCAGCTGGATTGCTCATCCTACTAAATTGGGAGGTAGGAGTATGGCTTGGTACACACCATCCAATAATTCAAGCAGACTGACCAATATTTCAGTGTATTGGTTGATCAGGCAAACCTATTGGATTCCTTTTTCGGGCATCTGCAACAGGTTCAGACACGATGGAAAACCACAGTCGATCATGCAGCCCTCAGATGACCGTACGCTCGGACGTGGCTAATTTTGCCGCGACAGACAGCTCTATAGTGGCACCGACAGCTCTATAGTGGCAAACGATCAGACGAAACAAAGAAATCCAATATTGTGTACCCATCTTAAGGTCACTTACCTTCCTGATAAAGTGGCTGTGAGGGACAATGTGGTGAGCATAATGGCTCTTTAAACATTTAATGTTAAAGGACAATTATACTTACCATTTCCCCGATCCATTCCCGCAAAGTACCCAGGGTGAAAAAAGTCCCCACCTCTGGGTACTTTACAAAAGTCCTGCACTACTTACTTGTAATATCCCTCGTCGCTCAGGTCAGATCCTCTCCACTGGCACTGTCAGTGACAGTCCGGGAGGCAGCCTCCTTGCAGAGCACGTCTTCCCATCACGTCTTCCTCGCGACCTGTCACTCAAAGTGCCAATGGGGAGGATCAGACCGGAGCGACGAGGGAGATTACAAGTAAGTAGTGCTGGACTTGTAATGTAGCCAGAGGTGAGGACTTAGCGTTTTAGGTCCTGGGCACTTTGCAGGAGTGGGGGGAAAGGAACGAGGGGGAGGTGAGTATAATTGTCCTTTTAAATGCAAGGTAACAAAAGGTGGTACCGTAAGTCTATTTCTGAGGCTTGTTTTAATTACCATGCATGCATTAGAGCTATGATAATTAACTCCTCATAATAAAAACACCGACCGTTTATATTCTGTAAAAACAAAAAGACCATCCCAAATTGTTTTTCATACTTATCCAAAAGCCCCCAGTCGGAAGAATTGCTCAAAATGCATCTTGTACTGTCAACTTTCAGCTTGAAACCTGATTGTCTGTCTTTTTTTCCCGATCAACAATCTATATCTTAATACATAGTGGCTCTGTTGGGATAGTGGTATAAACTTTTCTTTGCTTAGATTAATACAATCATTTACATAAAAATTAGACCATAATCTTGTAGGATTGCATTACTTTCTGTTTTTCAGGAGGGCTATACCATAGATAAACCAGATTTAGGCTAGTTTCACACAAGAGCCATGTTTTTGCTCGGGTAGCATTTTCTTATAGGTTACCTTGCATTTTCAGTGCGGATGCTGTTGACGATATGCTACTTGAAGTTTTTTCTGTTGCTAAACATCTAAATCCACTCAGAAATTTCTACCATTTGAATGAATACAGCCTTATATGTTGCATTAGAGAGTTAACTGGTTTATGGTTATTTTCAAGGAAAAATTAAACAAACACACCTGGGCATGTTACTTAGGACTCTGGGAATTTAATATTAGGGATAATTCACACCTTACAGTATAACATAAAGAAAATGGGCCACTGAAATGTTCCCTGACCCTATAAAAGCACAATGCAAAGGCAATCTGCCTTTCCAATGAGTCATAGGAAGGCACACTCCCCGCTTACAAATAAGGAATACATATTATGGCAACCGGACAATAACTTTTTCATCACAGAATATTTTTGGAGGGTTTAAGAAGTATGTACAAGGGTATTAGAGCTGCAGTGGAACATTTATTATTAGAAAAAATGTTGCTGCATTTTTTGAAGCCACTTTTGTATTATATCCCTATATTACGTATAGAGGGAAAAAATTAATTAAACTTGGGGTTTATCTGTAGAAAATATATTCATTTGTTTTTTTAAGTAAAGTAAAATATTAACATGCAAGGTGTATATAACAGTATCTTAGTATACGCATTTAGTTATTATTTGTGGGTGAGAGCAGTGTTGGATTCACTGTATTTATTTTGTGTTCTTTAATTTTATTTAGCACGTATGATGTAGTTGTTGTTGGCAGTGGAATTGTGGGGCTTGCATCTGCTCGACAACTTATCTTGCGCCACCCGAATCTCCGATTTGCTGTCGTAGAAAAAGAAAACGATATTGGTAAGACCAGGTTTGGTGTATCATAAAAACAATCTCTTTCATGTATGGCATGCATTTACTTAAGCCGAGTATAGGCATGACTATTAATTGACAAATCCTGTCAAAATTAACTGATTATTGGCCTAGTGTATGGCCAAAATTAATGATCCTGCAGCAACAGCAGTGGTTTGGGACCAGTTTTGCCTGTCTGAAAATGACCACTGGTTGTAGCCTCTTGCGTTAATTAAAGAGGGCTGATAGTGATTATTGTAATAAAAAATGTATACTTTCACCCAGTTGACCTCCATATACTCCATATTAGAAAGTTAATTGAGCAAATGTAAGTATAAGTCACTGCATTTAATTTGTGACACCCATTCATTTGTGCCCAGCTTAAAGGTACACTAAACTGGACTTTTTAGCTGGCTTACAGCTGCATCTATTATTCACTGGGAGGTTGGATCACTTATTCCCACATTCTTGTCTATAATAGAACCCAGGTAATAGCCGTGCATTCTTCCTCCTAATTATACTCTGCGAGTGGAGCACCAGCAGATACATTTGAAGGGTATGTCCACCCTTCTTACCAACTTTTAATATACTGTAGTGCTTCGTCCCCCAACCGCTATATTTTTATTTTCAGAAACTTCCCCAAACATTACATACCTTCCCTCATTCCTCCGCTGCACTGCCCGGCCCTCTGCTTATGCGGAACTGCAAGCAGAGGGGCGGGACAGTCAGCCGCGTCTGTGATTGGCTGAGAGGCAGCCAATCACGGACGCGGCTGCCGGTAGTTCTGAACGGCGGAGGAAAGAGGGAAGGTAAGTAATGTTTGGGGAAGTTTCTGGAAATAAAAATATAGCAGTTGGGGCTGGGGGACGAAGCTCTACAGTATATTAAACGAATTTTGAGCTAGGGGCAGGGAGTCCAAAACGAGAGGGAGGGGGATAATGGCTGCAGTGCACATGCCAAACTTCTCCCGGAGGAGAGACAGGAGGCAGAGTCCTTTATGGACTCTGCAGTACTCCTGCTGGGCAGTTTTGGGGACTTTGGGGGGGATTACAGGAGAACCATATGGAGCTGGGATGTGAGGTAAGGATTTTTATTTACTACAGAGTGGGGCCAGTAGTGGGGGAATTATAGTTTTGGGGGTGGACATGCCCTTTAACCCTGTATTGCCGGAGTTCTTTTATTAATTCAGAGATGCAGACAACAAAAAATCTCATAACAAACATACATAAGTGGTTTGAACTATGTATGTATGTATGTATATGCATCGCAAATAGCCCTGCCGTTTCCTCTTGCCCTTTTCCCTGCACAGTTATATATGGGCTAGTGATACGTTACAGTGATTATAATCTTTTAGCCTGTAGTTGTTCTTTAAATATATGTGAGAAATTGCTAAAACCTAATTCTACACTTAATAAGTAATTTTGGTAACCACTAATACAGATGTGAGGTTTTGTGCTTAAAAATATGGTTTTGATAAAGAATTTGTCTTCTTAAACAGCTACCCACCAGAGTGGCCATAACAGTGGTGTCATTCATAGTGGAATTTATTACACTCCTGGATCTCTGAAAGCTAGGCTGTGCGTAAGAGGATCTGCCCTAATCTATGAGTATTGTGACCAGAAGAGAATTCCTTATAAACAATGTGGAAAGGTATTTGCATGACATATTGAAAAGTTACATGATCGGTTTCATGAAATATCCCAGAAACCGATCATGTAAGTGATGTATCACTTAATTTCTATTAAAAGATGTACAATTTAAAGGCAGTTAACACTTTTTCCTACCATGTACCATTAGATACCACTAAGTGAGGAAGTAACTGTAGAGGTTGTTGTGTATTTTTATAATTTAATGATAATTATAATAATATATTTTTCTGTAATCTAGCTTATTGTAGCTGTCAAACATGAGGAGATTCCAAGGCTACAAGCTTTGTATGAAAGAGGCCTTCAAAACAATGTGCCAGGGCTCCGACTTATCAGTGCAAAAGAGATCCAGGCTAGAGAACCACACTGCAAGGTACAAATACGTACAAATTTGTACATACTTTAACAAAACTAAAAGATTACAAAGAAAAATAAACCGCCTACAAAGAACAGAAAAAACAATTTTATTTGGTGTCTTTAGTTTTCATATAAAAAGGTTTTTCCTAATTTAATTGGCATATTGATCAAGTCTACTTTATGATATACTGATTTAGTTATATTCTACTCATACTCTTCTATACAACAGTATATGAGTATATAAAAAAGCAATAATCATTGAAGAACTAAAGGCTAAAAACGACTGTGTTTATCGATTAAATGCTTTTATACTTGTATTTATATGTCATTTGATTCCTTAAATTAGTCCCACTCTGGGGTAAGTTTCTCTGTCCCTTGCAAGGAATCCAATTGGCCCTAATGTGTAAATAGGAGCTGAACACTTCCACTCATGCACTAACTAGGCACAGAGGGAACTGGACAATTTAAACTATAGTTGCAAACAATCTGAAAAAGTTCCTTTGGACAAAAATTCACAAAACCGCGTGTACAACAGCAAACTATGGTTGCACTTGCTTTTTACACACACTTTTTAAAGGCTTCTAGGGAAACTGTTGTCTTCAAACAAGTTAGGGTTAAATCGAATTCTTCATTTTGATTCCAATTGTTTTTTCAGCTACATAACTTCTCACAGGTTACACATAGAGATGTGATACAGTGCTCATTTTTAAGGTAATACTGAATTTTTATTTAGGGCTTTTATTTAACCCTAGCTTATTAAAGAGACTACAGTTCCCCTTTAAAATTTAATTTCTATATATTTTCCTTGCTATTATTCTGCAACTGCATTATTACCATAAATATTACCACATTCCACTCAAAACACTGTAGGCAATCCCAACACTGTACACCATGAGGGTATAAGAGCATAGAGGCCAGTGAGGATTTAGTGAAAGCAACCAGTAATGACATCTCTCATTGCCTCTCCCTCTAGCTAACCAAAGAGTATCTTTCAATATTGTTTTACACCTACATAGAATCACAGTGATAGCAGAATTCAGAGCTCCTAACCATGAGAGCAGAATTCAGGGCCTGAGATACAAAAAGCAGAATACAGGCCCTGTATGCAGAGAGCAGAATTTTGGGCCTTGTACACTGAGAGCAATATTAAAGGCTGAACTCTGGGCCCCTATCAGTTAAAGCAGTGGCCATTAATTATTAATTGGTTTATCTGCAAGTTCCTCCAACCTTCAGCCCCATCACAGAGCAGCTATAACTCTACTTTACATTTCTTAGGATTTGTCAGTGTTGATTTGAGATTAAACGTCACATGACCTCTTTGAAGTTTCTGCGGTTTTAATGGTTATGTTATGTTCATTCAGAAATAATACAAATAGAAGGTAGAGGCAATTTCATACAGTGTAAAAAGTTAACATTTATTCAATATATGCTGAAATATACAACATTTCGGGGTAGTCCCCTTCCTCAGATGCAAAAAAATCACACTGTATTAGAATAATAAATACTAATATCTTGGCCAAGTCCACCCTTTAGGGGTTGGGTTTAAAATATATTACAGATGCACTCATTAATGCTTCCAAATACTGTCTATGTTGTGGAGAAAAAGTTTTTACACAGTGGAAGTCAACAACGAAGTGTTCATCCGTTATCTCGAGTAGCAATAAATCGTGAAATTAAAACCAACTTGATTGTGTGAAGTTAGACTAATGTCATATGCCTATGCCACTAGAAGGTTTTATTATTGAGACAGGATTTAATATAAAGTGTTAATCATGGGCATGCCACAGGGAAAATGTAATTATCTTTTAATTCCTTTTAATTTACCTTTTACTATTTTCTTTTTCTGTTGGATTCCTGTACTTGTTCTGCACATTATGACTACTAGTTAAGATGTGTTGTGGAAAATTGTATTATTGCTTTTTATTTCTTTGTTCAATTTGAAATGTTTACTTTAAGGGTGTGATGGCTCTAGACTCTCCATACACTGGCATTGTAAACTACAAACAATTGGCACAGTCTTACAGTGACGATTTCTATGAGGCAGGTGGAAGTATTTTAACTGACTTTGAAGTAGCTGATATAAAAATGTCAAATGAAAGCCCAGCTGGATGTAAACAAGGTACACTTTTATAATTGAAATGTTAATTCATTTATACCATTACAGAAAATAGCATTAAGGGTATTGCATGTTGTAGGCTTAAATAAACCTGTAAATAGCATGTTGTATTGCATGTTGTAGGCTTAAACCTGTAATCCATTGGTGCCCAACCTGTCCCAGTCTGGGGGCTGCACCTCAGGCACTGGCTGGGATGCTTGCCAAGCCCATGAACTGCCCATACTCCATTCAGGTCCCATTCAATCGCAGGTTCTGCGGTATGCTGTTTTTTTACAAGAGGGACGCATGTGGTCCACGGGTTTGCCACCATTGCTGTGGATCTAAATTTTAGTGCTTTAGTGTGAAACAGGTTATCAAAACACACAAACATAATCTAATGGCTGTTTATTTTGTAGAATTCACTGACTATTTTATTTCAACAAAATATCTACCTAATGGTTTTCTCCAAAATAGGTAGGAAAAAACAATCTTTCATTTTGGTAATTTAGCTGATTCTGCAATCCTTCTAATAATGTTTTTAACAGTGCCATCCAGCTATTAAGAGGATCTGAAAAACCTGGCCCTCTCAAATCTTGTGTGAAATAGTAGTATTATACAATATGCAAAAAAGCACTGCTGAGCTTGGGATGTGACCCTACACCTGAGAAGAGCCCAGCATTCATTTTACCTTTAATTGCAAAATAACAATGTACACATTTTCCACATGTAACATCTGATACATGTATTTTCCAGATTCAGCACCATTGTGTTTAAACTTATTTGTGCATTTTGTAACATATAGGGGTGGCATACCTATTAACAGCATATGTATAATTTTTTTAAGGTATGGAATATCCAATTGTCGTCAAAAACACAAAGGTAACAAACTGCACTTTTCCATCTTTAGTAACTTTCTTTTTGTAAAGGATAACTTAAGGCTAAAAAGGATTTCCTGACTTACAGCTCAGAAACTGCAGATAAAATTATTAGCTTCTAGTCCTTTTCCTGTGCTTCAGGAGGACTCTTCATCAGTAAAGCATGAAAAAAAAGTCTGTTTCAGTTTTGAATTGTTTTTAATTATAAGATGTATTAATAGTAGGTTCACAGATACCTGTATACTTGAGTATAAGCCGATCTGAGTATAAGCAAAGGTACCTCTTTTTTACTTGAAAAATGAGTAAAACTGAAAGGTACTGACTGACTCTAGTACAAGCCGAAGGTAGAAATGATGACCACTACTGCCATCTGATTCAGTATTGTTTTGAGGCTTAAGTTGCCCTTTAAATGGACAGCAGAATTCTCATACAGTTATCCCATAATAGTACCATACAGTAATAGCCAAACCCAGTACATGGTAACCTCCTTAGCACTCCAGATGTTTGAAAACTACAATTCCCAGCATGCTTTAGTTGCTGGGATTTGCAGTTAATAAACATGTGGAGTGGCAAGGTTCAAAAAACGTTTCATTAAACTTACCATCCTTAATAATGTTCCTGCCCACCTCTAAGCCCATATACCCCAAACTAGGTCTTACCTTACCTGCACATCTGACCATAGACTGCCTTCCTTGCTCAAGTGGTGGTGCGTAACAGTGTATGGTGCGCCTATGTTACTCCTGACTTGCGGCTGAACTGAGGTAGGACTTGACCCAAGTATAAGCCGAGGTTAGGTTTTCAGGCTAATTTTAAAACCTGAAAACCTTGGCTTATACTCGAGTATATTCGGTAGATTTAGGGAAGGGCAAGACGAGTTTCCAGAACTAAAGAAAATGGTGTGTGTGGGGGGGGGGGGGGGGGGAGTTACTGTCAGGAAAGAAGTTTTTTTAACTTTTCTCTGGATAAGGCAGTAAAAATGTGTAAGACCTTTTAGCTAGATGGACATATGTCTTTCTTTATATTACTATGAATGTATATGGGTCTAGGCGGTGAAACAAACACCATGCAATTTTTCTGACCTAGCAACAAATATTTCTGTGTTTCGGTCAGTCGGCACAAAAAATATGCTGTTTTTTGTGGGTGGCCGCAACCGATGTCTGTTCAGTGAACTGACCCCTGCAGCTACTTTCACTGCAAACGACCATTATTTGCCCCAGCTGACTGCTCCCTAGTGACAGAATCTGTTGTTGTGTACCCATCTTTAGCCTTTAGCAAATTAATAGTTGAACAATAATTTCAATCTGTCTGTGTCAAAAATGGAGAATGTATAATTAGTTGGTTGGCTTGTGTGGGTTTTGCTAAGGTTATATTAAGTTAAACATAATGTGTTTCTCTTCATGCTTTGGACAGGGAGAAGAAGTGCTCTGTAAACATGTGCTTACATGTGCTGGACTTTTTTCAGACCGCATTTCTCAAGTCAGTGGATGTAGCGCTGAACCGCAGATTGTTCCTTTCCGTGGAGACTACTTGGTTCTAAAGCCAGAAAAATGTTATCTTGTCAAAGGCAACATATATCCAGTAAGTTTTTTTTTTTTTCTTAAAAGGCATGTCCACCTACAAAATAATTTTTTAACATATGGTAGGGCACCCTATCCAACCCCAACCGCTAAGTCTGTTTAAAAAAGCTTCAGAACTCTACTTAAAATCCTTCGATCCAACAGTGCTCTCATCTTGTTCCTCTGCTTGCCGGTACTGCAAGCGGAAAGGCCCGACCGGCAGCCGCGTCTCTGATTGGCTGAGAGGCAGCCAATCAGAGACACGGCTGCCACAATATAGAACATCAGGGATACGAAGGATCATAAGAGTTCTGCAGCTTTTTTAAACAAATAGCAACAAAGAGTGCACATGCTATAAGGAGGAGGTAGAAACCTTTCACAGAGGAACGCCGCTCCTACTCTTCACTGCAGGAGAACCATTTGGAGCAGAGATGTAAAGTAAGGATTTTTTAACACTACACAGTGGGACCAGTATGGAGTTAAATTTTCATTTTGGGAGTGGACATGCCCTTTAGACGAGGATTATACATTTTATATTAATTTACTTTCATATAGTATTGCACAGACAGACTGTATAATATCAAAATTCTCTCTTCACTTTTAGGTTCCAGATCCTCGATTTCCCTTCTTAGGTGTCCATTTTACTCCAAGAATGGATGGGAGTGTCTGGCTTGGCCCAAATGCCATTTTGGCCTTTAAACGGGAAGGCTATAGCCTGTATGACTTTAATGCCAAGGACTTTACTGAAGCAGTTACATACAGGTAAAAATTTATTTTTATAAAATTTTGTGCTATAATTTAGCAAAAATCTTTAACATGTTTTAAATCTGGAATATTGATGAAAACTGAAATTTCTAATAGAGTTGATTGATTGTATATAAAAACCCTTGCTTTTTCTCATTTCCTTGACTGTGGTATCCTAAATTAGCTTTGTGCACTAGGCTTAAGTTTAATAAAAACATAGTAAAAAATGTTGCCTTCTCCTATTTTTATATGTATTGCGCAATGAAGACTAAAATAACGTGATACACAGCTCCTTCCAGAAGTATGAGGAATAATTACTGGCGATAAAACATAAACTTGTACAATGAAAGGGATCAAACAGTATCCCTCTGTATAGTAATCAATTCCACTTGTATTACTATACAGAGGGATACTGTTTCATCTCTTTCCTTGTATAAGTTTATATGTATTATGGGCACTGCACCAAAGCAGAAATGGCAGTGAATTCTGATGCATAAATCTATCCCCCCCTCTTGTTTCAAATAGTTTTTGTGTCTCCTCAGTGGCCTTCAAAAACTCGTGCTGAAGAATTTTTCCTATGGGTTAGGAGAAATGTACAGAGCATTTTGTCTCAGTGCTCAGATTAAGGAACTTCAGAAATTTATCCCAGAATTGTCCATTAATGATGTTGCCAGGTGGGTCTTTATATTTTAATATCAAGCATCAAGCTGAAATATGCTTTGTGTTGACTCAAAAAATATTTTGATTTCTTAAGGGGGTTATTGTGTGCTGGTCACTGTAGTTATGGATTTCATAGTCTAATCTGTCGGTTCTCTATTCTCCTTTCATATTATTTTGTCCTTGTGCAGCCAGGATTACAAATTGGCCTTGTGGTTAAATGTCAAATTATTGCTTTCTGCTGTACTTTCTAACTTAAGTTAAATTTGATTTTCTGATTGGTATTAAAAGACAAGTTTACCCCCATGAAAAAAACTTTTTTACCCAACACTTATCTTACATGTTTTTTTTTTTCTTGTACACTGTAACCACGATCGGACATTTCACAACTCTTAATTGTTTGCATACGCTAGAGCTAGTACACCTTCCTGACCAACAGACTGACAATTACTAAATCATACAATAGTCTCTTGCTAAATGGAATGTAGCAGACAATTAAATAAGCGGCAAGAGGTTGTACAGTGTTAGCCATTAGAAACATAAGAAAAAAAAAAAGTAATTTATTCCTAAGTGTTAATAGCAATTCTTTCAAAATGGCACAAGAGGGCATTATATTCAATTAAATTTTTGCTCTATCTTTAAAGTTAATTTAATTTCATTTATAAAATGACAGTCCACAGTGCAATGTGTTTACTGAAGAGGAATAATGTAAAGGGGAAGTTCAGTGCAAATACATATGCTTTTCAGAAAAAAAGAGCAGGATTTTTTCATCCCAATGACCTTAATCTGCCAATTCAGCATTTTGTCTGTGTATATAAATAAATGCTGTCTGTGTATATAAATAAATGCAACCGAAATACTGACTTCCTGTTTGCAGGACCCCAGAGACTTCCTGTTTCTAGAGACCGTTCTGGTCTTGCCCTTGATTTATTTGCTCAGTAGAGATCTGAGCATCTTTGACCCATCCAACAGCCAATCAGTAGAAATTACCGTTAGGAACATTCCAAGGATGTGGTGCATCCTGGGAAGAATAAGGACTGTTAGAACCTGAAATGTCAGCTCACTAATGTTAAAGGACAACTCCACCCTTATAAGAACATATTTTAGAAAGAATGGCCTCTTTAAAATATGTTGATATAGCAGAGTTTGTCCTGTGAATTCATTACTGTATGCCTGCTATGCTTCTGGAGGCCTCATGGAAACTGAGCAATTTAGAAACCTGTACTGAGCCTTTACTGAGCCTGGGCATGCTCAGAAGAGGCATACAGGGGATTAACATTCAGTCATTGGCTGTGATGTCAACTGTCAAATCCATAACTGACAGTTACTAACTGGAAGGACCAGGAAGCAGAAACAGGGGCAACAGGACATTGTGCAGGATTTCAGGTTAGACTTATATATTTCAGATTTTAAACTATTACCATTTAGGGTTTTGCGGGGTGATTTACCTGTATGTAAGTTTTCATTTTAGGGCTGGACTTGCCCTTTAACAGCAGGGAACAGCAAAGGGTATGAAATCAACTGATTTTTCAAAATGGAAGAGAATATGTAGAATAACTAAGAAGGCATTACACAAACTAACAATTTAACAAATATTGATAATTTCCACTGAAATGTCCTTTTAAAAAAGTAAGAACTTTGGATGCAGGAAGACAAACCATAAACCTGCAGAATTGCAGAATTTCTCCAGAAATGCCTAATGGCGGGAATTAGTCCGTTAAACATCAATACTTGACATTTTGTAATACTTATGGGAAATCACGATTTAAATAAATGGAGGTACTATATGTTAAAGTGATCTATTGTTGATATACAGCGATGGTCATTGTCAACCAATTCTTCAAACAATTTAGAGGTACAAGCTACACCTTTTTTTCTGGCTTAAAGACCTCAATCGGTTATTTGGTGGAGGTATTAATTATCTTTCTTCTACTTAAACATACATCTCTATTAAGTCGGTAAAATCTTAAGGTAGGACTGTTCATCAATTTTTGGGCTATAATCCAGGAAAAGGTATAGCCTGTACATTCTCTTAATTCAGTAGGTTGTTTGTCTCTATAAATCTAGGAAAACACCACGAACACATTTATATTAACAAAAACATTCTGTGTTGTAAAAATAGCATGTTTAATTTACAGTCCATTTTATCTTTTCCATACATTATCATCTATGTAATTCTTTATATATTTAGCATTGAAAGAGCGTACAATGTAAAAAGTCCAGCTGTTAACCAGGGGTTTTCTTTGTCTTTTTCCAGGGGTCCATCAGGTGTTCGAGCGCAGGCTCTTGATAGCCATGGCAATTTGGTGGATGATTTTGTTTTTGATGGTGGCTCTGGTAACTTTGCAAACCGTATCCTACATGTGAGGAATGCTCCTTCCCCTGCTGCCACTTCCTCTCTTGCTATAGCAGAAATGATTGCCTTGGAAGTAGAGGAACGGTTTGGACTGTGACTGCCCTGCCTAAAGCCTGTAACCTGACAGTTTGGTGTAGAATGTTCTTTCACAGTCAACAGAAAAGTGACCTTGGATTAGCACCATGTGATACTCTAGACACCATGCTGATGCTGTTTACAAATGCATGCTCAAAATGCCATATACTTTATATTTTTTGTATGTATCCTAATTAATCTTGTGAAAATCAAGAAAATGTAATATTTACATGCTAAGATTTTTTAGCAATTTATGATCAAACTATACTTATTGTCTTCTTAGGGCTAGGCCACACCAATCTGTTTTAACATGCGATCCAATCGCACATTAAAAAGTGCACACTAGTGTTGGCCAATAGGTCTGGTCACACTAGGTGTGCTGGTGCCCGTTGTGCTGCGATACGCTTATCTGACTGCATATGACCACCATTTTTGGTGTGATTCGCATGTGCTCCAAGACCCGAATATAGAGTGATTGCAGTGCAAGTGGACATAAACGCACACAAATCGCTTTCACAATTGCGCATGTTCAGTGTGGCCTCAACCTTACTGTCCTTTTGATTATTCTGTAGCAATGTAAGAATTTTTCTAAATAGAACAGAATTGTACACTGCCGCTTTATATTTTAAATACTCCATACATACAATTCTTGTCACTGAATACTTTTTTTGTAAGCCATTATTGACTAGTCCTGTCCTTTGTCATATTTATTAAACCCCACTACATGCATGGTATAGAAAATACATTTGTGAGGGCAAGCATGCTTAGTAATCACTAAAAGGCAACACTGGGAGAGGAAATTTCCCACTATGCAATTCACACATACCAACTATAACCAAGTTACAGCAAAACTGCACACAGCAGAAGATTTTATGATAATAGGACAGTTGATTGAGAGCTGAAATGTCAGATTGGATATCTAAACAAATAGGGAACTTGTCAACCAAAAAATGGTACAGTGATAGTGATTATATACCGTAATTATAGTTTTACAATTTAGGTACCCTTTAAGGTAAATCTTTTATGTGGGTTTCTTAATTTTGAATTGTTTTTTGTATTAACAGAAATAATGGGATAATAGATTGCTTCAACCAATTTTGATAACAGATTTAGTCACATTTGCCCCTACTTTCCTATATAGTTAAAAAATGTAAAACATTATGAACCATTTACTGTTTTTTTTCTCAGTGCAGGTTCCCTAGATCAGTGATGCTGAACCAGCATGATGATGATGGCGTAACCGGGCCGGGGGTGAGCTACTTCCTGTGGCCCGCTCACAGCATGGGGTGCCGCTAGTGAGGCCCCCAGCATCAGCCAGGTTTGGCACCCCTGCCCTAGATGCTTTGCATTTTAAAGGGGAAGTTCATTGCAAATGAAATGGGCATTATGCATTATTGCACTTACCAATAAATGCATTTATTTTGCTATATACTGTAGAATGTTTGATTATATACTGTGCAATGTATCTTTACACTTTTTTTTAAACAGGACTTTAGAAGTGAGCTGTGTCAGGAGGTAGAACGGTTTTGACTGTTTTTTTTTTTTTTTAGGTATTATTTAGGTACAGTACACAAAGGTTCTCAAATGATTCCTACCCCCTTTTCTGCACACTGGGCCATTCTTTTTTTAGTGCTTTTTCTAGCAGTAAAGATAGGTAGAGATGTAAAGATGCAGCCATGGTGCCTGACTGCATGACAAACCGGTAATTTGTTTGTGTATGGGTGTTTGGTCTGGCGTTGTTCATATTCCAACCCGGCAGATCATCAATGATAGGAGTTGGGTTAATGCTGCATCGAACTGCAGGTAGGTGATGCACGTCTGATTAATTCCTGCAGCTTAATTGCACATTAAAAATTACAAAGGCGCACTACCCCTTTTGAAAACCAGGTTGGTAATACCTTAAATAGGGCAGTGCTCAGTATCCGCAAATGAAGCAGACCTCCAATACAATATTGCTTATAAGCACTCACTTACTAGCCATACCCAACTTAGTAAAACACTACCTTTATTGAGACATCATAAAATATATATATATAGTCTCCATGCACAAACGCTACACAAATGGAATATTAATACAAACATAGTATAATATAGTACCCAACATATATTGTACTGTTCAAAAGGTAGCAGGGCATCCCCTGCTTTAAAAGGTATATGGAAGTCACAATTCAAAAGTATTTAACAAGGTGTGCTCCTGGAACTTTAATTTGTACAGTTCCACTAATGCAAATTTGACCATGTGTGTATCCTGAGTGCATAAATCTACAGCCATTCAGGTTAAAATAGAATCAAATGCAGAGCCAAATGCAGGTAAATATCCAGCTCACAGTTCTTAAGCTAGGTACACACAGTCCAGATTTCTGAAAGATGACAGACAGGATCTGCAAGATCCTGTCTGTCATCTTTCAAAGATCTGCATACACACAGTCCCGAGCGTTATCCCTATGAACTTCATAAGGAGAACGCTCGGGACTGTGATTTTCCATCGGCCGCGCTAGACTCCTCTATGGGAGTCTAGCGCGGCCGATGGAAATTTTCGGCCTTTCCCGAACGAGCGTTCGGCCGACCCGATCGTTTGGCGGCCGCGCGCTCTTCCGGGAAACGAGCGTAACACATAATGATAAAGCCCTGATAGTATCGGGGCTTTATCGTTAGTGTGTGTACCCAGCTTAACACAGCTTAATCGCTTTCCGGGATTTCTTAGGACCTGTGTAGATAACTGGGTATGGCAAGTAAGTGAGTGCTTATAAGGGATACTGTATTGGGGGTCTGTCCTCATTGCTTTATTTGTGGAGCTTAATTGTTCATGCAAACTTCAGCACCACTTGTGCCCCAGTTGTATAAAAATCATTCAGAGTTCATTTTTTATTTCACTCATGTATATTGCAGCTCCCCATTGCTCCCCCGAGCATCTTATTATTCACAGGAAGGTGGGAATAAGCGTTCTCACCTCCCTGTGAATAATAGAAACGGATGGCACATACTTAAAAAACTGATTTATGTGGGTTTAGAGTCCCTTTAAAGGGTATGTACACTGTGAAATAGTTTTTTTTAAATTGTTCAATTTTAGAAACTATCGGGGAGATTCAATAAAATTTCTTATCGTTTAAAATGGTGCTAATATTGCCTCAGCCAATCAGAACTTATGTAACATTTGGTTGGGGCAAAATTAGCACCATTTTAAACGTTAAGAACTTTTCTGTCACCCCAGTGGCAGTACTTCACCAGACTGGGATATCCCTGGCTCACAGGAAACGCACGGTTTAAAAGTCCCTCCCACCATCCACTCCTAGTCTTTTTGCGTTTCCTGTGGCTAGGAAAGCATGGTGCAGTGCTGACACTCAGGGCTTACCTGCCATTATGGTGTTTCCCAGAGCAGTTCTCCCTCTCTCTCTGCTTCTGATGCCTTCCAAACTAGTTGCAATGAGTTTGCCATGGAAGGGCTTGGGACCGGGCAGTGTTGTAGTGTTTGGACTCTGTGTCCATTCCTTTCTGGCAGCAGGTTGTTGGATTCTGTTTTTTTTTGGACCTTTGGCGCGCTGCAAAGCGTGCGCGCGCGGCTTCTGTAACGTCCGCTCTGGGTGTCGTCCTGGTAAGGTTCGCGCCTATGCGTGTGGATGTGTATAGCTGGCCAGGACATGCCTGAAGGACCCGCGACTCTCTTTTTCCGGATTGGGTGGCCGCCGGTGACGTCATTCTCGCGTCTCGCGAGAGTATTTCTAGGCCACATGGGAGGCTGTTCTTCCGGTTTCGGACCCGGAAGAGTCTGTGTGCCGCGCGGGAAAGATATTTTCTGCTGTTTCCAGCCAAGAACTGGGACCAGTTTGTAAAATTTTCCAAGGAGTTGAATCTTAATCCCCTAAGATCTAGTTCTTCTTTAATTGTAAAGTTTCTTTTTGCAGGATACAAATTAGGGTTAACAGTACCTTGAAAGGGCAAGTGTCCGCTCTCTCTGCAATTCTAGACTATCCTTGGGCCACGGATAAACTAGTTTCTCGGTTCTTTAGTGCTCTAATTAGGGTAAAACCTCCTTCAAAGTCAACATGTCCAGTCTGGAGTCTTCCGACGGTGCTAAAAGCCCTGACTATGTCGCCTTTTGAGCCTATAGAGCAAAGCTCGGACTGGATTCTAACACTCAAAACTGTTCTGCTTGTTGCCATCACGTCGGCTTGTAGAGTGTCAGAGTTGGCAGCATCTTCGTCTAAAAAGCCAGACACTACTGTTTTTCATGACAGAGCTAGGATTAAACCTGCTTTTGGCTTCTTGCCCACGGTAGTTACTCCCTTTCATTTAGAAATGGAAATCAATTTGCCAGTTTTCTGTCCAAATCCCAAGACGGAAAAAGAACAGAAACTTCATTCCTTGGATTTAGTAAGAATTTTGACCTACTACTTAAAAAGAACGGAGTCATGGAGGAAGTCGGACAGGCTCTTTTTGATCCCTAGAGGATTCAGGAGAGGGGAAGCTCCATCAAAAAGAACCTTAGCTTCTATCAAAATATCAAATAAGAGGCAAAGCAGTTCCAGTTGGTTTAAACGCTCACTCAACTAGAGCAGTTTCTACCTCGTGGGCCCTCGATTCGAAAGTTTCATTAGAGAACATTTGTGAAGCCACTAAGTGGTCATCATGGAAGACCTTCGGTCGGAGGGTGTTGGAAGCTGTAATTCAACAGTAAAAAAAAAAAAAGTAGGTTTTATTTCCCTCCCTAGGTTTAGCTTGGCTATGTCCCAGTCTGGTGAAGTGCTGCCACTGGGGTGACAGAGAAAACATGAAATTGTTTACAACATACTGTAATTTCTGTTTCTTGTCACCTTCCATGGCAGCATTCACCAGGGGATTTCCCTCCCTTCATTTCTGTTGAATAATGATTAATATTTATATGATTGGAAAGTCCACCCCTCAAAAGAGGAACTGTAATGTAGGTTAATTACCCCCGAAACCCAAAAATTGCAATAGTTAAAAATATGAGAGATGTAAGGCTAACCTGAAATGCTGCCCAATATTCTATTTACCCTCTTTATGCTTCCTGTTAGCAGCTGCCAGTCATGGATGTAACATGACTGTTATTGAATATACAGACTTTTAAAAACATGATAGCAATGAGAAGATTGGACTCAAATTAGAGGTGGGCTGCTATGTATTTGTATAACATTGCTATATATGAGTAAATCCTTTTGCAAGAGTTATGACCTAATAATTGATAGGAGATAGATATGAGAGTCAATGCTGATTTATACTAATAATGAGCCTGAATGCATCAAATCCACATATTACAGGGCTATGCATTTACATTTATAATATTGCAGTTGTTTGCCAATATTTTGTAAAGGTGGGCATACGCGGGTCAGTTTTTATGTCTAGTTCAATTCTTGTGTGGCTTCCATTTGATAGACTGCTTGGCTATATCAGACAGTCTGTCAAACCATAGTTTTATCGGACATGGACACTAGGGTTGCCAGCTGTCCCTATATGGATGGGATTATTCCAACTGCTGGGACAAAATCCCAAGTTCCACAGTTAGGGCTCAAATCCCATTCTAAGAAAGGACTTGGCAGCCCTGCCCCTGAAACTCCCACCCCAGAATGCCTCTAACCCCGCAATCCTCCCCCCACTCGGGCGCCAGGTAAATCTGGCAACCAGGGGCGTATCTAGGGTCTAAGAAGATCAGGGGCACCCTTGGGCACTCTGTGCGCTGCGCGTAGGAAAATATTTAGGACACACCCCTTTCTCCGCCCCAATCAAGCCACACCCACTAGCTACTTACTAGAGACAGACAAAAAAACACAAACAGATACACAGCCAGATAGTGATAAACAGGCAAAAAGACAGAAATAGAGAGACAGAAAGGCACAGTAAACTGGCAATTTCATTATACACTGGTAGCAATCTGGTCATTTTAAACTCCCTGTTCTGTTGTAGTCTGACGCTTGCCCACACCTGGCCAGGGAGACCTTCTTGTACCTTCTACATGGACCTCTGCCCCTATCTATCTCTATCTGTCCCTCTCTCTCTCTGTATATCTATCTCTGTCTATCTTCCTCTTGTCTATCTCTCTTTATATCTCTCTCTTTCTATCGCTCTCTATTTTACTGTCTTTCTGCCTCTTGTCTATCTCTGTCGCTCTCTATCTAACTTTATCTGCCCCATGTCTCTCTATCTATCTAACTCTGTGCATCTATCATCTATCTATTTAACTCTGTGCATCTATCATCCTATCTATTTAACTCTGTGCATCTTCATCTATCTATTTAACTCTGTGCATCTATCTATCTAATTCTGTGCATCTATCTATCTATCTATCTATCTATCTATCTATCTACTACTCTAACTCTGTGCATCTATCTATCTAACTCTGTCTGTGCATCTATTTATCTATCTATCTATCAGAGTTATATATCTATCTATCTATCTATCTAATCTAACTCTGTCATCTATCATCTATCTAATCTAACTCGTGCATCTAATCTATCTATCTAACTTGTGCATCTATCTATCTATCTATTAACTCGTGCATCTATCTATCTATCTATTTAACTCTGTGCATCTATCTATCTACTATCTATCTATTTACTCTATGCATCTATCTCTCTATCTAACTCTATGCACTACTATCTAACTCTATGCATCTATCTACCTATCTAACTCTGTGCATCTATCTAACTAACTCTGTGCATCTATCATCTATCTAATCTAACTCTGCATCTATCGTCTATCTATCTATCTCTGTGCATCTATCATCTATCTATCTATCTATCTCTGTGCATCTATCATCTATCTAACTCTGTGCATCTATCATCTATCTATCTAACGCTGCATCTATCATCTATCTGATCTAACTCTGTATATCTATCATCTATCTAACTCTGTGCATCTATCATCTATCTATCTAACTGTGCATCTATCTCTATTTAACTCTGTGCATCTATCATCTATCTATCTAACTCTGTGCATCTATGCATCTACTATCTAACTCTGGCATCTTCATCTATCTATCTAACTCTGTGCATCTATCATCTATCTATCTACCTCTGTGCATCTATCATCTATCTATCTAACTCTGTGCATCTATCATCTATCTATCTAACCTGTCGCACATCATCTTCTTCAACTCTGTGCATCTATCATCTATCTATCTAACTCTGTGCTCTATCATCTATCTATCTAACTCTGTGCATCTATCATCTATCTATCTAACTCTTTCTGTGCATCTATCTATCTAACTCTGTGCATCTATCTATCTAATTCTGTGCTCTATCTATCTATCTAACTCTGTCTATCTGTCTGTGCACCTATCTTTCTAATTTTGTCTGTGCATCTATCTATCATCTATCTAACTCTGCATCTATCTATCTATCATCTATCTAACTCTGTGCATCTATCATCTATCTATCTAACTCGTGTGCATCTATCATCTATCTATCTAACTCTGTGCATCTATCATCTATCTATCTAACTCTGTGCATCTATCATCTATCTATCTAACTCTGTGCATCTATCATCTACATCTACTCGTGCTCTATCTATCTATCTACTCTGTCGTGCATCTATCTATCTAACTCTGTGCATCTATCTATCTAATTCTGTGCATCTATCTATCTATCTAACTCTGTCTATCTGTCTGTGCACCTATCTTTCTAACTTTGTCTGTGCATCTATCTATCTATCACTATCTACTCTGTTCATCTATCTATCTATCATCTATCTAACTCTGGCATCTATATATCTGATCTATCTAACTCTGTGCATCTATCTATCTATCTAACTCTGTCTATTGATCTATCTTTCTAACTCTGTGCATCTATCTATCTATCTAACTCTGTCTATTGATCTATCTTTCTAACTCTGTGCATCTATCTATCTATTTAACTCGTCTGTGCATCTATATATATCTCTATCTAACGCTATCTACCTGGGAAGCGCATAGGCTGTCTGTATTCTTCCGTGCCGCCGTGTGTGTGACGTCATCGCACCGGCGTGTGCGAAGTGCCGCCGGAAGTCCAGAACTTAGCAGAAGGTTCGGGGCACTTGCAGGAGGCACAGGCAGTTAAAACATTCGGAGCCTTTGCCGAATATCCGGGGCACGTGCCCCGATTGTTTTAACATAGATACACCACTGCTGGCAACACTGAGTAGCACCCACTTTTATCAAGTAATTATGATTTTTAGCTATGCCCAATTAGACTTTTTATATAGGGTAGTCATGGATTTGACAGTTGACATCACAACGATGACTGTGACAGGTTCTATTTAAGCTCTTTCATATTTATTTAAAAATAATGGTCAGCTATTAGTTTGACAGATTTTCTGCCACAAGTGGCCAATAAAAGGCTGATTCCTGCCTGGGTTGTCCTATTCTCAGTACTGTGTGTACCCAGCTTGACTGTTGCATTTTGATTACTGCATTGCAGATTAAAGTAAGAAGCAGGGCCAGATTTCCCACAGGGCTAACTAGGCCTTGGTCTATTGGGAGGAAATCCTCTAAATCCTCAGTTTTTACTAAAACGAATTAGAATTGCTAACTGCAGTAATAGCAGATTATTATGCATTTGTAACCAGATGCTAAGTTTTTTTCTTCTGGCAAAGGTATCTGCCTCCTCCTTCTGCTCAGATCTTTTTATAAGGGTGAGCATGTGCAGAGCAGACAGCAGTGAAACAACAATCATTGGCTGTGATGTCAGCAGTTACAGCCTTGATTGACTGCATGGAGGGAGGAGCCAGCTAATGGGGCCCATACACTGACCGATGCTATAAAATTGTTACAGTTGACTCAATAGGGAAACAATTGTACCATAATTATGCGATCCCGCCATACATGATATTGTACATTCAGGATTGGTGTGTGTATGGCCTCCCTTACGCAATATTTATATATAATCTTGGTTAGTAGTGCATCTAATACAGTGCTGAATATATAAGTTAAGGTTGGAGGCATGTTTTTTTTTTCTTTAGGGTGGAGATGCCCTTTAATTATTGCATTCGACAATAAATTGATTTTAATACAATCCCAAATAGTAGAGGTTATTTAATTTGTTCTGAAGGTAAGTATAAGTAAGGGTCTTGATGCACTCCAAAGATGCTCGATACACACGACCTCCGTTGAGTTAAAAAAAATTACTTTTATTTAATAGATACTCCATGTGGTGCACTGACAATCGCCTAAACACGGAACGCCTTACGCGTTTCAGGCAGTTAAGGTCCTTAACCATAGGCTTAATTTGGTCTGAACTACAAAAAATTATTTTGCATAAATATCTGTCTATTTATTTATTGTTCTAGGGAGCACTATTTAAATAACCTCTTTTCCAGTGAACAGGCAGGAGGGGTGGTATTACTGGAAAATACCAGCAGAGTAATGATGGATGGTGCTGTATGTATGTATGTATAATTATATTTATAAAGCCCCGCTTGGTACACCCCCGCTGTACATTATAAAATACAGAGTATACAAACAAGGGGATAAGTGCAAGCAATTATACAGGTAAATAAAAATTAAATACAATTTCATACATTGGTTAAGAACGCATATATATGTAAATTATGTATAAATTGCTACATAAGCTACACATGCCATGACACATTAGGAATGAGATCCCTGCCCTGTAGAGTTTACACTAATATTGTGCGGCTGGCTCCTATGCTAAATACTGATACTAAAGGTTAGCATGACTTTAAAATGGGGTTTGTGGCAGCTGCTCGATATCTCGAAACACTCAAATATAACTATCGTGTTTTTTGCACGTTTGCGCCCGTGATTTTCGCTAACATGGAAATTGCGGGAATGCAAAAATTCCCACGATTTCTGATGCACACGCATTTGCGTGCATGATTTAGTCGTTCTTTGTGGGGCCTCAGCCTAATGGAGGCTTTTTAATGCCCAAAGGTTTTACAGTGATCACAATCAGCAGGACTGCTATCGACCTATTACATTCCCTCTCACACTGTACTGGAGAGAAAGCAAAGGGGCAGTGTCCAGCGCAATCCCACTAAGCAGCCCACAAACCAGGGAGGACTGGACCTTTTGGCATGGGGGGAAATACAACCAGTGTCCCTTTCACGGTAGATCACAAAATGTTTGACCACGCCCACTTTACCAAGGTAACACACACAGCAACAGAGGGACAGTATCACCAACCCCTACCACACACTAGATACCCAAGCAAAGGTAAACAATGTTATTAACCTAAGCATGTCCTCAGCCCAGCTGAACAGAGTGTGTTAAATAAGGGGTTAGGTTTTGTCCCTAGTTATCAATATAATTTTTTTGGTTGGGACATTTTGTTCCAAAAATTCCTGCGTAACATAAACTTAAAATCTTTTTTAATGCAAATAACACTGAAAGTAATGTTGGGGATTGTAAATTCAAACATCCAAGTACCTTTATACCTATAGTAGAGAATGAGGGCCATATTTATATAGCCTTTAATTTGGTATTGTAAATTAACAATCGTTAAACCGAGTCGGAGATTAATGATCGTAAATTTACGATCCCGATCGTAAATCTACGATAACAAAATCGTAGATTACGATCCCCATAGAATACCATTGCAGTAGTTTACTACCGCACGGTATTCTACGATCGAACGTTCGTTAATTAACGAACATTCGGTCGTAAATGTACGATTACGATCGTAAATTTACGGTCACGGTCGTAAATTAACTAACTCGCGGTATCGCTAAAAATCGATACCACGGCTTTATAAATACGGCCAGAGGCTCTTAATGTGTTTGAAAAATCAGTTTCTACTATGTGTCTAAATTGGTCAAGGGTTTACCAACCAAGAACAGTTTAATCTGCCTAAGGATTAACACACAGCTCTCCATACTTTGTCCTCTAACAGCAATATAATAATCAAAGCTGCAGACAAAGAGGAGCTGTGGTTATCTTAGATAAATCTCAATACATCAGTGAAGCACTAAGACAACTGAATGTACCTGAGCATTACACACCTATTGGGTAGGACCCCACATGTCCGATCCAAAAGGAAGTTCGCCTTCTAATAACAGAAGCTGAACAAAATGGGGTTGTCACGAGTGCCAGTTCGCTGGGCCGTGATCTGACCAATCGGTAAAAGCGCCACTATTTCAAATTAAGGCTTTGAGATGCCCACAAACGATTATTCTTGACGCTCACGGACTATGCACACCCCTGTCCTGGCAGCTAATATGTTAACACTACACCATTCACTCAGCAACTAAAGGTTCGTGCACACGTGCAATCGCGGGTCCCGACCTGCGACGCATGATGTCTACGAACGTTCGTTTCGGCCGTGCATGGGCCTTTATCGGCAGTTCGGTTGGGAATCATTATCTCCGATAAAGGGCCCATACACGGGCCGATTATGGGCCCAACGAATGGTCGTACACATCGTGCGTCGCGGGTCGGGACCTGTGATCGCACATGTGTACGAACCTTTACTGCTTGTGAAGGACTGATGCTAATAACCAGTCACAGAGTTTATTAGCATTTACACTAGCAAAGCATTTGATCCAACATCCAAACACATGCAAACTTAAGAGGCTAACTGAGTTCTTTTAGAGCACCAAGACAAACTTAATAAATTTTAGATTTAATATTCCAAAAGGTGGACGTGCATAATAACAAAAATAAAAGAAAATGGTGTTACAATAAAATGACATCCAATAGGTACAACAGTTTATATAAAATAAAAAGGATAAAATATTCACAGACCCTACTCACTAGAAGAAGTCATGGGTCCTGGGGCGAGAAGGAAATATGATCCATACACTTTAGCATGTCCCCTCAATATGAACACAGTTAAAGGGGCTACAAGGATTTTTAAACCCCTTGTTGAACCACCCCCCTCCTGGGCTATGCATAAGGGGGAGTGTCTAGGAATGTCCAGATTTACGACTAGCCAAAAGCATTCATTCCCCCTCAGTTAGGCAGATTCCATATAACTTTAGATATTTACATTGAACTGGGATATAATATTGGTTCTCATCAACAATTCAAATGCACAAAATATATTATTTTATACAAGTGGTTGCCCCTAAAGTGACCTCAATGTATCCACCAGACCTCTAGCTATATAGAGATTCCAGATACACGGTTCGGCCCCACATTGTCTGGAAAAGAAGATCTGGTTCCATGCTTCACTAATCGAATATAAACAATAGGGACTGTTTCCAGGGTGGAATAGCATTTTCATTGGTCTTTTGCAAGACTAATACCAATAGTTAACCCATTCTTGCCAAGTCACTACACACTGACAGGAGTAATTACCACAGAAACAAAATGCTACCTAGACACACCACACCCACGGAAACCAGTGATGTTTTTACTACCAAGATACCAAAACATTATCAATCCACCTGGTTGCCCAATTATGTCTGGTATATCATCAGTGCTTGAGCCACTATCCAAATTTGTAGATTCTTTTCTACAACATTTAGTTGACTGTATCCCTACATGTTTCAGAGCTCTTGCAAAACTGAATGAACTAACTCTACCCACAAGCAAGATTACATTGCTAGTATCGATGTACAAAGTTTGTACATCGATATCCCACACGAGGAAGGGTAAAATTGTGGAAGAGTTACTCCTTTCAACAAACCTTGTGTAATTCTTGATTGATTGCCTCACAATGGTATGTAAAGAAACTACTTTAGGTTCAATTAAATATACTATTGTTAGAAACAGGCACAAGTATGGGTCATCAGTAGCCCCTCATTTGCAATATATTTATGTATGTTATTGAGAAAAGGTTGTTTCTGGATACAAGGTACAAACCTCATTTTTTAGTTACTTCAGATAAGTGGATACATTTTAGTTATTGGGATAACTCACCCTCTGAATTTGAAGCAATGCTACAAGAAGCCAACTTACACACCCACCATTAAATTTACTTATGATTTGTCAGATTCACATATCTCTTTTCTAGATGTATCTATTAAGATCAATGAACAAAGGATTCATACATCCTTGTATTCCAAACCAACAGACAGGAATAAGTTACTCAGATCAGACAGCTCCATAACTCTAACTTTTGACGCAATACCCAGGGATCAGTTCATGAGGGCAAAACCATCTCCTCAGATGACATAAGATATATAGAAGCAGGGGAAAGGGTACAGTAGAAGAAAGTGGTTAGAACTTTCCATGAGGTTCAGAAACTTCCCAGGACTAGTCTACTGACATACAAAGATTTTCAGAATAAGAAGAACTGCCCTTTGTTAGCCGGTATAGCACACAAAGCAAACAAATGGAACAAATCATACGCCCATTATATTGGCCATTTATTTAATACTATACCTTTGTTTAGCTACCAAAGGGGTAGAACAATTAAGGATAAACTCTACCCTATACATATGCACCCCAACTAAATTGTTCCATGGTAACCCCAAGAAGGGTACCTACTCATGTCTAAACTGTATCTGTTGCACAGCCATTATTAAAGGCGAAACAGTTACATACCCGCTCAAGGGTATGTAAAAGATAAAAACTCAAATTGCTACATGCAATACATCGCAAGTTGTGTATAGTTGAAGTGCCTTTGTGGCTCCTGCTACATAGGACAGACATCTAGACCAGTGAAAGAGTGCATTAAGAACATAAACAAGATGTAAAAAACTTCAAAACTAATACCATTATGACACCTCTATCTCTAGGCACTTTATTGAGAAAAGACACACTCATAACCAGCTAAGATGGTTAGTGCTAGAAACAGTACCCCACACTAAGGGGCATTTATATATCCCTCTGGAGATGTACTGCTCCAGAGAAAATGTTATTGGATAAGATATGTTAACACTTTAGTGCCATTGGGATTGAAGCATGGTCACTTAATGCTTTTTATAAGAGTTACTAGCTACATTAAGTTACCCTTATTTTCCATTTCACTTCGTTTTGTTTTTCTTAATTTCTAATTGTTGTTCTGGTTTTCATTTACAGATAGTCGTCTGCCTATTTGATAGAAATGTATTGCATCTAAGGTAACGCTACAGCTAAATATATATGGCAGACTTACTTTGTTTGTTTATATTTGTTATATATTTTGAAATTGGTCCTATAGAGGTAGACCAATGTTGGGTAGTACCTTATGAGTCTCTATGATTACCCTTGAATAACAAGTGGTTGTACCTCTTAAATGGACATTGTATAACTATGGGGGCTTTTGGACTCTTAAATGGACATTGTATATATTATCGGGACTTTCCATTGAAAATCCTCCAATGAAGACCATATGCACAAGGATACCCTATGGATTAATGGACTTTGTATTGGGAGTTGTTTAAATTTGGACACTATTTGGGGGTTGGGTTTTATTATAGCACCTCACCTCACAAGGAATTGGTAGGTGGGTTATTATGTCAATTCCCTTCCTTTAAATTGTGGTGTGAGCACTGTATCATGATATTTGAAAAAGGACATGTCCAAAACATATCTTGTGAATAGATATTCAGCAATTTCTTTTTGAGTTGCGTGTAAGTCGTGTTGGGTACCTCTTCACTACACTTCTTAAGAAGGTAACACACACTTTGTTTCAGTCATGCCCATTTTTACATGGTTGCCTGCAACGTTTCAAGTGTATGATGTGGTTTAGATAACTAATTACTAATAAATTGGAGGGCTGACACGGGCTAATGAACTGGAGAGCTGATAACCCTTGCTAATGATCTGGAGGGCTGACAACACTGACTAGTGATCTGGAGGGCCAATACACCGGATAATGATCGGGCGACTTACAACACTGGTAATGATCTGGAGGGCTAACACTGACTAAGGATCTGGAGGGCTGACTAACACTGGCTAATGCTCTGGAGGGCTGATGTAACACTGGCTAATGAACTGGAGGACTAACTGGCTAATGACCTGGAAAGCTGATAACACAGGCTAATGATCTGGAGGGCTGACAACACAGCCTAAAGACCTGGAGGCCTGACTAAGACTGGTTAATGAATGAGGGCTTACTAACACTGTGCTACTTCTATTAATTGATAGAGAAAATGTCTTCTGTTCCTTGCCCCTCAACCTACTGGGCAGTCCTCTCATGCAACAAAACAAACCCAATCATTCCCTCCAGCCCAGGGTACCCAACCAGGGACTGGAAGACATTCTTATTAAATGTAATTATAGAGATGGACAGTTTCCATTTGCTCAATGTCAGCCTTGCAGTATATGTTGGGCTATTTCATATGAACGGTATTGTAGAGTTTTCTGAACCAGATTCTTAGCGACTGGAAGATGCAACATGGTAGCGATGTATCAATGGTGAGTGCTCAAGAACGTTACCCGTTTGGAGAAAGCCCTAGGGAAACAAATCCTGGTTAGGAGGAACACATTCATTGGTTTATCGCAGTGGTTTTGGAAATGGTGAATGCATTTAAGCCCTAACCTTATACTACATTGGTCACTATGATTAGCATTCACTTTGGGTAAGTCCCCCAATATTATCACATCGCAACCTCTGCTGAATAAGTCCCATACTCTATTCTCCTCTCGCTTCATTTACCTCAAGTCCCCTGCTCCGCCCCTAAATCTCCCCAATGACTGACCTCCTCCACCCCGCCCACCCCCTATCCCGGCCCTGGACATGCTCGTTAGTTTGTGTGAGGGGCAGGGGAGGCATTACAGACTCCCAGAGGAACCGGATCCCATCACAACAACTACCAGCGGCGTCTTCCACGGTTCACTCCTAGAGCGAAATGAGTGTCATCGGTGGACTCGCATTCCCTGTCCCGGGGGAACCTCCGTACTGCTTAGCCTGTGATTCCCAGCCGGGCCCGTGTCGCTGTAGGGGATGTAGAGTGAAACTGAATGGATCTCTTGTCGCTGCAGCCGGGAGCCGCTGGGTTTCTGCAGGGATACCGCTTGCACGGCCCTAGTGATTTCCAAAGACTGGACCGCGGCCTGTCACCTCCTAGGGCCGCAGACCTGAGCGGCGCCATAGCGGCCTTTGCATGCTCAGTCAGACGCGGGCCCCATGAGGACGAGTCATGCAGCAGAATCCGCAAAGTATGACTTCTTCAGCGAAGAGAATGCGGTGAAATGGAGGGGACTGTTCGTACCCGCGCTGAGAAGGTTTGTGGGGTTACAAGTGGGAGACGAGGGGGGTGAATGTTGAGTTTTGTTACCGGGCAACTTGAATTCACATGAGGGGGTGTATCGTGACGACATGACTGGGGATCTTAGAAGTATCTGTAGCATGAATGTGTGACCTGTAGTGAGTACTAGACCAACACTTTAGGCGGTCTCTTGGTGGCTGGGAACCCTTACTAGAAATTCATTAGTAAGCTCTTAATGAGAATTCTATGCTCACCTTGTAAGTCCCAGGGTAGGGACAACTGACAGTGATGTCATTGGAGGATTTAGGGAAAACCGGGAAACTAAAGATTTAAATATCTTAGCAGTGGGGATCCAGCCTGTCAAAGATCAGCTGGAATTCTCTTATTATTTTACAACTGAAAATTCTTATTAGAAGATTGATGCTGAAGTCATTATGATCATCTCCCAAAAGATTTGCAAGCTACTTAAACATTAATCATTGATTGTGGTTCATTCCCCTGGAGATATCTGTATAAATTATGGTTGAAGACTGGAGAAGGCTCATTAACTTTTATGTGCCATTTACTCTAATAAAATTCTTCATAATTAGCTTACCTAAGCTTTATTTTGAATGTGCATACCATATGTACAGTGGATGGATAGAATATAAGGTACTCCTTGCAATTAATCTTAATTATAAAAGCCACAAAGGTTTTGTTGCCATATGTTTGCAGGCTGTTTGCGTTTATACAAGGCACAAAATCTAAAGTACTTCCAAACAGTTATATGGTGCTGCACGTTATTTTGGGTATAATTGGAATCCAGTAAAGCAATCTATCTATACACTTAAGGTGAGTGCATGATGATGCAGCCATAAAGGTGTTTCCAGTTGAACTGCACCATCATGTACCATCTATCTTGTCCATGTCCTATCAAGCTTTTGTTCGTAGACTATCAAATGTATGCCACACGGGTCAATTTTTAAGCTACCGTAGTTTAGAATCAAACCCCTGACATAAAAAATTAGGCAGCCTTTATCATTTGCAATTGTTTGCTGATATTTAAAAAGTAAGTTTTCACCCTGTAGAAATTAAGATTATTGTTGTATGGTATTCTGGCCATCGTTTTGTGAGTGTGCCTCTGAAAACTAATGTTCTCCCCCCCCCCATGGCCAGTTTCTGATTGGAGCCTAGCTAGCAGATGCGTAATATGACTGAGCAGGGTAACTAAACAGGAAACAATGCACCTTTCCAAATTGCTAGGTAGTTTTCTGGAATATTGACAGGCCCCATGCAGGTAAGAAGCATTTTTAGTTTTGGTGAATAGCGTATATCTTGTGTATAACTTACCAATTCACTGCTCCTGCTGTGATTGGTAAATAGCACCCAGTACCAAAGAAATTAGGCTGCCAAGAGATAAAAAAATGGACACTCCAGAATGTACTGGAATGGCTGCACTCCATTGTTTTTTGGAACACAGACCAATCTGACTATAATGTTCCGTTGCATGGATAATACTAGACAGCCCTCTATAAATTACCTTAGAGTACATTTCTCAAAGCACTACCATAGCACTTGTCCATCCCTGCATTAGAATACCTTTTTTTACTACTAAAATGCATATTTTTTATTTTTTACTTCTTTGTAACTGATAAACCAGGAGAACTGCTTAATCGAGAATGAACAAGTTTGGAATTTCTCCCATAGACCGCCCCAAAGGAAACCGTATGCAGTTGGTCCCTGAATACTATTATGTGCAGCCTGAAAACTGAAAAACATCCCTCCTTTAGAGAAATTTGTTGAATCCTGTTACTTCTCTCATTTTTCCACCCTTTCCCTTCAGTGTGGGCTGATCAATGAGTGAGCAGGACAACAATGCCTAACCCACCGAAATCAAGAGGATTCTGTGTATTACAGGGTACCTTTTGTTTTCCCAGGGCTATGTGTTTTTGTCCAGAAGCTCATTCAAGCATCCATATCAGCCCAGACCAGGTATAAACTGATGGAGACTTTCAGGATGATTTTAAAGGTGAAGTTACTTGAGTATATACGTAGTTTTAAATCCTGGTTCTGCCGTTTCTATGTGAAAAGAGTCCCAAACAACTATAATGATACGGTAAAATTATGCAATTATTGTTGATGACTGTTTCTGTTCCTTATTACATGTGAAATTGGCTACTCAAGATATTATATTAATTTTTTTCTTTAACAATCTTTTATCTGTGTTGGTTCATAATGTAATTTTTAATTTCATATGCATGCCCCAAAGTTAAAGCCTCTTAGAACTTTAATGACGAATCAAGGGATCAACCCCTTATACAAGGGCAGCAGTGGTAGTTAATCATGTTGTAAATCCTTAATGCTGTAAAAATGCTTCACATCATGATTATATTCTTTTATTTAACGTATTTTTAGGATGATTTCCCATGATGCACTTAAGGCCTTAATCAAACAAATGTTGTTTTCTGAATACTCCTTTATACTCCCTTTTTACCCTTAGTAAAGAAATTTCTATGTAGTGCAAGGTTTTTAACTATAGAGAGAAGTTAAGGGAATTAAATAGAAAATGAAATACGGATGGCTGAACAAAACAAGTCCAACCCCAAAATGTTTTTAAGTATATAAATGATAAAAAGATGAGGACTGAGAATGAGGGACCATTTAAATAATGGGGCTGAGTGGTTGTAGAGGATGCCGAAAAGGCTAATCTGCTAACCCGTTTTTTTTACATTGGTTTTTACTGTTGAATCCTTGTCCTTACAACAGGATTGTAATAATATGCAGGGAAGAAATGAAGAGTATTCCACATTGGCTAACAGAGGATATGGTACAGAAACAATAGACAAAGTTAATATCATAAAGCCCCAGGACGCATGGATTGCCATCCTCGGATTTTAAAAGACTTAGTTCAGTTCTATTAGGCCACTGTTTCTCATCTTTTCAATTCGCTTTGGTCTGGGGATGTGCCGCTGGATTGGAAAAAGCCATTGTAATACCAATTTAAAAAAGGTAGTCGTTCATAGCCTGTAACTATAGACCTGTAAGCCTAACATCAGTGGTAGGAAGGTGCTGAAAACTTTGTCATATCCTTGACTTTGTCTCCAGAGATCATCTCTTAGTAGTAGTCAGCATGGATTTATGAGAAATATATCATGCCAACAAATTTAATTGGTTTTTATGAAGAAGCGAGTAAGAAGTTAGATTCAGGCACAGCATTGGATTGGTATATTTGGATTTTGCGAAAGCTTTTGATACTGTGCCACATAGGCGCTAGTGTATAAACTGAGGACTGTTGCCTTGAAGAACACTTTGTTCATGGATAGAGAACGGTTATTGGATCGCAAACAAGAGAGTGGTGGTTAATGGAGCTATATCTATGTGGGCTAAAGTTCTAAGCGGAGTGTGCCTCAGTGTTCTGTACTGGGGCTGCTTCTGTTTAATCTGTTTATGAATGACTTAGAAGGGGGCATTGAGAGCAAGGTCTCAGTGTTTGCTGATGACACTAAACTATGCAACTTTGGAAACTTACAATGATGTACAAGTTTTGCAAGCAAACCTAGATAGATTATCAAAATGGGCAGCAGAATGGCAGATGAATTCAATGTTGATAAATGTAAGGTGATGCATTTGGGATTTTATAATCCCTGTGCCACCTACACTATAAATAAATCTGTGTTAAGTGCATCTGTAATGGAAAAAGATTGGGGGTTCTGGTAGATAACAGACTAGCTATAGCAAACAAGCCAGGTAGCACGGCTAGAGCTAGCAAGATATTGTCTTGTATAAGAGGGGATATAGTTCAAGAGAGAAAAATATTATTCTCCCTCTTTATAAGGCACGTAAGGCCTCATTTGGAATTTGTGTGGCAGTTTGGAATCCCATATACAAAAGGGACATCTTGAAATTGAGGCAGTTCAGAGAAGGGCAACTAAATTAATTATCTAACTCTGTGCATCTATCTATCTATCTAACTCTGTCTATTGATCTATCTTTCTAACTCTGTGCATCTATCTATCTATTTAACTCGTCTGTGCATCTATATATCTCTATCTAACGCTATCTACCTGGGAAGCGCATAGGCTGTCTGTATTCTTCCGTGCCGCCGTGTGTGTGACGTCATCGCACCGGCGTGTGCGAAGTGCCGCCGGGAAGTCCAGAACTTAGCAGAAGGTTCGGGGCACTTGCAGGAGGCACAGGCAGTTAAAACATTCGGAGCACTTTGCCGAATATCCGGGGCACGTGCCCCGAATGTTTTAACATAGATACACCACTGCTGGCAACACTGAGTAGCACCCACTTTTATCAAGTAATTATGAGTTTAGCTATGCCCAATTAGACTTTTTATATAGGGTAGTCATGGATGTGACAGTTGACATCACAGACGATGACTGTGACAGGTTCTATTTAAGCTCTTTCATATTTATTTAAAAAATAATGGTCAGCTATTAGTTTGACAGATTTTCTGCCACAAGTGGCCAATAAAAGGCTGATTCCTGCCTGGGTTGTCCTATTCTCAGTACTGTGTGTACCCAGCTTGACTGTTGCATTTTGATTACTGCATTGCAAGATTAAAGTAAGAAGCAGGGCCAGATTTCCCACAGGGCTAACTAGGCCATTGGTCTATTGGGAGGAAATCCTCTAAATCCTCAGTTTTTACTAAAACATGAATTAGAATTGCTAACTGCAGTAATAGCAGATTATTATGCATTTGTAACCAGATAGCTAAGTTTTATTTCTTTCTGGCAAAGGTATCTGCCTCCTCCTTCTGCTCAGATCTTTTTATAAGGGTGAGCATGTGCAGAGCAGACAGCAGGTGAAACAACAATCATTGGCTGTGATGTCAGCAGTTACAGCCTTGATTGACTGCATGGAGGGAGGAGCCAGCTAATGGGGCCCATACACTGACCGATGCTATAAAATTGTTACAGTTGACTCAATAGGGAAACAAATTGTACCATAATTATGCGATCGCCCATACATGATATTGTACATTCAGGATTGGTGTGTGTATGGCCTCCCTTACGCAATATTTATATATAATATCTGGTTAGTAGTGCATCTAATACAGTGCTGAATATATAAGTTAAGGTTGGAGGCATGTTTTTTTTCTTTAGGGTGGAGATGCCCTTTAATTATTGCATTTCGGACAATAAATTGATTTTAATACAATCCCAAATAGTAGAGGTTATTTAATTTGTTCTGAAGGTAAGTATAAGTAAGGGTCTTGATGCACTCCAAAGATGCTCGATACACACGACCTCCGTTGAGTTAAAAAAAATTACTTTTATTTAAATAGATACTCCATGTGGTGCACTGACAATCGCCTAAACACGGAACGCCTTACGCGTTTCAGGCAGTTAAGGTCCTTAACCATAGGCTTAATTTGGTCTGAACTACAAAAAATTATTTTGCATAAATATCTGTCTATTTATTTATTGTTCTAGGGATGCACTATTTAATATAACCTCTTTTCCAGTGAACAGGCAGGAGGGGTGGTATTACTGGAAAATACCAGCAGAGTAATGATGGATGGTGCTGTATGTATGTATGTATAATTATATTTATAAAGCCCCGCTTGGGTACACCCCGCTGTACATTATAAAATACAGAGTATACAAACAAGGGGATAAGTGCAAGCAATTATACAGGTAAATAAAAATTAAATACAATTTCATACATTGGTTAAGAACGCATATATATGTAAATTATGTATAAATTGCTACATAAGCTACAGCATGCCATGACACATTAGGAATGAGATCCCTGCCCTGTAGAGTTTACACTAATATTGTGCTGCTGGCTCCTATGCTAAATACTGATACTAAAGGTTAGCATGACTTTAAAATGGGGTTTGTGGCAGCTGCTCGATATCTCGAAACACTCAATATAAACTATCGTGTTTTTTGCACGTTTGCGCCCGTGATTTTCGCTAACATGGAAATTGCGGGAATGCAAAAATTCCCACGATTTCTGATGCACACGCATTTGCGTGCATGATTTAGTGCGTTCTTGTGGGGCCTCAGCCTAATGGAGGCTTTTTAATGCCCAAAGGTTTTACAGTGAATCACAATGCAGCAGGACTGCTATCGACCTATTACATTCCCTCTCACACTGTACTGAGAAGAAAGCAAAGGGGCAGTGTCCAGCGGCAATCCCACTAAGCAGCCCAACAAACCAGGGGAGGACTGGGACCTTTTGGCATGGGGGGAAATACAACCAAGTGTCCCTTTCACGGTAGATCACAAAATGTTTGACCACGCCCACTTTACCAAGGTAACACACACAGCAGAACAGAGGGACAGTATCACCAACCCCTACCACACACTAGATACCCAAGCAAAGGTAAACAATGTTATTAACCTAAGCATGTCCTCAGCCCAGCTGAACAGAGTGTGTTAAATAAGGGGTTAGGTTTTGTCCCTAGTTATCAATATAATTTTTTTTGGTTGGGACATTTTGTTCCAAAAATTCCTGCGTAACATGAAACTTAAAATCTTTTTTAATGCAAATAACACTGAAAGTAATGTTGGGGATTGTAAATTCAAACATCCAAGTACCTTTATACCTATAGTAGAGAATGAGGGGCCATATTTATATAGCCTTTAACTATTGGTATTGTAAATTAACAATCGTTAAACCAGTCGGAGATTAATGATCGTAAATTTACGATCCCGATCGTAAATCTACGATAACAAAATCGTAGATTTACGATCCCCATAGAATACCATTGCAGTAGTTTACTACCGCACGGTATTCTACGATCGAACGTTCGTTAATTAACGAACATTCGGTCGTAAATGTACGATTACGATCGTAAATTTACGGTCACGGTCGTAAATTAACTAACTCGCGGTATCGCTAAAAATCGATACCACGGCTTTATAAATACGGCCAGAGGCTCTTAATGTGTTTGAAAAATCAGTTTCTACTAATGTGTCTAAATTGGTCAAGGGTTTACCAACCAAGAACAGGTTTAATCTGCCTAAGGATTAACACACAGCTCTCCATACTTTGTCCTCTAACAGCAATATAATAATCAAAGCTGCAGACAAAGGAGGAGCTGTGGTTATCTTAGATAAATCTCAATACATCAGTGAAGCACTAAGACAACTGAATGTACCTGAGCATTACACACCTATTGGGTATGACCCCACATGTCCGATACAAAAGGAAGTTCGCCTTCTAATAACAGAAGCTGAACAAAATGGGGTTGTCACGAGTGCCAGTTCGCTGGGCACGTGATCTGACCAATCGGTAAAAGCTGCCACTATTTCAAATTAAGGCTTTGAAGATGCCCACAAACGATTATTCTTGACGCTCACGGACTATGCACACCCCTGTCCTGGCAGCTAAATAGTTAACACTACACCATTCACTCCAGCAACTAAAGGTTCGTGCACACGTGCAATCGCGGGTCCCGACCTGCGACGCATGATGTCTACGAACGTTCGTTTCGGCCGTGCATGGGCCTTTATCGGCAGTTCGGTTGGGAATCATTATCTCCGATAAAGGGCCCATACACGGGCCGATTATGGGCCCAAACGAATGGTCGTACACATCGTGCGTCGCGGGTCGGGACCTGTGATCGCACATGTGTACGAACCTTTACTGCTTGTGAAGGACTGATGCTAATTAACCAGTCACAGAGTTTATTAGCATTTACACTAGCAAAGCATTTGATCCAACATCCAAACACATGCAAACTTAAGAGGCTAACTGAGTTCTTTTAGAGCACCAAAGACAAAACTTAATAAATTTTAGATTTAATATTCCAAAAGGTGGACAGTGCATATAATACAAAAATAAAAGAAAATGGTGTTACAATAAAATGACATACAATAGGTACAACAGTTATATAAAATAAAAAGGATAAAAATATTCACAGACCCTACTCACTAGAAGAAGTCATGGGTCCTGGGGCGAGAAGGAAATATGATCCATACACATTTAGCATGTCCCCTCAATATGAACACAGTTAAAGGGGCTACAAGGATTTTTAAACCCCTTGTTGAACCACCCCCCTCCTGGGCTATGCATAAGGTGGGAGTGTCTAGGAATGTCCAGATTTACGACTAGCCAAAAGCATTCATTCCCCCTCAGTTAGGCAGATTCCATATAACTTTAGATATTTACATTGAACTGGGATATAATATTGGTTCTCATCACATATTCAAATGCACAAATATATTTATTTTATACAAGTGGTTGCCCCTAAAGTGACCTCAATGTATCCACCAGACCTCTAGCTATAGAGAATTCCAGATACACGGTTCGGCCCCACATTGTCTGGAAAAGAAGATCTGGTTCCATGCTTCACTAATCGTAATATAAACAATAGGGACTGTTTCCAGGGTGGAATAGCATTTTCATTGGTCTTTTGCAAGAACTAATACCAATAGTTAACCCATTCTTGCCAAGTCACTACACACTGACAGGAGTAATTACCACAGAAACAAAATGCTACCTAGACACACCACACCCACGGAAACCAGTGATGTATTTACTACCTAAGATACACAAAACATTAATCAATCCACCTGGTTGCCCAATTATGTCTGGTATATCATCAGTGCTTGAGCCACTATCCAAATTTGTAGATTCTTTTCTACAACATTTAGTTGACTGTATCCCTACATGTTTCAGAGCTCTTGCAAAAACTGAATGAACTAACTCTACCCACAAGCAAGATTTACATTGCTAGTATCGATGTACAAAGTTTGTACATCGATATCCCACACGAGGAAGGGATAAAATATGTGGAAGAGTTACTCCTTTCAACAAACCTTGTGTAATTCTTGATTGATTGCCTCACAATGGTATTGAAAAGAAACTACTTTAGGTTCAATTAAATATACTATTGTTAGAAACAAGGCACAAGTATGGGGTCATCAGTAGCCCCATCATTTGCAAATATATTTATGTATGTTATTGAGAAAAGGTTGTTTCTGGATACAAGGTACAAACCATCATTTTTTAGTTACTTCAGATAAGTGGATGACATTTTAGTTATTTGGGATAACTCACCCTCTGAATTTGAAGCAATGCTACAAGAAGCCAACTTAGCACACCCACCATTAAATTTACTTATGAGTTGTCAGATTCACATATCTCTTTTCTAGATGTATCTATTAAGATCAATGAACAAAGGATTCATACATCCTTGTATTCCAAACCAACAGACAGGAATAAGTTACTCAGATCAGACAGCTTCCATAACTCTAAGACTTTTGACGCAATACCCAGGGATCAGTTCATGAGGGCAAAACGCATCTCCTCAGATGACATAAGATATATAGAAGCAGGGGAAAGGGTACAGTAGAAAGAAAGTGGTTAGAACTTTCCATGAGGTTCAGAAACTTCCCAGGACTAGTCTACTGACATACAAAGATTTTCAGAATAAGAATAGACTGCCCTTTGTTAGCCGGTATAGCACACAAAGCAAACAAATGGAACAAATCATACGCCCATTATATTGGCCATTTATTTAATACTATACCTTTGTTTAGCTACCAAAGGGGTAGAACAATTAAGGATAAACTCTACCCTATACATATGCACCCCAACTAAATTGTTCCATGGTAACCCCAAGAAGGGTACCTACTCATGTCTAAACTGTATCTGTTGCACAGCCATTATTAAAGGCGAAACAGTTACATACCCGCTCAAGGGTATGTAAAAGATAAAAACTCAAAGATTATGCTACATGCAATACATCGCAAGTTGTGTATATGTTGAAGTGCCTTTGTGGCTCCTGCTACATAGGACAGACATCTAGACCAGTGAAAGAGTGCATTAAGGAACATAAACAAGATGTAAAAAACTTCAAAACTAATACCAATTATGACACCTCTATCTCTAGGCACTTTATTGAGAAAAGACACACTCATAACCAGCTAAGATGGTTAGTGCTAGAAACAGTACCTACACCACTAAGGGGCATTTATATATCTCTCTGGAGATGTACTGCTCCAGAGAAAATGTTATTGGATAAGATATGTTAACACTTTAGTGCCATTGGGACTTGAAGCATGGTCACTTAAATGCTTTTTATAAGAGTTACTAGCTACATTAAGTTACCCTTTATTTTCCATTTCACTTCGTTTTTGTTTTTCTTAATTTCTAATTGTTGTTCTGGTTTCTCATTTACAGATAGTCGTCTGCCTATTTGATAGAAATGTATTGCATCTAAGGTAACGCTACAGCTAAATATATATGGCAGACTTACTTGTGTTTATATTTGTTATATATTTTGAAATTGGTCCTATAGAGGTAGACCAATGTTGGGTAGTACCTTATGAGTCTCTATGATTACCCTTGAATAACAAGTGGTTGGACTCTTAAATGGACATTGTATATACTATTGGGGCTTTTGGACTCTTAAATGGACATTGTATATATTATCGGGACTTTATCCATTGAAAATCCTCCAATGAAGACCATGATGCACAAGGAATACCCTATGGATTAATGGACTTTGTATTGGGAGTTGTTTAAATTTGGACACTATTTGGGGGTTGGGTTTTATTATAGCACCTCACCTCACAAGGAATTGGTAGGTGGGTTATTATGTCAATTCCCTTCCTTTTAAATTGTGGTGTGAGCACTGTATCATGATATTTGAAAAAGGACTATGTCCAAAACATATCTTGTGAATAGATATTCAAGCAATTTCTTTTTGAGTTGCGTGTAAGTCGTGTTGGGTACCTCTTCACTACACTTCTTAAGAAGGTAACACACACTTTGTTTCAGTCATGCCCATTTTTACATGGTTGCCTGCAACGTTTTCAAGTGTATGATGTGGTTTAGATAACTAATTGACTAATAAATTGGAGGGCTGACACTGGCTAATGAACTGGAGAGCTGATAACCCTTGCTAATGATCTGGAGGGCTGACAACACTGACTAGTGATCTGGAGGGCCAATAACACCGGATAATGATCTGGCGGACTTACAACACTTGGTAATGATCTGGAGGGCTAACACTGACTAAGGATCTGGAGGGCTGACTAACACTGGCTAATGCTCTGGAGGGCTGATGTAACACTGGCTAATGAACTGGAGGACTAACTGGCTAATGACCTGGAAAGCTGATAACACAGGCTAATGATCTGGAGGGCTGACAACACAGCCTAAAGACCTGGAGGCCTGACTAAGACTGGTTAATGAATTGGAGGGCTTACTAACACTGTGCTACTTCTATTAATGTGATAGAGAAAATGTCTTCTGTTCCTTGCCCCTCAACCTACTGGGCCAGTCCTCTCATGCAACAAAACAAACCCAATCATTCCCTCCCAGCCCAGGGTAACCAGACCAGGGACTGGAAGACATTCTTATTAAATGTAATTATAGAGATGGACAGGTTTCCATTTGCTCAATGTCAGCCTTGCAGTATATGTTGGGCTATTTCATATGAACGGTATTGTAGAGTTTTCTGAACCAGATTCTTAGCGACTGGAAGATGCAACATGGTAGCGATGTATCAATGGTGAGTGCTCAAAGAACGTTACCCGTTATGGAGAAAGCCCTAGGGGAAACAAATCCTGGTTAGGAGGAACACATTACATTGGTTTATCGCAGTGGTTTTGGAAATGGTGAATGCATTTAAGCCCTAACCTTATACTACATTGGTCACTATGGGATTAGCATTCACTTTGGGTAAGTCCCCCAATATTATCACATCGCAACCTCTGCTGAATAAAGTCCCATACTCTATTCTCCTCTCGCTTCATTTACCTCAAGTCCCCTGCTCCGCCCCTAAATCTCCCCAATGACTGGAGCCTCCTCCACCCCGCCCACCCCCTATCCCGGCCCTGGACATGCTCTGTTAGTTTGTGTGAGGGGCAGGGGGAGGCATTACAGACTCCCAGAGGAAGCCGGATCCCATCACAACAACTACCAGGCGGCGTCTTCCACGGTTCACTCCTAGAGCGGAAAATGAGTGTCATCGGTGGAGCTCGCATTCCCTGTCCCGGGGGAACCTCCGTACTGCTTAGCCTGTGATTCCCAGCCGGGCCCGTGTCGCTGTAGGGGATGTAGAGTGAAACTGAATGGGATCTCTTGTCGCTGCAGCCGGGAGCCGCTGGGTTTCTGCAGGGATACCGCTTGCACGGCGCCTAGTGATTTCCAAAGACTGGACCGCGGCCTGTCACCTCCTAGGGCCGCAGACCTGAGCGGCGCCATAGCGGCCTTTGCAGCTCAGTCAGACGCGGGCCCCATGAGGACGAGATCATGCAGCAGAATCCGCAAAGTTATGACTTCTTCAGCGAAGAGAATGCGGTGAAATGGAGGGGACTGTTCGTACCCGCGCTGAGGAAGGTTTGTGGGGGTTACAAGTGGGAGACGAGGGGGGTGAATGTTGAGTTGTTACCGGGGCAACTTGAATTCACATGAGGGGGTGTATGGCGTGACGACATGACTGGGGATCTTATGAAGTATCTGTAGCATGAATGTGTGACCTGTAGTGAGTACTAGACCAACACTTTAGGCAGGTCTCTTGGGTGCTGGGAACCCTTACTAGAAATTCATTAGTGAAGCTCTTAATGAGAATTCTATGCTCACCTTGTAAGTCCCAGGGTAGGGACAACTGACAGTGATGTCATTGGAGGATTTAGGGAAAACCGGGAAACTAAAGATTTAAATATCTTAGCAGTGGGGAGTCCAGCCTGTCAAAGATCAGCTGGAATTCTCTTATTATTTTACAACTGAAAATTCTTATTAGAAGGAGTGATGTCTGAAGTCATTATGATCATCTCCCAAAAGATTTGCAAGCTACTTAAACATTAATCATTGATTGTGGTTCATTCCCCCTGGAGATATCTGTATAATATTATGGTTGAAGACTGGAGAAGGCTCATTAACTTTTATGTGCCATTTACTCTAATAAAATTCTTCATAATTAGCTTACCTAAGCTTTATTTTAGAATGTGCATACCATATGTACAGTGGATGGATAGAATATAAGGTACTCCTTGCAATTAATCTTAATTATTAAAAGCCACAAAGGTTTTGTTGCCATATGTTTGCAGGCTGTTTGCGTTTATACAAGGCACAAAATCTAAAGTGACTTCCAAAACAGTTATATGGTGCTGCACGTTATTTTGGGTATAATTGGAATCCAGTAAAGCAATCTATCTATACACTTAAGGTGAGTGCATGATGATGCAGCCATAAAGGTGTTTCCAGTTGAACTGCACCATCATGTACCATCTATCTTGTCCATGTCCTATCAAGCTTTTGTTCGATAGACTATCAAATGTATGCCATACACGGGTCAATTTTTTAAGCTACCGTAGTTTAGAATCAAACCCCTGACATAAAAAATTTAGGCAGCCTTTATCATATTGCAATTGTTTGCTGATATTTTTAAAAAGTAAAGTTTTTCACCCTGTAGAAATTAAGATTAATTTGTGTATGGTATTCTGGCCATCGTTTTGTGAGTGTGCCTCTGAAAACTAATGTTCTCCCCCCCCCCCAAGCCAGTTTCTGATTGGCGCCTTGCTAGCAGATGCGTAACATCACTGAGCAGGGTAACTAAACAGGAAACAATGCAACTTTCCAAATTGCTAGGTAGTTTTCTGGAATATTGACAGGCCCCATGCAGGTAAGAAGCATTTTTAGTTTTGGTGAATAGCGTATATCTTGTGTATAACTTACCAATTCACTGCTCCTGCTGTGATTGGTTAATAGCACCCAGTACCAAAGAAATTATGCTGCCAAGAGATAATAAAAAATGGACACTCCAGAATGTACTGGAATGGCTTAGCAACTCCATTGTTTTTTGAACACAAGACCAATCTGACTATAATGTTCCGTTGCATGGATAATACTAGACAGCCCTCTATAAATTACCTTAGAGTACTATTTCTCAAAGCACTACCATAGCACTTGTCCATCCCTGCATTAGAATACCTTTTTTTACTACTAAAATGCATACTTTTTATTTTTTACTTCTTTGTAACTGATAAACCAGGAGAACTGCTTAAATCGAGAATGAACAGAGTTTGGAATTTCTCCCATAGACAGCCCCAAAGGAAACCGTATGCAGTTGTGCCCTGAATACTATTATGTGCAGCCTGAAAACTGAAAAACATCCCTCCTTTAGAGAAATTTGTTGAATCCTGTTACTTCTCTCATTTTTCCACCCTTTCCCTTCAGTGTGGGCTGATCAATGAGTGAGCAGGACAACAAATGCCTAACCCACCGAAATCAAGAGGATTCTGTGTATTACAGGGTACAACTTTTGTTTTCCCAGGGCTATGTGTTTTTGTCCAGAAGCTCATTCAAGCATCCATATCAGCCCAGACCAGGTATAAACTGATGGAGACTTTCAGGATGATTTTAAAGGTGAAGTTACTTGAGTATATACAGTAGTTTTAAATCCTGGTTCTGCCGTTTCTATGTGAAAAGAGGTCCCAAACAACTATAATGCATACGGTAAAATTATTGCAATTATTGTTGATGACTGTTTCTGTTCCTTATTACATGTGAAATTGGCTACTCAAGATATTATAATTAATTTTTTTCTTTAACAAATCTTTTATCTGTGTTGGGTCATAATGTAATTTTTAATTTCATATGCATGCCCCAAAGTTAAAGCCTCTTAGAACTTTAATGACGAATCAAGGGATCAACCCCTTATACAAGGGCAGCAGTGGTAGTTAATCATGTTGTAAATCCTTAATGCTGTAAAAATGCTTCACATCATGATTATATTCTTTTATTTAACGTATTTTTAGGATGGCATTTCCCATGATGCACTTAAAGGCCTTAAGATCAAACAAATGTTGTTTTCTGAATACTCCTTTATACTCCCTTTTTACTCCTTAGTAAAGAAATTTCTATGTAGTGCAAGGTTTTTAACTATAGAGAGAAGTTAAGGGAATTAAAATAGAAAATGAAATACGGATTGCTGAACAAAACAAGTCCAACCCCAAAATGTTTTTTAAGTATATAAATGATAAAAAGATGAGGACTGAGAATGAGGGACCATTTAAATAATGGGGCTGAGGTGGTTGTAGAGGATGCCGAAAAGGCTAATCTGCTAAACCGTTTTTTTACATTGGTTTTTACTGTTGAGAATCCTTGTCCTTACAACAGGGATTGTAATAATATGCAGGGAAGAAATGAAGAGTATTCACATTGGCTAACAGAGGATATGGTACAGAAACAATTAGACAAAGTTAATATCAATAAAGCCCCAGGACCAGATGGATTGCATCCTCGGATTTTAAAAGAGCTTAGTTCAGTTCTATCTAGGCCACTGTTTCTCATCTTTTCAGATTCGCTTTGGTCTGGGGATGTGCCGCTGGATTGGGAAAAAGCCATTGTAATACCAATATTTAAAAAAGGTAGTCGTTCATAGCCTGGTAACTATAGACCTGTAAGCCTAACATCAGTGGTAGGGAAGGTGCTGAAAACTTTGTTCATATCCTTGACTTTGTCTCCAGAGATCATCTTCTTAGTAGTAGTCAGCATGGATTTATGAGAAATAGATCATGCCAGACAAATTTAATTGGTTTTTATGAAGAAGCGAGTAAGAAGTTAGATTCAGGCACAGCATTGGATGTGGTATATTTGGATTTTGCGAAAGCTTTTGATACTGTGCCACATAGGCGGCTAATGTATAAACTGAGGACTGTTGGCCTTGAAGAAAACATTTGTTCATGGATAGAGAACTGGTTATTGGATCGCAAACAGAGAGTGGTGGTTAATGGAGCTATATCTATGTGGGCTAAAGTTCTAAGCGGAGTGCCTCAGTGTTCTGTACTGGGGCTGCTTCTGTTTAATCTGTTTATGAATGACTTAGAAGGGGGCATTGAGAGCAAGGTCTCAGTGTTTGCTGATGACACTAAACTATGCAGAGCTTTGGAAACTTACAATGATGTACAAGTTTTGCAAGCAAACCTAGATAGATTATCAAAATGGGCAGCAGAATGGCAGATGAGATTCAATGTTGATAAATGTAAGGTGATGCATTTGGGATTTTATAATCCCTGTGCCACCTACACTATAAATAAATCTGTGTTAAGTGCATCTGTAATGGAAAAAGATTTGGGGGTTCTGGTAGATAACAGACTAGCTATAGCAAACAATGCCAGGTAGCAACGGCTAGAGCTAGCAAGATATTGTCTTGTATAAAGAGGGGAATAGATTCAAGAGAGAAAAATATTATTCTCCCTCTTTATAAGGCACTGGTAAGGCCTCATTTGGAATTTGTGGTGCAGTTTGGAATCCCATATACAAAAGGGACATCTTGGAAATTGAGGCAGTTCAGAGAAGGGCAACTAAATTAATAAGGGGAATGGAGGAGCATGAATATGCAGGCAGATTAGACAAATTAGGGCTGTTTACATTGGAGAAGCAACGTTTGCGTGGGGACATGATAACCTTAAACAAATATATTAATGGGCCATACAATGAACTCTCTGGTGCATTGTTCACTAATAGGTCTTATCAGAGGACTCGTGGACATCCTTTAAGGTTGGAAGAAAAGAAGTTTCATCTTCAGGTTAGGAAAGGTTACTTTACAGTGAGAACGGTGAAAATGTCTTCCAGCAGAAGTGGTAATGGCAAGTTCATTGAGTAGTTTTAAAAAAGGCCTGGATAAGTTTCTAAAACTAAAAAATATTGAGAATTACTGGTATTAATGCATATAGATCTGGTTGATCCAGGGATACTTCAAATTCACAGAAAGAGTGCCCCTCTCATGAACTTTTTTGCTTGTGCTATGGCAGTAGGTCCATGGTAGAGGACCTGAGAAGGGAGCACCTTAGAAGAAGTTGGCTAGTAGCCATAAAGGAGTGCCTAGGCCCGAAAGCCAGTTTGCAATACTTTCCGATTGCCGTTTGGAGCCAGGAAGGAATTCCCCCCCTCCCCCCCCCCCCCCTTTTTAGCTGTTTTTTTTGCCTTCCTCTGGATCAACTGTTAGGTAGGTTTAAAAAAAATTAAAAAAAAAAAGAGGGTGAATAGGTTGGACATGATGGACGTATGTCTTTATTCAACCTTAATTACTATGTTACTATGAATTCTCTTATAACCTGGTTGAACCTGTGTGTGAGCTGGATTTGCCAACATGCACAAAAAATTATGATTATGCCAATGAGGCTAGTAGCCAAGCCTACCCAATTTCTGGATTTTAAGCCCTTCTAATGGAGTCCTCATCGGTGATCATGGTCTAAAGTTTGAAGGTTTTGATGTCTCAAGCAAAAGGCTTCCCCCCCCCCCCCCTTTAAAATGTTTTTGATAAGACTGCCTCGTGCTTCTCTCTGTCCAAAGAGATCCTTATGGTATACTAGCAAACCCCAAATTCTTAAAAAGAATTGCAAATCCACCGCCGCCCCATCCTCCGGTGCACCCACGTAAACAACTTCCACTGTTCATCACATAGGCGGCAGTTAATTTACAGTAAGTGTAAGAACCCAGTAAGTTTTCCCCCCACACAGTGTTAAAGGGTATGCAACCCCTGTGATGGACCACCAGGGGCCTATAATAACATGAATTAGTTATTGCTATGTAAGGGAGAGTGTGGTACTCAGTCTTTAATAAATAATATAACCTTGCTTCATTCAGGCACCACCTCTCCCAGGATGATATCTAAAATGTACGAAGCACACTGTTGGGGATATGCAGTTAGTCCTTTTGTCCAAAAGATGGCTCAATGGGTAAAACTACTGGGACTGCCTGTCCTAAACTCTTTAGGATGGTGCCTATTTGGCTATGCAGGTGGATTGAGTTTAAGTTATTGCTGATTGGTCTGCTGTTTAGTAATGGTTTGTACACCTGTACGATCGCGGGTGACGACACACGATGTGTACAAACGGCCGATAATCGGCCCGTGTATGGGCACTTTATCAGCCAAAATGTCTGCGGTCACACGTCTGTACGAACCTTTAGTCTGATGAAAGCTGTCCCCAAATGTACTTACCAGTCTTTGTTCCCTCGCTGCCTTCTGCCTTTTTTACGTGCATGGAAGACCAGCAGAAGGGGCTCCACCGGCATCCACTCCTAGATGTGGATGTCGGTCGAGCCCCTTCTGATTGCTTCTGTTGTAAGGGCCCCCACATACAGATTGTTAATACAGTTAGTGCCCCCAAATAGTTTTAACACACAGTAAGTTTCCATATACAGTAAGCCCCCCATGCAGTGTCCATATACAGTAATATATCCCCCCATGCACTGTCCATATACAGTAATATATTCCCCTCCCTCAATACAAAAATGAATGCTAACATAACTGGGTTGTGCTTCTGTTCCATGTACATACAACACACTAAAGTTTAGGCAGGCAGGGTTGTTCTCCGCTCGTTCCACAGTACAGTATAGTATAGTAAAGCACACGTCCATATTTCCTTTCACTTGCTAGTAGCTAAGTTCCGCGATTTGCTCCATCCAGTTGCCTAAGTTAGTATTACAAGTAAGTGGATTTTCTTCTTTTAAACCTGGAAAACAAATATCACTCTTAGTAATAGCCAATCATCGCGTAGTGGGCGGCAATTCCTTGCGTGCAAATGGGCTACCATCCGTGCATATTTATTTACAACTGTCTTTTTGTATATAGGATGGCCAGCATAAAGGTAGATACCTGCAGGTCTGTTATTGTTCAGCAGTTTGGGCCTAAACATAGTTGTTGGCCAACATATTGGTGAAATTCTGACTCAGGGCACCGCCACACTGTGCAGCAAACAGGATCGCACTCTATTGCGTGTGCGATTCTGCTGCGTTTGCTCATGCGCTTTCTTCTTTTGAGATGTGAAAGTGCATGCGATTGCGCTTTAAAATGGTGATCGCATGCGATTGTGTATCAGAAACGCAATTGCATGCCTTGCCGCGATTGCTGTGTTAGGAAAAAATTGTGTGCGCAATCGCAAAAAAAGCGCGATAGTGTGGCCTAGTCCCAAATGGCTGTTTCCTAGAAACAGGGAGCGAGACGGTGAGCTGTTGTGTCTCCCAGAATGGGAGAGTTTAAAGGGTATCTCCACACAGATTTTAACTTTTTTTTCTAGTTTAACTGAAGAACAGGAGGTAAATGCGATGTCTTACCTCCTGTCCTTGAGTAAAACGTACAGTAGAGCAGGAGAAACTTACCCGCGTATTGCTCCAGTGCCGGATTCATTGACCGTCCAAGTTCCTTTGCACTGTTTTTGCACGTGCACACAATGCAAAGGACTGTGGATCCGTCTGGGTATGTCAGTGTAGTCTGAGGCTGTCGGCGCTGGAGCGATACGCGGTAAGTTTCTTCTGCTCTCCTGTAAGTTTTTAAAATCCTGGAGGAGATACCCTTTTAAAGATTTTATTTATTTTTCATAGGTATGATCCCCGAACGAGCGTCCGTTTCGGCCGATAAAGTGCCGATTATCGGCCAAAACACCCTTTTGTACACATCATGTGTCGCGGGTCGGCACCTGCGCTTACACGTGTGTACGAACCTTTACTGTTGTGAATCAAATTAATTTATTGTTCATAAAACATTCAATGTTTCAGGGAGCACTCTGCCCCCTTCCAAGTAGTGTTCTCCACTTATCTTTGCAATTTGTATTACTGCTTCCTGGGTAGGGGGAAAGCACCTACCAATTTATGGCAAATTGCCAGACCTGGTGTTCTGGGGTGAAACTATACATTCCTGGGATTTGGTCAGCTCCAAATAACCGAGGTACAGTACAACTGTATTAAAATGCCTAGTAAGTTGCAATGTTCAGTGTCCTAGCTATTTGGTTTTGATTACTTTTCTAGATATGTCCGGTGTTCTGCGAGATATAGAGTGAGGATTTAATAGTCTCTAATGTACAGTATACTCTCCTGTTCTCTTTTGGGTTTAGATCTTTTTTTACTAAAAGGGACCTCTGGACAAAAATCACTGTTATCCAAAAACCCCCAAACCCTGGACTTTTTTTTGTTTATAATCAATAATTTTGCTTCCAGCAAGAGATTTTATACTTACAAGCTCGGCGATCCACTGCCGTGGCTCTGCAATCTGCCCTTCACTCCTGGGTAAGGCGGTCAGTGTCAGCCGTGACAGTGATGTCACGGGCAATCATTCACTGCCATTTTCGGAGCAGTCTCCACTGCGGCTGCTTGGGAACAGAAAAAGAACACAGCAGCCGCAGTAGAGAGACAGAAAGAGGCAGTGGATTGCGGAGCTTGTAAGTATAAAATCTTTTGCTGGAAGCAGGATTAATGATTATAAACAAAAGAAAGTCCAGGTTTTGGGGTATTTTGGACAATATATTGATTTTTGTCCTTAGGGGTGGATAGTCCCTTTAACCCAGATTCAAATGTGTAATTAAGTGACGATTGAACCATTATTCTTTTTCAATATGGTAGATTGGAAACTGCAGGAACCTGCAACTGCAGGAACCTCATCAGAACCAGGTGAACCATTCAGAAAGCACTCTTTGTCTAGACCCCTGCAGTAAATTTAATAGTTTAATGTCTGCTGTGATGCTGGTGTTAAAGGGCATGTCCACCCCCAAAACTATAATTCCCCCCACTACTGGCTCCACTATGTAGTGCAATAAAATCCTTACCTTACATTCCAGCTCCAAATGGTTCCCCAGTAATCCCCCCCACCAAAGTCTGAAAAAGTGGCCACCAGGAGGATAGCAGAGTCCATATAGGACTCTGCCTCCGGTCTCCCCTCCGGGAGACGTTTGGCATGCGCACTGCAGGCCTCCCCCCCTCCCCCACCCAATTTGGTCTCCCTCCCCCTAGTGTTAAACCCTGTTAGTATGTGGTAGGGCTAGTTCCCCCAGACCCAACCGCTATAATGTTATATCCAGAATTTGCACAACTTTATTTCTGCCCGGTGCCTCTCCATAAATGAGGTAGGGCTAGTTCCCCCAGACCCAACCGCTATAATGTTATATCCAGAATTTGCACAACTTTATTTCTGCCCGGTGCCTCTCCATAAATGAGGTGTTTGACGAAAAATGACCTCATCTTAATCTATAAATATACTTTATTTGAGGACGGCCGACCTCGCCGACACGGGATTGGAGAAGGGAAAGAAGACAGACTACAAGATATGTTGAATTTTATGTTTATTTTATATTTTATGTTTATAAATGAACACAAGTAAATCCAATATTAAGGCAATAAGGTGATACTGAAATATGTAATGACACAATGCTTATACTACTGTAACAACCGTTAAAATGCTTTATATTGCCTCAAAATAAAACGAATTAAAAATATATATATACTTTATTTAAGTAGCACTTACTCTGTGTGCATGTTTCTGCATGCCTTTAATCCAGCACACATTTTAAGGAGCAGTATTCCCCGTCCCTCTTTTAACCACTCACTTCCATCCGACCTGACTTTTTCCCACAAACAACTGTGAAACCTGCATACAGCATTCCAACTGTCACTATTCCAGCTGCAGCAAAACTGAATAGTTTTTGAGAGCAAGGAACTTGATTGACAGCTGAAATGTAAGACATTTTAGATTGGATATCTAAAGAAATATGAGGCAGATCAACAAAAAAAAATGATAGTGGTGGTTGGGAAGAATTATAGTTTCCAGTTATGATCAATTTAAAATAACCTTTTTTCGCTATAGATGCCCTTTAATTTGCTTAAAAACAAACTGGTAAATTGGAAATTTAAAACTTCTATTTAACTAATAAGAAAATAAATTCTGTTTTTATCCACATTCTGTTTTTATCCACTATTGTAAAACCAGATTTCCATTCAAGATCCCCCTTATGTTATAGATTCTTGCATCTAAAATATGAACATCGCCTCTCAGGCTTAGCTGATTAGTGGCAGGTTCCCCACTTTGTAGTTAATTTCCATGCATTATCCAATGAGAGAAAACTTGACCTTTCAGTGGTGTGAAAATGATCAAGTCCTATTAGGGCTTGAGTTGTTGGAATCTATTTATTTTTGTGTGTTAAATCTTGTAGATCTAAAAAGATTAAATGTTTGTGTAGAAATAGATTTCATGGGCAGGAAAATCCTAGTACCCAGTGATCCTAAAAATTAACATCTGGTACCTTTTTTTAAAAAGGGGTTTTGTCAATGCAACTGGCATTGATGTTTGATATCAATGCAACTGGCTTAAAAAGGCAGTATTTTTACCTTGTTGGAAAAATTAGGTCACGGACACACTGCAACGCAATCGCATGCGATTTCATTTGCGATTTTGTTGCGTTTGCGCATGCGTTTTTTCATTAACTATTGAAAAACGCATGTGATTGAGATTTAAAATGAGCGCAAATCGCAATGCACCCGAAAACTCGCGTTTTCAGTGCGTTGACGCGTTTTCTATGATATGAAAAAACGCATGCGCAAACGCAAAAAAAAAAAAAGCGCAGCAGTGTGGCCTAGCCCTTACATTGGATTTCTGGCAGAAAATTTCGATTCAGAACAACAAACCGTGATTCCGATGGCATTAGTTGGTCATTGTCTGACATTGTTAGCCTCTACACCTTGCAGATACAAAAAAGCTATTTGTAGTGTGTTTGAGTACATTTAGGGTAAGCTTTTCCTTCTAAATCTTATAGGCTATAATGGTAATTTTCACAGGATATAGGTGTTGAAAATATAAATTTTAACTTGTTTAATACTTCTAGTAATCTGTAACAGTGTGCATAATGTCCATGTTGAATCTGTCTAATGCTTTATAAGTTTGTGTCCATCTTGGGCAAACTTCTAAAAGACATGATGGAAACTGAAGATCAATTTAGAAAAAGAAGGCAAACTCTTACAAATAAATTTGTATGAAACCTGTTTGGTGCTGGCTCTCCCACACTACCAACCACCAGTAGCTATTTGTCGCACACATTCAGGTTATATGTTTTATTGTGACAAGCAGTGTGAACAACATTTCAGGATCTCCCCCTTGCACCTGACGCTTTTCACAATAAAACATATAACCTGAATGTGTACAACTCACCGTGACTAATTTATAATCGCCTCATTTTATAACTGTTTTTTTTTCTTGTTGTTCATCAGACGTCTTAAAGGGCACCCCCAAAAATATCATTTTATGTTATTGGCCGTGATTCGAGCTTTAAAACAAGCCATCCCCCATTAAAATCCGTTCAGCCAGTTTGAAGATGCATGCTTTTTGCAGACCAGGAACATCTCAACTGTAATCCAAGCTCTCTGACGTCACCTCAAGCCGTGCCTTTTCCGTGCCTTCAGCCTCCCACCATCCGGATCCTTCCTTGGTCCCCCTGCATCCTAGTGTAAAATCCTTTAACAGTACGACAGATGCCCCCTAAACACTGTTATTTTTAAAAAAAAATAATCCTAACTATACTTACAGACCTTCGTTCCTGCGGCGCTTTCCATGACGCCAGCCTCGTCTGTGATTGCATAAACATGGCTAACCTCATGTTAGCCATGTTTATGCATGAATTTTGCAAAAATGTCAAATCTCTAGGTTGATTTTCTACCTGGCTCTGGGCCCTGTGTTTGCTTAAAGAGAAATTATTTTTCAATAAATTAAGTTTTTCTTTATCCATGACGAGTTGACCTGTTTTTTTCCCCATTGTATAATAAATTTCCCATATTGCTGCTAGCAAATATTTCATAATATGAAACATTACTATTATTAGCTCTGCTAACACAGCACCTTTACCACTAAATTGAATATGCAACACTAAACTCTTCATGTTTTGTTTCTCTGTAAGCTCTTATATCACTCTCGCTACTGCAAAAGCTAATCAATTGACTCCATGGTCTGCTTTTAGCTGCTTACTACATCTTGCACAAAGTGCTTTGAAAATGAGCTGAATCCAGTCAGAGTGCATCTCGCATTACAGTCTATTCTCATTCTATGGAAGTTAGTGATTTCAGCATTGCTAGCCAAAAGGAAAACAGTGCTTTATACTACATTTAACTTGATAATCTAGTTTAGATGGACATTTTAGGAAATGCATATTGAACAGGATAAATCATTTATTTAGATTCAGGTTATTAGTCTGTTCAGCCACCTAAATCCACAATAAGGCTCATACTGTATTTGCAGAAAGTCTTTTGTGATCCAAAGAGTAACAATGAATTGTGTTATGTTTGTTACCGGTATGTGTAAATTTTTTTGAAAATTAATAGTATGCTTATAACTGCAGAAATTAAACATACCATATATACTCGAGTATAAGTCGATCCGAGTATAAGTCGAGGTACCTATTTTTACCTGAAAAATTTGTAAAAACTGATTGAGTCGAGTATAAGCCAAGGGTAGAAATTAGTTACCCTTTAAATGGACAGCAGAATTCCCATAAAGTAATCCCATACAGTAATAGCCAAATCCAGTACCAGTACCCCCCAATTCCTTGGCACTCCAGATGTTTGGAAACTACAACTCCCAACTTGTTGCTGGGAGTTTCAGTTTCTAAGCATGTGGAGTGGCAAGGTTCAGTAAACTTTTAATTAAGCTTACCATTTACAATTCTACTGATGCCCATATAGTAAAGGGCCCTCTGGCCCCCATATAGTAAAGGGCCCTCTGGCCCCCATATAGTAAAGGGCCCTCTGGCCCCCATATAGTAAAGGGCCCCCTGGCCCCAATAGTTAAAAATGTTGTAGTTTCAAGCTGTCATTTGCACTGTACTAGCAACAGTTTTTTGCCCCAAACTGAGAAGACCCATCAGATTTACAGTATCCACATGAGCAGTGACAGTGCTGAGTGAGTCCAGCAGCCAGACTACAGGAAGCAGGAAGGATTGTAAAGGCAGAACAGCTCCTGTAACTTTCTATGCAGGTTAACACAGCGCCACCTACTGGTTACTATCCGCAATTGCAGAATTTGGTTCTAAATTAGGACTTGACCCGAGTAGGTTAGGTTTTCAGGCTAACTTCAAAGCCTGAAAAATTTGACTTATACTTGAGTTTATAAGGTACTTTTTAAAGGATTAATTACCATTTATGCAGGGAGATTAAATAAACGTTCGTATCGTAAGAAATGGTGCTAATTGTGCCCCAACCAATCGGATGTTATTTAACATTTGAAAGCTAACATCTGATTGGTTGGGGCAAAATTAGCACAATTTCTTACGATAAGAACTTGTATTCAATAACCCTGATGGACTATTAGCAAGGGTTACTACTTATTATATATATATCTTCTTAGTTTGTAGCGAGAGTAGCTAGTTTGTGCTTTTTTTGTTGGACAAATTTGCATTGGGTTACCGCATATGGTTCCTTGTTTGTTTTGTCACCTGTATTTTTTTTAAATTTCCTTAAGAAAGGTATTTTAAATGTTAAATGTGAGAGAGAGAAAACGGCAGGCACCCACAGTAACTGCCTGGGTGCTGTTGAAATGGATATCTATTAGAAAGTCTGAAAGCAGCAACGCACTCACAGGTCTTGTGTATCAAGCAAGTTGTTTATTCCATCATCTTGATCAACGATGTTCTGATGACGGCCCGGCTATGGGTGCAAACATGTTAACCAAGATGGTGAGAAATCGAGTGTGCGGGTAAAATGGAGGTGCATTGAGTTTTTAGCTACCAATGAGGTGGGAGGTATATTTAAATGACCATCAATAAATGTATATAAAGTATAGGCCATACTAGCACGATTTCCCTGTGTTTGCACTTGCGTTTTTTTTCCAACATTGGAATCACGGCAACTGGTGCGTTGCAATTGTGCATCCGTTTGAGATATGCAATTACATGTGATAAGCATTTTTATGCGCAGTTGCATGCGATTTCTTATCTCTAAAGGAGAAAACGCAAATGCACAGAAATCGCATGTAAATCCCACCGGAATTACACACGCAATCCCAATTTAGCTTTGGCTTCAATGTTGGCCTAGCTAGTTGTATATCATCCCAGGCTTGGAGTGCAGTGCATTTCTATGTGGGTGGCCACGTTGTGTGCTCTGCGATCCATTTTCGGTGTGCATGCAATGCCCATTTTTTTGCAGACTGCATGAGCTCCGATTACATACTATTGCATGGATCTCGGCTCAAACGGCCGGCCATATGCACACTTTCCGTCCGTCATAGTGTTGCCTTAGCCTATAGAACAATTTGTGCATGTTTGCAATCTCTCCAATGGGAAGACATATGCTACATCTTGGCTTGCAGAGACCAGCAATAAGTGACTGGAATAATGTTGGAACCTTCATGTAAGTAAGCTGATCTGTAAAGGGGGTTACAACTTTGAGCTTTACAGTAAGTCTTCACCCTGGGTCCTTTTAGTGGGTGGAAGAGGAACTGTGTTGATAAATGCTAAAATACAAACTTTTAATAAATTTCTATTGCGTTTTCCCGAACTGTGGATTTAATTACATTTTACTTTTTTCAATCAGACCCATCTTCCATAACCTATCTTCCATAGTTTTTAAGCGGAAATCTAAGGAAGATTAGTGGTGCAAGGTGGAGATTTACGATTGGTTCTTACTATTGAATTTTCAATTGATTTGGCTAATCAGAAAATAATCAGCCTGTGTATGGCTAGCTTATGTTGCCATAGTATGGTACCTAGAGGTAGAGGGGCTGTTAAACAGAGTGCAACAGGGCTGGACAAATTCAGACGACACAAAGCCAAAGCAAATGTTATTGTAATAGCAAATTAACTATTTAAAGGGTATGTCTATTCACCAAAATCAAAAAATTTTTTTTTCATTATAAGGTAGTACCCATCCCCAGAAGCCTTTTCCTGCCTTTCTTTTGAAAAAATTCCATTCCCTACCTTTGCAGCAGTCTCTAGAAGTTCTATTCGTTTTTGGGGGTGTGGCCTTAGCTGTGCTGGATAAGGAAGTGAGCTGATTACTAAATGAGGCTATTACCATGCGTTTTGGTCCCGCCCACTTGACCCTGTGCTTTTATGTAAACAGATCCTCTCCTGCATTGTCAGAACTGTAGTAAAACAGACAATGCTGGCAGAGACAAAGGAGAGAGTTCATACATAAAGTGTGCCATTTCTGTGGCTGGGGGAAGCAGGGAGAGTGTGTGTAGATAGACCCAAGATCTAAATATCCAATCCAGACGTAAGAGTTCATACATTAAGTCTGGTGTGTGTGCCATTTCTGTGGCTGGGGGAAGCAGGGAGAGTGTGTGTAGATAGACCCAAGGTGTGTGTGTGTGTGTGTGTGTGTGTGTGTGTGTGTGTGTGTGTGCAGGGAGAGTGTGTGTAGATAGACCCAAGGTGTGTGTGTGTGTGTGTGTGTGTGTGTGTGTGTGTGTGTGTAGACCCGAGACCTACAAATCCATTCCGGAACGAGATGTTCCGTTTTAATCCCTCGGGCGGGCAGGGTCGACGAGTCCGACGCAGCATGGGTGGATCTGCGCATGTGCGGGATGGCGCGCACGTCGGACTGCCTGCTATTGGGAAGGCAGCAACATGAATATTCAATGTGCCAAGCGGATCTTACAGCACATACATCGGACAAACTAGGGCACACAGACAAAATCCATAAAAGGTATCATGCATATTTAAATGGGCTCTTTTACTTTAGGCAATGTTAATTTTTCAGGTGGACATACCCTTTAAAACTGTAAATGTGTTTTTGGCACCCCAGCCCTTAAACAAAAAAATTGGGTATGTGATGAGGGGATTGGAGTAATAGTTATTTTGTACCCATTCACACCTTTCCAAATGCGCACTACTCCCGCAACACACATAACAGGCAATAGGAAATACACAAGTCTGCCCCATTGAAATGCACAGCAGGACCCCAGCCACTGTAACTGCTTCACGCAACAGCCAGAAAGCCAGAATGCAACTAAATGGCAGAAGTAATAAATCAAATTGGCCCCCTGAATTGCTCCACTAAGTTTTTTCAGTCGCCAGGGTCCATTTCTTAGTTGCCATGGAGACCTGGTGATCGGGATTTGTCCAGCCCTTGCCCTAACCCAACAGACATACTATGAGGAACTCTACTTCAAACAATAGAAGTAAATCTGGGGGTATGAACCGGTTTCCTTGTGGGCCGTGTGCTTCTAAAACAAATGCTTTAACTGGAGAGACACCACAGCACATGCAGTGTATTCCGGTACATTTAGAACTATATTTTGCTAGGAACATAAAAAAAAGTTGGTAAAAACAGCTGACTACTTTGTATCGCCCTAGGAAGGCTGTATGCAATTTAAACTGGAAAATAATCTGTACGTAGAGACAGTGAATACTGGTGTCGGGGAGCGTGGCTGTATGGGCTGTGAGTTGTACTTACAACAACATGAAAGCGTTCTTAGTTATAAAATCTATTACTGACATTTACTAAATGCAATTTACTAGAGAAGAATCTTACAATGAATAGGTGATCAGGGGAGAAACACATATTAGAAAAAAAAGTTAGTTCTCCTTTAATTTATGCACCCAGTTTTTTTACAATTTCATTTTGTTGGCATCCCACTAATCACCACAAATTGTTAGTGAGATTGGGTGAGTATATTAACTCAGGGTGAAAAATGTTTATGGAACTGCAGTGACATTGAGTGCTTCCTCAAATTTTTTTTTTGACTTGTCATGCTGTATATCCAGAACAAGATATATGCCGTTTTATACATCTAAAATTTGCAATGCATTTTTCAGCCTTTACTACTTTATAAGTATAGCCTTTATAGCTGCTTGTTTTTATTCTGAGAATATTCTGGGGGGAGGGGGATTTCTGAATAAGGATCAAAGGGGGTTATTCAATAAAAGTCCTTATTGTTTAAAATGGTGCTAATTTTGCCCCAACCAATCAGATGTTAGCTTTCAAATGTTACATAAGTTCTGATTGGTTGGGGCAAAATTAGCACCATTTTAAACGATAAGAACTTTTATTGAATCTCCCTGATAGTCTTTTTTCCCTTTTCAAGTTGCATAACTAAGAAAAGCGGTTAGTAGTGTTGTTAGTAGAGACAATATTTCTTGGTATACCATGTGCTGATTTGCAATCATTTGAATACTGCAGGGAGCATTGTCTATTGTTCTGTGAAGCAACTTGTCAAAACAGAGAATAGCATTACTTAATACAATAGCAGCCAAAATAATGTTCTAGTCTAGGCAACTCAGTGTGATAAAAATAGGAGACTGGCACAACTATGTATAAAGAAAATGATTGTGCAGTACCAGGTTTTGATTTTTACAAACATATTCTCCTTTCCAATACACAACCAAAAACATTTTGTAAAATATATCGTCCCACACAAAAGGTTGCTCTCTTGGGTGTAATTCTCAACTGTGAGCCGACATTAACAAATTTGTTTATATACCCGGTTTTCCAAATTATTATGCAAATTCAATTTTTCTCTGATTTTCCTAGTCAATGCAAGTCGCAGCATAATTTTTGAGCCCTCAACCTTAAAGGAGAGCTAAACTCTGTTTTTTTATACTCTAGAATCTGAAAACAACCCCCCTAGAAACACCAATAAGCTATAAAATACCACTTCAGTAAAGTATCTGTGTGTATGTGCAGTGTCGGGCCACACCTCCTGACGTCGGTCACATGCTTCGTTGCTTTATTTGTCCTGTAATAGGATTGGCTAGAGATTAATAATGGTTGTGACCAACTGTAACAAATTTCTGCCATAGCTAAGAACTGAGTAGGTATGTACAGAACATGTTTGGTTGTTGACCAAACTGTGTGATCCTAGAATGCTGTGAAGTAAAGTGCAAACCATATTTTATTTAGGTACATTTCCCAGCGCTCGTATCAAAATGAGAGGTAAGACACAGATTACTGGTTTTATATCATATATATATATATATATGTATCATATATCATATTATATGTGTTCTGCCTTCTGGTTCAGTGTTCTATGGCTTTAGTTGTCCTTTAAGAAAATAATTCGGATGTTAGTGAACAAACCTCCTAATGGTATGTTTTTCAAAAATAAAACGTAAAATGCATTATTCCAAATTACTAGTCATTTGATGAATTAGTCGCATACTTACTGAAATCAAAAGCTATTTCAATCAAAAACATTTTAACTGGTTACGTTACATATTAGCATAGGACCCCTTATTTGATAGAAGCTTTGCAATTCTTGCACCCATTAAACTTGTGAATTTTTGTAGAGTTTCTGCTTGAATTTCTTTGCAGTATGTCAGAATGGCCTCCCAGAGCTGCTATTTGGATGTAAACTACCTCCCACCCTCCTAGATATTTTTCTTGAGGATGCTCAAAAGAATTTTAATAGGATTGAGGAACATACACACTGCAAAAATTATGCTTCATGCTCGAGGATATAATAAAACTTCACCTTTGTTACGTAAAAAGTGCAATACTGCAAAAGTGAACTATTCCTTTAACACATTGATTGAAAAATGGGAGGTTAAGGAGCTATGCCTAGCTTCCTGTTCTTCAATTTATTTCTCAGGAGCCAGGAACAAAGGCCTAATATATTTGCCTTTCGTGCGATTCACCGTGCACTGAAAGGTCCCGACCACTTCCTGTATGTTTAACTATAGCACTCCGTTTGTGTTATATATAATAATATTTGAAAAGGACTTTTATCAGCACTCTGTTTTGTGCACTGATTATAGAAGTGTATTTTAAACCTTACACTTTCTATTTTCAATAAGTGGAAAGAATTGTGATTCTTGTAATTTTTTTTGTTGTGTCTTATGTTTATTGGTCACTTTTTATATAGAAGTGAATCATGTCTACAGCAATGTAGAGAAAAAATTTGCAACGGGAAAATTTTAAAGCATTAATATTACATTATTACATATATTTACAATATGCATATATTACAATGTTAAATTTATTATTTTGCTTAAAATTCAGATATAATTCTGTGTGCTTGCACACTAATTTGTTTGTATATTGCTTTTTGATAAGTGTCATAGGCTTAGTATATTTTCTCTGTGGCTAAGATATTGTTCACCTTTATTACACACAATGCCATGTGTTGTAAATGCTGGATGGCTACGCATTGAAAGTAGAGAAATTTAAACGTTTCAGGCATATTTGAGTGCTTACTTCATCCCAGGGCAGGAATTGCTTTCTCTTTTGATAACAAAATGTGCTCCCCCCCCTTTTTAATTTTCATCAGCTTTACACTGTTTTGTTTTGTGTGCTTAATATAGCATCTATGAAAACAACTGAAGTATTCATGTCAGTGAAGATTTTAAGTGCTCTTTATATACTGTATTAACTACCATCTTCTCTGGGATAGATATTTGTTTATTACCGTAGCATGCATAAATCCACATCCAGCTTTAAAGGGCATGTCCACCCATTATATATTATAGTTATTGGTCCCCCAGGCCCAACCGCCTTAATAGAATTGTTAGAAAGTACCCTAATCTTTACTTACCTTCCCTCTATCCTCCGCCGCACTCTCCCGGCCCTCTGCTTGCACGGAAATGCAAGCAGGGGGCGGGACTGGCAGCCGCATCCCTGATTGGCTGAGAGGCAGCCAATCAGGGACGCGGCTGCCAGCTGCTTAGAACGCTGGAGGATAGAGGGAAGGTAAGTAACTATTGGGGGACTTTCTAACAATTCTATTACGGTTGGGGCTGGGGGACCAATAACTATAATAACAACAAGGGGTTTTGCTCTAGGGAGAGGGGGGGAGGACTCTCCTGCGCATGCCTCAGACCTTGTCGAGGTTGAGGCTGAGACAGGCGCAGGATGAGTCACACAGAGCTTCCTACACTACACTTTCCTGGACTTTGGAGGGGCATAGCATGGCAACCATAAGGAGCTGGGATGTAAGGTAAGGATTTTTCCCCAGGTCACCATGGCAGCAAGTTCCCAAAATGGGTTTAACCCCTGAAGGTCCCTGGACAGGAAGTTAAAAAGATAAAAGGTATAAATGTGCCCTCCCCCAACACATACCTCGTCTTTTTTTCTTCCTGCCCAAGGACGCTACAGGAGGTTTTCCACAGTGCAGCTCACCGGCCAGCGCGGCTAAATTTCTTCCAGGACAGGTCTCTCCCACTCTTCCCTGATCCTGATGCTCCCCCAGGTCGCCTCGTCAGGAGTGCCGGTGGGGAAGGAGTAGCCCGTGGTGACCGGGCGGTAAGGGTCCATTCTGTGCCTAGGCACGAGATTCCCCTCCCAATATGGTGGATCCGCGGCGCGCTGACGTCATTCCGGCGCACCGGGTCCCCATTGGCTGACGGCTCTTTGAGTTTCCGGCGTATCCTATTGGCCGGTTTCCCCCTAGGGGCGGGTCTTCCTCTATTTTGGGCAGAGGATTCTGGCGTGAATCTCTCTGCTCTAGTCTGCAGCTTGTCGGCGTTCAGGGTGCAGTTTTTCTCTGCTCCGCTCTGTTGCCTGTCGTTCCACTTTGCCTGTTATCAAGTTCACGTTAACAGGGAAAGTTTCTAAAAAAGTAGCCCTTCTTGGAGGAGGAAACAAGAAATTGGGATAGTCCTCCCAAGGTAGACGCAGCAGTCTCCCGCTTGGCTCGGAGAACCACTCTACCGGTGGAAGATGCAGCAGGGTTTAGAGACCCTATGGATAAGAGGATGGAGTTTTCCTTAAGGAAGGCTTACGGAGCAGCGGGCGCCTCTTGCAGGCTAGCCATGGCGATGACATCGGTCTCCAGAGCCATGAAGCTCTGGATTCAAAAAATGGAGGAGGCAATAAATTCAAATGTGAAACATCCAGTTGGTAGAGATGTTAGCTGACATGAAAATGGCAACTGATTTCTTCGCAGAAGCATCAGTAGATATGGTCCGACTTTCAGCGAGATCAATGGCATTATCAGTATCAGCACGCAGGGCATTATGGCTAAAGTCATGGTTGGCAGATAATACATCAAAAACGAATCTATGTATGTTGCCATTCGAAGGAAATATGCTGTTTGGCCAGAGGTTAGACTCAATTATCAGCAAAGCTTCAGGTGGCAAGAGCATGTTTCTTCCTCAAGAACGAAGGAATAAAAAACCTAGGTTTGAGTCAACATTAAATAGAGATAAATCCTTTCGCGACCCAAAATTTTACAGGCCTGGAAAGGAAACCAATAGATCGGCAGCCTGGAAGACAGGAAGACAGTCTACAAATCCGCAGCGATAAAATCTTTTTCCGGCCCCCCAGTCCTCCCAACAATAGGGATACGCCGGCCCGGTTGGAGAAAGTAGGAGGGAGGTTGAGATTCTTCTCCAATGTCTGGGCCACCAGCATATCGGACTCCTGGGTCTTAAGGATAATACAGCAGGGATACAAAATCCAGTTCCAGGAATTTCCGAAGAAAGACAAGTTTTTACCATTCAGAAGTCCAACCACAAAAGAAGGGTTGCAGGTGATGAAGGAATATGTTGCACAGTTGCAGGTAAAGGAGGCAATCGAGCCAGTACCTCTGCAGGAGCAACGGAAAGGGTTCTATTCAAGGTTATTTCTGGTAAAAAAAAGCCTCAGGGGACATGAGACCTGTGTTAGACCTAAGAGGTCTAAACAAGTTTGTCAGAAGCCAAAGGTTCAAGATGGAGTCTCTGTCCTCAATCATTCAGGCTGTGTTTCCCGGTGCATGGTTGGTGAGCATAGATCTGAAGGACGCCTATCTGCATATTCCAATCCATTTAGGCTACAGAAAGTTTTTGAGGTTCACCATCGAAGGGAAACAATTCCAGTTCGCAAGCCTCCTCTTTGGTCTATCCCAATCACCAAGGATATTCACGAAGGTTCTGGTCGCACTGATAGAGAAGATACGGAAGAAAGACATCCAAATATATCACTATCTAGACAACATCCTGATTGTGGCCGAGTCAGAACAGAAGGCAGCAGAACAGACTCAGATAGTAATACGTATACTACAAGATCATGGATGGGTAATCAACATAGAAAAGTGCAGCCTTCTACCCATGCAAGAGCTAGTGTATCTGGGAGCACTATTCCGTACCAGTTTGAACGAGGTAAAGTTACCTCCAGTAAAACAACGCAAAATAAAGGAAGCAGTTCAACATCTGGCACAAGGGGTACAGGTAGCAGTGCGCTCAATTATGCAAGTCCTAGGACTAATGGCATCGACGGTCTTCCTAGTCAAATGGTCCAGGTGGCATATGAGGTCTCTGCAGCGATTTCTGCTAACCAGAGTGAGCATACCACATCTAAAGATGAACAAAAAGCTGACCCTATCGGAAAGGGTGTTACAGGAGCTGGAATGGTGGTCAATTCAAGAAAACCTAGACAGGGGGTTTCCATTGAGACAACCTCAACCTCTGATAATAACAACGGATGCTTCAGCAACAGGTTGGGGCGCCCTTCTTCAAGATTTAGTAGCTCAAGGCCATTGGGAAAGGAAGGACGAGTCCTCAAACCTTCTGGAGTTGAGGGCAGTGTTTATGGCTCTAGAAAGATTTCAGGACACAATCAGAGGGCAGTATGTGCTAATAAGAAGCGACAATTCCACCACGTTGACTTACATTCGAAAGCAGGGGGGAACAAGGAGCAAAACTCTTTTGGAAGAGGTCGAGAGGATTCTTGAATGGTCCGAAAACAACCTGCAATATCTAACAGCTGTGCATGTGCCGGGCAGAGAAAATCTGGAGGCAGACTACCTCAGTCGCCAAGAGATTCGGCCAGGGGAGTGGAGTTTGGATTCCCAAGTCTTCAGGGACTTAGTACACAAATGGGGCAACCAGTAGTGGAACTCATGGCAACCAACAACAACAAGAAGTGTCCAGTCTTCTTCAGTCGTTATCCATGTCTGGGTGCAACGGCAATAGATGCCCTTCAGCAGAACTGGGACATGGGCCTTCTGTATGTATTTCCACCGATTCCTCTAATATGGAGGGTTCTTCAGAAAATCAGAGCCCAAGGAGCAGAAGCAATAGCAATTATACCGAATTGGCCAAGGAGGCCATGGTACCTTCTTCTTCTTGCAATGGCGACCGAACCACCAATAGAGTTGGACAAGATTCCCCATCTGCTAACTCAAGGACCGATAGTTTGTCAACACGTCAACAAACTGAGGCTAGCGGCCTGGAAATTGAGAGGAGGAAATTAAATCAAGTAGGGTTTCAAGACGATATGATTGAATTTTTACTTAAATCAAGAAAGAGTTCAACTTCAAATAAATATTACAAAACATGGAGACTTTTTTCAGATTATGCCAGTGAGAGAGTTTCTGCCTCTCCAGGCCTTGGCAAAGAACGTGATAGAATTCTTGTTCCTCGGATTTAAGAAACAACGGAGCATAAGTACGCTCAGAGGTCAGGTGTCGGCATTGTCAGCAATATCAGGAAATAATTGGGCGACGGATCCCCTGATCCAAAGATTTTTTGCTGCAATGAATAGAATAAGGCCAAGAACTTTTCCCAAGTCTCCTCCGTGGAATCTTCCATTAGTGTTGCAAGCGTTGACAGTCACCCTTTGAACCAATCGAGGAGATTTCTTTGTGGTTGCTGACCCTCAAGGTCGTGTTCTTAACGGCGATAACCTCTGCCTGTCGAGTAGGGGAGATTGGGGCTCTGTCTGTAAAAAAAGCCCCATGTACAGTTTTGTGAAGATAGAGTTAAATTAAAACCATCTTTCCAGTTTCTACCAAAGGTGATATCAGAATTTCACCTGGACTTAGAGATCATCTTACCCTCATTTTTTCCAAATCCGAAGTCGGATAGAGAAAAAAAATGGCACTGCCTAGACTTAGTGCGTGCATTGAGAATATATATAGAATGAACAAAGACTTTTAGAAAGACTGATCATCTATTTATAGTGCCAGGAGGCTATCGGAAAGGTTACGCTCCAACTAAAAAGACTATAAGTGGACGGATAATATCGTGCATTACGAGAACCTATCAAACTAGAGGCATAAAGATCCCGGAGGGATTAAAAGCGCACTCAACCAGAGCAATAGCATGTTCCTGGGTAGCTGAGGTGAAAGCACCAAAAGAATTGATTTGCAAAACGGCAAAGTGGTCTTCGATGAGGACGTTTGTCCGGCATTATAAGTTGGATGTATTGGCATCTGAAGATCTGAAGTTTGGACAAAAAGTCCTTCAGACTTTATTGTTAGGGTCGGAATAAAGAATGTGTGTTTAAGCATATTTTCGTTTGCCCGCCCATCATTTTAGCTTTGGTAGATCCCATTGCCTTCAATACAGTACTTGTTATCTCAGGCTCTGATTACTGACCTGACTATTTTCCCACAAACCAACTCAAACCTGCATACAGCACACCAACTGTCAAATAATTCCAGCTACAGCAAGACTGCTTAAAGTATAGAACAATAGTTTATGACAGTAAGGCACTTGATTGACAGCTGAAATGTAATATTTTCTAAAGAAACGGAACAGTGATAGTTGGAATGAAATATAGTTTCCACTAATTGCCAATTTAAAAAAAAAATAATTTCCCAGTGTACATGCCCTTTAAGTACATATGAATATAAATGTATCTAAAATACAATCTGGGGTTATGTATCAATGGCTACTATTGTAGAAAGAGTGAGCAATGTAATTTTGATTTATGTAGGAAAGTGTTTGCTAACATTAGTGTATTGTATTCTTTTGCTGCAGAAAATACTTTTAACCACATTATCATGAAAATACAATGCAAAACACATTGACTTGTACAAGAATCTGTTGGCAATAAATTCCTTGGCATGTGTCCCAATCGGCATATAACAGCAAGGTGTTAGGGACCTCCTGCTGTTGTTTGCATTGTGGCTAAGAAGTCTTATCAAAACTGCCCAGGGTAAGGTGTCAAAACAGCATTGTACATGGCAGACAATTGGTGTTGAACCCCCACCTCTATTCTATATTTATGAGTACATCAGTTTTTGAATATATGTGCATTAAGGAAGTTTGTGAAGGTTCTCATTCATCCAGGTCATAGTATATCTGTTGTATTCAATTAGATCAACTGGACTTGAAGTTTAGTTCTTGAAGACGTTTCGCTAGTCATCCGACTGGCTTTCTCAATTCAGAATGACTTTTACAAGAATCTTTGGCAATTATGTACTGGAAAATCCCAATTAGCATATCACAGCCAGGTGTTAAGAGCGTGATTGCATAGTGGCTAAGAGGTGTTATAGGAACGCCCAGGGTAAGGTGTCAAAACAGCATTGTATATGGCAGACGGTTGTGACATCTCTCTTCACCTTTCTGTTGACATGGTGAAAAAATGGCTAGGCCAAGACAGCACTCTTACCAGCAAGACTGATCTCAACCCAGAACAGGTGTGTTCCTTACTGGACTTGTGCCTGAATACAACCTATTTCAAATACAGGGATACGTTCTATAAGCAAAAACATGGATGTGCTATGGGATCTCCAGTTTCACCCATTGTGGCCAACCTTTACATGGAGGAGGTAGAAAAACAGGCGATTAATAACTTTAAAGGGCATTGCACCCAGCCACTAGTTCAGATATGTGGATGACACCTGGGTTAAAATCCACCAGAAGGAAGTACAAGCTTTCACAGAACACATTAATGCGGTAGGCCAAAACATCAAATTTACAAGGGAAGAGGTACAAAACAACAAACTAGCTTTCTTGGACTGTTTGGTAGATGCCAGGGAGAAAGATAAACTGGAAGTAGAGGTTTACAGAAAACCAACACACACAGATCAGTATTTTAGATCACAAGCTGGGTGTCATCAGAACCTTGCAACACAGAGCTGAGAACATCCCCACTAGCACGAAGGCGAAGGCTAAGGAAATGAAACAACTCAGAGGATTCCTTAAAACTTGTGGATATCCAGACTGGGACTTTGTCAAAAGAAGTAGAAGGAAAGAACACAAATACCAACAGTGAAGGAGAAAAGCAAGACCGGAGAAAGAACATGGTCATCCCATATGTAGCAGGGGTCTCCGAGAAAGTAAGAATTTTCAAAAAACATTGTATCCCTGTCTGCTTTAAACCAGACAACACACTGAGGCAGCAATTGGTTCATCCGAAAGACCCAATATCGAAACACAAGATAAGCGACATCATATATGCAGTGCAGTGCAGTGAAGAATGCTCTGATTTGTTTGTGGGGGAGACCAAACAGCAACTGCATCAATGTATGGCCAAGCACAGAAGAGCCAATTCCTCGGGTCAGGACTGAGCCGTGTACCTGCATCTTAAGGATAAAGGACATACATATTGGCAAAGGAACGTGACTGGTTCAAGAGAGGTGTCAAGGAGGCCATTTATGTGAAAATAAAGAAACCAAGCCTAAATAGAGGTGGGGGGGTTCGACACCAACTGTCTGCCATGTACATTGCTGTTTTGACACCTTACCCTGGGTGTTCCTATAACACCTCTTAGTCACTATGCAATCACGCCCTTAACACCTGTCTGTGAAATGCTAATTGGGATTTTCCAGGGTACATAATTGCCACAGATTCTTGTACAAGTCATTCTGAATTGAGAAAGCCAGTTGGATGACTAGCGAAACGTCTTCAAGAACTAAACTTCAAGTCCAGTTGATCTAATTGAATACAACAGATGTATTATGGAAGTGTTTTAACGATCTACAACATAATGACATATAATGTATACTGCTATACCTATAGTAGTGTTATACCCATAAGCCATGAGATGTGAACAAAAAACATAACATTTCTCAAGTCCATATAGGACCATAAATTTCATGGCGTACAAAATTGACATAAAAAAACAAAACCAACATTAGACTGGCACAAAAAGGAACTTTTAGCAGTCGTTGCAACGAATGTCTAATTCTTGTGCAAACCATTTAATACGTTGCTGCATAACACCTTGTAAAACTTTAAAGACATAAATCATTCATAGAAGCCTTTGATACATGGCCCCCGAAAGTCCAAATAATAAACCACATCAAACCACATCAAAAGCTATCCTTCACGTTTAACTTGGGTACCAGTATAAGTACTTCCGCGTCCCTCTTTGCCCTGCTCTGTCTCCACCAGATCAGGTTGGTAAATTTGTGCCTGTTTTGGATAGCAGGAGAGCCATCATGTAGATTTGGACTCAAGATGGCTCAGTTTGGGCAGGATGCAACTATAAGAGATGATTAGGCTTTGTACACACCATAAGATTTCTTTGAACCGACCATTCACCACTAGTGAGAAAAGTAGCTGCTGAAATATTGGATGGTGTACACCCAGCCTTACGCAAGTTTCAGATTGGATTTGTAGGAGGACCAACTTTAAAGGAAGTTTTCTCTCAGAAATGACATATTTTAAAAACTTATGTATAATAAACTCCCCTGTGCCCCAGCCCCAAGGATCCCTTTCTTGTGAAAAAAATCTGCTTGTAGTCTCTGCAATCAGCTTGTAAAGTGCTGCTCGTTTTTGCGGGTGTGGCCTCCACTCATCACTGTTTGTTGTCTATCTGCTGTACTGACATGTTATAACCCAGCCCCTTTTGACCCCATGACTAATGGGGTGTAGCTGTGTGAGTCTGTGTGAGTCTGTTAGTGTGTTGGTATAACTGTTAGTGTGTTGGTGTAACTGTGAGTCTGTCAGTGTGTTGTCACTAAGTCTGTCAGTGTGTTGGTGTAGCTGTGTGTGTCTGTCAGTGTGTTTGTGTTAAGTACACACTCTACAGTCTTCGAGGCTTTCGACCGGTCGGCCAGGAGTGTGGACTGTCAGTCGCGGCAAAAGCAGCCGCGTCTGACAGTTAGGCACGACTGATCGGTTGTGATTTTCCAACCTGTCCGATCATTCGTTCGTCCAATTTGAGCAAACGAACAGTGATCGGTCGTGAAAAGCCACCATGCAATAATTCGGACCGACTGACCGAAACACTGAACTTGACGGTAGGTCGGGACGAATTATTGCATCGTGTGTATCTAGCTTTAACTGTGCGAGTCTAACAGTGCATTTGTGTAACTGTGCGAGTCTGTCAATGTGTTGGTGTAACTGTGTGAGTGTCTGTATATTTATATAACTGTCAGTTACTGTGTAACTGTGAGTCTGTTATTCATCACGCACAGCCCTTTCCCCTTTCCATAGTGCCTGTGCATCGTTTTCAGTGTGGCATAGTAGTGTAGGTAGGAAAGAGTCATTCATCACGCACAGTCCTTTCCCATAATGCCTGTGCATCACTTTCAGTGGAGCATAGTAGTGTGGAAAGAGACAATCATCCATCATGCACAGCCCTTTCCGTTCCAATAGTGTCTGTGCATCACTTTCATTAATATGTATCTGTTACTCCAAAAACATCTAACATTCAAAAGTGGAATGCTGGGAGTTCTCTAAACTTTATACCATCACACTAAAGTAGTGTCTAACTCATTCTGTCCAGTCGATGTCTATAAACCTGACCTACCTGTGCTAGTGCCAAAATGGAACTGATAGTAATAAATATTACCCTCCCGCATTCTACAACACTCCCATAATTCTCTGATGTTATGAAACATGCTATGGACACTACTTTTCCACTCCATCCCCTGTCCCCCATAATGAAATGCAATTAAACCTAACCTACCTCCCCCTACCAAGTCACTCGTATAGTATATCTCATACTATAAATAGCACCCCCATAGTATAAACAGCCCCATATTTAAATAGCACCCAATATGTAAATAGCACCCAATACAGAAGTAGCACCCCATATATAAATAGCATCCCCCATATATAAACAGCACCATAGCGCCCCATATATAAATAGCAGCTGTAACACCTAATATATAAATAGCACATTTTATATATATATATATATAGCACCCAATATATAAATAGCACCCCATATATAAATAGCATCCCCCATATATAAAAAGCACTATCGCACCCCGTATAGATAGCACCCCAAATAGCATGAGGTTGTTTTTTTGGGTGACCGTCTCTCTGGGCCCCAAGGTCGCAGCGCCACAGTTCTGGTACACCTGAAAAGCCCAAGGTGTCCTGTCCAGGGACCCCACACGCCCTGGCCCACTCAGCCCCGGAGATACAACCCCGAAAAGTGACCTGGGGGGCCCCCAGTAGGCTTAAGACCAGTGCAAAAATAATTTCTCGGGGTCCCGGTGTAGCAGTGCCTGGCAAAGTGACCTGGGGGAGGGGGCAGTATGGAGCCTAGCTGACCAAGCTCTATTTGAGCCGGCAGTGCTCTGTGGACTTGAGCACAGCCTGCTTGAAAGATAGTCTCCAGCTCCCAGTGTCCCGGAGCAAAAGTACCCAGATTTTGGGTGACAGTCTCGTGGGGCCACAATACTGGTACCCCTGAAAAACCCAGGGTCTCCTCTGTCCAGGAACCCCAGCCCGATCACCTGGCCTGCTTCCCCCCGGAGATACGGCCATCAAAGTGACCTTTCGGGCCTAGGAGCTGCCCTTTGGAGACCCAACAGGGGAGGGTTGGGGCTTAACACTGGGCTTGAAAGCCTCTCTCTAGTTCCCAGTTCCTGAAGAAAAAGTACCCAGACTTTAGGTGACCATCTCTCGGGGGCCCCTGGAAAGCCCAGGGTCTCCTCTGTCCAGGGACCCCAGCCCCGACCCCCTAGCCCACTCAACTCCGGAGATATGGCCTCGCAAAGTGACCCCAGGGGGGCATGAGTAGCCTCAGCACAGCTGCTCCACAGCACAGACTTACAGTGCTAGATATAGGCGCGCAAGCGCACGCACCCGCGTCATTATAGAAATATGATGCTTTTGGTTGCCAGTGCTCAGCTTTCCGACTGCATCAAACTCTCATTGCGCATGCGTGAGGGAGCTTGTACAGTCGCACATATCAGCAGGGGAAGAGTTAAGGATTCAGGAAGCAGAAGGGGGGTCTTTCATTCAGGAGTGTTTAATGGGGAACTGCACTTCTGATTGAGAAGCTATAAAGAGGTATGTGAATTATGTTATTTACCAAGCCTAGGTTGTATTCAGCAGTGAACTGTTCCTTTAAGGTACAAACCCTTTTCCGGGTTCATTATCACCGGCCTGCAACACCCTGCCTGAGTATGTGAGATTGTTACCTTATCAAATGAGTATCGACTCACTGTGTACAGTACAGAGTGGATGTTATTTGCTTATCTCGATAGAGGGCCTTGGAGCAGTTTTGAGGTGGTAAAGACACTGGATATACAAACAGGCTCATTAACCCAGAGCCCAGAGTGACTTGAACTCAATAAATTTGCCCGGCGCCTCTGGGTAAATCGGACACTGAATTTTATTGTAATAGTAGGTGGTCAATTATCTAGTACAAGCATTTTATGCACTGAGACAACACTAGCACAAAGTTACAAATTGATGTTTTTAAATTTTTTCACTGTTTAGGATGTTAAAGTAAATATTACGGTCTGCAATATATTAATGGCAAGGTACCTATCTCATAGCTTTTGTAAAAATGTAATTGCTGTGGATTCAGCTTTCTTCGTATAAAATAGTTTTTGGTTGCTGACATTATTGTACAAGATCATATCCTATTGCAAGACTTCAAAAAGAATAACACTAGTTTAGCTGTTTACTCCAAAACACATCAGCATATTTAAGATGGTCTTTACAGTACTTTGCAAAAAATTATTTTTCTGCTTTGAATCCATAACCCTTTCGTTTACAAGTTAATTTTTCTAGTTCTTTCTATCTACAAATGTTCACCCAGAAAAACAGCGTAAAACATCCTATTGCTAGACCTCAAACTGCTAATTAGAGCTGATTCTCAACTTTCTATGTACTATGGCAATGATTCTCAAACCTTTTCAGATCATAGCAAACTTGGCAATGCAAATTGTTATCAAGGCACACCTGTGTTCTTAATGCTGGGCTAGAAATTATAATTAACCATATTATGTGCATATTGTGCACTTAACAGTTTATATTGTATTCAAATCCGCACAGTGTAACCTTAGATTGACAGTGTTGAAATTTTATCATAATATGTATTTTTGGAGTAGAAAATAACAAATGTGTGTTACTGGTAAAAATATTCCCTTTACCAAAATTTTGAGGCACACTGTCTTGTCTTTTGGAAACTGTTCTATGGTTCTTGATATAGAAGAAAAGTGTAAGCTGATTAAAATGAAAAGGCGAGCAAAAATAATTTTTAAATACTACTTCTTTCAGTAAATCTCACTGAAAACTAGCTATTCTTCAAGACTTTGAAATGTGTTTAACTGGTATGAAAATCACCGGAACATTTTCTTGCACACTGGGCATCTGTTTGAGCAATCAGGAATCTAAAATGCGGACTAAATCATTCTCTTCAATGCTCTCTTTGCTGTCTGTTTATACAACCTACCTATGTTTAACACAATTGCACATTTGGTATAGATTATAATGGCATGTGCTTTTTTGTACTATCAGGAATCGTAGAAATATTTTAAACTGGTAAACATTTATGGTCAGATTTAAGAATCAAATCAATGCAGCACTTTGTATGCATACTTTGTTTCCCTGGGGGCTGCCTCTGCCCTCCCATCCTGTATAAATTTTCAAGCTTGGCCAATCCAGCTCTCAACCTATGAACTCATATCATTATCAATTGAATCTGACCTGTTGGAAGTAATCATTCCATGAATGACCTGTCTGAGTGTTTGAAGAAATTAATTAAAAAGAAGTGGTCCCAACACCTAAATCCTGTGGCACACTTACAACACACTTTCTCTACATAATCCGGGACTTCCTGACTTTTGGATTCATTTAACATTTTTATTTTACATGTTGTGTTTGATATTAAGATAGGGTTAAGTAACTGAAAATATAGTACCTTTTTCTTTACCCATTTATCTAGATTAGAATGTATCTATATTAGATTGAAGTGTTGGATACACCTTTATGTGTCTTGTTTATGTAGCTTTTTGGATTTCTGATGACTAACTTGTAAAGCCTGAATTAAAGGCAATAGTCTGGAAAGTTTTTCTGTGTTGAGCTCTGCTTTTAAACATTTACTAACTTCCAGTTTGTTGAATGTGCTACAAACTCTTCTGTTTCTGAGTAACAAACAGGGAGATTCAATAATAGTTCTTATTTAAAATGGTGCTAATTTTGCCCCAACTAATCAGATGTTATTTAACATTTTAAAGCTAACATCTGATTAGTTGGGGCAAAATTAGCACCATTTTTCACAATAAGAACTTTTATTGAATCTCCCTGATAGTGTTTTATATTAAAATCCTAAAACCACGCATGCATTCTAAATACATATTAAGTACTTTTGTAAATGGACTTTGTGTGTTTCATCTGTAGCACTTGCTTTGTTTAATTTCTTTATTCTCTGCTTTTTTTGTCTTTAGTTTACTAGTTTTGTATCGTTCTAGGTCCTGCAGCAGGTGCACCCCACCCTTTCTGCTAAAGAAGACTCCTTGTATTACATAGAAGAGCTGATTCTCCAGCTCCTGAATAAACTATGCATTGCACAGCCACGGACTGTTCAAGATGTGGAAGTAAGCACATTCTTACTTTTTTCTTTTTAGAGCCTAAAGGGCCACAAATACTGACCTAAAGCATCCTGTGAAATTTAATCAATGCATTAAAGGAAACTGAAGTCTGCAGATAACATATAAGGCACATTTACGAGGCAATACGCTGTCTCACCTCTTCATTTCTGTGTCTAGGTGCCAATATATTTAATTTACTTGTCTGTAACGGGTCATAATCCATGTCTTTCTGTTGCTGGGAGTCTAAAGGGCCATAAACACAGTGGACAAGGGCTATCACACAATGAACGTCCATCTCAGCCAACGATCGTTTAGTGTATGGTGGCTTACTCAGCCCGATGGATCACCAACGAGGCCCGACCAAGCTGCCATTTTTGGGCTACTGAGTGCCGATACATTAAGGATCGTCAGGCAGAACAGGTGTTTGTTACACACCGTTCATCGTGGGTCGGACCTGTAACCGCGCATAGGCTTTAAAGGGGAACTGTGGTCTCCAAGTGAAGTTTAAATGAAAGGCCAGTTTCCTACCTTTAAAACGAGCCATCAACCACCTCTCTACGTGCTCCACAGCCCAAGATATACAGAAATGACAGACCAGAAAGTTAATGGGTGGGAGGCTGACTTGTGACATTCCTGAGGCTTCTCCTGCACAGTTCTGCTGGCGAGCACAGCCTCAGACTCCCTCAGTGTGTGAGGGAGACAGGAAGTCCCTCCTCCTCTCTGCTGTGTGAGGTCCTGACATAAGGTAAGGGAATCTACAACCCTTCTCTTTCACTGTGTGAAAACAGCCTTTTCACACAGAGTTCTCACTCTGAGTAACCCATGGCACCCGCGAGTGGGCGGGACTTAGGAACCCGCGAGTGGGCGGGGCCACACAGGGCTGTAAGATAATGGGTCATCGGGGGCCTGCAACTGGAGGGACCATGGGGTCCATGAGTGGGAGGGACCAGGGGGGCTGCAAAGGGGAGGAGGACAGACACAGGACAGATTGACTGACAGTTTCACAGCAGGAAGCGCAGGGGACCTGGTGATGCTGCTGCCATATCACACACACAAATGTAAATATATTCAAAACTATGCAAAATAAACAATTGAAATAAATTGCAAAAATTCTCAGGGGAGCAATTCCTATCAATTTACCTAAAGTCATTTTTGGACCACAGTTCCCCTTTAAGTGTAAGCTGTGTGCATCTACACATGCTTTCTAGTGCACGAAAGATCAAAACAGAGAAGCTGCAGCCTGCCCCTCCCCCTAGAAATTGTCAGCCAATGATGTTGGCTGACCGTTTCTCTGACTTAGACATGGAAAATGTGTACACCTACCGGTACACATTCCTTAATACAAAAGCATGCATTCTTTTTTATACAAAAGCATGCATGGCAGAAAGAAATTGATAACTATGTAAGTCTGGGGATTTGGACCGGTAACCTCACAAATTCTGTGTTCCTTAAAGGGTAACTGTGGTCTCCAATTCTTCCAAACTAGTAAGGATTATATAAAAAGCTTTCCATCTTATCTGGAAAGGTTCAGCAATATTACTTCCTGCTTGAACACTTCCTGTTTTCAGCCATGTGACCAGCTCGTAGTCATGTGACCAGCCTCTCTGCATTAATAGGCTCCCCTTCTGAACTGTCTTTTTTCCCCCCCAGGTACTTCCTGTTTTCCCCAGCATTAAGTCTTTACTTAGCATGCTTTTCCCCCGGGGTGGAGGGGCAGGTAGAGGTGAGGTGCTGGAAACAGGAAGTTTGAACATTAACCCCAATATAATTTCTCACAGGCTGAAGCCAGAGATGTGATTGTCAGCTCATTATAAAGGAAATACTGCAAGCTTTCATTTAACCCTAATTTCTTTGGAGACTATAGTTGCCCATTTAAAGTAGAGCAATAGTCCTTTTACCCACCAGAGTTAATACAGAGAAAAAGTGCTTTTAAACTTTATTATAGGAATGGAAGCCAACTACTAATGCTCCCGGTAGGTGTCTGCAAATTTTCTTTATGCCAATAATGCTGGTTGGAATATAAACTGCAGGGCAACTGCAGCTCTTAACGTCTTATCGGGGTATTCCATCTGTATAGAAAATGTTATGTGAATAATTGGGGGTCAGAGGATGTGGCCAATAGGTGCTCATGCTGACAAAGCTCTTTGAAGACTACCGTATATACTCGAGTATAAACCGAGTTTTTAAGGTTCCAAAAATACCTTAAAAACCTATGCTCGGTTTATACTCGGGTCATAGGTAAATTCCCCTGAAAAAAAAAATGCCGGTAGTGAAGTGAAAGCACAGTGAAGTGAAAGCACGGTACCTGAGTTGCAGGACAGACCAGAGCTGCAATGTAAAGGGAGTGAGACCAGGACCAGCTGTATGCAGACCGGGAGCAGCGAGACCAGGAGCAGGGAGACCGGGAGCAGCGCGACCACAGTTGTAAGGCAGAGCGCGTGGGCCGAGCGTAACTTACGTGCCCGCGCGCTCTGCTGACGTCATCAGCCGGACCCTTCCTTAACCCTTGCTTTACCGGACCCTACAATGGAAGAGCCTTCAGAGAGCTGGATCGGAGAAGTGGTTGAAGACCCTTCTACCAGCAATCAGCCTTCCAACAGTAAGGGGCATGTTTTTTAATGTGTAATTGTGCATGGGGTGGTTTGGGGGGTGGGGGGTGGGTGGGGGGTGGGGTGGGGGGGTGCTGGGATGGTAATGGCTGCTGGGTGGCAGTATAATGTACCAGTACAGTAATTTATGGAATTAAAGTTGTTTAAAGCATTCCAGCACTACAAAGCATGCTGGGAGTTGTAGTTTACCGGTACATCTGACTTGCAATGGTTAATACCGGTAGATTATTATTACGTTACTACCGGTATATGGTATTAGGGCAATAGGCTCTTCTTACATTTATTACTGTATGCTTGTTATTGTTTATTATACCGTAGCTGTAAAATATAATAAAAGTCAATTTAAAGGGCAACTAAAGCCTCAGAACAATCTTGAATCAGAAGGCAGAATACCTTGATATAAAAGCAGTAATCAGTGCCTCGTTTGTAATTTTAATGCGGTTGCTGGGAAATTTTTCTTACTGGTTCTTCTGTGTTTTTTTAATCTGTTAGAAACGGTTGGTCGTGTAAAAAAATTGCGCAGATCATACGACGCTGGCTTTAAACTAAGAGTTGTGTCAAGAGCAGAGGAAAGCAATAATTCTGTTGCAGGCCGGGAATTCGGCGTTGATGAAAGACAGGTGCGAGACTGGCGAAAAATCAAGTCAGAATTGGAGAAGATGCCGAAGTCAAAAAAGGCTTGTCGTGGTTTAACAACCTCATATGGGGCTCTAGAGACTGACTTGCATAAATGGGTTGTGGAATGTCGTCAAAATGGATACTGTGTAACACGCATGGGAATCCGATTACGTGCCCTTCAAATGGCTAAAGACGAGCAATATAAAACAGTGGGTATTGAGAAATTCGTTGCATCAGCTGGATGGTGTACCCGATTCATGAATCGGTTTGGACTTTGCTTGCGCCAGAGAACGAAGATATCACAAAAGCTACCACAGAATCTGGAAGAAAAGGTGATGTCATTCCATCAATTCATTATAAAACAAAGAAAGCTTTATAATTATGACCTCGGAAGTATCGGGAATATGGATGAGACAGCAATGACTTTTGATCTTCCAAGCAACAGGACCGTGGCATCCTTGGGAGAAAAAACTATTTTCCTTAGAACAACCGGGAATGAAAAAAATCATTTCGCAGTGGTTCTGGCATGTTTGGCCAATGGAGTCAAGCTGCAGCCTGTTATTATATTTAAAAGGAAGACTTTGCCTAAAAATGCCAAATTCCCCCCACGAATCACTGTCCGTCCACATGTTAAAGGCTGGATGGATGAACAAGGAACAAAAAAATGGCTAGAAGAGATATGGAATGGACGACCAGGAGTAGCTTTAAAAAAAAAACCCTCACTGCTAGTTTGGGATATGTTTAGAGCCCATATATGTGAGGATGTCAAAACAATGGCTAAGTCATTTCAAACCACTTTGGCTGTTATTCCAGGGGGGCTAACATCTGTTTTACAGCCTCTGGATGTGTCTATAAACAAACCTTTTAAAGACCGTGTGCGAAAAATGTGGCACGAATGGATGTCGTCAGGTCAAGCCAAATTGACAAAAGGTGGAAATCTTATGAAGCCTGACATAGAAATAGTAGCAAAGTGGGTACGAGATGCATGGGAGGACATTCCAGAAGACATCAAGCGTGCTTTTCAGAAATGCGGTATAAGTAATGCCATGGATGGAAGCGAAGACGATGTTTTGTTTCAGCACAGCAGCAGTGATGAAAATGATGGGGATGTTGATGATGGTGATGATAATGTCTATGCAGATGACATTACACCAGCTCAATTTGAGGCACTATTTGGAGAAACTGAGGATGAGGAATCCGATTTTGAAGGATTTTAAATGTGTTTTATGTTCCAGTATATTGCTGTTCAAGCCATTGAACTTTGGGTCCCCCAGTTAAAATATTTAGCATTACAGTACTAGTTTACAGTACCATTGTTACGGTATGTACCGGTTATGTAGATGTTCCTACAAAGTTACGGTAGTTTTGTGACTTTACATTACCGTATGCTGCTAAGTGAAGTGACTACTGAACAAGTTGTTTTTATTTACGGTAAAATAAATACGGTACTTTAATGGACCTCCTGTTTATTCATGTTCATTTCCTCATCATTTTTACTAATTACAGGTTTGCTTTAGTGTTCATTTTTTCTACCCTCGGTTTATACTCGAGTCAATCATTTTTACTAGTTTTTTTAGGTAGAAATGGGTACCTCGGTTTATACTCGGGTCGGTTTATACTCGAGTATATACGGTACACTAAATGAATGAAATATATTATTCACTGAAATATTTCTGACACTGTCTTTAGAAAGCATTATTTTACCTACCTATGTCATATTGTTTCATTGCAGTTCTTGTTTATTGTGACTACCCTGGAAAAAAACTGCAAAAATGGAACTTAAATAGCTGTTACTTTTTACAATCAGAAACACTATTGAATTGATTGAGCTCAATTTAATGTTTAGTTCTGCTTAAAACAGTTGAGGTAAATATACTTGTATTGAGTACAAATGCAAAGACATTTCATTTCAAAGTTAGTTTTACTTTAGCTAAAATGGCCAATATATGCAGATGAGGAAATAATTGCTTTAATACTGTCTTTACAGTTCAAAGGTTATACTTACCTCAGCCCTGCTCCCCTTCTACTCCATGTCACTTGTACCCATGGTAAGGACCTAAAGCGCTAGTTCTCCCCCCGGGTTTAGCCTGTTCATTCAGAACAAAGCTGTCAAACTGCACACCTCACTTCCTGTTCAAACAAGTGGCCTGGCCAAAAGGAAGATGCTGTGCGGGGAGCATGTATTCTTATTGGCAGTCAGGCTGAATGGGGGGTCGGAGCAAGGCAGCTTTGTTCAGAATAATCGGGATAAACCCAGCGGTGAGGACCTAGCACTCATCCTGGGTATTTTAGTTTGGAGGGAGTGGGTGAGAAACCCTATTGTTCTCCTTTAATGACAGGATGTTTTAGTGGTGGACAATTGTACATACACATTTGTTAGCTATGTGAGTCTCTGCCTGTTAACCTTGTAAATACCAATTTTTTAATTTCTCTCATTTGATTAGGAGCGGGTACAGAAGACCTTTCCACATCCAATAGACAAGTGGGCCATCGCAGATGCACAGTCTGCCATAGAAAAGCGCAAAAGAAGAAATCCATTACTACTGCCAGTTGATAAAATACATCCTTCACTCAAGGTGAAACAGATATTTTGTTTGAATAAAACTAGTGTAGTGATTGGCTATGTAGAATTTAAAGGAGAACGAAACCCAAAATACAATGGCAGCTCCACAGAGCTGGCTCCTATAATTGTCATTTAGTAAAGCTATTTGTCTCTCGCCTCTGAATTCATCCGCTTAGTGTAGGAATCTTAAAAAAAAAAAAGTTTGCTGGCTTTCTCCTCCATTGTAATCTTGTTTGTAGGACTGCCCCCATGAGATGTGCATAGCTGTACCAAAAAGCTTATCAAAGAATAAAGCAGCCGTTTGAGTCGCGTGCGCCTGGTGATATCAATGCTTGCGCACCCAATGATGTAACGGCGTGCGCCCTGATGACATCATCGCACCCAAGGTAAAACACAGGGAAATCTCAGCGTGAGATTTCCCTGTGTTCTATCTTGGGTGTGTGCTGTTATGTCACCGCACGCACATTGACGTCACGGGGGGGATTGCGTGACTCAAATGGCTGCTTTATTCTTTTACATGCTATATTATAGACACAGCTACCTAATAACATGAAATTTTCTTTTACTTTGTACATATCCTTTTAAGCTAAATGTTGGAGATAGGGTTGCCAGATCGGTGAAACTTTTAAGGACACTTATTGAAAACACATGTAAAATGTCTGAGTTGCAATTAATAAAGTGCATTAATTGCATGCAACTAAAGTAAATTGTCCCTATTAGATGATATGGCAAGTCAGGATGGAGGGGAAGGGTGTGTTTTTGTTTATGCAAAACTCCCCACAGGCAGCCCTGCTACATTCCTTGTACAGAAAATGTTTGCATACCCTCCAAATTACCCCTTTAATTAGTAAACTTATTAAAGGGCTTGTTCACCCCAAAACTAAAATCTAACCCCATACTGGCACCACTGTGTAGTTTGAAAACATCCTTACCTTACATTTCTGCTCCTTGTGGCTGTGTTCCTGTCAAAATGTCTCTGCTTCCTGTCTTGCCTCCGGGAGGTATGGTGACATGCGCAGGGGAGCCCTCCACCCCCCTCCCTCCCACCATCCAAATCCATCCTCTGCAGTCATTGCACCTAGCATAAAATCCTTTCGCCATATGGTAGGTGCCCCCTGCCCACCCCTAACCACTGGGTTATTTGTTTTAAAAAATGTTCAGATCGCTACTTGCAGACCTTCGTTTCTGCGGCGTCTCCATTGACGGCACCCACGTCTGTGATTGGCTGCCTCTCAGTTTTGAAGATATTTACATTTTTGTGTGTGATATGGCAGCAGCATCACCAGGTCCCCTGCACTTCCTGCTTCCTGCTCTGAAACTGTCAGTCAATCTGCCCTGTGTCTCCTCCTCCCCTTTGCAGCCCCCCCCTGGTCCCTCCCACTCATGGACCCCATGGCCCCTCCAGTTGCAGGCCCCCAATGGCCCATTATCTTACAGCCCCATGTTGCCTCGCCCACTCACGGGTCCACTTACGGGTGCCATGGGTTACTCAGACACCCCCCCCTCCCCCACAGAAAACTCTGTGGAATCAGCTTTTTCAGGCAGAGTGAGAACTCTGTATGAAAAGGCTGTTTTCACACAGTGAATGACAAGGGCTGTAGATTCCCTTACCTTCTCTGTCAGGACTTCACACAGCAGAGAGGAGGAGGGACTTCCTGTCTCCCTCACGCACTGAGGGAGTCTGAGACTGTGCTTTCCAGCGGCACTGTGCAGGAGAAGCCTCAGGAATGTCACAAGTCATTAACTTTCTGGTCAGTCATTTCTGTATATCTTGGGCTGTGGAGCACGTAGAGAAGTGGTTGATGGCTCGTTTTAAAGGTAGGAAACTGGCCTTTCATTTAAACCTCACTTGTTTGGAGACCACAGTTCCCCTTTAACATTTGGACAAGGCATTTTTAGGGTGGATATGCCCTTTTTAGCAACTTTGTGCAGAGTTGCAAGTGGCATATTCTATAATTACACCTATAGAAACAACATGGTGCAGAGCTTTAAGGTAGATGCTAATAGTGATCCTGATCTAAGCACAGTTCTGTGCAATGCATTTATGAATAGTGTACCTATTTTAAAGTGAATGTTGGAGACAGGATTGTCGGATCATTAAACCATGTAGGGACACCTATTATGAGATGGCTGAGTTAGTTAATGTTTAATTTCAACTTTCTATTAACATTTGTAATGTGTGTCCTTATCACATCGGACGATCTGGCAACCCTGGCTGGAATATAGGATGGGTGTGTTTTTGTCTATGCAAAATTTTCTACAGACAGCTCTCTTGCCTCATCCGTTTTTTATAACATGTATGCATACCCTCCAACAGTACTCCTTAAATTGATAAACTTATAAAAGAAATGTTACACAGGGCTGCAAGAGGATAATATTGTTTCCCTCATCTCAGCACAACAATATATATAAAGGTATAAAGTTGGTGGGTAGGATGTGGAAGATAAATTAGTGAACCTGGCATTGCGTATTTTAATAGTGTACATAGTGATAAATTAACCTAATGTTAGCACAGCTCTCTGTACAATGCATATCTTATGTACCTTATTAAAGGGGAGTGTTGCATATGTATTCTGAAATTGATGCAGCAGGGAGTCTGTCTGGGTAATTGTCTGTCTACATAAAACACACTTCCTACTTTCCAACATTTCCCTTTAAGAAAAAAAATGGACACCTGATTATAGTCTTCCATGCTGAGAGGGTTGCTGAGGCAGGTGCTTTCTTACTCAAACTTTGTGTTTGGTTTCATTCTTCTTAAAATCTAATTGGGAATCCATGATATTAAAAACCCCATAGAAAAGAATTAGTAGATTTAGAAAATAACATTAGCTTCTTTCATTGCCAATAAACCTTACTACCCGTTAAAGGTTAATAGTGTTCCCCCATTATTGTCCCTTTAAATTGCATTTAATATTTTATCAAATAATCACCTGTATTGCATGCAATATCATTTTTTGACAGCTCAGGTGTATATTCCATTATTACTTTTTTGATTATAGGGTGAAATTTTTGTCTTGTTTCAGGAAGTACTTGGCTACAAAGTTGATTATCATGTGTCTCTGTACATTGCTGCTGTACTTGAGTATATCTCTGCTGATATTCTAAAGCTGGCTGGAAACTATGTTCTCAACATTCGACACTATGAGATTTCCCAGCAGGATATCAAAGTATCCATGTGTGCAGATAAGGTAGGGAAAACCAGGACGTTGGTTCTCTTAAAGAAAAAAATAGCATTGGTTCTCTTAAAGTGTAAAGTAGGACTATCACTAGGAGAAGGCATGTTAACAAAAAGGTGTAGACAGACTCAATGGTAAAGCTAAATAGATTGAAAGTATTTGTAGCTTACAGATAATCTGTTCCTAACTGTTGACCCAATGGAAGGCAAATTCCCTCTACCCCCCAGTAGGAAGGGGAAAGATATCCTTCCTGACTACAAATGGCAGTTGGAGAAAACTCAAGAACAAACATGGAGATTCAATAAAAGTTCTTATTGTTAAAAATGGTGCTAATATTGCCCTAACCAATCAGATATTTAAAGGTAATGTCCACCCCAAAAATCAACTTTTCACAGATTGCAGTAATGGTGTGCCCTACCTGAAACGCCGTGGCCGTTTTTCAAAAAACGTTTTCTATAAAAAGTTCTGACTTGTTGAAAATCTGCAGCCTAAGGCCGTCTCTCTGCCCAGGCTGCTGTCAATCTCATTACGTAATTACGCTCTACGCGCTCCTAGTCTCGCGCTTCTACCCGGCCGGCCATCAGATTACACTAGTTGGCTCCGCCCACATCATTACGTCACGGCCGCAATGTAAACAAATGCACGTGGCTACCTACGAGTGTGCATTCTTTGGATTTATCAGCTCGCTCGCGGGTAGTGTGTATTGAGGATCGCGTCTAAGGTCTCAAATCCACCAAACTACGGTATTTGTTATATATGGGCATGATATGTTTCATTAATTTTCCTTTTTACATCTATATATAAACAATTTTAACTATCACTGTAAATGCTATTCAGCATGAATATTAGTGTCCTGCATACACTCCAGTATGCTCAAAGCTTATCATGCACATAATAATGAATACTAAATTATATATTTAATTGATAATATTTATAAATATCTGCCTATGAAATTTACTAATGATTTTTAAAAAAAATTAATTTTATGTATATTTGTTGTTGTCATTATAATTTACACTTTGTAAGAAATATTATGATTAAATATTTTAATATTATTGTATTTGTTTGTCAATGTTTGTATTATTGAGCATGCTTGTGTATATGTGAGTGTTTGTGTATGTTTGTTTGTGTATGTGTATATCTTAGAGAATGTGTGTGTAGAAAGTGTATATGTGTGTTTGTATGTGTGTGTATTTGTATATATCTATCTATCTATATATATATATATATATATATATATATATATATATATATATATATATATATATATTGTATGTATGTTATGAATAATACTTTTTTTAAAAATATCTTACAAAATAAATTTATATTTCTGTAGATAAAATTTTTTATTTTATTTTTATATACCCATAAAAGTAGTTGGTATTCATACACTATTATAATTTTATATTTAGATATGATCATAAATAATATATATATATCATTAAAAAAATTATATATATATATATATAATTTGCATGAGTAATGTAATATATGTATTAGTTATATTTATAGATATTTATAAATAAATATATATATATATACTTTGTATAAACCTTACTCTCATTTCCTCGATTTGGTCAGCTGCCAATGAGATATCGGTGTTGTTTCTCAACACACGGAGGAACTGAGAGTAAGGAATGGCCATCCATCTAAAGCTTGCCAGGGGATGGCCCATCTCCCTATAGTGCCTAGCAACCGATTGTTCACCAAAGTGGCTAGTTTTCTTAACAACCTCTAAGGTGGTTTGCCTTAATGCCTGACGATGATTGGCTAATCTTTCTCGGAGGGTGGTAGTTGTTTTACCAACATAATATAAGCCACATGGGCATGTTATAATATATATAACGAATGTGCTAAGACAGGTAAGTCGTCCCTTGATTTTAATGCGACGTCCATTGTGGGGATGGGGGAAATCTATCCCTGTAAGGATGTGTCTGCATGCCTGGCAACCACTACATTTATAGCAGCCCCATTTATTGTGGGGTAGCCAGGAGGGGATATCCCCACTTCTTGGGGTCCCCAGGTCTGTTTTAACAAGTATGTTTTTCTACGATTCTACCGGTCGTCTCAAATGCGATCTATGGCTCTGTTAAGACTTCTACGATTCTACCGGTCGTCTCAAATGCGATCTATGGCTCTGTTAAGACAACATATAAGACTCTCATCACTAGATATAATATCCCAATTTTTATGAATGACATTACACACATTTTTGCTGAATGGAGAATATTGTAATGAACAAGGGATACGTTCCTTTTTAGGCAAGTCAGTTCTCCTAGTGCTATTGCTAGAAGTGCTTATAGATATATAGATATATATTGATAGATAGATATATTTTTGGATATTTAAAAAAAAAAATTATAATTTTTAAATTATAAAACATATGATAAATGTAAAATATTAATATTAAAATAGCAATAAAATATTATAAAAATTAAAAAAATTCATGTAAAATAAATATACACTAAATTAATTTAAAAAAAATAAAATCAAGCACAAAAAATATATACAAAAAATACATCATAATACATATACAATAAATTACAATTATTAAAAATAGTTGTGTATATATACATATATATTTACACACACAAAAACACACACAAAGTAAATGACATAATATATAAAAAAAATCAATATGCAGAGACAGAGGTGGAGGGAGATAGAGATATACATAGATATCAATTTATATAGAGAGAGAGTTAATACAGGTAGGACATATGTGTAGTATACATATATATGTATTTTGTACATGGGATACATAGATCTACAGAGAGAGTGAGAGAGAGAGAGCTGTATATATTTTATACACATATACAACAAAAATACTTTTTTATGTGTACAACCTAAGTATATAAATAATTATTTGTAGTATTCTTATTAAATATTTAGTTGGTTTACCTTATTTTTATAAATAATGGGTTTGCAGATCTGTATTCCTTCCCTGCTGAAATCCAAATAGACTGTAGATGCAGGATTGTGTTTGCAGCAGTGTGATTGGCTGGCCGGTTAACACATGGTACCTCCAAGTACCGGATTGGTGGAAGGCAGTAGAGCTGTCATTGGCTGATACAGTGCTGGTCCGCGATTGGTCAATTCGCGGCCAGCAATGTAGATCCAAATCTTGGCGTTTTTTTTAACCAGACACGTCACTGGAAGGGAGAGGGGAGCGGATTCTTCCTGGTTCTGCGAGGTGCGCTCCTATGCGCAGGACAAAATTCTCCCGGAGGCTGAGGAGGGGAAAGACACTAAATAGGCTATCTAAGCCTCCTAGTGTCTGTTTTTTAGAAGTTCTCTGCAGACTTCCTAAGGATCCTGATTGAATTAAGAGGCAAGGTAGGACTCTTTTTAAAGAGCACAACGTGGGCAATTACTGTTAAAATTATAGTTTTGGGGGTGGACATGCCCTTTAAAAGCTAACAGCTGATTGTTTGTAGCAAAATTAGCACCATTTTTGACGATAAGAACTTTTATTACATATCCCTGTATATTTATACAAGTAACTTGTTTGATATTTTTTTAAAAACTTATTCAGCCCCTTTGAAGCTATTTAATAATCCTGACATTGCCGTATCTGCTGTTCTCACTGTATCATGTTCAAATCAGAAGATTGAAGTCTAACCCAGGGATTCTTGAACGGTGAGCCTCCAGATATTTGAAAACTACAACTCCCAAAATTCCTCAACTACAGAGGTAAGCCAGGAAATACTGGGCATTGTAGTTTTCAAACATCTGGAGGCACACCGTTTGAGAATCCATGGTTAATCTGAAGTTAAATAATCATGGGTTGTTGGGTTGGTAGTTTTTTTTTTTTTTGTTGTTTGTTTGTTTTTTTTAACTGTCAAGACTGTCTTTTATATGAGGGCACACAGATTTACATGCTATATCCATTGGCATATTTTACATAATGAGATCGGCAGTTTGGTGGTTTATTTTTAATTTCAGAGGTAAATTACCATCAATCAATACCATGCCAGTCTAAAAAGAATTATGGTTAAAAAAAAAAAACATGCAGTATAATTAAATGAAATAATAAAATCTAATAGGCCAATAAAATGTGATGTTAATCTTTTAAAGGAAATGTGTCATCATCTTACTGTACAAACATGTCTAGCACCTTGCAATTTTGTTTGATTTTATGCCTGAAGCGATATAAAGTGTAAGCTTTGGGCATGCCAATACTCGTTGAGTTTAATTTTAAAGTTCTTTTTTTAATAAATGTATTTTCCAGTTTAGAGTCATGTTATATGTGATTGTCAGTTTTAGATTTTGGAGCTATTAGGGATTGTTCACCCATAAAACAAAAAACTAGTCAATTGTCAGTTACCTCCACCCCAACCCCAATTGATATATTTCGCACTTTATTACTTGCATTACTAACCAGACATTTAAGGATAATTATTTTCCATAATTATTTTCCCCATTTTGGTAGAGTAAGCTGGCCCCTCCCTCCATGCAGTCAGTCAGGTCTGTGACTGCTGACATCACAACTAATGATTGACTGCTGCACATGCTTGAGCATATAAAAAGCTCTTGAAGCAGATGGAGGAGGCATATACCTTTGCCAGAAAGGAAAAGAATTGTCAGTAAATATCTGGTTACAAATGCATGTAAAACGGGGGAAAATATCTGCCTGTAACTTCTTAAACAGCACATCATGTGACTGTGACGCACTTCCTTGTTTATCCTGACTCTTAAATTTAAAAGCCTATAAGACCCAGAGAAAGGAGAGCTCTTGTATGGAGACCACAGTTACCCTTAAATTTCATTAGACCCAATAAACTTCTTTTTTGGGACATTCCCTCAGGGAATATATGAATACTCTACAGGTCTTTTCATATACAACCCTCTAAATGTTTTTTTTTTATATAATATAGGGCACCCCTTTGTTAGATTGCTAAAAAAAGAACCAGAACTCTTACAGCCCCTCACTCCTGCAGCAGTCTGATCCGGCCCTCTGTTTGCCGAAACTTGCAAACAGGGTCTAGACCAGCAGATGAGTCTGTGATTGTCTGAGAGGCAGCCAATCACAGATGCGGCTGCCGGCAATAGAGAGTGCCGCAGGAGCAAAGGGCTGTAAGTAGAGTTCTGTTTTCTTTTTTTTTAGCAATCTAACTTTGTGGTTGGGGGTGGGCATGGATGCCCTAGGAGGGTGGAAGGAAGGAGGGAGGGTTCCCCTGCGCATAACACTGTCCTCTCAGAGAAGGCAGAAACCTTTGCCACAGGAAGACACCTCCGACTCTTCAGTTTCCTGAAATTTTGTACAAGCACTGCAGGAGAACCATGAGAAATAGAGGTAAGGTTTTGGGGGAGGGCATACCCTTTAATCTAAGTCAATATTTATCTTCTCAACTCCCAAAAAATCAACTCATAGTAAACTATTAAGCTATATAAACTATTATCTATTTTGCCAGACACATTTTCAGGTGTCATTGCAATCTATAGACAATCTTTAGACAATTCTCTTTGTAGTCTAGGTGAAGAAGTTCCTTTGTTATTTCTACTCATTCAAAGTAAAGTTACAGCAGAAAAATCTCCACAGAATGCTACTTGTGCATTGTTAAAGGGACACTATACCGAAAAAATGACTTTGCCTCATCTTAATCTATAATTGAATACATGTAAGTAGCACTTAATCCAGCAAACATTTTGTTTAGGAGCAGTATCCCCCCTCCCTTTTTTAACCACTCCCACTTCCATCCTACCTGACTTTTCCCCCACAAACCAACTCTCAAGCCAGCATACAGCATTCCAACTGTCAAAACTCTGTCACCATTCCAGCTAGAGTAAAACGACTCGCAGAAGAATAGTTTGAGAGCAAGGAACTTGATTGACAGCTGAAATATAAGAAGTTTTAGATTGGATATCTAAAGAAATAGGGGGCAGATCAACAAAAAATGATTCAATGGTGGCTGGGAAGAATTATAGTTTCCAGTAATGGGCAATTTAAAATAACCTATTTTTCGGTATAGATGCTCTTTAACAAAAATTGGACACTGATGTCACAATCTGTGTTCCTTGAAGTTATATCTTAATTATCTTTAGCTGGTTCTCTCTGTGGGCCAGGTAGTTGCTCTGGGCTTTAAAGAAAGGACTTTTTATGCCTATCTCTGTTTTACACATGTGCACTACAGTTTGAAACGTCTTAAATGGTCACTTATTAGGCCTTAGAGGTGTTTTTCAAGTGCCATATGCATTGGTGCTGTATAGTTGGTGACATGCACCAAAAAGATTTATAGGGCATCTGTAGTGGGAAAATTTACTTTTCCTCCTTTCTTTCCATGTGTTCTATAATTCCCCCCAACCCCCAGAGTGTTTTCACTTTGTTCAGATTCCCTCTCTGTCCTGAGATACACAAATAAGATGTGATTGCATTCCTGTACTCCTACTTGGACTGTTAATCATATCCCTGTGACATGATCCTCTTCCATACTCAAGTTCCTCGCTGCTCTGTAATAAACATAAAGATAACCGCATTAGCAGGGGAGAGAGGTAGCTTTGATGGCAGAGATAAGGCTGCACTTGACCCCCTTCTTGATATCCTTCACTGTTTGATGATGGGTCACAAAGAGGGAGATTGTATTTTAGTAGGACACAAAGAGTTCTGTCTCTCCAGGACAGCTTACTTTCTATTGGCCACTGTGCGTGGGTGTGTTTTTCAGGATGTTGAACTTGTAACTCCTACTGCACATGATAAACTTGTCATTTAGCCGGAGTTGAGACATAGAGGAGGGAACAGAGGGGAGGGGGAAGGGGGGAGTGCTGCACAGATATCTGACACCATGGAAAAACAAAGTCACTGACAGAGTTAGGCAGCATGAGCACAGAGTAAATGAAATTAACTTGCAATGGGGCAATATGTTTTTATCACTATAGATGCCCTTTATGTGTAACACGGTGTAAGATGAGGGCGAGTGACCTTGGATTAGTTCAAATTGTGTTTTGTTTTTTCCCCCCATCTTTTTATGTAATCTAGACTTTAGAAGAAATTAATTCGAAGCCTTTTTTTTTGCTGTCCTGGCCAGGTATTAATGGATATGTTTGACCAGGATGATGATATTGGACTTGTTGCCCTATGTGATGAAGAACCCTCTTCCACAGGAGAACTGAGTTACTATGAGCTGGTTAGGACAGAGATTGCAGGCGAGCGCCAGTACCTTCGTGAACTAAACTTAATTATTAAAGTGTTTCGGGAAGCTTTCCTCTCAAACAGAAAATTGTTTACCACAACAGTAAGTGTTTTTTGATGTGTAATCTCGAGCTCTCAATTTATTTTTCTTTAGATTTTCTTTACTTAATTTTAAAGTAGTGGTGCCCATACATTAGTACTACTTGCCGACCAATCCTCCACATTTATTTAATATTTCCGGAACAGCCTTTGCAAAATGAATGGGGCCAGACGTGACCTCGCAATCGTGTGTCGGTCGCAAAGAAGATACATAAAGTCTCTGTGCACCTGTTTTACAATATACAACTGTTAAAGGATGTGTACACCCTATTTTTCACTCACCTTATCTTTCTACAACTTGTAATTCGCCTGTTTGGTTTTTTCCTTTTATTTGTAAATAGTAGATTTTATCATTTTTTTTTCGAGTCTAACTTCAGTAAGTACTAAGGAGCCTCCTCCCACTAGATTTCAATGAGATTTTATGCTAGCCCTCATTCTAGCTGTGTCAGTGCTTGAGTAATGAGCAAAAATGTGGATTGATCTGTTCAAGGTTTCATTCACCCAGGGGTGTTCCTACCATGGAGCAAACTGAAAGGTTCGATCACAGCGCGCCCCTGTGGGCATATATTTCAGCACAGGGGAAAAATCGGAACTAGCTCGCCAATGAGCGTGCTTCTAAAAGCTCAGTGTTGTTCATGCCAGTGCCCTTTTCTTTTTTTGCTCGCTGCCAATCTGATTAAAATTATATCAGCAACCACTACCTCCCTTTGTGCCATAAAAAACCCATACAAGTGCCAACTGTGTAGTGTAATGACTTCATGCAGCAGTCAGCAGTGTTTGTGTGCCCAGTACCCAAACACAAAATTTAAACAGCAGGACTCACACACAAGATATCCACCCATCCTGAAAAGGGAGCCCAGACTCCGTGACCCATTGTTTATGCATTTGCTTGGGCGTCGTTTGTTGATCTGCCACGGTGGATTGACAAACGACGTCCAAGCTAACACACGTATGATTATCGGACAAAATGGCTGTTTGTCACGAGTGTTCATGCGCTCGGTTGTTGTGCATAGTTTATTTCATAGGACATGTGTACAAGGCTTTAGACTGGAAAAAGGGATAAAATCTATCTACGGGAAAAGAACGAACAAGGCAAATGAAAAGTATAAAGTTAGTAGCAAGTAGAAACATTGCTCTCTTAAAAAAAAAAAAAGTTATCCAGGGTTCAAAGAAACTCAAGACATCCAGTTCCATTTGCAGTGCTGTATTCCCTTATTCTGATAGCTGACAACTGATGGCGCTTGTCTGCTCAGGCTAGTGACAGCAGATAGTATAGTATTTGATGTTGAATAAAGACATGCATACATCTAGTCTACATTTCCTGCCTAACAGTTTCTCCAGAGGAAGGCAAAAAAAAAGTATGAAGAAAAAAATTCCTTCTTGACTCCAAGGGCAATCGGAAATATCCCTGAATTATCTTTATGTATTCCAATGTTGCCCATTGACAATAGGAAAGAAAGACTAGCATTTTAAGCTTTGTCTGAAACTTCAGAGCTTTGTTTCTTCTATAAAATTAAAGTAATTCTTGCTTGGGTTATATGAGAAAAATTGATTGCAAGATAAGGGTTATGGGAATTATCATGTTAAGAGCCTCAGTAGTTTAAATTAAAGGGACGCTAAACTGAAAAAAAATAATGATTTGCCTTTATCCTTTTCTATATTTTTAGTGCTGCTAGCAACTTGATCCCTTTTTGCTCTCAGTCGTCCCTGTCACTAGATCTTCTCGTGTCCTGTTCCATGCATATTAACTCCTAGTTAATATGTATGTATCCACCCCCTCCCAAAACTGAGGCACAGATAGTGTGTGGAGCATGTGCAGTGGAGATGATCTGTGCCTCACTACAGCCAATAGCATTCACCAAGTGATTTCGTGTTATAGTGAAAGTAAAACTTCTATGGGAAGGTAAGCAGCACTGGGAGCTGTAATCGCTGCTTGAATCTAAGATTTTCTTTTAGCTGTAGGAGTTTGAAGGTGTGTGTGTGGGGGGGGACTTTTTAATTGATTTCTTGAGGTACACTGCTACATTGGGACTTAAAGGGCATCTATAGTGGGAAAATGAACTTTTTTTCCCTTTCTTTCCATGTGTTCTATAATTCCCCACAACCCCCAGAGTATCTTCACTTTTTTCAGATTCCCTCTCTGTCCTGAGATACACCAGTTAGAAGAATACGTGATTGCATTCCTCTACTCCTACTTGGACTGTCAATCAAATCCCTGTGACGTGATCTCCCCCCCTCCCTGCTCTGTAATAAACATAGAGATAACAGCATTAGCAGGGGGAGAGAGATAGCTTTGATGGTAGATATAAGGCTGCACTTGACCCCCCTTCTTAATAGCTTTCACTGATTGATGATGGGTCACAAAGTGAGAGATCGTAAACCGTACTGTTCTCTTTCTTCCGTGTCTCCAGGACAGCTTGCTTTATATTGGCCACTGTGCGTGGGTGTGTCTTTCAGGATGTTGAACTTTTAACTCCTACTGCACATGATAAGCTTGTCGATTAGCCGGAGTTGAGACATGGAGGAGGTAACAGAGGTGTAGGGGAAGTGCTGCACACAGATCTGACACCATGGTTAAACAGTCACTGACATAGATAGGATTAAGGCAGCACATGAATTAAGGCAGAGTACATGAATTTTACTTTGCAAAGGGGCAATGTGTTTTTTTTCACTATATATGCCCTTTAACTAACACAGACAGCAGCTAACTGCAGAATGGGGTTTATCTGCACAGAAAGAGCACAGAGAAACAGATAATGTTTATTCCCCTTTCCTGATCTTAATGCTAAATCAATTAGCCATGCAGTGACAGAGAAATAAGCTTTACTTTTATAGAATGGATAGTTTCTACATGCCGTGTGCCAGGGGGAGGGGCTGGGTGATTGACAGTTCTTTACTGACTAGCTGTGCCCCGCTCCCTTTAAAAAGTAAAAAAAAAAAAAACAGCTAAAAAAAAAGGGATAGAAAGGTCAGGGGGAAAAAAAAGCAGATTTATGAATGGTGGTAATTAATCCTAATTACTGTGTGATTTGTTAAAAAATGATTTGCCCCAGTTTACATGACCTTTAATATTCTAGCTGCCTTACAGGCCTGCTTAACATTGTTTCAGCCCGTGACCCACTACATTTGCACATACCAGTAAATCACTGGACCCAGTTCAAATGCTGCAGCATGCATATTCATTATGAGTGCAACTGGGAAAGTAGACATGCTTAGTTATAAAGTATCCCCTTAGAGTTTAGTGAAATATTGTTGCCAAATTTTAGATTTGCAGGAAATCCACAAAATGTAGCACTTTTGCATTAGGCTTCATTTAACATCAGCTTGGCCATGTGAACCTTTCCTTTCCCCCCCGATTGTAATAATACAGGGACAATAATTGGGTTTGAGGACATTATCAATAATTCATTTTGTATCCATCACCTAAATAAGACATACAGGGAGATTCAATAAAAGTTCTTATTGTTACAAATGGTGCTAATTTTGCCCCAACCAATCAGATGTTATTTAACATTTGAAAGCTAACATCTGATTGGTTGGGGCAAAATTAGCACCATTTTTAACGATAAGAACTGTTATTGAATAACCCTGATAATATAGAAGTTAAAATAAAACAACATTGTTTTTTTAAACGAGAGCAATACATACCTCCCCCAACCTCCACACATTCCTAAACTGCTAGGTCCTCACCCCTGGGTTCTTCGTAGTTAAGCAGCATTACTTACCAAAAGTTTCCTTCGCTTCCCTGTCTTCTTCGCCTCTGTAGGCTTGTGGGCATTGAAAATATGTGCTCTGCAAGGAGCACGTCTTCCTGTTGGCCCCATTGCGAAACCACAAGAGCGACTTGAGCAGAGAAGGTAAGTGATGCTGCTTAACTAAAAAGAACTCGGGGGTGAGGAACTATTTGTTTTCCTCCTCCACCCTAGGTACAATGAAAAAAGGGGGGAAGTGAGTATAGTTTTCCTTTTAGACAAATTAGACCACAAAAACCTGGTCTTAATCATTTCTATTAGTGTAACCTGGGCTTTCTGTTGGCTATACTGTAGGCTGACTGCTATTAATTTGTCTGGTTTTATATTGCAATTGTTTCCATAATAAAATTTTATCTTTACAGGACATTGAAATAATTTTTAGTAATATTCTAGACATCCATGAGTTGACAGTAAAACTTCTAGGCCTGATTGAAGACACTATTGAAATGACAGATGAAAGCAGTCCTCATCCTCTGGTCGGAAGCTGTTTTGAAGACTTAGCTGAGGTGTGACATTAATGCTCCTGGATTGTCTTTGTTTTTCCTTTTAAATTCTATTATACATATTTTTGTGATCTAGAACAATAGGCTTCAGTTGGTCTTTCTCCTTTGTAGTTCCTTTTTGCCTTAGTTGTTCATTAAAGGAACCTTTTTATTGTTAATTGACAAATTTTTAAATTTTGTGGATGATTTACTAAACTTCAAAGGTTAATCCGGACTCAAATAAGCCAAGTTTTAAGCCCTAAAGCCTATTTTGTTTACTGTTGCTTAACTGTTTTATACATTCTGCTTGTCCTTTAGGAACAAGCCTTTGACCCATATGAAATATTATCCCAGGACATACTTAGTGCTCAATACCAGGAGCATTTCAACAACCTCATGTCCAAATCTTCTGTTGCTCTACATTTTCAGGTGAGATCATGTAAAAGCCTAATATGGCTAAATTGATCAACTATATCAGGGGTATCAAACTCGATCACATAAGGGGCCAAAATCAAAAAGGCTAAGTCACGGGCCAAATACTTTTAAGATATTAGCATGCGCAGATTGTGCCTAGTGGGATCATGCAATCAGCTGTTACGGCAGTGACTGCATCCAAGCCTTACTATGTTGCTATTCATTTGTGTCCCTGGATTTGGCCCATGGGCCTTGTTTTTGACACATGTGAACTATAGGAATTACTATTTGTTTAAGATAAGGTAAGCTGGGCTCTGCTCACTGTGAAGAATTTTCAGAATTGGATAACTGTTCTGTAGCATTTATCAGTACAACCTAATAACCAAGGTATAGGTAACTCTTCGTAAGCTACAGTTAGTCTGATTTAAATAAAAATTCATTTTTTTGCAATGGGTGACTGTTCTTAGTTTTCTATATGTTATATATTCAAGTATAAACCGAGAAGTTTTACCTTTGAAATAATACTGAAAGTCTCCCCTTGGTTTATACTCTGGTCTGGGCTGAAAAAAAACACATAGCCCTGGGAAAACAAAAGCTTTAACCTGTAACACACAGAATCCTCTTGATTTCGGTGGGTTAGGCAATTGTTGTCCTGCTTACTCATAGATCAGTCCAGACTGCAAGGGAAAGGAAAAAATACAGGACTTAACTAACATCTCTAAAGGAAGGATCTTTAAAGGGCAGGTCCAGCCCTCAAATGAAAACTTATACACAGGTAAATCACCCCCACTACCCATAACTGTAATAGTTTGAAATCTGAAATCCTGAACAATGTCCCGTTTCCACTGTTTCTGCATCCTGGTACTTCCAGTTAGCAGCTGTCCGTTATGGATTTGATAGTTGACATTACAGCCAATGACTGAATGCTAATCTCTACTTCTTCTGAGCATGCTCAGGCTCAGTACCTGGTCTCTAAATTGCTCAGTTTCCATGAGGCATCCAGAAGCATAGCAGGTATACAGAAATGAATTCCGAGGACAAACTAGACTATATCACCATATTTTAAATAGTCCATTGTTATGATGTTGTTGTTATGAGGGTGGAGTTGACCTTTAAGTATTCAGGCTACACAGAAAGGTATGCATTGCACATCTGTGTATGGGGCTATGTATGGGACTTTTGTATGAGGCTTTCTTTGGGACTGTCTTTGAAACTAACTATGGTGCTGTCTATGGAAGAAAGTCAACCATTGGTTTACACTCGAGGCTAACAGTATACAAGGTTTATCCGTTAAAAAAAAAGTATCTCGGTTTATATACTCAAGTATATATGGTATTCTTTTTAAAAATCTATTTTACATGTATTTGCAAGGTCATGCATTGAGGTGTATATCTCTTGATAGTATGGGGTTTTCAGGTAGCTAAAAATTAATGTACTACTGTGTTGATTTAATGGCATGATAAAGAAATAGTTGTGATTGTTTTACTAATAAACAACCAAACTTTGCTTTCCCTATAGATAATGGATTAGCATTGAGCCTGACAGATAACAGAAGGACACTATATTTTATTTCTCTGGCCAATTCTTGCTGGCAGTATGGGTTGATTTAAGTTTTTGTTTGTGAAATGGGGAATTTTCTGAGAAACAATTACAAAAAACACTGCTAATAGAGCCCTGTTAAGAGTTAATGAACCTTGGATTAGAGTTTAAATTTAAAACATTTCTAGCTGTCAAAATTAAGTTTTTAGTTAGGGCTAGGTCACACTGCCCTGCCCCGCTCAGAAAAATGAAAAAAAAAATTGTTTTTACACCTGCGGTTGCGTTTTCTGCAATAGTCCTAGATCACAATGCATTTGATCAGCACAAAAAATGTTGATTGCATGCATTGCGATTTAAGACTATTGCAGGAAACGCAGGCTCCAGTTTAAAAATCCCCCACCACAACACAGAAAGGCATTGCAAAAATCGCAATGCATTTCTTGTTCATTGCTGGTATTTTAAATTACCAATAATGAACAGCAATTTACAGAGCTATCCTTCTTTTGCACAGTGCTCTGATTTGTGTGATTTGTTTAAATAACACCACAAACAAATTATAAATAACACAACAAATAACAATTATTTGTATTCTTATTACAGTCCATAGCAGAAGGGTTTAAGGAAGCAGTCCGATATATTCTTCCACGTCTCATGCTGGTCCCAGTTTACCATTGTTTGCACTACTTTGAATTATTAGAGGTAAGGTGTTTCCCACGATGCTAGCTGTATTTGAGTTAATAACCGCTACTCCAGTGTATTTTTCTGTTAATTTAATGCATGATAATATATATTTTTTAAAAAAAACTTTTTGTATAAGATTGGAATCATCCATGCTATTGACTATTAGACGTTAAATCATATTTTTGGGTTTATGCCCCCTTAAAGGATAAATTTCCAACAAAATAGTTTTTTCCATCCCCCCCCCTAACTTAATGAAGGTCTGTTTACATTTAAATACCCTACTAGCATATCATCTCATCTTCACAGATATAGCCGGGCACACCAGTCTTGATACAAACTGCTTTATTCAAGTAATGTTTCGGAACCAAACTGGTTCCTTCCTCAGACAAACATTCATGAAGAAACAATATAAGCAAACAAACAATCAAACAATGTAAGATGGCCATCTAGTGGTCAAGGCAAAGGTGTGACCAAAAGTGATACAGTGCTATAAATATAGAGTGAGAAGTGCACTATAAAAAATATTTAAATCTACATATTGAATAAAAACATTCAAGTTCCACATTAGAGTTCATTCAATATAATAAAGTGTAATAAATATTTGATTCACTAATAATAAAACACTTGTAAAAAAGTATCTAAGAGTAATATTAGAACAAAGGTACACAACCCCAATATGAAAGAAATCATCTTTTTGAAAGAAAGCAGGTAAGGCCAAGATTTGTATTTAAGCCTTTAGGTTGTAAGGCATTCAATCTGTAAATCCACATGGCCTTTCTGCGCAATAAAGTGTTGTTCCTATCGCCCCCTCTATTATCAATAGGTATGTGATCAATGATCATGCCTTTCAACTCCGATACCTGGTGTTTCATGTCACAAAAGTGTGCTGCCATGGGTGGCATATCTCCCCTAGGGGTGTCATCCCCTTGTTTTGCAAGTGCGATTCTGATATCGCTTTTGTGGCACTGTAGCCTTCGTTTAAAATGACCCGTGGTTTTTTCTATGTAAATAAGAGCACATGGACACTTCAGTAAATAAACACAATATTCTGTGTTACAATTAAAGTATCCATTAATGGCATACTTTTTACCAGTGTATAGGTGTGTGAAATAATTGCCAATGATCAAAGAATTACAGATGTTACAATTGAAACATTTGTAACAACCTGTTCTATGTGAAAAGACAAATGTTTTTTGTTTATATTTTTGTAGCTGTAAGTGCTCTATCCATCATTGTTTTTAATTCTGTCACAATTTTGGATGTCGGATCTCTGTCCAACCTTAAATAGGCAACAGATGAGGTCAGATGGTCTTTCATACTTTTACTGTAAAAGGAATAGTCCATCACCACTATAGACCCGCCTTTATCGGCGGGTTTTATAATAATCGAGGAGTCCTCTTGTAAGGATTTTAAAGCCATTTTTTCAGTGTATGAAAGGTTTGGATAGATTTTTTTATTAGCTGTATCATTACAGTTTAGTCTCATTAGTTGTATGAATTGATCAATACCCCGGTACACCCCCTGTGGAACAAAATTACTTTTACATCTAAAGGGAGGTGCAGTAGTGGTGGGCAACAATTTAAAATGTTCCTTAAGTTTGAGGGACCTTTCCAGTTTGAATAAGTCAATTTCAAATTTAAAAGGATTAAATCTTTTTGTCGGTTGAAAAGATAAACCTTTAAGTAGTGAAATCTCACTCACCATTAACTCAGGGCTTGATAAATTGAAAGTTAGATTTTTCGTTGTGCAGGTAGGTTTGGCTGATCACATACCTATTGATAATAGAGGGGGCGATAGGAACAACACTTAATTGCGCAGAGAGGCCATGTGGATTTACAGATTGAATGCCTTACAACCTAAAGGCTTAAATACAAATCTTGGCCTTACCTGCTTTCTTTCAAAAAGATGATTTCTTTCATATTGGGGTTGTGTACCTTTGTTCTAATATTACTCATTTTATTCTTTAGATACTTTTTTTATAAGTGTTTTATTATCCGTGAATCAAATATTTATTACACTTTATTATATTGACTGAACTCTTTAATGTGAAACTTGAATGTTTTTATTCAATATGTAGATTTAAATATTTTTTATAGTGCACTTATCACTCTATATTTATAGCACTGTATCACTTTTGGTCCCCTGTTTAAACACTTTTTCCTTGACCACTAGAGGACCATCTTTCATTGTTTGATAGTTTGTTTGCTTATATAAAGCACCATGCACTTTGTTTCTTCATAAATGTTTGTCTGAGGAAGGAACCAGTTCGGTTCCAAAACGTTACTTGAATAAAGCAGTTTGTATCAAGACTGGTGTGCTTGGCTATATCTGTGACGATTATACTTGTACTGCTGGCTGCAGTGCTGGAGTACCCAGCATTCGTTGATTGCTGATTGCTGTTTCCGTTTAGGTGTGCAGGATCCTGCCCCATTGCTTGGATATTACAAGCGTATCAAGTACCAAGCTCCACCTTTTACAGATGAGTTACTTTAACTGTCTCTTCATTCTCAACTCACCCATTGCCCATGTGCAGTATAACTAGTGCTGAAAGAGTTGTATTGAGATTGGGGGTGGGACACTGATCCACCTATTGTATTAATTTACAAAAATATAATTTGTGCCACAGACCTTCATTAAGGTACGAAAATGTGGGGGGGAGTGGAAAAATAGCTTAATAACGTCCAGAAAATTATCTGGTGCTTATCCCAAAAATGTACGGACAATTCCATTCCTCAATATAATTCTCTGTGGGACTTGCTTTCTCTGTCGAATCATAAAAAGACAGCATAGACTTATAACTATATAAGCTACAGTAAGGTCCATAAATATTTGGACAGAGACTATTTTTTTTTTCTAATTTTGGTTCTGTACATTACCACAATGAATTTTAAATGAAACCACTCCAGTGCAGGCTTTAAGCTTTAGTTCAGTAGGGTAAACAAAAGATTGCATGAAATTGTGAGGCAACTAAAGCGTTTTTTAACACAATCCCTTCATTTCAGGGGCTCAAAAGTAATTGAAGAAATTAAAAAACTGGAAATAAGTTAATTTCTAATACTTACCTGAAGTCACCAAATGCTGTGTTTGCTCTCATAAGTGCACTGTAAAATCAAGATATGTTGATTTGGAAGCTGCAGCTTTAAAAATACTATTGCCTTTTTTTTTTTTTTTAACCTATGCCCCTCCAGAGCCTACCTTTGTGCCTTGAAAGTTGCTAACATCTTATTACTGGTTTGCTAAATGTTAAGCTCTGCCCCTCTGAGATTTCCTCTGCTTTCTCCAGCTTGAGCCTCAAATAGTAATGCCTGTTAGTTCCGTGCACATGCGTGGAGGGGTGGAGCATAACATTCAGCAAACCAGTAATAAGATGTCAGCAACTTTCAAGGCACAAAGTTAGGCTCTGGAGGAACATAGGAAAAAAAATAGGGCAACCGTATTTTTAAAGCTGCCGCTTCCAAATAAACATAACTTGATTTTACAGTGCACTTATCCTTTGATGCTCTGCCAGGCCTACTGCAGCGGCTTTCAGTTGATGTTTCTTTGTGGGCCTCTCTGTCCAAAGATTAGTCTTCACAACAAGTATATGTTTGAATCCCAGTGCACTCTTCCCTGTTTTCTACCAGGTGCCTCCAGGTAAGTATAATATATCATAAAAATAGTCCAAGTCCTGGGCACTCTTGGATTTGTTCACAAAAAACTTTTATTGTTATATCATATTAACGTTTCGGTGCTAGATTCTGCACCTTCATCAGGATACAAACGTGCAAATATGCCAAATTTTTATATGTTCAACCATGTGCAAACCAATCTGTGCAGTGACTGACTCTTCCTACATTAACTCTTTGTATAAATCTAAAGTTCTTACACATAAAATGCTGAACTAATAAAGTGCTATGCTTTGATAAAAATATTGAGACATGTGAAAGCGGAAGTCACAGTCCACCATGGTCAAGCCTTTTTTATCAGCCAGAGGGACTGCCGACCGACCCGCCGGGGAGGCAAAAGAGGGAGACGCCGCATGTAAACCAAGGTACTGTGTTAAATTTGTCCTCTAGAATACTAACACAAAACAAACTAATTGTATTGAATAAAGGACTTTTCATTCAGTCCAGCCAAATTTAATAAATTTAATTTTATTGTAGACACATTCAAATTTGAAAGACTGCTGCGCTTGAGGGAACATTTTAAAGACAAACAAGTGGACAAGCCCTTTTCACATATAAAGAAACAGTCAACATTTGTACAGTTTACACCAAATTCAACTATAGAAACATTTATGAGGACCTTGAGACACAATGTTTTGTTTGAACAACAACATAACCAGATGTATGACAATATATCTAAGGATTTGAGAAATGCATTATATGATTTAAAGAATGATGACACAATTATTATAAAGCCCGCCGATAAGGGGGGGGGGGGCACTTGTGTTAGATTACACGTATTACCATGATAAAATGTGTGAATTGTTAAATGATAAAGAAACATATATGTTATTAAATGGTGATCAAACTGATAAATTGATTGGTAAGATAAAACAATTGGTTGAAATTGGGGAGAGAAATGGATGTTAAATGAGAATGTTAAAAACTTTCTGATGCCTGAGTTTCCAAAACAGGCAGTAATATATGGATTACCAAAAATCCCAATTTATCCACCATTTCGACCAATAGTAACAACTGCTATAGATTCAGCACTAAAACCAATGTCCCAATTGTTACTTACCTTAAACCAGTTGTACAGAAGTTACCACCATATTTAAAAGATACACAAGACTTTTTATGTAAGCTCAAAATGGTTGATTGTCTGAAAAAGATTTATTGGTCACTTTGGATATTTCCTCACTTTACACTAACATTGTGAATGAAATAGGTGTGGAAGCTGTCAGATTAAGGGAAAACAAAGACTTACCTAAAGAATACATCCTAGAAATGCTGGAAATGGTATTAAACAACAACATTTTTAGATTTGAGGATAAATTCTAATTTCAAAAAATTGGTACCGGTACATCAATGGGTTGTCCTACAGCGCCCTCCTATGCAAATTTATTTAAGAGCACTTTGATGACATCACTGCCTGACAAAGCTATTCAAAGTGAAACGCGTAGCAGTGACGTAAGCAGTGACGTGTATTGGGAACTCTCTCTGAAGCTGTTGTGCATGGGCGGGTCAGCCTCTGTATTTGCGACCCATACTTGTAGCGGAAGTGAGATTACTAACTGGAATCTCTTCTCTTGCTCCGGAGGATCCCATGAGCAATTGATGTTCCGTATTATGAGGTGTGCGCACACCGTGAAAAGTTAAGTGACTCTCCTCCTATTGGAATCCTTATATTAAGGTGGATGTTACCGGCACATTTGTGCTTTCACTTAGTTGTCTTGAACTGTGGACTGATACCCATAGCTTTCTCTGCTACAGTAGCCTATTTGTAGCCTTGCGTGATAGTTACTTTTTATCACCATAGTTTTTATTGTGTCTTTTTAGCCGTCTAGCTGGCCAGCTAGTTATTTTCAGTGAATGTATTTGTGTTTTTGTGACGCTTTGTTTATATAAACGGTTTTATCTTTACTGTCTAGTCTAGTTTATTCCGTAAGAATTGCGCTGCCTGCTGGTGGCGCTTTATAGATGACATATTTATGATCTGGAAGGGAACATGGGATGATTTGGAAAATTTTTTGGGATATATAAATACAATTTGTGCCAAAATAACCTTTAACCCTGAGGTAAATGTTGAAGAGATTAGTTTTCTGGATGTGCTTGTAAAAAAGACAAACAACGGTCTTATAACAACATTGTACAAAAAAACTACAGATCGAAATAGCCTACTGAGATCTGACCACTTCCACCCCCCAAAATTATTAAAAGGTATCACAATTTTTAAGAGCGCCAAGAATATGCACCGAGATACAAGACAGAGGTGAATATTAATGAAATTTATCAAAAATTCACAAATTGGGGTAATAAAAAGGATTTTGTATATAATAACAGAACCCAGAGAATATGTGAACCCAAAAGTGTAAAAATTAGATACCATTAAAAAGCACTGGTGGATTATGAAAAGTGGCCAGAAATTATTGAAAGAAACACGGAAAGAGTATTTAAAAGGAACAAAAACGTGGGCGATTTGTTGACCAATGCAGATCCTATTGAAAAGTATAGAAAGAGGAAAGAACAAAATAAAGGGAAGAAAGGGTGCTACAAATGTTTCAACTGTAGCACATGTAGTCACCCGATACCCACATTCTGCCACCCACACAAGGGGAATAAGATTAAATTAAAGGAAGATATACTTGTAGCACTGACCATTGCATTTATATGATCAAATGCCCCTGCGGTTTGTCTTCTATAGGAAAAACTAAAGAGACATAAATCACATATAAAACTGGCAAGAGAGAGAATAGCGAATGGTAAACTACAAGGAGCTGAAAACCCGGTAGCTTGCATTTTGCAGAAAAGAATCTTCAGTTATTGATCAGATGAACCCCCCCCCCCCCCCAAAGGAGGGGATTAGAACAAAAGTCTTCTGTGCGGAGAGGCACGGTGGATTTATTTTATGAATACAATAACCAAAAGGGCTAAGTGTTATCATTGAAATATTTTTTATGATATGAGTTTTATGTAGATAACATGTCTCATTGATTTGCCACTAATAGTTTTGTCTTTAAAGAATAACTCTGGAAGGTAACTGTATGGCTCCAAATTTGAAAATGTTTTTAACAAATATATGTAAAATAGCACTTTGTATTTTATAACTAAGCAATAGCACTTTTGAGTCAGCGTAAATAATACTGAATGCTTTGACATGTCTCTTAATGTTTTTATCAAAGCAGAGCACTTAATTAGTTCAGCACTTTGTGTAAGCACTTTAGATATATAAAAATAGTTAATGTAGGAAGAGTCAGTCACTGCACAGATGGGTTTGCACATGGTTGAACACATATAAGTTGCGCACATTTGCACGTTTTAATCCTGATGAAGGTGCAGAATCTAGCACCGAAACGTTAATATGATATAACAATAAAAGTTTTTTGTGAACAAATTCAAGAGTGCCCCGGACTTGGACTATATTCAACAACAAGTGAAATGCATGCACAATTTGGAGGTTGGGGGGGTGACTACAGTGTGGGCAATTAAAAAAGTTAAATGACCCTGTTAGTGATCCAGAGGGAGGGAGAGGGGAAGAGAAACCCACAGCCCTTGCCAGAGGACAAGAAGGAAGCAGTGTGGTCAGCAGTGGGGGAAATTTTAGTTTGGGGATATATATGACCTTAAATAAACTCCCGGTTTGCTTTGGCAGTATCTTTTCTTTCATTGTCCATCTGTATCATGAAACGGCACCCAATCAGTTTGAGCAGAAACTATGTCTCTGAATACCTCAGAATTCTTTGGCTGCTTCTGTCCTGTGTCATATCAATTAACACTATTGTCCTGCTGCCACTGGCTTCCACCGTGTTTTACAGATGATGTGGTATGCTTTGGATAATGATTTGTTCCACACTTTCTCCATACTTATTTCTTACTTTAATTCTGGTAGAGGTTGATTTTTGTTTCATCAATCTAAGGATTTTTTTTCCAGAACTGTGCTGGCTTTTTTTAGATTTTCTAAATTCTATTCTTGAAGCCCTCTGTATTTACTATTATGCATTCTCCTCTTTGTGGTAGACTTGGATATCAATATGCCTACCCACTGGAGAGTGTTGTTCACTTGGTTGGCTGTTGTGAAGGGGTTTCACTTCACCATGGAAATGATTCTGCGATCATCCAACACTGTTGTCTGCTGTGGACGTCCAGGTCTTTTTGCATTGTTGTTAGTCAGTGCTTGTTTTTTTCCTCAGGATGTACCAAACTGTAGATTTTGCCACTTGTAATATTGTAAATATTTCTCGGATGTTTTTTTTTTTCTGTTTTTACAGCCTAAGGATTGCTTATTTCACCTGCATGGAGAGCTCCTTTGACCACGTGTTGTTAACCGTAAAAACTTCCACGTGCAAGCACCACACCTCAAATCAACTCCAGGCCTTTTATCTGCTTAATTCATAATAACATAATGACGGACTTTCCCCTCTTTTTGAAACGGGTGGACATGCCCTTTAAAGGAAGTGTTCTCTCAGAAATGACATATTTTAAAAACTTATGTATATAAACTCCCCTGTGCCCCAGCCCCAATGATCCCTTTCTTGTGAATTTTTTTTTTTCCCATCGGCAGTATCAGCATGTTATTACCCTGCCCCTTTTGACTCCATGACTAATAGACTTTTCCCTCTCTTCACATGCACTTTTTTTGCTGCATAAGATAGTTTGCTGGCACATAGAGAGGAGAATATTAGCACAGCTCAGCTACTGAACATAGGGATTACTTACAGACAACTTAAACCTCACTTGGAACTGGTTAATGAAATAAAATATATATATTAATGTTTATCGTATATTGAGTTCTATGTTTGTATAGAGCAGTGTGAGTCTGTGAGTGTGTTTGTGTCTGTGAGTCTGTCAGTGTCTGTGAAACTGTGAGTCTGTCACTGTGGCATAGTAGTGTAGGTAGGAGAGAGACAGTCATCCATCCATCGTACACAGCCCTTTCCCCTTCCCATAGTGCCTGTGCATCACTTTCAGTGTGGCATAGTAGTGAAGGTAGGAGAAAGACAGTCGTCAATCACGCACAGCCCTTTCATTAACATGACCTATCTGTGCAAGTGCCAAAATGGAACTGTAAGAAAAAAACTCTTGTCCCCAATAATAAACCTTAATTAAACTTTACCTACATCCCCATCCCCTTACAGATCGCCCATATAACATATGTAGCCCATATGCCCATATGTAGCCCATACAAATGATACAATTTAATAAAGCTTTACCTGCAATCCCAACCCCCTAACAGGCCATTCTTATAACATATGTAGCCCATATGCAGCCCATTAAAAAACATGTAGCCCATAAAAAAATAAATCTCTGTCAGCAGTTTAGATATATGCAGCACTTGTATAGCTTCTGGAAGTACATGCGCGAGGTGCGCGGCGCTCACGTCCCCATAACGCGGGGCCATTAATCTATTAGCGCACTCTGAGGTCAACAATTTCGCTACTGCATAATCCGCGTAATGCGCATGCACGATCGGGAATGGACAGTTGCAAATACTGGTGGAGGATGAGGTAACTTTTCAAGGAGCAGAAGGGGGGTCCTTCTTTTGGGGGAGATTACTGGGGAACTACATTTCACATAGGAAAGCTGTAAAGAGATATGAAAGCTATGAAATTTGGGTTCTGTCAAGCCTAAGTTATATATAGCAGTAAACTGTTCCTTTAAGCCCCTGAAATGAAGGCATTGTTTTTAAAAAATGCTTTAGTTGCCGTACATTTTTATGCAATTGTTTTATTCACCCCATTAAATAAAAGCAGAAAATCTGCACTTCAACTGTATCCGAGTTGTTTCATTTAAAATTCATTGTAGTAATGTAAGGAACCAAAATTAGAAAAATGTTGTCTCTGTCCCAATGTTTATGGACCTAACTATTTTTTGGTTCTACTGAAATATGTACTTTTTTATCCTAAGGTGGGCTGTTCTAGAACCATGTATTAATAATCATTTTGATTTGTCAGCTTCCTAAATCTGTAAGAAGAGTACCGTATATACTCGAGTATAAACAGATTTCAAGCTGTAAAATCAGTCTGAAAAACTGACTGTTTATAATCAGGCCGCTCGCTCACACACTCCCTATACTGGCTAGCCGGCTGACGTCACTGCCCGGCGCCGAGTAGTGACGTCAGTCGGCGCTTCAGTATAGGGAGTGTGGGAGCGAGCGGCCTGATTTGATTTACCGGTACTGCTGAAGCTGGTACAGGGAAGGATGCCACAAAAGAATACCCACAAAAGGTACACACTGAACTCCAGTATGTCTATTACTGTATGGGAATTCTGCTGTCCATTTAAAGGGCAACTAAAAAACAAAACAGAATCAGAAGGAGAATGTTATGTATTGTTGCCTTATCATTCTGTATTGTTTTGAGGCTTTAGTTGCCCTTTAAATGGACAGCAAAATTCCCATACAGTAATATTCATACTGGATTTGACTATTACTGTATGGGACTACTATATTGGGATTTTGCTGTCCATTTAAAGGGCAACTAAAGCCTCAAAACAATACAGAATCAGAAGGCAGTATTGGTCATAATTTCTACTCTTGACTTATACTCGAGACAGTCACTTTAAAATGTTTTTTTCTGGTAAAAATAGGTACCTTGGTGTATACTTGGGACCGGTTATACTCGAATATATACCATATTCTGGGGCTACAGTCTTTTTTAGGGGATAAAAGGGATAATGCGCCCCTTGCAATGAAATAAATGTGCTTCTACATGGTCATGGAACGTCTCACTTGGTTAATATCAATCCACCCTTTTTCCTGATTGACAGCTTAATATCTTCAGGGTCAGTCAGAGGAAATGTCCATTGATTTTTCAACCAATTTGGTAAAAAAATGGTTGATTCCATCAAAAATTCTACCCAGTGTAGAAAATGGTTATTTAAAATTTGTCTCTTTCCTACCTTGTACCATGAGTCTGTTCTCCAGATATCTGCAGACAAAGTCTGGTATTCAGGACTCTTTGGCAAGGGACTGGGGGGAGTTTTATTAATCCTTAGCAATCTACAATGGCTATTTACTTTGAATCAGCAGGACATCTGGGATTTTTATGTTTGTTTTTTTTATTTATTTTTTCTTGTATTTTCTTACAAAAAATTCTAATCTTAATTTGCTGTTGGGATACTTCTTATAAAAGAAACCTGACAGCTTACAAGTTTTGCATTTGGCACACACAATTATTTCTTATCTTGCTCTTAGCTTTTACAAGAACGGAGTGAAGATGTGGAAGACAGAGAGTGTTTGAAACAAGCCATCACTGCCCTTCTAAATCTGAGATGTAGCATGGAACGAATTTACAATAAGCATTCGCCACGTCGGAGACCAGGGTAACACATCCATGTTTTATTCCATGTTGTGTTAAATAAAAACTTGCCAGAAACCTCACACATAATACCATCTGTTTTTTGAAAAAACTAGTACTTAAACTTTGCTTTTATTTTTAGCACTGATTGGCACTTTTTATTTTTGTATAGCAGTTTCTAAAGCATTTCAATGCAATACTGTAGGTTCCAGGGCATCATTGCTTACACACAATAGTTCTTTTCCTGTTAGCCTAGGGAGCACGGTCTAAAATGTTTTATCTTGCTTGTAAAATCTTTGATGCCATTGTCCTAGTCAAATATATAGAAATTGTCTTATTTTTTAAAGAGAACCAATTTGGAGGCTGTACAACCGTCAAACACGAAGCAAACACTTGGCCATTAAAAAAATGAATGAGATCCAGAAAAACATTGACAGCTGGGAAGGAAAAGACATTGGGCAATGTTGTAATGAGTTCATAATGGAGGGTTCATTAACCAGGGTAGGAGCTAAACATGAGCGCCATGTTTTTCTTTTTGATGGCTTGATGATCAGCTGTAAAATGAACCATGGACAATCTCGCATTCCTGGCTACAACACTGCAGAGTATCGGCTGAAAGAGAAGTTCATCATGAGAAAAGTACTGATCAATGACAAAGAAGATACATATGACTATAAAAATGCCTTTGAGCTGTTATCCAAAGATGATAACAGCATTGTATTTGCTTCAAAGACGGCAGAAGAGAAAAATAATTGGATGGCAGCTTTGATTTCTCTGCAGTATCGCAGCATGTTGGATCGAATGCTGGACTCTGTGCTGATTCAGGAAGAGAATGAGCAGCCTTTACGCCTACCAGGAATAGATGTTTATCGATTTGTAGAGGAGGACTCTGAGGAGAACATAGTTTTTGAGGACAATATGCAAAGTAGGGGTGGAATCCCCATTATTAAAGGGGGAACCGTAGACAAACTTATCGAACGACTGACATACCACATGTATGCAGGTATTTAATTTATATTTTCAATTCCCACTGGAGTCTTGGTAAAGTTGTGTAAAGATATTGGAGTGTGAATTTTAATTTGATATCCTATACGTGTATAAATGTTTAATAGGGAAGAGCAGAAGTTCAAATGTAAATAAGCACAGTTTCGGTGTATTGTAAAGTAAAAAGGTAAGGGCCTGGCAGCCTTTTTTACAAGGAAAAAAAATGGATTAATTTAAGGTCAATGCATTTCAGCCATTATGGAAAATGTCGGGGTCCTGATAACATTGATTGGAATGCAATGATCCGTTTTAAGCAATATTTTTTTTTTTTTTGCTTCTAAATATTGTGAGTGCACTGATGGATATAAAGTAATGTGTTATTTTGTTATAGATATTTTATAAAGGGTGCATTTTATTCCTCAGTGGATCCTCAGTGTATATTCTTCATAATCACTGCATTTGATATAATAACCTTGATCACAGAAGTGTTTAAAATTAACGATGTGTTAATTTATCTATTTTTGTTTGATTTGTCTAATTTTGTAGATCCTAACTTTGTGCGCACATTTCTGACCACCTATCGCTCATTCTGTAAGCCGCAACAACTGCTAAGTTTGCTTATTGAAAGGTAATTACCTTTATTTTACATTGTTTCATGTATGCATTTCTTCTTACTCTGCTTTTCTCTTCTACCCACCAATAAAAAAATTACACAGGATGGCAACGTGGGCGAAAAGCACACACGCAAGCTTTTCACACGTTACCTTCTGCTCTTTCTGCCTGCTTTTTGCTGTACCATCGAAGTGCATCAAAAAAAAACAAAAAACTGAAACCTATCGGATCGCATGCAATGGGGCCACCGACATGCAAAATGGATTCGTAAGCGCATTTCGCATTAGTGTGGCCTAGCTCTTACTACACTCTCTAAATTTTTATTTTCTGGTTTCTTTACTTTTATTATACTTTTCCACTTATCCCCTTTTGCCTGTAAGTCCCTTTTCCCATTCTTTTGCCTTCCTCTGCATTTTCCATTCATATTCTCCATCTCTTCTCACTATTTTCTGTTTTTCACCTTTATGCTGTTTTTATCCCAATCTCCAGTGACTTCTATTTTTCATTTTATAATCCTCTTCTCTTTAGCCTTTAATTTTTCTTTTACCCGTTACTTTCCACCCCTTTGTAAGTGTTTTTAATTATTTTGTTTCTATAGTTTTTCTCCTCATTCCAAAGTTTTCAGATTTTGCCCTTTTTATACTTTCTTGCAATGTCCTTTTTTTAAAGGGTATCTTTACTCTTAAAAAAATCAAATTTTCAAAACTGTATCATTATAAAGAACAACTTGTAAGTTAGCAAAGGATACAACTTTCCATTGTTTTTGGCCAGGCAGGGATATTGGTTCTGGGAGTAGTTTGTTGCCCCATAGGGGAGTATGGTCCGAATGTCCCTGTATTTGTAGCAGGTGGTTAATAAGGTGATAAGGTGCCATGTTCTGGTGGCTTGTTTGTGTATAATGGTGCCGGATCCAATTATGTTTAGTTTGGGGGCAGCCAGGTAGGCCATTATGGGTTTGTTTAAATAATGAGGTCATTATTATGTCTGATGCATTCGGGTTAACCCAACAATGGAGGTGTTTAAGTTGTGACACCCAATAATATAGTTGTAAGTTAGGGAGGGCCAATCCACCCATCGGTTTGGGTGCTTGTAGTGTGGCTGTTTTTCATTTTCGCTTTTTTTTTATTCCAAATGAAAGAGAGAATAAGACTGTTAAGTTTTGTGAAGAATGATTTAGGTATGCAGTTTAGATTGTGTTGGATCGTGTAGAGCATTTTGGATAACAGAAAGATTTTGACTAGTTGCATCCTACCCTGTAGGTCAGGTGGAACATGTTTCCATGTTTGTGTTTTTTGGCATGTATAGTCCAGAAGGTGGGCTATGTTCAATGAGTAAAAAAGTTGGTGGATTAGTTGATTTCACTGCCTAGGTATTTAAAGTGACATCCCAGTTGATTAGATGGCCCGAGTGTTTTCCAAAATCATTAATCAGTGTCAAGGTGACAGCTAGGGAGCAGCTAGGGTTTCCTAAAAATAAAATTAGATAGTCTGCGTATAGTTCCAGGTGTTCCTCGTGTCGCCCCACCTCCTTGTATATCTTAGTTGGCACATAGTGCTATAGCCAGTGCTTCTATTGCTAGAAAAAAAAGGGAGAAAGGGTACCTCTTTGTAGTGGGAAGGTTGAGGAAAGTGTACCATTGATTAGTATTTGTGTTACTGGGTTCATGTATAGTAACTTTACCCATTTGATAAAACATTGTCCGATTCCAAAGTGTTTGAGAACTTCCCAGAGAAACAACCATTCTATTGAATTAAACGCCTTGCAAGCATAAAGGGAAAGTTCTCCTGTGTTGTCGTGATCTACTTGTGCTTGAATTGGGGTGCGGCGTATATTAATGGTTGTTGATTTGATGGGCATAAAGCCAGTCTGGTCTGGATGAAAGATATCTGGTAAGACTTTTTTAAGGCGCTGAGAAAGGCCCTTTGCTAAAATTTTGTAATCTGTTGTCAACGGTGATATCTGCTGCAGTTTTGTGTATCTTTCTCTGGCTTGGTGTATGTCTGCTTATATTAAATACTTGCGTACTTTTATCTGTGTGGTTTAGACCTCTAACGTTCCAGGAAAGCAATTTTGAGAAATGTTGTTGGGTCACCCAATGGGGAGGCGGTTGTGTGTGGAGCAGCCCCGAGCACAGACCTCAAGCATCCTAGAAAGTACTATGCATACAGGCAACATATAAATAGCATTTAGTAGTTTGTTACAGTAACAGAGAAAAGAAGTGAACAGAAATATTAACTATAGACCTATAGGTCCAACCTTCACCGGTCATTAAAAGGTACCAATTTCCCGTCTGTGTGAAAGTTATGTGGAAACATATCTTTCTAAACTTAAACATCCTGTGACATTTGGGGAGGGGCCTCACGATTTTCCCTTAGTTAGAGTTGTGGTTTGGGTCTCTTATGATAGGGTAACAATATATATAGTAAGTTGTTAGCTATTTGCTGTTCTTTAGTTGAGAGGGATGTAGTGGTCAATGTAATATACATTGATTGTTTCAGGAGGGGGACCAACTGTGATATTCTGGTCTGTGCAGAGATTAGAGTATTCATAATTCCCATTTTGTCTAACAGTACGTTGCATTAATAGCCAGTACAGATGTGGTTATCTAAAGGGTGATTACTCACCAGAGACATAAGCAGACCCCGTTGTGGGGCAGGTCCCATGTTGCACGAGGGTCACACAGGGTACATTCTACCAGTGGATCTATCGTATAGGTTGCAGATGAGTTCTCTGTATGATTTGTTAGCAGCCCTCACCATGCATAGTTCGGTGATGGTATTGTAATCTAAATTTTCGTAGCTGCCCTTCCTTTCTTTTCTTTATTTTTTGGGGGGATATTTTGTACTTGGAAGGGGATTCAGTACTTGCAGCCGGTGGGCAGGCCGTCTTATACCACCTGATGAATAGATGTTCAGTTTATATTATAGGATTTATATATAGTAGGTGTTTAATTTTATCTGCACCTCTCCCCCCAGAAGGTTGCCATAGATTGTTGTACAGGTGTGTATTGCAAATACCATTAGGTCGTTACAGGGTAGCATTATCACAATCAATCGGTATCCGTGACATTGTACTTAGTTATTGCCTGATTTTATCTGCCACCCATCCAATCCTCTGTGAAGGGTCGACCCACATCCCATGGTTAGATGGTTTCTTGTTTATGTGGTGGGCATGAACAATAATATGATAGATTGTTTTCAGTCTGTCTTGGTGGTAGAGTTATAAATGAGATCCATTGATCCAGAGTTTGAGAGTGTCGGATGGGGTCACCGTTACCACAGTTGGTCTTATAAAGTTTATTTTGTGTGGAGGGGAAGATCTCTGTTACGGCCATACATACAGTTTAGTAGATTGAAAGGGACCATGTTTATTGTTAAGATTGTGGTGGGGTGGAGGGTGGTCCAGGACTGGGGTAACAAGAGTCCTTGGCTTTAGTGGAATGGTCATGATGATGGATGGGTTCTCAGAGTCTGCACCAGTCAAGCGATAGGGCAATCGGGTATATGATTGGGAATACTGGGCACTGGGTTTTTGGTGGTGCAGGGACAGAGTTGGGGTGATCTAGGTTAAATTTACTTTGCGGTTAGTGCTCATTCGGGCTTGTCTTTGTTATATAATGTGATCATCCAGGGTGTGGAGGGCCCATGTGGTTGTCAAGCCAGTCTGTCACCTCCACTGGGGATTCAAAGAATTTTGTGGCTCCAGCGTGTTGTATGCGGAGGCGTGCTGAGTACATCATTGTATACAGTATGTTAAGGGCACTTTACTTTACGGCTAGAAAGGTTGCCTTTTTTTTTTTCCAGTATTCTGGGAAGAACATGATATTGGAGTTTTCTATGTGTATATCATCTTTGGTTCTAGTGAGTCTGAGTGTGGTCTCCTGTTCTTTTTCATTGAGGAGGTGCATTACCATTGGTCTGGGTCTAGAACCTGGTGGTAGCAGTCTTGTGGTGACGCGGTGCTCTCTCTCAACTGTGAACACTGGAGAGAAGTTTGTTGCACCAAATGTTTATTTTAGCCAGTTATCTAGGTAGGCCTCAGTGTCTCTCCCTTTGCAGCCTTCAGGCAAACTGACCAATCTTATGTTTTGTTGGGGGGACCTATTTTCAAGGTCATCCACTGGTGCCTGTTGCGTCTGCAGTTGCTGTCGTAGAGAGGTTAATTTGTCTGGAATAGGTTGAATTTGGTCTTGTTATGGAAGGGAGGGAGGTCGGCGGAGATTTGGAATTGGCCACGTGGTCTGCGTTTGGGGAGGCCGAGGCGACCTTCTCTTTTGTCTGCTGAGCAAACTTTGCCCAGTTAAGATAGTCCTCTTGTCCTGGGTACTTGTGACTCGGTTTTGGAGGTTTTAGAGGATCAAGACTCAAATTTTATCGCTATAAAATTCTTTAATTGGGAGAGCTCCTGTTCCCTATGTCTGCTCAGTAAGCCATCTTGACCATGTCCCCAAGTGGTAGGCTTTTTAAAGGGTATCTCCACTGATGGAAAAACGTTTTTTTTTTTCCCCTGTATGAAAGTTCACCTTCCCCCAACCCTCCTCCTACCTTTTTCCCCCCTAAATCAGCTCTGTTCCTTTGCGGCAGCCTCTGGAATCTGTGTAGCTCCTGGGGGTGTGTCTGCTACTGTGCTGGGTAGGCTGTCAGTCAATGTGCATCATCACATGCATATTCATGATTTCTGCCACACCCACTTGACCCCAGTGATGCCTGATGTAAACAAAGCCTTTCCTTCCTGTCTCTCTGATCTATTCACAGCTGATAGTGCAGGGAGAGACAGAGGGGGGAAGTTATAAGGTTCAGCCACACAGCTTTATATAAGGAGACTTTTTTTAACAATTGCAAAAGTAATAGAATTTATAGGAATCAAATGGGGGGGAGGTGTGTGTGTTTGTAAGGGAGACAGAAGGTGTATTTCAGAGGGGATGCTGGGAGTGTCATTAGTTGTATTGCAGGGGGGCCTGGGAGACAGAAGGTGTATTTCAGAGGGGATGCTGGGGTTTCACTAGCTGTATTGCAGGGGGGCCTGGGGACAGAAGGTGTATTTCAGAGGGGATGCTGGATGTGTCACTAGCTGTTTGCAGGGGGCCTGGGGGACAGAAGGTGTATTTCAGAGGGATGCTGGAGTGTCATCTAGCTGTATTGCAGGGGGGCCTGGGGAGAAAAGGTGTATTTCAGAGGGGATGCTGGAGTGTCATTAGCTGTTTGCAGGGGGGCCTGGGAGACAGAAGTGTATTTCAGAGGGGATGCTGGGATGTCATAGCTGTATTGCAGGGAGGCCTGGGAGACAGAAGGTGTATTTCAGAGGGGATGCTGGGAGTGTCATTAGCTGTGTTGCAGAGGGATCTGGGAGATGCTATTCCTTGGAGCAAGAAACAAAAAGCCAATACCATCTATCATCTATCTATCTATCTGTCTATCATTCATTTATCTATCTATCAATCGTCTATTAAATTTTTACACTCCAGAATCTGAACATGTACCCTCTAAAAACACCAATAAACTGTAAAATAGCAACTCTGTAAATAGCATTAAAGTAAATGTTACCACTCGAAGAACTGGATGAAAAAACTATTTACAATGACTGACCACACCCCTGATCTCGGTCACATGCTCCCTTACCTTTTCTGTCCTGTAAAAGGATTGGCTAGAGGCTACTAGTGGGTGAGACCAACTGTAACAAGTTCCTGCAGTATCTTAGGACTGAGCATGTTTAAAGAACATACGGTAAGTCAATGACCACACTGTGTGTCGAAATTGAAACACTGGGAAATGAGATACAAACCTTATGTTAACTGAAATTTCTCAACAACCATGTTAAAATGAGAAGTGTGACTGATTACTGCTTTTATAACCAGGAGATCTGCCTTCTAATTTAATGTTGTCCTTTAACCCTTTCACTGCCAGGAGATTTTCATTTTTTTTTGCGTTAACTGCCAGAAGAATTTTCAGGGTTTTGCCCTTAATCGCTTTAAACTAATTTTACAGTAGGAAATCTTGCAGTAAATCAGGAATATTATACATTGTTTTTTTCATCACAAAGTGTACTTTAACATGGTAACAGAATTTTGTAACTTTTCTGGAAATTTTACTGGAATTATGGGTAAAATATGTAAAAAAAATGAAAAATTTGCAAATTTTCATGGATTTTTCCCATTTTTACTTATAGTTATCTTAAGGTTACGCACAAAAATCTTACTGTTTCTAAAAGCTCAGATACTCCTGAGTACAACGATACCAGATATATGTAGGTACCCGACTTTTCCTGTACAGGAGACCCCCCCCCCCCCCAACTAAAATTGCACCTCCTAGAATATTACACCAAATTAAAATGTGTAACCACTACTGACAGTTAACATAGAATATCTACAAAATTATCTAAAATATCCCCACAAGTGAGAGATTTTTAGAAACTACACACCCACAGGATATTACGAGTGAGGTTAGTTTCGATCAAAATGCAGATACCCGGACGCAGCTCTTCGTCAAATTGTAAGTTACTTTCTCACATTTTCCTTTTTTTCCTCAACTGTAAAATCAGAGACAAAATCAAATGCGAATTTCAGCTAAAAACTATGGAGGAAAGTTTAAACGCATCTCAAATATGAAAGCCTATCCCCTCCCGAATAAATCGGTATGCCACATTCATGGGTGTACCCAGAGACATGGCTACCAACTAACCCAGAGCGTGACCAGTGCCAAATGTCAGTAGCAGCAAAAAAAAATTTGCCAGTTTTGTATTTGAACAGTCTGCAGTTTTTCCACAAAACACCCCCCCAACTCAAAAATACCCCCCACAAACTATATATTCCTGAAATCTACACACCTTCAGCTATGTAACGCTGTAGTTCGTTCATTCATATCATCAATGGTGTGGGCGCAGTTCTTCATAGAAGTTTGCACTTTTACCAGATTTTCAAAAAAAATTAACATCAACCAACGTTCAAAAAGGTAAAAATCATGCTAAAACCTCATGAAATCTAAAAAAAAGTTACTAAATATCAATCTCCCAAATGTCCTGAATCAAACGGTATGCCATATGTGTGGTTACACACGCGGACGTGGAAGCGAAAAGCCACAAAGTGAGACAATGCACGATGGCTCAGAAACAGCGAAAATATTTAGCCAACTCCGAATTGGGACAGTCTGCAGTTTTTTCCACAAAACACCCCCGTAACTCAGAAATAACCCCCACAAACTATATATTCCTGAAATCTACACACCTTCAGCTATGTATCACTGTAGTTTGTTCATTCATACCATCAATGGTGTGGGCGCAGTTCTTCGTAGAAGTTCGCACTTTTCTGAAAAAATGAACAAAAAACAACTTCAAAAGGTAAAAATCATGCTAAAACCTCATGAAATCTAAAAAAAAATTAATAAATATCAATCTCCCAAATGTCCTGAATCAAACGGTATGCCATATGTGTGGTTACACACGTGGACGTGGAAGCGAAAAGCCACAAAGTGAGACAATGCACGATGGCTCAGAAACGGCGAAAATATTTAGCCAACTCCGAATTTGGACAGTCTGCAGTTTTTTCCACAAAACACCCCCGTAACTCAGAAATATCCCCCACAAACTATATATTCCTGAAATCTACACACCTTCAGCTATGTAGCACTGTAGTTCGTTCATTCATACCATCAATGGTGTGGGCGCAGTTCTTCGTAGAAGTTCGCACTTTTCTGAAAAAATGAACAAAAAACAACTTCAAAAGGTAAAAATCATGCTAAAACCTCATGAAATCTAAAAAAAAGTTACTAAATATCAATCTCCCAAATGTCCTGAATCAAACGGTATGCCATATGTGTGGTTACACACGCGGACGTGGAAGCGAAAAGCCACAAAGTGAGACAATGCACGATGGCTCAGAAACAGCGAAAATATTTAGCCAACTCCGAATTGGGACAGTCTGCAGTTTTTTCCACAAAACACTCCCGTAACTCAGAAATAACCCCCACAAACTATATATTCCTGAAATCTACACACCTTCAGCTATGTATCACTGTAGTTCGTTCATTCATACCATCAATGGTGTGGGCGCAGTTCTTCGTAGAAGTTCGCACTTTTCTGAAAAAATGAACAAAAAACAACTTCAAAAGGTAAAAATCATGCCAAAACCCCATGGAATCTAAAAAAAAGTTACTAAATATCAATCTCCCAAATGTCCTGAATCAAACGGTATGCCATATGTGTGGTTACACACGCGGACGTGGAAGCGAAAAGCCACGATGTGAGACAATGCACGATGGCTCAGAAACAGCGAAAATATTTAGCCAACTCCGAATTTGGACAGTCTGCATTTTTTTCCACAAAACACCCTGATACCCCACACAAACTATATATTCCTCAAATCTACACACCTTCAGCTATGTAGCACTGTAGTTGGTTCATTCATACCATCAATGGTGTGGGCGCAGTTCTTCGTAGAATTTCGCATTTCTACACAATTTTCTGGAAAAATACATTTCAAAGTTATAAAATCACACCAAAACCCCATGTAATGTAAAAAAACCTTACCAAATATCAATCTCCTAAATGTCCTGAATCAAACGGTATGCCATATGTGTGGTTACACACACGGACGTGGAAGCGACTAGTCAAAATGTAAAACAATGTGCAGTGAGCCAATAACAGCATTTTCCCAGATTTTTCAAACTGAACACCCCTCTAACTTGGAAATACCCCCGCAAAACTATATATTCTCAGAATCTACATACCTTCAGCTACGTAACGCTGTAGTTTGTTCATTCATACCATCAATGGTGTGGGCGCAGTTCTTCGTAGAAATTCGCATTTGTCTGAAAAAATGAACAAAAACAACTTCAAAAGGTAGAAATCATGCCAAAACCCCATGGAATGTAAAAAAAAGCTACTAAATATCAATCTCCCAAATGTCCTGAATCAAACGGTATGCCATATGCGTGGTTACACACGTGGACGTGGAAGCCAAAAGACACAAAGTGAAACAATGCACAATGGCTCAGAAACAGCAAAAATATTCAGTCAAATCTGAATTTGAACAGTCTGCAATTTTCCCCCACAAAACAACCCCCACAAACCATATATTTCTCGAATCCTCACACCTTTATCTACGAAATTCTGTAGTTTGTTCATTCGTACCATCAATGGTGTGGGCGCAGTTCTTCGTAGAAGTTCACAGTTTTAGCAGATTTTCTAAAAAATTTGAAAAAAAACACTCTCAAAGGTAGAAATCATGCCAAAATCCCAAGTAATGTAAAAAAAAGTTACCAAATATCAATCTCCCAAATGTCCGGAATCAAACGGTATGCCCAATGTATGGTTACACACGCAAACGTGGAATCAACTAGCCACAAAGTGAGCCAATGAACAATGGCCCAATTACAGCAACTTTTCAGATTTGTCAAACTAAACACCCCTCTATATTGGAAATACCCCCCCAAACTATATATTCTTGGAATCTACACACCTTCAGCTACACAATGGTGTGATTCCTTTATGCATACCACCAATGGTGTGGGCGCAGTTTCATGTAAAATTTCGCTTTTTTACCAGATTTTCAGGAAAAATGTATAAAAATACAATTCAAAGTTAAAAATCATGGCAAATTTCCATGTCATGTAAAAAAAACTTGTCAATTATCAATCTTCCAAATGCCCTGAATCAAACGGTATGCATAATGTTCGTGGAGTTTACACAGTGACATGCCACCAACTAGCTCAAATGGGACACATGCACAAGTGTAATTACAAGAAAAAAATCAAAGTTGTCTGTAATTTCAAACAGCCCCAAAACTTGGAAATGCCCCCCACAAATAAACCCACCCACTAAATATCAATCTCCCACATGTTCTGAATCAAACGTTATGCCATATACGTGGATGCACACAGAGACGTGGCCAACAACTAGCTCAAATGGGACGCATGCACAAATGCAATTACAAGAAAAAATCAAAGTGCTCTGTAATTTGAACAGCCTACACTTTTTCTAAGGAAACAGTCCAGAAACATGGAAATTCCCCCCAGAAACTATATATTTTTGGAATCTACACACCTTCAGCTACGTTACGATGCCATGCTTTCATACATACATGAAGAATTCCAGACCCAGTGATCCAAAGAACTCTGTGTTTTTAGGAGGTTTTGTGAAAAATAAATTAAGATGATTCAAGGGTTGAAATCCTACCTAAACCCTTTTGACAAGCAAAAAAACCCACTAAATGTCAATCTCCCACATATCCTGCATCAAACGGTATGCCATATGTGTGCGTGCACACAGAGACGTGGCCACCAACTAGCTCAAATGGGACACATGCACAAGTGTAATTACAAGAAAAAAATCAAAGTTCTCTGTAATTTCAAACAGCCCCAAAACTTGGAAATGCCCCCCACAAATAAACCCCCCCCACTAAATATCACTCTCCCACATGTTCTGAATCAAACAGTATGCCATATGCGTGGATGTACACAGAGACATGGCCACCAACTAGCTCAAATCGGACGCATGCACAAGTGTAATTACAAGAAAAAAATCAAAGTGCTCTGTAATTTCAAACAGCCCCAAAACTTGGAAATGCCCCACACAAATAAACCCCCCCACTAAATATCAATCTCCCACATGTTCTGAATCAAACGTTATGCCATATGCGTGGATGCACACAGAGACGTGGCCACCAACTAGCTCAAGTGGGACGCATGCACAAATGCAATTACAAGAAAGAATCAAAGTGCTCTGTAATTTGAACAGCCTACACTTTTTCTAAGGAAACAGTCCCAAAACATGGAAATTCCCCCCCAAACTATATATTTTTGGAATCTACACACCTTCAGCTACGTTACCATGCCATGCTTTCATACATACATGAAGAATTCCAGACCCACTGATCCAAAGAAGTCCGTGCTTTTAGGAGATTTTGTGAAATAATAAAATAAGTGGACTCAATGGTTGAAATCCTACCTAAACCCACTTGGCAAGTAAAAAAACCCACTAAACGGCAATCTCCCACATGTCCTGAATCAAACGGTATGCCATATGGGTGGGTGCAAACAGAGACGGGGCCACCAACTAACTCAAATGGGATCCATGCGCAATTGCAATTACAAGAAAAAATAAAAAAACGCCACAACCCACCCCCCACACCTATCCCCACTCCCCCTTTTAGTGGTATTTTAGTGAAAAGCAGTTAGTACGGAGAGTCCCACAAGTTTTTGCACACTTTTACTGATCCTAAAAGTTAAATCCGGTCTTTTTTGGTACCTCTGCAAAATTCCCTACTAAAATAGGCTTAGTTTCCCTTGAAATCGAACAAATAATGATCCGCGCTTACTTTAGCGATATCACCGGGGACATTGGGAAGCTTGGAGAAGACAATTTTTTTTGATAATTTATAGTTTTTAGGTAAAAAAAAAAAAAGGTGTGTGTATCACTTTAAGATTTTATTTTGTGTGCATTTCCCCTTTTTTGGGGGGGATCATTCCCAAAGATGATCATCAAATCATCTTAGGGAATGATACCGAACTTGGAATACGGGCATAAATGCCCGTTTTCCAATTCGAAATCCGATCGGAAAAATCACTTCCCGGAAATCATTTTCCAGGAAGTGATTTTTCATTCATTGGCAAAGATCAATAATTTGGTGATCAGAAGTGATCACCAAATTTTGATCTCTGTCCCCATTTTTTTTCTAAGTCTTCGCTAAGTAGCAAAGACTTAGAAAAAATCCTATTTGTGAATGGAACTTTGAGTTCCATTCACAAAATGTATAGTACAGCTGTCAGCTTGACAGCTTGTGCTATACAGGGACTGCAGCATGATCTAAATTGAGATCAGGCTGCAGTACCTCAACTAGACCACCAGGGGCAGCAGAGTACAGTTTCAAGGGAAGACCCCGGTGAAGGAGGAAGTTCTGTGAGTCACCGGGGTCTCCCTTTCCGTTGCAGAACAGCTCCTCCTCACCTCCTCCTCGTGGGACCGGCTGATGCAGCATTAAGGTACTGTTTTCTCCCGATCCCCCCCTCGGATTTGGACCAAATCGAGGGGGGTAGGGGGGCAGTCGAATGCTGCCCCCCGATCGCGGCTAGAGGGGGGCAAATTTTTTTGGGGAGGGGGGAAGCCTCAGATCGTATATTCACGATCTGTGGCAGTTTGTGCATTCACTGCACAGATCGTGAATATACGATCTGTGGCAGGGAAAGGGTTAATATAAAACAAAAATATTTAAGATATTGTCCTGTTCTTTAATTGTTTTTTTTTTAGGATGCCTAGAAATATAACATCGTAACAGGTTGGAACAAAATCACATTGTTCGTAATGTAGTACCAGCACAAAGCAGAATTTATTACTTTCTTTGTGTTCAACACATTGCATTAGTTTTCGCCAAAACATTATAAATGGAAGAAAATGGAATTATATCACTTTTTTGACAGCATATAACAACCTTGCCAGGGGTCTTTGGTCTCCTAGTAGTCATCAGAGAAATGGACTTTACTGCATTTTAACAATTCCCACAGTTATTGTGGGAATCTCTCAAGATTCCCCAACCAGGGTGGAAAGGGTGTTTTTCAAGGCATAGAAACTTGAAATTAATTGCAACCCAAGGCTGTCTATATTATTCAAATTTTGTGACTGTTCATTGAGTTGGAGATTTTGATTGCTGACATCAAAATGTACATGAATGTCCTGTTTGAGTTTAGAAAATTAAAATAATTAAGTGTGTATTTAATGCCCAAAGGAAAAGGAAGGGAGTATTACTACGCATTTAAGTCCATATACAGGCCGTCATCAGGAAGTTCCTTTACTTCCTGATGATGGACTGAAATGGACTGTAATTTTGTATGTGGGCGCAAAAAAATTATTTGTTTTTCATGATCGGATTTGCCAGCAGGTGCATGTGTCCGAAGGGTTACAGGCAGATGATCCCAGACAGATTCCAGTATTACAAATCCATATCCCTGTGTTGAACCTAGTTAAATGCACAGGAAACGGTAATTTGTTTCTTTCCAGACAGATTTTTTGTAGTCTCCCCAACATATTTGTTTGAAAGGGCACATCAACAAGAAAAATTTCACATGTAAAGTCTCCCCAAAGAGGAAACTCCTTTCAAGTAATAGGGTTGAGACTTTGGTTTGTATGTGCACAAAGTCTGCATGAGCAACATATAGACTGTATCTATATATCTATCTATAGCTACAGAATCACACATAACTGAGTACACTCCTCACATTTTTATAAATATTTTATATCTTTTCATGGGACAATACTAAGGGTGGTACTTTGATACAATGTAAAATAGTATGTGTACAGTTTGTATAACATTGTATGTTTGCTGTTCCCTCAAAATAACTCAACACACAGCTGTTAATGTATAAACTATTTCCAACAAAAGTGAGTACACCTCTAAGTGGAAACATTTTCAAATTGTGCCCAATTATTAATTTTCCCTCCACTGTCATGTGGCTTGTTAGTGTTGCTCCCTGTTGTTAGTGATAGCCCCCTGTTCCCCATGTGAATGGGGAGCAGGGGGCTATCGCTCTCATATGGTCATTGGAAGTCGAACATGGTAAAGAAAACACTTAAGGTTCTAAAAAAAAGCATTGTTGCTCTTTTATGAAGATGGCCTAAGCTATAAGAAGACTGCCAACACCCTAAAACTGAGCTGCAGCACAGTGGCCACGACAAATACATCCGTTTAACAGGACAGGTTCCACTTCGAACAGGCCTCACCATGGATGACCAAAGAAGTTGGGTACGCATGCTCAGCATCCTATCCATAGGTTGTTTTTAGACATATGAGTCTTTTCACTTTTGCTGCAGAGGTTAAAGGGATGGGAGGTCAGCCTGTTAGTGTTCAGACATACACTGCACACATAATCAAATTGATCTGCATGGTTTTCCAGAAGGAAGCCTCTTCTAAAGGTAATGCAAACGGTTTGCTGAGGACGAGCAGACTAAGGATGCTAAAGAAACTGAGGGTAAAGATGCTGGACTGGGAAAGCATTTTTTCCTGACCTAAACCAGACCTTGGCACAATTTGGACATTTTTTTACTTAAGACTTTAGCTTTACCATCAGACGTTCCAAAGCACTTCTTGCTAATTAAGTAGTATACCTGGTAGTGTTTATGCCCTAGGTTATTCATGATTGTGATAACATTGACTAAACTTTTTGAACCAATAGTGCTTGTTAATATTGTTTCTTGACAGGATATTAATGTATTACCTTTCATTTTTAAATGGGTAATCCATTCACATTACATGTTCACTGCTCTGCTTTTTTAACAGCAGGTTATTAGGGATTCATCTGCATTGAGCTATAAATAACATAAAATGAAAACAAACAAAAAAAAAATTTTTTTTTCTTTTTTTTAAAGATTTGAAATACCAGACCCAGAACCCACGGAAGCAGATAGATTGGCTATCGAGAAGGGCGAGCAGCCAATTAGCACCAATCTTAAAAGATTTCGGAAAGAATATGTTCAGCCTGTGCAACTCAGGTTTGTGTGATTTAGTATCCATATAAAAATATTAACTTCTTATTTTGTTACATTACTTCACATGTTAGCTAGCTAGTCAACTTTACATTTTAGGTGTTTGCTTACAGTAAATTCTAAGTATACCTGTCCATCAGTAAGTACATATGGGCATTCTTTGTGATACTCATGATGAAGGATCTGACGTTTTTAGGTGCAGAAAGAACTTTCCCACTGTAAGTAAAGGACAGACCTGTTTTTCTCAAAATATAAAAAAAAAATATATAAAGGAAAAAAGAAAAAGTCCACCCTGGAGTTATATGCACTACCCTCTGGGCTTTTCTATGGTTATGGAACTCTTTGGTGACTTCTCATTCTAATAATATTACACCAGTATTTCTTAACCTTTTTATTGTTGAACCCTTGAAACAGTTTTTACATCTCAGTTTACCCCCTACATAAAATGTATTATATATTTTTTATTTATCTCTTTAAAATAAATACATTAAAATGTATAATTCATATTTTTGTATGAAGGATGGATGGAAGGAGGCCCCTGGGGGTACCTAACTCCCTGGTTGAGAAACACTGTATTACACACTATATAATATCGCATGTTGTTAGATTTTGCTTATTATTATATCTGAACTGCAGATTAAAATAGCCTGTAATTAATGTAGTGCAATTACACATGCACAACATCTGTCTATATATAGTGGTTGGCTGTTCGGGTACCCTACGTTACTCGTATAGCTATCTTTCCTCAGCAGTGAACAATAGGCCAACCAACAGAGATTAGCATCTGAAGTAGCTCTGGTAGTTTTGCATGAATTAATGGTCGGCTTTAAATAGGTTTGTCCTAACTGCTGCTTATATTTAACTACTATGTTAATTTTTCATATTTTATCATGCGATCTGACCAAAAAAAAAGGCCTAGTACTCGACCAATTGTTGGCCCGGCTGTACAGGACCTAACTCTCTGAACATCATAAGAATTGCTAATGATAGCATTTTTAATGCCATGTGTTAATCTCTTTCAGGGTATTAAATGTATTTCGTCACTGGGTTGAACATCATTACTATGATTTTGAAAGAGACGTGGAGCTTCTTGAGAGACTAGAAAATTTCATTTCAAATGTTCGAGGTAAGAATATAGTCCATGATAATGAAGGGAAAACTTAATGCACTTGTTAGAAACAATAAAGGTTTATTAAGAAATCAATATTTCTTTTTCAGCGTTGGGGGGGGGGGGGGGGGGGCAGGCAGACACACTGGTTCTTACCCCAAGGAGCATACACTTTAAATTCTTAAGAAGTGAGGCTCTTCTGGGGAGGGTGCCCAGCACTGTGCTGCTTGCCAGCAAGGCATTAGGAGGCTCTTCCTTCTCTGCAAAAGGGTAACATGCCACTGTGCCCCTGTTAACCCATGCTGCTGAACTGGCTGGCAAAAGGGGGTGTCGGCCATTTTGGATACAGCTCAAAGTCTTCTCCAGATAAGCAAAATCTTTTTTACTTACTGTAGCAATGTCTGCTACAGAAAAAGCCCGTCCCAGACACCAAAAATGCAAGGACCCAGTTAGGCCTGTTGTTCAGCAATACATACTATGGCCAAGTTGCCAGCCGGTGACCCTGATCCACTATGTGATTCATGCAGATGCAGATGACCCATCCCATGAGCAAGGTCCCAGACAGGAACAGAAGCCTGAGTGGGCAAAATCCCTTCTCCATAGATTCCCTTAGGAATCAAAATACTGGATCTGTTGCGCAGGCAGCTCCTGCAGTTCTCCCACAAGAGACTGAACCTGCTTGGGCTAGATCCCTAGACGAAAATATATCCCGTTAGGTTCTATATGCCAAATAGTGCAGCAAGGCACAGACATAATGTTGAGAAATTCTAAATCCGTTCCAGAGCACTCACTTTCCACCTCTCAGCTAGAAGCTGTTATTCTATCAGAGGAGGAGTTTTCTGAGGAAGGTGAGATATATAGCCAATTATTTTCAATCATTCATAGATACAGATGTCCTTATTTATTCTAACAGTCACCCATCCTGGACAGTATTTACCACAGATGCCACCCTCTTAGGTTGGGGAGCCCTACTGGAGGTGGGCCTGACACGGGGTCAGTGGTCCCTAAGGAGACTACGCTACCCATCAACATCCTGAAGCTCTGAGCCATTCCCAACACGCTGCTTTTTTGGACCCCCTTCCTTACAGGGAAGTTGGTCTGAATACAATCGGACAATTCCTACAGCGGTGGCATACCTAAACCACCAAGGCGGTATGCACAGCAACATGGCCATAGAAGAGATGCAACAAATCTTGTCCTGGGCAGAGGTTTACATTCCAGCCCTCTCAGCGATCTTTATCCTGAGGGTCCTGAACGATCAAGCAGACTTTCTCAGCCGCCACATTATGGGCCCTTCACCCTGGAAGTCTTCGAACAACTGTTATATCGCTGCGTCCTCCCAGGCATAGACATTATGGCATCCAGACTCAACTGCAAGGTGCCAACCTTTTGCTCCTAGATTAGGGACCCCTTGGCATTCGGGGTGGATGTCATGGTTCTTCACTGGAGATTTCTAGTCTATGCCTTTCCACCAATTGCCATAATCCCCAGGTTAGTGAAAAGGTCAAAAAGGAGGGAGTCCCCACCATCTTCCTTGTCCCTTTTTGGCTCCGCAGAGCCTGGCTCTGGGATCTCCTAGGCATGGCATCACACCAGCTTCCAAAACGACCAGACTGTCACACAGTCCTCTGTTCTATCAAAACTACCAGCATCTCCACCTGACGGCGTGGAAACTGTAGCCAAAATGCTGAGTTTGAGAGGCATTCCGACCACACTTGCAGCCAGAAAGCCCTCCTCAGCAAGGATCTATTTCAGAGTCTGGCAATGCTATGCATCCTGATGCAAGGAACGTGGCCTCCCTCTAAGGTCATTTGTACTTTCTAGAAGTCTCAGTTTCTTGTAATCCAGGGAAGACCCGGGTCTCTCTTTGAGTGTCCTTAAAGGGCAAGTATCAGCGCTGTCTTTTTTTTTCATCGCCGGCTGGTTCAGAGAAGGGATGTAAACACCATTCTACAAGGGGTGGCTCAGGAACGCGCCAACTCAACCTTAGGACCTGACTTTAGTCCTTACGGGCCCTCAGGTTGCCCCCCCTTCAAGCCCTTAGTCTATTTCCTTGACTCTCCTATCCTCTCGTTTTTCTGTTGGCTATTTCCACGATACGCAGATCCTCAGAATTAGCAGCCCTGCCTGTAGACCCTGTCTGTTTAAGTTTCTTGCCTGACAGAGCAATTCTCAGAACTCCCTCTTACTTCCTACCAATGGTGGTCCCTGCATTCCATCTCAACCAGGACATCGTTGTCTCTTCTTTCTATCCTCTCCCAATTGAAGACTGTTTCACTTATTTGGATGTGGTCAGGGCTCTTCGTATTTATGTCACCTGAACTAAAGGACATTTGATCTTTTTGTCCTCTTGGCAGGCCAGCGCTGTGGTTCTAGAGCCTCCCCTCAGACTCTTGCGAAATGGATAAGATCAGTCATCCTGTTACTGTCTTGCTGGGGCTGCTCCTCCCAGGTGGGTTGCAGCCAATTCTACTAGAGCCAGGGGTGCTTCATGGGCGACCCGCAAGGGGGCCTCGTGGGTCAGAACTGTCAGACAACAACTTGGTCATTCGTTATGATGTTTATAAAACGCCTCTGCAGAAGTGTCATTGGGACGTTCTGTGTGGCAGGCTGCGGAGGGTTAATTTTATTTACTGTACTACAGGGGCTTTGGGATGTTCCCAGTGTGCCTGGGTCTCCCTGAGGCTTTATACTTGAATAAAATTCTCTGAAGCCGAAGGGGGACCCAGGCACAACCCTCCCAGTGTCGCCTCATTGGTGGTTTCTTTCTGTAGTATGGCTTGTTGCCGTAAGTTTAATGTTTGGAGTTTTTTGCTTTTTTGTATAATTATTACTCCTTCGCTCCCTCTTTGGGACAAACTGGAGGAAGCTTCCGGCGCCTGTGTGCTTATGGGCAAGGGGCATGGTCAGAGCCTCACTTTTTAATTTAAAGTGTCTGCTCCTCGGGGTAGTGTGCCTGGGTTGGCCCTTCGGCTCTTTTTTATGCTTCTCTGCACCTTCCTTTGAGAGAGAATGTTTAGTCTAAAACATGAATAAGCATAATAACAGACAGATTTCACTTGTAAACACTAGTTAAAGGGGAGCAAAAAAAGTCTCCAGACAAAGATACAAAAAGCTCCGAGATCATCTGTCTGTCTGACACAGAACAGAGATTTTAATGCAGTTTTTGTTAAATGACCCTGTCCCTAACAAAGATAAATTCCTTTGCTTTCATGCAAAAATAAAAAATAATCTTTGCAGTTTATTTCTTAGATAGCATAATAACTTTTTAATAAAAAACAAGTCTGGGGAATTGAACCTGCAACCTCATATACTGTCTTTTTAAAAGAAAAGCTTTCTGCTACTATCCCATCAAAGCATCTATATATATAAAGTCTGTACATGTTTTTTCCTACAAAAATAATGGAAACAAAAAAATAGCAGTAAACAAAGTCAGATGGCTATTTTGTATTTTATAAATGAGAGCTGGGATTTGAACCTGTGACCACATATGCTGGGGGATCGAAGGATTGAAAGTAGAGTTCTTAACACTTATCAAATAGACCTAGAGGTTGGGGTAGGCTAGGATGCCCTACCATATGTTTTCTTTTAGGGTGGACATACCCTTAAACATTTTTAAGGCACTCCTTTTAAAAACTGCCAGGCATTTTATCAGTGTCTTTTTTTGTCATAGACACTGGTTAAATGCTTGGCACACAGACATTAGTACATGTATGACTGGTAAAATGCTTGGCATGGACAGATAAGGATGGTTAGAAACAGATACTGTAAATGGCTGGCACTGATCACACAGATACTGGTAATAAGAACTTATATTACATCTCCCTGATGGTATTTAGAAGTCACTAGAGCTGCCGCAAAGAGTACAGTACAGTCACAACAGTAAAATTATCTGATTTAGTGTTGTTCCAGGCTCTCAGTAATGCATGCTGGCTGGAAAATAAACTGCAGGGTAACAAGAAGCTTTTAAAGTCTTATCTGGAGCTTCCATATTGGTGTGGAGAGATCTGTAAAGAAAATACACTGCATAAACACAGTGAACACTGAGGTCAGAGGGATACGGACGAACAGGCGACCTAGTTAGATCACGGCCCGCCGACCCACACCATCAGATATTTCCGACCGACCGATACATAACACTATCAGTCGAGCGGCCGGAAATATCGTTCCATGTGTATCCAGCCTAAGATCAGTTGGTCAAAAAGTCTAAGGTTTCCAGTCAGGGCAATAAACACTAGACCAAGACAGGTGTGCCACACTATGAGACAGGTTAAAAATCCTGTCAATGTAATGAATGGCAGCATGCTCAGGAGCACATGCCAACATGGAGCTCTTTCAAGATGGACGTCACCAATGAACCCATTGACAATGGATGATTTTTCTTCTTTACTTTTGGATGATATAGCCAAGCACAGAAATGTTGTTGGGAATTACATTTACTTTATACATTGTAAGTTGTATAGGTATTATTTTTATTTATACAAGCAAAAAAGAGATTATCCGTTACATTCCAAAAGGTGTGAGAATTTATGGTAAACCAAACATCTTTTACCTTTTGGACTACGACTGCAAATCTTTTTGCTTGTATTATTAACCCCTAGGCTAGGGTAAAGAGGCTTGACTCTTAGGATTAAGCCCCGCTATGGGCAAAATTTGCACAGTGTAATTTGTTTTTTGGATCGAATCTGCTTCGCACATCACATGGACACAACTATTACATGGAAATTGAGGTGTTCATGCCTCACCAGGCTCTGCACTCTGTTTTCCCAACACATTTAACTTTTTTTGTTGCACATCGCGGGTTTTTTTTTTAGTGCATAATTGTTTATGCACTAATAATCTAATTGGTAATCTGTGTAAATTCATAAGCGTGACCCATTCGTGCCTAATGTACTACGACTGGTGCCATGCAATAGCTGAAATTAAATCATACCACTTTCAGTGTAAATAGCATCTTAAAGACATAATAGTAAATATTACTTGCAATGTAATGAAATCCAATTAAATGTGAACTAACTTGTGGTTGCTATTTTTTCCCCAGTGTTTCCTAGTAATGGCAATATACAATTTTTTTCATATTTGGTGCTCTTAAAGGGACAGTTCACTGGAAATTATCAATAATTATTAAATTGTTAGTTTGTGTAATGCCTTCTTAGTTATTCTACATATTCTCTCCCATTTTGAAAAATCAATTGATTTCATACCCTTTGCTGTTCCCTGCTGTTGACATTAGTGAGCTGGCATTTCAGGTTCTAACGGTCCTTCTTCTTCCCAGGATGCACCACTTCCTTGGAATGTTCCTAACAGTAATTTCTACTGATTGGCTGTTGGATGGGTCAAAGATGCTCAGATCTCTACTGAGCAAATGAATCAACCCAGGCCCTGGGTCAAGGGCAAGACCATAATGGTCTCTACTAGGGGTCCTGCAAACAGGAATTCAGTATTTCAGCATTTATTTATACACAGAAAAAATGCTGAATGGGCAGATGAAGGTCATTGGGGTGAAAATATACTGCTCTTTTTTCTGAAAAGAATATGTATTTGCACTGAACTTCCCCTTTAATGTATACTTTAATTTTGCTTGTTCAATGAGGCATATCCAGAATCAATAGTAAATAATAAAAATATTTTTTTCTTTTTAAGGAAAATCCATGAAGAAGTGGGTAGAATCAATAGCAAAAATAATTGGAAGGAAAAAACAAGCCCAGGCAAATGGGGTGAGCCATAACATCACATTTGAAAGCTTGCCTCCTCCCATAGAGTGGCACATAAGCCGAGCAAGCCATTGTGAGACCTTTGATCTCATGACTTTGCACCCAATAGAAATCGCTCGCCAGCTAACTCTAATAGAGTCTGATTTGTATAGGTAAGTAGCTGCTTTTGTAGTGATGTTTGGTGCAGTACAAATTAATATTTTGTGGCGCCAATTTAAGACCATGGTGGATTTCTCTATGCTTCTAGGGCTGTTCAACCCTCTGAACTTGTGGGTAGTGTGTGGACAAAAGAAGATAAGGAAATCAACTCTCCAAATTTGTTGAAGATGATACGTCATACAACTAACCTAACACTTTGGTTTGAAAAGTATGTGTGGTGGTTTGTATTTCAAATGCTAAATAATTCATAAGTTTACAGGATATAACCAGAGTCAGACTGGAATGCCAACCAACATGATAAATGCCATTTGGACCCTCCATCCCTTAGTTCATATTGCAGCTTTGCATTTTCTTACACTTTATTTAAATTAACTGTGAATTGCATTCATATCCTGTTGTTTAGAACTGAAATAAAGTGGAGGAAATTGCTGCTCTTTCTTGAAAGAAAAGACTGGGTAAGCTGATGGTGATACTAAAGGACTAAAAACTTTGTTGTCTTCCTTCGCTGCTCTCTTTAAATCTATGGCCCCGTTCAGTGTGATAGTGGTAATTAAATATTACTGTATTATATTATTACTGTATAAGGTAATTTTGTGTACCTTCTACTGTGTAACAAATGTTATAAGGGATATTACATTGGTGAGACATCACAGCTTTAAAAAAAACAAAACACAGAGCAGATTGTCTGTTGGCTACAACCTCAGCCAGACAGGGCGCACAACTGGAGAGCTTAAATGTCTTTGTTTTGAAGGGAAATGTTAAACTACCTAAGAGAATGATTTTTGAACTCAGAATGATTATTCTGCTCAGCACAAGACAAACTGGACTCAACATTTGAGCCATTTAAATAATTATTAGATACTTTTTTATGACCACTACTTTTTTATGCCCTTACCAGACATTCTCTACCTCCCCTCACATTTCAATTAATTATCTCATCTTTTACTTTTTGTTTATTACTATCCTCACCTCAAATAGTATTGTGTAAAAGTATTCTGTAAAAGTTTGAAAATTGCCAGACAATGTAAAGATCTGAAGAAGGGAGGAAGCTCCCGAATGCTTATTTTTAAAGAAAACTGTTGTAAAGGTGCCCATATGCCTAATGCAGCAATTGAATGGAACAATCATTTCATGTTTACTTTATACAGAACAATCTTCTTTTCCAGCTATGCACGAGAGCGATTGTTATCAGTGGCACTGGTAATGATCAGACGTGAATTTTCTTTTTGGACCAATAGCAGTAGCCCATATACATTGTCGATATTTAGTTAAAGTAAACGGGCCTCTCTAGGGTTTTTGCCACATGAGCCAAACTTTTGAATGCTGCCCCTATGTACCACTAAGCGACATAAATAATATCCTTATAATCGGCGCGCTGTTATGTAAACCCGGAACTAAGGCAGCTTTTCTCCCCCAACCCCTCCATCCTGGCTATGGAAAACACGGCCGTTTGATTAGTTCTCCCCAGCATCAGGTGTAGTGCCTGGGTAAATCTTGTGTTATGTCCTGTGTCATTAAAGTTTATTTATTAACAAATGTAAAACAAAAAACAGAAGCACGGACGCACACACCAAATAAGAAGCAGGCATTCACATAGGTCACGTGGCTGTCATCAGTGAGAGAATTTTAGGCAAGTCAGAGGTTTGTGTTCCTATAAATCTTGTAACTTCTACCTGCTCTGTTTCTTTCATGCTGCTTGCTGTTTTCTTTACAGGGGAGGAGGGTGCCAGACCAGTAGACAGTGCACTCTGAGTTTTCCTATTCATTGCTCTGCTGTCACTGTCCTGCAAAGTCTGTATAACTATCTAATATCGATCTTATCTTGTCTATCAGTCTATCTAATGTCTTAACTGTCAAATAGATAGATAGACAGACCGATAGATAGATGATATACACACAGACAGATACACCAACAGATAATATATAGATTCTAGACAGACAGACTTACAGATGATAGACAGACGGATATATGGGGTTTAGAACTTGTTACAGTTAACAGCCCAAGGGGGTTGTCACAATCTGGTGCAGGGAGTGTGGTATTTGCCTCTACATTTGGTCTTTAAAACGCATGTCCACCCCCCAAATGAAAAAATTCCCTACTACTGGCCCCACTGTACAATTAAAAAACAAACCTTACGTTACATCCCTGCTCCTTGTGTTTCTTCTGTAGTCCAAGTATAAAGTCCAGGAAAGTGTAGGGAATGAGTCTTCCTGTCCTCTGTGATGCCTCCGGGAAGGAAAGAGACTTGCGCAGTAGAGCCCTTTTCCTTCCCACCTCCCTCCTGATGCTTTTCTTGCTTGTTGTCATCCAGCATAAAATGCTTTTAACGTCTGCAGGGCATGTGTTCCCCCCCCCCCCCCACCACTATATTCTTATACCAAAATCGCTTCCCTTCTTTACTTACAGCACCTCGCCCACGCCGTTTCACTAATGGCAGCTGCGGCTGTGATTGTCTCCTCTCAGCCAATCACAGCTGCGGCTGCCAGTCTGGCCGGCAGGGCAGCTGGAACAGAACAGCGAAGGAACGAGGTGCTGTAAGTAGAGATGGGAAACTTTTTTTGGTATAAGAATATAGCGGTTGGGGGCGACACATGCCCTGCAGTACGTTAAAAGCATTTTATGCTGGATGACAACAAGCAAGAAAGGCATCCGGAGGAAGGTGGGGAAAAGGGCTCTACTGCACAAGTCTCTTTCCTTCCCGGAGGCATCACATGCCCTGCCCACTGTACAATTAAAAAACAAACCTTACGTTGCATCCCTGCTCCTTGTGTTTCTTCTGTAGTCCAAGTATAAAGTCCAGGAAAGTGTAGGGAATGAGTCTTCCTGTCCTCTGATGCCTCCGGGAAGGAAAGAGACTTGCGCAGTGAGCCCTTTTCCCCCACCTCCCTCCTGATGCCTTTCTTGCTTGTTGTCATCCAGCATAAAATGCTTTTAACGTACTGCAGGGCATGTGTTTCCCCCCCCCCCCCCAACCACTATATTCTTATACCAACGCTTCCCTTCTTACTTACAGCACCTCGTCCCAGGCCCATTTCACTAATGGCAGCTGCGGCTGTGATTGTCTGCCTCTCAGCCAATCACAGCTGCGGCTGCCGGTCGGGCCGGCAGGGCAGCTGGAACAGAACAGCGAAGGAACGAGGTGCTGTAAGTAGAGATGGGAAACTTTTTTGGTATAAGAATATAGCGGTTGGGGGGGGGGGACGACACATGCCCTGCAGTACGTTAAAAGCATTTTATGCTGGATGACAACAAGCAAGAAAGGCATCCGGAGGAAGGTGGGGGAAAAGGGCTCTACTGCGCAAGTCTCTTTCCCTCCTGGAGGCATCACAGAGGACAGGAAGACTCTTTCCATACACTTTCCTGGACTTTATACATGGACTACAGAAGAAATACAAGGAGCAGGGATGTAAGGTAAGGTTTGTTTTTTAATTGTACAGTGGGGCCAGTAGTAGGGAATTTTTTAGTTTGGGGTGGACATGCCCTTTAAAGACCAAATGTAGAGGCAAATGCCACACTCCCTGCACCAGATTGTGACAACCCCCCTGGGCTGTTAACTGTAACAAGTTCTAAACCTCATATATCAGTCTGTCTGTCTAGAATCTATATATTATCTGTTGGTGTATCTGGCTGTGTGTATATCATCTATCTATCGGTCTGTCTATCTATTTGACAGTTAGACATTAGATAGACTGATAGACAAGATAAGATCGATATTAGATAGTTTTGCAGGACAGTGACAGCAGAGCAATGAATAGGAAAACTCAGAGTGCACTGTCTACTGGTCTGGCACCCTCCTCCCCTGTAAAGAAAACAGCAAGCAGCATGAAAGAAACAGAGCAGGTAGAAGTTACAAGGTGGGGGGACATGCCCTGCAGTATGTTAAAAGTTGAAAAAGAGGGTAGACATGCCCTTTAAACGAGAGGTCAGGGGTAGGTTATAATGGATAATGCACTACCTGCTGTAAATTAAAGGGATATTAAGTCACCTCTGAGTTCTCTGTCCTGTATAAAAGCCACTCGGCCTGCAGCCTCGTGCTTTTATATGGTCACAGAACTCCTCCGTGACTTCAAATATCCTTATAATTTACAGTAGGGGGTGCATTATCCACTATATTAACTTCTAAGACAAGATCTCACTACTTGCCTATCCTCGCATCAGGATGCTTCTTTCTCTCTCCAGTTAGCCCAACTCCACTCACACACGCACCCACACACACACACGCAAAATGTAGGCACATCGGAGTTAACCGATGAGAGACTGCTGCCGGACAGATCGTGGATAGGTAAGTAGCGTGAAATGGGGTTAAAACATAAAAATTGTTGCCTCCTTGAGGATTATAGATCCGTCTAAAGGGCATGTCCACCTAGAAAATTAAAATTTACACATAGCTGCAGCACACCCCAAGTTTTACTTACCTTCCCTCCCCAAAGATGTACATACTTGCAACACCTGGTCCTTTGCCGTCTGGGTGTTGGTTTCGAGCAAGCAAAGCAGCAGTGAGGTGCTTCCTTGTCACAGCTGCCAGCTTTTGGATGTGACGTCACCCACACGCCTTTGACTGGAAAGGTTAGTAAAATAATAGCTTTTGATTTCATGGGTGGACATTCCCTTTAAAACAGGATAATTTGTTGGGGTTTACATACCTTTTAAATTAATGTCATTTCATCTCTTTCTCCCCCATGTAGATGTCTTGTGGAAACTGAGAACTTTGAGGAAAGGGTAGCTGTTTTCAGTCGAATCATTGAAATCCTCCAGGTTTTTCAGGACTTGAATAATTTTAATGGTGTGTTGGAAATAGTCAGTGCGGTGAATTCTGTACCAGTCTATAGGTTGGATCACACTTTTGAGGTTAGTTCTTTATGGCATTGTACAAATCTAAAAAAAATTGGTAAGTCCTACAACTAACTTAAAACTCTGGTTTGCAAAGTATGTGTGATCTGTATTTCAAATGCGGAATAATTCAGGAGTTAAAAAAGATTACAGAGTTACGCCAGAGTCAGGCTGTCATGCCAGGGGTGGTGATAAATACACTTTGGGTCCTCCATCCATCCCTATGTTCATGTAACAGCAGCACACATTATATTTTCTCACTTTATTTTATTAAGCAGTGTGTAAATTAGTAATTTTTTATGACACCTTTATTTATTATAACACTTTCTTTTCCTCTTAAGGCACTACAGGAGCGGAAAAAGAAAATTTTGGATGAGGCTGTTGAATTAAGTCAGGATCACTTTAAAAAATATTTAGCAAAACTAAAGTCAATCAACCCACCTTGTGTGCCTTTTTTTGGTAAGTTTCCTCTGCCACATGTATCGAGTATTATCTCATTTTATAGCGTATCAAAGTAAAGGCATGGGAATTGTGTAATTTAAAACGTTTTATATTTCTGAACGTTAAAGGCTGATAACTGCAAATATGTTTAGTAACATAATCTTTGTGTAAATTCTGCACCCCCATACTCCTGTCTAATACTAACCTTTCTGTAAGATGTCCTTATAGTTTGGTAAGGAGGAAGACTGGAATTCAGGGAATTCTTACAGGAAAATATTGCAAATTGGGGCTTATAGGGGCTCTGAACTGAAAAGGAATGTCCACCCTCAGAACACAAACCTAAACATCTTACCTTCCCCATATCCCATTATAGTTACTTACTTCCCCCATTGACACAGAAGCTCATTATCTCTGGTCTTTGGGGACCGAGGGGGTGGTGGTGGTGGTAAATAATTATCAGTCTGGGGTGTTTAGGGTAATTAACTATACATTTGTGTTCTGGCGGTGGACATGTCTTGTAATGGGACATTGCTGTGAGTGTGATTGGTGGAATCTATTGCATAGTGTTTTACACCTAAGGTTAGATTGAAACAATATTAGAACCTCTAAGGATAAGTGGGTTTTTTTATGTCCTTATATTTGAAACCTTAGATTAGAACAAAAAGTTTCTTTAGCTTCTGATTTGACGGCTGTATACCGAAGTTGCATTTTATAACGATCTATGCATACATACATACATACATCCCTCTTCAATTCTCTTAAAATCATTGTGGATGCCTGCACCCATTGGACATATGATTGGAATGCTCTGATTTACAGAAAATTAGTAGTTACAGCTCTGCAAGAAAATAAAGTGGCAATTGTAAAAGGCACCTAATTATGAAAGCCTATTATCTTGTTTTTCACACACTTTTTTTTTTTTTAAGGAATATATTTGACTAATATACTAAAGACTGAAGAAGGGAATCCTGACTTTCTTAAGAGACATGGAAAAGAGCTGATCAACTTCAGCAAGAGAAGAAAAGTTGCAGAGATCACAGGGGAAATTCAGCAGTACCAAAACCAGCCTTACTGTTTGCGTATGGAACCAGATATCCGGGTATGATTGTTTTTAATATTGCACCATGTCCTTCCTTGTACTGATGTTAATTTACTTTAAAGTGCAGATTTAAATTCTATTTTGATTTTGATGAAGGGAATAGTGTAGGTGGATCATGGGAAGTTTGCCACTTGGAGCTGTGGACCTCTAGGAATGACAATCCTAACAATGGGAAGCATTTGAAACCTGTGCAGACTAAAAGGACTGCCTCACCAACTTTTCATGTCCACCCTAGCACTAAAATCTATACTCGCTTTCAAGTGTTACATAAGAATATGTAATAGTTTAGTTTTAAGGTGTTATGAATCACCTGTATGTACATATATTAACTATATATGATATTTTATTGAGGTGTAACTGGTCAACCATATATTTATAGTAAATTATGTTGTTGTAGAAAATGTATTTCTTTCACTCTTTTCAGAATTGTTCTATATGTGGGTCTTTTTTCTTTTCTTTATGGTATATCTATGGCAAACATTAATAGCAAATGCATTTGCTAGACCTATTAAGGCCTGTATATAGTAATTATTTGCGCTAGTTAACTTCTGATTTTCTGTTTTAGAGATTCTTTGAAAACCTAAATCCAATGGGAAATTTGGGAGAAAAAGAATTTGCAGATTATTTGTTTAATAAATCCATGGAGATTGAGCCTCGAAACTGCAAACAGCCACCTAGATTTGTATGTAATGTTTTTGCTTTTGATTGTAATTTTTGCTGCATGATAAAGGGACAAATTGAAGTAGCTGCCAGGTGAATCTATAATTCATAGGGAGGTAGGGTAGCTTATTCTTACCTCCCTGTGAAGAACTCACCAGCTCACTGCTTCTAACAGTTCATAGACAAGTTATCCCATGTGCCCAACATCCTCTGCACATATGCGCCTATAGAAAGCTGGATGAGACAATATGCCAATCAGCTGTTTAGAAGTAGCAAATGGAGTACTGACATATAATCTCCCTATACAATATACGGTACTTGATGCAATTCCTGTCTTTGTCATCTAACCCTTTGTAAATAAGAAACCATTTAGATTGTCAATTGTGTCCCTGGACTTGCAATCCTATGCATATTCAGTACACAAGCCAGGATGGGTGCCAGAGGCACATGTGAAAATTTGTGTGGTTAAAAACTTTCACTAGAGCAGGGGTGTCCTGGCCCTCCAACCATTCTGGAACTGCAATTCACATCTTTCCTTGACATCTGTAATTCTTCTCAAGCTGCACCTGTTAAAATTGTGATTTTAATCGAGCATTAAAGAGGTTTCAAAGAATGCATATGTAAACAAACATTCTTTTTTTAAGCCTAGGAAAACAACATATTCATTGAAGTCTCCAGGCATAAGGCCTAACAGTGGGAGGCATCTATCCTCATCTGGTACCTTAAGGGGCCATCCTATGCCTCTGGAGAGAGAACCTTATAAAATTAGCTTCAGCAGAATCACGGAATCAGAACATGAATCTACCATATCTCCTCCAATCTCTCCTAACACTCCTTCGACCCCTCCAGCCTCAGCCTCCTCTGAGCTCAGTGTGTTTACAGACCTTGATCTCCACATTACCCATGGTATGTTCTGATGTTTCTTTCTTAGTTTTATGTTCCTTAAAGTACATGAAAGTATATGAAAATTGACATTGGTGGAAACACCTACACTGTGTACACTGGTGCTGCAGCTGGTGATGAGTGGAAGGGTGTTGAGTGAGTACAATCATAGTTTAGGTAAAGCTGGCCACATACTTAAAAGTATGCTAGTACATAGGAACATAGTTATTGAGGTTGAATAAATACCTACGTCCATCAAGTCCAACCTATTCACTTTTTTTTTTTAACCCTTCCTAACAGTTGATCCAGAGGAAGGCAAAAAAACAGCAGGGGGGGGGGGGGCGGGGGGATTCCTTCCTAACTCCAAACGGCAATGGGAAAGTATCCCTGAATCAACCAGATCTACAGCAAATGTATTAATACCAGTAGTTCTCAATATCTTTTAGTTTTAGAAATGTATCCAGGCCATTTTTAAAGCTATTCAATGAACTTGCCATTACCACATTTGCTGGAAGGCAGTTCCACACTTTCACCGTTCTCGCTGTAAAGAAACCTTTCCTAACCTTTTCTTCCAACATATCTGTTGTATTCAATTAGATCAACTGGACTTGAAATGTAGTTCTTGAAGACGTTTCGCTAGTCATCCGACTGGCTTTCTCAATTCAGAATGACTTGTACAAGAATCTGTGGCAAGATACGATGTTTTTTGAAAATTCTTCTTAATTTCTCGGAGACCCCTGCTACATATGGGATGACCATGTTCTTCCTCCTGTCTTGCTTTTCCCCTTCACTGTTGGTATTCGTGTTCTTTTATTTCCTTCTACTTCTTTTGACAAAGGCCCAGTCTGGATATCCACAAGTTTTAAGGGCTCCTCTGAGATGTTTCATTTCTTTAGCCTTCGCCTCTGTGCTAGTGGGGATGTTCTCGGCTCTGTGTTGCAGGGTTCTGATGACCCCCAGCTTGTGATCTAAAGGGTGGTGGGAGTCAAACATCAAATACTGATCTGTGTGTGTTGGTTTTCTGTAAACCTCTACTTCCAGTTTACCATTTTCCTTAACTTCTACCAAGCAGTCCAAGAAAGCCCGTTTGTTGTTTAGTACCTCTTCCCTTGTGAATTTAATGTTTTGGTCCACCGCATTAATGTGTTCTGTGAAAGCTTGTACTTCCTTCTGGTGGATTTTAACCCAGGTGTCATCAACATATCTGAACCAGTGGCTGGGTGCTATGCCCTTAAAGGTATTAAGCGCCTGTGTTTCTACCTCCTCCATGTATAGGTTGGCCACAATAGGTGAAACTGGAGATCCCATAGCACATCCATGTTTTTGCTTATAGAACTTATCCCTGTATTTGAAATAGGTGGTATTCAGGCACAAGTCCAACAAGGAACACACCTGTTCTGGGTTGAGATCAGTTCTGCTGGTAAGAGTGCTGTCTTGGCCCAGCCGTTTTCTCACCATGTCAACAGCCTCCACCAAGAAGAACATGGTCATCCCATATGTAGCAGGGGTCTCCGAGAAGTTAAGAAGAATTTTCAAAAAAACATTGTATCCCTGTCTGCTTTAAACCGAAAAACACACTGAGGCAGCAATTGGTACATCCGAAAGACCCAATACCAAAAGAACTACATTTCAAGTCCAGTTGATCTAATTGAATACAACAGATATACCATGACCTGGATGAATGAGAACCTTCACAAGCATTTTTCTTCCAACCTTAAAGGATGTCCACGAGTCCTATGATATGACCTATTTGTGAACAATGCACCAGAGAGTTTATTGTATGGCCCATTAATATATTTGGAGAAGAGACGTTTGTGTGGAGATATGATAACCTTATACAATGTAAACAGCCCTAACTTGTCTAATCTGCATAGTCAAGCCCCTCCATTCCCCTTATTAATGTAGTTGCCCTTCTCTGAACTGCTTCGATTTCCAAGGTCCCTTTTGTATATGGGATTCCAAAACTGCACCGCATATTCCAAATGAGGCCTTGTAAAGAGGAAGAATAATATATTTCTCTCTTCAATCTATTCCCCTCTTTATACAAGACAATATCTTGCTAGCTCTAGCCATTGCTACCTGGCATAGTTTGCTACAGCTAAGTCTGTTATCTACCAGAACCCCCAAATCTTTTTCCATTACAGATGCACTTAACACAGAGTTATTTATGGTGTAGGTGGCACAGGGATTATTAAATCCCAAATGCATCACCTTACATTTATCAACATTGAATCTCATCTGCCATTCTGATGCCCATTTTGATAATCTATCTAGGTCTGCTTGCAGCACTTGCACATCATTTGAATTTTCCAAAGCTCTGCATAGTTTAGTGTCATCAGCAAACAGAGACCTTGCTCTCAATGACCCCTTCTAAGTAATTTATAAACAGATTAAAAAGTGGCCCCAGTACAGAACCCTGAGGCACATTTACCACCACTCTGTTTGTGATTCAATAACCAATTCTCTATCCATGAACAAATGTTTGCTTCTAGGCCAATAGTCCGCAATTTATACATTAGTCGCCTATGTGGCACAGTATCAAAAGCTTTTGCAACATCCAAGTATACCACATCCAATGCTATTCCTGAATCTAAATTCTTATTCACTTCTTCATAAAAACAATTAAATTTGACTGGCATGATCTATTTCTCATAAATCCATGCTGACTACTAAGATCAGTACTGGAGACAAAGTCAAGGATGTGATCCCCAGTAACAAACTTTCCAGCACCTTCCCTACCACTGATGTTAGGCTTACAGGTCTATAGTTACCAGGCTGTGAACGACTACCTTTTTTGAATATTGGTATTACATCCAGCAGCACATCCCCAGACAAAAGTGAACTACAGTATATGTATTAATACCAGTAATTATCAATATTTTTTAGTTTAGGAACTTATCTAGGCCACTTTTAAAGCTAAAGCAGAAGAATTCTTATGCACATCCATCAGCCAGGGTGCAGATCCATCCAGCCCCTACCCCTTGGGTTTAATGGTATCCAATTTTAGCAACAGTACATGGAAGGTTGCACACCTTGTGAATTCATTATTGAACCATAACACACAACATTTTGGAGGGTTCCACTCCCTTCATCAGGTGATAGACAAGTGGACCTCCCTTCTCTTTAAATACCAATCATGCTTACTGAGTCCTCCCATGGGAGGAGTGGCCAAAGTCTGATCCATACAATTTTAAAGTGCTACATATTGAAAGTGACAGTGCAGTGTTGAACAACATTATCTAAAAAACAAAACCAATGGATACATGTAAGAAACAATTAAAGACAAAATATATAACCAACAATCTGTGATAAAATTATCTGTGCTAAAATTATCTAAAGTGCATAATTTAGTACATTGTTTCAATATATGTGAAACCAAGTGTAATAGTATAAATAAGATTAAAATGTTAAAATAGGATGATAAACAGTTATACAATGTCTCTATGGGTACTCATATATGTTACTATGTTCAAAGTACTTTACAAAAATATTTCATTGTTTCAAAATTTTTGTTAAAGTACCTTTCTTGTAGATTTTCAAATGTCCACTAGGTGGAGCAATCATCTCAAACTGAAATAAATAAAAATACCCAAAACTGGAAGATCAGGAGAAATTCTACTACAATCTGTTATATAGTATAAATACATTTCATTATAAACTGGATTATAAGAAACAGGCCATATTAAATTCTTCATTCATTCCATTAGGAGCCATGGTATCTGATGTAACAAAAATTGTTCAAAATTACCTCCTCTTGGATGTCTTTTAACAGTTTCCAATATGAGCCATCTAAGTTCAGATACATGATGATTTCGCTTAAATAAATGTCTACTGACAGAAGTTTAAAATTTCTTACTAATACCCTGAAATTTAGAGATATCACGCCTATGTTCACCTATTCTGATTTCTGGCTTCACGTTCTAGGTCACTTTCAATATGGAGCACTTTAAAATTGTATGGATCAGACTTTGGCCACTCCTCCTATGGGAGGACTCACTGAGCATGCTAGGTATTTAAAGAGAAGTGAGGATCACTTATGTATCACCTGATGAAGGGGGTGGAACCCTCTGTAACGTTTGTTTTGGTTCAATAAAGAATTCACAATTTATACTTTCGTGTGCGACCTTTCGTTTACTATTGCTAATATTGGACACTTTTAAAGCTATTCAATGAACTTGCCATTACCACATCTACTGGAAGAAAGTTTCACCGTTATCACTGTTAAGAAAACTTTCGTAACCTGAAGATGGAACTTTTTTTTCTAATCTTACAGGATGTCCATGTGTCCTCTGATATGACCTATTGGTGAACAACGCACCAGAAGGTTTATTGTATGGCCCATTAATATATCTGTATAAAGTTATCATACCCCACGCAAACGTCGCTTCTCCAATGTAAACAGCCCTAACTTCTAACCTGCCTGCATAGTCAAGCCCCTCCATTCCCTTTATTGTTTTAGTTGCCCTTCTCTGAACTGCTTCCATTTCCAAGATGTCCCTTTTGTATATGGGATTCCAAATCCTAATAACCAATTCTCTATCCATGTACAAATGTTTTTTTCTAGGCCAACATTCTTCAGTTTATACATTAGTCACCTATGTGGCTAACAGGTCTTTAATTACCAGGCTTGGAAAGACTACCTTTTTTGAATATTGGTATTACATTGGCTTTTTTCCAATCCAGCGGCACCATACAATCCATTCTCTCTGGTTACTCACACCTTTAAAGGAGAACTACACTTTTTTTCCTAATAAGTTGCATTTAGTATATGTAAGTAATAGATTCTGTAACAAAAAAGGCTTCCTTTTTGTTACCAGTACAACTCATAGCCCATGTGGCCCCCAAGGAGCCATGCCCCCTGACCCCAGGATTTACTGTCTCTATGTACAGAGTTTCTAGCTTCTGATTCTAGCGACATATAAAGTTTCTAAACGTACCTGTATACATTGTTGATTTGGTGGTGCACCATGTACATGCCATGTTTTTAGGAACATATACAGCCCAAGATGTCACAAGTTTAAATCCCCTAGTCTACTTTTGAAATAATGCAAAATAGCCTACTGACGGAGTTTATTGCTTTTTTTGTTTGTTTCCATCATGTTTCTGGAAAAATATTAAGTTTCTACATGTGTACAAACTTTATAAATGGCAGATGTGTTTTTTTATTTACCAACCAATGTGAATTGCTGACAGTCTTCCTGGAGCAATACAAAATAATGACCTGATTTTATGTACATTTACTGAAATGTACTTGCATCTATCGCTTGTGCAGAGGTGGTGCACTGCTCAAGTGCTGGGTTTGGAAACAAATTAGACCATTGGGACACTGGTTTAATTCCCCAGGCTTACATTTTTTATTATTTTTTTTTTTGTTTCTATTATGTTTCTCGCAAAAGATAGAGATTCTACATTTACTGATATTTTTCCCCTTTTAGCCCTAGTGGAATAGAGGTAGAAAGCTTTCTTTTTAGCAAGACACGGTATAGAAGATTTTAGGTTCGACTCCCCATACTTACTTTTACTTTTTACTGAAATGTTAATATTCGGTTTCTTACATCCCTGCTGGCAAAGAAATTAACTGCAAATATTACTTTTCTTTTTTGTGTGAAAAGCAAAGGCATTTATCATAGCTAGGGACAGGAGCATTTATAATGTGTTTACACAAAAACTGACATTAATGTTTTCTGTGTCAGAAGGAGGGATGATCTCTGAGCTGTAATATAATTGGCTGTTGGCTTCCAGGAAGCAAAGCTGAAGCTTTCTGTTAAATGTACTACGTACACTTAGCTTGGTGTTCCCAGATAAGGTGAATTATGGGAGCTGACCCTAGTCCCCACAGGTTATGTTGTCTGGAGACTTAAGTTCCCCATTAAGTTTTCCCTAAGGTGCAATTCTTTGTCTTTGGCATGTCTACCCTTGTATGATTTGACAAAGCTTAGCACAAACTAAGCTTTGTACCCTGCCAGCAACAATCCAGTAAAAAGCAGCGGTGTTGTCTGCAAGTTAGTCCACCCCACATGTCTGTCATGCAGCATCATCATTGCTGTCATGTTGTGAAGTATATGCCTAAATATGATTAATGCTCCTTTTTGGAGTATTGTTTTGGTGGAGAGTGTATTAGATCAGACATTTTGGTAAAGTTTTGTTTGGAGGGTGGACATGTTCTTTAAAACAATGATTATTTTACTGATTTTAAGGTAAAACAATGATTGTGATTTTAAGGTAGATGCATTGTCCAACATCATGGATGCAGCAAGGTTTTTACTGGACACATTACTGTTCTCAAAATGATTACAACCCATTGAGTTAAAATCTAAATCCTGCTATCACCTTTGGCTTGTTTGAGGTCAAAGGAAAACTGAAGTATATAATGAGGATTGTTCCTGAACTTGCTTTCATGGTTCCATATGGCTGTGTTTTCAAGGTACAATCCTTCAAATTCCACACCATAGTTCTCTGTTGAGAACTACAATGTCCTGTTAATGTTTTGGAGAAATAGAAACATATGCCTTGTGCAAAAATTATCAATTAAAAGATTGATTTGTTTATGGACGTGAGCCTTTGGTACACACGATGAACAAAAATTCATAGTTTTAAAGTATTCCTAAATATAATATTCCTTTTTATTTTGTCAGGTGGCAACAGTGTATTTGCCTCCGTGTTTTTGCCAAACTCAAGTAAGTCATCTTTGATTTTTTTGATTTTTTTTTGTGACAAAGCTACATATTTTCAACTAGCATGACAACTAACCATTAAGGATAATGGGGAAATTGGACAATAAATACTAATCCACTAAGGTCTGGTAAACACTGGTCAATTTTGACAGCATCTTTCCAACCAACAGATTACGGATTAGTAAAATGATTGATACTCTTGTGGTTGGGAATAAATGTTGTGGCACCAATATTTCAACTAATCATACGGCCTACTTGAGATCATTGCGATAGGTGAAAATTTACTGACATTTAAGGTAAAATATTTTACCAACTTTAATGAAAATCCTGCAAAGAATTTTTGCCTGTATTTTAACCCTATCAACCAACATATCTCAATACCCAGTTAATTGGGTAAAAATATTATCCCATGTGTACCAGGCATAAGATTGCTACCTATACATTAGTTCACCACACTCATCACAACCCTATACAGTAAACCACTTTTTCAGGATCTATCAACGCGCAAGTATTCATAATATATTTTGTGTTAACAGTATACTTGGTAATAAAGAATTCCTAAAGGATTCCAAGAATAGTGGATTCTGGCATCTTATTATTTTTTTCTCATGGTCCTGTTTTACACTCTTGTAGAATTCTTTTTTTAATAGTTAATATTGTGTATAAGTAACATATATTAAAATTTCCGAAATTATTATTTGTGCGTTTTTGTACAATGGAATGTTAATTATTTAATTTTGTATTGTTACTAGAGTCCTTCTTTAGTTCTTGTGGTAGTCTGCACCGCTTAAGCGATGAGCCACTGCTTCCACCTCCGTTGCCTCCTCGCCGGAAGCTAGATCAAGATGTGGTATGTGTAGAAAATTCTATAACAAGCCTGCACAGTCTTGGATGTACTTTACTTTTTGCAGTTTTTTCTTGGTAGACATTTTTTTACTATTCTTCCATAAATATATTTTTCTTAAAGCAGCTCTATGCAGAGCAAAAATAAAGCCATACAAGAATTTTGCAATTACTTTAATTAATATTACTTTACTATGCAATTCTGCTATTGCAGTTCTGTATCCTGAATCTTTGAGAAATGTTTCAATATTTACATGTTGTGTCATTTCTCACTGCACCTTTTATCTCAAATTCTTATCATAGTCCATTAATTTGATATTCATTTCTGTACCCCAGGGACCTTCAAGACTGGATGACGATCCACCAGCTATTCCACCAAGATTGCCTCCACCTCCAAAGATCCAGCCTCGGGTTCCTGCATACTCGGGGCCTTTTGATGGTCCTCTGCATAGCCCACCACCTCCACCACCAAGAGACCCACTTCCTGATACCCCTCCCCCTGTTCCACAAAGACCACCAGAGCATTTTGTAAACTGTCCTCTAAATCTGCAGCCTCCACCACTTGGCCGTCTTCATCGAGAGCAGGACTGGTACAGAGATGCCAACACTGCTCCAAATTCACCAAATACTCCTCCCAGCACACCTTCTCCCAGAGCTCTGCGTCGTTGTTGCGGTCTCAGCTCCAGTCACAATAACCTTGCTCATGTCCTTGCCCCTCCCATTCCTCCAAGGCAGAACTCAAACCCACAGCTACCAAAACTGCCACCAAAGACTTACAAAAGGGAATTCTCCCATCCACCTTTGCACAGACTGTCTTTGTTGGAAAATGCTGAAACTCCACAATGACCACAGCCATACTAGTCTTTGACACTGGATAGGGATCTGCAGTCTCCTTTATTGTTTTTTTTTATTTTTATTTATTTTAATAAGGAACTGAATTTCAGTTTCTAAAGCTTTTGTTGCTTGAGGGATGGCAATATGTTGCCTAATCCCTTGCAAAGAAGGTGTTAATATAAATGTCTTTAAGCTTAAGTGCTACTGATCAAAACAGCAAGCTTAGAACAAACTCTAAAGGGAATTGATTCCTACATACGTCATACGGCCTTTAACACTACAACAGCGTGTAACTGCCTCAGGTTATTAAGTCATTGCCTTGCTCTGGACAAACCTTCCTCTGAGTGCAAAACAGTTCAAGGGTTGTTATTGTCTTTGTGGCTTTTTATTTTTTATAAAGTGTAACCTCCAAAAGACTATATACCCAACTGGCAACAATTTTTGCACTGAGCCAAAATCTAAAAAAGTGTGTTTTGGAGGAATTAATTTCCCCTGATTTTAGCACTAGTGGCCTTTAATTTTCAAATCATGAACCAGACACAATTTTTTTTTTTTAAATGATTTTACATTTAGCATTCCAGTTTAATTTATTAATCTATAAAGAAGCTTTGCGATCCTTAAATATTTGCATGAGGTTATACAGCTAGGCAAATCAGGTCTTTCAATATACTTCTGGGGAAATGGAACACATTGTCTCCACAATCTAAATAAAGTGCACTACATGATTGATTTTTTTACTGACAAGCACTACCTATTCACTCCTGGAAGTGTCTGCATGCAGCATATTCAGATGTGCCTTTTTCTTTATTGTAACTACAAATGTTAGCTTCTTGTCATTTGTTGCCTGTGATCAAAGCTTACAAAGATGAATGTAACATCTAGAGAAATACTTTTCTCCCTGATATTTTAGTTGTGCTTTGAGTATAAGCAGGACATATTCTGCTTTCTTAATCTATTGTAGTCTTCTTCCGAGGTCATTTTTTTCCCTTTCAAAGTTCTGGAGATATTTATCATGCTGGCTTTGCCATCACTAATTTGCCTTAAGTAGAGATATTTAACTCATGTCTCTTTATTGAAAAGAAGAAAATGCAGGTGGTTGACCATTTAAGAATGAATGTCCTGTCAGAGCCAGATAGAACATTTGTCATGGACACTAGCATTCATACTTTTGTAAACCTTGTTGAATGCATGTTTTGACCACTTCAGCAACACATATCTGCAATGTCGCAGTTGGCAGTAATTTATCCCACTGCACAAGACCAGTAAAAATTAACATCTGAATGATATCAGTGTAACACAAACTTTTGTGTTAGTATATAAAGATTTACCAAACATTTTCACAAATGCAAAATTAACAAATATGGGGGAAATGTATAGATATGCTAGCTATATTAAAGAAGATGAAAATAATTTATGAAAATATACCAATTGCATATACAAGCACTTTAGCATTATATTTCTTGACTAAAAACGTGTATTTATTTGCAATTTACATGTGAAAACTACAACAAACAATATTGGTTAATGAAAGTTAGAAAAACATGTATTTTCCATATAGTGTGGTAGCAGTATCTGTTGGCTATCTTTTAGCTATTTGTTTAAAGGGCAACTAAACTGAAAACATGACTTAATCTAATAATTAAATACATACAGCTTTACTTACTTTGAGGTGAGTGTGTTGAAGCATGGCTTCGATCCAGAACTTGTTTTGCTTAAGTTCTGTGTCCCCCTAACGACTCCTTCCATCTGATCTGACTTTTGTGAAGTCAAGCATGCACCTAGTAGACCAGTTTGCTTAAGGTGGAACAGTTTAGTAAGTAGTGTGTAGCACCAGCAAATTTAAAGAATTAATGCAGAAAGGACCTTCTGCCTTAAGAACAAACACGTGGAAGGAGGTTATGATTATATAGTGCTATCAAGAGCAAAGTTTCTCACAGGGTGTGCCTACAGAGAACCAGTGTGTGCCTCTGGTGCTCTGTGAAAAAATTGCATTGCCAAGTGTGCCACGGTCTGAAAAAGTCTAGATCTAGAATGATGGAGTGCTTTTGTTTGTTCCTTAAATTTATTTACTGACTATACAGTTCCCCGATTTTGTTGCTGCATAGAAACCTATGCATTGGTAGAACAATTTATAATAGATCTTCTCTGCGACAAGAAAACATGAGCATGAAACTGAAAATATCAAACTTAAGAAAAAATGTCATCCTGGATCACCACCTAAAAGTTTTTTATTTTTTTGGGAGGGGCTTAACTTTAAAGTTTCCCATGAACTAATTTCACCCAGTTTAATCATAATGTGGTATGCTGGGGTAGTCCTGCGTGAGCTAAAAGTAAGAATTGTCCCATAAGCTCTGGGACATGAGAGGTAAGTACAGTATATGAAAAACTTTAACTTTGGAAAGTATAAGGCAGCAATCCAAGCCACTGGATAACGCTACTAAAACATCACTTCTGCATGTATAACTTATTTTGTGAAGGCTCGTTTTTTAAATATCAACTAGAACTGCACTTTTGTATAGTGTACATACTAATATTAAAATGTTCTTTACTAAGCAAAAGGGCAAACAAAATCTTTTCATTGCGCTATTACATAATTCATCAATTGCCATCACGTAACCTGGTCTACTCTAGTTGCTATGTACTGGACTTATGCTTGTAAAACAAACACTATGTTTACAGTAAAAAAAACAAAAAAAACTCTTAGTTCCATGTGTAAATCTAAAGTTCTTGATTAGAAACTTGGCTTCTGTTCTGCAGCCAATCAAAAACCTACTACTTCCATTAGTCTAGACATTTTTTTGGGGTTTTGTGGTTTTTCTTGTTTTGTTTTAATCCTGTTTACTTTTATCACTCATTTCTTTGTCTGTTCTACTAAGCAAGTTTGTAGGCTTGGGCGTGCAGTAAAAATACTGAAATATACATATACCAGCATTTCTATTCTAAGACTGTGTTTTAACTACAGTTACAACTCTTCCAAACCGTAACTAGCTTAGGCATCTGGTGTAGTTTTAACTGGTGAGATTTCACAGCCTCTTCTTCACAAGGAGATCAAAGGAACATTACATTCTAAATTGTCAAAATATCTTCCAACCATTTTGCTGGAATACAAATAATTTTCAATATTGTAAGTACTTGGGGAGGTGTATTCTACACTTTAATCAGAAACTATCGGTGTAAATTTACAGGACTTAAATAGCTTCTATACTTCGATAAAAAGAAGCCTATTGTTGTAATGATCTTGCCCTAAAAAGTGTTGTCACAAATTTCAAAACATGAAAGTAATGATGTCCTGATATGTTTTAGGATTGGTCCCGACCGCTTTCTGGTTCAGAGTAACTATAGTGCGCATACACGATAATGCATGCTATCATTCCTGCAGAGGATCATGTGTAGGGTAAGTTTGTTCTTTCTTTGTCCGTCGCTCATGGTGAATTGATTGAAGAACAGAAGGTAAGGCATAGCTCCATAACTTCCCAGTCTTTAATCAAAACAATTCCTGCTTCCAGTAGCTTTTGACACCCCTGTCCCATTAGTAAAAGTCTGCCCAATAAAAACATTGTGGTCATAGACGCTACAATCTGATCTTAAGATTGGATTGGCCAGCAAATTTTTTTTTTCCAACTTGCCCAATACAAAAAAATAATTGCAGTCTTGCAAATAAGCTGTAAAAGAAATTGTGCCTGTCTCATAACTAAGCTGTTAAATCTTAAGCACCATAACTTCTGACAAGTTACACCAAGAGGTGTAATCCAGGGCTTTATTTAAAGGAGAACTATACAGTGGTTGTATAGTAGAATGGGTGAGGACTGAAACCAGATCACAGTATGTCTGATTTAGGGCAAACGCGGTTGACTGGGGCTTTTAGTTAATCTTGTTTTGAGGTCACATTTCTTATTTAAATGTCATTTGTGTTTTACAATAATATAGAGCCAAAAAGCTGTTTATTAGTAATAAATGCAGTCTGCAAACACTTTATTTCCAGGGCATTTTTACTTATGTTTTGGGTTTCTAGCAATGCTTTTTTAGGTAAGGGAATACCTTTAAGGATTTGCTTCTAAATCCATTTATAATCATCCTCTTTAGTTGCTCGATTCTGCAAGCTTAATTTGAAATAGTAGATTTGTTTTATGGCTTGGCCCAAGCAGTTATGCAGAGCAGTTGCAATTGAAGGATCTGAGCAGTGTTTGTATAAATGTCTTAAAGCCACGTTTTAATACCTGGCCCGCGGCCTTTTATTGTGCTTTGTATCAGTGTTCTTAAACGATGTAATAAATCAGTCTTAATATTCTAGAATGTCTCTTTGTGCTTTGCATTAAAAACGACTGACATTATACTTTAGAGACCTAGAAGGAAAATGAAGATGTGATCCATGTTTTTACCTTGTTGAAGCAGTTATCAATTTATTATTGCATATTTGCTGGTTACTGATTAGAATTAGTTGGTTTGCAATCGGTAAGAAAAGTCACAAATATATTGTGATGTGAAAAAGTTTACCTTCATTTAAATTTATTTTTCTTATCCTAAGGAATTCTTAGGTTCTAAAATTAAAAATGGATATATACAACACCTTTTCAACCATAAAATTAACCAAAAATGACAATGCTCCGATTACTGTACAGTGCTGCCCAATTTCACAGTCTATTGCGATCTGCTTAATCTATTAGCTAATTGCATTTTAAAGCTAATTCTTTATTAGCTCATCCATCTTCAGGTTTGGGCCTGAAACAGACCACAACATTTCACATGACTCTTGAGGGCATTTATTAAATTGGCCAAATTACTGTTCTTTCTATTTCTGCCATTTTATTCTTCCACTTTTTTGGACTGCCCCCCACAGTTTTTGAGCTAGAGACTTGAAATTAGGTACAGACGTGCAGGGCATATAGAAGAAATCTGCTATTACCTTAACGCGTTCGAGCGTTCTATCTGCTATTGCCTTAACGCGTTCTAGCGTTCTCTGCGAATTTTTGGACTGTTTTTCACATTGACTATAATGGTAACAAATGTGTGGATATTTCGAGGTTTAAGGGTCATAATATCAAAACAGTTTGTTTCATGGTCATAACGCTGATACCCCCAACACACACACAGATACTGACTTACCTTTTATATTCTCATGGAAGCCATACTTTAAGGGTAACTATAGTCAAAAAACTAATTTTGACCAATCATCAATAAAAGTTAGTTATACGGTCATACATGCAAAAATACATACCCCCCAACCTCACACGGGTACACACACCTACTGACCTACTCTTCTATTCCTGTGGCAGTCATACTTAATGGGTAAATAAAGTAAAAAAATCTTGATACCCTTAATAAAAGTTAGTTTTATGGTTGTAAACACAAAAAAGACATACCCCCTCCACCAGACCCAGGTACACACACTTTTTTTTTTTTTTTTTTTTTATTTACTGACCTACCCCTCCTTTACTGTGGCAGCCATATTTAAAGGGTAACTAAAGTCAAAAAACAAATTTTGATCATTAATCAAGAGTTTGGTTTTTTTAACTTCCAACCTGACACAGGTACACATACCAACTGAGCTACCCATTCATTCAATTGGCAACCATATTTAAAGGGTAAGTATAGTCAGAAAACACATTTTGATCAATCATCAAAAAAATTAGTATTTTATTCCCCAACTTGACATTAGTACACACACCAACTTTGTTTTTCTCTCCCCCTTGTTGTTTTGCTTATCTTATCTTTTGAAATTGGCTTTTTACTTTCTGTTAAACGTTTGTTAAAAATCAGTACTGCTCTGACCTGATAAAGAGGGAAAAGCCCTCGAAAGCTTGTCAGCTAAATAAACCGTTAGTCCATAGAAAAAGGTATCAGAGTACTCTTATTTTTTACATCCATATTTAAAGGGTATTTAAAAAAAACGTCATCATTGCTACAAACACACATTTCCTTCCAAAAATGCAGCCTTTCAAGTCAAATTCAAAGTTTATACTTTTACCTTTCTAGTTGCATTTAAAATGCTCTTCAGCATATTTAGTCTGATTGCATGTGTTTTTAATAGGCATCATGGACCTTGAAACCTTACTTAATAGATTGAAACAATCCAGTACTGCCATGGGGGCGGCTATGGAGCCGGCACATGCTAATCTAAATATGCATAAATATGAGCATGAACATATCTTAATACAGTCTAGTGAACACCATTTTTTACTGCAGATATATAGACGATATTTTTTTGATGTGGTGTGGACGAGAGAGAGAGCTTTTAAAAATGTTGGAAACACTGAACCAATTGGAAGGCACTATTACATTTTCAACTAAACACTGCAAGTGCCACGTTGAAATTCTGGACATCCTGGTAAGTGTAAATAATGCCTCATTGGAATACACTGACAGAAATACATTGCTTCACTATGACAGCTTCCACTCACAAACACTATAAGACTTCATATCTGTTGCACAATTTTCCAGGGTCATCAGGAATAAAGATGGGTGCACGCAGTAACGATAAAGCGCAGATATTGGTGATTTATCATTACCCTGTATATCGATTGCAAGGCCAGCGAATGTCACGGTCATTTGGAAAAGACCAAAACTTTTCCTTGGTCATGGGCATCTCCCTGTACTAAAGTTTAGGGAAGTTGGACGTGGGAAACATGCAGTCCTGAATGTTCTCCCTATGCTGTGTAGAGGGAGAAAGCTGGGGACTGTGTGTACACTGATCTTTGAGAAATGACAGACAGGATCCTGCAGATCCTGTCTGTCATCTTTCAAACATCTGTGATGTGTGTACCCAGCTTAACGCTGATCCTACACGCCTAGAGGAACAACTTCTAAAGCATATGCGATTAAGATTTCTTGAGAAGGGCTACCCACCTGGCATGTTGGATAAAGCAATCATCAAAGCACGTGGAAAAGATAAGACAGGCACCTGAAATCAACAATAAGGTAAAACAGTTTATTTGATGCACTACACAACTACACAAAACTAGGCACAGCATAGGGAGAACGTTCGGGACTGAGTGTTTCCCTTGACCGCAATGACTACCTCTATAGGGAAATATTCGGTTTTTCCCAAATGACCACGAGACCGTCTCTAATGTTTGGGGCCATGCACTTGTTCATGAAATCTGCTACACACACTTCCGGTAAAGCCCCGATACCGTCAGACAGTATTGGGGCTTTAGGTCTAGTGTGTGTACCTATCTTTAGGGCAGATGACAAACAAATTACCAGAAAAACCCACCATTGGTTTTAAGAGACCATGCAATCTACTAGAACAACAATACAGCAAATTGTGCTGTCATATATATTTTAAATGTACCTCATGTAACTATTTGACGACTGGTAAAAGTTTCAAACATCCACATCTGGATAAACAGATTTCAATCAGACAAATTAGAACATGCCAAACAACACACATCATATACGCAATGTGATGTCCCTGCAACTTGTATATTGGAAAAACATAGTTAACACTAAGGTTTATGGTTGGATGGACATAGATCACCAATAAACACTGGGCACGGACAAAAAAAATGGTAAAACCAGTGGTGAAACACTTTTTGGTATATGGACATACTGTACAGGATTTCAAATTTATGGGAATTGAACATGTCAACCTGTCCTTCAGACAGAGCAGAAAGACAAGAGAGATTTTTTGGATCAAATATCTAAATACCATTTCACTGTATGAAAAAAAAGAACCTACCTGTTTTCGACCAGGCACCAGATTTAAAGTGCATTATTCAGGAAGGGTGTAAGAAGTTCCAAGAATGGCAAGATCTTTGAGGGATAGGTTATATTCAAGTCTATGTATTATGCTGGTACACACACTACAGATTTTTAAAAGATCTGCATACACACGGTCCCGAGCGTTCTCCCTCGGCTGTGGCAGACTCCTCTACAGGGAGTCTAGCGCGGGTGAAGGAAATTTTTGTTTTTTCCCGAACAAATGCTCGGCCACTGGGAACGTTCGGGAAAACCACTACACACATTAGCATTAAAGCCCAATACCACCAGATCCAACGGTATCAGGGCTTTATCGCTATTGTGTATACCTAGCTTAAGTTCTCAAAAACAACAGTAAACATGGCTTAAATATAAGGTAATTTTCCTTGTGGAGTCTCTAGGAACAGAAAGTGTTCACACATTTTAAAAAAGGTGATTCCTATAGTGATACTGTCACCGGCAAACCGTATTATATTAAGTCCTTCTTGTCTGAGACAAATCTCTTTACACGCGATAACTGACTAATGGGAATATAAAGTCGACTCTAAAAGCCCTTCCTCTGTTTCTTGTTCATAGCGAACTAAATTTACTCAACTAAGGAAAGGGTCTCAAAGTTGCCCCACCAGATGACGAACAGTGGGCCTGGTAGAGATCATCTGAATAGACTTGACCGTCCTAAAACAATGCCATAAAGGCGTGGCTAGAATGTTTTTCAGTGTCGCATTCATTAAATAGGTGCTATCCTTAATATAAGAGGGGACCTTCTGTATAAGGGGGCCCAAAGCTTTATCTAGCAATATATCTGTTGTATTCAATTAGATCAACTGGACTTGAAATGTAGTTCTTGAAGACGTTTCGCTAGTCATCTGACTGGCTTTCTCAATTCAGAATGACTTGTACAAGAATCTGTGGCAATTATGTACCCTGGAAAATCCCAATTAGCATATCACAGCCAGGTGTTAAGGGTGTGATTGGATAGTGGCTAAGAGGTGTTATAGGAACGCCCAGAGTAAGGTGTTAAAACAGCATTGTACATGGCAGACAGTTGGTGTCGAACCCCCCCACCTCTATTTAGGCTTGGTTTCTTTATTTTCACATAAATGGCCTCCTTAACACCTCTCTTGAACCACGTTCCTTGGCCAATATGTTAACATTACAATCTTCAAAGGTATGTCCTTTATCCTTAAGATGCAGGTACACGGCTGAGTCCTGACCCGAGGAATTGGCTCTTCTGTGCTGGGCCATACGTTGATGCAGTTGCTGTTTGGTCTCCCCCACATACAAATCAGAGCATTCTTCACTGCACTGCACTGCATATATGATGTCGCTTTTCTTGTGTTTTGGTATTGGGTCTTTCGGATGTACCAATTGCTGCCTCAGTGTGTTGTTCGGTTTAAAGCAGACAGGGAAACGATGTTTTTTGAAAATTCTTCTTAATTTCTCGGAGACCCCTGCTACATATGGGATGACCATGTTCTTCCTCCTGTCTTGCTTTTCTCCTTCACTGTTGGTATTTGTGTTCTTTTCTTTCCTTCTACTTCTTTTGACAAAGGCCCAGTCTGGATATCCACAAGTTTTAAGGGCTCCTCTGAGATGTTTCATTTCTTTAGCCTTCGCCTCTGTGCTAGTGGGGATGTTCTCGGCTCTGTGTTGCAGGGTTCTGATGACACCCAGCTTGTGATCTAAATGGGGGTCTTTGTATATTTTAGGTAACGTTTTAAAATAGGATGAATAGAATTTAGGATGCGTACCCATCCTATAAAACAGGTTCAGAGGGACATTGCTTAATTGACTGACACCACAACAAAACTTTGGTTGCCTTCAGTGAATTTATCTAAAGCTAGGTACACACCTAGTGATTTTTCCTCCTGACCGACCGTTCAATATTTTCGACCGGTCGGCCAGGAGGCCCGAGGACCGCACGATCGGACGAGGTTTTCCACCATGTCCGATTCGGACGAACGATCGGTCGGACATGGCTGCATTCAGATGCGATAATTTCGGTCCGATCGATCGATACACTGAACTATCGGTCGATCAGACTGAAATATCTCATCGTGTGTACCCAGTGTAAGGAAGAGAATCCCTTAAATATCTACGTGAACAACCACATCTTACTATCTGTTAGGCTGACAAGGACGGTGGAGTGGTAATTATGGACATGGACTGTTAGAAATCAACTTAATGATCTGGTAACCCAATATGTATTGGGAATAATAATTGGCAGATACTGAATCAATATGAAGAACTATGTAATATCGCCTAAAATGAAAAAGTATCTTATGGTTATGTATACTAAAAGACCGTATTTTTATACATTACCTAAGATACACGAAGACCCCTATAAACCACCTAGGTGCCCCGTAGTGGCCAATATGCGGTCTATTTTTTGTCCTTTAGTGGTATTGCTGGATAAAGTTTTGGGCCCCATTATACAGAATGTCCCCTCTTATATTAAGGATAGTGCCCATTTTTTTACTAAAACTCTTAATAAATGTGACACTAAAAAGATTCTTCTAGCCACGCTAAACATTGCTAGTCTTTATACTTTAATACCTCAGCCAGAAGGAATGTTAGTGTTAATCATTGGGTTACGATGGATGAGTTTTATAATGAGCCCCACATCTAATTTTTTATGCAGTATAATAATAAGTAGAATAATTCTGCCTGACAATTTACCTCTAAGGAAGAGTAATTTTTTTGCAGTTGAATGGGACTGTGATGGGGTCCAATGCCGCGCCTGCTTATGCCAACGCCCTTTATGGCATTGTTTGGGGATGGTCACGTCTATTCAGATGATCTCTACCAGGCCCACTTTTTGGCCTGCTGGAGATATATCGATGACGTGTTCGTTCTCTGGCAGGGCAACTTTGAGACCCTCTCGTGGTTCCAAGCCAAACTGAATGACTCAGTTGTCAATTTCATTCGTTATGAACAAATATCCATTTGTGGAGATCCATTTTTTAGATATATTGATTAAGAAACAGAGGAAGGGCTTTGAGACACAACTTAAAGGGCATCTATATTGAAAAAAAACACATTGGTCTATTGCAAAGTTAAATTCATGTACTCTGTGCTGCCTTTATCCTATCTCTGTCAGTGACTTTGTTTTTCCATGGTGTCAGATCTGTGTGAAGCACTTCCCCCTCCCCTCTGTTACCTCCTCCGTGTCTCAACTTCGGCACAGTGGTCAATAGAAAGCAAGATGTCCTGGAGACACGGATCTCTCCATGTCCTTATCTCTTTCTTTGTGACCCATCATCAATCAGTAAAGTCTATTAAGAAGGGGGGTCAAGTGCAGCCTTAACTCTGCCATCAAAGCTACCTCTCTCCCCCTGCTAATGCTCTTATTTCTATGTTTATTACAGAGCATGGAGGAGGGAGGGACTTGAGCAGGGAAGAGGATCACGTTACAGGTATTTGATTGACAGTACAAGTAGGAGTACAGGAATGCAATCACATTCTTCTAACTGGGGTATCTCCGGTCACACAGGGAATCTGAACAAAGTGATGACACTCTGGGGGTTGGGGGGAATTATAGAACTCATGGAAAGAAAGGAAAAAAAGTTAACAGAAACCAAATACTCCAATTTACTAGTTAAAGGGTAACTGTGGTCTTGAATTCTTCCAAACTAGTAACAATTATATAAAAAGCCTTCCATCTTACCTTCAAAATAAAATCTAAATCACATCTCTAGATAAATTTTGTGAGCAGTTATTACTGGAAAGCTTCAGCAATATTACTTCCTGCTTGCACATCTTCTGTTTTCAGCCATATGACCAGCTTGTAGTCATGTGACCAGTCTCTGCCTGCATTAATAGGCTCCCCTTCCCTTTTTCCCTGGGTACTTCCTGATTTCCCCAGCAATAAGTCTTAACTGAGCATGCTTCTCATCCGGGGCGGACAGGTCGGGCAGAGGTCAGGGGATGTCATTCAATTTACTGGAAGCAGGAAGTTTAAACATTCACCTCAATGTAATTTCTCACAGGCTTCAGCCAGAGATGTTATTGTTGGCTCATTTTAAAGGAAATACTGCAGGCTTTCAGTAAATGCTAAATTGTTTTGAGACCACAGCTGCCCTTTAACATCTAAAGCATGTAAAGAGATCCCCTTTAGTTCTCACTTGTAAAGAGATATGTCTCGGACCCTCAAGTTCGTACTAATCAGATCCTGTCACAAACATTTCATGACAGAGGATACCCAGACTCAGTCATACTAGAAATAAATTATCAGAGCAAACAGGTCAACAAAAGATAAAGGGGCATATTTATAAAGCTTTGTTAAGTTTAGTGGCCTTTTTCCCTGACTCTTCCGCATAAATCTCGTTTAACGCGATTTATTAATGTCCGAAAATGGCCGCGAAAAGTTAACGAGGTGTTAACTCTTCGTGCCGATACTTACCTGTTACCGCCGCTTCTATTTATAAAGCGGCGGTAACTATTTCACACTGCTAGTATCGGCTGTTTTGCTTCGCCACCTTGAAGGTGGAGAAAGCAGCCGATACTAGCCTCCCTGCAGCAGGGATGGGCACGCCCACCCCGCCCTCAACCCCCTGCGGTGGCGACCACCCGCCGCCGCTTCCCAGCAGCCGGGAAGGGGCCCACCCGCCGCGCACCCCCTCCCCAGCAGCCCCTCCAAGCCCCCTGCTCCGCCGCTGGCAGGGAGGGTAAGGGAAGGGCCTGCTGGGAGGGGTGGAGGCACCTTCCAGCGGGGCCCTGAGAAGGGCCTTTTGGGGCTTAAGGGGTCCCGCAGCTCGAACCGGGACCTCCCTCCCCGGCCCTTATAATTTTTAATGCTTGGTTTACATGCTTTACATTAACCAATCAGATTTCTGGAAAGTTCTGAAATCTGATTGGTTAATGTAAAGCATGTAAACCAAGCATTAAAAAATTGACCAATCAGAAATGGATTAGGGTTTTCTGCAAACCTATTTAAAGAGGTGCACTCCGCTGCAGAACTCAGATGCCATCGCAGTAGATGACTGAAGATAGAAGAAAGAAGCGGCTGGCAACATCGGCTCCGCTGAGGTTGGCGGTGCCAGCGGGCTCACTGGCGGCCACAGTGAGTCTGCCTGGCATCGGCGACCTGAGTGGGATTGGTGTCACTAGCCCGAAGACGTCGCTTCGGATCAAGACGCCTGCAACATCGGCCACTGCCCGGGGGTACCCCTTGTGGCCTCAGCGGAGCTGATGTTGCCGGGACTGGAAGAAAGAAGACCCGGCCAAGGGCTCTTTTAAGAGCCGCACACTGGGGTCAACCCCCGCCAAAAGCACTTATCAGTGTCGCAAGGGCCCTTATAAGGGCTGTGGAGGGGGGTCCCGGTTCGAGCTGCAGGACCCCTTAAGCCCCAAAAGGCCCTTCTCAGGGCCCCGCTGGAGGGTGCCTGTGCCCTCCATTCCCTCCCTGACGCGGCGGGGCGGGGCTTGGAGGGGCTGCTGGGAGGGGTCGCAACCCCCCGCCGTGGCCCCTTCCCGGCTGCCCCTACTAGCCTCCTGTTCTGCCGCAGCGGGGGGGGGGGTCGAGGGCGGGTTGGGCATATGCCCCGCCCCTTAGCGCCGGGAAGGGATTTTAAGTCCCTTTGCGGCGATATTGTACTTACGGCAATAGCGCTCGCCGTTATAAATACAGCGATAGCGCTATTTTCGCTGCCGCAATTTTTTTGCGGTAATAACTTTTTTTATAAATATGCCCCAAAATCTGCCAGGATTCCTTTTCTTTCTTAGTATGGTAATTTAAGTAGCAGTACCTCTAAAATTCTAAAATCGTGCTGGTACATTCTATGTAATGTATACTAATATTGCAAAACCCACTACATGGTTACCTATCCTTAAAAACAGCATGTATAGCATTGTTTTAGTTGGTGACAAATGTATTCATCCTACTACATAGCATCCATTTTTCTTTAAAAAAAATTGTGATACCCGCTTTGCCATATATGTTTTCCTTACCTTCTAGAGGGGGTAGTAGAGAGCTAGAATTTAAACGTAGAGCGATGCATTAAAGGGTCACTATACTCACTCAAACAACTTAACATTATCTGAAACTAAGTTGCACATCTCCCCCTCCCTCCCCTGCTAATTTTCTTAATTGATGCAGAAAGTGTGCTGTCAGGCAGCTAAAGATCCTATTAAAGGCTAGGCCACACTGCAGCTTTTTTTCTGCATTTGCGCATGTGACTGCGCATGCTTTTTTCAGATCATTGAAAACACAGCAACGCACCGAAACTGTGCGTTTTTAAATCGCATGCGTTTTTCTATTTATATTCAAAAAAGGCATGCGCAAACACAAAAAAAAATTGCACAAGAAATCGCATGCGGTTCCGTGTGATTGCGTTTGCGGTGCAGTGTGGCCGTGCCCTAAGAGGTGAGGAATGGGACACATTATAATTTCTGCTTCTGGAGTGACAGGTCCTTCCCTGTAAATGCTATGATTTCAAATGATGACTTTTTAGAATCTACAGTTCAGATTTAAAATATAGTATTGAAGTAGTGGGATCGTGCTGTATATAAAGGTACAATTTTTGAAAATTAGATTAAAGACACCCTTTAAATGTCTTAAATCCTTAGCACCCTCAGGACTATTTAAAGACTACAATTTTTATCTCTTTTAATAGGAGAGGATTCCAATTAATGTTAAGTGTTTTGGGATATCTTTAAAGGGACAGTTCAGTGGAATTTATCAATATTTGTTAAATTGTTAGTTTGTGTAATGCCTTCTTAGTTATTCTACATATTCTTCCCCATTTTGAAAAATCTGTTGATTTCATACCCTTTGCTGTTCCCTGCTGTTGACATTAGTGAGCTGACATTTCAGGTTCTAACGGTCCTTCTTCTTCCCAGGAATGTTCCTAACAGTAATTTTTACTGAATGTTCCTAACAGTAATTTTTACTGATTGGCTGTTGGATGGGTCAAACATGCTCAGATCTCTACTGAGCAACTGAATCAACCCTGGTGCTGGGTCAAGGGCAAAACCAATAGTCTCTACTAGGGCTCCTGCAAACAGGAAGTTATTTTTTCGGAAGTATTTATTTTTACATAGATAAAATGCTGAATTGTCAGATTAAGGTCATTGGGATGGGAAAATACTGTTCTTTTTTCTGAAAAGCATATGTATTTGTACTGAACTTCCCCTTTAATATCACTGCATTAGAGAGTTTCTGTGACTAGGGAACCTCCCATGTCTATTTGGACGTTTGCTGTTAATTAGACTTTAAGGGGGCGGTAATGTAGAGCATACTCTTAATATAAGCCGTCCAAAGCATAAGCCAAGGTACCTATTTTTACCTAAAAAAAAAGAGCAAAACTGATTGAGTATAGGCAGAGGGTAGAAATTATGACCCCTACCGCCTTCTGATTCAGTATTGTTTTGAGTCTTAATTTGCCGTTTAAATGGACAGCAGATTTCCTATACAGCAATCCAATACAGTAGTCCCATACAGTAATAGCCAAATCCTGTATGGGAATTCTGATATTCATTTAAAGGGCAACTAAAGCCTCAAAACAATACAGAATCAGAAGGCAATCTTTTCAACAACAATAGATACCATCCTCCTGATTCTATATTGTTTTATGGCATTAGTTATCCTTTAAATGGACCGTAAACCCCAATTCCTTGGCACTGCAGATGTTTGGAAACATGCTTTTGTTGCTGGTAGTTGTAGTTTCCAAAATATCTGTAGTGGCAAGCACCCTCAGGCCAGGTCCAAAACATCCCCCCACCATCACCCCACCCCCCATCAGTGGAGGAGAGAACTTCTGGATGTGCAGGAAAACCTTCCCTCTCAGCAGTCTTTCAATCTCTTATTTCAATCCAGCTGTCGCTCGCTCTGCAATCCGCATCCACTGCTCTGCCTGACGTCACTACTCGGCACTGGTCTCACTTCCCGAGTATAAGCCGAGGATCTGTTTTCAGGCTATTTTCAAAGCCTGAAAACCTCTGATTATACTCTAGTATGTATGGTATGCATGTATGTGTGTGTGTGTGTGTGTGTGTGTGTGTGTGTATGTATGTATGTATATATATATATAATGTTTTGCTATGTGTAGATACAGTGATAAAGTGTCTATAAAATCTATATATAGGGATATTTTTAACTGTTATTCAAACAGTCATCAGCTTCCAGGGAAATCATATAAAATAAACCTGCAGGTCTGGGAATAGACCCAGGAAATCCTGCCACAGCTCGGGGTCATGCTTTCTGTGATACCAGCACCAAGCACACAAACATGCAAGTGATTCGGGATCTGTCTGCCTCTCTAGTGTTCTCCCAAAAAAGAAATTCCGGGTGGGGCAGGGCAGGGATATTTGTGACCCGCATACAAAGCACGCTGGTTTGCCACGCCACACTTTCGCGGACTGGCAATCTTGCAATAGTTACTTAAAGGGGAACTGTGGTCTCAATGAAAGGCCAGTTTTCTGAGCCATCAACCACCTCTCTACGTGCTCCACAGCCCAAGATATAAAGAAATAACTGACCAGAAAATAAATGGGTGGGAGGCTGACATGTGACATTCCTAAGGATTCTCCTGCACAGTGCCGACGGCGAGCACAGCCTCCGACTCCCTCAGTGTGTGAGGCAGAGAGGAAGTCCCTCCTCCTCTCTGTTGCGTGAAGGACCTGCAGCTGCAGAGAAGGTAATGGAATCTACAGCACTTCTCTCTCACTATGTGAAAACAGCCCTTTCAGGCAGAGTTCTCACAGAGTTTTCGGGGGGGGAGGGGGTTAGGGGGGTGTCAGAGTGGCCCACAGCACCTGTGAGTGGACGGGGCCATGGCACCCACGAGTGGGCGGGGCCACGACACCCGCAAGTGGGCAGGGCTCAGGCACCCACGAGTGGGCAGGGCTTAGGCACCCATGAGTGGGCGGCGTGCATGGGGCTTTAATGGAATGGGCCAAGGGGGGCCTGCAGCAACTGGAGGGACCATGAGGTCCATGAGTGGGAGGGACCAGGGGGGCTGCGAAGGGGAGGATACACAGGGCAGATTGACTGACAGGTTTCAGAGCAGGAAGTGCGGGGGACCTGGTGATGCTGCTGCCATATCACGCACAAAAATGTAAATATCTTCAAAAATGTAAAATAAACAGTGGAAATAAATTGCAAAAACTCTCAGGAGAGCAATTCCTATCAATTTACCTAAAGTCATTTTTGGACCACAGTTCCTCTTTAACCCTTCCTTACATTATCTTGTGAATGTTAGAAAGGGATCTTGATCAGGCAGTTTTGATGCAAGTTTTGTCTGGCTTTGGTGCTGGGCACACACCTATTAACCCTACATCTAAATTCTTTAGTGAATCACAACAATGTTCTCTCTGCTAGGGAGAACACTGCTCTCCATTATGCCTATAGCTGTTAATCTGTAGGGCTACAGAGAGGCTAGTTAGGTATCTTTAACCAGTGGACATCAGGAACCTTTCCAAACTTGTCCTCCCTTTCTGTTCTCTTGAACCACCAGGAAGGCCCAAATAACATTAGCCTGAAGATCCTAAAAAAGGACCCAGGAATTCCCACCACATTACACGAAAAAACACACACACATACCCTCCCTTACCTAATCCACCTGCCTGCCAGCTATAATCTAAAGGGTTTAAGTTGAATTAACCTGCAGATCTGAGAACAATCACAAAGCAATTCTTCCACAATGTGCAGTTCAGCCTAAACAGCACCATTTGGCAACCTAAGACCCTATACAGTATCCAGATTAATATGCTAGGTTCATACAGAGTATTTACCACAGCAAGTTACAGGTTTACAGACACTATGGGGTTAGGACTTGGGGTACAGGATTGGCTATATAAGTTATGGAGAGGTGGGATAAAGGAGCTAAATGCTCCTCACAGAGTATAAAATGAAATAAAGCCTTCTTATAACAGAAGGTAACTCACAGCCTCATGTTATTATAATAGCATTGCCCTAATAATCTAACATATAAACGTATTTCTCACACCCAGGGAAATGGACGGGGACATGCAAAGTATCTGATTTTTGCCCTGTAGCTAAGGCATGTGTCCAGATGTAATACAGCCTAATGGTATAGAGCAGGGGTGTCTTTCACATGTTTGAAAACTACTATTACTAGGATTCCCTGGCTACATAGAATGCTGGAAAATGTAGTTTTCACACATCCTGTAATAGCTATTACACTATTGGATTAGGGAAGGATTATATGGGTCACTTAAGGCAGTAGGAATCCATAATCCTTACCAAACTTGCTCTCACTTCTATATTCCAACTACCTGATAGCTATAATCCATGGAGTCTAATTGGTATTAACCTACAGATCTGAGAATAGACTCGGGTAATGCTGCCGCACTGGTAAAAAGATGGGCACTAAAACCTCTGCTTCAAGTCCTAAAGGAACGGGGAATTCAGTACAAATGGTGTTTCCTGTTCCCCTGCAGGTTAAAAGAAATGGATGAACAACAACTTTAAGGAACCCTGACCACGTTCCTCAACAAACTAAATTTGCCATCAATATCATTACCAGACTGGAAAGTCAACCTCAAACCATACAGCTTCCAAAGCGATACAGAATGGCACCCTTCTCCCACTGTACAACTCAAAGCAAAGCGAAACTTATCCAAAAAACCTACCATAATGAAAAAACAAAGCATAAGGTACCTTCTTTACCTATATTTTCCCCTGGAGAACTGTACTTTTTCTTACTGTAAATAGGGAATGCCATCTCAAAGAGATCATTTTGCCCCAATGGAGGGATTTATCCATGAACGCAATGAAGTACATTGCAAGACAAATGGGAAAGCGACTCTTACACCCACTAGGGCAGTTTATATGCAATTACTGTTATTAAAATATGCATGTTATGTTCATACTATTATACTAAGTAATACTTCTTTCATTTTGACTATTATTTTACTTCTTCCCTACCCCCCCCCCCCTCCTCTCACCTTCCTCCTCTACCTTAGGGAATAGGCCACATGAACAAAATATTATATGTGTGTCAGATCCACTGGGATGAAACTTAAAATTTGCTCTTTCAATGTAAAAGCCTTAAACACACAACAAAAAGAAACCAAATCCTCCAAAACATGCACAACGCTCATGTAATAAAATACTGTTAATTCAAGAGACGCATTTTAAAAACAATGTTATTCCATTTCTACAAATTAATAGATACCATCACTGGAACCTCAGTAAAAATCCAGATGGAAAATCTAAAGGGACAGCTATCGTTTTCCATAGATCTCTTCCAGTACAAATATTAAATACAAGAACAAATGGATCATAAAGAAAACAGAATAAAGTGATATTATACAACAAAGGATAATGTCTACCTTATTTAGATGTTAGGTTGCACTTAATGTATATTTAACATGTATTTCGAAAGCACTTTAATTACTTACGCTCTTTAATATATTAATGTTTTCTATAATTGATATTTAGATAACTTCACACAGACTAACACTTCAAGTTTAATCCAGAAGGTGGTGCTGGTGTGTGTGTATGTATGTATGTATGTATGTATGTGTATATATACATACATAGTGCGTGTGTATATATACACACTAGCAAAACTGTGCCCGTTCGTGCACAGAGGGAATTATGTGTAAATGTTTTGCTATGTGTAGATAGTGTCTATAAAATCCTTATACAGGGATATTTTAAACTGTTACTCAGTTATCAGCTTCAAGAAAAACTAAACAGGATAAAGAATAGACCTAAGAATAGTCCAAAAATCGACCCAATATGCAGTTAAACCTGATCACCAACATATATATATAAATGTGTGTGTGTTTCTGTGATATCACCACAAAGTGCATATCTGCCTCTCCCTTATGCCCATAGCTGGAATATAGAGGATCTAAGTGAAATAAACCTGCAGGTCTGAGGACAATACAAAGCAATCCTGCCACAATGTGCAGTTTAAGCTTAAAGGAACACTAAACTACATAATCTTATTTTTTTTTAAGTATATTCCATCTGTTTCTATTATTCACACAGAGGTGAGAACACATATTCCCACCTCCCAGTGAGTGCACTGCTAGCTGTCCCGACAATACAAAAGATAGGCGCGCGATCGGGACAGCGCGGCTGGCGGTGCAGAAGCAGCTTGCGAGTGGAGCGGTGGTAAGGTAAGTTCCAGTGTCCCCTGAGCATCCTATTATTCACAGGGAGATGGGAATAAGAGTTCTCACCTCCCTGTGAATAATAGAAACGGATGGAATATGCTTAAAAAACAAGTTTAGTGTTCCTTTAACAGCACCATTGAGCAACCTGAGACTAATAGTATAGAGCAAGGGTGTTGAACTTGGGACCCTTCACATGTTTGAAAACTACAAATCCCAGCATTCTCTGCAGTAAATTTCTTCTTAATGGCCTGTAGCTAAGGCATGTGTCCAGATGAAATATAGCCTAATGGTATAGAGCAGGGGTGTTGAACTTCTGACCTTTCACATAGTTTGAGAACTACAACTGCCAGCATTCTCTGTTAGCAGTAAGTTTCTTCTTTATGTCCATTGGTTAATGAATATATAGAGATGCAATACAGCCTAATGATATAAGCATATGTGTTTAACTACATTTCCCAGCATTCTCTGGCTGCAAACAATTCTGGAAATTTTATTTTTCATACATCCTGGAATAGAACCTTTTTTCTGACATACAGACATTAAAAACCCATGGTCATGCTTTAGCGATTTCTACCAAAGGGCTCAAACATGCAAGTGATCCATCTGCCCTTCCATCCTTACCTAGAGAAGGATTATATAGGTTTCTTTAGGCAGCAGGATTCATGAACCGTACTAAACTTTCCCTTCCTTGCCTATTCCATTGCCTCTGGAATATAGAGGGTCCTTAACCTCAACCTGCAAGTCTGGGAATAGACCTAGGCATTTCTGCTACAATATGCAGTTCCACCTAAACAGCACCTGACTGTAACATGTTTTACAAACAGCACATCATTAGATCTTATACTGACATTACCACTTCCTTTCAGTATTCACATGGAGACCCCTTAGCAGTCAGAGAGGTGTGGTTTAAGCTCCCATTTGACTATCCCATATTAAAATAGGAATCTCAGCTCTGTAAGTAAGTTTATATATTTTGTTATAAGTTATATTAGGTACAAGACAAAATATACAAGTCAGTACTATATTTTATATACATTTATTGGTAGTCATTTAAATGGTAATAGTGATATAATACACACATACATATATACTTTTCACTTATGTAATCCTATACCCCCCACCTCATTGGAAGCTCCTAAAAACTCAATGAAATCTCCTATGAAGATATAAAATATATTTATATAATTTAAAGGATATATACACACATTTATATTACATATTTTTTGATATGTGTGGATACAGTAGATATAGAATCTTTACACAGGTATATTTGAAACTGTTACTCAGTCAGTCACCAGGATCCAGGGAAACCAAATAGGATAATCCTGCAGATCTGAGAATGGACCCAGGCAATCCTGCCACACTGTGTGGTTCAAACTAAACAGCTACATTGGGTGACCTGAGACCCTAAACAGGATCCAGATAAACATACTTATTAGTATTCACCACGGCAAATTCCACATTTATAGCTGCTTATGTTATGATTTGGCGCATGTCAACAGTCTCTTCCTCCTAGAGGGTATTGGTTTGTCCGGGGATGCCCAGCTTTAAGGTTTTTGTAGAGGGTGGGTTATGAGGGTGGGTTTGGGCTCATTATGGTGGGTTTGTATATATGGTGTTTGTTCATCAGGTATATTCCGGTTTTTAGTGAACATTAAACAGTATTTTTACTTTTTACTTTTGCAACCATTATGTGGATGTGCTTGTTTGTGGGGCAGGTCTTTTTGTAGGGACGCTTTTCTGTTTGTCCCAGTTTGGTTCATATGTCGTGTTATTTCCCCCCATTAGCACTGCCCTTATTGGGGTGTCCCACATGGTTATAATGAGTTGTGCATCTATCCACCTATATTATAGCCTCAATGCCTCATGTTGTTATAATAGCATTGCCCTAATAATCTAACATATAAACATATATTTCTCATTCCCAAGATACCTGCAAAGTATTATCTTTAATATCCTCTTTCATACTGATCTAGTTGAAAAACTTGCTTTAAAGCACTTTTTAATAACTGATAACTACTTTTATTTCAGTATTGAATCCTGGGTATACCTGCTTGGCTTTACCACTAAGCAAAAGGCTAAGGACTTGCAAGCAAGCACCTTCATCCCAACCATTAATGTGGCTGCCAATTCAAATTGTTCTAGCCAATCAGTCCACTCCCTAGTTACCCCATCAAATGGATCAGGTTTAAAAAAATCTTTGGCAATTGGGCCTGGTAGAGCTACCGATTCTAATTAGAGATTTAATCTTACATAGTTACATAGTTACATAGTAATTAAGGTTGAATAAAGACAGACGTCCATCAAGTCCAACCTATTGAACTTGCCATTACCACATCTGCTGGAAGACAGTTCCACAGTTTCACCGTTCTCACTGTAAAGAAAACTTTCCTAACCTGAAGATGAAACTTCTTTTCTCCCAACCTTAAAGGATGTCCACGTGTCTGATATGACCTATTAGTGAACAATGCACCAGAGAGTTCATTGTATGGGCCATTAATATATTTGTATAAGGTTATCATGTCCCCACGCAACCGCCGCTTCTCCAATGTAAACAGCCCTAACTTGTCTAATCTGCCTGCATATTCAAGCCCCTCCATTCCCCTTATTAATTTAGTTGCCCTTCTCTGAACTGCTTCAATTTCCAAGATGTCCCTTTTGTATATGGGATTCCAAAACTGCACCGCATATTCCAAATGAGGCCTTACCAGTGCCTTGTAAAGAGGGAGAATAATATTTTTCTCTCTTGAATCTATTCCCCTTTTTATACAAGACAATATCTTGCTAGCTCTGACTGTTGCTAACTGGCATTGTTTGCTACAGCTAAGTCTGTTATCTACCAGAACCCCCAAATCTTTTTCCATTACAGATGAACTTAACATCTATTTATGGTGTAGATGGCACAGGGATTATTAAATCCCAAATGCATCACCTTACATTTATCTACATTGAATCTCAATCTGCAGCTTTCAGTAGCAGCCTCCATAGTTTAATACAGAGAACAAATCTACAGAGAAAACAGGGAGAATAAATAGTATTACCAGCACGGCTGACACCAATTTGAACCAAATCACTGGTTTATGGAATGATTATGGGTAGCAGTGGGTTAGTCTGGTGGTCTGGTACAAAGCAGACAGTGGATAAACCAGTTTTAATTACATTTAATAGTAAGTATTGCAATGATTTAACAACAAAACATACACAGTTCCCCCACATAACATATGCAGTAATGTGTCCTTGTAAGTTGGTGTCCACTTATCTGTTGCTTCAAAGTTTGTATCCAAAAAGGTAAATTTTCTGTCCAATAATCTGTCCTCTCAACAGGTGGTAACAGGATATTACGCAGGATCTTGTGTTGCATTCAATCAGGACATCACACTGTGCAAGAGATCACACCAAACACCAGATCAGTCCCATCAGGAGCACACACCACACACTTCTATCTACTTTCACTTTCTTTCCTCCTAGCCAAAGAGAGCAGGGATGTCTTGTCTTTTATTACTCACTGATGCCACCTGCAAGCTGGAGGTGGTATATAAGGAGCCTTGGTTTATATGTCCATTCCAATACAAATCACATCCTGTGTAGCATACAAAAACATTTTTTGCATTGGCTATGACTGCCACATGTTTTATAAACAGCACATCATTGGATGTTATACTGACATTACAGTATAACATGGAGACCCCTTAGCAATCAAAGGGGTGTGGTTTAACCACCCATTTTGACTATTAAAATAGGAATCTCGGTTCTGTAAGTAAGTTTTTCTATTTTGTATAAGTTATATATTTTGTCTTGTACCAAATATAAGTCAGTTCTATTCTTAATATACATTTATTGATGGTAATACATACATATACACCTTTCCTATATGTAATATCCTATACCCTCACCTCATTGGTAGCTCCTAAAAACTCAATGTAATCTCCTATGATGATATAAATCTATATAATATAAAGGATATACACACACACACAAAGACAAAGAGGCACTCTCAGGAGGGTGCTGGATCACATATATATGTATGTACGGTATGTATATGTTTATTTATATAGTGCCACTTGGGGATGCAGCACTGTACAATATTAGAATACAAAAATACGTACAAGGGGGACAATAAATATATAAATAAGTATGTACATCATGAAATATACAAGTGCTTGAAACATGTAACATGAGGAAAGAGGTCCCTGCCCCGTAGATCTTACAATCCAATTAGGTGGGTAACATACAGATACATAAGAAAGTGCCATAGTAATAACTGGTGCAGTGTAAACAGTCCTCTGCTGTGCTCAAAGAGATAGGATGAGAGGTTAGATTTAAACTTGTTTATTGAGGGTTGTTTTAAAGGAGAGCGGAATAGAATTCCAGAGGATGGGAGCCACAAGAGAAAAAGGTTTAAGGTAAAAGGAGACTGTGAGTGGGAGGTCTGTATAAGAGGTAGTTCTGTATTAAGCGGTGGGTATGGGCAGATACATATGGGGACACAAGAGAAGTAATATAAGAAGGAGCAGCAGAGCAAAGGGATTTAAATGTGAAGAGATGGATTTTGCAGATAATGTGTTTAGTGGGGAGCCAGATAGATGTGCACAGAGGAGATTTAATTTCCTGATTGTTAGAGAGCGGCAGAGTTCAGTATCGACTGAAGGGGAGAAAGATGGGAACCAAAAAATGTTACAATAGTCCAGGTGTGATAGGATGGGAGCATGGATAAGAAAAGCAGTAGTTTGAAGAGAAAGGAATCTACAGATTTTTGCAATATCATGGAAAATCACTTAGTTATGTTCAAGCACGTGCTACTGTTAGGGGAAAAAAATCTATACTATAGGCATTGTAATATAGGATACTTACATTATCAGCGTGCATACATGAGCTTGAGTGTGACCGTTATAGGCAATTCACACCTGCCCACTATAAAGTGTGGTTATTATGTTAACAGTCATAGTTGTTGTGGAGACTGCGTTCCTCAACTGCTGAGGGATGTTATTTACCCCTTCTAGCTAAACTAATAGGTTCTCCATTTCTAGGGCCCTAATCTGTGTTTCCACTCTGTCAGGCCTGTTGTTTATCAACCTTGTGTGACTCAAAATGCCCCTTCCCTAACATGCTAAATACATTCTTTTGTGTTGTCGGTCCAATTTGTCTCTCCAATCGGCCCTCTTTCCTCTGGCAGTCCTATATCTGTAGCAGGCATAATAGGTGTCTCCTATAGGTCCCCCTTCCCTTCTGGCAGGCCCAATAGGTTCCCCTCCCCTTTTGGCAGGCCCAGTAGGTTCTATTCCCTCTCTGGCAGGCCCAATAGGTTCTCTTACCCCTCTGGCAGGCCCAATAGGTTCTCTTACCCCTCTGGCAGGCCCAATAGGTTCTCTTCCCCCTCTGGCAGGCCCAATAGGTTCTCTTCCTCCTCTGGCAGGGCCAGTAGGTTCCCCTTCCCCTCTGGTAGGCCTTATCAATTCCCCTTCCCCTCTGAAAAGCCCAATAGGTTTACCTTCTGCTCTGGCAGGCCCAATATAGGTTCTCCTTCCCCTTTGGCAGGCTCAATAGGTTCCCCTTCCCCTTTGCTAGTAGTTATAAACTCTTTCTATAGCAGATTAATATATCTTTGTTATTGATCACTAAAATTCCCTTTTACTTAAAGGCTAAAGTTAGGTATCTAAATTATAATTAAGTTATAGGGCATATTTTAAATATAGTGAGTAAAATATTACTTTGGGGGATGTGACTCTAATAGAACCAGGATTTGATAGGATTTCTTTTTAACTTCTTGTCTGTCTTCTTTTTTTTTTTTTTTTATTGTACAAAACACTGAAATTTTATAGTATGGTGTGTAAAGATTTTATATCAACTGTATCCACACATAGCTAAACATATATACACATAATTCCTACTGTGCACCAAGTGGGAGATTCATCCAGAGCTGCTATCGTTTGGGTAAATCACCTGTGTGAGATTCAATATCACGTGTCCTATGCCAGCTGCGAGTGTCTTTTTTGGTACCTGTATAGCCAGATCAAACAAGGGGTTAAACTCGCTCTAACTGATATTGAATTGGTTAGCATGACTTTAATTACAAAAAATAGTGCAGCACCTTCCCATAAATCAGCCCTTAAATCCAATTTCAAAATAATTTGAAAGGTTGACAAAAATGAAGTTTCTTAGGGGTAGTAAAACCAATTATACTGAGTTTTATATGGGAGACATATTAGGAGAAATGGGGGGAAATGAATCTAGACTATTTCAACATTGCTTATTTTTTAAAATGCAGTTTTCATGACACTGAACAAATATTTTTGTAAACAGAATGAACAGTTTTATCTAGTAAACAGAATGATAGGTAATAGTATAAAAAATAATACTGGGGGGAAAAAAAAGGATAGACTGCAAAAATATATATATAGTTTTCTTGGCAACTAAATAGAATTTTGAACTTTTCTACAAAATAAAAAATAAACAAGGTTTTTTTTCATGAATGTAGGTCTGCAATATATTAATAGGAAACATGAAGGTAATATGTTCCATTTACTGATAACCTTGCTGTTTTTTTTTTTTACTAAGTGCCTAAAACAGTACGTCTCCTTTAATAGCTTTTATAGGCTTGACTATATTACATTACAGCTCTTTCACTGTTTACTGGTAATGTACTCTCCTGTGCATAGTACACAATAATCCATCAACTGCCCAACCACAGTAATAATTAAAGACAAAATCCTTCTGCAGAAAAGCATAAATTCTTCTTTGTACAACAGAGTGCAGGCAGGCCTTTAATTCATTCCATTTTCAACACTGGTAATGTCTGAAACCTTCTGTTCATACAGTGTAACTGATTCGGTCTCTGCTGGCACCTGCCTTTCCCCTCCAGCATCTACACTGTATGTTTTAACATTGTTTGTTTGCAATACTTTTTTCCCAATGTTTAGATGGCCCATGCATGCATTGCAAGTGTCTATAAGCTTTACAAAGTCTTTGTAGGTTTTTTCACAGGCAAAACAGTAAAGCACAGGATCTGCTACACAGTTGAAACTGGTCAACAGCAAAGAGAAATGATAAGCATTAAATATTCTATCAGCAAACAAACAGTTGGTCTCAAACATGCTTCTGATGACAACTAAAACATGGTATGGTCCAAAACACACCAGGAAGATTATAATAGTGCTAAGAACTAGTTTTTTAACTTGGAATTTGATCTTGTTCTGTGCTCCTTGACTCTTACGGACCTCTCTAAATATACAACAATAAGAAAACATAAGCAAAAATATTGGAAGAAAAAACCCAGCAAAAAAACGGTAGTAATTAATGCTATGCTCCCATGAATTCATGGGATAATGCTCAAAGCAGATCATATGGCTTTCTGGGTCCTTTGTGAATTCTCCATGACTGAAGAAAAAGAAGCTGGTCATTAGTTCCTTTAGCCAAATAATCATGCTGACCGAAATTGCCGCCTTCATCGTCCTTAACTTGTAGAATCTAAATGGGTGCACCAAAGCAAGGTATCTATCAACTGAGATGCAGCAAAGGAATCCAATGCTAATATAGATGTTCTCATAGAGCAGGATACCACAGATCTTGCACATCACTTCATTGTAAGTCCAGTTGTCATGCTGCAAAACATACTGGAGCCAAAAAGGCAGAGAGAAGATATAGAGGAGATCGGCAACTGTTAAGTTACATAGATAGATACCAAGCTCATTCTTAGCCTTGATTTGTAAATAACCATAATACAAGGATAAGCAGTTTGCAGGAAGACCGATAACAAGTACTGTAACATAAACCACAGGGAACAAGGTCTGGTGGATTGTGTGGTCTATTGTACAGTTTTCTTCATTGGTTCTGTTTCCGATGACAAGTGTAGAAAGTGACACATTTATGTATGCATTTGCTGCCATCTTGTTTCACCAAAAAAAGTCTGTTTAATGTTGCTTCTTTATCAGCATTATGAACGCTGTTAATAAACACAAATCAGTTTAGTAGGGATTCAAGATAACTTTGCTTTCAAATTAAACAGCACCCCGCCTTTTTAAACATGACTGCAAACATTTGAAGATGAGACTTTCCTCTCTCAGTTCCCAATTTATATGCCATCCCCTTGACTTTTTCAGTGAAAAATGTGTACGGTTCAAGCTCTTGTGGCCATGTGTAAATGGTAAATATTTTTCAAGTTAGGGTTAAATTAAAGCCTGCAATCTTGAATATAAAATAAGGCTTGGGACACATTTTACTGGATTCACATCTGCAGCATGTTCGTTTAGCACTAAAGTTTTGAAGTTAAAAAGGGATTTCTTGCGTTAGTAAGAAGAACCCTCCCTACAATTTTACCATTTAGTTAAACCATGTAAAATATCACATTAGTGGGTCCCAATGCTGATTTTAAACTAAAATCCTGATATTTTTTGTCCCATTTATTTTTTCTGTCCAGAATTCTAACACATGCTTTTATTGTTCAATCTCTGTGTAAAAGGATAGCAACAGCTGGTGTACAGCCAAATTGGCTACCTCTGCTCCAAACAAAATGATTAATTTATCATTGGAATGTTTGAAGATAAAGCCAAGGAAAAAAAAATCTTCTACCTTAAATAATAAATGCAACTTTTTTTTCTTAGCTCTATGAAATTGTATTAAAGGAACCCTAAATTGTCAAAAATAAGTAGTTTTTTTCTTGTACCTTATAATTCACAAGAGGTAGGATTGAATATTCCTACCTCCCAGAAGAAGACAAGCCACCAATTAATTAAAGTTTGCATCATGCACTGACAGCAGACAGACCCAGGAGGTATACCAGGAGACAGCTGTCAGCATGAACACTTGCACCTCACCTAAACTATTCAATGCTGAAATTCCTCTGCACAGTGGGAGGTATGATATACTCAAGACTACCTTCCTGCAAATTAAAGATTAAAAGTACAATTTTTAAAATAAAAACTTGCTTGTCTTAAAGATGCGCTGTCTAGACATGGCTGGTGCCTCCAATCTCCCGGGGGGACCTGGGCCCCTGCAGTTACATCAGACAAGGGTGTTTGGCAGCATAGTTGGTACTGCCATTTGAAATTCCTCAAGTGCAATATTCTTGCATGTATGGCAGTCCTTAGTACTATTTCTCAAGTTAAATCTGCCATACATGTACATATTCAGTAAAAGTATCATACAAAGTTAAGCTTTTGCAAAATTATCTGATTGGGTGTGGCATGGAATGAAATATAGGAAAGGTTATTAGTCATTTTGCCAGAGCTGGCAAAATTTTTTTTTAGGAAAAGTAATTGCTAGGCTACTATTTGTAATAGCTGTAGAGCTATCCAAGACTAGGGTCCCCCAGAAAGGTGGCATCCCTACCCTGAACGACATGAGTAGGGCTGCCCTAAGAGTACTGCAGACAGGGTTAGACTTATGGCCAAATACCCAGTGGGCCCTCCATCCCTGCTACATGCGTTACCCAAAATATGTCAATGACTTTTTATATTGTAAACCCTTCTCAATGCACTGTGCAGCTTTTTCCAGTAACTACACATTTTGCTTCATATTGAACAAGACAAATACAGTGAGGCAGAAGTCATAGGAACTGCCGAAAGCAGTGCAGTCTACAAATAGAACCAAAGTTCCTTTGCAGGAAAGTTAGCACAATGCCATGGGTAAAAATAAAGCAGTATAGTGCATGGTAGCAGCTGTTTACAGATCGATGTTCTAATTTCTATGGTAGGATCGTGAGGGTCCAGAAGGAGAATTAAAAGGAGAGTAGTAGAGGAAAGAATGAAAGTGCAAGGAGAAATCAAAAGAAAAAAGGAAAAGGGGCATGGAAAATCCAGAGAAGAGAAGAAACAAAAATAGCAAAAAGGGAATGAATAAAAAATGAGTAAGAATTAGGGAAAGTAATTAGACCCATATTGCCCCCTTTATCTCTACAATGATTATTTTTTTAATGTTGCGGTCATAAAGTGCAGTTCCAAATTAGTATTTTCCAGGGTAAAGAAATAGCACTGCAGTAGGCAATGGGGCCATATCACACACACACACAATATTGCAAAATACAGCCCTAGATAAAAGTCATACTCCAGATTCCAAAATCTGTCAAAAAGTATTGTAGTAAGATACAGGGAAAACATTTTTGTCAGGAATCGGCAAAACAAACTGGTATCCTCCTACAAATGAACAATCAATTGTTATTTCTGTACCTTATCTAAATTACATGTGTTGACAAAATATTGCTTCGTTATGAGACATATTGTAAAACTTTCCCTCTACATTAGAATACAGCACATACTCACATGGATGGCATTCTATAATTATTTATGCTTTACTGCGATATTTGGTAATAGGTTGGGCTGTCAAATTTGCCCAGAATGCACCACTGCAGAAATAATTATATTTTATAGCAAACCCATAATGAGGCTAAATCTTATCATTCACAGTTAATTTTATGTAGGTCTTCTCAATTCTTTATTCATTGATTCTGCAAATCATCTGTTTTTTTCTTAATTATTCCACTTTTTTCATCTCTTCTCCCCCATTTTCCCCCATACCATTATCCTCTCCTCTATCCATTGCTTGTTTCCCTTTATCCTAGTCACCCACTGATTTGTTTTTTCTCTATCATTGTTTCCCCTATCAAACGAGCAAGTTGGCAGACCAATGTTGGCCAACACTGCTGTAAACACCAGTTATTGTGTGTATATATTTAAAAACAGCAATTAAGATACTTTCTGGTAATTAAAACAACCAAGACCATAGCTGTATACAATGAATTGCTGTGTGAGGTAAATAGTAAAGAATGTGTGGGTTGTTTGCAGGGAAGGGCTGCTCTATGAGGGAGGACTAGTGTAAATAATGAAATACCCATTTACAAGTAAATGTTTTGTAACCTTTAGAAGTTAATCTAAGCATTGGTCACAGTAGCAGACATACCAGGCATCCATTATAAAACCATGAGGGACAGAAAGTCTTTGGGTGCATGTGGCCTCCACATCACAAAGCTGCTGTTTAAAGCAGTATATTCATTCTGTAAGACAGAAAATATTTGACAATAAACAATTTAATTCTCTGTGTCATATAACGTGCTCTGACATTTGTTTCCCTCTTACTGGAACTCACTATCATATTCTTTCCACTTGTCTAGGTTCCTGGTACCATTAATAGCATCACACTCCACCCATCCTACAATTAATGACCCACATCCTTAAACCTTAACATACAAACAAAAAAAGACAGAAAAACTGAAGTCTTTTCATCCCATAATCTTAATGTTGCTTTAGTGATCCTGTCAACCCTGTTTAGTTCACTAATGTAAAGTGGAAACAGGAAATCTGTTCCTGTGTGTATTGGGTATTGTTTGGGCAGTACCAGTCTATGAAGAGAGAAAAGTGGTTCTAACTGGCAATACCCATTGTGCAGAAGGGAACGCCACACAGTATATATACTGCAACACAAGTGCTGTTTATTGCAACATGTTTCAGACTAACACAGAGTCCTTTTTCAAGCATCCTGGCTTGAAAAAGGACTCTGTGTTAGTCTGAAACATGTTGCAATAAACAGCACTTGTGTTGCAGTATATATACTGTGTGGCGTTCCTTTCTTCAAAAAACATTTTTGTGGGATCATTTCGGGTGGCACTTTACTGTGTGTACAAATACTCTTTGTGCATTCTGTAGATAAGTTATTGTATTGTAATCAACATTTTAATATAATTAAAGGCTTATATTTATGTGGAATGTAGGTTTGGACTAATCACTGTGTGAATGGTGTATCTAATCACAGTGTATGGAGTCAGGGCAAAGCAGGATTATCCAGAAGGCAACCTAGGCAGCTGTCTAGGGCCCAGTAAACATCAGGGGGGTCTGCTTCAGTACAACATCCCATACAAACAATTAAATAGAAGACAGATTTTCAACCTGCATTCCTCTAGATATTTGGAAACTACAACTCCTAGCATGCCTTGGTTGCAGACCAGTGCAAAGCCTGCTCAGTCTTTGCACCAGGTAAGCGTTAGTGCATTAGCTTGCACAGTGATGCAGAGATATCTGTTCAATGTCAAGATGGACAGGAAAAAGGCCACAGCTTTTAGAGAAAAACATTAAAGACAAAATTAAATTCTGCAGAAACTACACAGTTGAACAGCAGAAAACTGGTACAGAGTTATTTTCTGTGATGAATCCTCCTGTTTAGGAGATCTGGAAAATTGATTGTCTGGAGTAGAAAAGGTTCATTCCTGTCATGCCAACAGTGAAGAATCATAAGACCATCCATGTCTTGGGATTGCTTATAATCCTAGGGAGTGGGCGCACAATTCTGCCCAACAACATTGCCATGAAAATGGAATGGTATCAAAACATCCTCCAATAGCAACTTCTCCCAGCAATCCAGACGTAATATGGCAATGATCTGTGTATTTCTCAGCATAATAGAGCACCATGTCCCAGGGCAAAAGTGATTATAAAGTGGGTTATAAATTGTAACACTTACATTTTAAACCCATGACTAGCAAACTCCTCAGAACATAAAGGGCATGAAAAAAGTATTTACAGTAAAACTAGGACCCCCAAAAAGCCTACTTTCATAATATTTACCTTTCTCTCTAGTTTACTGATAGTTTATGGGTATTTAACTTTTAATAATATCCAATAGAACTATAATATTCAACATTATTAATGTATATTTGGTCTAATCTAAGACACAAATTGTATTGCATTTATATAAATTGTGTAAATTATATGTATTTTATTGTTTTACTATTGTATAAACTAAATGAACTGTGTTTTTAAATTGTTCCCTATTTTTCCCCTTACACTTCCCCTTAATTTTTGATGAGTATATAATTATCTGTTGTATTCAATTAGATCAACTGGACTTGAAATTTAGTTCTTGAAGACGTTTCGCTAGTCATCCGACTGGCTTTCTCAATTCAGAATGACTTGTACAAGAATCTGTGGTAATTATGTACCCTGGAAAATCCCAATTAGCATATCACAGCCAGGTGTTAAGGGTGTGATTAGATAGTGGCTAAGAGGTGTTATAGGAACGCCCAGAGTAAGGTGTCAAAACAGCATTGTACATGGCAGACAATGCTGTTTTGACACCTTACTCTGGGCGTTCCCATAACACCTCTTAGCCACTATCCAATCACGCCCTTAACACTTGGCTGTTATATGCTAATTGGGATTTTCCAGGGTACATAATTGCCAAAGATTCTTGTACAAGTCATTCTGAATTGAGAAAGCCAGTCGGATGACTAGCAAAACGTCTTCAAGAACTAAACTTCAAGTCCAGTTGATCTAATTTAATACAACAGATAATATCATGACCTGGATGAATGAGAACCTTCACAACCATGAGTATATAATGTTTTTATGGGTTTACGTCTTCCTTCATCCCCTATGACACTGTCATATTCACTAAGCCTCTGGGGAAGTGTCAGGCGGTGGTCCCGATATGATTTTATGCTGATGTATACCTGTCCATGTTTTATATTAATATAGGTTTGCGATAAAGGCGACTTTACCCACAGATTGAAACACCCAAGCTGAGGGGAGTCCTTTTCGATGTTGACGTACCACGTGAACATGTGATTTTCTGGAGTGACACAATAGTTTATAAATTACCTTTCTCCTTAGCATTCCTGAAAAAAGTTCTTTACCTTGAAGTCATCTAGTCCCTTGCCAATTTTCTGGGCGCTAGCCATCCATCACAGCCATTGACTTTCAGCAGCTGCACAAGTCGCCTGCTTTACAACTATATAAGATTGTGAAGCCATAAAGTAGGAGGAACACAGTGCAGTAAGGAACTAGAGGTCTTAAAAGGCAAATTACTTCTTTCAGGGATACAGGGGAGCAAGTTATGTATTGCAAAAGTAGGCTTTTGTGGGTCCTGTTTGTGCTGTAAAAATATTTGTCATGGGGTGAACATGCTACTTAAAGGGCATCTATAGTGAAAAAAACACATTGACCCTTTGCAAAGTTAAATTCATGTACTCTGTGCTGCCTTAATCCTATCTCTGTCAGTGACTTTGTTTAACCATGGTGTCAGATCTGTGTGCAGCACTCCCCCCTTCCCCCTCCCCTCTGTTACCTCCTCCATGTCTCAACTCCGGCTAACCAACAAGCTTATCATGTGCAGTAGGAGTTAAAAGTTCAACATCCTGAAAAACACACCCACACACAGTGGCCAATAGAAAGCAAGCTGTCCTGGAGACACGGAAGAAGGAGAACAGTACAGTTTACGATCTCTCCCTTTGTGACCCATCATCAATCAGTGAAAGCTATTAAGAAGGGGGGTCAAGTGCAGCCTTATATCTACCATCAAAGCTACCTCTCTCCCCCCGCTAATGCTGTTATCTCTATGTTTATTACAGAGCAGGGAGGGGGGGGATCACGTCACAGGGATTTGATTGACAGTCCAATTAGGAGTAGAGGAATTCAATCATGTATTCTTCTAACTGGTGTATCTCAGGACAGTGAGGGAATCTGAAAAAAGTGAAGACACTCTGGGGGTTGTGGGGAATTATAGAACACATTGAAAGAGAAAAAAAAGTTCATTTCCACACTATAGATGCCCTTTAATTCCACTGTGAATCTGTGGGAAATTCTCAAAAATTGGGTGGAAAAGCAGAATCCCACAAATAATCAACTCCAAGCACTAACAAAGCCAAGAATAGGTCCCCATCAGTCTGGATTTGGCTGAGAAACAGATATCCAGCAGCCAAAGAGAAATTATAAAAAAAAAAAGAATGGGTTCCACTGTAAAAAAACGTTTGGCCATAATTGTGAATGTGATGTGTTCCACCCACCCTATTTTTGTGCTTATCAAGTCAATCATCTTGAGAGGAGCCCCAGAAAGTAAGTTTATATCTGTTACCTAGGCGTTCTACTATTCATAGGGAGGTGGAAATAAGCAATCTCGCCTCCCTGTGAACAATAGATACAGGTTTACTGTACCTGATGATATTGATTTAGTATGCCTCTGCTAATGTTATCTTCCTTTTTAGCATGCTCTGCTTCTTTGACTACTTGGCAGTGTTATGCAGTTAGAGGGCACCTCTATCTGCCTATCCAGCAGGCACTATTCTGCACCTCCTCTTGCTGACCCCGGCGGTAAGCTATGGTGGGTCTCAACTCTTTCTGGCCTTCCTCCCTCTGCAACAGTATGTGAAAACATACTTGCAGCTGTCTTTTAGAAGTGTTCTCCAGCCAATTTAGCAGAAGCTCAAAAGGTAAGTGATACCGATATTAATCTCCATGACCACCAGCCATTGTAAACCGACTAGACCCAGCAACAATTTTTAGCCAGTAAAGCCAATCTCTTGCTCTGCTAGAAATCCCTTAAAGGGAAATTTAAAGTCTCCAGATAATATTGTCCCAAGAGACAGAACACATTTACAAAGATACAAGCTGTGTCTCACCTCTAACTTTGCTGTAGCTGTTGGGTGATTTATTGGTGGAAGTCCTGCCCAGCTATGTGTACACGGTACACTTCACAGTGAGCTTCAGCCTTGCCCTAGAAGCTGAGAGTCAATCATATAACAGCACAGAGACAAGCCTCTGTATTTATGTATTGTATTGTATTTCTCATACCAGTAACTCCCCTAATTCTTTCAAGAATTGCCCACCATGTGTACACACCTCCCCGCGATACTGACCTCGCTCCTCCGCTGCGTAGTCTGACAGGTTCTGTCTTCTATGCGCATGCACTGCTTAAACAAAACCATTTTTAAGCAGTGGAGATACCCTTTAAGGGAGGAGGCAAACCAAACAGAACCTTGATATTCCATTAAAGGTAGCACCACTCCTTCAGCAAATGTTACAAGTGGATAGAGTTCTCTATCCTATAAAGCTGTTGTGTAACTTGGGCATTTGGCAGACAGCCTAATCATATTTGGAATGCATCATATATAGTTCAACATTAGCTAGTGGACAATATGCTGGGCATCTATGAATTACTTATAACACAAATGTAGATTCAGATTACAGGACATTTGGTTTCGAGGTTGTGTGAAATTATTGGGTGCTTCTGTCCCCAAGGCGTAACTCACAACTATTCCTTGTTGGGATAGTTTTTCTTGGCTCTGGATTCCTGAGCCTTGTTCCGGAAATGAAAGGGCTTAGGTAAACTGAGGGTGGAGCATAGGATGGAATGCAATGGTCTATGGACAGGTTTCCATTTAGGGTATAACTAGCCTTTTATTTATTTTTTTAAGGCCATCCAAGTGGCCTTTATTAAAAATTAAACACTGCTGCCTTTAAAATGGATTAGGAATTTAGCGGCACTTCAATCCAAATTTATAGCAGTATAAAGATGGGTTGCAGATCTGAAACTAACTTCAGAAAGAGCTCTGGTAAATAAAGGACACTTGTATGGAGATCACAGTTATGCTTATTTAAATCAGTATGTAAGGTAGAGACTTCTTGCGTTAAGGCAATAATCCTGCTCTATTTAGTATCATTAGCAAATGCAGAGATCGTACTCGCAATGTCCAACAATAGGCCATTTATAAATAGGTTAAATTGGAACTGTAGTCTCCATACAATTGACCCTTATTAAAGTTGCACATTCCTACCTTTAAAATGCCTCCAGGATCATGCTTCTAACTGCAGTCTATCCAAAGTTACAGCAGTAAAAAAATGGGTGGTTTCCAGCTAGCGCTTCATCCCTTTGGTACAAGCGTGCCTAGTTGTGTTCTACTGTATAATCAGCCCCGCACCCAAATGTGTTAAACATTTTTAAAGCTACTCATAAGCCTGAAAAGAAAACTCTCTTCCTAACCTGGTTATAGGTAAAGGAAAGGACAGAGAATGGTTGCAGGTATTTAAATGTCTTCTGAAAATATTGTGTTTTTGGGGGGTTAGGACTTTTTACACAGAACATCTAACTTTACAAGACTATAATTTAAGATCCAGAGACGCTAGACACCTAGGCTTGTTAGAAAGGTACCGTATATACTTGATTATAAACCGACCAGAGTATAAATTAAGGTACCTAATTTTACCTGAAAAAAGGAGTAAAAGTGATTGACTGGAGTATAAACCGACCACCACTGGCTTCTCATTCTGTATTGTTTTGTGGCTTTAGTATCCCTTTAAATGGACAGCAGAATTCCATACAGTAGTCCCATAAAGTGTCTCCCAGCTATGAACATTTCTCAGTGGCCCTGGCTTTTTTTTATCTCTCTTTTTGTTCAAATAAAACATTTTTCATTTCAAAATTACAGATTAAATGAGTCAAAATCTAATTATGAAATCTACATGGCTGATTTTTCCAATTCTGTCAAAAATCTACAGATTATGCATTGAAAAGAAGGAAAACTAATAAACTCTTGTGTAGAATAAAAGGCCAGTCTCTATAGTTGCCATATGAAGGGGAAGTTTACCTAAAATTAATTATGACAATTTTTATTATGTCAATATTACGACAACATTTTTACAACTGCGATCGATCCTCTATAACCATCTCAGTCCCATTATTTAATGGTCCCACATTTCCCACTTGGTCCCTAAAGGTATACATTTAGAAATGTAATGGCAGTTCCGATCACGGTCATAAAATTATAGTCACGGTTGTACAATTGCAATCCGATCATAACTGTATGATCACTTATAAAATACCATTACGGTAGTCTACTACCGCGTGGTATGGTATTGTCAAACGTCTGTAAATGTATAGCTGCGGATGTAATTTACACTGACCTTCGATATTGGAAGTTTCCAATACTGCAGGTAAATAAGTATGCCCCTATGTGTGACAGTGTAAAGGGGATAATTTTACTTCTAAAAATGTTAATTATTTTACTATTCCCCATGGTCCCCTGTGGCTGGTGATTTTCAACCATATTACAGTATATAGGGTTAATGGCAAATGTAGATTTTGCCTGACAGTAGATGTTAAAATCTATTTTTTTTGTAACATAGGGAACTATTTATAAAAATAACACACAAATACCTGTAATCACTTTGATTGCAAAGCAAATATTAACTGAAATAATCTGAATTTTGTCTTTACGATAAAAACAGTCGCTGACTGTTTTTTCACTTTCAAAAATTGCAAAGAAAATGTTCAAGGTGAGAAGGGACGGTAAAGGTGGCCATACACTTTAGCGATATTGGGTAAATCCCGTCAGCCCACAAATGGGATTTACCCAATATCGCTAGTGTGTAGGGGCAGAATTCAACCGACCGTAATGCCGAAGAACATCCTTGGTCTGCATTACGGTTGGTCGGGCCAGATGGAAAATTCCTGTCTCGGCATCAGCTCCCCAATACTTTAAAGTTAAGAGAACCAATACCATCGTCCGCATAGCCGACTGATCCCCAACGCATGCGGTTGCAGTTGTAATTTTCCAACTGCAAAATCGGTATTGGTTACCCACTGTATCGGTAATAACCAATACTGTGGTGTGTAAATATGTCCCATCCAATATGACTATTGTTAACACTAACAACAGTTCCTTACACTTTCGGATCAACTTTAAGTGCACAATAGCTCTTTGTATTGGCTCTTGTATTGAGGGCAGTTGTATAGAGGCCACAGTTCCCCTTAAATATTGAGTGCCGGACAAACCAGAACGTTTGAAGGGTTTGCAACTCCCAACGGTATTTTCAGGTTGCCCTTTAAAAGTGAACAATGTGTTATTCTGCTCATCTGTGAATACTGAAGCTAGGCTTTGAGCAAGGCCCAAAATGTGAAGTTGAGACGTAGCCATGGTCTGATTACAAACGATTTTCCCTGTTTAGGATTTTCTTCAGGGCAAGTCTTGCCAATTATTGTACAGTAATAATTATACTTTAGTTTGTAATATATAAAACTAAAAATGGGCACGTTTGTTTTAGCAAACCTGCTAAGCTTTATTTAAAAATAGGCATACAATAGCTGAGCCTCTCTTTGAATAGCAACTGAACGGCTTATTTATTTCCTGTTTGTAGTGTTTTTGTCTGACTAATAGAAGGTAGTTCATGTTGAGTTGACCAGTGTTGCCAACTTCCTTATATTATTCTGATTTAAAGGGGAAGTTCAGTGCAAATACATATACTTTTCAGAAAAAAAGAGCAGTATTTTTTCATCCCAATGACCTTAATCTGCCAATTCAGCATTTTGTCTGTGTATAAATAAATGCAACCGAAATGCTGACTTCCTGTTTGCAGGACCCCTACTAGAGACCATTATGGTTTTGCCCTTGACCCAGCGCTTGGGTTGATTCAGTTGTTCAGTAGAGATCTGAGCATCTTTGACCCATCCAACAGTCAATCAGTAGAAATAACTGTTAGGAACATTCTAAGGATGTGGTGCATCCTGGGAAGAAGAAGGACCATTAAAACCATGAAATGTCAGCTCACTATGGTTAACAGCAGGGAACAGCAAAGGGTATGAAATCAACTGATTTTTCAAAATTGAAGAGAATATGTAGAATAACTATGTAGGCATTATACAAACTAACAACTTAACAAATATTGATAATTTCCACCAAACTGTCCCTTTAAGATTAGGCCAAGTCATTAATTGGCATTTTAGTTATGTATATATTACTAGTTCATTCTGGGGGATTTGTATGCTGGTAGGAGTAGACTGGGCTTTAGTTAACATCTGTCTCACCTGTAGACAGACACAATCCATTCAATGTATTGCACGAGTTTTTGACTATCCTCTCTGTCCCAGCTATGTGTATTAATTCATAAAGACATGCACCTCTACGAGATTCTAATTTACAAGTGTCTGACATCCTTATTACCCCATTATTGTTAGAGACTAATCACTTTCCTGCTATGTAAAGCAATATTCTTATTATATGGCAGCTTTAGTTATAATAATTTATTTTGCCAGTTTTCTGTCACAAAAGAATATTCTGATACTGATTAGTCATTTTTCTCTTGCACAATTAATAGATCCACAGAACTACAGCATGTCAATCGGTTTTAAGGTTGTAGTGTGTTTTGTACAAATCTACCTTAGCTCCCACTGAGACCCTTTAAAAGGCATCTATAGTGAAATGTATACATTGCTCCAATCCAGACATAAAAAAGGTTAATGTATGCTCTCTTATCCCACCTTCCTCTGTGGCTATATGTTTGCACACAGTCTGATTTACTGCAGAGTTCCCCACTCCTCTATCTGGTCATTCCCCCGTTCATTTAATCCAGCTGTGAACCAAGCTGCTCATGCGCATTAATCCTCCTACATGGCGCTCTAACCTTTGTAAACAAAAAAAAGCCCTTCCGTATGTAAACCTGTAGAGGGCAAGTATCTCTTATTCTGGAGACACTTGCTACATAAGGAGCGGGAGCAGGGTGAATTAGTAGAGATCGAGTCCTGCCTTATCACTACAGCCAGATCTCCCTTTGACAGGCAATAAATTGGTGAAAGCTTGAAAACGTCCCTTCTGTTTTTAACCCAGTATTTGCCAAGCATTTTTGTGAGCAGGAAGGAGTCACTGGGAGACTTGCTGTAAAATTTATATAAGCCTACACACTACACCGGCATGCTGTTAGGGGATTTCATTGACCGCTCAAGCAGGAGTGGTGTATCGAAATCTTCACTTCTTTTAACATGTATATCTCAGGACAGAGGAGGAAACTGAAGAAAAGGTACTCAGGGGGTTGGGGCGAATTATAGAACACATAGAAAGGAAAATAAATAAATTTCCCATTATAGATGCCCTTTAAACAGCCAAACATCAATTCATATCAGTAGTATTATGCAATAAGAGTTTCCTAAAATGTGCATGGACATTCTTGGGAACATTTGCTGTGTAGAACAAAAAAACAGAAGCTCCACATGGGAAAAAAAAAGATAAAATGAGGTTAGAGATTTATTCCTAATTAGCCAGAGATTATATATGGGTCATCTGTGTCAGTGAGTTGCTGGCTTTTCCTCAAACATTAGCAGTGAATGAAATATTAAGGTACCAGTTATTGTCAGGTAACATACATAAAGGCACTAAAATTAGACTACTTTGCACAAATGATAATTTTAACAAAATTGATGTGTTCTCTGTGTGAAAGTAGCCTTATAGATACCTATAATGATATGCAAGGTGAATATATCAAAACAAGGACAAGAAACCATGGCACACTTACCATATCATTGGATAAAATATTTTATTTAAAAGGAGAACTTAACTTAATTTTTGTTAAACCCAATGTGAACGCTTTTCTCCCCATACCTATACATTGTATAACATACTTCTCTAGTAAGTTGCATTTAGTACATGTGTAACATTGTAAGATACTTCTCTAGGAAGTTGCATTTAGTAGATGTGTAACATGTGTGAAGCACATTCTGTAACTAAGAAGGCTTTCAGTTTGCTGCCAGTACAACTCACAGCCGATGTAGTTTTCAAAGAGCCTTGTAAGCATGTGCATTGGTCACGCTGCTTGACCCCAGTATTCAGTTTCTCTATGTATTTTCTATGCAGAAGACTCCACACCAATATAAATTGTTAGTATGACTTAAACTCCAGGAACCTGCTCTGCAGTTCTGGTTAAATCCAACCGAAAGCTTCTATGTGTAATGATTTCTATACAGTAGGTCTGTTGGGATAGTGGTTTAAATATTTGCTTTTAACAAGACAAAGAATATGAGGCTGCAGGTTTGATTCCCAAGACTTTTTGAAAGGTTTTTTACAACCATGCTATAGAAAAATATTACTTTGTAAAATATATTTTTGTTAGGTACAGGAGTATTTTTAATATGTTTACACAAATAATGCATTGAAATCCCTGTTTTGTGTCAGGGAGAGAGAGGATGCTGTATATGATTGGCTGTCTCAGTGCTGTATGATTGGCTGTCAGGTTCTAGGAAGCAAGGCTGTAGCTTAGGTATGGACTAGAACTCTAAGCCGAGATCGGACGAACTCACACTATTTGAACAAGTTTGGGTTTCGAACTAGTTCGATTTTCCCGACTCGCGGGACTATTTTCGAAGATCCTCGAACATTCAAGAATTCTCGAATGTACGAGGATTTTTGAACCCTCAAATAGCTGCTTCCGAAAAACCTCGAACGGCCGGTGATTACCGAAAACGTCCGCTCATGGATTGCTGAACGGCCGACAATCCCATGGCCAGACGTCCCCCAGCTTGAAACCAGGACCCCCTCCCGGGTCCTTACAAGGACCATTGCGGCCCTGACCAGGGCCCTTTGGGGCTTAAGGGGTCCTGCAGCTCGAACTGGGTCCCCCTCCCCGGTACTTATAAGTGCCTTTGCGGCCCTTGGATGGGCCCTTTGGGGCTTAAGGGGTACCGCAGCTCGAACCGGGACCCCCCCTCCCCGGCCCTATCAGGGCCCTTGCAGCACTTAGAAATGCTCTTGTGGCCCTGACAAGGGCCCTTTGGGGCTAAAGGGGTCCCGCAGCTCTAGCCAGGACCCCCCTCCCCGGCCCTTGTAAGGGCCCTTGCGGCTCTTAAAAGAGTCCTTGGGCGGTGTCTTCTGTCTTCCATCCAGTGACACAAGCTCTGCTGAGGCCACTGACCCCAATAAGTACCCCTGTGGCCACCAGGGGTACCTCTGGTGCCGGTGGCCTCAACAAGGCCGATGTTACCAGCGTCTTGATCCAACGTCTTCTTTCTTCTGCCATCTACTGCGATGACTTCGGAGCTCCGCACCTCTTTATATAGGTTTGCAGAAAACCCTAATCAGTTTCTGATTGGTCAATTTTTGGTACACCTTGGTTTACATGATTTACACTAACCAATCAGATTTCGAAAAATCTGATTGGTTAATGTAAACCATGTAAACCATGGTTTGAACCTACCAAAAAGAAGTTTCCTATTGTCATGTTAATCGCACCTCCAGCACCCTCCCTGGAACCACCAACACCCCTTGGCACCATAACAGCACATCTCCCTGGCACCACCAGCACTACCCCTGGCACCACCAGCACTCCCTGGAACCTCCAGCACACCCCCCTGGTACCACAAACACATAACCCTGGCACCACAAGCACTTCCCCCTGCCACCACCTGCACATCCCCTGGTACCTCAAGCACAACCCCTCTGGCACCACCAGAACATCCCCCTGGCACCAAAAGCACACACCCCTGGCACCACCACCACCTGGCACCACCAACACACACACCCCTGGCACCACCAGCACCCCAGCACATCCCCCAGGCACCACCAGCATACCCTCCTGGCACCACCAGCATCCCCAGAATGTGCTTGTGCCCGGGGATGTGCTGCTGGTGTCAGGGTGTGTGTGCTGGTGGTGCCTGGGGGGGTGCTGGTGGTGCCAGGGGGGATGTGCTGGTGGTGGAGGGAATCATACCCCCTTGGCACCACCAGTCCAGGACATCCCCCTTCCCCTGGCACCACACAGACATTTTGTTTATGCATTGCATCGGCACACAACTTTTGGGTACCTGTGTGTCAGGAGGACTCAGGCTGTCAAGCATATTGGGGTCGGCAGCTGGCTGGTTGGGTGAAGAAGGTTATCTGCCAATTCTGCCTCCTGTGCTTGCCCCAATTCCGCCTCCTGCGCTCCCTCCAATTCAACACCAGATATAGCCCAGGCAGTGGGAAAAATTTAAGCACAGTAGTGCACCCACGTGACAGCAGAGTCTGATGTCTTGTACAGTGCGCTGTGCGTATAGCTGAGCCTGAGGCCCTGAGCAGTAACCGGTGTCTCCTGATTGGAAGCCCAGGACATGCCCCCTGCCGGAGTAATTTAAAGGTAAATGGCAGAAATTGTAATATACATACAGGCCCCTGGATGACTCCCGGTGGGCCCCCCTGGCATCCGGGCCCCAGGCACTTGCCTCTGGTGCCTTATGGGTAATCCGGCCCTGGTGTTAAGGACTGCGTGTACAGGACGGTGTATGCAGTAAGCAGATTAATCTTTCTTTCTTCCAGTTAAAGGGCATGTCCAACCCCAAAACTATAATCCCCCCACTACTGGCCCCATTGTGTAGTGTAGTTTAATCCTTACCTCACATCCCAGCTCCATATGGTTCTCCTGTAGTCCCCCCCCAAAGTCCCAAAAACTGCCCACCAGGAGGATAGCAGAGTCCATATAGGACTCTGCCTCCTACCTGGCCTCCGGGAGAAGTTTGGCATGCGTACTGCAGCCCTTCTACCCCTCCCTCCCCCTCTCCCTAGCATTTATCCCCTTTAATATAGTAATCCCCCTGGTCTCCCAGCCCCAACCGCATGATTTTTATTTTTAGAAAGCTCCCCAAACTCATACTTACCTCCCCTCTTTCCTCCGCTGCACTGAATGACAGGCAGCCGCGACCTGGCCTCCGGGAGAAGTTTGGCATGCGTACTGCAGCCCTTCTCCCCCTCCCTCTCAGGATTCCCTCCCCCTAGTGTAAAACTCTTTAGATATGATTCCCCATCCCCCCAGCCCCAACCGCTCTATTTTTATTCTTAGAAAGTGCCCCAAACTTTACTTACCTTCCCTCTTTCCCCTGCCGCAATGAACTCCCGGCAGCCGCGTCCGTGATTGGCTGCCGCTAAGCCAATCACAGACGTGACTGCCAGTCCCGCCCCTCTGCTTACATTTTCTCGCAAGCAGAGGGCCGGCAGCGCGGCGGAGGAAAGAGGGGAGGTAAGTAAAGTTTGGGGAACTTTCTAAGAATAAAAATAAAGCGTTTGGGGCTGGGGGGACAGGGGGAATCATATATCAAAAAATGTTTTTAAGGGTGGACATAACCTTTAAAGATGTGTACCGGACTTCTATATTCTAGTATTGCACCTGTTGTAATCGCAAACAGGTTTTGTAGGGGTTAATAAGTGTTGTTTTTTTCCCCTCTGTCAGGAAAGTGTGTAGTGACTTGGCAAGAATGGGTTAACTATTGGTATTAGTTCTTGCAAAGGACCAATAAAAATACCATTCCCCCCTGGAACAGTCCTATTGTTTAATTACGATTAGTGAAGCATGGAACCAGATCTCCTTTTCCAGACAATGTGGGGCTGAACTGTGTATCTGGAATTCTCATTAAGAGGTCATTTTAAGGACAACCATACATGGAAAATAAATGTATTTCGGTATTGGAATATGTAAGACAGAAACCAATATTATACTTGTGAATGGGAACGTATGCCCATTAATATGATACCCAACATGGAGCCCTTATTCCCTTGCCGAGGTGAGTTATTAATATCTTGGGAAATATGGATTACACCCAGGTCACGTTTGGTATTGGAGGAATTGATCATTAATACATATGTGGTCAATATCCCAATACAATGTACATATCTACATTTATATGGAATCTTCCTAACTGAGGGGGAATGAATGCTTTTGGCTAGCGTAATTCTGGACATTCCTAGACACTCCCACCTGCATAGCCCAGGAGTGGGTGGTTCACGAAATGGTTTAAAATCCTTGTAGCCCCTATAACTTTGTTCATACTGAGGGGGCATGCTAAAACCGTGTGTATGGACCCAATGTTTCTTCCCGCCCCGGGATACAGGACTTCTTCTAGTGAGTAGGGTCTGTGAATATTTTTATACTTTTTATTTTATATAACTGTTGTACCTATTGTATGTCATTTTATTATAACACCATTTTCTTTTATTTTTGTATTATATGCACGGTCCACCTTTTGGAATATTAAATCTAAAATTTAATAAGTTTTGTCTTTGATGCTCTAAAAGAACTCAGTTAGCCTCTGATAAGTTTATCTGTGGCTGAATGGAGTGTGCAGTGTAAATGCTAATTAACTCTGCAACTGCTTGTGAAGGACTGATGCTAATTAACCAGTTAGCTGCTGGAGTAAATGGTGCAGTGTTAACCATTTAACTGCCAGGACAGGGGTGTGCAGTCAGTGAGAGTCAAGAGTGTTTTTGGGGGGTCTTTAAGGCCGTAACTTAAAGTGGTGGCAGCGAGTACCGATTGATTGGTCAGATCACGTGCCCAGCGAACTGGCATTCGTGACACCCTTTCTTCTTGCACTAATTGGTGTGAGGGCTGGGGCCTATTAGTTAAATAGGATTCACATTGGTTGGACCTGTGGGTTGGACCTAACAAAAGAAAGTTTCCTGTGAGTGAAACGTGTACCTTGTTGCAAAGGACCTTGGTCTTAATAACATAGAAAAAGAAGGACATTGAAACAAGGTTAGTGGGTCACTGTGCTGGTGTTGTGTATTAGAAGGGACAGTTTTGTCAGTACCATGCAATGTGCATCCTGCCACATGTATAGGAACCTGGAGCATGTCTGTGTCAGGTGTGAGTGGGTTGCCCATTTGGAAGCTGAGTTGGAGAGTCTAAGGGGGCAGCTTGCAGCATTGCAAGGATTGGCAAATCTGGGGGGACAACAGGCACTGATTGGGGCCAGTATAGAGGTGAGTGGAAGTGGGACAGGGAAGGTTGAGGGGGAGGTAGTTTTGTTAGGGTTACTAGGGGAAGTGGGGGAGGGTTGCTTCTTCCCAGCTTGCCCATCCCAACAGATTTGCCGTCTTAGGTGATGATGTGGAGTAGGACAGCTCAGAATTAGCATGTATGGAGCGGCTAATCCCTTGAGCACCCAGGGGAATGCCATCTCTAGTACAAGGGAGGATGAACTTAGGATCAGGAATGCTAGGAAGGTTGTAGTGGTAGGGGACTCCATTATAAGGAAGGTAGATGGGGTAATCTGCCGCCAAGACCCTACATGCCGAACTGTTTGTTGCCTGCCTGGCATGTGGTAGATCGTGTAAACAGATTATTGGGTGGGGCTGGATGTGATAGTAACATAGTAATTAAGGTTGAATAAAGACATATGTCCATCAAGTCCAACCTATTCACCCTCTTTTTTTTTTTTTAACCCTACCTAACAGTTGATCCAGAGGAAGGCAAAAAAAACAATCTAAAAAGGTGGGGGGGGGGGGGAATTCCTTCCTGACTCCAAATGGCAAATGGAAAGTATCCCTGGATCAACCAGATCTATATGCATTAATACCATGCATATTGAGTAATTCTAAATATTTTTTAGTTTTAGAAATTTATCCAGGCCTTTTTTAAAGCTATTCAATGAACTTGCCATTACCACTTCTGCTGGAAGACACTTTCACCCTTCTCACTGTAAAGAAACCTTTCCTAACCTGAAGATGAAACTTCTTTTCCAGTGGTCTTGGTTCACATTGGTGCCAATGAAGTTAGAGGAGGAGGAGAGGTCCTTAAACATGATTTCCAAGAGCTAGGGACCAAGTTAAAAGCAAGGAACTCTAGGGTAGTGTTTTCCGAAATACTACCTCAGTCACGTGCTACGCTAAGAAGACAGCGGGAGCTAAGAAGACAGTGGATCATAAATGCGTGGCTAAGAGGGTGGTGTAAGGAAGAAGGGTTTGGGTTTGTAGAGAACTGAGCAGACTTTGCTGTTGGCTACAGGTTCTTTAGTATGGATGGGTTGCACCTCACTAATGGTAGTGCAGCTGTTTTGGGGGAGAAGATGGCTAGAGGGTTGGAGGAGATTTTAAACTAGGTTTGGGGGAAAGAGTATTAGCAGTCTCACTGGGATAAATAGCCCAGGAGGAAAGCAGGGTGTAGATAGGCCAGTGTTGGGTGGAAAGGGGGTGGGGCTAGCATAGGGGGTAGGGAGGCATGTGTATTAAAGTGTATAAATAAATCACAGGATCATAATCTAAAATGTAAGTTTGCAAATGTGAGAAGCCTGGTTGACAAAATAGGTGAATTGGAGATAATGGCGTTGAATGATAAGTATAATGTAATAGGTATAGCAGAAATGTGGTTGAACAGTTCTCACGACTGGGCTGTAAATTTAGGAGGATACGCCTTGTTTAGTCAGGACAGAGAAAAAAAGGAAAGGGGAAGGAGTATGTGTTTGTTAAAAAAGGATTGAAGCCAAATTTAAAAGAAAACATAATAGGCCATATGAATGTTAAGGTAGAGGCAATATGGGTGGAATTAGGCAACAGGAAAGGTGGTAATGTCTGCTATAAGCGGCCAAATGCTAGCAGAGAGGAAGCGAGTCAGCTTCATATGCAGTTGGCAAGGGCTGCAAGTTTGGGGAGTGTGCTCATTATGGGGGACTTAAATTACTCATTGATTGGTGGAGTGGAACTGCCAACACAGAAAAGGGCGATAAGTTCCTGAATTTGCTACAGGATGATTTTCTCTCACAGGTGGTTGAAGTTCCTACTAGAAAAGGAGCTCTGTTGGATCTGGTAATATCTAATATCGTGGAGTGTATTATAGATATAAAGGTAACTGGAGGCTTAGGAAATAGTGACCATGAAATAGTGTCGTTTTAAGTATGTTATCGAAGGGAAAAGTGCACTGGGTTAACAAAGACTTTTAATTTCGGGAAAGCTAATTTTCCCAGGTTAAAAGTAGCTCTTCAGAATGTCAACTGGGATAATGTATTATCAGGTAAAGGTACTGAACAGAAGTGGACTACGGTAAATTTATACCCTTGTTAAATAAATGTAAAAAAAAAATAAATCCGCGACCATGTGGCTGAATTCTGATGTAAAGAGGCAAATGGAAAGGGAGAAAAAGGCATTTAAAACCCTTAAGTCAGAGGGAACGGAAAGGGCATTTAAGGATTATAAAAACTGTAACAAGGAGTGTAAGAAAGCAATCAAACTAGCTAAAATTAATAATGAAGTTAGGATAGCTGAACAAAGCATCAATAAACCTAAAAAAAATTTAAGTATATTAATTGTAAGAAGATGAGGACTGAAAATGTGGCACCATTAATTAATGGGGATAAGTTAGTTATGGAGGATGGCAATAAAGCAAAGTCTTGAATTTTTTTTTCCCTCTGTATACACTATAGAAGATCCAAGTACAGATATCATAGAGTACAGTTGCAATAATGGTATAAAAGATTCAAGTGCACTTTGGTTAACCGAGGATATGGTACAGAAAGAACTAAATAAGGTTAATATTAATAAATCTCCTGGACCGGATACAATACATCCTCGGGTCCTTAGGGAGCTAAGTTCAGTTTTATCTAGGCCATTGTTTCTTATTTTGGCAGATTCCCTCATGTCCGAATGTGTCTGTGGATTGGAAAAAGGCTGATGTTGTTCCAATATTCAAAAAGGGTAGTCGTTCACAGCCAGGTAATTACAGGCCTGTAAGTTTAACTTCAGTGGTGGGGAAGATACTGGAAAGTTTAATAAGGGAACATATTCTAGAGTATGTTTCAAGGACTGACATTGTAAGTAGTAACCAGCATGGATTTAGGAGGAATAGATCTTGTCAAACTAACTTGCTTGGCTTTTATGTAGAAATTTAGACTCTGACATAGCAGTAGATGTAGTTTACTTGGATTTTGCAAAGGCTTTTGATACAGTCCCCCATAGGCGACTAATGTATAAGCTAAGGTCTGTTGGTCTGGGGAGTCACATTTGTACAGGGATAGGAAATTGGTTAATGAATAGGATGCAGAGAGTAGTTGTTAATGGGGCTTCATCATTATGGACTAAAGTGCTAAGTGGGGTGCCACATGGTTCTGTGTTGGGGCCGCTTCTATTTAATCTATTTATTAATGATTTTGAGGAGTGGTCCTGTCTGTATGATTTTATGAGGATATATCAATAAATCTATACCTATATCTGGGTTGCGAATTCTCTGCTTGTTGCTGTATTGCCATTGTGATTGACCTAGTGAAGGGTCTGGTGCTCATGCGCACCCAGACCACTCATCACATTTGGTAAGCCTGTATCCTGTGTAGACGTACCTCAGTTGTGTTGTTCAGCGTCTTTGACCGCCGTTTGCGGCCAAAAAGTTATTTTCACTAGAGCGAACAGGGTCGGGGGGGGTTCCACCCAGCCCTCCATAGAGGAAAAGTAAGTTAACTTCTCCACAGCTCTGATATATTTTAACCTTTGAGTGGAGATTTAGACACTTTGTTCCTGTGTATTGTGATTAATGATTTGGAAGTGGGTATTGTCAGCAAGTTTCTGTGTTTGCTGACTACACAAAACTTTGTCGACCATTAAAAACTTCAGAGCATGTGCAATCATTACAGGGGGATCTAGATAGATTGTCACATTGGGCTGCTAAGTGGCAGATGAGATTCAATGTTGATAAATGTAAGGTGAAGCATTTTGGACTTAAAAATCCTTGTGCTACTTATACTATAAATGGCTCTGTGTTAAGTGAATCCCTGTTGGAAAGGGATCTTGGCATTTTGGTGGATAAGTTAAAGGTAGCAAGCAGTGCCAGGCGGCAACAGCCAGAGCCAGCATGGTATTGTCTTGTATAAAGAGAGGTATGGATTCAAGGGAGGAAAATGTTATTTTCTCTCTTTACAAAGCATTGGTAAGGCCTCATTTGGAATATGCAGTGCAATTTTGGAATCCTGTGTACAAAAAGGACATCTTTGAAATGGAAATGGTTCAGAGAAGGGCAACTAAATTAATAAGGGGATTGGGGGAGCTTGAATAGGAAGAGAGACTGGAAAAGCTACTATTATGTACGCTGGAGAAAAGGCGCTTGCGTGGGGATATGATTACTGTGTATAAATACATTAACGGGCCATACAATAAACTGTCTGGGGCATTGTTCACCAATAGAGCATGTCAGAGGTCACAAGTACATCCCTTAAGACATGAAGAAAAAAGGTTTAGGCTTCAAGTTTGGAAAGGGTTTTTCACTGTGAGAACGGTAAAGCTATGGAACTGTCTTCCAGTGCACGTTGTTATGGCAGGTTCATTTGCCAGGTTAAAAAAAAAGCTGGATGAGTTTCTGCAAACAAGGAATGTTGCAAGTTACTGGTATTCATACATAAAGTAGAGTTGATCCACGGAAATTTCCGATTGCCACTTGGAGTCAGTAAGGAATTTTTTCCCCCTTCATAAATTTGGTGGGGTTTTTTTTTACCTTCCTCTGGATCAACAGTTAGACAGGAAATGAGGGTATTGCTAGATGGGTTGGACTGGATGGTCTTTATTCAACCTCAAATACTATACTATACTAAACATTGAAAAATTGACAAATCAGAAATGGATTAGGGTTTTCTGCAAATATATATATAAAGAGGTACAAACCTCCGCTGAGCTCAGAAGTCATCTCAGTAGATGGCAGAAGAAAGAAGCGGCTAGCAACATCGGCTCCGCTGAGGCCGGCAGTGCCAGTGGGCTCACTGTCGGCAGCAGTGGTGTTGGTGCCGCTAGCCCGAAGATGTTGGTAACAACGGCCTCGTTGGGGCCACCGGCGCCGTAGGTACCCTTGGTGGCCGCAGGGGTACTTCTCGGGGTCGGTGGCCTCAGCAGAGCTGGTGTCACCGGATGTAAAACAGAAGACGCCGCTCAAGGACTCTTTTAAGAGCCGACGGGGGTCCCAGTTCGAGCTGCGGGACCCCCAACAATGGCACTTGTCAGTGCCGCAAGGGCCCTTACAAGGGCCGGGGAGGGGAGTCCCAGTTCGAGTTGCAGGACCCCTTAAGCCCCAAAGGGTCCTTGTCAGGGCCACAAGGGCACTTCTTAGTGCCGCAAGGGCCCTTACAAGGGACGGAGAGGGGGTCTCGGTTCGAGCTGCGGGACCCCTTAAGCCCCAAAGGGCCCTTGTCAGGGCCACAAGGGCACTTCTTAGTGCCGCAAGGGCCCTGATAGGGCCGGGGAGGGGGGTCCCGGTTCGACTTGTCAGCGCCACAAAGTCCATGTAAGGACCCAGAAGTGGGTCCTGGTTTCGAGCTGCGGGACCCCCGAACATCCGGGCGGATTGTCGGCCATTTGGCAATCCACGAACGGCCAATTTCGGGAATCTCCGACCATTCAGGGATTTTCGGAAGAGCCCGTTCAAGTTTTACCGAACGTTTGATCGAACGTGCAAGGATTACCGAAAGCGGCACACGGAAACCAGACGTAGTATGGCTGCTCCCCGTGCACGGACATGTTCCTCAGACCATCTCCCAGGTTCCAGAGGCCTGTCAGGTGAGTTTACCCTGCTATATTTTGGAAAGTTAATTCCAACTTTCCTAGCTATTTACCCCCCATTGACTTTGGGGGGGGTAAATAGCTAGGACTTTGAGTCCGTTTTCGGACTTTCGAACTTTTTTAGAAGTCCAAAAACGGACTGAACTTTCTAAAGTTCAGCCATCTCTACTGCGGCTTCCTTTTTTGAGCTGTTAAGCACTACAGAGAAAGAGAAGTGAACTGGGTACACTTAGCTGGGAGTCACCCAATTTAGGTGGACTATGGGAGCTGACTCCTAATACCCACAGGTTCATTTTATAAATCCCCCAGTTCTTCAAACCCAACAACACCCTAAGACAAAAGTTTGTGCAGCCAAAAGACCCAACATTCAAACAGCAGAATTGCAATGTTAATACATCAGGGAGACTAAACAGCCTCCTACCAAATGCATGGCACTGCAGTTTTCATCATGAAGGTCACTCTTTTGAGTTGCATATTTTGGACAGAAAGGTCAACTGATTTGCAAGAGGTATGAATGAAGACATCCGCATCAAAACAGAGAAACCATCCCTAAATAGCTGTGGGGGCCTTCAACATCCCCTATCATCTACTTACAATGCGAATGAAACCTCATTAACCCAGTAGTTTAATGGTTCGTACACACGTGCGAATGCGGGTCCCGACCCGTGATGCGCAATGTGTACGAACGTTCATTTAGGCTGATAATCGGCCCGTGTATGGGCCCTTTATCATCTGAAACGACCGTTCGATCGGGGATCGTTGCCCAACCGACTGGGCGGATCTCCGAATGACCGGCTGTTTTGGGCGATAAAGGGCCCATACACTGGTGGATTATCAGGCGAAATTAACATTCGTACACATCGTGCGTCACGGGTCGGGACCCGCAAACGCACATGTGTACGAACCTTAAGAGCTGTTCTAACCAATGTAACTCAAACTATTTGTTACTACACATGGTGACTAATATATTATTATTATTATTATTATTGATTTATATAGCGCCAACATCTTCCGTGGCGCTTTACAATTACATGGTCATACATTACATACAGGGTAATACTTGTTATACAAAGTCATACATATTACATACACAGGTAATACATAATATAAGTAAACAGAGTGTGGAGTTTCTTACAGCATTACTGTGATACAATAGGAGAGAGGACCCTGCCCAAAGAGCTTATAGACTAGAGGATATGGGGGTGAGACATAAGGTTACGGGAATCAGTAGGCTGTAAATTGATTGGCAGTGGAGCGTGAATTGATTGGCACTGGACATTTTGAGACACTATATAGATACATATGCCTCAAGCTTTTACAGCTACTTACTTTACTACTTAATATTGAAGGTAAACTTTAACATAATTAGTAGTGGACTTTAAGGTCTAAATATTGTTGTTGTGCTCACTGCTGCCCTTGATAACCTTTCTGGACCCCCCCACCCCTCCCAATTTGCCTCTGATCTCACTTATAAAAACAGGTACATATATGCAGGGCCGTTTTTAGGCATAGGCCACGTAGGCAAAGAACTAGCATCTCCCTGTCAGCTGTTACTTGCTGTGTTAGATCTGCTCTCCTTGTTCAGCTGTAACCTACAACATTGTATCTAGTACAGAGCCTGAACTCCACACACTCTACATAGCAACAAATGTTGCAATTTGCAAATAAGGTGAAGGAAGGAGGGGGGAGGATGAGCTCAGCTAATAGTACTGAGGAGAACAGTTCTAAAACGCCAGGTAAAAGCTGCTGCAGACTTTATTACAGTGGCCCCTGTGACTAGCAGCCATGAGATCCCAATCCCTGCCTCTTTCTTCCTTCCATCCAACTCTCCAAGTAAAACTTAGAGTGAACAATCCAATGGAGGAGACATGGAAAGCAGGTACATACAGTATATCATGTCAATACTGGCAGCTGGAAGGGTTCATGGTAAAACTCTTCTGGCACTGAAAGTGTTAATGGCAATACTATGGGGAAGTCTGCTGGCACTGAAGGGTTAATAGCAATTCTCTGGAAAGGTGCTGGCACTGAAAGTATTAATAGTAAAATCTGCTGGCACTAAAGGGTTAATGGCATTGTCCTGCTGGCACTGAAATTATTAATGCCAATATTCTTGGAAAAGCACTGAAAGAGTAAAATATCTCAGATCTCACCAAATTTCCCTGTTCTGCCCTACCGGGCTGGAAACTATTTCTGGGGAGAACACTGGTGCCACAGTATTTCATTTGTGGCCAGTGTCGCTGCATTCATACAAAAGTATGTATACATGGCTGCCTCACCTGGTACAGCGTGTGCACCTTACCAGCTAGTAAAGTGGTTCCACTATACTAGCTGTGTCAGAAGCAGAAGGAAACCCAGCTGTAGTTTGACAGGCCAAGTTGTTGTCTTTTTTTTGGGGTGTTAAAGGGCATGTCCACCCCCAAAACTATAATCCCCCAACCCCCCCCCCAGCCGCTACATTTTTATTTTTAGAAAGTGCCCTGAACATTACTTACCTCCCCTCTTTCCTCCGCTGCACTGAATGACCGGCAGCCGCGTCCGTGATTGGCTGCCGCTCAGCCAATCACAGACACGACTGCTGGTCCCGCCCCTCTGCTTGCATTTTCTCGCAAGCAGAGGGCCGGCAGCGCGGCGGGGGAAAGAGGGGAGGTAAGTAGAGTTTGGGGCACTTTCTAAGATTAAAAACATAGCGGTTGGGGCTGGGGGGACAGGGGGAATACTATATTAAAGAATAGTTTTAAGGGTGGACATACCCTTTAATAACAGTTAACACAAACCAATCATTGCTGCTGCCTCATGAAGTCCATGGGGTTTATTGAGACTTTAGCTACCAAATTAGAAAAAGTCACATTTGTTGTATTAGGAACAGAAAGATGACTAATTAGTATTGAGAGACCCCAGAGAGACTGTTTTCTTGTGATATGTTTATATGATATGCTGAAAATAGGAAACGTAAAAAAACAGGTTTCTTTAATATTTTTTAACTAATAAATCTAATTGGACCCCAACTGAACCTACAATAGAGAAGCAGGAATGTGGTTAGAAATGAGGATTGTTCAAATGGGAAAGAAACCTTGATTTTAAATTATGCAGTAATTGTTCTTTAATTGTATTTTTGTATTGTTCACTAAGCACTATTTTACTGCTATAATTTATTGATGCTGATATGCAACATTACAACTAAGGGTGAGGCCACACTGCAACGCACAGGAATCGCGCACAAAATCGCGAGCGTTATCGCACGCGATTGTGTGCGCGATTCTTACGCGTTTCGCGTTCGCGTTTTGCGCATGCGTTTTCGACTTTTCACGTTATGGAAACGCATGCGTTAACGCACCAAAGATGGTGAACGCATGCGTTACCATAACGCGAACGGACGCGCAATCGCATGCGCATCGGAAATCGCGGGAATTTTTGCGTTCCCGCGATTTCCATTTTAGCGAAAATCGCGGGCGCAAACGCGAGCGCAAAACGCGAGCGCAAAACGCGGGCGCAAACGCGCGAAAAACGCGCTAGTGTGGCCTAGCCCTAATTCATTATTAGAGGTGTTTACCCCTTTTAGGCAATGTACTGAGCCGATAGTGGCCCTCCGTGCATTGCGAATGTGGTTTACCCACTCCAAATCTTTAATGGAAACTATCTTCTAGCTGCTATCGGCTCGGTACATCGGTTGCTTCGGTTCCACGCCCCATTTTTTGCGCACCACCGTTAGGTATGCCTTAAAGCTGCCTTGACCCGTGGTACATCGGTTAACGCAGCTTTAAAACAGAAATACACAATTCTTATTTCATGGTTGTCTTTCTAAAGGTGCGTTTTTTTCAGGAAAATTAAGATTGTGGTTGTACAACAAATCGTGACAGTAATTGTACGATCGCCTATATAGAACCATTGTGGTTCTCTAGCACCGCATGGTATTGTATAGCCGTGGCTGTACATTTTTACGCTATTCCGCGGTATCTGTGGTTTCTAATACTGCTGGCTAGCAGATATGCCCCAAAGTATCCATATAACTGGAAAAAGCAAACCACCCCCCTACCCATAGTGAAACACATTCCCTTTTAGGTTGGGTACACAGGGGCTTAATCAATCACCTTGACTAATGTTTTGAGTGGATCATCCAGGAATCGGTGTGATTGACCAAACACATCCCCAATTGATTATTTATTCAATCCAAATATATTGGCACTGCTTGAGGCTAAGGCCACACTGAACCGGTTGGTAACGCAGGTGATAATGTGTACAACTTTGCGTGACTGGAGCGTATGTGATTCTCAAAATAATAGTGATTACATATGCTCCGAAAGTGGATAGCAGTGCAGCTCATGAAATATGGCCACCCACATTGACATGCACTGCCATGCGTTTCTCAAGTGCTAACGGATCTCAAAAGGCGATTGTAAGCACGTGAGAAACGCGCTATTGTTGCCTACCCTTTAAGGTTTGCTCCTGACACCGCACAAACAATTGGGTTAAAATATCAGCCTGCACACTTTCATTTCCCAGTGACTAATTGCCAATCGGTAGATCTGTGTATAGAGCAGAACTACATCTTCAGAAGCACAAAATACCACAGTGCAGTTTCTAGAAGAGAGACTGTTTAAAAACAAAACCAATGTGAATTTAATTCAGGGAAAAGTCTAGGAAGGCACGAAAACTATGATAATCAATAAAATGGAGAATTATATCCTAGTATCTTGTAACTGGTGTATATATAATACATTTGTTAATTATTCGATTTACACCGCCAGATCCAATGTTATCGGGGCTTCATCCCAGATCCATCGGGTCAGCAGAACGCTCGTTCGGGAAAGACCTCCTATAGAGGAGTCTAGCGCGGCCGATGGAAACACAGTCTCGAGCGTTCTCCCTATGATGTTCATAGGGAGAACGCTCAGGACTGTGTGTATGCAGATCTTTGAAAATGACAGGATCTTGCAGATCTTGTCTGTCATCCTTCACTGCTCTGTACTGTGTGTACCCAGCTTAACTGACCGGTCTAATTAGTATCTACTGTAGTATAAAAAAAAACTGTTCCTATCAATTACTTCCTGTTTGCATTGTTTTGATGGAATGGCTAGATTTGGTTTCCCTGTGATATATTAGCATATTAATCCTACCTCATTTCCATCTTCAGCTCCGCCACAGATCTAGTAATCTACAGTTTTTACAAACCGTTTTCTTTAACAGTAGAGTCAAAAATCTTCCTCTATCCATACTCCTGTCTCCCCTCCCTCTAGTGCTGTCACAGATGTTCCTTATATACATAATCATCTCCTTCTCTCTCTGGTGTAGTCACAGATCTTCCTAATTACACATTTCTTCCTTTTCTCTCTAGTGTTGTCTCAGATCACTCTCAGTTATATTCATATCACCTTCCCTCACCAGTGCCACAACATATCATTTCTTCCCTAGTTTGTACTCACATGCTGTTTTGACCTCTTCAGCGCAGTCAATATATATCTGGTTGATTTAAGGAAATGTTGTTGACCAAACTCTCCACAAATTTATGTGTTTGCATCTGATCGCTGACTCGACTGACTAGAGCTTCTCTGTTCAATCTCTCTAACTCACTCCTCATTCACTAGAACACTCCCCCTCCCCTGGCTTGTAATTAATCAAAGGGGTGTTCTTGTAATGTGGGGGTGGGTATATGTGATTATATGGAAATAAAAGTGTCTGCTATCACTGTATTTATACAGATGTGAATATGACAAGGAAGCTGTAGAGTAAGCTGTGGAATTGGGAAAGTTTAACATTTGGAACAGGAGTAGCAGGTCTGACAAGTTTTTTTTTTTTTTTAGAATCCAGCTTCCTACTGTATAAACGTTAAGGCGACTAGTTTTGCTAAAAATAAATAAATATTAAATAAATAAGTAAATGTATCTGCCTTACATGCAGTTATCTGCTGTTTCAAAGTAGAAATTTCAGTAAATAGATGTATAATTTTATCAGATTAATTAAGTTAATGTATACAAAAAGGACATTGAGATTGAAAAGGTTTCAGGAAAACGGAATGCTTTCTAGACAGATTATATAAATTTGGGCTATTAACACTGAAGAAAGGCACTTAATGGGGATATGATCACTTTATGCAAATACATTAATAGGTTGTAAAATAAACTGCAACAATTGATCACTCGAGACCCCAATATTGCTTTAATGGGGATACAGCACGACCTGCTTGTCTTTTATTGCACCTGATGGAGGACAAACAGGTCTGAAACATGTTGTGCTATATTCCCAATAAAGAGCATTAAGGGATTCATTCACACTAGATCAGTTTCTGTCCGTTTCCGGACAGAAATGCACGTTGCGGCCCATATTTTTAATGGATCGGATTGACCTGGTATGTCAATCAAGCCAAACAGAGCACTAAAAACGGACCAAAAACGGACACAAAACATAGACTGTGCGTTGTGGCCGGTTTGTTCTGTTTCTAGTGTGAACGTAGCCTAAAAGAATATTGAGATCTCAAATGATCAGTTGTTGCTGTTTGGACCATAAATTCCTTGATGCCAATTCCAGCTTCACACATTTTATCATTGCCAAAACTCAGCAATTTTAAGTCTATGTAAAGATGGTGTCTGCTTTTGGGAACAAACCACAGGACTACAGACTATAAAGCCTGTCACTTCTAACAGGAATAAAGATACTATTAAAGATTGGGTTTAAAAATTCACAGCTAAGCCTGTCACTAAATTTAGTAATGTATCAAATTAATTTATTTTATGAGCCAAGCAAGTAAGTTTTAAATGTGGGTATTGGTCTTAAAGGGCATCTATAGTGTGTTCTATAATTCCCCACAACCCCCGGAGTGTCTTCACTTTTTTCAGATTCCCTCTCTGTCCTAAGATACACCAGTTAGAAGAATACGTGATTGCATTCCTCTACTCCTACTTGGACTGTCAATCAAATCCCTGTGACGTGATCCCCCCTCCCTGCTCTGTAATAAACATAGAGATAACAGCATTAGCAGGGGGAGAGAGGTAGTTTGATGGTAGATATAAGGCTGCACATGACCCCTCTTCTTAATAGCTTTCACTGATTGATGATGGGTCACAAAAAGAGAGATCGTAAACTGTACTGTTCTCCTTTTTTTTCTGCGTCTCCAGGACAGCTTGCTTTCTATTGGCCACTGTGCATGGGTGTATTTTTCAGGATGTTGAACTTTTAACTCCTACTGCACATGATAAGCTTGTCGGTTAGCCGGAGTTGAGACATGGAGGAGGTAAAAGAGGGGAGGGGGAAGATGGGAGTGCTGCACACAGATCTGAAACCATGGTTAAACAAAGTCACTGACAGAGATAGGATTAAGGCAGCACAGAGTACAAGAATTTAACTTTGCAAAGGGGCAATGTGTTTTTTTTCACTATAGATGCCCTTTAAAGTTGACAATAGTTACACATGTTTACACTCCGATGAACTGGTTATAATTGCTAAGTTGGACATTATACTAGTGAATCAACTACACACTGGGGTTTATTCTTATAGCAGATGACTTTACTAACTGGGAAAATAGAACAGTAGGAGTCAGTACATTTATGTTGACTCCAGGTACCAATTAATTGACGCTTATATATAAGCAGCGTTTCTAAAGTCTTATAAACACCATGCCTGTAACATGTATCCTAATGCTCCTTTATTTTTCTTATGTACTCTATATACTATATTTTATTTTTTACATACCTGTTACCGCTTATCGTGGCTTTAACTCCATATTAGTGCCGGATGCGTGGGTTACGTAAAAAAAACCCCATGCATCCGGCACTCGCAATTCAATACGTTTGCACTACTTTTAGTGCATGATTTATAAAATTACACTGTGGGTAAATTCCTTTTGGGATGACCATAGTGTCTTGAGAAAAATTTGCATTGCCAAGTGCACCACGGTCTGAAAAAGTTTGAGAACCATTGGCATAGAGAGTAGTAATCTTGGATCAGTTCAGCCTTTTCTGACACTTTGCTAATTGATTAATGAAAGAGGTATTTGTGGGGGGGGGGTTGTAAGAGGGCACCATGAGAAACGTACAGTACTTAGGGGATCAAGATGCCCATGTGAGAGGTAGCTATCTTTTAATTAACAATTATAGATTCTATTTTTTTTAGCTGCTTAAAATCTTATTATATTTTATTTTCCCTTTAAATTAGGGGGAACTATTTTGATTAGGACATGCACCCAGGGATAAGTGGGTAACTTGCACAAGTAGCCCTTAAAAAACTTGGGGCTGTGTTTAAATTTAATTGCCCTTGGTCAATGGTCAACTAGGAGCTGAGCAGACACATTTGCCTACCTGCTGGTGTAATTTATAGCCATACCCTTCCACCCACAAGCCTTCGTGCACAAGTCCCCACCCACTTGCGGGTGCTCAGACTCCCTTACCTACTCTGTCAGGACAGACACAGCAGGAAGGAGGAGGGACTTCCTGTCTCCCTCACACACTGAGGGAGTCTGAGGCTGTGCTCCCCGGCGACACTGTGCAGGAGAAGCCTTAGGAATATCACGTCAGCCTCCCACCCGTTAACTTTCTGGTCAGTCATTTCTTTATATCTTGGGCTGTGGAGCAGGTATAGAGGTGGTTGATGGCTCGTTTTAAAGGTAGGAAACTGGCCTTTCATTTAAACTTAACTTGTTTAGAGACCTCAGTTCCCCTTTAATGGTAAATAGTTTTGTCAGCGAATCTGTATATTTTGTTCTATTGCTGTGTTTTTCATGATGGAAATATTATCAGAAGAAAATGTGAATACTACTGGGAAATCCACATTAGTTTTCCTTTGGTCTGGAAAAGTGATTTTTTTTTCTGCCTTCAAATAAATTTGTACCTTGTCTGTGATCTAATAATACCAAAGGATATGACTAGGTGGGCAGCTGTATCCATATGCTTTCAGGGCCAACACTTAAAACAAAGGCAATAATACTCAAATAATTCTCTTAGGACAGGCTCTTATGAAAACCTAACAGGCCTATGGGGCATATTAACAAAAACATGGTCATTAGTGCTAGTGATCTAATGAGACTCTGAGCGTGTTACCCTATCATTTAATGACCGGTTCTTATTGTTTTAATTTGCTGACCCTGGTAAAGACTAATGGCATTATTAAAACCCCAATTAATACTGCAAATTTATAAATATTCCCCATATGTCTGCATTAACAATTAATTCTTTCAATATACATGTGAGTGACCTACGATGTTAAAATAAACTTTATCTGGAAATATTACTGCTGCATTCTGCAAAGACTAATGGTGGCTATGAATGTAGCAATCTTATTGGTGGATAATCACTCATTTTACGGACTGAAAGATATTAGTGCCCATGATTGGCTGATAATATCGGTAATACAGCTGTTAAATATGAAGTTGTTACCCGAGAAAGGGTTATTAAATCGTACAACCTTTATTTTATCTTATCTTTTATCATTGTCAGCCTTTAATTTATATTTGTATTGGATAATTGTGTTGCATGCTTAAGACATTGAGCAAAAATATGCAAATGAGTCCCTGTGACCATGGTTTTCTTGGATGTGTCTGTGGTATTAAGTTTGATCAACTGAACTGGAAGTTTAATTTTTGAAGACGTTTGGCACTCATCATCCGACTGGCTTTTTTCATTCTAAATGAATCATATGTTATTAGACATAACACTGTTATTATTGTTAAAATTAGTATTGGCTTCTTTGGTACTGCAAATAAAAGGCAATGGCAATTAGAGAGATGTAGAAATAGGTGCCTGCAGAGAAGGGAATTTATTGTTATTGTTTTCCTTTCTCAACTACTATGTTACTATAAGGCTTATGTAGTAAGTTGGGCGAACGTTTTCCTGTTTAATTAAACAGCAACCTTCAAAACTCTTTCTTTTTGGTGACTGAGTAGGAAAATATATCACACTTTATTTCTCAGTTATCAATTCACTAAAATACATAATCCAAACAAATATAACTGACAGATCAATAAATATTTTTTTTAAAAAATGGATATACTGTATACTAGGGTGGATATGTACTAGGGGTGGATATGTACACTGGTGGATATGTACTAGGTTGGATATGAACAGGGGCGTCTCTAGGGTCTAAGAAGATCAGGGGCACTCTCGGGCACTCCATGCACCGTGCGTAGCGAGGCGCAACATTTTTAGACCATGCCCCTTTCTCTGCCCAATTAAGCCACACCCACTAGGTACTTAATTGAGACTGCCAAAAAGACACAGACAGACAACCACAAACATAGACACACAGCCAGATAGTGATAAACAGACAGAAAGACAGAGAAATAGACCGACAGAGATAGAGATCAGAGTTGGACAGAGAGAAACAAGTTAATGACACAAAGGCACAGTAACTTGGCAATTTCATTATATACTGGTAGCAATTTGGTCATTTTAAACTTACTGTTGTGTTCAGTTGTAGTCAGACGCTTGCCCACACCTGACCAGGGAGACCTTCATGTACCTTCTACATGGACCTCTGCCCCCTATCTATCTCTATCTGTCCCTCTCTCTCTCTGTATATCTATCTCTGTCTGTCCCTCTCTCTCTCTGTATATCTATCTCTGTCTGTCCCTCTCTCTCTCTGTATATCTATCTCTATCTGTCCCTCTCTCTCTGTGTATATCTATCTCTATCTGTCCCTCTCTCTCTCTGTATATCTATCTCTATCTGTCCCTCTCTCTCTCTGTATATCTATCTCTATCTGTCCCTCTCTCTCTCTGTATATCTATCTCTATCTGTCCCTCTCTCTCTATATATGTATATCTATCTCTATCTGTCCCTCTCTCTCTCTATATATATATATATATCTATCTCTATCTGTCCCTCTCTCTCTATATATATATCTATCTCTATCTGTCCCTCTCTCTCTATATATATCTATCTCTATCTGTCCCTCTTTCTCTGTATATCTATCTCTCCCTCTCTCTGTATATCTATCTCCATCTGTCCCCTCTCTCTGTATATCTCTCTGTCTGTCCCTCTCTCTCTCTGTATATCTATCTCTGTCCATATATCTGCCTCTTGTTTATCTGTCTTTCTATATCTATCTATCTATCTATCTATCTAACTCTATCTGTCTGTCTGTCTATCTATGTATCTACCTATTAGCTATCTAACTCTGTCTGGCTATCTATCTATAGCTGTCTGTCTGTCTATCTATCTAACGCGGCCTATCTATATCTGTCTATCAGTCTATCTAGCTATCTAACTCTGTCAGTCGCTGTTACTTGCCGGGACGTTGTGCGCGTGACATCACCGCGCCGGCGTTGCGCATGATGGAATTGCACCAGCTTATCCAGCTGGTGCAATTGCACCATGCGCAATTGCACCAGCTTATAAGTTCAGAGCACTTCTGCAGGTACAGTCCGTTAAAACATTCGGGGCACTTTGCCAAATATCTGGGGCATGTTCCCTGAATGTTTTATTGTAGATACACCTCTGGATATGAAGCAACCTCTTAAGGATCCCCTGATTCAAAAATACTAGTCCACACTATAGTATAGTATTTGAGGTTGAATAAAGACATATGTCCATCCAGTCCAACCCATCTAGCAATATCCTCATTTCCTGCCTAACTGTTGATCCAGAGGAAGGCAAAAAAACCCAAACACTATATCATTGACATAGATCTGTAACAGTTTCTTGTCAATGCATTTATCATGTTATTTATCATTATGTACAGGCTGCTAGTTAGTTTTGAAATCTGTTATTTATCATTGCTACAATTCTCAGTAAAGCTCTAATAAATCATGCTTGTGTGGCTGGTACTAAGGGGATATGTCTGCACAAGCATGATGGGGTTTCTTACTTCACTTGTTTATTTAGCATAATATGGTTTAGGGAGCTTGCTTTTAAGACAGCTAAAAGTGTGGGTCAGACAGCTGAGCTGCATGAAGTGTATATAAACATGGATAGAATAGTGTATAATATGGCTTCCATCTGTAAACAGGATGAACTATTCCTAACATGAAACCTCTGCTAAACTGCCCTTACTGCAATATATCATTTTCTATTCAAGCAAAAGTAGATTATACCCGGAGTTACTGTACCACCTACTTTTGAAAGGGAACATATACTTTTCTTGCCTGTTAAAGGAATATTCCTTTAAAGGGCATGTCCACCCCCAAAACTATAATCCCCCCCCACTGCTGGCCCCATTGTGTAGTGTAGTTTAATCCTTACCTCACATCCCAGCTCCATATGGTTCTCCTGTAGTCCCCCCCAAAGTCCCAAAAACTGCCCACCAGGAGGATAGCAGAGTCCATATAGGACTCTGCCTCCTATCTGGCCTCCGGGACAAGTTTGGCATGCGTACTGCAGCCCTTCTCCCCCTCCCTCTCGATTAGGATTCCCTCCCCCTAGTGTAAAACCTTTTTACATAACATTCCCCCTGTCCCCCCAGCCCCAACTGCTCTATTTGTATTATCAGAAAATGCCCAAAACATTACTTACCTTCCCTCTTTCCTCCGCCGCACTGAACTCCTGGCAGCCGCGTCCGTGATTGGCTGCCACTCAGCCAATCACAGACGCGACTGCCTGTCCCGCCCCTCTGATTGCATTTTCTCGCAAGCAGAGGGCCTGGCAGCGCGGCGGAGGAAAGAGGGAAGGTAAGTAATGTTTTGGGCACTTTCTGATAATACAAATAGAGCGGTTGGGGCTGGGGGGACAGGGGGGATGTTATGTTAAAATTTAGATACAGAAAAAATACAGAACCCAGAAGCAATCAGATCTGTCAGTTCTGCTGCGGAGCATAGCGTAACAGGAAAATTCGTTCCTGGTTCCACTTGCATTGATTGGAGAACGGGAGGTAAAGTAAGGCAAGGCAAAATCCAGGAAGCAGGCTGCACGCTATCGTTGCCTAAGAGATAATCCTTTATTGAAACGATCCACAAAGAGACATGGTGCTAAGAACAAAACATGAGCGGCATACTCGAGGAACACAGGTGTGCCTGACGCGTTTCGTGACGTCAGTCACTTCATCAGAGGCAAATCACCGGTGTATAGGAGTTCCTTTATAAAAAGGAGCTCAGATGAGAGGGGAGGGGTTACACATGTGAATAAAATCATCAGTGATAAAAACATCGTAAATGAACAGAAATACACCAAAAGGACAATGCAAAAAGGAGGAGATATGTCAAAAGTTACTAATAAGGCTAGAATGACATTTATAGTTAGTATGGAATCTCTCAAGAATCCAATATGTTAAGAGATTTCAATATAATGGTATAATGATAGATATTAAGATGTAATATTGGTATTGAAACCACTATTCCATCTATATTACATCTTAATATCTATCATTATACCATTATATTGAAATCTCTTAACATATTGGATTCTTGAGAGATTCCATACTAACTATAAATGTCATTCTAGCCTTATTAGTAACTTTTGACATATCTCCTCCTTTTTGCGTTGTCCTTTTGGTGTATTTCTGTTCATTTACGATGTTTTTATCACTGATGATTTTATTCACATGTGTAACGCCTCCCCTCTCATCTGAGCTCCTTTTTATAAAGGAACTCCTATACACCGGTGATTTGCCTCTGATGAAGTGACTGACGTCACGAAACGCGTCAGGCACACCTGTGTTCCTCGAGTATGCCGCTCATGTTTTGTTCTTAGCACCATGTCTCTTTGTGGATCGTTTCAATAAAGGATTATCTCTTTAGCAATCGATAGCGTGCAGCCTGCTTCCTGGATTTTGCCTTGCATTCTTTGTGTAGACACACACACCTCTGAGGCCGTGAGGTATTGGGAGCGTGTGAGCGCCGCTACACAGCATAGGGGTCGAGCGCCTGTGAGTATACACCTTCCTTAACCATTGTTGCTTTCCAGGTAAAGTAAGGCATAGATCCTTATCCACCCGTTCTTCAATCAATGCATTAAAGGAATAGTTTATGATGACTTGAATGACAGCTGTAATTTAAGATGCTTTAGACCAAATATCTAAAGAAATAGGAAACAGATCAATAAGATGGCACAGTGGTGGTTGGGAAGAATGGGCATAGATAGGTTTATAACATTTAGGGGAGTATTCATATATGTTCAGTATTGTAAAATTCCAAACACAGTGCAAAATTCCAATACTGCATGAGTGCTTTATTACATTTTTACCAAATGAACTTTATAACACTATTGTAAAATAATGAAAATAACTATTAATTTATAGTTGCATTGTAAGATGTGCTAAACCATTTTTTTGCTAGAGTCCTAGTCCTTATAGCAGGGACTATAATAATATGAAAGGTATAAATGGGGAATAATTACTTGACAGAGGATATGGTACAGAAACAGTTAGACAAAGTTAATATCAATAAAGCCCCAGGAACGGATAGAATACACCCACGGATATTAAAGGGCATGTCCACCTGCAAATAAAACTTTTAATATATTGTAGGGCACCTTAGCCTACCCCCGACCGCCAGGTTTGTTTGTTAAAAAAAGAAGCAGAACTCTACTTACATTACTTTGTTACCCCGGCTCTCTGTTCCCGGCCCTCTGCTTGCCAGAAGTTGCAAGCAGGGGCCGAACTGGCAGCAGCATATGTGATTGGCTGAGAGGCAGCCAATAACAGACGTGGGTGCTGGAAATACAGTGTGCTGGGGGACCAAAGTAATGTAATTAGAGTTCTGCTGCTTTTTTTAACAAACAAAAGTGGTGGTTGGGGGTGAACTAGGATGCTCTACAATATATTTAAGTGGTAGGGCACCAGGCAGCAAAGAGGGGTCCAGAGGGAGAGAGGGGGGTGAAAGGGCTCCCCTGCGCATGTCACAGTCCTTACTGAGGACCAGGCTGCAGCAGGGACTGGATGACACACAGACAACTCTTTAGTTTCATGGACTTTGAACAGGCACTGCAGGAGAACCATTTGAAGCAGAGATTTAGGGATGTAAGGATTTTTTAACACTACACACTAAGGCCAGTAGTGTATTAAATGTAGTTTTTGATTGGACAAGCTTTTTACTAGACCACTGTTTCTTGTCTCAGATCCACTTTTGTCTGGTGATATACCATTGGATTGGAAAACAGCCAATGTAATACCAATATTCAAAATGGGTAGCCATTCAAAGCCTGCTAATTATAGAACTGTAAGACTAAAAGCAGTGGTAGAGAAGGTGCTGGAAACCTTGTTATGGGATAATACAGCCCCATATCCATGACTTTGTCTCCAGAAGTGATCTTATTAGTAGTAGACAACGTGGATTTATGAGAAAAAGATGTTGTCAGACAAATCTACTTGGTTTTTATGAGTAAGAATTTAGATTCTGGAATAGCAGTGGGTGTAGTATACTTGCATTTTGCTACTGTGCCACAGAGGCAACCAATGTATAAATTGAGGACTGCTGGCCAAGAAAAAAACATTTATACATGGATAGAGAATTGGTTGTTGGATCCCAAAGAGAGTAGTGGTCAATTAATCTACATCCATGTGAGCTAAAGTTCTAATTGGAGTGCCTCAGGGTTCTGTACTGGGGCTGCTTCTGTTTAATCTGTTTATAAGTGAATTAGAAGGGGGCATTGAGAGAAAGGTCTCTGCTGTTGATGACACTAAACTATGCAGATCTTTGGAAACATCAAACAATGTGCAATTGCTGCAAGCAGATTATCAAAATGGGCAGATGAGATTCAATATAGATAAGTGTAAGGTGATGCATTTGGGGTTTAACAATCTGTGTGCCACCTACACCATAAATAACTCTGTGCTAAGTGAATATCTAATGGAAAAAGATTTGGGGGTAGATAACAGACAGCTGTTGCAAACAATACCAGACAGCCCCGGCTAGAGCTTGCAAGATATTGGGGGAGATTCAGTATTGGTCAAGTCTGTCTAAAACCCAAAGTGATATGGGGTTAACTTGTGCTTTACACGGAATTTAGGGAAGTGCCCTCTCTCAGATTGGAGGGAATTGTCCACCACATAAAATGACTCTTAATTGAATGTGTCAGAAAAATTACGATAGAGTCTGAGCATAATGATTCCAACTGGACAAAAGAACTTCTTGATTGGTGTTATTTTCCAGGCTGCCCATTTGGTTAGGCTTATGGTTAATGAAATAGTGCCTAAGAATCTCATTAACTATCTTGCGGTTATAATCTTCCGTCCCATTACAATCTTCCGTCCCATTACTTCTAACTCCTGGGTTGAAATTTTCATAATTCTCTCTGGTGGAAGATATATCAAGGATAAGGTTGTATCGACCTTTGCTCCTAAATAAACTAACCATTGGGATGGTTCGACCTGGCTTTTCTGAAAACTTATTAGCCATCCAAAGGTCTGTAAGGTTTGAATCACTTTGTCCCTGTTGTGTATTAAAGGGCATGTCCACCCCCAAAACTATAATCCCCCCCAGTAATGGCCCCATCATGTAGTGTAATAAAATCCTTACCTCACATCCCAGCTCCATATGGTTCTCCTGTAGTCCCTCCCCAAAGTCCCAAAAACTGTCCACCAGGAGGATAGCAGAGTCCATATAGGACTCTGCCTCCTGTCTCGCCTCTGGGAGAAGTTTGGCATGCATACTGCAGCCCTTCTCCCCCTCCCGATTAGGATTCCCTCCCCCTAGCGTAAAAACATTTCCATATAATATTCCCCCTGTCCCCCCAGCCCCAACCGCTATATTTTTATTATTAGCCCCAAACATTACTTACCTTTCCTCCGCCGCACTGAACTCCTGGCAGCCGCGTCTGTGATTCGCTGCCGCTCAGCCAATTACAGACGCGACTGCCGGTCCCGCCCCTCTGCTTGCGCCTGGCAGTGCGGCAGAGGAAAGAGGGAAGGTAAGTTTAGGGCACTTTCTAATAATAAAAATATAGCGGTTGGGGCTGGGGGGACAGGGGGAATATTATATCAAAAATGTTTTTGAAGGGTGGACATGCCCTTCCCCGTTTCTCGCAATTATTTATAGATCTTCCAGATAGTGGAACATTTCTATACTAAGACATATTAGCTTGTCCACTATCACGACTTTGGAAAAAAGTTCTGGGAGAAGAAGAGAGGCCGAAGGGAAGGCAATTGAACTGAAGATGTAAATATCCTACTGTGAACCTTAAAGCATAAGTGCACTGTAAAATCAAGTTATGTTCATTTGGAAGCTGCAGCTTTAAAAATACCATTGCCATATTTTTTTTTTACCTATTCCCCTCCAGAGCCTACCTTTGTGCTGACATCTTGTTACTGGTTTGCTGAATGTTAAGCTCTACCCCTATGAGATTTCCTCTGCATTCTCCTGCTTGAGCATCAAACAGTAATGCTTGTGAGTTCCGTGCACACGCACGTGCACGAAACTCACAGGCATTACTGTTTGAGGCTCAAGCAGGAAAGTGCACGGAACTCACAGGCATTACTGTTTGAGGCTCAAGCAGGAAAGTGCACAGAACTCACAGGCATTTCTGTTTGAGGCTCAAGCAGGAGAAAGCAGAGGAAATCTCAGAGGGGTGGAGCTTAACATTCAGCAAACCAGTAACAAGATGTCAGCAACTTTCAAGGCGTAAAGCTAGGCTCTGGAGGGCCATAGGTAAAAAAAAAAAATGGCAACGGTATTTTTAAAGCTGCAGCTTCCAAATGAGCATAACTTGATTTTACAGTGCACTTATCCTTTAAGTATTGTTGGTGCTTCTCTGTTATTGGTATGTGAAGATAGGCATCTGTCAAATCATTTGAACATAGCCAACCCCCCAGGGTTATTGAAGCTCTTCAACGCTTCCATTTTGAAATGTGCTTACATAAATATTGTTCAGCCTCCTGACATCTAAAATTGTCGAAAGTCTCCTTTTGCTTTCTTCACTAGGAACAATTGGTAATAAAACCCCTGCCCATACTCATGAGGAGGGACCTGGACCACTGCACTCTTGGATAAAAGCTTCTCTATTTATTCTAGAAGGGCTTGTTTCTTTCTCTAGACTGTTGGGCACAGCAGTTCTGACAAAGCGATTTTTGGTTTGCATTTTCTTGAATTCCAGATGGTAGTCTCTGGTTACTATAGACACCACCCAGGAATCTTGAATTTCTCTTGACCATACCTCCCAAAAGAGAAGTAGTCTTGCGCCAACCTGAGAGATATGGGCAGGCCTCATCTCATAAATGTGTGGGGTTAGAGTTGTGTTGAATGTTCTATAGTACTGTGCCGTGAAGCCATCTGGGCCAGGGGCTTTTCTCACTTTGCATTCTTTGAGTATTCGTCTAATAGGTTAGGTCCTGTGTTACCTGTGGAAGATTTGTCCCATTGAGGAAGTAGTTCAGTATATCTGATGTGTTATAGTTGATTTGTGCTGTTTCCTTTATATAGATTTTGGTAGTATGTTGCGAATTGGTTTGAGATCCATTGTGGATCGTAATGTAGGTAACCTTTGTTGTCTCTTATAGGTAGGTATCGGTTGGCTGTGAGTTTTTGATTGAGTTTGTTCGCTAGCATTGTGTTGGGTTTATTATATTTACAGTAAAATCTTTGGTTGGTGAATCTAGTAGACATTTCTGCTTTGTTCAGGAGTAATGAACATAAATCGTGTTTATATATATCTAGTTGTTGTTTGGTAGATTCTGTCCAGTGATTACTAAGTTTTTGTTCATAATTTTTTATTTGGGACACTAGTTCTTCTATCCTGGATTTCCTTTTTCTTTTTATTCTGCCTGTAATTTGGATAATTTTCCTATAACCACTGCCTTGTCTGCCGTCCACAGTGTTGATAGTGGAGTGGTTTTGGTTTTCTGCAAAATTGTTGTAGAATTTGTTGGATTTCTTTTTGTGTTTCGGTTTCTGTTAGTATGGATTCGTTGAGACGCCATTTGGGTGGTGGTCTGGTGTGTATTAAATCTGATAGTGTATGCATGGTATGACCATAGTCATATGTTGGGGTGCAATTAGTGCAATCAATTCTTGTAAAAACTTTATGGACTGAGGAGTAAAATCTGTATTCCCTCAAATTAGGGTGCACCAGTCTCCATGCGTCTATTAAATTGCATGATTTTAATAGTGTTGTTAAGCCTTTGCATGGAGAAGTGGTTACTTTAGTTTGTGGGAGGATCTATGGTTTGTGGGAGGATCTATGGTAGACTGTAATGTGGAATTAAGGTCTCCCATCATCAGGAGGGTACCTGTGGTATGTAGTAGAAGTTTGTTCTTTAGTTCTTGATAGAATGCATTTTGGGATTTATTTGGGGCATATTCGTTTACCAAAGTAATTTTTGTAGATTGTATATACCCGTTATGAGGTAGTGTCCTAAGGGATCATGATAACAATTCTCTTCTGTAAATCCTACTGATCCACTTATAAGGATTGCCACCCCGGCCTACTTATTCGTTGCAGAAGCATAGTAATGGTGGGTGTACTTCTTTCCCCAATATTTTGGTTCATGACCTGTTTTAAAGTGTGTTTCCTGGAGCATAATGATGTCTGGATTGGTTTTACGGTAATATTGCATTGCCATTGTGTTTTTGGGGAGAGTTGAGGCCTTTTACATTGTGGCTTGTTGTCAGGCACGGTGGATACCAGGAGTTAGACTATATATTGGAGTGCACATGCACCCACCTTCTTGTGGTGATTTTTGATTGACTTGTGTAGGATCCCAGGGTGTGAGCTGGTTGAGATGGCCGGGTCCCTGCCAGTGCGCCCTCCTCCATTTTTGGTGTACCACGATGTATACTTTTGGTCTTCTCGGAGTCTATTGATGGTAAAATGTAACAGAAAATAAAACATCAACATTAAAATACAATCAATACAAACTGTAAAATGATGGGTCTCACTTCCGGGGGTGAAGCATCCTAGTGCTTCTCACTTTATTTTTTCCTACTGAGGGACCTGTAGGTGGTTCCCTCTTTGAGGGGGGTATATTTGTTCCCATGGAACAAATGAACATATTTTAGAAGTGTCATCACGTGTGAGCAATTCCTTTGTTACATCAACCTTCAAAACATCAATATAGACTGCATAAAAGTATATTAGTTTAAATTCACTTTCAATACCTTTGCCCTTTTAATGGTGCGGGGCCTGGGGGAGAGCCGGTGATATATGTATTTTTTATCCAAGGATTTAGTCTTTCCTTCTGAGGGTTGCATAGTTTCCCTCGTTTGTATCTTGCTAGGGATATTTATAGGGTTATAATTTGATGGAGAGCTCTATTACAGAATATAAGGTGGATATATGTTCCCCTGAGATGCTAGTATCACATAAATCTAAAATGATATGCGTTTGCTTAAATGGAATTACAGGCTTAGGCAAATGATATGAGAGGGAGGGGTGATTGGTTGTAAATGGAATTTTTCGTAGTTTATGCTAATTATGCTGGATTGGAGATTGAGATGGAGGCGTTTCAGGTTTGAATTTAGTACCATTTAAGAAGCTTGAAAAGAGCTTATTGATCCTGGTGAGATCTATACACATTTGGATTTATGCCGGGTTGCAGCTGGTTGTTTGTTATTGGGTGTAAGAAATATCAGCAGATATAATAACATTATAATACATAGGGCTAGGCATTTTCAATGGGAAGGAGCAGTGGCGAGAATCTATATTACAATCACTCAGTGATGTCACTGAGTGACTTCCTGTATTCTACTTTCCTTCCCACTGTCTACCCCTATAATTGTATTATTCGTTTATATAGGAATCCCTGTTTATTGTTGACAGACAATGTTCGGTCCTTCTTTCTCTTTTCAATAGGAATGGTAATTAACTATTTATACATTAAACAGGGATTCCTATATAAATGACTAATACAGGAAGGGGAAGACACAGTGGTAGTGGGCAGGTTATTTTTTTTGGCTGGCCTTATGTATTATAAGAAATAATACGCTACCTACAGTGTAATATATGGATTTACTTCACCTCGGAGTTCCATGACCTGTATAAAAGCACTAGGCCTGCGGCCTCGTGCTTCTATATGGTCATGGAACTCCTCGGTGGCGTAATATCCTTATATTACACTGTAGGTAGCGTATTATCCCTTATATAAACGAACATTTATACATTTTTTTGTACACAGATAGGTTTAAGCATTTATCGAATGTTCCGGATCACCGTCGGTAACTTTAAAGTCAAAAAGATATATTATGGTATGTACTGATATAATAAATGCATTAAAAAGTTTGGTGATTGTACAGGAGTTCCGGTAATAATGCTTATCGTTCTGGAATGCTTATTTTTTCCACAGCATTTATGTAGTTTATGTCTTTGGTAGACCTGATGAGCAGTTAAATACCCCTCACATTTGTGAAGTTAAGCATTAGCCCTTTTTATGCAGGATGTGGGGTTGTTTGATTATGAGCCTTTGTAGATCTAAGTAATTAAAAAGTTCACTGTAAGGCATAGTACATATTGTCTTATAGTGCTGCGGACAGTTGTTGCTGGTTATTTTGTACGTTGTGTAAAACAACCATCCCGATGAGTTATTGTAATAACGTTATAGACAGGCATTTACATATTTTTTGGTTGTATCCTAATACGTTCTGTCAGCTGTGGAATAAGATCTGGGTCACTGCCAGTAACAGTGGTGTAGTAAAGAAAAAAGAGGAATTACATTATGAACAGTTATACCAATTATAATATAGTTTTTAACAGTTGCATAGGTGTTTTAGTGGTTGTGCTTATCATTTTGGGGGCTATTTAGACCCCTTACCTATTGTGGAATTTGCTGTCCTCTCAATAATACAGTTTTGGAATCTTGGAAATGGAAGCAGTTCAGAGAAGGGCCACTAAAATAATAAGGGAAGGGCTTACAGGCAGATTAGAGAAGTGACGTTTGCGCAGGCATATATACAAATATATCAATGGGAATGGGCCATTTAATAAATTTTTTGATGCATTGTTCACTAATAGGTCATATCAGAGAACTCTGGGACATCCTTTAAGACTAGAAGAAAAGAAGTTTCATCTTCAGGTTAGGAAAGGTGGAACTGTCTTCCAGCAGATGTGGTAATAGCAAGTTCATTGAATAAGCTTCAAAAGTGGGCTGGATAAGTTTCTAAAGTTAGAAACTATTGAGAATTACTGGTATTAATACATATACTGTAGTTCTGATTGATCTAGGGATACTTTTCGATTGCCATTTGGAGTCAGGAAGGAATTGCCCCCCACCCCATTTTTAGTTGTTTTTGCCTTCCTCTAGATCAACTGTTACGTAAGGTGAAAAAGGTGGGTATAAAGTTTGGACTAAATGGATGTATGTCTTTATTCAACCTCAATTACTATGTTTGCAGCTGTGTCTGAAAATCCTGGTGTTGCCTTTTAAAATGTAAGGAAAATATTCTGCAACCAAGGAGAAAGAAATACAAATCTGTATTCATTAAGCAGTGGTATCTCCTGTTGCAAAATAATGTTCCTTATCACTATTTAAGTATTATTATTATACTTAATATTAATTAATTTACTAATTAGTAGTGTTATTTAATGCATTTTATTTAAGAAAACCCTTGCTTTACATTTATGCCCCATAGCAACACCAAACTGTAGATATGTATTTATCATTTCTTAAAGGTAAGGGGATTTATCGCCGTTATCCTGACCTAGATATTTTAGATGTTATAATCTCAGCATTGATGTGTCCATTCTGTTGCTCTTAGTGGTTTAATAATAATTTATCTTATTTAAAGTAGAATTAAATTATACCCCCAAAAACACCAAGAGACTGTAAACCTATTGACTGGAGTGATATTTTAAAGCAGTGATTTTTTCAGACCGTGGCAAACTTAGCAATGCTATTTTTTTTCCCCGCAGTACATCTGTGTTTTAAATGTTGGACTTTGCATTGCATTGAATGATTTGTTGTTTTATCATAATATATATTTTTAGAGTGAAATTAACTAAAGTGCAAGTTATATTGGTGAAAAAAATTTCCAGTACCAAAACTCTGAGGCACACTTCTTTGAAGTTACACCAGTGTGCCCCAGCACACCCTTTGAGAAATTCTTTTTTAAAGAATATTTGTAGGTTCAGTGTCTGGCCACACTTCCTGACCTTAGTCACATGCTTCCTGTCCCTGTAGTGGGCGTAGCAATAGCAGTAGCTTAGAACTGAGCATGTATAAAGAAGGCAATGGTCATTGACAAATCTGTGTGATATTGGAATGCAGGGTCATAAAGCACAAATCCCATATAAGTATTGTAAATCTCCAAGCAACCTTATCAAAATGAGAGGTAAGACACATATTACTGCTTTTATGTCATGCTGCAATGTCTTCTAATTCATTGTTGTCCAGAGGCTTTAATTGTCCTTTAAAAATACCTTTACTGAGGAAGCACCTTTCTGGGTTACATTCCTAGATGTTCCTGCAGCTGTATCACATAGGTGCTTTCTAGGTTATCTTTTCAGTTGTTACTGCTGGATTTGGGGATTGATGTCCAGTCTTGGGATAACTTTATAGAGATACATTTCACCTCCTTAGAATTTAAATTGGGCTGGGAGTGAAGTTTCACAAAAAGCAGCTGCATGCCAAAAAACAGCTCAGGAATCTTTACTTGCAAGTAAAGAAATGCAAAGAAACTTGCCAAAATACGGATAATTGTGGAAAATTGACAATTTTAGGAACAAGAGAAAAAGTTACCTGCTAGAAATAGCAAAATCCCATCATAATTCACTTGGTTAGATTTTGTTCTTTATGAGATGTAGATACAATTACATTTTACTGAACCAACGTGAAAAATTCCTGAAGATAACCGTCGATATTTATTTCAAAGCAAAGGCAATATGGGTGGAATGGGGCAAAAGAAAGAGGTTATTGGTAAGTTACTGTTGGCGCCTGCTACAAGCCACCATATACTCACTCCAACATATGGAGCGAGTAAGTCCGCACCATATGTTTGCATCCGGTTCTGACTATGGGGTCTTTATTACCTTGACATTTATTTCTAATGGAACAGAACAGGCATTTAGGAACTATAAAAACCCTAAACATTTAAGTAAATTAAAGGGGAACTGTGGTCCAAAAATGACTTTAGGCAAATTGATAGGAATTGCTCTCCTGAGAATTTTTGCAATTTATTTTCGTTGTTTATTTTGCATAGTTTTGAAGATATTTACATTTTTGTGTGTGATATGGTAGCAGCATCACCAGGTCCCCTGCACTTCCTGCTCTGAAACCATGTCAGTCAATCTGCCCTGTGTCTCCTCCTCCCCTTTGCAGCCCCCCTGGTCCCTCCAGTTGCAGGCCCCCCTTGGCCCATTCTCTTACAGCCCCATGTGGCCCCGCCCACTGTGGAGCACGTAGAGAGGTGGTTGATGGCTCGTTTTGACAGGTAGGAAACTGTCCTTTAATTTAAACTCAACTTGTTTGGAGACCACAGTTCTCTTTTAATAGTAAAAAAAGGAAAGGACTGAAAATGTGGGCCCATTAAATAATGGGGATTAGATAGTGACAGAGGATGCTGATAAATCACAATGTGCTAAGTGACTATGTATGTGCAGTTGTCTCCCATCATGTTGTGGGTCTCCCATTTGGGCTGATGCATATGACACGTGTATAGGGGTCTTTGCACATTGTACTTAGTTAATGTAATACAGCTTAATTTTTTTTTGTATTATTGATTCCTAGAACCTCTCCCTTGTTGCAATGTTGCACACTTGATCAATGGGACCGTTGAGTGATTAACTCAAAGAATAGCACTCTTTTGCAATAACCTTGAGTGTTGCATATTAGGTCCCATCAGGAGAATCCTATTATCCTGATTGACATTTACCTGGACATAGCAAGCACATATTCTTGCATTCTAGCAAAATTTGGGGTGTATATTTCCTTTGAAGTATATTGCAACAAATGTCTACACATTTACTTGTTTTTTGACACTTCCATTCTCCTTTATTCATCCAGAGGATTGCTTGAATACCTTTTGCCTAAATGGAAAGCTGAACACCACATGCCTTCTTTGTATTCTCTAGCTACATTCTAATGTATTATCACAAACACATTGTAAAATAAACATTTAAAATGTCATTTTCTTTGTAAACTATACCATTAAAAATTGCATTTTTTTTAATTGCATAACCCTTTGTAAAAAGAGCTTCACACCTACACATAACTGAGTAAGCCTAAAAAAACCCAAACAGGACAAGTTTATTGTGCAGTTTGAAGAATCGGTCAATAAGTAACTTCCAAGAACAAAGACAAGCTTTTCAAGTCTATCGATGAATGAAGCTTGAAAGGTGCCCATACTCACTGCTGATATTAGGAAAATCCTTTTGGATTTCCCAGGATTTCCTTGATGTTGGCAAGGTGTATAAAGTGAAATTCATTATTGCCCATGATCCCAATGAACTGACAGTATCATGAGTGATTGGTCCAAATGGAACATCTCTGTTGGCACTTAACATCAACATTTACTTCAAGCAATTGCAATGTGTATGCATAACTACTGACCTATCCCTAAACAGAGAATGAGAGGTTCAGTGAACGTGTCTGTCAACATGGGCCATCCGCACATAGGGATGGATTTTGTCCCTTTTTTGGATGGACTGTCCCCATAACTGCTTATTACTACAGGACTCTTGACTCCTCCCCTCCTTCTCAGCAGCATTCAGATGACATTTACTTCCTGTCACCTTCTTCCCGAGTGTTTGGTGGCAGAGCAGCTCTGAGTCCTGGTAGCTGTGGGGAGGGAACGGAGATCCGCTCTTCTTACAAAGTTCCAACCTTCAGAAACAGTGAAAAAAATGTTCTATACACGAACTGAGGGAGCTGCTGGGGTGGGAAGAAGGGAGGCTGGGGAGAGAGGTGACACTGCCTGGTGACACTGCCTGGTGCTGTGCAGTGAGTTTGGGACAGGTTCAGCTAACAGCACTGACAAACAGTGATAATGTGAGTGACATTGTACAGGTTAGGCTGCTGGGTCCAGGAGGGTAATTGGTGTGTAATTTAAACAAAATGATGTGGGGTTTTTTATTATTAGTGTGTGTATAATTAATACAGAAATAGAGGAGGTGTTTAATAATTATAAAAAATGTGAGGGTGTGAATTTATAAAATTGGGTGACTCATTTTGTTTAAAACAGGTGGGGCATAGGGATGTTATGATTGATTAAAAAAACAAAGATTTATTGAAAAATGGGGCTTGGCATGGGATACAATAACAGGCTGTGATGGTTAATTTATCAGTGAAAAAAGCTATAGGATAGGGATATTGCACAGGGACATTTGACAAAATATAGAGTGGTGACTAAAAATTGCTTTGCTCTCAAGCTTTCTTCTGGCTGTGGCCACTGATTCAGTGTGTCAGCCCTCCAGTTCATTAGCAATGCTAGTCAGCCCTCCAGTTCATTAGCAATGCTAGCCAGTTCATTAGCCAGTGTTATGCAACCCTTCAGATCATTAGCAATGCTAGTCAGCTCTCCAGTTCATTACCCAGTGTTAGTCAGCCCTTCAGTCCATTAGCCAGTGTTAGTCAACCTTTCCGTTCATTAGCAATGCTAGTCAGTTCATTAGCCAGTGTTAGTCAACCCTTCAGTTCATTAGCAATGCTAGTCAGCCCTCCAGTTCATTACCCAGTGCTAGCGAGTCCTCCAGTTCAAAAGCAATGTTAGTGAGCCCTCAAGTTCATATCCCAGGGTTAGCCAGCCCTCCAGTTCATTAGCAGTTCTAGTGAACCCTCCCCTCCAGTTCATTACCCAGTGGTAGTCATCCCTCCAGTTCATAAGCAATGCTAGTGAGCCCTCCAGATCATTTCCCAGTGTTAGCCAGGCCTCTAGTTCATTAGCAGTTAGTCAGCCCTCCAGTTCATTACCCACTGTTAGTGAGCCCTCCAGTTTATAAGCAATGTTAGTGAACCCTCCAGTTTATAAGCAATGTTAGTGAACCCTCCAGTTCATAAGCAATGTTAGTCAGCCCTCCAGTTTCATAGCAATGTTAGTCAGCCCTCCAGTTCATAAGCAATGTTAGTCAGCCCTCCAGTTTCAAAGCAATGTTAGTCAGCCCTCCAGTTCATAAGCAATGTTAGTCAGCCCTCCAGTTCATAAGCAATGTTAGTCAGCCCTCCAGTTCATAAGCAATGTTAGTCAGCCCTCCAGTTCATAAGCAATGTTAGTCAGCCCTCCAGTTCATAAGCAATGTTAGTCAGCCCTCCAGTTCATAAGCAATGTTAGTCAGCCCCCAGTTCATAAGCAATGTTAGTCCAGCCTCCTTCATAAGCAATGTTAGTCAGCCCTCCAGTTCATAAGCAATGTTAGTCAGCCCTCCAGTTCAAAGCAATGTCAGTCAGCCCTCCAGTTCATAAGCTGTTAGTCAGCCCTCCAGTTCATAAGCAATGTTAGTCAGCCCTCCAGTTCATAAGCAATGTTAGTCAGCCCTCCAGTTCAGCAGCAATGTTAGTCAGCCCTCCAGTTCAGCTGTTGGTTTCTTTCAATATCCCATTTGTGTGTTCAAGCACCGCCATTTTACAAGCTACGCTCATGGTTGTCACATATTAGACAGATTTCAATGGAATCTGTCTTTCAATATGCGACAGTTACATGTGTACAAAGGACCAAGACAAATGTATCAATGCTCAGTGCTCTATATTATCAACAAAATACTTTTCAGTGTTGACTTTACAGTAAATAGGTTCCAGCAACAACGCGAAGTTCAGCATTTTCATTACTTTTATTCCAGAAATTGCTTGTTTAAAGTCTGCACCATCTACCTTTCTAAATTGTAACGAAAATGATACCAGTGTGAAATAAAGTAAAATATTTTACTACAGTGATAGCTGCATTTATTTTCACTGGAGGGCTTGACTTCAGATAATCTTATCTTTGGTTAAGAACTAAACATTTTAACTAAACATTTTAAAAAGCAGTCACTGAGTCCCAGGTCAGGAAAAGGGTGTTTTATGGAAAATATTTGTAAATTTTACTTAAAATCCTTACTAGATTCATTATGGTTATAAAACAAAGTTTTAGTATTACTGTAGCAAATAAACAATATAACACCCCCCCCCCCCCAAAAAAAATCCTCTTGGGGCTAAAATTTAACAGAGGTGGCACACCAAAAGGACCACTGTCACACAGCCAATCTTAAGGTAGCACTTTAATGCCCTTAGCAGACCATATGATGACTTGTACACAAATTGTTGTTTTTTTTTTTTTAGAAAATTGTGAAAATATAATAAAAAAAATGTCTAAGCTTTTGTATTGTTGATTTTGGTTATTGCCTTAGATTACAAAATAAATAACATTTCAAAAAATTGTATAAATAAATGTCCCAGTTATAAACAGATTCACCAGGGCTGCAAAATAGTTACCAGCAGCAGTATTGAACACTTTCACTTGGTCTGTTGAGGATAAGAGAAACTCTGTTGCAGGTAATCTTTTTAAAAGCAAGTATAGCTTCTGGGGTTAGGTGGTGATTGTTTGAAACATCAAGGACCCGCAAAGAGTAGAGGTTTGCCAACACCACTAATGTTTCTTCTGTCAACCTGGCGTTACTGAAATAAATAAATAAAATGAAAGCAAATTTAGGCAAATAAACTATAAAATCAAAAAGAAATCCAATAACCTTTGCTGAAAAACTACTTCAAAGTTGCTGAGACAAGTAAGAAGGGGAGGAAGTTAGCTAAAATTGCAGCAGCCGACAGTGCACTTGCAAGAGTAATATTTCCTACTTAAGAAAATTATGTAAATAACAGAAGTTACGCACTTGTGTCCCTTTAAATTATGCAAACAGATCACAGTGTATTAAAACACTTAAAATGGTGACCCGATGATTTAAGTGTAAACAAACTTTGCCATCTAACACAAAACTGAAGCACCAAATAATTGACTACGATTAAATTAAGCAAAGAGTAATCAACATGCACGGTAGGAATTTAGTTTGAAGTTAATTTTAAAAAATATATTAATAATGTAGCGACAAACTAACAAAAAAAAAAAAAACACACACCCAAGCAAGCATGCTTCATTAGCAAAGAAACTGTAATGCAAGTCAATTTAAACCTGGAGCAAATACATACTGTACATCCTTATACATTTTAATTAAAATAGAAATAAACTAAAATAGAAACAATAAATACAGTTTTTTCTTGAAGGCAAATGGTCCCTTTAAACCTATGAGATGTTATAGGTTAAAAAGGGGCACAAAATGTAGCCAAATCAAATTACAGAGCCAGGTGGTCTGAGAGATGGGTTGGGTGGTGGGGCTAAACCTGGGAGCACAAATTGGTGGAAATTTGCAATTAGTGTGGCCCTTGAAATGACACATGTTGAACACCAATGATTTAAGACTTATTCTTAAAAAACATTTTGGATATTCTTAGAAATCCAGCAATTTTTTTAAATTATACATTTAAATTACACATACCTAAGTATTTACAATATTCTCTTCCTTTTTGAAAAATAAAAATGATTTCATATCTTTTTTTATGTCCAGCTATGGTCAGCTGTCTTTTCATATTATGAAATGGTCCTCAGAATTCTCATTTGCATTAAACGTTTTGAACAGTAATTTAAAAAAAAAAAAAATTGCAGGAGTCAAACATATGGCTAAGAATCTAAATTACCCAGGTGCTTATTCGTAGGGTATTCCCATAACAGACACTACTAGTGGCCCTTAATACAGATTGGCAGATTAAAAATATCTTCTTTTTTTGAAAGCACAAGTATTTGCATTAACCTCTACTATTGGAAGTGACTCGTCCTACAGGTTGCTGGTCATTCAGGAGAACTGGTCTGTACTATGCCAGGTCCTCTGGCTGACCATCAACTGGGGTTTACGTGACTGACAATAGAGCATGATGTTGGTTCCCCTGACCCACAGCATTTGTGGTGAAGATGTAAAGCATGGAGAAGAATTCTGGTTGCTGAAAAGTTTGGCAATAGATAAAGCAACAGAGCCCGATTCAGATACTGCTGTCAGTTTTTTTGGGTCACATAATTCTAATAGCAATTTTAAAGTATGAAAACAGATTTTATGGGAGAACTTTTTCTTTACAAAAATACTTATCGAGTAAATACTCTAATGTTTGCTCCAAAATGAAAGTAATAGTGCAACAAAGTTCTGTACACGACTATACTGTGTGGACAGAACTTGAACTTGTTGAATAATGGTATCCTTACATATTTGACACTTCAGACTATATGCATGCATAGTGTCAACAGTCAGCAACATGTCTATTATAGAAAAAGATTACTAACATTTAAGTCGCAAACAGGAAGCATAGGCAGGATTGAAATTCTGAAGAAATCATAAAGGGAGATCAAATCATCAGGGGGAGATGCAAATTCCCCGCAACTGTTCAAATAGCACAGCAGACCCAAAGCAAAACATTTTAAGTTTTGCGCTACTATGTAATGCGAAAATGTGAAATTCAATGAGTATTGAGTACCTTACCATGCACCTTGCAGTGTAGTAATTGTTGCAAACTGATCACTGCATCACAGGAGTGCAGTGAGGTAAGAAGCACCAAGAAGTGATATTGCATTGCATTAGTGAAGTGAAGATATCTCCAATTTGTACAAGTGTTCTGCAACACCAGCATTAATTTATACTTACAGAATATACATCTTATTTCTTAAAATGCATTGTAATACATTCAGAGATGTACATACCTGAGGTATAGATTTTGCAGTTTAGGAAATAAACAAGGGAACCGTTTTACCATCTCTTCATCATATCCATGAGAAAAACTCAAGTTCAAGCACTTCAGTTCGCTGGCACTCTGAGAGATGCAATTTAGAGTGGCATTACAAATCTTTGTCCCCACCACACTGAGTTTTTCTAATTTTGAAGTTATAGGTCCAAGAAATGGTTCAAATGGTGCAGCCCCTGGCAAAAGAAAAATTCATTAGAAAGTATTTACAGAGAAATTTGTTTTTCCTATTAGATAAAAATGTCCTGAGGTCCATAAGAGCTAATACAAGGGACTACAGACAAAACATATTAAATCTATCCCCAAATGTACCTGTGTTATTTATGCAAACATGCAAAAAAGTTAGCAAGAAAAAAAAAATCCCGCACCTGATAGGAAAGAGGGGGAGTGTAGCCGACTGGGAATACTTTCCCCGTGCCAAGCTTTAACAGTCATTGAGGTTCCAGGGAAAATCTAGATCTCACATCATGGAGAAGGTACTAGAAGATTCCAACCCTGGAAGCACAGGGAGGATATGAGAAGACACAGTGGGGCAAAGGTCAGATATGGGAAAGGAAAAAAGCTCTGCACTTCATACATTTTGGATTTAGGTAATTAATGTCACGCGAATCATCCTAGACCTCCAATTAGAACATAAAAGTCTTACATTCAGTCTTCAGCTCTGTCAGGTTGGGTAGTTTCAAGAAGAGTGCTTCTATAAAGTCTTCGTGTTGCAGGTATTTGTAATGTCTCAGACAAACACTTGTGAGTGTAGATAGCTGATCAAATGCATTGGTGGATAGACTTACACAGCCAGAGTTCAGCAATTCAAGTTTTTGGAGCTGCAGTCTTGGAATACAAGGCTTTTCTAAATGTATACATACAAACAGGACAATAATCAGAATGTAATGGGAGTAACAAATGCAAAAATGTATTTTATAAAGAAAAGCCAAACAATAAAATGTCTACAAATTTAGTAGGAGAGTGCAAAGGAAACAGGTTTAAGATACTGGATTTGAATCCACAAAATGTAAAATATTTTAATATGAAAAGCACTTGTCACCTACCAGACATAATAATAGTTTACTTGAAAATTATCATGGGGAATATCTGATATACTGCATTGAGACAGGCAAATTAAATATACCGTATATACTCGAGTATAAGTCGATCCGAGTATAAGTCGAGGTACCTATTTTTACCTGAAAAATTTGTAAAAACTGATTGGCTCGAGTATAAGTCGAGGGTAGAAATTATCACCACTACTGCCTTCTGATTCTGTGTTGTTTTTAGGCTTTAGTTACCCTTTAAATGGACAGCAGAATTCCCATACATGAATCCCATGCAGTAATAGCCAAATCCAGAACCAGTAACCTCCAATTCCTTGGCACTCCAGATGTTTGGAAACTACAATTCCCAGCATGCTTTGTTGCTGGGAGTTTCAGTTTCTAAACATGTGGAGTGGCAAGGTTCAGTAAAATTTTAATTACGCTTACCATCATTTACAATTCTCCTGAACCCCTTATAGTAAAGGGTCCTCTGACCCCCATATAGTAAATGGCCCTCTGACCCCATATAATAAAGGGCCCTCTGACCCCATATAGTAAAGGACTCTCTGACCCCAACAGTTAAAAATGTCACCTGAGAGTTGTAATTTCAAGCTGTCATTTGCACTGTACTAGCAGCTGTTTTTTGCCCCAAACTGAAAAGACCCATCAGGTTTACAGCATCCAAATGAGCAGTGACAGTGCTGAGTGAGTCCAGCAGCCAGACAACAGGAAGTGTAAAGGCAGATCAGCTCCTGTAACTTTCTATGCAGGTTAACACATCGCCACCTACTGGTTACTATCTGCAATTGCAGAATTTGGATCTAATTTAGGACTTTACCCGAGTATAAGTCGAGGTTAGGTTTTCAGGCTAATTTTAAAGCCTGAAAAATTCGACTTCTACTCGAATATATATGGTAACCTGCAGCTCATTTGATGGGTAAGGAGACACATTTGCCCAATTTAATCTAATATTTTATCCCTTACTATTTTATGGATCCCCAAACATTCTATGTAATATGTATTTATTAATGGACAACTACACTGTAAAAATTAACCTGAGGCAAGGAGGTAGGATTGATAATTCCTTCCCCCAGTGATGTCTTGTTGAGGAGCTACAGCACGTAAAATTTTCATCTGCAAGGTTAGTGCCCTGGACATTCCTGTATTAAAGATTAAAGCCAGAAGGAAGCCTTGCACAGGCAGTTGGTGCTCCTTACAGAAATGAAATTGGGAGGTAGGCATTATCAATCCTACCTGAATAATCCATGAGGGGTTATACAGAGTAGAATAGAAAGGTACACCCACACTAAATTGAAAAAAGAAACAAACAAAAGAGTGTTTGGATTCATCCATTTCTGCAATAAATCACATCAAAACATAACATAGATAAATATGATTATCCCCACTTTTTTTTCCATTTAGTATGGTTGCATGAGTGGGTGTGCCTTTCTATAAGGGCTTTTTTCTGGGTCTACCCTTCACTTTACTGTATCCCCTTCTTGGCACCGCTGGTATATCAGCGTTCCAAGTAGTCCATATAAAAGGATTGTACGCCTCCAGACCAGTCTAATATTATTAATCCTACCTCCCTGCACCCTTTTCATTTTAATGTTTTAAAAAAAAACTTAATACGCACTATTGTTCTCCTTTAATATGTGACAATTTCTAATATTGCAAAAATGATTAGCCTTCAACATATCTATATGAATACATGAAAGTGCACACTGTATATAAAGAGACTAACAAAAAATATGTACTTATGAAAAAAACTCAGATCTCAGATTCTCACAAAGTTAGGGTTAAAGGACAAATATACTCACCTCCCCCTTTCCCATAGCTGAATAGTAACCGCTAAGTCCTCACCCCTAGGTACTTTAAATGTAAGGATGTACAGCTGTTAGGTAATTTACCTCTGTGTTCTGGTCCTCTTCCGAAGCCACATTGTAGCCAATGGGAAGATACGCTCTGCAAAGAAAAGTGTCTTCCCATTGGCTACTATGTGGACTGTCACTGACAATGGTAAAAGAATGGAACAGAAAGGAGCACCAAGGGAAACTAAGTAAGTATAACAGCTGTTAGATTAAGTACCCAGGAGTGAGGACTTCGCAATTTAGGTCCTCACCATGGGTAATACGCATATTTGGAACAGGGAAAAGGGGAGTATAATTAATAAAAAGCCTTCAGTCACACCTTCAAAATAAACATTAAATCACATCTCTATGTAAAATGTTAGAAGCTAATGCTGGATAGGTTCAGCACAACAACACTTTTTTTGTATGTCTGTCAAGGTATTTCCTCTCTTTTCCAGCATTAAGTCTAAAGGGAGCATGCTCCTCCTCTGGGGTCAGTAGAGGAGCAGAGGGTCAGGTGACGTCACTAGAGCTACTGAAGCAGGAATTTCTTTGCAATATTATTTCTCATAGGATGTAGTCATGTGTGTCCCAGGGTTATTTTTGAAGGAAGGACTGCAGGATTTTATATAACCCTAACTTGTTCAGAAACCACGTTTGCCCTTTAAGTGCTTATTCATAACATGAAGCCAGGGGTGACACTTGAGCCCAGTCTTCATTGCAAAGTCTATATTGGCAGGAAAAAACAATAGTTGAAAATGTAACCAATCAAGGATTGTTGCAAGTTACTGGTATTTATATATAGAGTTGATCCAGGGAGTCCCGAGGGAATTTTTTCCCCTTCATAAATTTGGTGGGGAAATGTGGGAATTGCCGAGTATAAAGACATATGTCTTTATTCAACCTCAAATACTATACTAAAGAGAGTTTGACCCTTTGAATTTGAAGCTGCTGAACCACTTGCTTTTGGCTTTTTCACAGCTTCATAGATACACATTTGATATGCAAAAAATACATTTTAGACAGAATACTATGGGGCTACAAGATGTGTCTACAAAAGTATTTTATTTTTTTTTTTTTTTAAGTTTGACAACTTTATCTGTTAAGGGCTTCTACTACTTTTCCAGTTCGTCTTTAAACTATATTTCCTGTTTCATTCTAGGTTAAATTCCAACATCATTTCTACCTATTTTCTGAATTTGATTATATCCTAGTGCAGTGTTGAAGCTTGGCACTCTATAAGTTTAGAAACTGCAACTCCTAATATGACATCAGTCTCCTAGTGCAAGTGTTTAGGAATCAAATCCTATTCAGTTACTCAAAATTATGACTAAAGTATTTTTTCTTTTATTTAAACTAGAACTATAGTGCATATAAATTTTTTCAAAAACAGTTAAAATAAAAAGTACCTGGGGCAGGGAGATAGGATTTGTACTTTCTACCTCCTAATATCATTTCTATGAGGAGTGGCAGCACGTAGAAAACAGCTTCTGACAGGCTTTCTAAATCCAGAATAAACAAATTGCAGTAGGATACACCAAAGTCTGTTGCAAAAATTTTCCTTTTTATTCACCCAGAATTTGAGATACAGGCAACGTTTCGGGTGGTATCCTACTGCAATTTGTTTATTCGTGAGAATTGACTGGTGAGCAGCCAAAGTAGCAGAGGAACCAATTTGGAAGAGTGATTCAATACCCCGTAAGTTTAAAGGCTTTCTGAATCCTTCAGCACTATCTTTAATACAGGAAGGCCCAGGGCAGATGAAAAATGTATGCGCTGTAGCTCCTCAACAAAACAATATTGGTAGGTGGGATTAATCAAACTTACCTTACTGTCCCAGGTACTTTTCATTTCTAATAAGTTAATTTTTACAGTATAGTTGTCATTTAATTCCTTGTGTTATTACCTCAATAAGCTCTGAATGGTGAACAAAAACCTTAGGCTGTCTAGTTTAGTGTAAAAAAAAAAAAACATGAAAGGGAGTTAAGTCTAGGTTGTTCTTTACCCTAGCTACACACTCACCTTCAGCTGCAGATAAGAAGTTGTCGGGTCTATTAAAGCATAAAGATAGCTTCCACTTATTCATATTCCCTACCGCAAGGGAAAGCTCTTTAAGTTTTGGTAATCTGAACAATATATACTGTAAAGCCCTTTCAGGCACAGTACCATCCTTAGGATGAAGGGACAGGGAATACAAATTTTGAAGTAAAACAATGCTAGTAAGCGGGAGAACATTTAAGAAATACACTTTGCATAATGAGAAGTGTGTTAGCTGATGGAAATTAATGACTTCTGAAAATATATCATGATCTGATACATGAGAACAGTCAGTCAAATACAACTGCTTGAGGTTCACCAGTGGTCTTAAACCCTGAAGGATCTCTCCTTTTAAGCAAGAGTCCATTCTGACTGTGGTTAGATCAGGCAATGAGAGAGTAATCTTCCTAAACTGTTTCAGAGTTACTTTAGTCACCTCCACTGAACGGATTTTCCGGATTTGAAGAGTGTCCCAAAATTTTGCATTGAATAAGCCTATACTTCTGAAAAAAATGGTACTGTTTCTCCATAAAGATGGGTGGTCAACCAGAGCCCGTAAATAAGTGCATGTAGCTCGTACGTTTGCTTTTTCGGATGGAGAAAGATACAGAAATATATGCAAAAGCACCTCCTGGGGAAGCTGAAGCCATTCAACAATTGCCATTTTTATAAAAACGTATGGTAATTCAAATATGCATCTTCATAGCAAAAACCTAAAAAAGAAAAACATTAAATTATTGATATGAAAAATATAACAAATACTCTCTATTGTGGATATCTTCCTCTGCACGGTTAACATGTACTTTTACACGAACTGGAAATACTCCTAACAGCCAATAGTACCGGAATTTCCGGGACAGTCCCGGGCTTTGGTAACAGCCCCGCTATCCTGAATTCCAGGGAAAAGTCCCGAGATCTGGGCCGAACCGGAACACTGTACCTTTAAAATGAATTGATCCTGTGCGGCACCGGTATTGCGGACGTAACCTGGCAAGTTGCGCTAGATCAGACAGTATAAGCACGTCGTTGAAGCTTGACGTCCTCTATGTGCGGCACCACGTCCCTGCACGCACGCAGGGGGAGGGGGTACAGGAGATTTCTGAGCAGGGAGAGAGGCTTGTCTGCGGCTGCGCGTGGCTGAGTCTCCTGGCGGTGCTGAAGTTGGAGAGAGATAGTCAGAGTCATTGTGAGACAGTCAGTCAGCCACTGTAAGTTGAGCTCAGCTGTGGTTTATGTAATGAAGAATTGCTGTATACAGTGTGTATATGTGTGTAAGGGGACTCCATACTGTATACAGCAATTCTTATTTCCTCTGATCAATATATTTTTATTAAATTAAGTCTGCAAGCAAATAATAATAAAGATGGCCATTAATACTATTAATCAACCAATGTAATTTTATGTTATATACAATGTAAGAACTTTTTATTTGGACATTTTATAGACATTACAGTGATCTGTGATACACATTTCAGCATTTGCCTAATAAAACCTTACTAAAACTCTGTCACAACTGCGACACGAAAGGCTGTTTCGGCTGACTATCGTTTTGTCTAAGGTAACATGGACAGGCAGATCTTTGACACCTGACCCGAACGTACATAGACCAACTGATAGTCAGCTGAAACTGCCTTTTGTCCGTTTCGGCTGTCCACAATCGCACGTCTATACTGAGTTTTACTGCGAGGAGGATAACTTATGGCTCAGTTGCTCTGTTTGCATTGAAGCCAGAGGAGGGGGCCTAAAGCTACGTACACACATCAGATTCTTCAGCGGAAAAGACCAAAAGAAAGATTGACGAACAGTAATTTCTGCCAACGAATCAGAGGTGAGTACCGTATATACTAGAGTATAAGCTGATCCGAGGATAAGCGAAAAAACGAGTAAACGATACCTTAAAAACGAGTAAAACTGATTGACTTGAGTATAAGCTGAGGTTAGAAATTATAACCACTACTGCAAACTTGTAATTAGTAAAATTACAACTCCCAGCATGCTTTGGTTGCTGGGAGTTGTAGTTTCTAAACTTCTGGAGTGGCAAGGTTCAACAGTTGCAATCTTTTCAACAAAAGATCCACTTCTGATTCAGTATTGTTTTAAAGCTTTACTTGCCATTTAAATGGACCCTTTTAATAATAGAAGAATTTCCATACAGATTCTGAGAATATAGTTTTAGGGGGTATTTTTGAGTAGTTAGAGGGGTGTTTAGATCTGGAAATATCTGGAAAGTTGCTGTTTTTGGGCCATTGTGCATTGGCTCATTTTGTGAGTAGTGGCTTTCACGTCTGTGTGTGTAAACATACAAATGGCATACCGTTCAGGGCATTTGGGAGATTGATACTTGACAAGTTTTTTTACATTACATGGGAATTTGCCATGATTTTTAAATGTATTTTTGTACATTTTCCCAGAAAATCTGGTAAAAGTGTGAAATTCTACACAGAACTGTGCCCACACCATTGGTGGTATGCATAAAAGAATGGCACCGTTGCATAGCTGAAGGTGTGTAGATTCCAAGAATAAATAGTTTTGGGGGGGTATTTATAATATAGTGAGGTGTTTAATCTGTGCTTCATATGCTTTGTGCACCTATTGCAGAAAAGACACAAGTATTTCCCATGGTGCCATAAATTACATTATACATCATATTAAATATCTGTTGTATTCAGTTTGATCAACTGGACTTGAAGTTTAGATCTTGAAGATGTTTCGCTAGTTATCCAACTGGCTTTCTCAATTCAAAATGACTTGTAGAATAATCTGTTGGCAATAAGTACCCTGGCCAATTAGCATATAACAGCAAAGTGTTAGGAGCCTTCTGAATGCAAGGTGTGATTGCATTGTGAGGTGTTATCGAAACTGTCATTGTACATGGCAGACAGTTGGTCTCGAACCCCTCACCTCTATTCAGGCTTGGTTTCTTTATTTTCAGATAAATGTGCCTCCTTGACACTTCTCTTGAACCAGTCCTGTTTCTTTGCCAAGATGTTGACATTACAACCTTCAAAGATATGTCCTTTTTCCTTTAGATGCAGGTAATTGGCTCTTCTGTGCTGCGCCATATGTTGGTGCAGCTGCTTTTTGGTCTACCCCACATACAAATCAGAGCACTCTTTACAGCATTGCACTGTGTATATTATGTCGCTCTTCTTAGGTCTTTTGGATGCACCAGTTGCTGCCTCTGTTGGGATACGCTGTATATTGAAAATTCTTCCTAATTTCTCGGAGATCCTTGCTACATATGGTATGACTATGTTCTTTCTCCTGTCTTGCTTTCTTCTTTCAATGTTGGTATTTGTGTTCTTTTCTTTCCTTCTACCCCTTTTGACAATGGTCCAGACTGGATATCTACAAGTTTTAAGGGCTCATCTGAAATGTTTAATTTCACTTACTAGGGGATACCATTGTTTCTCTCTGCACTGAGTACTACATCTTGAATCTTGTTAGTGAAATCCTGGGAGTTCTGGATGTGAACTCCCAGGATTCCTCCCATTCCTCCTTGTTAGGTAAAGTCTGTTCTCATTGTGTGGGACCTTTATTGTCTGTTCTCACTGTATGGGACCTTTACTTACTGTACTGACACATTTGAGAAAGGACCCCTGGTCCGAAACATGTTATGTGTGAATAAAGATTGCTGAATTGAGATATCTTAGGAGTCTCCTCATTTCTGGATCTGCCTACAACTATTCCCTTACATTTTTAGTGATTGGGACAGATCACTGCAGATATCCGGACGCATTTCGAAGGTTTACTAGGTTGCAGGACTGACTTTTTGCTTTACTGTCAGTTCTCACTGTATGTGACCTTTACAGTCAATCCTCACTGTATGGAGCCTTTATTGTCTGTCCTCACTGTATGGGACCTTTACTGTCTGTTCTCACTGTATGGAACATTTGCAGTCTGTTCTCATTGTATGGGACCTTTACTGTCTGTTCTCATTGTATGGGACCTTTAATGTGTGTTCATACTGTATGGGACCTTTACTGTCTGTTTTTACTGTATGAGGCCTTTACTCTCTGTTCCCACTTTATGGTACCTTAACTGTGCATTCTCACTGTATGGGACCTTTACTCAGTCCTCACTATATGGTACCTTTACTGTGTATCCTCACTATATGGGATCATAATGTATCTGTTCTCACTCTATGAGGCCTTTACTCTCTGTTCCCACTGTATGGTACCTTAACTGTGCATTCACACTGTTTGGGACCTTTACTCTCTGTCCTCACTATATGGTACCTTTACTGTGTATCCTCACTGTATGGGGCCATAATGTATCTGTTCTCACTCTATGGGACCTTTACTGTCTGTTCTTACTGTATGGGACCTTTACTGTCTGTTTTCACTCAATGGGAACTTTGGTGTCTGTTATCGCTGTATGGAGGCTTTATTGTTTGTTCTCACTGTGTTGGACCCTTATTGTCTTTTCTCACCGTGGGGCCTTTACTGTCTGTTCTCCCTGTGTGGGACCATCACTGTATGTATAATTTTATTTATAAATGGCCACTTGGGAACGCAGCGCTGTGCATTATAAAATACAGAGTATGCAAACATGTGGATACGTTCAAGCAGTTATACAGATAACTACAAATTAAATACAATTTCATACGTAGGTTAAGGTTACTTGTGCTGGTGCTCATAAAGGTAGGATAACAGTTAACAGTCTAGATTTGAAAGTATTAATAGATGTCACCTGGCAAAATGAGAGAGGGAGAGGGTTCCAAAGGTAGGGAGCAGCAAGAGAGATTGGTTTAAGGCGGGAGAAAGCAGTGTTCGTTGGGGGTTTGTGGAGATTTTATTTTGAAGAACCTAGAGCACGGCCAGGAACATAAGGCACCAAGAGAGTGGATAAGTAGGGAGGTGCAGTAGAGTTAAGGGATTTAAAAGGGGGTTAAATGAAGGGTATTGAATATGATACTTTGTTTGATGGGAAGCCACTCTATGGTCTGAAGTATCAGGGTTGCATGTTAGTCCTAGTTTAGGAGGGGGAGTGATTAATTCAGTTTTAGAAAGATTGAGTTTAAGGCGGCGGTGCACCATCCAGGAAGAAATAGAGAGCAGCCATTTAGAGATTTGGGATTGGATTTCAGGGGTTAGTGCGGGGTGGACAAGTAGATTTGGATATCATCAGCATATAGGTCATACTTAAAGCCAAATGAACTGAAGTTAGGTGGAGAAAGCGAAGGCCAGGATTGCTTAGTGTCGTCAATGTGACAGTTGAAGTCACCTAGAATTATATCTGGACAGTCGGAGGAAAGAAAGATAGAAAGCCAGGATTCAAATTTTGTAATGAAAGTGGCTGGTGCTGAGGCACAAGGAGGTCTGTATATAATTGTTACTCTTCGACATAAGGGGTGGAAAAGTTGGACAGCATGGAATTCAAATGAGGAAAAAGCAACAGAGGGTGGATATTATGAGGTTTCATCAGGGGAACCTAGAGAACCCCCTCCGGGCCACGGAATCTAAGCACCTGCCGGTCTTCTCCAGAGCCTCTGATGGTGAGGATGTTACGCCGCAAGCAGGTACCAGGTCATGACTCTAGAGGGAGAACTCCCAGAACCCGATTCCACAATGCGGAAGAGATAACAAGTGGCAACAAGCTGGAGTCATGGGCAGGCGGCAGACAGGCTGATTCTGGTTACAGGTAGAGGTCGTGGGCTGGTGGCAGACAGGCAGGGTCAGAGGTACAAATCCAAAGTCATGGGCAGGTGGTAGACAGGTAGAAGAGTCAAAAGCAGGCAAAAGATCAAAACCGGGAAATCAGCAAACAACAGGATTAGAGAACAGGTGAAACCACTGTCATCAATCTGTATCGTGTGAACGCCGGCGCATGTGCACACCCAGGAAGACCCAGGCACATCACCAGCCTGTGGAGCACGCACACGCGGACCCCCAACCCCAAATTTCCCTGCCGAGACCAATTGCCCCACTTCATATTCTTCACCATCCTCAACGACCACAGGAGGAGGAGGCAGGGGGTCAGAAAAAGAAGAGGAACCGGGGCGGAGCCTGACCGCTGAACAAGATGGCCGCGGATCACTAGAGCTCCGACACAATCCAGGTGTAATCAGCAGCTAACGACAGCATCCAAAGGCACAAACCCTCAAAACCACTCCCTGACAACACTAAGATGGGGAAAAGAGGGGACCTGTCGAACTTTGTAAAAAAACAAGACCCCCAGGCAACCGCACCACTCGGCCCCAATAAAATGGCGGCAACCTCGGAGCCTCCGGATCCAGTAACAAGGCGCGACCTGGACACCCTATACGCAAACTTGGAAAAATGTATAGCAGAGGCACACCACAGGACGGTGAACGAAGTGAAGCAAGAAGTGGGTGCCCTGGGGGACCAGGTCGCGGCCCTGGAGTCGTCTCACGGAGACACAGCAAGGTACTGTGCACAGGTGGAGACGGACATAAGGGACATCAGAGCACAACTGACTGCCCTACAATCCCAACAGGAGGACGCCGAAAACCGTTCCCGTAGGAACAATATAAGAATACGGGGAGTCTCGGAGGATGCCACCGACCTCCAACCACAACTCCTCACGCTGTTCACGAGCCTCCTGCCAAATATCCCAGAGGAGCGTCTCCTCATGGACAGGGCCCACCGGGCGCTCCGACAACGGAACCGCCAGGAGGACCCACCTAGAGACATTATTGTCCGCTTGCATTACTATGCCACAAAAGACCTAATACTACAGGCAGCCCGAAATACGACTGACCTCAAGATGGACGGCCACCCGATCCAGATCTACCAAGACCTGGCACCGCTAACACTGGCCAAAAGGAGGGCCCTCAAACCCATCCTTCATCAACTCAACTCAGCCAAAATTAAGTACCGCTGGGGTTTCCCTTTTAGGCTAACCATAACCCACATGGGTAAAACACTCTCCATAGAGGACCCGCACGACGGATATTCATTGCTGAGACGCTTAGGCCTAGAAACCCCCCCACCGATTCGCTCCGAGAACAAGGCAGCCCGCATTAACCCACCGGAGGATTCATGGTCCCAACCGAATGAGGAACACCACAGATACTCTTCTCAAAAATCACAAAAGGATGGATGAAACCAAAACAAAACCCATAGAATCTACAACCCCAAAGACTCACAGTAAGACCGCCCCCAACAAAAACTACCTCAACCTAAACTACCCCCCCCCCCCCCGAGAACCAAAACTCTAGACTACATAAAAATACCGGGGTTAACCTACTTCTTCCCCCAGAAGGGGACAAAAACAACAAACAAGGACAGCAGCCAACTCAACCACTAACCACAAAAATACAACCCCCTAAAATATAGCCAAAACAAAACACCCTTGAAACAAAACCAAAACAACAATCTACCAAGATCCTTCAAACCCACAGCCAAGGAAAAACTATATACAACTAAAAAAAAAAAAGAGACAAAAAAAAAACAAAACAAAAAAAAACAATACGATCAACAAAAGGCATGGCAATCAAACACTACAAAACTCAAAACCAATAGCTATGCAGGACGGGAAACACAAAACCAACGAATCCTGAAACCGAGGTAAACCCACCTCTGGAACTAACCTAAAACTAACTGTACAAAACCTACAAACCACAAATCGAACTTCCAAGTGCACCAATTACAACCCCAGCAAAAACGAATTAATAAAACTACAACAGTGATCCCATGGAACCCAGAAACACCAAAAAGACTTGCATCTCCACACTCCACACCCCGCAACCCAAGATATTAAGTAGAAGAACCCAACACCCCAAGAAGACCCCAGAAGGGTAACCATAGGCAAATTTGGTACACGATTCTCCATAACAACTGAACTGACCAAAACTTACTATCGGACAATTGACCCCAACAAGCACCGAAAAGGAATGGACCAACTACCTGAAAATTGTAACCATCTGGTAACCCCCACATCAAATGGGACAATAAAACAGAACGGCCCCCCATCGAATCATACTCCACCTCAAAAATCCCTCCCCCCACCATATTATGACTAGCCCAACGAACTCTCCCATCACCCAACCCAGCCCGAGAAATTACACTGGGTCAACAGGAGCCCGATCCCAGTCCACACCAACCCTAAGACCCTAGTTCAACTAGACTCCCACCCCACCAAGTTGCGGTGTAACATCACCGATATTTGCCTTATTGTGGGAATTATTCCCACCCGTTATATCAAAATGTTATATCTATCGTTAACACTGTTAGAATTTTATGTTATTGATTTGTGTTTATTTTTTGTCTTCACATCTAGGAACAATGCCTGGCTTTCCCTCCGCGACTCCTCATCTGATGCACAGACATCTTCTTGGGCAAACATAGTCTCCTTCTCAATCCATGATACGGACAAGGTAAGCTCTCCTAACAGATTGGCAGGGAGCAGAGGAGATCACATTTGCATACAAAACACCCTCAAACCATGACCAAACCAACTCTCAGGATCCTCACCCACAACGCCAAAGGTTTAAATGAACCCATAAAAAGGCGTTTAGCAATGCAATATTACGAAAGAGAACAAACCGATATAATTTTTATCCAAGAAACACACTTTGTGAAAGGAGCAGAACCTTTTCTTCCTAGCAAAAAATTCACAACACATTATTTCTCCTCTGCCCTGGTCAAGAAAGGAGGAGTTGCAATACTCATACACAAAAGAATACCCTTTACGATGACAAGATGCGACAGAGACCCAGAGGGACATTATTTAATAATACAAGGTTTGCTAGACTCTAAACTCTACACACTAGCAAACATATATGCCCCCAACACAAACCAAACACCATTTTACAGGAACTTAGAAGAAAAACTCCTGAGTTTAAACCTAGGCACTCTGATCTTAGCAGGCGACTTCAACACAGTCCTGGACTCAAGGATAGACAGATCCTCAGTCTCCTCTCTCGCCAGGCCGGCTGCCCCATCCAAACCCCTCCGCTCTTTGCTTAAAACACTTAACCTATGGGACGCCTGGAGGTTACAACACCCCAAATCAAGACAATACACATTCTTCTCACACCCGCACAAAACACACACCAGGATAGACTATATATTTATAAACTCACAACTAATCCCTTATCTACACAACACCGATATTGCTCCCATCTCATGGTCCGACCATGCCCATGTCTCAGCAGATCTCCTCCTACAACAACCCTCCTCATACCAACACCAATGGCGATTAAATGAAGCGCTATTTCTAAACAAAAACGCCCTCAACAAAATCGACACAGCAATAAAACTATACTTTCAAGAAAATAATAACCCTGAAACTCCAACCACAATCATATGGGCGGCACACAAAACAGTCATAAGAGGCAATCTTATCCAACTATCCTCCCAAGCTAAAAAACAACACAAGCACACCACCACAAAACTTCTTTCACAACTTAAAATAGCAGAGCAAACATACCTCTCTCAACGCTCCCAAACCAACCTAGACACCCTAAACTCCCTACGAAACAAATTAAACAACCACCTATTCACCATCGCTGAGAAAGCACTAAAATTCACACAGCTTAAATATTTCGAAAAAGGAAACAAACCAGATACGATGCTGGCTAAAAAACTAAACGAGAAATTTACCCAAAACCGCTTACTACCCCTAAGAAAACAAGACAACTCATTAGTCCATAACCCAATGGACATCCTTGCAATCTTCTCTGAATACTACACCAAACTATATAATGGCCAAACGGTAGACCACAAACATCTCCCCAAAGACTTCATAACTACATACCTACACAATGCAAAACTACCACACCTCACAACACAAGAAAAATCAACCCTAGACACCCCTATCACCCCAGACGAGATTAAACAAGCGATAAAGTCACTCAAAACAGGTAAAGCACCAGGCCCAGATGGCTTTACAGCAGGCTATTATAAAAAGTTCATCACAGAACTAACCCCCCACCTTACCCTACTCTACAACAAAATACTGCAAGGAACAGAACAAATACCCCAAGACATGCTACGAGCTAACATCGTAGTCATTCCAAAACCCGGCAAAGATACAACCCAATGCAAAAATTACCGCCCAATTTCTCTCATCAATATAGACCTAAAACTACTATCCAAAATCATAGCAACACGCATAAACTCCTTTCTACCACGCCTAATACATCCTGACCAATGCGGATTCATACCCAATCGACAAACCACAGACAACATCAGAAAGACACTGCAACTACTTAACATAGCCCACACAAACAGTATCCCATCTGCCTTCCTGGCTCTTGATGCCGAGAAGGCATTTGATCGTATTGATTGGAACTATTTACAAGAAGTATTAAAATCCTTCCAATTCCCCCCCAAATTTCTATCACTAATATCAGCCCTATACTCAAAACCACTAGCCAAAGTAAATAATATGGGATTTATATCCAAGGAATTCCCAATATTAAATGGAACAAGGCAAGGCTGTCCCCTATCCCCACTACTATTTTCACTCTGCATAGAACCCCTTGCACAACACATTAGACTTAACCAACACATTACCGGCATACAGATAGGCTCTTCAGAATTCAAAATAACACTATTCGCGGACGACACCCTCTTCACACTAAGCAACCCACTAACCTCACTCCCACATCTCTACAATCAACTATCACAATTCAGCGAAGCATCTGGATTCAAATTCAACCCCACAAAAACAACAGCCAAACAAATAGCCATTCCACACCATGCCAGAAAACTCATCGAACTAAACTTCAACCTAACATGGACAGAAAAACCGCTCCCGTATTTAGGCACCCACTTATGTCCCACCCCAACAGAAACATACATGGCAAACTATACACCAATCTTTAAATCGCTAAAAAATCTTCTCCAGAAATGGACCCCCTACAAACTTTCCCTATTCGGCCGAATCCACGCTGTCAAAATGACCCTTTTACCTAAACTCCTATACCTCTTCAGAGCTCTCCCACTAGAAATAAAAAGAACAGACCTCAAAGCATGCCAAACTCAAATCTCCAGATTCATATTGGTCAACAAAAGAGCCAGAATCAACCAGATATCTATGTCAAGACCAAGAAAAATGGGCGGAGCAGCCCTCCTCCCTCTACCCTACCATTGGCAGCCAGGATAGCCCAAACTTTACAATGGCACGACTCTCCTAACAAAAACAGATGGGTAGAATTAGAACACCAACTCTTCACAGATACCCCACCAGACATTATCCTATGGCTATTCCCAATACAACACCCAAAACACCCCAACCCATACATAAAATACACACTACACACCTGGCAACACACAATTTCACAATACAAACTCACAAACTCATACTCTCCACTTACACCCATTTTTCACAACCCAAACTTTCTCCCCCCCACAATGGACCAGGGGTGGTCGGCCTGGAGAGACAGGGGAATCATCAAAATAACACATCTACTTCATATAGATAGACCCCTAACATGGGAGGAAGCAAAAATTAAATGGAAACTTCCAGAAACCGAGTGGTCCAGATACACACAAATCATACACTACATCAAGACCCTCCTAGCACAAAGACAACCACCCACTCTAACCAGATTTGAACGCTTCAGTATGCACACACCCCTAGGCCCCAAAGCAATCACAACTTTATATGACATCCTGATAACAAACAAGATAACAGAGAAACTAAAGGTCCAATGTCAATGGGAAACAGGGCTGGGCTCAACTCTTTCATCAGAGGAATGGAACCAGATATTTACAAATATGCGCAAATGCTCTGTTAATACCCTAATACAAGAAAAGAATTTTAAAATTCTGCACAAATGGTACGTGACGCCCAAACAGCTTAACAAAATATTCCCAACCACCCACCCATTTTGCTTCCGCAACTGTGGAATTCAAGCGGACACATCCACTGTTGGTGGGAGTGTCCCGAAGTATCCAGAATATGGGATAACTGTTACTCAGTTATTAATAGGGTATTTGCAAAAGAGGTTCCAAAAAACCCCTGGGTAGCACTCTTCGATAAGAACGAGCCCTCCCTCAATAATAAAGGTAATAAACTATTGCATTACATATGCGCCTGCACTAGATGCATAATAGCAGCAACCTGGAAATCCCCAGCCCCAACCTACCAACAGTTAATAAACAAAATCAAATGGGTCTACCAAACAGAATATCTGTTACATGCCGCAAAAGGAACAATAGACAAATTTATGAAAATTTGGGATATCTGGTGTCTACGGATGGAGGAGGAGACCTGACAGAATCTCTACTGCAATGTTCTATCCATGAATATCACCACAGCGAGCCCGGAGTCGCGGGGGGAAACACCAGCCCAATTACACAGGGAAACTCGACTGACAGGTATAAAGTTATGTAAAAAAAAAAGAGAAAAAGACAATGTTGTTTAAAATGCTATTTTATTTAATGACGATGACTAAATAATTTATGAAAATATAAATTATATAATAGCAATATAATGCAAAATGATGTTATATTTATAGCACTATGGTAATCAGAAATGAAGACATTTTTATTTTCGTTTTATTTTTCTATTTCACTTCTGTTCATGGCATATAATGTTCAAAAACTATAATAAAAATTTATTGAGAAAAAAAAAAAAAGAAGAGGAACCAGTTGAAACCCTTTTAAAATAGGAAACATGAAAGACTGGATGAATCCTTAGACTATCCAGTTCGAAAGCAAATTAAATAATTAAATAATAATATATTTCTTGATCTGAAAAAGTCCAATGAAATGAGGACCTAGCTTGGCTAAAGGCACTTTGAGCTTCAGATTCCGTGCAGACAACCAGAAAATCACCAACCGATAAATAAGGAGAACTCTTTCTTGATATATTGGCTGGTCTACTAGCTTGTTCTTTAGACTGTGTAATAAAGGTTTTGAGTTCAGTGGTCTTTTGTTTTAGTATTTCCAACTGTGTCTGGAGATTTGGAATGGTGATTGTTGAAGGAATATCAGTAAGAAACATTGAATTATACCCGTAATTAGCATAGAATGGTGAACACTTAATAGAAGAGTGGATGGCATTGTTATAGGAAAATTCGGCTAGCAGTAACAGGGATATCCAATTGTCTTGAGAAGCAGAGGAAAAACATTGGAGATACTATGTCTGATTAGTCCTTTCAGTCTGTCCATTAGACTGTGGATGGCAAACAGAAGAAAAGGAGTTATGAATCTGTATTGCTTTACACAGTTCTCTCTAGAACTTGGAAGTGAATTGAAATCCATGAAGATGCACAATGTCTCTGATGAACACCTCAGTTGTTACTGCTGCCGATGGGATTGCCTTAAGTGGTATAAAATGAGCCATTTTGGTAAGTGTATCGACCATCACAAAGATCACATTAAATCTTTTGGATTTGGGTAGTTTCACAATAAAATCCATGCTAACCATACCCAAGGGACAATTAGGAATAGGCAAGGGACATAATAGGCCATATGGTCTCTGCCTAGACGTCTTGTTTCTAGCACAAACTCCACTGGATAAGATAAATCTTTTACAATCTTTGGCAATGGTAGGCCAGTAAAACTTTCTACTAAGCAGATCAAGAGTCTTGTAAGAACCGAAATGACCAGCCAAACATGACTTACAATACTGCAGCACTGAGGATCTTGTGGATTCAGCAACAAATATTTTATCCCTGGCATAAATAAAACCATCAGAGAAAGGAGAGATAGAGGAGACTTTTACTGAGGCTTCCTTGATGATTTTAGCTACATCTGTATGTAGCAACACGAAATTCTGACTAAAAAGGATTGTATCAGGTGGACCAGACGTAGTATCTTCAGAGAACTGCCTGGAAAGAGTGTCAGTCTTAACATTTTTAGACTTGGGACGAAAAGTGATGTGGAAATTAAATCTAGTAAAAAAAGCGCCCATCTGGCTTGGCGCGGGGTCTTAACCTTTTAGCTGTTTGTAGATACTCTAAATTCTTATGGTCAGTAAAGATAATAATTGGGTGATTGGCCTCTTCCAGAAAATACCGCCATTCTTCTAGGGCGGATTTGATGGCTAATAATTCATGATCACCTTTATCATAATTCCTTTCAGAAACCGAAAGTTTTCTTGTAAGAATGCAACCGGGTAAAGAAGAGATTTAGAACCTATTCTTTGTGAAAGAATTGCTCCCAGAGCAGATTCAGACGCGTCAACTTCTAAGACAAATGGGAGAGATGGATCAGGATGAATTAGAACAGGAGCTGAAATTAATGTTGTCCTTAGTTGATCAAAGGCTCGTTGGGCAGTCTCTGTCCAGGAGAATGAGACATGAATTCTGGTTAATGTCAATGGAAGAATGATAGTGGGAAATTTTTTGATAAATCTGCGATAAAAGTTAGCAAATCCAATGAATTTTTGAACTTGTTTGCGAGTAGACAGAACTGGCCAATCTTGAATAGCAGACACCTTCTGAGAATCCATTGACATTTCCTGTGAAGAGATAATAAAACCCCTGTGGGCCTGGACCCTAAGATATGTATTTTGGGTACCTGAGAAAGGGGGCATGTTTAGTCACTAATGATGTGTAGTCACTAATTAATAAATTATTGTCTGGAGTGCAACCCTTGATGTTGTCTTCTTATGTATTCTGGGTATCCAAAACCATTTACCTATTGATAAATACCATAAAATGTTCCTGATGAAAACACTCTTTTAGGCAAATAAACAAATAGCCATCCCATGGATACAACCAGTCATACCTCTGATTAATTAATGGAAAATGTTTATCAATGCCACTCTACTTTTTAAATGTAAATGACAATTCTGTAAATGAACAAATGTACCCACATCTGCCCATTCAATTCTGTATTACTTTAAACTTTGCCTCCCTTTTCTCACATGTGATAACTAATGTTTAATTTTAAAAGTTATAGTGCTAAACCCCTCAAATGTACTTACTGTATAAAATAACCCTATGTTGAATTTACGATACTTTAGTAACAAATGATACAAAAAAATGGAGAAAAGAAATCTTTTATTCAAACTCCAATGTAACACAAACAAACAATGTTGTAACATATATTCTGTTTATTTCACTAATAAAATCCTCCAAAAAAAAGAAATCATCTACAAAGTCACGAAAAATGTCATTCACAAAGTGTTGAAACGTTGTGGGAGCATTACATAGACTGAAAGGCTTGACCAAAGATTCAGTGGCCATACCTAGAACGAAAAGCTGTCTTCCACTCATCTTCTCCTTTTATCCTGATCAAGTTGTAGGCCCCTCTGAGGTCTAGTTTGGTAAAGATTTTTGTCAACTTCAATCTCTGAAACAATTCTGGAAAAAGAGGGTACCTGTTTTTAACTGTAATGTTATTAAAGGGCATGTCCACCCCCAAAACTAAAATTTAACCCACTATTGGCCCCACTGTGTAGTATATAAAAATCCTTACCTTACATCCCAGCTCCAAATGGTTCTCTTCTAATGTTCTCCCAAATTTAAAAAAACTGCCCACCAGGAGCCTGGCCACCAGGGAAATTGTTTCCGCCTCTGAGCTGTCCTCTCAGAGGTTTTTGGCTTGCTCAGAGCAGCTCTTCACTCCCCCCCCCCCCTCCCTCCCGTTTTGTTCTCCCTCCCCCTAGTGTAAAAACCCTTTCCCACATATTAGGGATAGTTCCCCCAGCCCCAACCGCTATAAAATATTTGTAAGAAACTCCCCCGATCTTTACTTACCTTCCCTCTCCGGCGTTCTGAACTGCCAGCAATGGCTGAGAGGCAGCCGGTCCGGCCCCCTGCTTGCAGTTCCGTGCAAGCAGAAGGCCAAGCATTGCGGTGGAGGACAGAGGGCAGGTAAGTAACAATTGGGGGACTTTCTTGAAAATCTAATATAGCGGTTGGGGCTGGGGCAACTATCCCTACAACATATTAAAAATGATCAAAAGGGGTGGACATGCCCTTTACGGGCTCTATAGTCAATACACTGGTGAAGAGTTCCATCCTTCTTTTCCATGAAAAATGTGCAGGCCCCTGCTGGGGAAGTGGAATGTCATATGAAGCCTTTTTAAAATTTTCTTCAATATATTCCTTAAGTACCTTTTGTTCTGGTTCAGACAAGGGATAAATTCTACCAAAAAGTATTTCCGCCCCTGCTAATAATTCAACAGGACAGTCGTAGATGCGATGAGGAGGTTATACATTAGCTGCCTTTTTATCAAAGACATCAAAGTCCTGCAAGTGGCAGGACTTCAGGAGGCTCATCTCTAATTGCTAGCACAGAAGAGACAAGACAGGACTGTTGACAATACTGAGAAGGAAACAATAGTTTCCCTGAAAACCAATTTATTAAGGTATTATGAGCCTTTAGCCAAGGCAGATAATAGGAAATAAGAACAAAGGCAAAACATGTATTCGACATGATGATTATTTTTAACTAATATAACTAATATGGGAAGAGTCTCTCGAAGAATAGGGCCTGAAGAGAACTCCATCGGCCAAATAAATAAAGAGAGGAAAAGACTTAAGCAGTAGGGATGCCGAGGTCTTGGGAAAAGGAAATTAAAATAACAAATAACCTTCCCAAGTACCCCTACAAAGCACTTGCACACTTGATATCCCATGAATATAAAAGCAGATTTATTGGCACAGATTAAGTAAAACAACCCACCCAATAAATGTATCAACCCCCTCCCCCATATATATAAGAACAATATTACTATACAATATAGAACACTGGGCGTCCCCAGTCAAAAAAATTATCCTAAAAGGTCTCAAAAGTTTGCAGATCTTTGAAAAATGTAACTTGAACAGCGGAAAAGCAGCTAGAGACGGGCTGTAGAAGGAGTGTTCAGTTACCAACATTTGTAAAAACGTTCTAGGGACACCTTTTCAAAAAAAAAATCAAAATGTATTTAAGCTGAAGAGAAATCATTCCCCTTTAAGTCCTATACAGTGAGAACAGACAATAAAGGTCCCATACAGTGAGACAGATAGATAGTAAAGCTTCTATACAGTGAGAACAGACAGTAAAGGACAGGAAAGGTCCCATACAGTGAGACAGACATTAAAGATCCCATTCAGTGAGAACAGAAAGTAACCTATGGTCAACAGCATCAACTCGTACAAAGTGTCAAAATACCTAGCCAACATCATAGGGCCTTTGGTTGGAAGTTCTAAGCATCACATCCAGAACTCCCAGGATTTCACTAACAAGATGTAGTACTCAGTGCAGAGAGAAACTATGAGGCAGCAACTGGTGCATCCGAAAGACCCAAGAAGAGTGACATAATATCCACTGTGCAATACAGTAAAGAGTGCTCTGATTTGTATATGGGGGGACCAAATCAGAGCACCAACATATGGCCTAGCACAGGAGAGCCAAATGCTTGCGTGAGGACTCAGCCGTGTACCTGCATCTTAAGGAAAAAGGACATACCGTATATACTCGAGTATAACCCGTCCCGAGTATAAACCGAGGTACCTATTTTTACCAGAAAAAAACATTTAAAGTGATTGACTCGAGTATAAGTAGAGGGTAGAACGTATGACCCCTCACCCTTCCCCCCAGTTCAGTGTGTACCTTTTGTGGCAGCTTCCCTGTAGCAGCCTCCCTGTTACAGCTTTCCTGTTCCAGCCTCCCTGTTCCAGCTCCACAGTACAATCCAGGCAGCGCTCGCTCCCACGCTCCTATACTGAGGCGCCGGCTGATGTCACTACTCGGCGCCGGGCAGTGACGTCAGCCAGCGCGCCAGTATAGGGAGCGTGGGGAGCGGGCTGCCTGGATTGTACTGGATTTCAAGTGAAAGGTAACGACCGAGTAAAACCGAGTTGGTTTTTTCAGGCTGATTTTACAGCCTGAAAACTCGGTTTATACTCGAGTATATACGGTACCTTTGAAGATTGTAATGTTAACATATTGGCAAAGGAACAGGATTGGTTCAAGAGAGGTGTCAAGGAGACACATTTATGTGAAAATAAAGAAACCAAGCCTGAATAGAGGTGAGGGGTTCAACACCAACTGTCTGCTGCCATGTACAATGTGGTTTTAACGCCTTACCTCAATCATTTTAACTATCGGCATCTGTATCCTGGTTGAAGCAACTACCCTTTTGGTGGATTATGTCCTGGTGGAGGTCGGGCCTTAGCGAGGGGCAATTACGCACCCGGGCCAACCAGCGTGTGGGGTGACCATACCTGTATTTTTAACAGCTGTATGCACTTCACGCAATCACACCTTGCATTCAGAAGGTCCCTAAAGGTTCTTACACATGTGCGATCGAGGGTGCCGACCCGTAACGCATAATGTGTACGAACGACCGTATTGGGCAATAAATGGCCCGTGTATGGGCACTTTATAGACCGAAACGTCCGCTCGTTTGGGGGTCATTGCCTGATCCACCGGGCGGATCTCCGAACAAGCAACCGTTTCGGGCCGATTATCAGGCGAAACGTCCGTTTGTACACATCGTGCATCGCGGATCGGCACCCGCAATCTCGTGTGTACGAACCTTAAGACCTTGCTGTTATATGCTAATAGGGACTTGCCAGGGTACTTATTGACAACAGATTCTTTTACAAGTCATTCTGAATTGAGAAAGCCAGACGGAAGACTAGCGAAATATCTTCAAGAACTAAACTTCAAGTCCAGCTGATCTAACTGAATACAACAGATATTTAAAATGATATATAATGTTATTTATGCCACCATGAGAAATACTTGTGTCTGCTGCAATAGCTGCAAAAAGTATATGAACTACCCAAAGTGCTCTTCTTTATAAAGTCATAATTAGACTGCCAATCGGGATTAAATGTACATACCAGTAAGCTTAAGGCATCTGTTTTGTGCTTTCGGATTTCAAAAGACATTTTCGAATGTACGGGGCTATTTTCGATAATTTTCTAAAATAGTCTTGAACCTTTGAAAATTATCGAAAATACGATTGAGTCCGTTTCCGATCAGATTTTCGAAAATCGAATGTTCGAGGCTATTTTCGATAATTTTCGAAAATAGCTTTGAACATTCGAAAATCTTTGAAAATACGATCGGAAACGGGAAAACGGTCTCCAATCGTATTTTTGATAATTTTCTAATGTTCAAGGCTATTTTCGAAAATAGCCTCGTACATTCGAAAATTATCGAAAATTCGTTCAGGTTTCGGATTTTCCCGAGATTTGGGAATCCGAAAACGGAACGAAACTAGTTAGTTTCAGCGATCTCTACTTGCCACTCCAGATGTTTAGAAATTACAGCTCCCAGCAGCCAAAGCATGCTGGAATTTGTAGTTTACAAAAATCTGGAGTGCCAAGGAACTGGGGGTTACTGGATTTGGCGATTATATTGGCACCAATACTGTATGGGACAATTGTATGGAAATTCTTCTGTCTATTATAAAAGGGTCCATTTAAAGGGCAACTAAAGCTTCAAAACAATACTGAATCAGGAGTATCTTTTGTTGAAAAGATTGCCACTGTTGATACTCCAGAAGTTTAGAAACTACAACTTCCAGCAACCAAAGCATGCTGGAAGTTGTAGTTTTACTAACTACAGGTTTGCAGTAGTGGTTAAAATTTCTACCCTCAGCTTATACTCGAGTCAATACATTTTATTCATTTTTCAGGTAATAATAAGTATATATAAAGCAGAAATCTTGTATGTATGTATGTGCTCACCTCACAGCCTGAATGCATCCACATAACGGCTACGCCCTCTGAAAGGGCCGACGCCCACGAAATCCAATTTGAACAACAAAAGGCCTGCACGTCACTTGCAGAGCGTGATTCCCCAATTCAGCAACTCTACACAGAGTCTACTTCAGTGACACAACAACAGCGTAATGTACGGCTACACAACTCAGAGAGCTGCACACACAGAACAACAGCTCCTATAACAGAGGGAACCAGACATTTACAGCAAGATTGATTTAGGGCCTCTCAGTGACTATTAGCCAATGGCTTATAAGGTGCTCCCTCACTGGGTCCTCTACCAAAGACCCTAAGCTATAGCACAAGCAAAGGAATTGTGAGGGACACACTTAAGCTGTGAATCACAAGTTATTGTCATGCTAAGAAATTTAAAGCAGAGTCTCCTGGAATGTGACCACGCCCCCAGATACTGCTCTCACGGCCACACCCCCAAACATTACGGTCACACTCATACCCCAACCATCAAGGCCACGCCCTCAAAGATAACTGCCATAAATTGCAACCATGCCCCCAAATGTTGTGACCACACTACCAGATATTGTGATCACCCCCCCTAAAACATTATGGTCCGCCCCATACATCATGGCCACATCCCAAAACATCCCAGGTCTGTGCCCGAATCATACCCACATACACAAACATCCTGTCCATGCCCCCAAACATCACAGCCACACCTAATATTTTGCTCAGGGGACCGGGAACCTTCGCTCCGCTCCTCTTGCAGCTTCTTCATTGAACAGCTGTTCTCCCCCGATTGCGCGCCCTATCTTTTGTATTTACAATACAAGAATTGTGGAAGCACTCCAATTAGGCTAATTTACAACTACATTTAGTGGAAGTGCTACTGATCTGGTTAAACATTTATACAAACATAGAGAAGATAATCAATGCACATTCCTAGGCCCCATACAATATCATATTATCTGCACACTGGCATACTTTATAAACGCCCCTTTTATGGGAGGTCCTTTGCCTTTAATATAAAGCACTGGATGGCCTCTTCCCTCATTTTAAAAAGCCAAAGTGCTGAGGGGGAAGGGAGAGAGCCTGTTATATGGATCCAGTGTGTAAGAATGAGAAATGCAAAAGTTTGCTAATCGTAATGAAGTAAAAGAAATTGAAAAGCTTAGACGTTAGGACCTTCCAGACTGGGGTTACCTTGACGTGGTTGGAAGGCTTTTCATTCATGTGATCACAGTAATGTATACTAAAACCCCTTTGTTTATAAAGTATGCCAGTGTGCAGATAATATGATATTGTATGGGGCCTAGGAATGTGCATTGATTATCTTCTCTATCTTTTGTATTGGCGCGCATGCGCCTAAGATAGGGCGTTTGTCACTGACAAAGCGGCTGTCAGTGAAGGAGCGGCTGAGAGTGGAGTGGAGCGAAGGTAAGTTCCCGGTCCCCTAAGCAAAATATTATTCACAGGGAGGTGAGAATAAGTGTTCTCACCTCCCTGTGAATAATACAAACGGAGGGCAAAGACTTCAAATATTTGATTATATGGGTTTACAGTTCCTTTAAAGTTTAGTTATTGAAGACGTTTCGCTAGTCATGCGACACAATTCAGAATGACTTGTACAATAATCTGTTGGCAATTAAGTGCAGGGTAGTCATTCTGAAATGAGTCAGTGGGATGACTATTAAACATCTTCAAGAACTAAACTTTTAGTCCAATTGATCTAACTCAATACCACAGTTATACCATGTCCTGGATGGAAGAGAACCTCCACAAGCATATACATAATATATAAAGCAATTCTCCAGTAACATAAAACACAGCTGAGCTCAACTTACAGTGACTGACTGTGACTGGCTCACAGTGACTGACTGACTGCCTCACAGTGACTCTGACTCTCTCCCTCCAACTTCAGCACCGCCAGGAGACCCAGCTACGCGCAACCGCAGACATCTCCTGTACCCCCTCCCCCTGCGTGCGTGCGTGCAGGAACATGGTGCCGCACATAGGGGACGTCAAGCTTCAACAACCTGCGGACACTGTCTGTTCTAGCGCAACTTGCCAGGTTCCGGGCGCGATACGGGTGCCGCACAGGGTCAATTCATTTTAAAGATACAGTGTTCCGGTTCGACCTAGATATCGCGACTTTTCCCGGGAATATAGGATAGTGGTACCTAAAACCTGGGACTGTACCGGAAATTCCGGGACTATTGGCAATTATGCTGACGGATTGAGTGTTATGAGTGGGAAACAGAAAACCTTGTTTCAAACGTGGGGCACCAGTCATCCCCCTGATACCAGGAAACCAAAAGATGTTAAGGCTAGGAAAGGCAAATCCAGCAAGCCTTGTGGAGGAGGACAGGCACTGACCAGAGGGGCTCCTCTTAAACCCCTTTTTAAGCACCCACCATCTTATCAGGAGGATAAAGAGGAGGATGATGATGTACTGCTAGTTGCAGTGTATGAGGCTGAAAAAAGTTTATATCAAACAGTTGGTGCTAAACCAGCAGATCTCTCACAGGGTCAAGTTGAGGCTGCAAAAAGGCAACCATGGGATGAACAAACAGAAACCTGTTCTGCTCCAAGTAAACATTCTGTTATTTCTAAACTGCCGGAACACCATGGGGTTTCTAATACCATCAACAACATATCGACGAAGCCAGGAAATCCTGAACACCCACACATCCCTGTTCAAGATAACACTGCAGAAAAAAACTATAATTCTAAATCAGAAAATATTGAAAATCTACCAGGATTTGATCTATTAGCTGGTGACGTATGGATCTATCCAACAAACTTTCCAGTTCGAGATTATCAATTCAACATAACACACACTGCTCTACTACACAACACCCTAGTATGTCTGCCCACTGGTCTTGGCAAAACATTCATTGCTGCTGTAGTGATGTACAATTTCTACCGTTGGTACCCTTCTGGCAAGATTGTGTTTATGGCCCCTACAAAGCCTTTGGTGGCACAGCAAATTGAAGCATGTTTTAAGGTTATGGGAATCCCACAGGGCCATATGGCAGAGATGACAGGTATTTACAAAATACACTGAACTGGGAACAGCATATATTTGTTTTGTTCTCTCAATATTATTCTTTCTTATTTTCCTACAAACATTAATATTTGGTTTACAGGGAGTATACAGGCTCAGAACCGAAAAGAGATGTGGGGGAGACATAGAGTATTTTTTCTTACACCTCAAATTATGGTGAATGACCTTACACGAAGTGCTTGTCCTGCTTCTGAAATCAAATGTCTGGTTATTGATGAGGCGCACAAATCTCTCGGTAACCATGCTTATTGCCAGGTAAGTACGTATTTGTAAATGGAGAGTGCAGATTAGGATATTTGTTATGCCTTTTTGTTTTTCATATTAAAGTAAGTTTTAGGATTTAAAAAATTCAGCTGGAGTAAAGTGACAGGCAAGTCACCTGTGTATGCAAAACAACATGGTATATTTAAACACTGTTTGCAAGAAAAGACATCGCCATTTCTGGTTTATTGTTTTGCCAGATCAGGCACATTACTTTACCTTGCCTTCAGCAGAGAGTTACCCCAGGGCATCTTTTGCTTACCGTATTTGTTTTTGGTTTTTTGACAATTTTTTTGTGAAACCATAATTTCCCTTTAAGAACTGTTATTTCTCTCAATATTATTATAGCACTTCTTGGAACCCTGGCTAACTCTAACATTTCTTTTTATTGAATGTTGTTACATTTACATGTCAATTACATTCTTAATTGAGATTGTTCAAAGTATTTTCTTAATAATTGTTTTCTATTGGGTTAAGGTTGTCAGAGAGTTGAGCAACTACACAAAACAGTTCCGTATTCTAGCTCTAAGTGCTACACCAGGGGGTGATACCAAGGTAAGCAAATCCTTATTAGTGTTGAGCTAGCTTTTAGTGTGGTAATACACACTTAAAAAGAGCATGTGCTCTGGGTAATCACACCAGTAGTGGCCAACTTTGAATAGGTCTCAGTGCTTAAAGGTGAAAACTGGAGGTAGGAGGTGTGTCTTCTACCTCCGTGGTAGTCATACTTTATACTAGTTTTTTTTATGATTGTGATTTAGGTACTTTAGTATCTTGGGGCCAAGCCTGTTTGTTTAACTTTGTTTATTAAAAAGTTTATTTCTCAGGAAGGTAAGAGAATACTCCTACCTTCTGTAGTTCCCTCTGAAGCTAATGATTGGACAGCTGCACTCTACTTCTTTCTTTTTTCTATTCCAGAGTCCTCCCTCATTATGTAACTAATGATATGGATGGATAGTGTCTCATTAAAGATTGTTTGTGTCGGTATGAGGGTCTGTCAGATGCTGAACAAGTGTTATTATTGACCGCTCCCCTATGGCTAAAGAGAACATTCCACATAGAATCTATGTTAGGGTAGGGTTAAGAGCTCTGCTTTTAGAAAGACCGAATACAAGAAGTTGCAGGTTCAATTCCCCAGACTTACTTTTAATTTTTACTGAAATGTTAACATAGTAACATAGTAACATAGTAATTAAGGTTGAATAAAGACATTCGTCCATCAAGTCCAACCTATTCCCTTTTTTTTTTTTTTTTTTTTTTTTGTTTTTAACCCTACCTAACGTTGATCCAGAGGAAGGCAAAAAACCCCAGCTAAAAAAGGGGGGAAAAATTCCTTCTGACTCCAAACGGCAATCGGAAAGTATCCCTGGATCAACCAGATCTATATGCATTAATACCAGTAGTTCTAATATTTTTTAGTTTTAGAAACTTATCCAGGCCTTTTTTAAAGTTATTCAATGAACTTGCCATTACCACCTCTGCTGGAAGACAGTTCCACAGTTTCACCGTTCTCACTGTAAAGAAAACCTCTCCTAACTTGAAGATGAAACTTCTTTCTTCCAACTTAAAGGATGTCCACGAGTCCTCTGATATGACCTATTAGTGAACAATGCACCAGAGAGTTCACTGTATGGGCCATTAATATATTGTGATAAGGTTATCATGTCCCCACGCAACCGCCGTTCTAATGTAAACAGCCCTAACTGTCTCTATCTGCCTGCATATTAAGCCCCTCCATTCCCCTTATTATTTAGTTGCCCTTCTCTGGACTGCTTCCATTTCCAAGATGCCCTTTGATATGGGATTCCAAAACTGCACCGCATATTCCAAAGAGGCCTTACCAGTGCCTTGTAAGAGGGAGAATAATATTTTCTCTCTTGAATCTATTCCCCTCTTTATACAAGACATATACTTGCTAGCTCTAGCTGTTGCTACTGGCATTGTTTGCTACAGCTAAGTCTGTTATCTACCAGGACCCCCAAATCTCTTTCCATTTCAGATGCACCTAACACAGAGTATTTATGGTGTAGGTGGCACAGGGATTATAAATCCCAAATGCATCACCTTACATTATCAACATTGAATCTCATCTGCCATTCTGCTGCCCATTTGATAATCTATCTAGGTCTGCTTGCAGCACTTGCACATCATTGGAAGTTTCCAAAGCTCTGCATAATTTAGTGTCATCAGCAAACACAGAGACCTTGCTCTCAATGCCCCCTTCTAAGTCATTTATAACAGATAAACAGAAGCGGCCCCAGTACAGAACCCTGAGGAAACTCCGCTTAGAACTTTAGCCACATAGATGTAGCTCCATTAACCACCACTCTCTGTTTGTGGTCCAATAACCAGTCTCTATCCATGAACAATGTTTTCTTCCAAGGCCAACAGTCCTCAGTTTTATCATTAGTCGCCTTTGTGGCACAGTATCAAGGCTTTGCAAAATCCAAATACCACATCCACAGCTGTGCCTGAATCTAACTTCTTACTCACTTCTTCATAAAAACCAATTAAATTTGTCTGGCATGATCTATTTTCATAAATCCATGCTGACTACTACTAATAAGATGATCTCTGGAGACAAAGTCAAGGATATGATCCTTAACAAAGTTCCATCACCTTCCCTACCACTGATGTTAGGCTTACAGGTCTATAGTTACCAGGCTGTGAACGACTACCTTTTTTGAATATGGTATTACATTGGCTTTTTTCCAATCCAGCGGCACATCCCCAGACAAAAGCGATCTGAAAAGATGAGACAACAGTGGTCTTGCTAGAACTGAACTAAGCTCTTTTAAAATCCTAGGATGCAATCCATCTGGTCCTGGCGCTTTATTGATATTAACTTTGTCTAATTGATTCCGTACCATATCCTCTGTTATCCAATGTGAAAACTCTTCATTTCTCCCTGCACATTGTTACAATCCCTACTGTAAGGATTCTCAACAGTAAAACCGATGTAAAAAACGGTTTAGCAGATTAGCCTTTTCGGCATCCTCTAACCACCTCAGCTCCATTATTTAATGGTCCCACATTCTCAGTCCTCATTTTTTACCATTTATATACTTAAAAAACATCTTGGGTTGGACTTGCCTTGTTCGGCAATCCGTATTTCATTTTCTATTTTAGCTAGTTTATTGCTTTCTTGCACTCTTTATTACAAATTTTGAAGTCCCTGTAAGCCTGTTCTGTGCCTTCTGCTTTTCAAAATTTTAAAAGCCCTTTTCTTTTTTTCCATTTCCCTTTTTACCTGAGCATTAAGCCATGCAGGAGTGGACCTAATTTTTTTACCTTGTTCCTAAAGGTACCAATTTGGAGATGTTATAGTTTAATATTCCTTTAAAAGTGGTCCACATCTGCTCAGTATCTTTACCTAGAAACAGTTCCCCCCAGTCTATGAGCAGGAGCGATTCCTTTAAAAGCATAAAATTAGCTTTCCTAAAGTTAAAAGTTTTTGTTAAGCCAGTGCACTTTAGTTTTCTGCAACCTATATTAAATTACACTATATCATGGTCACTATTCCCTAAGCTTCCCATTACCTTCATCTCCAAAATGAGCTCTGGGTTATTAGATATCACCAGATCCAACAACGCATTCTTTCTAGTAGGAACTTCTACCATCTGTGAAAGAAAATGCTCATATAGGAAATTTAAGAACTTTATACCTTTTGAGGTGCTGGCAGTTCCATTACTCCAATCTATTTCAGGGTAGTTAAAATCCCCCATAACCAGAACATGCCCCATACCAGCAGCCTTCGCCAACTGCATATGGAGATTCATTTCCACCTCTTCCCCGGCATTTGGCGGCTTATAACACACTCCAACAATTAATTTACCTACCTTCTTGCTTCCTGTACACAGTTCCACCCATAATGTTTCTGCCGCATCATTTGCTCCCCCATCTATTCCATCTTTTAAATTTGGCTTCAATTCCTGTTTAACATACATACATACTCCTCCTCCTTTCTTATTAACTCGGTCATGTCTAAATAAGGAGTACCCTTCAATATTTACTGTCCAGTCATGTGAATCATTAAGCCATGATTCTGCTATACCAATTACATCATACCTTTCCTTTAGAGCTATTATTTCAAGTTCGCCGGTTTTTCCAGCCAGACTCCTTGCATTTGTAAACATACATTTTAGATTATCAATTGATTTACTTCCATACATGGTCGTACATGCCTCCTTATCCTCTATGCTCCCCCCTCCTCCTTCTCCTCCCTCCGTTGTGTTACTAGCCCCCAGATCCCTAACTTCTCTATCTACCCCTGTGTAGTTAAACGTTCCCCCCCCCCCCCATACCTAGTTTAAAATCTCCTCCAACCCCCTAGCCATCTTCTCCCCCAAAACATTTTGTTTCTTACATCCATTAAAGCTATGAAATGCACTTTTCTTTTTTGTATGTAAAGAAAAGAATTATATCATTATTAGAACAGGAGCATTAAATGTGGTTGAAAACAAAAAAATTAAATCCCGATTCTGTGTCGGAGAGTAAGGAAGGTTTACCTAGCTAAGGTGGATTAGGGGGGCTGACCCCTAGTACCCACAGGTTAATTTCATAAATCGCCCATCAGCAACCGCAAAGGGACAGGTGAGACACAGCTTGTTGTATGTTTTGTGAATGAGCATTGTCTATTGGGACAATGTTGTCTGTAGACTTTATTTCTCCTTTTAAAGGATAGGTTCACTCAAAAATGAACTTTTCCTTTTTTGCAATAATTAAAGAATGGGAGGTTAAGGAGCTATGTCTTACCTCCCTTTCTTCAATTACTGGTACAGGAGCCGGGATTGCAATGATAAAACTTGCGAGCGCGCTCCCTCACAGCCACCTCTGAAAGAATCTAACACTGCAATTCCTGCTCGCTCTTGTAATAGTAAGACATAGCTTCTTTACCTCCCGGTCTTCAGTTAATGCAAAAAAGGAAAAGTTCATTTTTGAGTGAACCTATCCTTTAAAAGGAGAAATAAAGTCTACAGACAACATTGTCCCAATGGACAAAGCTCATTCACAAAATGAGCTATTCCTTAAACATATAACTGGTGTATGGCCAAATTTAAACTAGGGTGATTAGATTTCCTAAACTGCTATGTTCATGACTTTAAAAGGCTCGGTACACACGGGCCAATAATTTGTTCCGATCAACCGGTCACCGTGATCAACGGTTGGCTGGGTTGAAATATCACCAGTCGAATGTGAAAGAACCGTGGCTGATATTTTGATGCAATGGATTGTGCAAGAGGTACCGGCCTGTCCATTCATCCTATTTGGGCGAATATTCGACCAACATCAGCTCGTCGTAGATGAGAGCTGCAATGGGTATTTTGGCCCAATTGTCTGCAATTTTATTTGCGCCGGTTGGTCAGGCCAAAATTTCGGACCGTGTGTACACAGCCTAATACAAAAAGTATGTTTTGCCTGCTTTCTGGTCTTGTTGTTGATGTCATTTATAGTTGGTTGGGTTGGTACCAAGTTAGGTTTTCACCAGCCAGAACTTACTACCAGCAGTAATCAAGGTGCTTTGAAAGTAGAGGAGTAGCAGTGCTCAAAATCACATAATTTATTTTTGGTCTTATTTCATGGGGAAGTACTTTTACTTTACAAAGAGACATCTCCTTCAAAGTCTCTTAAATAGTCCCTTTAAAAAGTTGCTCTTTAAAAAGAGACCAAATATTTGATTATATACACTAAAATTTGAGCCAGTGCTTTGAATTACTTTGTTAAATAGACAAATAAAAATATTCTAATTTTTCTCCCTTAACCTTTCTTTTCTTGTAACTTTTTAATTTTTTTTTTTTTTTTTAGTCTGTTCAACAAGTGGTGTCCAACCTTTTGATCTCACAAATAGAGTTGCGGTCAGAGGATTCACCTGACATCCAACCCTACAGTCATGAAAGGCAGCTAGAAAAAATTGTTGTGCCACTTGGTAATGAACTTGAAGCGGTACAGAAAACCTACCTACGAGTGAGTCTTTTTTTTTTTTTTCCTTTGTATAGTCATTTTGCCGTTTATGTAAATAGATAGCAACGAGCATTTAATACTGTAGCACATAATGTTTTATAATCCCTTCTTTATCTTGTATGTATTATATGCTAAAGCCTTGTACACATGCTCAACATACACCACGACCCCCGACTAACAAGTGGGAAATAAACAGCCAAAATGGACATTAATTGCATGCTTGTTTGTTGAGGATCATGTTGTCCATTGAGCGTGCACTCTTACTCCTACAGCGAAGAAACATTATGTGTTAATATAACAGCGAGCCTTTTCTAATATATTTGGGCTTGTTTAATAATAAGAGGTTCAACATTTTGGTTGTGCTTTTAATCTGCAGCAACCAACTAAATGTTACTTTTTTACTGGCCTACTACAGTTAGAATGCATAATATATAAAACCCATTTTATTTGCAGAATATTTTATTGAACAGAGTGAAGGATATACTATCACCTCTGTGTACTCGCTGTGTAATTACAAACTGCCAGGAAAGTCAAACACAGCCAAGATTATTATATTGTATGCACATGGGGAGGTCACAGGAAACTGCATTGGTTAGAACTTGTGGCTCTCTGGCCTGTTGTAAAAAAAAAAAAAGTTTAAGTGCCAGGTTGCTTATGCCTAGAATCGTCCATTACTGGGCGTGTAACACAATATAAAAAAAATATGCAAATTAAAAAAAACAATAATAAAGTTTATTTTTGGTGATCCATATAAAAGGGACTTAAACTTCTGTAGTTCAATCTTTACAATTGGTGCACATACACAGGTAGGAGGGGCATCCAGCAGGAAGCGTCTGCAAATGTTTTTACTGCTCCTGCACTACACACAGGGAGGAATACTCAATCCTTACTTTCTGCAAATAAGTCATTCGGGAGGATGCTTTTAACATTTTATGTTTCCTTTGAGGCAGGGTATAGTTGCCCTTTAATTCATCTGTTTAGCTGTAAGCAAAATAATCACTTGGGAGTTTATAGTTAATATCAATCACAAATGATGATCCAGCCATAAGAATTGCAGGAACATCAGCAGATGTAACTGCCAAGCTGGTTGACGTTAAAATGGATTCAACCTTCAGATCAAACATTGAGCCAGCGTCTATCCAGCATACATCAATGGGACCCAGTTTTTACTAAGGGACTATTTAATGTGACATTTTTGTATCTGAAGAACATGGGAAATTTAATAGATATGTCTTTGGACAAGAAAACAAGTACATCAGTGGCATTACAATTCAGACACTAAAGGTGGCCGTACATATGAATGATAATAGGTAAATCCTGTCAGGGAGCGACAGGATTTACCTATTATCGTCAGTGTGTAGGGGCAGTTCCCGACCGATCGGAGTGCTGATGAACGACCGTAGTAGGCACTTTGATCGATCGGTAATGGCGGCAAATTTCCGTCGGCTTTTACAGCCGACTGATCCCCATACCCCGTATGGGAATCAGTTGGGTCCGTGTGTGCTGTTCCCACAGCATGTGTGCCGACAGATACCAATGTGATCTGTGACATTCTGACAAATATGTAGGGGGCTATTTAAGTTTCTGAAAAAACTTTATACTCACTATAGTTCTCCTTAAAAGCAGTATTTTCAGCTTTTGCACCATTTTTCACAATGGTTACTCTAGATGAATAACCCAGATAGTGTCTAGAATTCATTTCTAAATGAATAGTTAAAGGGTATCTCCACTGATAAAACCAACTTTGCCTCCAATAGCATAGTTAATAAATTCATTCACCTACCCCAAATTGCAGCCTCCTCAGAGCAGTGCAGAAGAAGATATTAAGCTTCAGATGCCTGTACACATTACAGGCATCTGATCCACGTCATATTAGTGCACGCCGCCATGAGAACCACCGACGCGCATTAATAGTCTCGCGCATGCGCAGAAAAACTCTTCCGTAGTCGGAAGAAATTGACCTTTCTGCTTCGTCCATCAGCCAATGGAAACATTAGCATCATGTTCCCATGGCTACCTGTAATATGAGCGCGCGGTCGCGCTCGCAACCAATTCCCTGCAGTGCTCAGTATGTTAGCACTGACAGTGCCAAATAAAGAGATTTTAAAAAAAATCTTGGGCGTTTTTATTAGACAGGGAATAAGACTACCCGCACTGTTTTATTATCTGCATAAATAGCTGGTTAAATTCATTATTTTTGCTTGATGATTAGTTTTTTTTAAATATGATTAATAGTGTGTGTGAGTGAGTGAGTGTGTGTGTGTGAGAGTGTATGTGAGTGAGTGTGTGTAAGTGTGTGTGAGAGAGAGTGTATGAGTGAGTGTGTGTGAGAGAGAGTGTATGAGTGAGTGTGTGTGAGTGTGTGTGTGAGAGAGTGTATGTGAGTGTGTGTGTGTGAGAGTGTATGAGTGAGTGTGTGTGTGTGAGAGAGTGTATGAGAGTGTGTGGTGTGAGAGGTGTATGAGAGTGTGTGTGTGAGAGAGTGTATGAGTGGGTGTGTGAGAGTGTAGTGAGTGGTGTGTGAAGAGAGAGTGGTGGTGAACAGAGTATGTGTGAGAGTGTATGTGAGTGTGTGGTGAGTGAGTGTGATCGGTCTGAAAGAGAGTGTATGTGAGTGTGTGTGTGAGTGTCGGTGATGAGAGAGTGTAGTGAGTGTGAAAGAGTGTATGTGAGTGAGTGTGTGTGTGAGTGTATGTGAGTGAGTGTGTGTGTTATTTTTAACTTCATTAGTATCTGAAAAATATTATTTTAATATTTATAATTATGTTTTACAATATATTTAGACATACAATAAGGAAGGCTAGCAAAATTTACCTTTATACAATTTTCAATCATATTTTACTATGTAGCTGTTCGAAGACATTATGGGTAGGATAATAGTTGGACTAGATGGACGATGTCTATACAACCTCCATACTATGTAACTGTTCGACAGACATTATGGGTAGGGTATAAAGGTGGACTAGATGGACGTATGTCTTTATACAACCTCCAATACTATGTTACTATGTAACTGTTATACAGACATTAGGGTAGGGTATAAAGGTTGGACTAGATGGACATATGTCTTTATACAACCTCCAATACTATGTTACTATGTAACTGTTATACAGACATTAGGGTAGGGTATAAAGGTGTAGATATGGACGCATGTCTTTATACAACCTCCAATACACTCCCAGCAAGCACTGCAATACAGCTTGTGAAACTCCCAGCATCCCCTGTAAAATACACCTTTTGTGACACCCCCAGGAAGTACTGCAATACAGCCTGTGAAACTCCCAGCATCCCCTGTAAAATACACCTTTTGTGACACTCCCAGCAAGCACTGCAATACAGCCTGTGAAACTCCCAGCATCCCCTGTAAAATACACTTTCTGTGACACTCACAGCAAGTACTGCAATACAGCCTGTGAAACTCCCAGCATCCCCTCTGATATAAATCATATATCTTCCATCTATCCCCCCAATATGGTTTTTATAAAGCTTATTAACATTTGACTTTATAAATATATATTTATACAATTGAAAAACACACAAGTCTCCCCAGCCTTCTTACATCAGTGTGGCTCAAGCTTCTATCTTTCCTTTGTCTCTCCCTGCACTCAGCTGTGAATAGATCATGCAGAGACAGGTAAAAAAAGCTTTGTTTACATTTGACTTCACTGGGGTCAAGTGGGAGTGGCAGAAATGATGAATATGCATGTGATGATGCACATTGACTGACAGCCTGCCCATCACAGTAGCAGAAACGAACAGAACTTCCCCTGGCTGCTGAAAAGAAACAGAGGAGTTTTTTGAGATAATAAAGGTAGGAGGGGGGTTGGGGGAAGGTGTACTATCAGATAGATTAAAAAAAAAAAGTTATACATCAATGGAGATACCCTTTAACCTTGTTTGCCTATGTTTGTGAAGGTTCTCATTCTTATTTACTTAAAGGGCATGTCCACCCCCAAAACTATAATCCCCCCAACTACTGGCCCCACCATGTAGTGTAGTTTAATCCTTACCTCACATCCCAGCTCCATAGGGTTCTCCTGTAGTCCCCCCCAAAGTCCCAAAAAATGACTACCAGGGGCTAGCAAGTCCATATAGGACACTGCCTGCTAGCTGGCCTCAGGTAGATTTTTGCCATGCGTACTGAGCCCTTCTCCCCCTCCCTCTCCCTCCCTCTCCTCCCGTTCTACTATCCCTCCCCTAGCTCAAATCCCCATTAATTGTGCTCCCCCATGTCTCCCAGCCCCAACCGCATATTTTTTTTTTAGAAAGCTCCCCAAACTCTTACTTACCTCTCCTCTTTCCTCCGCGAACTGAGCTGCGGCAGCCGCGTCTGTGATTGGCTGCCGCTCAGCCAATCACAGACGCGGCTGCCGGTCCCGCCCCTCTGCTTGCATTTCCTTGCAAGCAGAGGGCCGGGAGCACGGCGGAGGATCGAGGGGAGGTAAGTAGAGTTTGGGGGGCTTTCTAAAAAAAAAATTATAGCGGTTGGGTCTGGGAGCCCAGGGGGGACCATATATTAAAAAAAATTTTTCAGGGTGGACATAGCCTTTAATAGCAATGCAACGAGTATTTAGCAGCACATTAAGTAAGTCTAAATCTTAAAGCATTACCCCACACATCCCGTAATGTACAACTCCTTAAACCAGCATTCACTAACAATATGTCTAATCACTTTTATTTAAAGCAGACTTATAAATACCATTGCCAAATACATTAAATACACACCTAAAAGACATAACACAAATAAATTGTTGTTAGACTTTGCTCTAATGTTTAGTTAAATTAAAGGACAACACAAAATACTTGCAGAAAATTACTTTCATCCACTATAGAATTATATAATCTTTGGAACAATGATAGTAACACTGTAAAGATCATGACTGTTTCTAATATTTACACAAACTGACAGTACTTTGTTAGTTTGTGCTTGCTTATAAACATTGCGCATTGAATTATTTATCTAGAGGACACTTTCAATTCCAGAAAAATACAAGAACTCTTATGTAAAGCCCAATATTATATACAATTCAAAAGTCATAGCTGTTCTAAATGATTAGGATAGTGCCATAGTTGCCCTGTTTTGCTGGAAAAAAAAACCCTAAAATATAGACTGGTGGTGCTCTGCAGTCTTACTTCAGTTTAAGGCATTGGATTGACATTAAAAGTTTTATGTAGACATTAGATGTTGGGAAAACTGCTAATTATTATGTTTTATGTGTTAGAAACCTTACCAATGCAGAAAATAATCTATACCTTTTTATTTTATGAAAGGATAACTGTCTATAGCAAAGAGGTTCAAGGGACTAAAATGTGAATATTCACTGGTTGGCTGTTTGATTGTCACTTCATTTTGTATGTGTAGTGTGTTGCTGTAATGTGAATGTTCTCTTGGCTCATTGCTGATGCATTCTGTTATTTAATTTCATGGTCTCTGTAGAAACCAGATTTCATTTTGTCTGTTGGCTGCAGCTGGGTTTGTGTATCCAGCCACAATAAATGTGTCCTGCAAACATAGCTCTGGAGATTCCAGGAGTTCAGCCAGTAAACGTATTTCACGCAATATGGATTCTTCATTAGTTGCTCCTCCGAAAGACCTGCAGCAAACACACAGAAAGTGTCATTACAATCTTTAACCCATACCTGGTTATGATTATAGAAAGGATGAACACCATATTTATGTAGGACTCTATGCTAATAAAAAAAATAAACAATAGGTTATGAAGATGTATGATATCTTATTATTTGCAATGTCTGCACTTAAAGCTCCATTCCACTCTGTATTCTATCTATTGGCAGCTAAAGTCCTTTATATACTTTCAGTGCACTTAGTTTGTCTGTTGATGACCGTACAGTCATAGCCTTTACATAATCGGTGAACCCCTTCTGCTCCAATGAAAGAGCAGAACTCGCCAAAACAGTAGTTTTAACAATATTGACAATTGGGGCTATGTATTTTGGTAGTTCATATTTTTCTGTTTGTTCATACTGCATTCACTGTATAAATAGCTTTGGACATCTATATACAATGGTCCAGAAGATCAGAGAATCCAAACATCTTCCAAATGCCTAAGGCTTTGTTCACACTAAGGAGCATTTTGGTGCGATTTTATGTGAAATCGCACCAAATCGCATAGTCAGTAGAAGTGAACGATAACATTCACACTTGGCCACTGCAATGCAGTGTGTTGTAAAAAAACCACTGCATGCAGCAGCTTTCCGCATTATCACATAGCGATGCTAGGGGAACATAACACTAAATTGCGTAATTTTGCCCTGCATTAACGCTATCCCTAGTGTGATCTTAGACTACAAACTAACCTTCCAGTCTTTACCAGACACTGTTCCCGCGTCAGGAACATCGCGGGAACATCGGAGGATGGGAACGCTGGGCACCAAACACACTCTGAATACATGAGACATCAAATCTATCTAATGTCTGCATACGACAGTCATCTAATTAGAATTATCTTTTCTTACTCTTATATTGCAGCTCTAAGAGGGAAATTACATACTGCCACACTCCCTATGACTGCGGGCGACTCCCTATACTTCATTATAGGGGACCGACCGTGGCAGAGGGAAATTTTCGGTCAGTTCCTATGGTTTCTGAGGGCAACGGTAAATGTTCGACGTCCTCAGAATGATCGTTTTTGCGTAATGCACTTTACTAATAAAGGGGCAATGGAATTGTTCCTTCTATTGTTAATGTGGAACAATATGTTGATATATCATAGTTTGTCCTATGAATTTATTACTGTATGCCTGCTATGCTTCTGGATGCCTTGTGTAAAGTGAGCAATTTAGAAACCTGTACTGATCCTGGGCATGCTCAGAAGAGGCAGACAGGGGATTAACATTCAGTAATTGGCTGTAATGTCAACTGTCAAATCCATAACTGACAGTTGCTAAATGGAAGAACCAGGAAGCAGAAACGGGAAACAGGACATTGTGCAGGATTTCAGGTTAGACTTATATATTTTACATTTCAAACTATTACCATTTAAATTTAAGGGATAATTTACCTGTATGTAAATTTTCATTTCAGGGCTGGACTTGCCCTTTAACTGTGGTCCACAAACAAAGGTTTTCAATTGCTGTTGAACAGCTGTAAGAACTTGTTAAAGGGGAACTGTGGTCTCCAAACAAGTTTATTTTAAATGAAAGGCCAGGTTCATACCTTTAAAACGAGCCATCAACCACCTCTCTACGTGCTGCACAGCCCAAAATATGAATAAATCATTTATCATAACGTTAGGGGTGGTAGGTTCTGAATCTGCGGTCAGAAATACTATTTCCTCTTCTAATCTGCGGTTGGCACATGCTCAGTGCATGACTGTAGGGTAGGAGAAGGGTGGGGAGAACAGCACAGCCCACAGCACTGCTTTTTTTTTTTTTTAATGCCTCCCACTTGCTGGCCCTTCCCAATCGTGGGCCCCGTGTCCCCTCCCCTTGCAGCCTCCTGTGGCCCTTCCCACTCATGGACTATGTGGCTCTGCACACTAGCGGGCCCCAGAGCCATGAGTGGGAGGGGCCCCAGAGCCATAAGTGGGAGGGGCCACTGGAGGCTGAAAGGGAAAGGCCCAAGGGGAGGGGCCATGGGGGCCCACGAGAAGGAGGAAACACAGAAGAGGGACTGTCACATTGTTTCAGTGCAGGAAGCAGAAAGTGCAGGTGGTGCTGCAACCATATCACACATATAAATGTAAATATCTTCAAAACTATGTAAAATAAATAATGAAAGTAAACTGCAAAAATCCTCAGGAAAGCAATTTCTGTCAATTTCCCTAAAGTCATTTTTGGACCACAGTTACCCTTTAAAGAAACCATAAGCCTCCAGCCCTAAAGCTTTATTTGAAAGGGGAAATTTACTGGTATACAAATTTCAGTTTTGTCCAGCTTTTTATGCACTTTTATGAGCATGTTTAACAAAAGAAATCCCATTATGATACTAAATTATCATTTAATTATTTATAGCGGTGCATTTAGATCCCCATGGTTAGAATCTTTTCTTTGGCAGAAAAATGGTTTTGCAATGTATTATATTTTATAAATCGTTAATACCCCACATTATAGGTTTTGTGTATAAAATAGGTTCTTGCTACAGAAGTGGGAGCTGAATAGGCCTCTCATTATTTTGGCTTATTAATCCTGTTAAAGCAAGGGGCCAGTGTTCACCCTTATAAGGTATGAGCAGAAAATCATGACCTTCTTACTGAAGTAGATTCATTGAATAACAAAGAATAGGGAGCTTCTTGAGACTGAAAGAACTGGCAAGGGTACATGGCATGCTATATTCTTCTGGTTTCAAGTCAACAGCCCTTTGCTTTGAATTGAATGAACAGCAGTAATTATTACTTTTAACTGTCCTTAAAATACTCTTCTATTTGGCTTTATTGAATGGTCTATAAAGCTTTTCAGTGCTGTATTAACAAGACAGATTTTTTTTTACTATGTACTTTTGTTTTGTTTATAGATATGTACTTGGGTAATATTTAGAGGAAAACCTTATGTGGACAATTGTGCTTTAAATCTTAAAGGGGAACTGTGGTCCAAAAATGACTTGAGGTAAATTGATAGGAATTGCTCCCCTAAGAATTTTTGTAATTTATTTCCATTGTTTATTTTGCATAGTTTTGAAGATATTTACATTTTTGTGTGTGATATGGCAGCAGCATCACCAGGTCCCCTGCATTTCCTGCTTCCTGCTCTGAAACAGTCAATCTGTCCTGTGTCTCCTCCTCTCCTCCAGACCCCCTGGTCCCTCCCACTCATGGACCCCATGGTCCCTCCAGTTGCTGGCCCCCGTGGCCCATTATCTTACAGCCCCATGTGGCCCCACCCACCCGTGGGTGCCTAGGCCCCACCCACTCACAGGTGTCTAAGCCCCACCCACTTGCGGGTGCCGTGGCTTACTCAGACCTTTTCCGGCAGAGTGAGAAGGAGGAGGGACTTTCGGTCTCCCTCACACACTGAGGGAGTCTGAGGCTGTGCTTGCCGGCGCCACTGCAGGAGAAGCCTTAGGAATGTCACATGTCAGCCTCCCACCCATTAACTTTCTGGTCAGTCATTTCTGTATATCTTGGACTGTGGAGCACATAGAGAGGTGGTTGATGGCTCGTTTTAAAGGTAAGAAACTGGCCTTTCATTTAAACTTCACTTGTTTGGAGACCACAGTTCCCCTTTAAATTTCAGACTATAAATTTGCTGATAACTTGAAAATGTTTTAATGTATCCCTTTGCCAGAAGAAGGTACACTTCTCCGATATGTTCTGCATGTTTGTACCGATTTTTGTGTGTCTAGTTCAGAACTGTGTCAGGAGATTCAGTCTAAAAAAAGTGTGTGGAATAAAAGAGAAGAACAATTAGAATGGTAATTTGTCTCTTTAAAGCCAAATAAATTTAAACATACCTAGTGAAAACAACAGTGGGAGGCCACTCTTCAATTATTATGTCCTGGTCTGTTGGCTGAGGGGGTTCACCCTGCAGATGCGTTGGGACATAATAAGCCACAGTAACAGAGCGACAGAGTTCTGACTGAGCCTCATCTGTGTGCACAATTGTCAGAATTGGAATAGTCATACCGATATATTGACCTGGCACAAAACAAAAATGTGATACAACTCTGCATTTTTGGTCTATCAATGTGTCGGCAAAGAATACATTATCACTTAGTGCTATTCCCTTCAAATAAAATTTTTCTGCATATGTAAGCATGTGAAGAGGCTGCCTTATACGTTTCCTTTGTAATAGAAGTTACCATAGACTGCAATAAACTTAACCCTAGTGAGTATCTGATGAAGGTTTTGTCATTGTATAGTGCAATCTAAAATATTAAAGATGTCAGAACCTACTCTCATATTAATGCAGGTTTTAGTTTCAATAGATTTTTATTTGCATTTTACATATTTTAAATTGTTGTAGCAGAAATACATTTTAACTGTTGATAGTGGTTACAATGTCGTACAGAAGTATCCGCATTTGTTATATTTCTACGTTTCGTAAAACATTGCGATAAATTTAGGTGGAATAATAAATAACTGTTTGTTTGCATTTCACTTCTGTTATTCAAACAAATATTAACCATATTAGATATGAAAGAATAGAATAGAGTAGGGAAGAGAAAGGAGAAAGGAAAAGAAGGTTAATACATGGAGAATCTGTAGTTCAATACCATCTGTGATATTTCTCATTTTATGGTTATAATATGATACCTTATTCTTGTAACTTATATCAGATTTCTAGTAGGAGGCGGCAGGGGGTGAGGAGGTGGGTAGCATGGGTCCCGGTCACAGATGTGAGATGTGTGCTGCATAAGGGCTGAACATCTAGTTGGACCATATTTTCTCAAAATGAGAATAGGTATGTTGGTATGTATGCATTGTTTTTTCTGATAGTATTATTTCATTTAGTCTGTTGACATGCGGGATATAAATGCAGGTTTGTTGAATATTCTATGTACAGGATAATCTACATGTTAGATTTATTGTCTGTTTAAAATGAGTTCTGCAGCATTTGTAAGAATTCACTTGTTGTCACCCTCTCTTTGATTACCCCCAGTCAGGCTTTTGGCCTTTTTGCCCTTGATCTGTCCCTGGCTTTTATACTGTTGAATATCCTCTACTTCTTGTAGACCTGGCCTCCTTAGTTATGCACTTTATTTGCCATCTTCTAATCTCTCTGGTAGGACTTTTAGTTTTTTACACTTTTCAACTGGCTCCACCCCTAGCCCCCTCCAGGTGGGGAATATCACAAGTCTCAGAACTTGGTGCTCTTCTTTTCTCCATTTACACCTTTGGTCTTGGACAACTTATTAGTTTATTTGGATTCCAGCTTGTTTTCGGCTGGTTTTGTTTATTTCCCTTTATGTTTTGTACGCTATGTCTTCATTGATATGTGCTCATTGGCAGTTTAAGGGTACCCTACTTTGCAAGGTGCTGACCCTGACAACTAGTTAAAGTAAACTGTATCAGAGACATTTGTTAGTTGACTGGGGCATGGGTCATGTAGGTATGTGTAATTGCTGATTTAAAATGCTCTATTTATTAATGTCTTATCAGTGCTGCAAGGATTGAGGACATTCGCCCAAGGATAGAGAACATTCTATCTATGTATAATTTTATTTATAAAGCGCCACTGTGGTACAAAGCGCTGAACATTATAAAATACAGAATATACAAACAAGGGGATAAGTGCAAGCAATTATAATTACATAAAGGTTCATTCATAGGTTATAAAAAAAAAAAAAATAATTAAAGGACAATTATACTTACCATTTCCCTGATCCCCTCCTGCAAAGTACCCAGGGTGAGGACCTAGAACGCTAAGTCCTCACCTCTGGGTACTTTACAAAAGTCCTGCACTACTTACTTGTAATCTCGTAGTCAGCCCTCCAATTCATTAGGCAGTGTAGTCAGCCCTCCAATTAGCCAGTGTAGTCAGCCTGCCAATTCATTAGCCAGTGTAGTCAGCCCTCCAGTTCATTAGGCAGTGTAGTCAGCCCTCCAGTTCTAATGCAGGCAGTATAGGTACAGCATACATTTAAGAACTGGTACTGCATGTACAGCACAAATGTATGTTTTTGGTTGTAAAAAGAAGAGATAGCAACCCTAATAGAAGCCATAGCTCTATACATGATTCAGAGTGCTAAAACAGAGATCTGATTTTAAAGGTAGAAACAAACTTATTAAAAAATAAATAAAAATTTGGGCAACATTGCATGAAACTGTACAGAAAGCACAATTGTACGGATTGTATATAGTACATATTTTAACAGCAATTAGGAGAAAAATCTACTGTAAACTGTGCCTCCAATATCAGCATAAATATTACAGGAAGATTTGTTACCCCAATTTTAAAATTGCCTGTTAATAGTTAGTTCCCCTTTCCTATTTTCTTGCCATCATTCTTGGGATACTAAAGCAAAACAAAGAACAAAGGGACATAGTGGATGTAGAAAGAAAGTTAGAAAAAATGAGAAAATAGGACCAGGCTAAACTAGGGACACAAAGCCTTCAAGGCACTCAAAACTGCACGTTTCAAGGAGATACACACCTCTTCTTCCGGGTTGACATGATGCATAAGCGGCTGCTGGAGATTGCTTTAAAAAGCTTAAGATGTGCAATCACTAGAGGATACGTGTGGACACAGCACTATCCAGCCCTAAAGTTCCCATCTGGTTCCACCTTTCCATAGTCCATGCACAGCAGTTGCGATTCCTTACAACACTTAAAGTTTAAACATATATATAACTTGGTGCAGAAGTATATACCGGACATGATACTGACAGTGGTCATAAAATAAAATGACAATCTTAAATTACCATGGCGTTCAAGTATACACATAATCATATTAAATATTTAAAGGAACATATATATTGTAGTTCCTCATTCAAACCACTAGGGGACATACTTCTCAGGGTATAGATCCATCTTGTCTCCCTTTGGAGGATCTTTTTATCCCAGTCCTTACCCCGTATGGGTGGTGGCACTTTCCCGATCTCCCAAACAGAAATACATGTTGGACTGGAGGCATGTTTCTCAGCGAAATATCTTGCCTCACTACTTTCCTCCCTATAATTCTTAATATCACAAATGTGTTCCAGTAACCTGATATTTAATTCCCTGATAGTTTTACCAACATATAGCATAGTAAAACTAAATTGAATCTCATAGATGACCCTCTTTGATCTACAATTTTTAAAGTACATCATTTTAAAAACTTTCCCCTCCAAATTATCAAAGGTAAGTTTTTTGGACAAGCTCTACAATTGCCACATTAGTGGCTTCCTCTCAGGGGAATCTTTTCAAACTAAGTTGGATTTCTCTCACTAGGGATTGCTGGAGGCTCTACGGAAAATAATTTTCGGAGTATCCCCAAGATAGTGCTTATGGGATACATCTGACTGTAAAAAAACTTATTTTTTTGGTTAGTTTTTGTACCCATGCCAATCATTCACCAATACTTCCCTGTGGGAATATTATAGGCCTTCTTAATTATTTGGGTAGCCCCTCTCTGAGAACCGCGTTTTAAGTTCTGATGCTGCCATTTTAAAATCCTCAAGGGATGTACAGTTGCGTCTGTATCTAAGATATTGCCCCACAGGGATACCCTTAAGTAACTGTACGGGATGCATGCTTTGAGCCCATAGCAAACTGTTCCCTGCAGTATCATTAATTAATAATTCAGTGTGGAGTTTACCTCCTACTTTTTGATGTTCAAGTCAATAAAGGGGATATGATGGTGACCAAATTGATATGTAACATGTAGGTTCCAATCATTTACATAAGAGATTTAATTCCTCAGCAGGCGCACCCCATAAAATGAATGTCTTCTTTATACGTTATTTAAAGCTGAGGAAAACCGATCATCTGAAAATGCACATTTCTCCCATGCCCCCAGGTAGAGGCAATATGTGTTAGCACAAGCCATGCCCATCTCGGTGCCTCGTACCTGGTGATAAAACGTATTATCAAATGTTAAGAAATTATTTGTAAGAAAAAATTCTAACAACTTTAATATAAGGGAGGAGTTTCCCATATTTAGAACTCCGTGTCGTCAATTATGTCGTCTATTTAATCTGAATTGAATCCAGACATTGTAATGCGTGTAGAGTGTCCTTAAGATAGGAAGGTATAGTATCTAACAAAGAACAAAGTGCTAAGTCCACAAATTGCGAGATTTTCTCAGGCTTCCCGCACCTGAAATAATTGGACGACCTGGTGGTCTCATAGAATGTTATTTTAGCAACCAGTAAAGGCATGGTAAAACTGGATGTTGATTAAAGGACAATTATACTTACCATTTCCCCGACCCACTCCTGCAAAGTACCTAGGGTGAGTACCTAAAACGCTAAGTCCTCACCTCTGGGTACTTTACAAAAGTCCTGCACTACTTACTTGTAATCTTCCTCGTCACTCCGGTCGGATCCTCCCCACTGGTACTGTCAGTCCGGGAGGCAGCCAATGGGAAGACACGCCTCCTTGCCGAGCGCGTCTTCCAGTTGGCTGCCTCGCGACATGTCACTCAAAGTGCCAATGGGGAGGATCGGACCGGAGCGACGAGGGAGATTACAAGTAAGTAGTGCAGGACTTTTGTAAAGTACCCAGAGGTGAGGACTTAGTGTTTTAGGTCCTCACCCTGGGTACTTTGCAGGAGTGGGGGGAAAGGAACAAGGGGGAGGCGAGTATAATTGTCCTTTAAACAAATATCAAAAATTAGATTTAATAATGATACCCTCATTTAGGGCTTCAGTAAGACAGGTCTTCAGCTTTATGTTAACCTCTAGAAGGGGATTAGACTTGACCTGACTATATTGAAAGGGGTCACAAATTGTCTAGGAGCCTCTGTTTGGTAATACCCCTTGTCCATAATCACAATCTTACTGCCCTTTTCTGCCAGTTTAACGATTATTTTACAGTTGGCCCTGAGTGCCCTTATCTCATTAGTGAGATTTGAGGATACAAAACCCTTACTGAACTTTTTTAATTCTTGTTCAATTGCACTCACAAAGATGCGGACACAAGGAACTGTGGACTAAAGTGGGAAAAAGGTAGACTTAGGCCAAAGTCCAAGTAGGCTACCATACTCCTATTACCCACTAGCCTCTGCTTGCCTTATTAATATCAGACTATTTGTGACTCTCCATGGACCGCCTAGTTGTAGGGTCCTGGATATTTGGCTATATTATTGCTATTATGGGTATTACTATTTGGCTATACCATTTTTATTGTACATTACATGCATTTTAGGGAGTCCACTGCACAGTGTGTTTTTATTATGTTTTATTAGATGTATAATAAAGGTGTTTTGTACTATTTGTGTATTTTAGTGTCTATCTCTGGGTCCCTATTTATCTATTACAGAGTTGCCTTGTTGTCCTCATTTTTGATATTTTGTTGCCCTTTTATGCAGTTTTGAGTGTCTAGGGAGTTTTGTCCCTCTAGTTTAGCCTGGTTCTTATATTTTCTCTTTTTTTCTACCTTTCTTTCCTTCTTCCTACATCTACTCTGTCCCTTTTATGCTTTGTTTTGCTTTACTACTTATTTGCTAACAGGTCTTGCACCCACTGAATAGTGTTACTGCTGGCACCTTATACTGTATATGCTCTGGGTATACATTTGATTTTTCATGTTTTGATCCTTGGGTTACTTCTTAAAGGGTATCTCCACTCATTTATTTCACAGAAGAATGGGAGGTAATGAAGCTATGTCTTACCTCTCATTCTTCAGTAAAACTTGCAGGAGACAGGAGAGAAATTGCCACCAATCGCTCCAGTGCTGGCTCACCGACAGGTCCCAACGTGATCCAGGCTCCCTTGCACAGTGTGCGTATGTTCGCACAATGCAACAGACTGTGGATGCATCGGAGACTATCAGTGAGAAGCTGGAGCGATTGGCGGTAAATTTTACTGAACGGGAGGTAAGACATAGCTCCATTACCTCCCGTTTTCAGTTAAACTGAAAAACACGATAATTAAAAATTGAGATTTCCTTAAAGAAAATCTTCACCCTTACAAAAATCTTCAGTTCTATTCATAGACTCACATTTTTAAGAGATATTCCTAAAATATTTGCAGAGAAATGTATGCTATTTATAAATAAAGTAATGGGGCGGAAATTCTTAAATCAAACAAGACTAAAGGCTGATACACACGTTACAATTCTTCCTCCTGACCCACCGTTCAAGACTTTTGACTGGTCAGCCAGGAGGAAGAACTGTGTGTCGCTGCAAAAGCAGCCGCGTCCGACAGTTACCACGACCGATCGTGCGGTCCATAGAGTTCGGCCATGGTTTTCTGACACGTCCGATCGTGCTTTTGTCTGATTCGGACGAAGGAACGGTCGTCAATCAGTCAGAGCCGTCATACAATAATTCAGCCCGACCAACAGAAACACTGAAATGTCAGTCGGGACGAATTATTGTATTGTGTGTACCCAGCTTAATACTTTTCTGCATATATCTCAGGAACCATAGCTCGCAGAAACAGAAGAGACAACTTTATTTAAATGGAACTGGTCTCTAAAACAAGTTGATTTAAAATGAAAGGCCAGGTTCCTACCTTTAAAATGAGCCATCAACCACCTCTGTGCTGCACAGACCAAAATATGAAGAAATCACTGATCAGAAAATTAGAGGGAGGGAGGTTCTGATTCTGTGATCACAAATAATAGTTCCTCCTTCTAATCTGCAGTTGGCCCATGCTCCGTGCAGGAGAAAGCAGAAGAAACAGAAAGAGATTGAGTTACAGTGACTGCACAGGAGGGGCAGCATAGCACAGGCCACAGCAGGGAGTGTGCAAGATGTGCACATTTTTGTCTTTTTTTAATTACTCCCACAAAAGGAGGGACTGTCACATGGTTTCAGAACAGGAAGTGCAGTGGATCTGGTGATGCTACTAAAATATCACACATAAAAATGTAAATCTTCAAAACAATGTAAAAAAATACACAATAATGAAAGTAAATTGCAAAAATGCTCAGGAAAGAAATTCCTGTCATTTCATTTTTGGACTACAATTACCCTTTATTGACTTTTATAGTGTATAAATAGAACTAAAATGCAGTGTTCAAAATAAAATGTGCAATATTTTTTAAAGCTAGTCAAACACATGCAACTGATGTTGAATATTCCAGCAGAATCTGTCCAACAGCAGCCACATACATTCACTCAAACATTATTAATGGGGAGGTCAGCCATGTGTATGTTCTAGATTGATTTTCCTTAATACTGAGAGCAGTAGTTCATTGGCATCTTGGAGGATTTTTTTAGCCCCATATACACTGGCGATATAGGACAAATCCTGGCAAATCTATGGTATTTGCCCCATATTGTAAATGTGTATGGCCAGCTTTACTGTAAAATGAAACCAATTTTTTTTTCTTCTAACTTACCATGGCTTGGCAAACTATCAACTTAGTTATTAACAATGTTTAATTCTCCTTTAGTACAGTACTACTTGTAATTGTTTATTTGCAATTTTATCATTCAAAGAATTCAAAGAATACAATGGTTAGAGAAAAAGATAAAACATTAAAAGGGCATGTCCATCCTCTTAACCAATTATTACAGAGACCTTAAATGGTATCTGTAGTCTCAAATTCTTCCAAACTAGTAAGAATTATATAAAAAGCCTTCCATCATACCTTCAAAATAAAACCTAAATCACATCTCTAGATACATTTTGTGGGAAATTATTACTGGAAAGCTTCAGCAATATTACTTCCTGATTTCAGCCATGTGACCAGCCTCTGCCAGCATTAATAGGCTCCCCTTCTCAACTGTCAATTTTTCCCCAGGTACTTCCAGATTTCCCCAGCATTAAGTCTTTACTGAGCATGCTTCTACCCCAGGGTGGACGGTCAGGGCAGAGGTCAGGTGATATCATTCAACCTACTGGAAGCAGGAAGTTTAAACATTCACCCCAATGTAATGTCTCACAGGCTCCAGCCAGAGATGTGATTGTTGGCTCATTTAAAAAGAAATACTGCAGGCTTTCATTTAACCCTAACTTTAAGACCACAGTTGCCCATTAAGGTGGGTACACACTGTACCAATCTCTCAAAGATTACAAAATCTGCAAGATTCTGTCTGTCATTTTTGACAGGTGGAAGAACACACAGTCACAATTGTTCTCCCTATATAAAGTAAAGTATAGGGAGAATATTTGTGATTGCCATACTCAATAATATTGCTGCAGATTCCCTATACTTAATATAGGGGTCTGACAGTGAACAAAGGAGGAGACATTCCATTTGTAACGATTGCTGCCAATGGAGAACGTTCATCAATACACACTTTACAGAGAAGGAGCCAACCCAGCTTTAAGGAACCCCCAACACACTTTTCACTATAGTTACCTTTACTAAAAATGTTTCCAAACAATTACACAGCCCAATCTCTCACGTCTGCAGCTTCTGGTTATCAGCCCTTAGTCAAAGCCATGACGCTAACATCACAGGCAATTGCTGGCTGATGTTCCAGAGGCTGCATCCTCTGCTGCTGTACAGCACGGAAATTACTCGTGCAGCTGCAGAGGTGGTATATTCTTTGGTAAGTAAGTATAGAAAAAAGTGGATTTGATGAGAGTCCTTCAAGGCCAATTATACCTTGAAAACCCATCCCCCACCAGTGAATAGTACATAAGTTGAGGACCTCAACTGCTAGGTCCTCACTCCTGGGTTTTCCTTCAATATCCAGAACTAAGTCATTGAAACTTGCGCATGCTGGGTTGCTTTGTTCAGCTCTTTCCAATCCATGCTCCTTGCACAGTGTGTCTTCCTATTGGTAAGGCCACAGGCCAAAGGGGGGGGGGGGGGGGGGTTTGGGGAGAGCAGAACAAAGCAGCCTGTTCTGCTCTCCCCAATTTAGTTCTGGATATTGGTAAACCAAGGGGAGAGTACCTAACCTACCCTTTTAGGTCCTCACCCTGTGTACTATGCAGAGTTGTAAGGTGGGGTTTCTAGGTATAGTTCTTTTATTGTGTATGTAAAGTTTAGTTAAGAGGGTGGGCATGCCGTTCAATTTACATTTACAATTTTGTGATGGTAAGGCCTTTCAGTCTCCGTAAACAAAATATTTAATGTCAGCAGATTTACCATAACTTAATTTTAGAATAACAATGACATCAAAGCACCTGCATCAACAAAACCAACAAAAAAAAAAATTGTGTCTTATAAGAGCGATATCACCATTAAAACATATCCTACCCCAAGGAAAATGCAGCAAAATGAGTAGCAAAACCAAGCAATAATGGATTGTATACCATAAAAAATAAATGGCATCGCTAACAGATTAGGGTTTTTTTTCAAGCCTGTAAGGTCTTAGTAAATATTATAAACAAACTATTTTTAGCAACAGGCTTAAGAGAATCCTATTTACAATAACTGTAAATGTAAGTCAAAAATGTTTCAACCTTATGGATTCCCAGTCTAAACCTGATTAAACAAACCATGATGGTTAAACTATTTACTGTAGTAAACATCTTCTGCAAGTGTTTCATGTATAATTATTCAAAAATGTTAAAACAAAAATTCTATAAGTCCTTCAGTTTTATAACAATTTCCAAAGAGCTTTCTTTGCAGTCTAATCTTTCACGAAAAAGCTGTGTGTGCTGCCATGCTGAATCTCCATCTCCATCATATAATTGTGCTTTTAGCTCCACTTCTGAAGCATTGAAAACCTCAGGATAAGGATGAAGAGTATTGTCTAAAAACAAAAAATGCAGTTTAAATATAGTCACGTTATTCCTTTATAATATTCCTTTATAATACATAAATTACATATTTTATAATAAAAATCATTCAGCTATCTCAACAATGACTTATTTCTTATATCCCACTGCCCCTCCCATTCTAGTGTTCATGCCTGAACAATGACTTAGTGTTTTTTGTGCTGTGTTTAACTTCACTAACGAGACCTGCTGGAGCTGCTTCCTGTCACTTCATAACCAATGTCTGTCTCCTCCTCCACAAAGATTTGTTTAACAGATAGCTGCTGGGCCGGGATGTTCCTTTCTACAGGTTTTACATTAGTAGGTAGCTTGGGGGTTTTAAATTTAGGTGGGAATAGGGACAAGATTAAGATTTAAAATGCAATTGGGGGGAAGGAATCAGAAACTTATGTATTATAAGAAATAATGTGCCCCTTCCCATTATAATATAAGGATATTACCGTACCTATATAAAAGGTCAGGGAACTCTTGGGAGTGTGAGTCCACAGAGGTCCGGCACCTCCAACCACATAAATATTACAGCAAGAGAAACGGGACGACTCCTCTAACCAGTGCAAAATCCAAACTTTACTCCAAACAAATTCAGTGGTGCAAAAGGGGGATAAGAACACAGGGGAGACACCCTGACATGTTTCGTGATCTCAGATCACTTCATCAGAGGGAGCTAAAAGCACTGGTTAGAGAAGGCATCCCGTTTCTCTTGCTGTAATATTTATGTGGTTAAAAGGGCACATTATTCCTTATATAATTATATAATATCTCTTTACAAGAAATGTCATTTCCATTCAAAACATAAAATGTCACACTAGAGCTGGGGGGGGTTTGAGAGTCCCAACAAAATGTAATTTTTGGAGTAAACATGCCCTTAAAAATAACATACATTAAAAGGAGAGGTTCAAGCTAAAACGTTTTTTTTTCACACGTGTATGAAATATTATCCTTACCAGGATTCACTTCCACCTCTGTTTCTGTAGAAAACAGCTTCCACTTTATTTTACCACTTTGAAAAGTCTGACTACTGGCTCGGAGGCTCAGACTTTCAATTTGAAGCCCCACCGAAGCACATTCAAACTTCCAGCTAATGGCCGCAGCTGAGGTACCTTCTCTCCGTGCCAAGTAGACCTAAATAGCATCCTCATTAGATAAATCAAACATACACCAGAGATCTAGTTCAAGAATCACATCATGCTAAATATTTTGTAAACATTAACTTGAGAAACGTGTTCTGTGCCCAAAACATATCAGTTTTCTTTCATTAAAGGGCATCTATAGTGGGAAAATATAAAAAAAAAATGTTTCTTTCTATGTGTTCTATAATTCCCCCAACCCCCAGAGTACCTTTATTTTCTTCAGTTTCCTCCTCTGTCCCAAGATATATAAGTTAAAAGAAATAAAGATTTCAATACACCACTCCTGCTTGAGCTGTCCATCAAATACCCTAATACCATGTCAGTGTAGTGCGTTGGCTTACTCAAGTTTTACAGCAAGTCTCCCAATAACTCCTTTTTGTTCACTAAAATGCTTGGCAAATACTGGGTTAAAAACAGGTAAATGGAAGGAGAATGAAGCAGAAAGAACAGCACAGGGTCCCCCTCCTCCCAAGCTTTCACCAATTTATTGCCTGTCTCTCCTAACTCACCCCCCTCTCTATGTTGCAAGTATCTCCAGAACGAGACACTTGCTCTCTACAGGTTTATATACCAAGGTTTTTTTTATGTTTACAAAAGTGACGTGTAGGAGGATTAATACGCATTAGCGGCTTGTTTCACAATCTTGGTTTACAGACGGATTATATGAACAGGGGAATGACCAGATGGAGATTGGGGAGCTCTGCTGACTGTGTGCAAACACAGAGCCACAGAGGAAGGTGGGAATAAAGGCAGCATACACTAACAGAGAAATTTATAATTTTCATTATAGATTCCATTTAAGGTGGTGCAGAGGAGTCAATGAAAGGTATTGTGTTGTGTAAGTAATGTTAGAAGCATTTTTATTAGAAGGTTTGTCCAAACATTTGCCTGGTTCTGTACAAGACTAAAAACTATTTTTTAACCTGAAAACAGTATATGAACAAAAATAAAAGGAATGTACTTTACTGTGTTTATTGCTCATGTTTAATCAAGTAGTATATTACTTGCCTTTATATTTATCTTAATTATGGAGGCACAGCATCTAAAAATTAGACATAACTAAGTAGTAGGGACATCCCTGAATTTTCTTTTAAATTCTCAATTTTGTTACAATAGTATCTGCCCTTGACCCACAAATCACTACAAAAAGAGGATTTTTTTTTTAACTCACCAGTAAAATCCTTTTCTCTGAAGCCGTAAGGGGGACCCAGGAACACAGTGGTTTAGCACTATTCTCAAGGAGCGAACACTTTAAAATTGGAAGGAAGGGAGGCACCAGTGTTCCTTTCTTAGGTATACCACTCTGAGCACCGGAAGCTTTCTTCAGTTTGGCACAAAGAGGGAGCGTAAAGCAGACAGAAAAAATAGAACAACAGCAACAAAGGCAACAAGCCAAAACGAACATGCTTCAGAGAAAAGAATTTTACTGGTGAGTACAAAAAATCCCCTCTTCTCATTCAGCCTGCAGGGGGACCCAGGAACACAGGGGACGTCCCAAAGTAATGAAATTTTAGGGTGGGCAAAAAGACGTTTATACCTTGGCAGCTCTGAGCATTCTTCTCTGCAAACATGCAAACACATGGAGGCGATAGAACTTTAATAGAGGACCATGTTGCCGCCCCGGCATATCTGGTCCACCGAGGCAAGCTGCCCAAGAGGCCCCAACCGCCCACGTAGAATGAGCTGTAACCCGCAAGGGAGGAACAGCTCCTGCTGCTAAATAACAGCAGGCAATAGTGGTTCGAATCCATCTTGCCAGAGTCTAAGTTGAAGCCCTGGATCCCCGGCGGGGCCCTGACAGAAGTATGAACAAAGCCTGAGTGGAACAGATACCTTTAGTGTGAGCAATGTAGATCCTAACAGCCCTCTACATGTCGAGGTAAGGCAATCTGCAGTTGCTTCCTGAAGCCATTAAATCGGAAGTCCCCTTCCTCGTTGAGAATTCCAGGTATGTATATTGCAGATAAGGCTGGTGGGTTACATTCTGCCCATGTTAGAATCAGGTGATATTCTGCCATTGCCATATCCCTTTGTGTGCCCCCTTGGTGATTTATGTATGCCACCGCCGTGGCATTGTCGGTTTAGATATGGATGTTCTTGCCCATCAAGGTGTCTGTCCAGTGAGATAGTGCTAGAAATATTGCTCGTAGTTCCAGGACATTGATAGGTGGTAGGGTTTCTTCCTTGGATCACTGGCCCTGGGCATTCATAGAACCTCAGACGGCTCCCCATCCTTAGAGGTTGCCATCCATTGTCATCACCGTCCTAGTGGGCAGGCACAGATGTTAGCCTATCGATAGTTTGGTCTCCGATGTCCAGCAAGTAAAAGAGTTTTGAACATGAGGTGGAAGGTAAATAAGGGAGTCTACAGACTGCGGGGATTTGTCCCAACTTCAAAGAAAATATCTCTGAAGAGGGTGCAGATGAAAAGTGCATACGGGACTGCATCCACTGATGCTACCATCTTCTGCACCAGGCACATTGCCCAACAAATGGATAATTTGTTGGAGGTCTTGTCCTTCAAAGCTAGAATTCTCAGTGTCAAAACCTTCCTGGTTAAAAAGAATTTTATGTACTTGTTCATGCTATGCACACTACTTAGCACTTTTTTGCAGAATTATTTCTTTAAAAATCCATTTTACTATACAATTATTTTTACAAAGCAATGCTAATATTTTTGTTCTTTTAGAGCCACGAAGGCAGTTAGTCGGGGTGCATGGTGGTGGGGGGCAGCCGGGTATTAATTATATATTTATGTATGTATAGTTTATTTATCAAGCACCACATGGGGAGGCAACACTTCCACAGATTCCTTAGCTAGGTAATAGAACACTTCTCATATGTGACTCGCACATCTGTGGGAGGAGATACAGTCCAAAAAAGTGGAAGAAATAGGAATAACAGTAATTTGGCTTTTTAAGCCAAATTAACAATCATATACTGTGCTGGTTACCAGATAGGTAGGATGTAAGGATAGATTTAAACCTATATATACAATAAAAATTCTCTATGTCCATAAATTTACAAATTTAATCTCATCATTTGCATGTGTATGACCTGTTCTTCTGTTTTGTCGCAACTGGAGGTGGAAATTAAAGGAATGAGAAGACTGAAGTAGAATGGAACACCATAAAGTCCGCTGGTTATTGGGCTGGCTGGCAAGTTTTAAGGTTTATAAAGCAGTAAATCATGTTGGTTAACAACGGCTAGTTAATTATAATGTACCGTATATACTCGAGTATAAACCGAGTTTTTCAGGCTGTAAAATCAGCCTGAAAACTTAAACTCGGTTTATACTCGAGTCACTACTGTAGAAGTGCAAGAGTCATCTGATTTACCTGGAAATCTAGGAGATGTGTAGAACAAGTGGTAGGGAATTTTATATGCTACAGCAGTGTTTCTCAACCAGGGGTCTGGGGACCCCTAGGGGTCCCTGAGAGGTTGCATGGGGGTCCTCAAAACATTGACAGAAATTGTATAGATCCACAATTTTGATGAATGCAGATATATTTTTCTGCATATTTATCAATGTTCTGTATAAAGTCTATGGGGGTTATTCAATAAAAGTTCTTATCGTTTAAAATGGTGCTAATTTTGCCCCAACCAATCGGATGTTTGCTTTCAAATGTTACATAAGTTCTGATTGGTTTGGGCAAAATTAGCACCAATTTAAACTATAAGAACTTTTATTGAATCTCCCTGTATGTTTGGTGTATTGATGTTTGAGAGATAAATAAAAATAAGTAATGATGTAATGTAAGGGTTCCCACCCAGGTGTGAATTAGAGTGCATTTTGTTTAATAGAGGTGTATTTATAGATCTATCATTTATATTTGTATAGATTAGGTTTTTTGATGATTTAAAGACTGACAAAGAAAGATAATACTGTATATAATCACAATTTTATGTAGAGGTCCCCGAGACATGAAAATTGTTTCAAGGGCTGCCCACAGATAAAAAGGTTGAGAAACAGTGTGCTACAGGAACACGTCTGCTCTCCTTTACTTTAACTCATCTTTATCCAATCTGCCAGGCAGCCGCGCGCTCAGGTCCTGTACTGGCGCGCCGGCCGACTTCACTGCCCGGCAGCACATAATTGGGTGTAATACAGGAACTTCCTGTCTTGTCATGTATAGTGCCTAAGAGAAGATTTTCATTTGCTAACAGTGGCACATGTTGTAAGATCAGAATCTCATTGGATGTTATTAAAATTCCACTTCCTTTTAGTGTCCATATGAAGACCCTTTAGGACTCTTAAGAGGTGTGGCTTAACCTACAATTTTTAGTTTTCTATTTAAACTTAGGGATGACAAGTAAAGTAAGAATAATGTAATTATAACAAATAATTGTAATTTGTCATGGTGATTTTTCCTATATGTAATAGTGTTATATACCCTTACCTAATTAGTTGCTCCTAAAAACTCAATGCAACCTCCATAAAAATATAAATATATTTATACAATGTAAAGGATAAAGTTATAATATTGTAAAATGACTGACAGATGCTGATGACAGTCTTGCGTAGGACTGCAATGATGTAGTCACATAGAATGTCGGAGTCTTTGGCTGCTGATTGGGTAAAGGAGAATCATGGAAGTGATACCCATGGCCAGAATCGCCATTGAAAAAGCCTACATTTGGGGTACATCCCCCCCTCCCCCAGTACATATGGTAGCTATATGTACCTCCCAAACTGGTTGTGGGGGGGCTCAGTGGTAGCTTTTTAGATGCATTCTGTTTAAAGCTGAATGAAAGTGGGGGAAAACACCCTCCCTTTAGCTGTACCCAAGTTGAGGCCCTAAAAAGCTAGTTCCTCACCACTTCAGTGGTTGCAGCTGGTACTGTATTCCAACCAATGGGAGGACATGCTCTGCAAGAAGCACCTCACCTAAGTTACCTGCTGTACCCCCAGGGGTTAGGACCTAATATTTAAGGTTCTTCATCTGGGTACATCTTAAAGGCATGTCCACCCTTTTAAAAAAAATTGATATGTTATAGGGCTTCCTCCCCCAGCCCCAACCGCATTATTATTATGTTCAGAAACCCCCCTGATCTTTACTTACCTTCCCTCTATCCTCCACCGCACTGTCCCAGCCCTCTGCTTGCATAAAACTGCAAGCAGGGGGCCGGACGGGCAGCCGCATCTGTGATTGGCTGAGAGGCAACCAATCATGGACACGGCTGCCAGAAGTCCAGAACGGCGGAGGATAGAGGGAAGGTAAGTAAAGATCGGGGGAGTTTCTGGAGATAATAATAATGCGGTTGGGGTAGGAAGCCCTACAATATATCCAAAGGGTTTTGTGCTAGGGGCAGGGAGACCAAAACGAGAGGGAGAAGGGATGCACTGAGCATGTGCAAATTCTCCCGGAAGAGAGAGAGGAGGCAAGAGTCCTATTTGTACTTTGGGGAACATTACAGGAGAACCATTTGGAGCTGGGATGTAAGGTAAGGATTTTTATACACTACATAGTGGAGCCAGTAGTGGATGAAATTATAGTTTTGGGGGTGGATATGCCCTTTAAGGGAGGGGGGTTTGCTTCAGTTCCCCTTTAATCTCTGGCTGGCTGATCTGGTAATCAGTGTGTAGTGCTATATGACCAATATCGCTAAAATAATGGGTTAAAGTCTGAGAAAGTCATTTAGGGAGAACTACACAGAGCCCCTTTAGCTCCAGGTAAACCTCCCTTCCCAAATTCAATATAGGGTTAGCGGCTGTAAGTAAACGCCAGCGATACCCACACAGCCAGTGCTTAAAATTAAGTTGCGCTAACCTATATTGAACCCAGGAAAAGAGCAATGCAGTTCAGTGTAAACGAGGGCCATTAGCTTTTGCTCTCTTTCAGAAACATGCAAAATGTGCTTTGGCTAGGGCCAAGGAAAATGTAGTTTTATCCTAAAACCAGTGTTTTTCAGCATCACATTAAAAATACTTTAACATGAGTGGTTTTAGCAGTTTCTTAGCAGATCCAGAAAAATTCTTCATGTAGCGACCGATAAAAAAACACTTGTTAATTGCTAAGAAGTGCTACCTGAGCAAAAAATGCACAGCTGGTGCCAAGTTATTTTTAGAGACTTACCATCTTCCAGTCATTCTCAACTTTCTTGTTTATTGACTCCACCATCCATGTCCCATTTTCCCAGCCAGTTATTACTTCATTGTTATTTGACAGTCGTGTATATGAATCTTCTACTATGTTGTACTGAAGATGAAAACACTTGGTGGTTTTCTCTTTCTCCGTTGGAACAAAAACAACGCTTTTGGCAGGCTGAAAATAAATCAAATCAATCAAAACAGGTAGGTATGTAAGAAAGAATTATTATCTTAAAGGGCCATCCTTAAAACAAACATAGGGTCATTTGTCATTTTCAATCTGGTCCATTTTAATACTACAGATAGTGACAGGAAATGAAAACTGGAAAATGCACGGGGGGGGGGGGTACAGGGCCACATAAAGAAATAGAAGGGACGAGTCTCTGCTAGGTCGTCATCAGGATATCCTGATGACGACCTAGCAGAGGTCAAAATGCATTGATATGTATTTTATCATTTAATAAAAGTTAAGTCTTATAAAAGAAGCCCCAGGAGTGCTTTGCTCCTTTCGATATATCCTATATATTTTATATATATCAAAGAGCTTAGCTTAGTGGAAGGGACAACAATTGGGTGAGAAATATAAAATGCTATTTTTATTGTGCTGGTTCTCTGAAAGGTAGAATAAAAGTTTAATATTAAAGTACTAATGGATGTCACCTGCAAAGTGAAGGAGAGAGAGAGTTCCAAAGGAGCGGAGCAGCTAGAGAGAACGGTTTAATCGCAGCGCACGTCCAGGAACATAAGGGGCCAAGAGAGAAGATAGGTAGGGTGGTGCAGCAGATTGAAGGAATTTAAAAGTTAAAGGAAGGGTATTGAATACTATTCTTTGTTTGGGAAGCCATCATATAGACTGCAGTATTGGGGTTTTGGGTTCTCTTGGAGGATAGTGAAATGATTTGAACTGCTGAGATTGAGACTGTAGAGGGGGCACATGACAGGCTCGGAGACCAAGAAATAGAATGTTATAGTAGTCAAGATGGGAGAGTATAATGCATGAGCATTTTAGTAGTGGAGTGATATAGTAAAGGACAGATCTTTGCAATATTGCAAAGGAAAAAATGACACGTCCTGATGACATTAAAGGATAAGTGCACTGTAAAATTAATATCTGTTGTATTCAATTAGATCAACTGGACATGAAATGTAGTTCTTGAAGACGTTTCGCTAGTCATCCGACTGGCTTTCTCAATTCAGAATGACTTGTACAAGAATCTGTGGCAATTATGTACCCTGGAAAATCCCAATTAGCATATCACAGCCAGGTGTTAAGGGTGTGATTAGATAGTGGCTAAGAGGTGTTATAGGAACGCCCAGAGTAAGGTGTTAAAACAGCATTGTACATGGCAGACAGTTGGTGTCGAACCCCCCCACCTCTATTTAGGCTTGGTTCTTTATTTTCACATAAATGGCCTCCTTAACACCTCTCTTGAACCAGTCACGTTCCTTCGCCAGTATGTTAACATTTGATCTAATTGAATACAACAGATATACCATGACCTGGATGAATGAGAACCTTCACAAGCACTGTAAAATCAAGTTATGTTCATTTGGAAGCTGCAGCTTTAAAAATACCGTTGCCATATTTTTTTTTTTTACGTATGCCCCTCCAGAGCCTAGCTTTGTGCCTTGGAAGTTACTGACAGCTTGTTACTGGTTTGCTGAATATTAAGCTCCGCCCCTCTGAGATTTCCTCTGCTTTCTCCTGCTGCACTGAGCTCACAGGCATTACTGTTTGAGGCTTGAGAAAGCAGAGGAAATCTCAGAGGGGCGGAGCTTAACATTCAGCAAACCAGTAACAAGATGTCAGCAACTTTCAAGGCACAAAGGTAGGCTCTGGAGGGGCACAGGTAAATAATAAATATGGCAACGGTATTTTTAAAGCTGCAGCTTCCAAATGAACATAACTTGATTTTAAATTGCACTTATCCTTTAATTTTAGTGTGGGGGGTGGACAAGTGATTTAAGTATCATCTGCATATAGATGATACTTAAAGCCAAATGAAACTATTATATTGCCCAAAGAAATAGTGCATAGGGAGTACCAGAGAGGAAGTCTTATTAGCAAAAGAGAATATCAAACAGAAGAAGGACTGAGCTCCCCAGAAATCACATGTAGTCCAGAAGGTGTAGTGAAACTGGTAACTTTATTAGAGCATATCAAAAAGTATACAGGAAACCACACCTTCTGTACTACATCTGATTTCCAGGGAGCTCAGTACATCTTTCTGTTTGATATTCATCTTTGGTGTCCAGGTTTCAGGAAGGATCTAGGGCTTTGATGCACCCGGGTCACATTCCTGCAGTGGTGAGTTTCACATCTGTTTGCTAATTTATTGTACGGACTATCCAGTATTACTACACTTATCCCTTAAACTAAAGGGACTGGGGCTTTATCCTCTCGGCCCTCTACTTGCCTTAAATGACCCTGACCTTGCAGCTGTCCATTACCATAATACAATACAATACCTTAGATTCTGTTGCTCTTTCATCCACCCATCGCCTTAATCGTAAGAAGAAAGGATCAGATTAAAAAGTTGAAAAGGCACTCCCGTACAGCTGATGGACGCTGGCGCAAGAGCAACATAAATAGAGACTATCTTGAATTTAAAAGTGCCCTCTATCGGATCAGAAGTGCTCTGTCCTTAGCCAAACAGAACTACTTCTCTCACTCATATCCACACAAAACCATAACCCCAAACAACTCTTTAACGTATTCAACTCCCTGCTCTGTTTCCCACCTCCTCTGCCTACTCCCTGTTTATCAGCTGATGATATAGCCTCATATTTCACAGAAAAAATTGAAAACACCCGAAATGCTTTTCCTGTGAATCTCCTCATTACAGCTTCCAACCGCCACCACTGCACTGCCTAACCTCTCTTAATTGTTCAACCCCTCCATCTATACGCCTACCACTGCACTGTCTAGCCCACTTCAATGGTTAGTTCCATTACTTGCCCCATAACAAGCTTAACCGCTATAACAGAACATGGACTTTTATCTCTACTATTCAGGACACTTCTCACCACCTGCCCCCTCAACCCCGTTCCTTCTCCTCTCATTTCCCATCTCTCTTCTTCCTTCATACCAGTCCTAACCTCTCTCTTTAACTTGTCCCTATCAACTGGTATTTTTCCCTCCTCATTTAAACATGCCGTGGTATCCACTATACTCAAAAAAACTTTCCTGGACCCGTCTGCTCTTTCCAGCTACCGGCCTTTCTCCCTTTTGCTTCCAAGCTAGCGGAAAGATACGTCTATGGAGGTGGTCAAAAAGGGAGTTAGCAGACAGGTCAGCAGTCAGGCTTCTGCCCTAACCACTCCACGGAAACTGCCCTCACTAATGTGACCAACGATCTACTTTGTGCTAAATCTAAGGGTCACTACTCTTTGCTTATTTTCCTTGATCTGTCCTCTGCTTTTGATACTGATCACCCTCTACTTCTTCAGACCCTAGCCTCCTTAGGTATCCAGAATACTGCACTTTCTTTGCTCCCATCTCTCTCTTATACTCTGGAATTAGCTCCACCCCTTGCCCCCTCCCTGTGGGGGTCCCGCAAGGCTCAGTACTCTGTCCTCTTCTTTTCTCCAACTGCACCTAGGCCTTGGACAATTCATTAGTTCATTTTGATTTTAGTATCACCTGTATGCGGATGATACCCAAATTTACATCTCTACCCCAGATCTCCCTACACTAACATCCCAGGTCCTCGACTGCCATCTCTGACTTCATGTCCTTCCGCTTCCTCAAACTAAACATGGACAAGACTGAACATGATTTTTCCTACCCTCACAATCTGTTCCTCTCCCTAGTCTTACTATTAATAATAACAACACACCTTTATCCCCATCTCCTCATGTCTGCTGCCTGGGACTAACGCTACATTCAGATCTTTCCTCATGTTAATTCGCTTGCCAACTCCTGATGGCTCCAACTCAAAAACATGTCCCGTATTCGTTCCTTTCTCTCGAAAGAAGCTACAAAAATCCTAGTCCACGCCCTAATCACATTCCGGCTAGACTACTGCAACACACTCCTGTGTGGTTTACCAAACAACCGATCCACCACTTCAATCCATCCTCAATTCTGCTGCCATTCATTTCTCATTTCTTCACTTCTCCTCTCTGTCAGTCACTCCACTGGCTGCCCATTATGCAAAGGATCCAGTTCAAGCTGCTTACCCTATCCCCCTATCCTATAAAGTACTATCCAACACAGCCCCTCCATGCATCTCAGAGCTGATCCACAAATACTGTCCCTGACGCAACATCCGCTCTGCAAATTATATTTTCCTCTCATCCACCTATTTCACCTCTCATCATGCCTCTGCTCTGGAACTCCCTCCGTCTGTCAGTCATTCACCATCCCATAATACCTTCAAACGTAACCTTAAATCACACCTGTTCAGGAAATCATACAACCTGGAAAGTATACAGTCCTCTGGACTCTATCCAAGTGTTACAGCCTACCGATTCCCGTCACCTTATGTCTCACCCCCATATCCTCTAGACTGTAAACTCTTTGGGAATGGTCGTGTATCATGGTATTGCTGTAAGTAACTCATCACTGCATATATTATGTATTACCTGTGTATGTGTAGAATTTGTGTGATATGTATTACCCTGTATGTAATGTATGACTGTCATTTTAAAGCGCCACAAAGAGATGTTGACGTTATATAAATCAATAATAATAATCTATTTATTAACCCTCTATAAACTATATGGGAATGTAATGTGTTTTTATTAGCAAAAGAGACAGAGAAAGATTAGAAGACAACAAGGCAGCAGCTTGATTTCGGAGGCCCTTGGCTTTGGCAGTTTGAAGCCTGATCCCTCAAAGGCAGTTTCAGCCTCCTCTGCTGCTGTTATGATCTGGATTCAAGCTTGCACAATAGCAGGAGAGGTTGCTTTGATTGTGGCAGTCAGCCATTGCCTTAGAAGTCAGAGTCATAGCCTTGAGTGACTACTGCAACCTGGAAGCAACTTACAAAGCTCGATCCCTCAGAGGCAGGTTCACCCTACTCTGCTGCTATTACAAGCTGGTTTCAAGCTTGTACAACAACAGTCTGCAATCAGCCATTGGTTGTAAAGTCACAGTCACGGTGACTTCTGCAACCTGGCCACGCCCCTTCCCCTTGGCGTCTTCCCTGTCCATGAAGTCCGATGCAGTACTGTTTGCTGGTTTTAACATTTTGTAATAAACGTGAAGTTTTATCTACTTAACTGGTTTGAGACACTTTTCGGCTCGGATGTATCTCGCTGCTCCCTACACTACTTATTGCATTTACTTCTGCAACCTGGAAGCTTCCGTAAGAAGGAGAGCCGTAGCGAGGTATCGTGCTAAGGATCCTTAAAGAAAAGGTGAGTATTCTTTACCAATCAGCTGTTATACTTGCATGACCTTTCCCTTTCCAGTCAGGTCTTCTTTTGGTTTGTCTCTGCAATCCATAGGGTAGCCAATGGGGAGACATGCTTTGCAAGAAGTGTGTCTTCCCATTGGACAGATCACAGATTGTCACTTTGACTGTTACTCATTTCCCATTCATTACCCATTGTGTATGGGCATGCTTAGAATGCTTTACCCAAGCAGAGAGACAGGAACTCTCTAAACTGCAGAGAGAATAATGCCTCAGTAATTGGTGTTATAGTCGTAAATTTTTGCCATTTGCATTATATAGTTGGAAAATCGAGATTACCTGAATTGTTTTGTTCACAAATGTATCTCATAAGCTTCATAAAACCCAGGCATATGCTCTGTTCATAACGTTCTTCCTTCATTTTCACACAGGCCCATTTTGCTTGTCCATATTGTCTTTTTTCATAAAGCACTTCTCCACACTATGGAGACACAGCACCACGAACCAATAAGTAAAACATACTAATTAATGTGATAATATTTTCAGTTTTGTAAGTAGTCTGTACCATGTACAGTTAAAAAAATAAATGTAAAATGAATGTGCTTTTTTGTTTTATTTAGGAAGTTTGAGACACAAAATTCTTTAGTGAATTAACTATAAATTGTGCAGTGTGCTGATATCCCATGTGACTCTTAGATCAGAATGTTTTTCCTCAAGGAATTTGTGATGATCTGTAAGCTAGAACAATCATTATGCCTATGTGGAAAGCAGTCTGCAGTGGATTATTATGTTAGATTGATTTGGATTTACATAAGGAAAAGCAGTAGTCAAGTGTTAAAATGTTGAATTAAAGCTTAACAGATACACATTTAATATGCAGTTAAAAGCATGCACACCATTTACATACATTCTATGTGATGCATTATAGCATTTGAGGATGAATAAAGACATATGTCCATCCAGTTCAACCTATCTAGTAATACCCTCATTTCCTGCCTAGCTGTTGATCCAGAGGAATGCAAAAGAATCCCACCAAATTTATGAAGGAAAAAACACTCCTTCCTGACTCCAAGTGGCAATTAGAAATATCCCTGGATCAACTCTACTTTATGTATCAATACCAGTAACTTGCAACATTCCTTGTTTGCAAAAACTCATCCAGCTTTTTTTTTTTTTTTAAACTGTCCAATGAACCTGTCCTAACAACATCCACTGGAAAGACCGTTCCGTACCGTTCTCACCGTGAAAAAACCCTTTCCAAACTTGAAGCCTAAACTTCTTTTTTTCAAGTCTTAAAGGATAAGTGCACTGTAAAATCAAGTTATGTTCATTTGGAAGCTGCTGCTTTAAAAATACCGTTGCCATATTTTTTTTTTTTTTACCTATGCCCCTCCAGAGCCTACCTTTGTGCCTTGAAAGTTGCTGACATCTTGTTACTGGTTTGCTGAATGTTAAGCTCCGCCCCTCTGAGATTTCCTCTGCTTTCTCCAGCTTGAGCCTCAAACAGTAATGCCTGTGAGTTCCGTGCACTCTCCTGCTTGAGCCTCAAACAGTAAGGCCTGTGAGTTCCGTGCATGTGCGTGTGCACGGAACTCACAAGCATTACTGTTTGAGGCTCAAGCAGGAGAAAGCAGAGAAATCTCAGAAGGATTGTCCGTGTGTCCCCTGACATGCTCTATTGGTGATCAGATAGTTTATTGTATGGCCCATTAATGTATTTATACACAGTAATCATATCCCCACGCAAGCACCTTTTCTCTAGCGTACATCTATATGCCTTTATCTCCAAGTCATTAAAATAAAATCAAATCACTATTAATTATAATAATCTTAATTAAGGATTCTGTATCTTGTGCTCATTTTGTTTTATTACAATATTTTAAAAAAGTGTTTTTTGGCCCTCCACTGACACTCTGTGTTGTAGATCAGCTGTAGAGTCAGACTGCTGCTTTTTGTTTTAGAACAAGGCTTTTACTCAGTGCAAGATTAAAGATAATCTGATTTCCTGCTTTGGATTTGTTATGGCGAGTAAATACAAACTGGTGCATGTGACTTCACATAGAGAAATCTGGTTGTTTTGGCTAATCTGGATCTTTAGATCATGCCAGTCCACACTTTAATTTTTCCACATTTTATAAATTACACAAGCGTTAAACTCTCATTTCAATTAGGCTAATTTCAGACGGACGTCAGGACACCATTTTCAGATTGTTTTCTGAATGCTAAATGTAGTGTTGGACTAGTGGCAAACATGAATTTAGGTTGTAAGCTCTTTAGGGTAGAGTCTGAAGTGAATGGATAAACAATTTGACGTTATTCATTTTTCAGCACTACACAAGACACTAAATACAATAAAGTATGAGTGTAGAAGTCTTTCAGTCAAAATTATATATATATGCCAATATTGTGGCCCCAACCATTAATCTAGTTACGTGACATGTTCAACTGTTCGGACAGGCCAGTTTTTCTAGAAAGCCCTAAATGACTTGGTTTAAAATTAGATGATCAGATTCAGCTGACCAAAATGAAGTCTTGAACATTAAATGCTATAATTAAAGCAGAAAGTTATATTGGAAGGCTGTACATTAAAATAGTAGGATGCAATGGCCAATTTTTGCTTTTTTGTTGTATATATGGCATTAAATGTTACTGTAACATTGGATGGAACTGCTGCAGTCATTTTTATGGTTTAGTATACATTTTTACATTTCTACATACTACGTTTCTGTTTTGAGTTGTTTTCATCTATTAGATGAACTATTCATTTTATAACACAGATTTATTACCTTTTCTTTGTGATTTAATAGCAAGAAGGGAACCCTCTGTCTGCCTTCTGTGCTGTTATTTCTAGTTAGCTGTTGGATTGGCTGGGCCATTTCTGGAGGGAAAAAAAATCCAGTTATTTGCAGATTTTGCATGGTTACAAATACATATCAGGCTACTGGCTACAGCAATGTATTAAACTATACTAACAAATTGTTACTGTCTATGGGCAGTGTAGGGTAAGGACAAAGTTCTTCAGTTCAGGAGCATATAACTGTTTAGTATGTATGTACAAAAGAATAAACATAATCAACAAAGCCAAGACATTTCTTACATTTAAAGTGCTCTCATTATTTTTTTAAATATTTGAATTTGTAATTATTACAGAAAAACAAACAACCAACAAAGTAATTATTTTTTCTCCAGCCACTGCCAGAAAGGTCTAAGATTTAAAGCTACTAATCTCATTTCAATATTCAGGTCAGGTTGGCATTAAATGCTACCCTACAACAGAGTCCATTTATCTGAATCTGGCGTATTTAACCATTTATCAGCTATACTACCATGTTTTACATATATTGTAGTTAGATGTATGAGTAAATAGGTGGTTTAGGAAATAGAAAATCTCCAATAAAACTGGTAACTGCTATGCTGATTTATTTGCTGCAATTTCTAAGTATACCAAACTTACAACAAGTTGAAATACACACAGTGCAACAGGTGTAAATACATATAGGGCTATGCACGGAAAGCCAGTATCACTCTCCTCTAGGCAATGCACTGAGCCTATAGCGGCTCTCAGTGCATAGCGAATGAGGGTTACCTATTCTGAATCTTTAACGCCAGCTATCTGCTGGCGTTAAAGATTCCCTCTTAAAGAGCTGTTATTGGCTCGGTACATACCTTGCGGCGGTTGTGCAACACAGTTCTTGCGTACCGCCGCAAGTTATGTCTTAGTCACGTTAACCCTTGCTAAGTGGGTTAACGTGACTTTTAGATGGAAAAAGGCGTTTACGGCTCTCCCTACATAGCACTAATAGTGCAGGAGTCAGTGCAGTTGAGAGCATGATGCTATTAAATACAGTACAGAAATTAAATCTTTACACAGACAGTATGGGCTAGGCCACATCAGTGTGTGGCCACACTAGGTGCTCTGGGGCCATTTGTGCTGTGATCCGTTGATCTGATGCCACGATTGTTGGAAGAAATGGCCCTGCATAGACATTGTGCATCACGGGTCAGCCCCCACAATAGCAGGCATGTATGCAATATTCGTAGGAGTAAAATATATATGTAAATGAGTGATAATAGAGATATGAAATATTAGGTGGTTCCTTAATCTGATCCTGGTGGGCCCCAACAGTCCAGCCTGAAACTATTAATCTGTCATAGTATAACCAAAATGACTCTTAACGTTCTATAGAACTGGTTATCCTGGTTTTGAGTTCAGATGGGTGGAGTAAGGCTGTTAATATGCACTGAATATCTTCTTTCCACAAGCTCATTTTTGCCCTTGGCTACTAAAGCAAAAGTTATACTGTTACAGATCATGCACATATATTACAAATATTCAGACATTATACATCAGGTGCAATAATGAATAATATAATAAGTGGAAAAAACTTTTCAGTGTCCACCATTACTGCTTGAGTGCATCTTTAATACCTACTTTAATCCATTGAAGCCGGTTATAAGAAACCTTCTAAATATGGCATTGAATTGTTGTCTTTAGCATATTCTACCACTTAAAGGGAAACTATAGGCTCCAGACAACATTGTCCCAATATATAGAGCACATTAACAAACATAAAAAAAGGTACGTCTTCTCTCCCTTTGCTGTGGCTGCTGGGTGATTTATAACCTGTGGGTACTAGGGGTTAGCTCCTAGAATCCACTGTAGCTGGGTGATACCCAGCTAAGTGTACGCTGTACAGCCAATCATGTTACAGATCATCCCTCCCTCTGACAGGGATTTTTTTGTAAATATATTTAATTGCTCCATCCCTGAAAAAGATACATTCCTTTTGATTTTCTTACAAAAAAGTATGAAAAAATAATCTTTGCCATTTATTCCTTAGCTAGAATGGATGAAAGAAACAGAGCTTTAAACTACTATCCCAATAGAGCTTCTAGATATAAAGTCAGACCATGTTATAACTTTATCTAGTCCTACAAACATAATGGAAATAAAAAAGCAGTAAACAAAGTCAATTGACTATTTTGTATTGTTTTATAAGTAAGCCTGGGAATTTGAATATTTTGAACATGTAACATGGTCTGTAAGTTTCTAAAACATAGTATTTGTATGTTGAGCTACCACAAATAAATCTGGTCCATTTAGAAACTTTATCTTTTGCTAAAGATAAGTTTGGCCGAAATGGCACTGCATACATATTGAGTGTCGAGGGTCAGGTTCATATTTCTATGCTTTTTGGCTATCTGGCTAATTTGTACTGCCCTGTTCTAGGGTATATCTAGACAAGCCATTATTTCTGGTCATACCCATGGCAAGTAAGCAGGGCAGGCTCAAAGGAAAACGGCATGCCAGATCATCTAAAAAATTAGCATGAGCATGTATTCAAATTTGTGCAAATCTCAAAAAAAATCTAAACAGCGGTTAGGCTGGCTGCACACGGTAGGACTTTTTGTCCCGACGTGCGCTCGGCCAGGGAAAATGAATGTCAGTTGAGGCAATAGTGGCCATGGCTGACCGTTCGGTCCCATAGGGAACCGCACGATCAGGCGTGCTTTACTGACCATTCTGACCGCTCGTTTGTCCAATACAGACAACTGTCGATCGAGCTTGGTCTGGTCGGAAATATCTGCTGGTGAATTAACCATTTTCTGAGCAATCATTGCCATTTTTATTAAAATAGTACTTTCAGAATGCCATTTTCCCACATTAACCAACTATAGCTTCTTTTCAGCTATAGTTGAGGCTGTTTTCTATGGATGGAATTAGCTGGCATAATTTTTTTTAATACCAGCCAATAGTTGGAAATCTTAATGTCCTTTTTATTAGATGGGTACACATTTTTCTTTACATAAAAATAATGTATGAAGTATACCTTTTAGAGGTACAACATCTAAAATATAACCTCTCTGGAAGATATGTTGGCACCCTGAATTGCTGTTTTAAGTTCCTAGTAAAACATTTTCACTACCTCGGTTGCTGTTTAATGGGAGATGTGGATAAGATAAATTTCTGTGCTCCTTGGTAAAGTGCAGCAAACGTCTACTGCAATCTAGCAGCAATCCCCCAAACCCTTTAATCGTTGTGTTTATGTAAATCCCTGTGGTCCCTGAAGCTCCTTTTACTTACCTCTCTCCTAAACCGTCAAGCAAGCATGTCCTTCCGATTTCTTGCCATCTTAACAGCCAATAACCAGTATCTGACAATATTTGTTCCAAGTACAGACAAAATTGTGAACAGACCAAATTTTTTTAGTTATTATTAAACACGATCGGACGATCAGTTTGCTCTATCTATGGCCACCTTGAGTTCCTTTGCCACTGCTTTTACTGGCACATTTGACTTTACAGGTCTGAATTATAAGGAATTAAATTATTAACAGTTATTTCTTCTTTTTACAATCATGTTAAAATGCATAGGTGCTGTTCATTTGTGCAGAGATAAAGGATTTATTCCTTGGCTTCTTTAAATCCGCTTATTACAGAGCTTGAGTGGAGAACAACCAGGCTGTAATTCAGAGGTTAGTTGCAATCCACATGGCAACCGTTCCCTGAACATCTACAAGGTCATTCCTCTATGGCACTTTAGCTGTGGATACTGTCTTTGCCTGTCCCTTGCATGCACTATCTGTTGTGTTGTTAAAAATTACCTTGCTTTATTGCATTAAATTATTGGTTGCCAAAATTAACCATTCGTGTGGACTGCGGTAAAAGCCTTTCAAAACAGTTCTACCCACAGTTATATATACAGTACAGTAAATTGCACAAGCTTTTGAACTATCTTCAACTTGCTTGCTTCCTTTAAAACTTACTGAACAAGACAGTTAATTCTGTGTTGATGTAATTTGCCCTTGGCGTTTCAGAGCATGTGCCCTTGTTTTTATCGATAAGTCATTAGGTTTACCCCATTGTGTAAAGCTAAAAAACAGCTCACAAGGCTTCTAACCTGTGAGATAGAAATCTTTGAATGTGTTAATTTTAAAGAGACAAACGCCAGTGTGAGTTTTAAACGTAAAAATATGTAAATTGTTTTCATGTAAGTGAATGTTAGCTAAGGCTGGGTCCACAGTAGAAGATATTTCAGGCCAACCGACAGATATATTGTTTTTTTTAGTCAGGCTAAAATATCAATGTTATTTTTCCTCCCATGCTGCAGGTCAATTTTGGTTCTTCTTTTGTTCAAATTGGACATGTCAGTAAATCATGGCTGATCATGTGGTCTCTGTTGGGACTGATGCTATTTCGGCCCAGCCCATTGGTGGATACCAACAAGCAATCGGTCAGCCCTGAAAAATCTACCTGTGTGTACCTAGTCTAACACCACCACGCACATTTATATTTATAATACAGAGATGTCTAACCTGTGGTCCTTCACTATCAGCAATCCTTAGCTGTTGAAGAGTGCTTGTAAGGGAATGCTGAAAGCTTTGAACATTTCGAGGGCCACAGGTGTTTGTGTTTAAAAAAACCTTAAGTAATTATAGAATTGCACATGTTGTTTAGCCAAAGATGGTATGTACATTAATAGTCAAGTTATTAGAAACTGTAGATTTCATAAGGATGATTTATCAATAGGGCTGCACTCCAGGGGAGGTAGGATGCATGATTTTGCCTGTTTTCTATTTAAATTAAGTGAAATTACAATGGATGCGAGTTGCACCAAAAATGGTGATTGCATGTGTTGTGAAAACTGAGCACAGCGCAGATAGAGGGACCTCAACCACCCTCCTTAAAGGGCACATTGGGAAAACGCAATGCATTTCCTATTGCATTTGAGTCCACTTGTCTGCATTTACAATTTGGTACTGTCGGTAAAACGCATTAGTGCATTTCCCTGCATTCCCAAAGACTTGAATCGAATTGCAAAACCGACAGGAATTGACACAAACCAGTCATGCACAAGTGTGATTGATAGAAGGTTCAGAACATAATGCACATTGTGGGAACTGATTCCTGCGATTTTCAGTTTAGAAAATGTCATGCAAACAGAAAAGCAAATAGAACGTACATAGTGGGACGAGCCCTAATTGGCATTGGAAAAGTGCTAGGTCTCGTTGGCATTTTGAATGTGCTTTATCTTATTGGCATTTTTAATGCACTACATCTCATTGGTATAAGTAGTTCGCTGCCTTTCATTGGCTTTTGGAATTTGCCATGTTCGATATGCTAATGAGACACCCATGTGGCACTTTTTTTTTTTTTTAAATACAATTCATTTTATTTTAGTAGTCAATAAGTTAACTATTTCCTTATTGAAATCTGCTGAAAGCTTATGCTGAATACACATTATCCAATATTTCGGGATGACTGACTTTTCAGCGTATCGGTCAATCGGCCCGCTGTAGCAGACTGTTAGTCCAAATCGGATATACTGAAAACCACAGCTGATCATGTAGTCCTCTATCGATACTTTTGCCGCGACAGAGATTTCTTTATTCTGACCACTCGCTAGTGGCGAGCAGTCGGTCGGAACGAAGAAATCCTTTGGTGTGTACCCAGCTATAGACACTGAATTAATTTTAGCAGTTAAATGTTCTTACCATTCGGTACCTCAACTTGATGTCCTCTTGCTACTGTTTGCCAGTAATTTAGCAATCTGTCCTGCTCTCCATCTTCCATGGGCTCTGCGTCCTCCTCAATACTTCCATTACGGATGTTTGTAGAGTCTGACCCTAGTTCGTCAGTCATGTTGTCCAAATCATCCAATGTAATCATCCCAGCTGCAGCTGGCTCCTGCACCCCACCACTCATCCTACATCCCTCTCGCTGCATTGCTTCACTAGGACTCAAAGTTTTTATAACCTAATTTGAAGATGAAGATTTCCTAGTAATGTCGTATCCTGTCCAGCCTGGATTTTGAGTTGGTAAATAGAAAAAACAGCCACGTTTAACTACTATACGTTACATGCTATAAAGAAATTCTAATTAAATCAGAAACTTTGAGAAAGCTAGACTACAAAACCAAATTCAAAACTGTAACCGTGTCTGTTTGCCTCGTAAGCCCCTGAAAACCCTATACAGCCTGAGCTACTAAGTTCCTAAAGTTAAGAAGAATAAAAATAACTGTGGTTTTTATGTTAATGTGTTGTGTATCCCTATTCAAGAGCCTGCCTTCAGCAGGGTGTAATATTGCTCAGATTCAACAGCTGCTTTTAAAAGCTCATCTTGGAGGAGGGAATCCTTTAATGGGGGTGGGAGAGACAGACTATACATATGTATAAACACATTCTCTCATAATCCGGATAGGAGGGATGCAATGTAGGCAGGGACAATGGGGAGGAGGAGAATTGATTCAACTGTTTAACTCTTTCAGTGCACAAAGTGCCTGTAGGAAAACAAGTCTTTTTGTTCTGAATTCTTTTTAACACAAGATCATTTTTGTTTTAGACAAGAAAACAATCCTCACATTTAAAACCATTAAAAATGTAAAATAATACTGCTTTCTTAAACCTGGATGGTTCAGCAACAACCTCCTTGATGCTATTGCAGATAATTATGTAGCTGATAGCTTATAGCAAAATGAAATGCAACCAAGGTGAATGTTTTGTTTATGCTCTGCTCTTTATAATGGTGTCTTTATTTTCTTCCTGGGGCTAATTCAACAAAGAGCAAGATTTTGCAAATGTATAAACACCGCTGTCTCTCTTTTCTGTATTTCAAAGGGCATGTCCATCCTTAAGGCTGGGTACACATGGTAGGATTTTTTCTTTGCTCGGCCAGGACAAATGACTGTCGCTTGTGGCAATAGTGTTAGTGACCGACTGTTCATGTGACCGATCATGCAGTCCCATAAGGAACCACATGATAGGCCGTGATTTACCGGCCGTTCTGATCGCCTGTTCAGGACGAACTGGCAATCGAGCTTCGTCAAGGCCAGTCACCCCACACAATCGGATATATTTTCGACTGACTGATACACGGCACTATGGGTCAGTCGGACGGAAATATCTGCTGGTGTGTACCCAGCCTTAGAGAAAATTGGTAACTTGTCAGTTGTCTGCCCCTAAAGCTGGGTACTTACAATACCAATCAGATGTGGCTACACACAGTCCTAAACGGTCTCCTTATATAAAGTATAGGAAGATCGTTCTTGACTGCCACACACCATCATATTGCGTCCGACTCCCTATACTACAGTACAGGGAACCAACAGCAACTGAGGTTGAACATCTGTCGTCTTCGGGAACGGTTCTTTTTCGCAAGAAGGATTTGCCCTTTATCAGTAATTTGTGTATCCAGATTAATTCTTATAACTTTTTGCATGACAGTTATAGTATTTGAGGTTGTATGAAGACATATATGTCCATCCAGTCCAACTAATCTAACAATATCTGATATATTTAGCAGCGAGGGACCGGGTCAGGTAAGTCCCTTTAGATGCATATTTGAGATTGCATATTTGAGAAATAGGGTTTGGGGGGTCCTCTACCAGAATTTTTTTTTTTACTTATTTTATTTAGAAAAGGTATTCTAATATGTGCCTTACTTTCTGTAATTTGGATATCATTTAGCATACAATAACAGTATAATAAACATATATCAGTATACGTTTAATTATCTCGGGTACCTACATTTTAAATTGTAAATAATGAAAGAGAGAGAAGAGGGGGAGGGAGAGTCCCGAAGCCCGTGACGTCCAGGTCGTTGTGAAAGTAAATTTTAAATTTAAATGTACTTGAGATAAGTTTAGGTTAAGCATTTGCAGCCATGGGGTGGCCATTGGTTCGCTCTCGTGGAGGGTTTAGAGGTAATATTGGGGCTTTGTGTGTTATGGGGGCCTTCCAGGATAATAATATGGCTCTTCACGCATAGAACGGAGCCTCACGGATGAATGACTGTTCATATTTATTTCAGTGTTCTGTCTCTGTTCTCTACCAGAATATTAAAAGTTTATTTTATGCTGGACATCCAAAATCCCCCAAAAGAACAAACAATAGTTTCAAAGCTATGTAATTCCTAACTTTATTAACTTTATTAATAGCACACTGTTCTAAACAATGTACTGCATGTAAGTATAACAACTATATATACTCCTATATATATACTCCTCTCACAGTCAAACACCCAGGTGCAGTCCAAAGTATTATGTATACAGAGGTAGACAATAGGACACACTCGCGGGTCTTGAAGTGTTACCTTATTTTATTGCAAGGTTAACATGTTTCTGGCCATTCTGAACGGCCCGCCAGGCAGGTGGAAACGTGTTAACCTTGCAATAAAATAACACAACACTTCAAGACCCGCGAGTGCATCCCCTTGTCTACCCCTCTCTTTATAGAAATAAGTACTAATGTGAGCTAATAAACTGAAACTGAAATTGTACAGTAGCTAATGTATTAACATATGACATTATAACAAATCAGTATAATGCAATATTAACACATGTATATAATACATAAAGCTCTGGCATATCAATGGGGAGGTGCAGTGACGAGAATCTATATAATCAGTCACTCAGTGATGTCACTGAATGACTTCCTGTATTCCACTGCCCCTCCCCATTTCTCTCTCCCTGCCTGTATTAGTAGTGTAGATAACAAGCCCGTTTTTGTACACTGACTGACTGACTGAATTACTGTGCTGATAAGAAGGAGCGAGCGGCCGAGTCAATTATGACTCACAGGAATGCGCTCGCTCCTCCTTATCAGCACAGTAATTCAGCTAGTCAGTGTAACGATCCGGAACTGCACCGGGTAAGAGACAATGTTTGTCATCTTTTAGTTTGAAATAGAAACGGCTGTTAACTATTTGTATTTACACAAACGGGCTTGTTATCTACATTACTAATACAGAGAGGGGGGGAGACAGAGTGCCTATGTTGGATTTTTCTTTTTTTGACCTTGTGTATTATATGGAATAATACACTACCTACAGAATAATATACGGATATTACTTCACCTCAGAGTTCCCTGACCTCTATAAAAACACTTGGCCTAATGGACTCGTGTTTTTATATGGTCAGGGAACTCCTCGGTGGCGTAATATCCTTATATTACACTGCAGGTAGAGTATTATCCCTTATATATAATGTGAATAATGTCACTCACCACAGATTTCTATGATGGCAGTTTTGTCCTAACTTAGTCTCCTCAGCTGTTTTCTCAATCTCACTCACTGCTTCCAGTCTGATGTCTGTCACTAGATGGAAGTAGCTCAGGTCCTGGTCAGCTTTCTTCAAGTAACAGCCCCAATCTTCACTGAGAACCTATAAGGATCCAGTCTCTTTTCCCACCTAGGGCAGCAGAGATCCATTCCTGTTCCTCAGGAGTCCGCACACAGCACCCTCTTTTGCTTCTTTACCTCGGAGACCTCTCTCCTCGCTTCCTTTTTCTTTTTCCTGCTCAAAACAGAAACCCCTTTTTCATTGGCTCCCTCTACACAGAGCAGACAAGGCAAGGAGGAACCATTGCCCTGGTAACCTTACTTTTCAGTATGCATTAAAGTACATTGTAAAATGAAGTTAAGGTCAATTGGAAGCTGCAGCTTTAAAAATACATTTGCCGTATTTTGTTTTCCCCTAAGCCCCTCCAGAGCCTACCTTAGTAGTTTTAAAGTTGCTGACATCTTGTTTCTGTTCAGTTGAATAGTTATCTCCACCCCTCCGAGATTTCCTCCTTGCTTCTGATTTGTTAGCCACAATTGTAGGTGCCTGGTAGCTCCATGCTCTCCTTTAAGGGGGATGTTACACTGCTCTACATGTGTATAACTCAGTGCCTATATTTTTAGATATAAATACAGTAAGCTACAAGGGACAACTTTAAAGGGCATGTCCACCCCCAAACAAACTTTACTCACTACTGGCCCCACTGTGTAGTTTAAAAAAAAACAAAAAAAAAAAAACCTTACATTACATTTCTGCTTCTTATGATTCTCCTGCAGTGCTTGTCCAAAGTCCAGGAAACAGGTAAAAAAAGATTTAGAAAGCCAGTTGGATGACTAGTGAAATGTCTTCAAGAACTAAATTTCAAGTCCAGTTGATCTAATTGAATACAACAGATATACCATGACCTGGATGAATGAGAACCTTCACAAGCATGTACTTACAGATCTTCATACCAGCAGCATTCTCTATGGATCGCGGCCGTGTCTGTGATTGGCTGCCGATCCAGCCCCCTGCTTGCAGTTATGGCAAGCAGGGAGCCGGATTCCGAGCGCCAGGGGAATGAAGGCATGTACAGTTCTAAATATATATATATATATTTTTTTTTTTTACCAAATATAGCGGTTGGGGGTGGGCAGGGGGTAACATACATTATAGCCAAAGTTTATATTTAGACTGGACATGCCCTTTGAAGTTATATATTATCTTTGTTGTCATGATATTGCTGTGCTGTAACAGATACTACATGCCGCCAATGCAAAACAAATGGTTGACAATTGCGTCCGTTGGGCTGTTTCGTTGGGTGTCAGTGGTGGTCCGACCCGCCTATCTTTGAAACTAATGGACTATCAAATTAGTAAACATATCTGTTACCTGATGGTCAAAAAAAGTTTGCCACACTGTCCCAGGATTAAATTTACAATCTTAATAGTTGAATATATCTAGCCATTTGTTATTTCACTTTGCGTGAATTGTACCCAACCTTACCTCCCATATTATTAAAGGGTAACTGGTCCAAAAGTGACTTTAGGTAAATTGACAGGAATTGCTTACCTGAGCTTACCCCTCATGGCTCCTCCCATTCATTGGCCGTCCTGGACCCTTTCCTTGAAGCCCCCTTGGCCCTTTCCCTTACAACTCCTTGGCCCTTTGCCTTGCAGCCCTGTGGCCCCTACCCTTGCAGGCTCCTTGCTGCAAATTAATAGCACTGGCCCACTTTGTATTGCATCTGACGTTCTATACTTTAAACAAACCATCAATTTAAAGGCTGAATGATGACAGTCCGCTAAACCCTCTTACATCCACCTTTACATAATGAACCATAATTCATTTATTTTCTTATGAAACCTTAAACATATGCAAAGCTTTTACAATTTGTATGTTCTGCATCTTCAGGATGTGCTCTGAAGAGCTTACAATCTGAATGCCCTAACGCACACACACACACTGCTTTCTTCCTATATCCTTAACCTATATTGCTGTGTCCTATTAACGTTTTGCTGCATGAGTACTTCTGGCCATACAGAGTCCCATAAGATGATAGCCTTTTAATTATAAACGTGCAAAATGTATGTCGGATATTATCTAAAATTAATATTCTAAAGTGAGTATCAGATCCTAGTGCTTCCCCCCCCCCCCCACAAATACCACATTTATTATAAGAACACTTAGAACATGTTTTGGTACACTTAAATCTCGTATAAAGTATTAAATGTAAATGGATTAACAAATGTTAAAGTAGGTTATGTTGTGCTGGCCCCAATAGATTGTGTTACTCATCTGCAGGTTGGTTTATCCTTCACATCTCATAGCTCATTTCATTTATTGAGGGAAGACAATTCATGCTGTTTCTCTCCTATTCTTTGTGCTGTTTATCTTTGTTTTACTTGAGGAGACTGTTCTAGCTGATGCCATTGTAGTTTGTATGCTTGCCTTTATAACAACAAGTCTTATGTTTTCCCTGTGTAGATGTCATTTTACTATCCGTAATATTTCTAATTACCATGACCACCTGTTTATGTAATCTATACAGTATAATCTAGAGTTACTTAGTAAGGGACAGGGAGATTTTATTATTTTTGATTTGCTAATCATAAAGTATGCACATTTGTGACAACCTGAATATGATACATTATGAGGAAATTGAAAGTAACCTCTTGTAGAGGTCTTGTAATGTCACACAAAAAAAAAAAAACATAATCAATTGGATCTTACAAAGTCCTACCTTTTCACCCTCCTTTTTAATCGTGCCTAAAGGCTAGGCCACACTGCTGCGTTTTTTTTTTTTGCGTTTGCACTTGCGTTTTTTTAAAAATTATTTGAAACGCGGCAACGCAGAAAAAACACACTTTTTGGGTGCGTTGCGATTGCGATTTGCGTTCTGCATTTTTAATCGCAATCGCATAATCACTATTGAAGAAATCGCATGCGCAAACGCAACGAAAATTGCACATGAAATCGCTTGCGATTGCGTTTGCGTTGCAGTGTGGCCTTGCCCTAACTGTTTATCCAGAGGAAGGCAAAAAACCCAGCTAGAAAGGAAGGAAAAAATTCCTTCCTGACTCCAAATGGCAATCGGAAAGTATCCCTGGATCAACCAGAACTGCAGCATATGTATTAATACCAGTAACTCTCATTTTTATTAGTTTTAGAAACATATCTAGCCCACTTTTAAAGCTGTTTAGTGAACTTGCCATTAGCTCATCTGCTGGAAGACGGTTCCAAAATGTCACCATTTTCACTGTAAAGAAACCTTTACTAACCTGAAGATGAAACTTATTTTCTTCCAATCTTAAAGGATCTCCATATGTCCTCTGATATGACCGATTAGTAAACAATGCACCAGAGAGTATACTGCATGGCCGTTTAATATATATTTGTATGAAGTGATCATATCCCCACGGAAACGTCGCTTCTCTAATGTACACAGCCCTAAATTGTCTAATCTGCCTGCATAGTCAAGCCCCTCCATTCCCTATATTTTTTTAGTTGCCCTTCTCTGAACTGCTTCCATTTCCAAGATGTCCCTTTTGTATATGGGATTCAAAAACTGCACCGCATATTCCATATGAGGCCTTGTAAAGAGGGAGAATAATATTTTTTTTTCTCTTGAATCTATTCCCATATTTACAAAAGACAATATTTTGCTAGCTCTAGCTGTGATTGTCTGGTATTGTTTGCTACAGCTAAGTCTGTTATCTACCAGAACCCCCAAATCTTTTTCCATTAGAGATTCATTTAACACAGTCATTTATGGTGTAGGTTACACAAGGATTGTTAAACCCTAAATGCATTACCTTACATTTATTAACATAGAATCTCATTCTGCTGCCCATTTAGATAATCTTTCTAGGTCTGCTTGCAGAAATTGCACATCATTTCCAAGGCTCTGCAGTGTTTACTGTCATCAATAAAAACAGAAACCTTTCTTGCTATGCCCCCTTCTATAAGGCTAATGAGACCTAGTCAGAAATCTGTACTGAGACTGGGCCCATATGAAGTAGCCAAACGTCCCGCTCCTTATTATACTTATGAACTTATTTCACTCATGTATGGGCCTTTTTCCAAGTAGCTTCTATTAAAGATCTGGTTATAGAACAAATACACTTGTGTAGAGTTACAAAGATTTTTTATTAACAAAGAGCTTCTCAGGTGTGGTAAAAGAGCAGTCTTCATAATATATTTAAAAGATAACTATCGTGTGTATAAAGTTTTTTTAAAAAAAAAAAAAAGTTAAAATGAAAAGTACTTTGGAAAAGGATATAGGACTGGTAATTCCTACCTTCCAATATTGTTTCTGTGAGAAGCACCAGCCCAAATAAAACTGATTCTGCCAGTCTTCCTACTGGCTTCAGTACTATCTTGAATACAGGACTAGTCCAGGAGTAACCTGGCAAATGAAAACTATATGCATTGTATGTAGCTCCTAAACAAAACGATTTTGTGATGTAGAAATAATCAATTCTACCCCCTACCCCAGGTACTTTCCAGGTGCTTTAATTATATTCAGTTAATTTTCATTTGTTTTGCCACTGCAGGTATTGGAGACATTTGCTGGACGACTTATTCAACAGAATGTGCTGTCTAGGAGAGATATCCCAAACCTAACAAAATACCAGATAATATTATCACGTGATCAATTCAGAAAAAATCCTCCAACAAACATAATTGTAAGTTTGTTGTTTCACCATTTCCTAGTGTTGTTGAATAACTAAAGCTTTTTAATTACCGGTTAATTTTAAGTGATTTGATTATTCAGCCTGACCAATGGGTGTTCCCTTCTGTTTCAGGTTGTTACACAATCCTATACATCTGTCTATTTCATTTTAAGTTAAAAGTATAACTTAAACTGGTTAATGATGGGAGTGTTTTTTTGGCTGTTTTTTTTCATTCATGCTCCTCAGAGTGGCTTGGCAGCATAGGACTCTATGGCCACATTGCATTTAGTCATATTGATTGGTTTCAATGTAGGCAGGTTTAAGACTAGCCACATTTTGCCAAGCGGAATGACCAGATCACTTAAGCTGATTTTAACATTTGGACAAATCCCTACACTCACATCAAACCATATGTCAACCAGTTGGCCAAGGATGGCTACATTGTATAGTCACTATCTAGTGTTGCAATATTTTCTAGTCAGACTGCAACCATAAAAAGTACTTTTTCTTACAGATCCAATCGGCTACTCCTAGTTTGTGAACAATTTCACCTTCTAACCATGCAGTCTAAGTACACTCTCCTACTACTAAGTCTAGTAGGAGAGCCTAATAAATGTGAGATTTGCACACATTCACGTATTTCTTTGCTTGTCCCATGGTATAGCTACTTCCTATTTTTGCTTCTTTATAGATCTATATCAATTACATGCATTCTAGTTTTGTAATGTCTATGCTAAGAACCTTTCAAAATGCTAAGGATTTGTACATTTCCAATTTCTCTGCACAGATTAAACCTTTACACATTTATACAATTGTAATGTATATTGTACGCTGAATAATAAATGGGCTGTGGTTGGTTAAAGCTGCACAGTAAATACACTGTTGGCTATTCCATGATTCTTCTATTGCTAGGATTGGGTGGGGGTAAAAGTGGAGCTGTAATGTGTTACTTTATTTTAAATGGAATCCTTATTTTACAGTAAAAAAAAAAGCAAACAAACAAATTTTCCCCCCAGAAATTATATTACACGTGCTGTTTTTGAAATGCACAGGTTTTTATTTGATGTTTGAGGTATATGCTTGCTATGATTTCCAGCTATCAAAAAATTGTAAAGTTCTAGAAGCTATTTTCAATTGAATCACTTGATTTATTGATGTATGGAAATGATTATCACCAGTCGGTTATCTGTCCAGGGTTCCTTCCAAAACATTTGCAGATACTAGAGAAAATTAGAAATATGCTTCTTAAAATGTTATATGTTTAAAAGTCATCTGTGCAGTTCCTGGACAGGAATGCATGAAAGACCAGAAGCACAAAAACATCTTAAAAACTCTTTTGTGAATTTGGCAAAATTTATTTTGCTGTTGCTTAAGGAGAACTAAACCCATGTTTTTTTACCCTTAATGTGAAAGTCTTCCTTCCCAGAACACCTGTACATTGAAAGCTACTTCTCCAGTTGAATTTACGTAAAAGAAGTGGATTCTGTAACTAAGAAACCTCTGATGTTGCCAATACATCTTACAATCCATAATGTGCACCTATTGGCCATGCGCCCAGACCCCAGTATTTATTGTTTCTATTCACAGAGCACACTTCATTAAAGGACAATTATACTCACCCCCCCTGGTTTCTTTCCCCCCACTCCTGCAAAGTACCTAGGGCGAGGACCTAAAACGTTAAGTCCTCACCTCTGGGTACTTTACAAAAGTCCTGAAGTGCTTACTTGTAATCTCCCTCGTCGCTCCGGTCCGATCTCCCCCATTGGCACTTTGAGTGACAGGTCGTGAGGCAGCCAATGGGAAGACGCGCTCTGCAAGGAGGCGTGTCTTCCCATTGGCTGCTGACCGGAACGACAAGGGAGATTACAAGTAAGTACTTCAGGACTTTTGTAAGTACCCGTGGTGAGGACTTAGCGTTTTAGGTCCCACCCTGGGTACTTTGCATAGTGGATCGGGGAATGGTATATAATTAGTGGTGAGAATTTATACCAATCCCCACTGATGAGCCAGTGCTGAATGAATTAAAAACATGTGCACAACTTGATTGTTGATGTATAAAAAACACATTACAACCATCCCAATACCTACAGGTGGGGGAGAATCTTGGGTAAATTAACTCACAATCAAGCAACATTGTATGAACAGATACATAATATAGTGAAAATAACACTAAATTTCTTAGTAAGGGTGACAGTCAATTGAAAGACTATACACAGGCCACAATAGGTACTGCAAGTTATAGTAAGATAAGCTACAAAAAACATTTAAATGCGAGTTGCTCATTGAGTCCCTTAGGAGATAAGGTGTCTAGAGTATATATCCACTTACATTCTTTTTGCAAAAGCAATTTATCATGATCAATGTTGGTCGCCAGTTCAGATGCCGAGAGACCATCAAAGATCATACACTTTAAGGCAGCGAGGGAATACCCAGCCTGTCTAAAATGTCTGGCAAACGAGAGGTCACCAAATTTTGGTGCTAGAAGTCATGTTGCTTTTGGCAGTAAGAGCAGAGCGTATGGATGAACGATGATTCGCCATACGCTCTTTAAAGCTCGTATGGGTCTTTCCAATATAAAATAGCCCACAAGGGCATACAATATAATACATGACCCATTTGCTATCACATGAGAACCTTTGGTTGATCCTTATACGTGTGCCACTGTGGGGGTGGGCAAAATCCTTGCCGGTGAGCATGGACCAACAAGTAGTACAGTCAGGGCATAGAGAGCGAGATGAGAGAGAGAGCGAGAGAGCGAGCGAGAGAGAGCGAGAGAGGAGAGAGAGAGAGAGAGAGAGAGAGCGAGAGCGAGAGGAGAGAGGAGAGAGAGAGCGAGGAGAGAGCGAGCGAGAAGGAGCGAGAGAGAGAGGAGGAGAGGAGAGAGCGAGGAGAGAGAGCGAGAGAGAGAGAGCGAGGAGATAGGAGGGGGAGAGAGAGCGAGCGAGAGAGAGCGGAGGGAGAGAGAGAGGAGGAGAGAGAGAGGAGAGAGAGGAGAGAGAGAGAGAGGAAGAGAGAGAGATGAGAGAGAGAGGAGAGAGAGAGGAAGAGAGAGGTGAGAGACGAGGAGGATGAGAGAGAGAGCGAGAGAGGAGCGAGAAGCGAGAGAGAGCGAGGCGAGGAAGCGAGCGAGAGGAGAGCGAGAGACGAGCGAGAGATATATCTAGATATAGATATAGATATAGATATAGATCTATATCGATATATCTATATCTATATATGATATATATATAATCTATTATATATATCTACTATCTATATCTATATCTTATATCATCTATATAATATAGAATATAGATAGATAGATATTTAAGCACAAGCACTGGGAAAGCTGCACTCCTGCTCGCCACTCTTGGAACGGCTGGGTCGCTACCCGATAAATAACATGTAGCACTTTGCGGAAGAACGGGCCTGCACCCACAGGACTCAGCGAAGATAAACAACGTTAACTTTTATTAAACGGTGCTATGCATTTCGCGCTGTGCTACCGAGCCGTCTGAAAAAAACCCCCTTTACGGGTATTAACAAAAAAAAAGTGGGAGTAGAACTCCCCACCACGCCCCCATCCCTCCCAAGGCCCGTGCAGAGCAAAAGATACAATGATAAAACATTAAGACAAATCAATTAAAAACAGTTGTTGAAAACAATGGATAAGTTACTAAAAAACATAATAAACATTAATAAACAATGCATATGCGGAAACCGACTGGTAAATAAGGAACTATAAATATGCGATACCCGAGGCACTAAGGGGTCAAATCGATAAAAGGTCTAAATAGATAACTATACACATGGCTATAAAGATATTTGGATGTTAGTAAGCAGCAAGATAATATTTAGAGTTTATAAAAAACAAGACAAAATAATTTGCTCATTGAGCCCCCGGGGGGATAGAGTATCTAAACGGTGGATCCACCGGACTTCACGCTGTAAGAGAAGCCTATTGCGGTTTAAGTCCTCTCTGTATTGGACAGTTTCAATGGCCATCCACCGCATATTGTTGAGTTGGTGACCCGCACTTTTGAAGTGTCTGGCGACAGATTGTTCGCCATAGAGAGTATTATTTTTACCCTCCGTCATGTCTCCACTAAGGGCAGCTCTAATGGCCGACCGGTGGTTAGCCATCCGTTCGCGGATCGATGTCGTCGTTTTGCCGACATAATAGAGTCCGCACGGACATGTTATAATGTAAATGTCGTGAGTACTAAGGCAGGTGATCTGTTCCCTGATTTTAAATCTATGGCCGTTATGGGGATGGGGGAAATCCCCTCCGGTGATGACCGAACGGCAAGTTTGGCATCCCAGACACCGGTAACATCCCGGTTTAGAGGATGGTAACCATGTGTTAAGGTCCTTAGTAGACTTACTACGTAAGTCTGTACGTACCAATAGGTTCTTTAGGTTCTTACCTCTTCTATTAGCGAACACGGGCACCGTTTTTTTAAAGGGAAGGGAGCCATCTGAGCTTAAAATATCCCAGTGTTTGCGTACGCTTTGTTTGATAACACTAGAATATTGAGAGAACTGCATTACATAGGGGAGGATACAAATCGGCTCAATGTCGGTACTACTGCCCCTATTCCTGAGGGCCCCCTCCTCCTGATGGGGATCACTACTCTCCTTCAGGCGTGCTTGTGTGAGCTGTTCTATAACCATCTCCCAACGATACCCTCTTTGGAGGAATTTTTGGGCCATCCCCTCCAATTGATGCTCACACTTGAGGGGATCCATGTTATTCCGTAATACACGTAAAAATTGGGAGAACAGTACCCCTCGTTTGAGAGGCAACGGGTGGTAACTCTGTGCGTGTAGGATGGTATTGCGGTCGGTGGACTTCGTGAATAAGGTCGTGCCAACCTTAGAGCCCTCACTAAAGATACGTAAATCGAGGAACTCAATAGAGTTCTCATCCATCAACATAGTGAATTTTACAGGGGTGTTGAGGGAGTTTAAATGCTCTAGGAACTCCTCACATTCCTCCCTACTGCCTCGCCAGATCATAAATAGATCGTCTATATAGCGTCTATACAATATGAGTTTGTCACCAAATTTAGGATAAATGAATAACTTTTCAAAATTTTCCATATACAAATTCGCAAATGATGGACCAACATTAGTGCCCATCGCTGTTCCTGCTATTTGTTGGAAAAAAGTATCCTCAAAACGAAAATAATTCTGGCCAAGTACTAATGTCAACAAGTCAACAAGGAATTCAACCGGAGGTCCATTCGGGCCCTTACTCAAAAGGGCTTGTTTACAAATATCTATACCCTCCCGTTGGGGGATAACGGTATACAGATTTTTCACATCACAAGTGACAAATATAGCTCCTTCAAGGGGCTCTTGTATGGTACTGAGGGTATCCCTTATGTCCCCACTGTCCCTCAGGAACGAATCCATCGACTTGACAATAGGTTGTAGAAAATGATCAATGTAAACCGAGGGTGATTTCAGTATGGACCCAGTCAGGGAAACAATTGGGCGCCCCGGAGGATTGGTAACAGTCTTATGAATTTTAGGGACCGTATAAATAATAGGGCATCTTGGGTCTTCACATACCAAAAATTTTGCAGTTTCACTCGTAATCCATCCTGCTTGAACTGCCGTGTCCACAATGGACTTCAATTTTTTACATATGTTATTTGTGGGGTCCCCTGGTAATTTCATGTATGTATTAGTATCGGACAGTTGTGACATCAATTCCGTCCTATAATACTCCAGGTTAAGTAGGACAATAGCCCCCCCCCCTTATCGGCAGGGCGAATGACCAAGTCCCGATCTTCCCTTAGGGATTTTAACGCATCCCTCTCACCCTTCGTAAGGTTAGATCTATGAAACCTGGTATCATTAATCATTGATTGATGTAGATCATGTTTAATTATATTATTAAACACTTTGATAGACGCGGCTGTATTCGGTGGATCAAATGTGCTGCGTGTCCGAAAGGGAGAGGGAGAGGGAGAATTGGTGCTGCTTTTGAAGTGATCTTTTAATTTGAGGAGTCTCTGGAATTTGTATAGATCTATCTCATCTTGGAGAGGATCATGGGAATAAGTAGGTACAAATGATAGACCCTTGTTGAGTACTGCATATTCATCATCTGTCAAGCAGTGATTACTCAAATTATAGACTACTTTAGTCTCCTCGATCTTGGAGGGCGACCACCCCTTCTTTTTAGAGTGGCCCCCTCGTCTCGGGGCCCGCCGCCTCCGCGGGTTTCCCCCGATCGTGTGGTGACCCCTAAAAAAGACAATGTGCTTTTATTAGAATTGGCAATGGTGGTCGAGTTAGACTTATCCTGTGTATTAGTGGGATCCCCATCATTATCAGAGGCTTGTGACTCTTCCGAGCTGTCAACTGTGCGTGGGCTCTTCCTAAATCTTCTGGGTTTCCACGACCGGGTTTCACCCTTCCCATAAAGCCATCCATAGATGCGGTGTTCACGGTAGTCTGAATCCACTGTAATTACTTTCTTCCTTTTAAATGTAATTAAATCCTCTCGGTAGCGTATTTATCGCTTCCAAGTTTCAGACCATTACAGGAACATCCGATTGTCGTTCAAAGGACTGTTTGGAACTTCTAATGCAGTCAGTTCCTGTCCGAATGCTTGCAGTTTCTTTGACTCACTTGTCAATGCACAATAGACTCAGATCGAACGTAACCTTCTTCAGTATCGCGCACCATCGCGAGCAGAATTCCCTTATCTGACGACCTTATGTCGGAGTATTGGTATTCGGAATCCCCTGGGGAATTTTTCGCATTCCGATGATAGATATTTCTATAGTATTATATTATAGATCTATATAATAGATATAGTAATAGTAGATATATAAGAGATATAGATATATTCATCTATTATTACAGATAATCTAGATATATCGCTCCTCTAGATAATAGATATCTAGAATATATATATATATATATAAAGATATGACCTGATAGCACTCCACATCAGTAAAATCCTCTGCCTGGGTGTCTCTCCTGTGTAGAAATAGAACTGCTGTAGATAGTGAAAGCACTGAATGGGACTTATCCAATAACACAAAGTTTATTCAATACGATCATATCATATGGCCGTCGTCAGGATCGCTACTCGATTACCTGCAACACCTTAAATACCCCCCATCAATAAAACACCCCCCAACCACCTGCACCAATTGAAAGCACAATACCTGGATGTTTAACCCCTTTGGCTGAGTTTAGCTGACACCTGGCCATTAATAGTACTCATACATCAAAAGCCATCCACTCCAATCGGTGGAGAATTATGCTGAATGTCAATAAGAGCTTGTCTACACGACTGTATCCCTGTATCCCACATGTGATGTTGCGAGTTTCTATACTGTGATCCCGCATAGTGAAGGGATTGTCTCAGTGTGACTAGTGAATTCAATTTGTATTTGTGTTCAAGATTAGGGGTAGTGTTCCATGTTCTTTCTCCTGGATATAGTGGTTATAGTGATGTTTGTGTCTGAGTTGGCTGTAGTATTCTTTTGGGGTTTGTTTAGTCTGGCAGATGATGAGCGAATGAGCGCCTTTGACCACATATATTGTGTGGTTATATGGGGGACTCATAGCCCGAACATTATATGTGTTGTTCCTGATATATCTGATGCCTTGTAGCTATCATTTTTAATTGGTTGCTACTAGCTCCCGTGTGATTTTCCATCCTATGTAGCGTTCATTTGATGGCATCGGCATTATAGTTCCGTCTGTTGAGAGTTTGTTTTAGTGCACTGTCGGTTGACCGATTTGTTGTTTCTTGCGGACAGTGCTATGGCCGGGCTGCCGTCAAGAGCTAGTGCCGATTTTCTGCATTTAGGTATGTAGATTTTGCTCTATTGAGCTTTATTGATAAAAAGTTTGGTTAATGACCATTTTGTTCTGCACATGCTCAGTCCTTAGCTATGGCAGAAACTTGTTACAGTTGGTCACACCCATTAATAATCTCTAGCCAATCCTTTTACTGGACAGATAAAGCAAGGAAGCATGTGACTGAGGTCAGGAGGTATGGTCTGACACTGCACATACACACAGATACTTCTTCCAGTTCTTAACAAGCTGTTGAAGTGAGTGCCTGACTTTAGCACAATATATATATATATATATATATATATATATATATATATATATATATATATATATATATATATGTAGACCCGCTGTCCTATCTAGGAGATACCCAAAACTAAAACACACCAAAGTCACACCCAAAACAGAATGTATAAGCCCTTCTGACGCTTAATCTATAACAACAAAAGGCAAGCCCTCGCACTCACGCCCATTCACTCACTCACTCATCACTCATCACTAATTCTCCAACTTGCCGTGGAGGCAGGCGGCTTAATTGGCAGGCTCATTCATTGCACCTTACTTACAAAGTTAAGCAGGTTTTCGTTTCGAAAAGGCAAAGCCCTCACTCACTCACTCACTCATCACTAACTCATCACTAATTCTCCAACTTGCCGTGGAGGCAGACGGCTTAAAGTTGGCAGGCTCATTATTGCAACCTACTTACAAAAGTTATTAGACAGGTTTCATTTCGAAAAGGCAAAGCCCTCACTCCATCTCACTCACTCACTCATCACTAACTCATCACTAATTCTCCAACTTGCCATGGAGGCAGACGGCTTAAATTGGCAGGGTCATTCATTGCACCTTACTTACAAAGTTAAACAGGTTTCGTTTCGAAAAGGCTAAAGCCCTCACTACACTCATCTCACTCATCACAACTCGTCACTAATTCTCCAACTTGCCGTGGAGGCAGACGGCTTAAATTTGGCAGGCTCATTCATTGCACCTTACTTACAAAAGTTAAGTAGGTTTCATTTCGAAAGGCAAAGCCCCTCACTCACTCACTCACCACTCACTCACTACTAATTCTCCAACTGGGCCTCACTCATCACTAATTCTCCAACTTGCCGTGGAGGAGACGGCTTAAATTTGGCAGGCTCATCATTGCACCTTACTTACAAAAGTTAAGAGGTTTCGTTCGAAAGGCAAAGCCTCACTCACTCACTCCACTCATCACTAATTCTCCAACTTGCCGTGGAGGCAGACAGCTTAAATTGGCAGGCTGATCATTGCACCTTACTTAAAAAGTTATAGCAAGTTCATTTCGAAAAGGCAAACGCCTCACTCACTCACCACTCAACTCATCAATAATTCTCCAACTTGTCTGCCCTCCACTCACTCACTCAACTCATCAAACTAATTCTCCAACTTGCCTCACTCATCACTCATCTCCAACTTGCCGTGGAGGCAGACGGCTTCTTAAATTTGGCAGGCTCATTCATTGCACTGTACTTACAAAAGTTAAGCAGGTGTTTCGAAAAGGGCAAAGCCCTCACTCCTCACTCACTCACCTCTCCACTAACCAGCACTAATTCTCCAACTTGACGTGGAGGCAGACGGCTAAATTTGGGCAGGCTCATTATTTTCTGCACCTTACTTACAAAAGTTAAGCAGGGTCGTTTCGAAAAGGCAAAGCCCTCACTCACTCACTCACCACTCATCACTAACTCATCACTAATTCTCCAACTTGCCATGGAGGCAGACGGCTTATTAATTTGGCCAGGCCTTCATTCATTGCACCCTACTTACAAAAGTTAAGCAGGTTTCGTTTCGAAAAGGCAAAAGTCCTCACTCACTCACTGCACTACTCATCACTAACTCATCACTAATCTCCATAACTTGCCGAGGGGGAGGCAGACGGCGTTTTAAATTGGCAGGCTTATTCATTGACCTGACTCGTAAAAGGTTTCTTTAAGCAGGTTTCGTTTCGAAAAGGCAAAGCCCTCACTCATCTCACTCACTCACTCCACGTCATCACTAATGCTCCACCACTTGCCTCATAATCCTCTAATTCTCCCAACTGCATCAATAATCATAATGGTATTGCCTTGGTGCTACTGCATGTGTAGATGAAGTTTATAAAAGTAGGTAGTATCCAGTGCACACATAAGGACTTTTCTTTATATAAACAAAAATAGTATTTATTCACACATAATTAAAGTGCTTACAGCGACGTTTCGGTCGTGGTTTATGACCTTTATCAAGCTGAGTGTATCTCACACATGGTGACTATTTAACTAGATCTGTGATCACCTAATCACATTTGCATAATTATCAGTGAAACACATAATTAACCCTTAAGCTGCCTAACAATAATAGAAAACAACATATAGCATGTTTAAGTTTAGATCAACTCCTTGTACAGGTGCCTAGATGATCTAAAGTTATAAAGTGCTTCTTAATAAAGTGGTACAGTGCTGTGTTTAAAATATTAATACAGGATACCTTGTTAAAAGTGATTGTTAAAAAGTGATAGTTTAGAAGTGATTATTTAGAATATTTAAAATATTGGCTATTTAGGCTTATTCCTCACACATATGTAGTAATCAAAACTACCTTAAATACTAGAAATATTAAATATGAGATAAAAATACCATATCGTAGAATATCATAGTTGTCTATAGCTCAATTAATCACCTATTCGTTCCCCAAGGTTATTAATATATATGTGTCAAGAACACTCTACGGGTGGCTATCCATAAGTTAAATTTAAGCAGGTCACTACAATTTTATCTATCATTTAGAAAACTGCGGTAGGAGCAATATTCGTTGAGTCCCCATGGGCTGATGGTGTTAAGTCTATTGATCCAATAAGTCTCTTTTTGTAGTAGTAATTTGGATCTATCTCCTCCTCTCTTCAAGTGAGGTATATGGTCAATTCCTATGTATTTAAAGTTATCCGGAGTGTGGTTTTTTTGTAGATAATGTTTTGCCACCGGTTTATTGCTATGGTTATCCCGGATTGCTGTTTTTATGGCTGAACGGTGGCCATCAATACGTATTCTCAGGCTCAAGTCGGTTTTTCCAATATATGTAAGTCCACATGGGCATGTTGTCATGTATATGACATGTGTGGTGGTACAAGTAATGGGGTATCTGATTTCAATCATTTCATCAGTATGCGGGTGTTTGAATGTTCGTCCCTGTATCATTTGTTTACACGAAGTACATTTTCCACATGATGTACAACCTTGTTTCTTTTTAGGGAACCATGAGCTTTCATTTGCATAGCACGCTATTGGATCTGTCTTTACTAGAATATCTCTGAGATTTCTGCCTCTGCGAAAACTTATAGTCGGCTGTTGTGGTAATGTTAACTTTAGATTTTCATCTGTACTCAGGGCTTTCCAATTGTTTTTCAAACTGTTTTTAATCTCATTTCCCATGTTGTTAAATTGTATGCTGCAAAAAAAATTTTGGTTTGTTGTCTTTATATTTCAATTTTGTTGTCGTGTTATCCATTTTGGAATATGCTTTTTCCAGGGCATCATCTAGTATCTTTTTAGGATATCCTCTAGATAAAAATTTATGTGTCATTTCTTCAATTTGTTGTTTGCAAATTATATCGTTGGAGTTATTTCTTAAAACCCTGCAGTATTGGGAGATAGGTAAGGAATTTTTTAATGTAATCGGGTGACAACTGGTGTATTGTAAGATAGTGTTTCTATCAGTAATTTTCGTGTAAAGTGAATAGCAGATTTTGTTACCTTGTAAACCTATCCGTAGGTCCAGGAACTCAATTTCTGTTTTGCTTCTTTTACAGGTCATCCTGATTGGAGATTTCAGTGTGTTCAACTCGTTCACCATCTCATCCAGTTGTTGTTGGGTCCCCTGCCAAATAATAAAAAGATCATCTATGAACCTATGGTATGTAAGCAAGGTTAGTGATTAGTGATGAGTGAGTGAGTGAGTGAGTGAGGGCTTTGCCTTTTCGAAACGAAACCTGCTTAACTTTTGTAAGTAAGGTGCAATGAATGAGCCTGCCAAATTTAAGCCGCCTGCCTCCACGGCAAGTTGGAGAATTAGTGATGAGTGAATGAGTGAGTGAGTGAATGAGTGAGTGAGTGAGGGCTTTGCCTTTTGTTGTTATAGATTAAGCGTCAGAAGGGCTTATACATTCTGTTTTTGGTGTGAAATTTGGTGTTGTTTTAGTTTTGGGTATCTCCTAGATAGGACAAGCGGGCTACATATATATATATATATATATATATATATATATATATATATATATATATATATATATATATATATATTATATATGTATTGTGTGTGGGCCATACATGGCTATGGTGTGTGTTCTGTGTGTGGGATGTATGTATTGTGTGTGGGCCATACATGGCTATGGTGTGTGTTCTGTGTGTGGGATGAGTTACACCTGATGAAGGAGACATAGCGTTCTCCGAAACGTTGTGTGTTTGTGTGATGCAATAAAACAGAATTTTCTGACAAACGGTGTGCGCTTCCATCAACCCTTGTTTGCTTGTGCTATATTCATACTCATACACATACCCTTACACACATATTCATACACACACTCAGATACCCATACATATCCATACACACTCACATACTGTACATACCCATACACACATACTGTACATACCCATACACACACTCACATACTGTACATACCCATACATATATACTCACATATTGTACATACTACCCATACACACACACCCTTAGGAAATTTATCAGCTACGGACTGCAAGCAGGCACAGAATGTGATTTACCACCCACTGACGCATGAACTGTCCGACCTCCGCTCGCTCCCTGCAACCCTGTTTTTGCTCGTTATTAGTGTGGTGTGCCAGCCCGATTGGGAGCTGCTCAAACAGTCAGCCAGTCTTTGATGTTAGTCAGTAAAGCACTATTTCATCAAGCACGACACTTCCTTACATTCCTTCCTATACAAACTACAGTAAGTTTCAGTGTAGCCGTAATTCCCTCTCTGACTGCATCAATGTCTGGAAATAAAGTAGTTTCTATGTGGAGTGCACAGTGGCAAGACAGTATTTTCAAGGGCGGTATTCCTAAATGGGTTACCACTGAAGAAGCCCAGAAGGAGGTTCAGGACAGAATACATTCATGTGTTCTATTATATACATATAAGGGTACACACAAACATATTTTCGGGGCAAACCGACAGAATATTTCCATGAATTGGTCGGGCTGAAAAATCTGAGGTGAATTTGGTGGAGGCAATGAACGCTGTGGTCCATAGGAGACATTTGCTGTGGCCAACCACTCTATAGGGGCAAATCGTTGGGACGGAAAATTCGTCTGTGTGCAAGCAGATAACATCAGACCATGTATGGGCACATTGAATGATCATTCTTTATAAAGAATATATGGAACAATCACTTTTGTGTATATATATAACATATATATAATTGATAGTCCGCTATACAACCACCTCCAGGATTTCTGAATGTCCCTTTTACAATACACAATACAATAACATTTGTAAAGTGCTTTTCTCCTAAAGGACTCAAAGTACATAGATATGTCTCAGATCATTACAGTCTGTGTTACATAGAAAATATTCAGTTGTTCATAAATGCCAGACTAAACTGGTGGCTTTTCAGTTTGAATTTAAATGTCCTGATTGGGTGTGGTAAGGAGTTCCAAAGTGTAGGGGCAACATGACAGAAGGCTCTGTCCTCCAAACATTTGTGAGATGACTCTGGGATGACCAAGTTATTCTGATCAGGATTGTGATCTAGATTCTGATCAAGGATTTCAATAATCAATAATCTGATCTTAAGCAGAATCTTCATTTATCAGTACCAGTGGAGTGAGCGAAGTTGTGTGTTATGTGGCAACGGTGGGGTTGGCTTGTTAATAGCCTTGCAGCGGCATTCTGTACTAGTTGCAGGCGTGTGTAGGTCCTTTTTTGGTAGGCCTGTATATAGAACATTGCAGTAGTCCAACCGTGATGCCATGAATGCATGGACCATGGTTGGAAGATCTGCTGGCGGAATGAGGTGCTTTATTTTTCCAATGTTCCTTGGATGAAAAAGGAAATTTTTCACAGCAGCGAGATTTACTTCCTGAAGCTTAGTTCCCCATCAATCAGTACACCCAGGCTGCACACAAATCTGAGTTGTTCAGGTCTGAACTTCCGATTCTTAATGGCACTGGCTGACACTGGAGCTGCTTTGCTGTCGAGCGCTGACCCTTTAATAACTAGAATTTCAGTTTTGCCAGCATTTCATTTTAGCCAGTTATCATTCATCCATTCCTGAAGTTCAGCTAAGCATGCTTTTATTTGTGGGTTAGAGTCTGTGACGCCAGGTTGGAATGATAAATACAGTTGGGTATCATTGGCATAGTAATGATATATCAGACCATGTTTTTGTACGATTTTTCCCAGTGGCAACATGTATATGGTGAACAGCAGAGGGGATAGTATTGCACCCTGGGGTACTCCATATTTCAGAAGTACAGGATTGGAGAGGAAGGGCCCCAAGGATACTCTTTGTGTTCTGCAAGCCAGGAAGGAGTTAAAACACTGGAGAGCTAAGCTATCAATGCCACTGTACATTTGTAACCTGTTGAGCAAGATTAGATGATCAACTTTGTCAAAAGCCGCTGAGAGGTCGAGCAAAATTAAGATGGAACATTGGCCTCTGTCTCTTGCCATGAGCAGATTGTTGCAGACCTGGGTGAGGGCTGTTTCACAGCTGTGGTGTTTTCTGAAGCCAGATTGGAGAGGGTCAAAGATGCTGTTTCCTGAGAGCCTGGCTTCAAGTTGGAGATAGACAGCCTTTTCAATAACTTTCCTCTATCTATCTAACTCTGTCTATCTGTCTGTGCACCTATCTTTCTAACTTTGTCTGTGCATCTATCTATCTATCATCTATCTAACTCTGTTCATCTATCTATCTATCATCTATCTAACTCTGTGCATCTATGAGAATACAGGCCTGTATGCATAGAGCAGAATTTTGGCCTTGTACACTGAGAGCAATATGTAAGGCGAACTCTGGGCCCTATCAGTAAAGCAGTGGCCATTAATATTAATGGTTTATCTGGCCAGTTCTCCAACCTTCAGCCCCATCACAGAGCAGCTATAACTCTACTTTACATTTCTTAGGATGTTTGTCAGTGTTGATTGAGATTAAAAAGTCACATGACCTTTTGAAGTTTCTGCGGTTTTAATGGTTAGTTATGTTCATTCAGAAATAATACAAATAGAAGGTAGAGGCAATTTCATAAAGTGTAAAAAAGTTAACATTTATTCAATATATGCTGAAAATATACAACATTTCGGGTAGTCCCCTTCCTCAGATGCAAAAAATCACACGTATTAGAATAATAAATACTAATATCTTGGCCCGTCCACCCTTTAGGGGTTGGGTGTTTAAAATATATTACAGATGCACTCATTAAGTTCCAAATACTGTCTAGTTGTGGAGAAAAAGTTTTTACACAGTGGAAGTCACAACAGAAGTGTTCATCCGTTTATCTCGCGAGTAGCCATAAATCGTGAAATTAAAACCAACTGATGTGTGAAGTTAGACTAATGTCATATGCCTATGCCACTAGAAGGTTTTTATTATTGAGACAGGATTAATATAAAGTGTTAATCATGGGCATGCCACAGGGAAAGTAATTATCTTAATTCCTTTAATTTACCTTTACTATTTTCTTTTTCTGTTGGATTCCTGTACTTGTCTGCACATTATGACTACTAGTAAGATGTGTTGTGGAAAATTGTATTATTGCTTTTTATTTCTTTGTTCAATTTGAAATGTTTACTTTAAGGGTGTGATGCTCTAGACTCTCCATACACTGGCATTGAAACTACAAACAATTGGCACAGTCTTACAGTGACGATTTCTATGAGGCAGGTGAAGTAAGTATTGTAACACTTTGAAGTAGCGGATATAAAATGTGCAAATGAAAGCCCAGCTGGATGTAAACAAGTACACTTTTATATTGAAATGTTAATTCAATTATACCATTACAGAAAATAGCATTAAGGGTATTGCATGTTGTAGGCTTAAATAAACCTGTAAATAGCATGTTTGTATTGCATGTTGTAGGCTTAAACCTGTAATACATTGGTGCCCAACTGTCCAGTCTGGGGGGCTCCCTCAGGCACTGGCTGGGATGCTTGCCAAGCCATGAACTGCATAATCCATTCAGGTCCCATTCAAGGGTTCTGCGGATGCTGTTTTTTACAAGAGGGACGCATGTGGTCCAGGGTTTGCACCATTGCTGTGGATCTAAATTTTAGTGCTTTAGTGTGAAACAGTTATCAAACCACAAACATAATCTAATGGTTTTTTTTGTAGAATTCACTGACTATTTTATTTCAACAAAAAATCTACTAATGGTGTTTCTCCAAAATAGGTAGGAAAAAACAATCTTTCATTTTGGTAATTTAGCTGATTCTGCAATCCTTCTAATAATGTTTTTAACAGTTGCATCAGCTATTAAGGGATCTGAAAAACCTGGCCCTCTCAAATCTTGTGTGAATAGTAGTATTATACAATATGCAAAAAAAGCACTGCGGCTTGGGATGTGACCCTACACCTGAGAAGAGCCCAGCACTTCATTTACCTTTAATTGCAAAATAACAATGTACAATTTCCACATGTAACATATGTCTGATACATGTAGTTCCAGATCAGCACCCTTGTGTTTAAACTTATTGTGCATTTTGTAACATATAGGGGTGGCATACCTATTAACAGCATATGATAATTTTTTTAAGGTATGGAATATCCAATTGTTCAAAAACACAAAGTAAACAAACTGCACTTTTCCATCTTTAGTAACTTCTTTTTGTAAAGGATAACTTAAGGCTAAAAAGGATTTCCTGACTTACAGCTCAGAAACTGCAGAATAAAATTATTAGCTTCTAGTCCTTTTCCTGTGCTTCAGGAGGACTCTTCATCAGTAAAGCATGAAAAAAAAGCTCGTTTCAGTTTTGAATTGTTGTAATTATAAGATGTATTAATAGTAGGTTCACAGATACCTGTATATCGAGTAAAGCCGATCTGGAGTATAAGCAAAGGTACCTCTTTTTTACTTGAAAAATGAGTAAAACTGAAAGTACTGACTGACTCTAGTACAGCCGAAGGTAGAAATGATGACCACTACTGCATCTGATTCAGTATTGTTTTGAGGCTTAAGTTGCCCTTTAAATGGACAGCAGAATTCTTCATAAAGTTATCCATAATAGTACCATACAAGTAATAGCCAAACCCAGTACATGGTAACCTCCTTAGCACTCCAGATGTTTGAAAACTACAATTCCCAGCATGCTTAGTTGCTGGGATTGCAGTAATACATGTGGAGTGGCAAGGTTCAAAAAACGTTTCATTAAACTTACCATCCTTAATAATGTTCTGCCCACCTCTAAGCCCTAGACCCAACAGGTCTTACCTTACCTGCAATCGCACATAGACTGCCTCCTTGCTCAAGTGGTGGTGCGTAACATGTATGGGTGCGCCTTGTTACTCCTGACTTGCGGCTGAACTGAGGTAGGACTTGACCCAAGTATAAGCCGAGGTATTAGGTTTGTCAGGCTAATTTAAAACCTGAAAACCTTGGCTTATACTCGAGTATATTCGGTAGATTTAGGGAATGGCAAGACGAGTTTCCAGAACTAAAGAAAATGGTTGTGTGTGGGGGGGGGGGGGGGGAGTTACTGTCAGGAAAGAAGTTTTTTTAACTTTTCTCTGGATAAGGCAGTAAAAATGTGTAAGACCTTTTAGCTAGATGGACATATGTCTTTCTTTATATTACTATGAATGTATATGGGTCTAGGCGGTGAAAAAACACCATGCAATTTTTCTGACCTAGCACAAATATTTCTGTGTTTCGGTCAGTCGGCACAAAAAATATGCTTGTTTTTGTGGGTGGCCGCACCGATGTCTGTTCAGTGAACTGACCCCTGCAGCTACTTTCACTGCAAAACGACCATTATTTGCCCCAGCTGACTGCTCCCTAGTGACAAGAATCTGTTGTTGTTGTACCCATCTTTAGCCTTTAGCAAATTAATAGTTGAAAATAATTTCAATCTGTCTGTGTCAAAAATGGGGAATGTATAATTAGTTGGTTGGCTTGTGTGGTTTTGCTAAGGTTATATTAAGTTAAACATAATGTGTTTTCTTCATGCTTTGGACAGGAGAAGAGTGCTCTGTAAACAGTGCTTACATGTGCTGGACTTTTTTCAGACCGCATTTCTCAAGTCAGTGGATGTAGCGCTGAACCGCAGATTGTCCTTTCCGTGGAGACTACTTGGTTCTAAAGCCAGAAAAATGTTTATCTTGTCAAAGGCAACATTATCCAGTAAGTTTTTTTTTTTTTCTTAAAAAGGCATGTCCACCTACAAAATAATTTTTTAACATGTAGGGCACCCTATCCAACCCCAACCGCTAAGTCTGTTAAAAAAGCTTCAGAACTCTACTTAAAATCCTTCGATCCAACAGTGCTCTCATCTTGTTCCTCTGCTTGCCGGTACTGCAAGCGGAAAGGCCCGACCGGCAGCCGCGTCTCTGATTGGCTGAGAGGCAGCCAATCAGAGACACGGCTGCCACAATATAGAACATCAGGGATACGAAGGATCATAAGAGTTCTGCAGCTTTTTTAAACAAATAGCAACAAGAGTGCACATGCTATAAGGAGGAGGTAGAAACCTTTCACAGAGGAACGCCGCCTCCACTCTTCACTGCAGGAGAAACCATTTGGAGCGAGATGTAAAGTAAGGATTTTTTAACACTACACAGTGGACCAGTATGGAGTTAAATTTTCATTTTGGGAGTGGACATGCCCTTTAGACGAGGATTATACATTTTATATTAATTTACTTTCATATAGTATTGCACAGACAGACTGTATAATATCAAAATTCTCTTCACTTTTAGGTTCCAGATCCTCGATTTCCCTTCTTAGGTGTCCATTTTACTCCAAGAATGGATGGGAGTGTCTGGCTTGGCCCAAATGCCATTTGGCCTTAAACGGGAAGGCTATAGCCGTATGACTTTAATGCCAAGGACTTTACTGAAGCAGTTACATAACAGGTAAAATTATTTTTATAAAATTTTGTGCTATAATTAGCAAAAATCTTTAACATGTTTAAATCTGGAATATTGATGAAAACTGAAATTTCTAATAGAGTTGATTGATGTATATAAAAACCCTTGCTTTTTTCATTTCCTTGACTGTGGTATCCTAATTAGCTTTGTGCCACTAGGCTTAAGTTTAATAAAAACATAGTAAAAAATGTTGCCTTCTCCTATTTATATGTATTGCGCAATGAAGACTAAAATAACGTGATACACAGCTCCTTCCAGAAGTATGAGAATAATTACTGGCGATAAAACATAAACTTGTACAATGAAAGGGATCAAACAGTATCCCCTTGTATAGTAATCAATTCCACTTGTATTACTATACAGAGGGATACTGTTTCATCTCTTTCCTTGTATAAGTTTATATGTATTAGGGCACTGCACCAAAGCAGAAATGGCAGTGAATTCTGATGCATAAATCTATCCCCCCTCTGTTTCAAATAGTTTTTGTTGTCTCCTCAGTGGCCTTCAAAAACTCGTGCTGAAGAATTTTTCCTATGGGTTAGGAGAAATGTACAGAGGCATTTTGTCTCAGTGCTCAGATTAAGGAACTTCAGAAATTTATCCCAGAATTGTCATTAATGATGTTGCCAGGTGGGTCTTTATATTTTAATATCAAGCATCAAGCTGAAATATGCTTGTGTTGACTCAAAAAATATTTTGATTCTTAAGGGGGATTATGTGTTGTGTGGTCACTGTAGTTATGGATTTCATAGTCTAATCTGTCGGTTCTCTATTCTCCTTTCATATTATTTTGTCCTTGTGCAGCCAGGATTACAAATTGGCCTTGTGGTTAAATGTCAAATTATTGCTTTCTGCTGTACTTTCTAACTAAGTTAAATTGATTTTCTGATTGGTATTAAAAGACAAGTTTACCCCCATGAAAAAAACTTTTTTACCCAACACTTATCTTACATGTTTTTTTTTTTCTTGTACACTGAACCACGATCGACATTTCACAACTCTTAATGTTTGCATACGCTAGAGCTAGTACACCTTTGACCAACAGACTGACAATTACTAAATCATACAATAGTCTCTTGCTAATGGAATGTAGCAGACAATTAAATAAGCGGCAAGAGGTTGTACAGTGTTAGCCATTAGAAACATAAGAAAAAAAAAAGTAATTTATTCCTAAGTGTTAATAGCAATTCTTTCAAAATGGCACAAGAGGGCATTATATTCATTAAATTTTTGCTCTATCTTTAAAGTTAATTTAATTTCATTTAAAAATGACAGTCCACAGTGCAATGTGTTTACTGAAGAGGAATAATGTAAAGGGGAAGTTCAGTCAAATACATATGCTTTTCAGAAAAAAGAGCAGGATTTTTTACCCAATGACCTTAATCTGCCAATTCAGCATTTTGTCTGGTATATAAATAAATGCTGTCTGTGTATATAAATAAATGCAACCGAAATACTGACTTCCTGTTTGCAGGACCCCAGAGACTTCCTGTTTCTAGAGACCGTTCTGGTCTTGCCCTTGATTTATTTGCTCAGTAGAGATCTGAGCATCTTTGACCCATCCAACAGCCAATCAGTAGAAATACCGTTAGGAACATTCCAAGGATGTGGTGCATCCTGGGAAGAATAAGGACTGTTAGAACCTGAAATGTCAGCTCACTAATGTTAAAGGACAACTCCACCCTTATAAGAACATATTTTAGAAAGAATGGCTCTTTAAAATATGTTGATATAGCAGAGTTTGTCCTGTGAATTCATTACTGATGCCTGCTATGCTTCTGGAGGCCTCATGGAAACTGAGCAATTAGAAACCTGTACTGAGCCTTACTGAGCCTGGGCATGCTCAGAAGAGGCATACAGGGATAACATTCAGTCATTGGCTGTGATGTCAACTGTCAAATCCATAACTGACAGTTACTAACTGGAAGGACCAGGAAGCAGAAACAGGGGCAACAGGACATTGTGCAGGATTTCAGGGTAGACTTATATATTTCAGATTTTAAACTATTACCATTTAGGGTTTTGCGGGGTGATTTACCTGTATGTAAGTTTTCATTTTAGGGCTGGACTTGCCCTTTAACAGCAGGGAACAGCAAAGGGTATGAAATCAACTGATTTTTCAAAATGGAAGAGAATATGTAGAATAATAAAGAAGGCATTACACAAACTAACAATTTAACAAATATTGATAATTTCCACTGAAATGTCCTTTAAAAAAGTAAGAACTTTGGATGCAGGAAGACAAACCATAAACCTGCAGAATTGCAGAATTTCTCCAGAAATGCCTAATGGCGGGAATTAGTCGTTAAACATCAATACTTGACATTTTGTAATACTTATGGGAAATCACGATTTAAATAAATGGAGGTACTATATGTTAAAGTGATCTATTGTTGATATACAGCGATGGTCATTGTCAACCAATTCTTCAAACAATTTAGAGGTACAAGCTACACCTTTTTTTCTGGCTTAAAGACCTCAATCGGTTATTTGGTGGAGGTATTAATTATCTTTCTTCTACTTAAACATACATCTATATTAAGTCGGTAAAATCTTAAGTAGGACTGTTCATCAATTTTTGGGCTATAATCCAGGAAAAGGTATGCCTGTACATTCTCTTAATTCAGTAGGTTGTTTGTCTCTATAAATCTAGGAAAACACCACGAACACATTTATATTAACAAAAACATTCTGTGTTGTAAAAATAGCATGTTTAATTTACAGTCCATTTATTCTTTTCCATACATTATCATCTATGTAATTCTTTATATATTTAGCATTGAAAGAGCGTACAATGTAAAAAGTCCAGCTGTTAACCAGGGGTTTCTTTGTCTTTTTCCAGGGGTCCATCAGGTGTTCGAGCGCAGGCTCTTGATAGCCATGGCAATTTGGTGGATGATTTTGTTTTTGATGGTGGCTCTGGTAACTTTGCAAACCGTATCCTACATGTGAGGAATGCTCCTTCCCCTGCTGCCAATTCCTCTCTTGCTATAGCAGAAATGATTGCCTTGGAAGTAGAGGAAACGGTTTGGACTGTGACTGCCCTGCCTAAAGCTGTAACCTGACAGTTTGGTGTAGAATGTTCTTTCACAGTCAACAGAAAGGACCTTGGATTAGCACCATGTGATACTCTAGACACCATGCTGATGCTGTTTACAAATGCATGCTCAAAATGCCATATACTTTATATTTTTTGTATGTATCCTAATTAATCTTGTGAAAATCAAGAAAATGTAATAACATGCTAAGATTTTTTAGCAATTTATGATCAAATATACTTATGTCTTCTTAGGGCTAGGCCACACCAATCTGTTTAACATGCGATCCAATCGCCATTAAAAAGTGCACACTAGTGTTGGCCATAGGTCTGGTCACACTAGGTGTGCTGGTGCCCGTTGTGCTGCGATACGCTTACTGACTGCATATGACACCATTTTTGGTGTGATTCGCATGTGCTCCAAGACCCGAATATAGAGTGATTGCAGTGCAAGTGGACATAAACGCACACAAATCGCTTTCACAAATTGCGCATGTTCAGTGTGGCCTCAACCTTACTGTCCTTTTGATTATTCTGTAGCAATGTAAGAATTTTTCTAAATAGAACAGAATTGTACACTGCCGCTTTATATTTTAAATACTCCATACATACAATTCTTGTCACTGAATATTTTTTGTAAGCCATTATTGATAGTCCTGTCCTTTGTCATATTTATTAAACCCCACTACATGCATGGATAGAAAATACATTTGTGAGGGCAAGCATGCTTAGTATCACTAAAAGGCAACACTGGGAGAGGAAATTTCCCACTATGCAATTCACACATACCAACTATAACCAAGTTACAGCAAAACTGCACACAGCAGAAGATTTTATGATAATAGGACAGTTGATTGAGAGCTGAAATGTCAGATTGGATATCTAAACAAATAGGGAACTTGTCAACAAAAAATGGTACAGTGATAGTGATTAATACCGTAATTATAGTTTTACATTTAGGTACCCTTTAAGGTAAATCTTGTTATGTGGGTTTCTTAATTTTGAATTGTTTTTTGTATTAACAGAAATAATGGGATAATAGATTGCTTCAACCAATTTTGATAACAGATTTAGTCACATTTGCCCCTACTTTCCTATATAGTTAAAAAAGTAAAACATTATGAACCTTTACTGTTTTTTTCTCAGTGCAGGTTCCCTAGATCAGTGATGCTGAACAGCATGATGATGATGGCGTAACCGGGCCGGGGGTGAGCTACTTCCTGTGGCCCGCTCACAGCATGGGTGCCGCTAGTGAGGCCCCCAGCATCAGCCAGGTTGGCACCCCTGCCCTAGATGCTTTGCATTTTAAAGGGGAAGTTCATTGCAAATGAAATGGGCATTAGCATTATTGCACTTACCAATAAATGCATTTTTTTGCTATATACTGTAGAATGTTTGATTATATACTGTGCAATGTATCTTTACACTTTTTTTTAAACAGGACTTTAGAAGTGAGCTGTGTCAGGAGGAGAACGGTTTTGACTGTTTTTTTTTTTTTTTAGGTATTATTTAGGTACAGTACACAAAGGTTTCCAAATGATTCCTACCCCCTTTTCTGCACACTGGGCCATTCTTTTTTTAGTGCTTTTTCTAGCAGTAAAGATAGGTAGAGATGTAAAGATGCAGCCCATGGTGCCTGACTGCATGACAAAACCGTAATTTGTTTGTGTATGGGTGTTTGGTCTGGCGTTGTTCATATTCCAACCCGGCAGATCATCAATGATAGGAGTTGGGTTAATGCTGCATCGAACTGCAGGTAGGTGATGCACGTCTGATTAATTCCTGCAGTTAATTGCACATTAAAAATACAAAGGCGCACTACCCCTTTTGAAAACCAGGTTGGTAATACCTTAAATAGGGCAGTGCTCAGTATCCGCAAATGAAGCAGACCTCCAATACATATTGCTTAAAGCACTCACTTACTAGCCATACCCAACTTGTAAAACACACTTTATTGAGACATCATAAAATATTATATATAGTCTCCATGCACAAACGCTACACAAAGGAAATATTAATACAAACATAGTATAATATAGTACCAACATATATTTGTACTGTTCAAAAGGTAGCAGGGCATCCCTGCTTTAAAAGGTATATGGATGTCACAATTCAAAAGTATTTAACAAGGTGGTGCTCCTGGAACTTAATTTGTACAGTTCCACTAATGCAAATTTGACCATGTGTGTATCCTGAGTGCATAAATCTACAGCCATTCAGGTTAAAATAGAATCAAATGCAGAGCCAAATGCAGGTAAATATCCAGCTCACAGTTCTTAAGTAGGTACACACAGTCCAGATTTCTGAAAGATGACAGACAGGATCTGCAAGATCCTGTCTGTCATCTTTCAAAGATCTGCATACACACAGTCCCGAGCGTTCTCCCTATGAACTTCATAAGGAGAACGCTCGGGACTGTGATTTTCCATCGGCCGCGCTAGACTCCTCTATAGGGAGTCTAGCGCGGCCGATGGAAATTTTCGGCCTTTCCCGAACGAGCGTTCGGCCGACCCGATCGTTTGGCGGCCGCGCGCTCTCCGGGAAACGAGCGTACACACATAATGATAAAGCCCTGATAGTATCGGGGCTTTATCGTTAGTGTGTGTACCCAGCTTAACACAGCTTAATCGCTTTCCGGGATTTCTTAGGACGCCTGTGTAGATAACTGGGTATGGCAAGTAAGTGAGTGCTTATAAGGGATACTGTATTGGGGGTCTGTCCCATTGCTTTATTTGTGGAGCTTAATTGTTCATGCAACTTCAGCACCACTTTGCCCCAGTTTATAAAAATCATTCGAGTTCATTTTTTATTTCACTCATGTATATTGCAGCTCCCCATTGCTCCCCCGCAGCTTATTTTCGGAGGTGGGATGCGTTCCTCCCCTGTGAATGAACGGATGGCACATCTTAAAACTGATTATTGGGGTTTAGAGTCCTTTAAAGGGTAGTACACTGTGAAATAGTTTTTTTTAAATTGTTCAATTTTAGAAACTATCGGGGAGATTCAAAAAATTTCTTATCGTTTAAAATGGTGCTAATATTGCCTCAGCCAATCAGAACTTATGTAACATTTGGTTGGGGCAAAATTAGCACCATTTTAAACGTTAAGAACTTTTCTGTCACCCCAGTGGCAGTACTTCACCAGACTGGGATATCCCTGGCTCACAGGAAACGCACGTTTTAAAAGTCCCTCCCACCATCCCTCCTAGTCTTTTTGCGTTTCCTGTGGCTAGGAAAGCATGGTGCAGTGCTGACACTCAGGGCTTACCTGCCATTATGGTGTTTCCCAGAGCAGTTCTCCCCTCTCTCTCTGCTTCTGATGCCTTCCAAACTAGTTGCAATGAGTTTGCCATGGAAGGGCTTGGACACGGGCAGTGTTGTAGTGTTTGGACTCTGTGTCCATTCCTTTCTGGCAGCAGGTGTGGGATTCTGTTTTTTTTTGACCTTTGGCGCGCTGCAAAGCGTGCGGCGCGGCTTCTGTAACGTCCGCTCTGGGTGTCGTCCTGGTAAGGTTCGCGCCTATGCGTGTGGATGTGTATAGCTGGCCAGGACATGCCTGAAGGACCCGCGATCTCTTTTTCCGGATTGGGTGGCCGCCGGTGACGTCATTCTCGCGTCTCGCGAGAGTATTTCTAGGCCACATGGGAGGCTGTTTCGGTTTCGGACCGGAAGAGTCTGTGTGCCGCGCGGGAAAGATATTTTCTGCTGTTTCCAGCCAAGAACTGGGACCAGTTTGTAAAATTTTCCAAGGAGTTGAATCTTAATCCCCTAAGATCTAGTTCTTCTTTAATTGTAAAGTTCTTTTTGCAGGATACAAATTAGGGTTAACAGTACCTTGAAAGGGCAAGTGTCCGCTCTCTCTGCAATTCTAGACATCTTGGGCCACGGATAAACTAGTTTCTCGGTTTTTAGTGCTCTAATTAGGGTAAAACCTCCTTCAAAGTCAACATGTCAGTCTGGAGTCTTCGACGGTGCTAAAAGCCCTGACTATGTCGCCTTTGAGCATAGAGCAAAGCTCGGACTGGATTCTAACACTCAAAACTGTTCTGCTGTTGCCATCACGTCGGCTTGTAGAGTGTCAGAGTTGGCAGCATCTTCGTCTAAAAAGCCAGACACTACTGTTTTTCATGACAGAGCTAGGATTAAACTGCTTTTGGCTTCTTGCCCACGTAGTTACTCCCTTTCATTTAGAAATGGAAATCAATTTGCCAGTTTTCTGTCAAATCCCAAGACGGAAAAAGAACAGAAACTTCATTCCTTGGATAGTAAGAATTTTGACCTACACTTAAAAAGAACGGAGTCATGGAGGAAGTCGGACAGGCTCTTTTTGATCCCTAGAGGATTCAGGAGAGGGGAAGCTCCATCAAAAAGAACCTTAGCTTCTATCAAAATATCAAATAAGAGGCAAAGCAGTTCCAGTTGGTTTAAACGCTCACTCAACTAGAGCAGTTTCTACCTCGTGGGCCCTCGATTCGAAAGTTTCATTAGAGAACATTTGTGAAGCCACTAAGTGGTCATCATGGAAGACCTTCGGTCGGAGAGTGTTGGAAGCTGTAATTCAACAGTAAAAAAAAAAAAGTAGGTTTTATTTCCCTCCCTAGGTTTAGCTGGCTATGTCCCAGTCTGGTAAGTGCTGCCACTGGGGTGACAGAGAAAACATGAAATTGTTACAACATACTGTAATTTCTGTTTCTTGTCACCTTCCATGGCAGCATTCACCAGGGATTTCCCTCCCTTCATTTCTGTTGAATAATGATTAATATTTATATGATTGGAAAGTCCACCCCTCAAAAGAGGAACTGTAATGTAGGTTAATTACCCCCGAAACCCAAAAATTGCAATAGTTAAAAATATGAGAGATGTAAGGCTAACCTGAAATGCTGCCAATATTCTATTTACCCTCTTATATGCTTCCTGTTAGCAGCTGCCAGTCATGGATGTAACATGACTGTTATTGAATATACAGACTTTTAAAAACATGATAGCAATGAGAAGATTGGACTCAAATTAGAGGTGGGCTGCTATGTATTTGTATAACATTGCTATATATGAGTAAATCCTTTTGCAAGAGTTATGACCTAATAATTGATAGGAGATAGATATGAGAGTCAATGCTGATTTATACTAATAATGAGCCTGAATGCATCAAATCCACATATTACAGGCTATGCATTTACATTTATAATATTGCAGTGTTGTTTGCCAATATTTTGTAAAGGGGGCATACGCGGGTCAGTTTTATGTCTAGTTCAATTCTTGTGTGGCTTCCATTTGATAGACTGCTTGGCTATATCAGACAGTCTGTCAAACCATAGTTTTATCGGACATGGACACTGGGTTGCCAGCTGTCCCTATATGGATGGGATTATTCCAACTGCTGGGACAAAATCCCAAGTTCCACAGTTAGGGTCAAATCCCATTCTAAGAAAGGACTTGGCAGCCCTGCCCCTGAAACTCCCACCCCAGAATGCCTCTAACCCCGCAATCCTCCCCCCACTCGGGCGCCAGGTAAATCTGGCAACCAGGGGCGTATCTAGGGTCTAAGAAGATCAGGGGCACCCTTGGGCACTCTGTGCGCTGCGCGTAGGAAAATATTTAGGACACACCCCTTTCTCCGCCCCAATCAAGCCACACCACTAGCTACTTACTAGAGACAGACAAAAAACACAAAACAGATACACAGCCAGATAGTGATAACAGGCAAAAAGACAGAAATGAGAGACAGAAAGGCACAGTAAACTGGCAATTTCATTACAACTGGTAGAATCTGGTCATTTTAAACTCCTGTTCTGTTGTAGTCTGACGCTTGCCCACACCTGGCCAGGAGACCTTCTTGTACCTTCTACATGGACCTCTGCCCCTATCTATCTCTTATGTCCTCTCTCTCCTCTGTAATCTATTCTGTCTATCTTCCTCTTGTCTATCTCTCTTATATCTCTCTCTTCTATCGCTCTCTATTTTACTGTCTTTCTGCCTCTTGTCTATCTCTGTCGCTCTCTATCTAACTTTATCTGCCCCATGTCTCTCTATCTATCTAACTCTGTGCATCTATCATCTATCTATTTAACTCTGTGCATCTATCATTTAACTCTGTGCATATCATCTATCTATTTAACTTGGCATCTATCTATACTATTTAATCTGGCATCTATCTATCTAATTCTGTGCATCTATCTATCTATCTATCTATTCTCTATCTATCTATCTATCTAACTCTGTGCATCTATCTATCTAACTTGTCTGTGCATCTATTTATACTATCTATCAGAGTTAATATCTATCTATCTATCTATCTAATCTAACTCTGTGCATCATCATCTATCTAATCTAACTCTGTGCATCTATCATCTATCTATCTAACTTTGTGATCATCTATCTATCTATTTAACTCTGTGCATCTATCTATCTATCTATTTAACTCTGTGCATCTATCTATCTATCTATCTATCTATTTTAACTCTATGCATCTATCTCTCTATCTAACTCTATGCATCTATCTATCTAACTCTATGCATCTACTACCTATCTAACTCTGTGCATCATCTAACTAACTCTGTGCATCTATCATCTATCTAATCTAACTCTGCATCTATCGTCTATCTATATCTATCTCTGTGCATCTATCATCTATCTATCTATCTATCTCTGTGCATCTATCATCATCTAACTTGTGCATCTATCATCTATCTATCTAACGCTGCATCTATCATCTATCTGATCTAACTCTGTATATCTATATCTATCTAACTCTGTGCATCTATCATCTATCTATCTAACTGTGCATCTATCTCTATTTAACTTGTGCATCTATACTCTATCTATCTACTCTGTGCATCTATCATCTATCTATCTAACTCTGTGCATCTCTCATCTATCTATCTAACTCTGTGCATCTATCATCTATCTATTAACTCTGTGCATCTATCATCTATCTATCTAACTCTGTGCATTATCATTATCTATCTAACTCTGTGCATCTATCATCTATCTATCTAACTCTGTGATCTATCATCTATCTATAACTTGTGCATCTATCATCTATCTATCTAACTCTGTGCATCTATCATCTATCTATCTAACTCTGTCTGTGCATCTATCTATCTAACTCTGTGCATCTATCTATCTAATTCTGTGCATCTATCTATCTATCTAACTCTGTCTATCTGTCTGTGCACCTATCTTCTAATTTTGTCTGTGCCATCTATCTCTCCATCTATCTAACTCTGAATCTATCTATCATCTATCATGATCATCAACTCTGTGCATCTATCATCTATCTATCTAACGTGTGAATCTAGCCCAATAGGTTCTCTTACCCCTCTGGCAGGCCCAATAGGTTCTCTTACCCCTCTGGCAGGCCCAATAAGGCTAGTATGTAGACATCAATTAAACCCCTCCATCAAACAAGGATTTTTTACCTCTCCGATGACCTGTAGTAAGCTTTTGTTTGCAGCAGGGTCAGCTCAGGTGTTTAATTCTCGCTTGCTCAGTTAGTTCGCCAGAGCCTATTTAGGGTTGAGTGTGAGCATGTGTGAGCATGTGGCGGGAGATTTATATATAATGGGACTTATCCAATAATAAGCACAAAGTTATTCAATACGATCAACGCGTTTCGCCATATCATATGGCCGTTTAGGATCGCTACTCGATAACCCAATTTTTATACTCCAGAATCTGAAAACAACCCCCCTAAAAACCCCAATAAGCTATAAAATCCCATTCAAATTGTATAAAGTAATGTAAGCCGTACGTTAAGAACTGGAAGAAGTATCTGTGTGTATGTGCAGTGTCACACCATACCCTCTGACCTCAGTCACATGTCTTCCTGCTTTATCTGTCGAGTAAAAGGATTGGCTAGAGATTATTAATGGGTGTGACCAACTGTAACAAGTTTCTGCCATAGCTAAGGACTGAGCATGTGGCCAGAACAAAATGGTCATTACCAAACTTTTTATTAAATAAAGCTCAATAGAGCAAAATCTACATACTAAATGCAGAAAATCGGACTAGCTCTTGACGGCACAGTCCGGCCCTATGCAGCACTGTCCGCAAAAGAAACAACAAATCGGTCAACCGACAGACGACAGTGCAATAAACAAACTCTAACAGACGGAACTATAATGCGATGCCATCAATGAACGTACTAGGCTGGAAAATCACACGGGAGCTAGTAGCAACCAATAAATGATAGCTACAAGAGCATCAGATATATCAGGAAAAACACATAATGTTCGACTATGAGTCCCCCATATAACCACCACAATATATGTGGTCAAAGGCGCTCATTCGCTCATCATTGCCAGACTAACAAAACCCCCAAAGATACTACAAAGCCAACTCAGAACACAAACATTCACTATAACACCACTATATCCAGAGAAAGAACATGGAACACACCCCTAATCTTGAACCCAAATACAAATTGAATTCACTAGTCACACTGAGACATCCCTTCACTATGCGGATCACAGTATAGAACTCGCAAACATACATGTGGGATACAGGATACAGTCGTGTAGACAAGCTCTTATTGAATTCAGCCTAAATTCGCCACGATGGAGTGGATGGCTTTTGATGTATGAGTACTATTAATGGCCAGGTGTCAGCTAAACTCAGCAAGGGGTAAACATCCAGGTATTGTGCTTTCAATTGGTGCAGGTGGTTGGGGGGTGTTTTTGATGGGTGGGTATTTAAGGTGTTGCCAGGTATCGAGTAGCGATCCTGACGACGGCATATGATATGATCGTATTGAATAACTTTGTGTATTGGTAAGTCCCATTCAGTGCTTTCACTATCTACAGCAGTTCTATTTTACAAAGGAGAGACACCCAGCAGAGGGATTTACTGATTGGAGTGCGAGCAGGGCAGAGCGGGAGAGAGAAGAGAGCGAGAGAGAGAGGAGAGAGACGAAGAGAGAAGAGAGAGAGAAGAGAGAGAGAGAGAGAAAGAAGAGGCGAGAGAGCGAGGAGAGAGAGAGAGAGAGATGAGAGAGGAGAGAGAGAGAGAGAGCGAGAGAGAGAGAGAGAGAGAGAGAGAGAGAGAAGAGAGATAGAGAGAGAGACGGAGAGTAGAGAGGAGAGAGGAGAGAGAGAGAGAGAGAAGAGAGAGAGAAGAGAGAAGAGAGAGAGAAGAGAAGAGAGAGAGAGAGAAGAGGGCGAGAGAGGGAGAGAGCGAGAGAGAGAGAGAGAGAAGGAGAAGAGAGAGCGAAGAGAGAGGGGAAGAAGAGAGAGAGAGGAGAGAACGATATAGAGAGAGAGAGAGACAAAGAGAGAGAGAGAGGAGAGAGAGAAGAGAGGAGAGAGAGGAGAGAAAAGAGAGAGAGAGAGAGAGAGAGGAAAGAGAAGAGAGAGAGAAGCGAGAGGAGAGCGAGGAGCGGAGAGAGAAGAGATGAGAGAGAGAGAGAGAGAGGAGAAGAGAGAGAGAGGAGAGAGAGAGAGGAGAGAGAGAGAGAGAGAGAGAGAGAGATGAGCGGGAGATAAGAGAGAGACACGAGAGAGAGAGAGAGAGAGAGAGAGAGAGAGAGAGAGAGAGAGAGAGATAGAAGAGAGAGAGAGAGGCCGATCCGAGAGAGAGAGAGAGAGAGAGAAGAGAGAGAGAGAGAGAGAGAGAGAGAGAAGAGAGAGAGAGAGAGAGAGAGAGAGAGAGGAAGAGAGAGAGACGGAGAGATAAAGAAAACCAGAGAGGGGGGGTGAGAAGGGAACAGAAAGAGACAGACAGAGAGAGGAGAGATAGACAGACAGAGAGGAGAGAGAGAGACAGAGAGAGAGAGAGACAGAGAGAGAGATAGCATCACACAACGAGACGCAGACGCGAGAGAGACTACACCACGACCCGGAGATCTACCAGAGACACCAGAGAGAGAGAGAGAGACAAGAGAAGAAGAGAGAGAGACAGAGAGAGGAGAGAGGAGCGAAAGAGAAGAGAAGCACAGAGAGGGAGAAGAGAGAGAGCGGACAGAGGAGAGAGAAGAGAGACGAGAGAGAAGAGTTAGAGATCAGAGAGAGAGGAGAGAGAGACAGAGAGAGAGGAGGACAGAGACAGGAGAGAGAAGAAGAGAGATAGAACAGAAAGAGAGAGAGAGAGGACGACAGAGGAAGAAGCGACAGAGAGATGAGCGGAGAGACAGAGCACAGAGGGAGAAGGGAGAACGAGAGAGAGATGCGCCAGAGAGAACGAATCAGAGAGTAGAGACAGACCGAAGAGAGAGAGTAGAGAAGAGAGAGAGAGACACAAAGAGTGGAAGAGAGAGACAGAGAGAGAGAGAGAGAGAGGAAGAGAGACGAGAGAGACAGCGAGGAGAGAGAGGGAGAGAGACAGAGAGAGAGAGAGAGAGAGAGACAGAGAGAAGAGAGGAGACAGAGAGAAGGATAGAGAGAGAGAGAAAATGAGACAGCGAGAAGAGGCGAGACAGAGAGAGAAGCCAGAGAGAAGATAGAGACAGAGAGAAGAGTAGACAAGAGAGAAGAGAACACAGAGAGAGAGAGCAGAGAGAAGGAGACAGAGAGAAGAGAGGGAGAACAGCGAAGAGAGGAGAGAGAAGAGAGAGAGAGAGATAGAAGAGAGAAGAGAGAGAGAGAGAGAGAGAGAGAGAGAGAGAGAGAGAGAGAGAAGAGAGAGAACAGAGAGAGAGAGAGAGAGAGAGAGAGAGAAGAGCGAGAGAGAGAGAGAGAGAGAAGAGAGGAGAGAGAGAGGAGAGAGAGAGAGAGAGAGAGAGAGCCGGAGAGAGAGAGAGAGAGAGAGAGAAGAGAGAGAGAGAGAGAGAGCAGAGAGAGAGAGAGGAGAGAGAGAGAGAGAGAGAGAGGAGAGAGAGAGAGAGAGAGAGGAGAGAGAGAGAGCGAGAGAGAGAGAGAGGGAGGAGAGAGGAGGAACGAGAGAGAGAAGAGGAGCGTAGAGAGAGCGAGCGAGATAGAGAGAGAGAGAGAGAGAGAGGAGAGAGAGAAGGAGAGAGAGAGAGAGAGAGAGAGAGGAGAGAGAGAGAGAGAGAGAGAGAGAAGAGAGAGGAGAGAGAGAGAGGAGAGAGAGAGAGGAGAGGAGGAGAGAGGAGAGAGAGGAGAGAGGGAGAGAGATAGAGATAGAGGAGAGAGAGATAGAGAGGAGAGAGAGAGAGAGGAGAGAGAAGCAGAGAGAGAGAAGCGAGAGATATATATAGAGATATATATATAAGTAATATATATAGATAGAGATATATATATAATATATAATGATAGATATATATATTATATAATAAGAGATGATATCTATATTATATATAGTATCTAGATTATAGATAGATCTATACGAGATAGCTATCAGATTATATATATTATATTTAAGAGCTAATCTTATATATATATTATTAGATAGATATTATTATATTATTTCTATATACGATTTTACGCCACCCCTTTTAGATATCCCATATATATACTTAGTAGAGAGATTTATATAGATAATATAGATAGATATATAGATATATATAGTAGATGATTATAGAGTATGATAGATAGATATATATAGATATCTAGATATAGTCGAAGATAGTATAGCTAGATAGATATTGATGAGCTAGATTTATAGATTATAGTATAGATATTGATATAGAGTCATATATATAGAGAGAGCGAGATTCTTAGGCTATATAGATGTATATTATATGATAGATGATAGAATAGAGAGAGAGATAGTAGCGAGATAGAGGAGCTTAGAGATAGAGATTGAACTGTATAGCTGAGGAAGTAGATAGAGATATGAGAGAAAGAGAGAGAGGAGAGCAGGAGAGATATATAGAGAGAAATAATAGAGAGATAGTATGAGATATAGAATGAGGTATGATGTTTATATCTATAGATAGATATAGATATATAAGAGATTTAGAGAGATGAGATAGAGAGAGAGAGAGAGATAGAGAATTGCTATGAGAGTATTAGGAGAGAGAGATAGAGGATAGAGAGAGAAGAGATATAATCTGATAGAGATGCGAGAGAGAGAAGAGGAAGAGCGAGGAGAGATAGAGAGAGTATACGCGAGGAGAGAGGAGAGAGAGAGAGAGAGAGAGAAGAGAGAGAAGAGACGAGACAGAGATGAAGCGGACAGTACAGAGAGAAGAGACAGACAAGAGAAGAGAGGACACAAAGATAGAAAGAGAGAAGAGAGACAGAGATAGAGAGATACCAGAGAGTAGACGAGAAGACAGAGAGAGGAAGAGGACAGAGGAGAGAAGAAGACAGAGAGATAAAGAGACCGAGAGAGAAGATGAGAGAGATAGGAGGCCCATAGAGATGACAGCGAGAATGAGAGGAGACAGATACATATATAGAGACATATTGGAACGATGTACCTCTAGTATACGAGTCGTATAAGGAGAGGAGACAGGATTTAGAAGAGAATCATTCTAAATAGATATTAAACAGAGAGGAAGATAGTAGACATAGTTCGATTAGATATACAGACTAGAATCTATAGATACATAGATAATAGATATATAGAGATAAAGAGATATTTAGATATATATATATTGTGCTAAAGTCAGCACTCACTTCACGGTTTTGTGTTTTTCTTTTCTTCCCCCTTGTATCCTGCCCTTGGTGCTACTGGGCTGGCTCCGGCCGGCGATGGACCACCAACACTCCGATTAAAAAATACAATTATTGTTTCAACCAAAACCCCCAAGCTTTGTTTCGGTAACATTCAATCTATGAGTCCTTAGAGAGCGGGAAAAAAATAAAAACAAAAAGACAAAAAAAATGGTTTTTATAAATATAAAACCAAGAAAATTTACTACTAATGTATAAAAAATCCTATATAACTTATAATTAAAAAAAACCCCTTTTTTCCAATTTTTTTAAAAAAAATATCTTTAATAAAAAAAAACCAAAAAAAAAGCTTTTGTGAATCTGACTTGGACAACCCCTTTTTTTTGAAATGCAACCCCCACATCTGTGCGTGGTTTGAAATGTTGCAAAAATGAAATGAAACCGACAATAATTTTCCCTTCAAGTCCCTTCCGATATTAAAATATATAATGAATGATAAAACCCCCCCCCCCCCCGCAATACATGCTGATTTATTTTTTTGTTCCCCTTTTGTGAAATTCCCCAAAAACAAAATTTGATTGGAGAAAAAAAAAAAAAAAAAAAAAAGCTTGAGAATTGTTTTGAAGTGAAAAAAAAATTGAAAAAGAAAAAAAAAAGGTGCCTGCACCCTAAACCCGAAAACAAAAAACAACATTTCTTCAGTGAAAAAAAAAGCTGTAAAAAAGTTAATTGAGATATAAAAAAAAATATGCAAATCCCCTCAATACAGCAAATACAAGGGAATTTTACTTTACTTTATAAAAAAAAAAAAAGCAAAAATAAAAAAATGAATTAAAATTTTTAAAGAAAAAGAATTGTGAAAGGTCATTTTTATGAAAATGGAGAAAATTTGAAAATGAAAAATTGGAAAAGGTCATTTGAAAAAAAGGTCCTGCCGTTGAAAAGTAGTCTTAATTGAAATTCTTTCTGTAATTTCTTTCATCTCTAATCTAAAATGCAAACCCACAAGGGACTCACGAGTAACGGACAGTCGCACCCTTTCTAAAATCAACAAACTTAAACAAAAAAACTACCCTAAAATTACTCAAAATAAAAACAACCAAAAAAAAAAAATAAAATCCTTCCTAAACAAGACTTGAAAAAAAAAAAAATGAAAATGAAAAAAATATGTGAATTATAAAAGAAGCTGATGAAAACAGGTGAAAAAGGTCAATTAACTCTTACATCATGTAACCACGACCGATCGAAACTGGCGCGGGAAGCACTGAATAATAAAATGCGGCGTGAATTGATAAAAACGGTTTGGGTAGAGTGAAAGAACCAAGACGGCCGTATGGGGGGCCACGGGATTACAATCCAACGAAATGTCGGTTGACCGATTTGTTGTTTCTTGCGGACAGTGCTATGGCCGGACTGCCGTCAAGAGCTAGTGCCGATTTTCTGCATTTAGGTATGTAGATTTTGCTCTATTGAGCTTTATTGATAAAAAGTTTGGTTAATGACCATTTTGTTCTGCACATGCTCAGTCCTTAGCTATGGCAGAAACTTGTTACAGTTGGTCACACCCATTAATAATCTCTAGCCAATCCTTTTACTGGACAGATAAAGCAAGGAAGCATGTGACTGAGGTCAGGAGGTATGGTCTGACACTGCACATACACACAGATACTTCTTCCAGTTCTTAACAGGCTTACATTTACTTTAATACAATTTACTGAAGTGGGATTTTATAGCTTATTGGGGTTTTTAGGGGGGTTGTTTTCAGATTCTGGAGTATGAAAAATTGGGTTATCGAGTAGCGATCCTGACGACGGCCATATGATATGCGGAAACGCGTTGATCGTATTGAATAAACTTTGTGTGCTTATTATTGGATAAGTCCCATTGATATATATATAATCTCCCGCCACATGCTCACACTGTCACACACCTAAATAGGCTCTGGCGAACTAACTGAGCAAGCAGAGAATTAACAACCTGAGCTGACCCTGCTGCAAACAAAAGCTTACTACAGGTCATCGGAGAGGTAAAAATCCTTGTTGATGGAGGTGTGAATTGATGTCTACATACTACGTCAGAATCTACATAAGATTATGCAATGCAGCTGCAGAAGCACAGATACAAACCATAGAATACACCATACAGCCTGTGCCAGGGGAAATATAAACCCTGCGAAAAGAGCTGAACATCTACCGAAATAAAGTGGGACTGCCTTGGGAAGAGAGCCAGGAGGCAAAACATTTGGCTGTTCGGTCTACCTGAAAAACCGTAGGTTCACTGAGTGGAGGAATTTGTTAAAAACATGGCTGATGGAGCAGTTCGACAGGGATCAGTTGAGTGCGTCCCGCATATGATACCCGACTTTCCCAACAACCACCACTGGGAACAAGGCTTCTTGACACTGAAAATATTCAGACCTAAAAGTGAGCTACCAGACAGCTGGTTTGTGACTATTAACATTCTAATTCATACTTACTGTAACCAGATAAATGACTCAAACATGGCACAATCAACCCTTTAACTCCCTAAGATTCCTTCATCCAACATGGCACAGAGTCTTTAAACTTGATTCCCCTTTACCCTCTATTTTTATTATCTCCCGAATTTATATGCATAAAATGTCCTTTTCTACATTGGATTTTGGAATTGTGAATAGTATGTGCAGGATGTAACAGACAGACTATCACCAACAGACAATAACTAAATGATCATCTACATATATGATCGGAAATATGCTCGCAAATTTACTATGTCTTAAAAGCATTAAAGGGCAATTATAGTGAGAAAATTGTTTTTTTTTAAATTTCTTCTAATGTATCCTATAAGTCATCCCAACCACCAGGGTACCTTTAGTTTCTTTAAATTCTTCATAGTCCCGAGATATAAGCCTTTGATATGCTGTGATTTGTAGGAGCTGCTACACCTCATCTTCACTCAAAGGCACACACCCCACAATCCAAAGCTCCCATGCAGTACTGTCACAACCTCTCACCCACACTATATGTACCATGTGCAACATATAGTCAAATGCTGTAGTGCTAAACACAATCAATAAACCATTAACCCGCAATATGAGCATAACACACTTAAAACAGCCCCTCCCCCCAAAAAAAATATCTTATACATACAAACCAGTGACTCAAATGGAACACTAATACAGTATATATAATACAGTAATACAGACTATATACCAAACAAGACACACAGTGCAATCTTGAAATATATAGACTAAAGCAACTGAAATGTAACAAGACACAAGCAGTGTCACTGTGTTTGTGAAGGTCTCACTACAAGCTGCTGTTACACTGACTCTCTCTTCAGTGTTATGATCCAGCTAAGCAGGGGGAGAGATATGAACTTTAGGTAAAAGTAAATAACAATTAGCAAAGTTAGAGAACAGGCAGAGTTCAGTACTTACTTGTAAAGAATCTCAGCACCACTTGTCCTCCTCTCTCCCCTCTGCCCCTCCCTTCAGCATATTGCTACTTTATTCCACTCTTTGATTGCTTGCAGTCTAGCTCTGGAAGGGGAGGGTCAACAGGATGTCAGCACTTCATTTAAGTCCTTTCAACTGACAAGCTCGGACTCTGTATACAGCCCGTCACTGCTTGAGGGGGATAGACAGAGAGGGGAGGGGGACTACACAGCTTGGTACAAACTTCTGCCAGTGTGAAGAAATGAAGCCACACAGAAACATGAAAGTAAGGCAGCTTATACTAAGTGATCTATACATTGTATACAGACAAAGTTTTTTTTTCACTATAGTTGCCCTTTAACTTAATGGATTATATAATTGCATGCTTGTAGAACAAAAGCTTTATGCAATATGAGATAAAAAGCTGGATTAGGATGACGCAGATATATACTGCTTACGAGTCCTATGTTATTCTATGCTCGTTAACTGTGTTTTATCAATTCAGCTATGTTCCCTTATTCTTTTCAATCCCACTGCAACACTCTGCCTCTCTGATTCCACTTTGTTTCTCATACAGGTTCATAGTGCAAGGGATTGCCAACATTTTACTTCAAACCCCCCCTTTATCTTCACAGGGTGCAATTGTTACTAACATAACACCTGTAGTTTTTAAAGGGCATGTCCACCCTTTATACAAACTTATATAGTCCATGTTCCCCCATCCCCAACCGCTATAATTCTATTTTCAGAAAGTTTATAACGTTTATTAAAGGATTGAAATGTTTGTACAAATGTTTGATACAATTATATTTCAGCTAGGAAGACTAAATTTATTGAAATAGCAGCTTAAGGATTTCCTCCCAACTTACCTTAAAGGTACTGTCCACCCCTCTTTCCAAAAACTGATATAATGTAGATAACCCCCCAAAAACTTACATGCTCCTCCTCGCTCCACCGCCGCGGCTCTGCACTTCCGGGTAAGGCAGTCAGTGTCGGCCGTGACTGTGACGTCACGGCCAATCACTGACTGCCATTCCCGGAGCAGTCTCCACTGGGGCTGCTCAAGAACACAAAAAGAACAGAGCAGCCACAGTGGAGACTGGGAGAAGAACCTGGAAGCAGCGGTGGAGCGAGGAGCTTGTGAGTATAATAACTCTGTGTGGGAGCTGATTTCTAAATTTTGACTAAAACGAAGTTAAGGTTTTGGGGGGTTATCTACATTATATCAGTTTTTGGAAAGAGAGGGGTGGACAGTCTCTTTAACCGTACTCCTCTAATACCCCTCCCCCTGACCACACTGGAGATAGCATTTTGCTTTAAGATTATAGGATTGGGCTAATGATCGTGCTGAGCAAAAACTCCCAGGACATAGAGTGTCACAAAGAGACTTGCCTTGTAAGTCAAAAAACAACAGTTCTGCAAAAACCTTGGGTTGGTTGGAGTGTACATAGTATAGTATATATACCTGAAGAAGTGTCTCCTTTCCTTAAAAATTCCCTTTGATTCCAAATCCTTTAAACTAAAACCGATCCTAAAGGACGTTATGTATTTGTCGCTATGGATGTGGATACATTTCAACTTGTGCTTCTTGGCTTTTATAATCTGTCCAATATCACATTACTATCTCAGGCCATACTGTTTAATTTACAGTGGCTCAAGTAGTTGGAATAGGAGATTTCAACAAGGTAATGACTGTCTCAGATCTCCTCCCAGCTAAGCTGGCACTGGATATTCACTACAACACTTTCTCAATTCGTAAAGAATATGGGCTTAAATATCCTTAAACGAACGAACGTGTATACCTTCCATTCAACAACCCACCAAATTCTCTACAAGTTAGAATGTATGATGAGATACTATGTAAAGAGTTCATACATTGCATGCATTGCAGACCTACCTAATCATATAATTGGCACAGGCACAGCATTACAAAAACAAGATGTAAGAATATGGAAAGCAGCTAATCCGCTTCTCAGATATACCGACATACCACGAGAGACACACTTATGGCACAATTACTCCTGCCCACACTGGGCAAAACTTCAAGGAGCAGATGCTTGGGTGGTACAGGATCTTCAACAGTTTGGTTAACTCTTCAATGAGGGCAAACGTAGATCTTATGATGTAGCAACCCAATATAAATTAATGGTCTCTTTCTAATATTGTTACCTGCAGCTTCGGCATTGTTTACAAGCTGAATTTTAGGAAGGACATCTAAAGTCCCAAGTAATCCATTTTGCCAAAACCAATATGATTTATGCCCTAGGTGCAGAGTGCCTGGAGACAATTTCTGGCATCTTCTGTGGGACTGCCCTCAGACTACTGGAAAACAATTATAGATTTTATACATTGTCATCTAAAAATACAAATACATATCTGTGCTGAAATCTGTGAGGAGAGGGAGTTAAGGAGGAGGAACTATTGCCTAAGTATCCATTTCAGTGAATAATATGCATTTAGTTTCCGACAAAAAAAGAAAAAGAAGCACAGATTTATACACACCCTTTGTTAAGTCGATAGAATATGGGGTATAGATCCAGACAAAAAATTAAAACCAATCAAAAACATATAAAACGATACATAGTTCCCCAACTCTACTAAGTAAATTGCAAGTGCCCACCCTCCATACTCGGTAACCCCCAACTGAAACATCCAGCTTGATCATACACTTATTTGTAGCCATTCACGGTCAGAAGTCACCAGGGGGGTACATATCACTGGAGTAGAGTGGAGCCCAGGTTGAGGACAAGAAATATGCCATGTGAGGAATGCTGAACGTGTTTCTCCCGAAGATGGGGCTTTCTCAACAGCATTTGAGAGAACCTCATCTTCAGCCGAAACACTTTGTGTTCCTCACAGGACCTCTTTGTATCAAGGTATTGCTGCAAATTAACTCGGCACTCAGTGCTGAGTCTACTTGTATGCACTACCCTTTTATGTAATATGTATGTCTTATATTTACTACACTTGTATGTAATATGTATACATTAACATTCACCAAAAAAGAGCAGAGTATGACCTTTGCCGGGAACACTTCAACTTTGAGGCACCAAGCACAAAATGTTCTAAGCCCTGGGACTCTTTATCAAGTGCTCTTGTTTGGTATTGTATTTGTATTGTAGAAATGGACTCTGTGTCCTTTTACAGGAACCTCAACGTTTGACTTTTATAAAAAATAAAATTTTCTCTGCCTTCTCCTGCCCTCAAATTTTCCCTCCCCTGGCTTCCCAGACATTGAGGACTTGGGTTTTCCAAGCCTGCTATCTGTTTCTACTTGAACTTATACCAAGCTACATTATGTGCACTGTACATTCTTGAGATCCTTTTTCATGGGGTGGGGTGGAAACCTTTGAAAGACTGTGGTAGAAGGTTTGGAGGGATAAAGCAGCCTGAGGGATGATTTCTAATGAAAGATCTTATGTCCCTTATAGAAAAAGTTAGTATTTTTTACTTTGCCATTTCAGTTTCCTATCTTGCACCACTATGGAAATATCTTTATTCACTCACTTGCCCTAAATGCACCCACTATATTCCAGATCACACATGGTTTTCCATAGCCAATTGTGTCCTTTCTGTGCCAATCGCTTGTGGTCATGTTAGTTCACAGCTGATTTAAACATTTAAAATGTGGAGAACAGTGCTCTTAAATGACTCCACTACTCCATTAAATCACATGTCCTATGTCAACCAATCAATGCCAGTCTACTTATGTGATGAAGTAGTGCGACATTACAACAAGGAGCTCTTTAATTTTTCTTATTGGACAGGGCTAAGGCAGTCCATTTTGAATGCACCATTTCAACAATGGAGATATTTCGACAAAAACTTAAGGGCATGTCCAACCCTACCACTTTTAAGCTCAAAAAGAAAGAACAGAAGTGGAAATGAACATGTGCACACTCTGCATATAACAGTACAGTAAAAACTCCTTTATGAAACTGAACATGTGGAGTGTCGCCGAAATGATACAAGACAATATTAAATCACATAAAGTTAAAAAACACTACCCACACCCTGCAACCCAATCTTGTATCATTTCTGCGACACTCCACATGTTCAGTTTAATAAAGGAATTTTTACCTTACTGTTATATGCAGAGTGTGCCCATGTTCATTACCACTACTGTTCTTTCTTTTTGAGCTTATAATACATTTTAGTGGTTTGGAGCACCTCTATTAGTAATGATCTTTACTTAGCTAGTGCCCTGTTTAGGAACCTTTTCATTTGTTGGCAACCCTACCAATTTTAACAGCTCCGGGAATGGGAGTCAGCGATTGGCCCATGGTGTATGTGTTACGCCCAAGACTGACTTCTGGAGAAGAAAGCTGAGCTGTGTCAAGGGATCAGGCTCTCTAATTAGCAATAGAATTTTTGCTCAATAGAATTTGGTCCTGCTCTTAAAAGCAAGGGGTGGGGACATGCCCTTTAAACATATACTTCCCCCCCTAAAACCCAAACTTCATTACTGTCCATGTGTCCCTTTGATCTATATGCAGCTATTTTGTGCTTAATAGCACTGTCAAATCTTTGTATGTGTGGCACATTACTTTATAACTCATATATAAGTTTCAGTGACATGTTTTGTCACTTAAACTGTCCAAACTCATGTACGTACACAAATATTATATATAGAGTAATTATATATTCACATACATGTTCCAGGATTACACACCCTCAATGGGTTGTTACTATTCTACTTCTCCTGCATTTATACATTTTAAAATGTCCATTGACTGAAATATATACTTTGTCCTCCAATAAATATAATTTATCTCCAAATTTATACGCCGAGAAATATCACCAGAATTTCAACCAGGGCTGTAACTGAATATTAGGTATAGGTAACATTACCTACTTAGAAGTTAAAACAATGGGGGTTAAACACTTGGGACAATTGTGTACATGTGGAAATAAGACTCAGATAGAGAGACTGAGGCTACTATCTTTTATAAGTTATTGTAGGTTACAATAGGTTACAAACTCCTTATGAATTATAGGGCAATATTAAAAATGGTTGTATTGTGACCCTTTAACTTCTATTTTTTTTTAATAGCAAGCATAATTGTATTCTGTCTCCTAGTGATAAAGAATCACATGCCTTACTAACATTGGTAATATGTAATTATTTTTAGAGAGCACAGCAGGGAGTGATAGAAGGAGATTATGCTCTTTGTATTAGCTTATACCATGGCTATGAACTACTTTTACAAATGGGAACACGTTCATTATATATTTATTTGCAAGGCATAATGAATGGATCAAAAGGTATGTACTTTTCCTATGTTTTTCTCCTACATAACTTGTGTAAAGTTTTCTTTTCTTGTTATACATTGATGCATAGTTACTCACTGTACTGTTTGTAACACTTGTTTTTGTTTTATTCCTCACATTTACATAAACTTAAATGTAGCAAGGCTCACAAATCTGTGAAGGGTTTAAAGGGTTTAAAGTTTTTAAAAAGACAAGATATAAATTTGAACGTACCATTCTACAAGAATCTACCATCATAAACTCTATAAAAGGTTTAAATCACAGCCATGCAGAAACACACACACCTAAGAGTAAATGCTGCTTACATGTATTTAATTATAGATGAATCAGTCATGAACCCTTTTTTTAGTATACATACCCTTTAAGTTAAATGTAAAGTTTTATCTTTTACAAGACCTGTAAGTTCCTTCAATTGAACTCTGCTTATTGTCTTACATGAATGGTACACAGGCACTGGAGGGAATGGAGTGCTAATTGTCCTGTGCTTTGTACCCTTTACAAAGCACAGTTATATATGACTTAAAAAACCCTTGTTCAATTTAGTTTGTCTATAGAGAATAAACTTTTTCTTAGGGGTGGCCGACCACACCCATTTCACTTATTTGATTTAAGACCCACCAAAATTAGGTAATTCTGGTAAATAAATAATTTGGAATTATCAGTTTACAAGCTCTACTGTTTCATAATCACAGTTTAAAAAAAAACCATTTTGAATATATACTGTACTTAATTACTTATACTGCTTTATCTCACCATACCTTTTATTTTCATATTTACATTTATTATTATTATTATTATTATTACTGTTGTTTATACTTAAAAAAATGTGTCTGTGTAATTTGCCGTCTTATTTGTTTGGTCAAAGGCATGACCCGTGCACGAAATGAGCTCAGTCGCAATACAGACTTCATGGAACTCTTTCAGCAACTGGAGGAGATGTTTTCCAACACTAACGTTTTGGAAGGAAATGGCAGCCTTCTTTTGGAAACAAGTATGAGTTCTAATTGTTCATAGTTTAAATATAGAGAGATAAACATTTTGTTATTGCAATTACTTTTTAGCTTTCATTTCAACTACTACATGGAGAATTCTAGGTTGTTTAGCAGTTTATATTACCGTATATACTCGAGTATAAACCGAGGTTTTCAGGCTTTAAAAAAAGCCCGAAAATCTTACCTCGGTTTATACTCGAGTCAGCCTATCTCCTACCTTGTCCGCCGGCCGCGCGATCCGCATCCTCGCTCCACAGCTTCTGCGCATCCGGATGATGTCACTAACCCGGCGCCGCAAGTGTAGAACATCATCCGGATGCGCAGAGGCTGTGTAGAAGGATGCGGATCGCGCGGCCGGCGGACAAGGTAGGAGATAGGCGGCTTTTTGCTTTCACAGGGAATTGGCAAATACTTACAAAGAAGAGTAAAACCTTCTTTATTTGTGCATACTGTATGCACAAATATAGGAGGATTTACCCCTATTTGCAAGTATTTGCCACTTAGAATGTTTGATAACTACAACTCCCAGCATCTTTATTGGTGGGATTGTAGTTTTCAAACATCTTAAGCAAATAGGGGTAAATCCTCCTATATTTGTGCATACAGTATGGTACAGTAGGTTTTACTCTTATTTGTAAGTATTTGCAACTTAAGATGTTTGAAAACTACAACTCCCAGCAATAAAGCATGCGGGGAGTTGTAGTTTCCAAACATCTTTAGTGGCAAATACACCCCCTCGTTTTATCTCGGGTCAGTGTGTGTTTCCTACTTTTTTCCCTAAAACTAGGTACCCTCGGTTTATACTCGGGACGGTTTATGCTCGAGTATATACGGTAACCATTTAATCTGACCTAATCTGAATTCATTTTAATGGTCAAATCTAAGTTGCATTATGCTACAGCTCTGACTCAATTCCAATATCTTCCTGTCCCGTTACTTAATTTTTGTTTATAAGAATGGATTACCATGTTAATATTCATATTTGTGTTATAGTTATAGAAGTGAACAGGGAAACAAATAAAGGCTAGCTAGTCTGAAAATATGGAAGTTATTTTTAAATGTATATATCATTACAACAATCTCCTGCTAAATATGGAAGTTGTTAAAATGCATTTTATTAAAACAAACTCCTGCTAGATCCATTTTGAGCACAGATGGCTCCCCTGTCTGTTTTTAGAGACTGTCATCCTTTGGTAAATAAACAAGTTACTGCAAGTTTTTTTTTTGATTTTGATCAAGTTCAATCAATCAATTTTTCTATTCTGGGACTTTTTTTGTATTTACATATATTCTTATTACAAAAAATACTTGTCAAATACAATTTTGCAATTATTGTCCTTGATATTTTGTATGTTACTCCAAGATACCACCTGAGAATGCAAGAGGTTTATCAATAGTAAAATAAACTGGATGTTCACTATATTATCATTTATAATTCTACTTCCTGCATAAATGGGAAATAGAGTGTAAAAGTTGTACATACGTGTGATCGTGGGTGCCGACACATGATGTGTATGAACGCCCGTTTCAGGCTGATAATTGTGCCCTGTATGGGCACTTTACCGCCTATTCAGTCGGGATCGTTGCCTGCCTTGCCGGGGGGATTTTCAAACGAGTGGCCATTTAGGCTGATAAAGTGTCCATACACAGCACGATAATCGCCCGAAACGGACGTTCATACACTCTGCCTTGCAGGTCGGCACCCGCGATCGCATGATGTGTACAAACCTTTAGAGTTCGTAACTCCCTTGCGAGGCCCGATTGCATGCAATATAGTGTCAATGTCTAAACCCCTTCTCATCTTTAAGCTGGGATGTAATTAAAGCATGGCTTGGCTGCGTTCACTTAAAGCTGGATCAACAATTTCTAGCCTTAAAAACGATTACATTTGTTATTCACAATATCTTGTAATTTTGTGACAGTATCGTTTTAAAAATCCTGTTGTCAAACAAAATCTTTAGACACAAATAACACTTTTTAGAAAAACCTGTATATTTTTATTCAGTTTTCTGGACTATAAAATCAGCAACCTTGTCAGTTGTTGTATGTTTAAAAGTTTCCATAGCTCTTCCTTTTCCAAGATTCACAGACCAGAATTGGCATTTACTAAAAATAAAATTGCATTTCATTAATCTAAATTTGTTGCACCTTCTTTGAAATAATAAAGGGAAAATTACATCTGTATATCATAGTCTAATGGCCAGTTTCACATAGTTCCTTCCTAGTTACACAATCCACTATACAAATAAGAAAACAATTATATTTGTTATTGCGTAAAGAAACACCCATGACACACATTTTAGCACCACAATGTTTAATAAATGTATTTTGTTATATGTCTATATTAATATATATTTATGTTAACGAAACTGATTCCAAAAAGCCATTTGTGTATAGCCATCCAAAATTAAAAAAACTTGAAGAAGTTGTTATTCAGCATTATGTCTTGGAGTAAAAATGGAGGTAAGGTGATATGTGATTGTTTAATAACTTGTTTTATTTATTAAAAGCAAGAAAAAGAATGACCTTCACTGCAGGACTTAATACAACCCATTAATGTATTGTTTGTTAAACGTGCCAAACTCACTTGTGGTTTTAAACACTTGTTTAAAACCACAAGGGTTCTTTGTCAAGTGTAAATACTTAGTGATACAACAGAATACAACAGGTTTGTTAGTGACATCACTTCCTCTTTTGTATTATTAAATATTCAAGTAAATGGATTTAGTGTAAACATAAACTAGCTAGATACTTATGGGGCTGTTTGTAGAGAGCTGCTATTGCTCACTATTACAGCTAGATACAATGGGGCTATGTGTAAGAAGCCACTATTGCACCTGTAAGGCAAAGGTGTTAAAGATTGCGCCTTAAAACCTCGAACGGCTTGGTGCATTGGTTGTCTGACCCTGTTTTTGCGCACCTCCGCAACCGCTGTTAACTTGCTTTTAACCCTTTCACTGCAGGAGATTTTAATTTTTTTTGCGTTAACTGCCAGAAGAATTTTCAGGATTTTGCCCTTAATCGCTTTAGCTAATTTTACAGTAGGAACCTTGCAGTAATCAGGAATATTATACATTGTTTTTTTCAGCACAAAGTCTACTTTAACATGGTAAAAAAATTTGTAACTTTTCTGGAAATTATACTGGAATTATGGGTAAAATATGTAAAAAAAATGAAAATTTGCAAATTTTCATGGATTTTTCCCATTTTTACTTATAGTTATCTTAAGGTTACACACAAAAATCTTACTGTTTCTAAAAGCTATGATACTCCCGAGTACAACGATACCAGATATATGTAGGTACGCGACTTTTCCTGTACAGGAACCCCCCCAAACAAAACTGCACCTCCTAGAATATTACACCCAAATTAAAATGTATAACCACTACTGACAGTTACATAGAATATCTACCAAATAACTAAAATATCCCCACAAGTGAGATATTTTTAGAACTACATACTCGCAGGATTTTTACGAGTGAGGTTAGTGGTCGGGATCAAAATGCAGATACCCAGATGCAGCTCTTCGTCCAATGTTGTACGTTACTTGTCTCACATTTTTCTTTTTTCCTCAAACGGTAAAATCAGAGACAAAATCAAATGCGAATTTCAGCTAAAAACTGTGGAGGAAAGTTCAACGCATCTCAATATGAAAGCCTAACCCCCTCCCGAATAAAAACGGTATATCCACATTCTGGGGGTACTCAGAGACATGGCTGCCAACTAACCCAGAGCGTGACCAGTGCCAAATGTCAGTATCAACACAAAAAAAATAGCCAGTTTTTGTATTTGAACAGTCTGCAGTTTTTCCACAAAACACCCCCCCAACTCAAAAATACCCCCCACAAACTATATATTCTGAAATCTGCACACCTTTAGCTATGGTAACGTTGTAGTTTGTTCATTCATACCATCAATGGTGTGGGCGCAGTTCTTTCGTAGAAGTTTGCACTTTTACCAGATTTTCAAAAAAATGACATCAAACAACATCAAAAAGGTAGAAATATGCCACACCTGACGGAATGTAAAAAAAAGTTACTAAATATCAATCTCCCAATGTCCTGAATCAAACGGTATGCCCATATTGTGGGTACACTGCGGACGTGGGAAGCGAAAAGCCCCAAAGTGAGCCAATGCATGATGCTCCAGAAACAGCGAAAATATTTAGCCAACTCCGATTTGCAGCTGCAGTTTTTTCCCACAAAAACACCACCCGTAACTTAGAAATAACCCCCCAAACTATATATTCCTGAATTTACACCCTTCAGCTATGTAAACACTGTTATTTGGTTCATTCATACCATCAATGTGGTGGCCGCAGTTCTTCGTAGAGTTCACATTTGTCTGAAAAAATGACAAAAAACAACTTCAAAAGGTAGAAAATCGGCCAAAACCTCATGGAATCTAAAAAAAGTTTACTAAATATGAATCTCCCAAATGTCCTGATCAAACGGTATGCCATATTGTGGTTACACACGTGGACGTGGAAAGCCAAAAGACCAAAGTCAAACAATGCACACTGGCTCAGAAACAGCAAAAAAATATTCAGTCCAAATCTGAATTTGAACAGTCTGCAATTTTTCCCACAAAACAACCCCCCACAAACCATATTTTTCTGAATCCACACACCTTCACTAGAATTCGTAGTTTGTTCATGTACCATCAATGGTGTGGGCGCGTTCTTCGTAGAAGTTCCCGGGTTTTAAGCAGTTTTCTAAAAATTTGAATAAAAACTCTCAAAGGTAGAAATCATGCCAAAATCCCAAGTAATGTAAAAAAAGTTACAAATATCATTTCCTAAATGTCCTGAATCAAACGGTAATGCCTATGTTATGGTTACATACGCAAACGTGGAATCAATACCACAAAGTGAGCCAATGAACAATGGCCCAATTACAGCTACTTTTCAGATTTGTCATACTAACACCCCTCTATTTAGAATACCCCCCAAAACATATATTCTTGGAATTACACACTTCACTACGTACAGTCCATGCTTTCATACATCATGAAGATTCCAGACCCTAATCCAAAGAACTCCGTGTTTTTAGGAGGTTTTTGTGCAAATAAAGTAAGATGATTCAAGGGTTAAATCCTACCTAACAAACCCACTTGACAAGCAAAAAAAAAAACCCACTCAATGTCAATCTTCCCACAATGTTCTGATCAAACGGTATGCTATATGCGTGGATGCACACAGGGACGTGGCCACCAACTAGCTCAAATTGGACGCATGCACAATGTAATTAACAAGAAAAAAATCAAAGTGCTCTGTAATTTCATAACCCCCAAAACTTGGAAATGCCCCCCACAAATAAACCCCCCACTAAATAATCAATCTCCCACATGTTTCTAATCAAACGGATGGCCATAGCGTGGATGTACACAGAGACGTGGCCCCCAACTAGCCTCAAATTGGACTATGCACAATGCAATTACAAGAAAAAAATCAAAGTGCTCTTAATTGAACACCTACCCTTTTCTAAGAAACAGTCCCAACAAACATGGAAATTGCCCCTCACAAACTATATATTTTTGAATCTACAACACCCTTCACTATTACGGTGCCATGCCTTTCATACATAATGACGAATTCCAGACCCAGTGATCCAAAGAACTCTTGTTTTTTTAGGAGGTTTTGTGAAAATAAAATAAGATATCAAGGATGAATCCTACTAAACCAACTTGACACAAAAAAACCCACCTAAATGTCAATCTCCCACGTATCTGCATCAAACGGTATGCCATCATGGTGGATGTACAGAGACGTGCCACCAACTAGCTCAAATGGGACCATGCACAATGTATTGCAAGAAAAAAATCAAGTGGCTCTGTAATTTCAAACAGCCCCAAAACTTGGAAATGCCCCCCACAATAACCCCCCCCCCACTAAATATCCAATCTCCCACATGTTCTGATAAACGTTATGCATATGAGTGGAATGACACAGAGACGTGGCCACCAACTAGCTCAAATGGGACGCATGCACAATGCAATTACAAAGAAAAAATCAAAGTGCTCTGTAATTTGAACAGTCTACACTTTTTCTAAGGAAACAGTCCTGAAACATGGAAATTCCCCCCACAAACTATATATTTTTGGAATCTACAACACCTTCAGCTACGTTACGTTGCCATTCTTTCAGGCATAATGAAGATTCCAGACCCAGTGTCCAAAGAACTCCGTGTGTTTTTAGAGGTTTTTGTAAAAACTAAATAAATGATTCAAGGTTGAAATCCTACCTAAACGACTTGGACAAGCCAAAAACTATATATTTCGAAATCTACACAACCTTCAGCTATGAGCAACTTATTCGTGTCATTCATACCATCAATGGTGTGGGCGCAGTTCTTCGTAGAAGTTCAGAAGTGATCACCAAATTTTGATCTCTGCCCCATTTTTTTTCTAAGTCTTTCGCTAAGTAGCAAAGACTTAGAAAAAATCCTATATGTGAATGGAAATTGAGTTCCATTCACAAAATGTATAGTACAGCTGTCAGCTTGACAGCTTGTGTATACAGGTACTGCACATGATCTAAATGTAGAATCAGGCTGCAGTACCTCAACTAGACCACCAGCAGTGTACCCTCCATATGGAAGACCCCGGTGAAGGAGGAAGTTCTGGATGTCACCGGGGTTTCCCATTCAGCTTCCTCCTCCAACTCTACTTGGACCGGCAGCTCTATATGCAGGCAGGCTCAAGGTAGGATATCTCCCCGAGGACGAACAGAGGGGGGATCGAGGGGACTAGGGGGCAGTTGAATGCTGCCCCCCAATCGGCCCTAGTAGGGGGAAAAAAATTTTGGGAGGGGGGAAGCCACAGATCGTATTTCACGATCTGTGGCAGTTGTGTGCATTCACTGCACAGATCGTGAATATACGATCTGTGGCAGGGAAGGTTAAAGCCGTGTTAACCTTTCAACATCAGGTAACACCGCTTTTAAGGTATGAACAGGGTAGAATGAAAAATGTTCTATCATTAAAAATGGTGCTAATTTTTGGCCCAACCCAATCAAATCTTTTTTAATAATTTTAAAGCTGAAATTTGATTGAAAATTATCACCATTTTAACAATAAGAAACTTTTATCAATCTCCCTGAAAATGTCGACTGCTATATTCCTATTATTGCTATACAACAACTCTAAAAGCAGAATTTTTGGAGAAATCCGTTGGATTCTTCTGGATTCTAGCTTTTATAAGTGGATCTTGGACCCAACACATGCTGGTGAGTTCGCTAACAACCCTTCATCTCCACCTGCAGAGCTGACAATGACTACTGGTAGTCTGCCCATGAAACCCTCTGTGTTATGATTGACCTCTCAAAAAAACATTATAACTGATTATAGAATGTCTTGTTTTAATGTTCTTGGTGGTGCCAAGGGTTTACATATTGTGGCCCAACCCCTCTAATATATATATGGTGTGTTACACTAAGTGTATTCCTTTTTTTTGCAACTCTTTCTTTGCGTTATTTGCTGTGTCTGTTGCATTCCTATACTTTATATTATTGAAAAATGTAATAAGCCACTCAAAATCATGCATACATGCCTTTAGTAACGGATGCCAATGCAGTGCACTTAGTGGGTTCCAGTCTGAGTTGCATTGGCAATGTAAATTTGAAATGTGCTTGGTTCACAAAATGCAATCATGATGGAAAAGTGTATTTTTGCAAATTTCATTACCTGAAGGTTTCCATTTTTTATTTTGAAAAAAAAAAGTAAAAATAGATGATATGCTTCCATTCACAATTGATATACCACACCTGGATACTACCAGGCCAATGGCACAAAGCTTTTCCTTTTTGTGCTTTTTGTTTAGTATATGTAATATTTGACTTAATTTATGAAACCGCAGGTTTCTGCCTTTGTTGTCATGTTAGGATTATACAGATGTATTGTGTGCTATGTAGCTTGAACATTTTCTAGTGAATGCTGGATGCATGCTCACAGCTAATGCTTAGATGAAAATTTTCAGACTGCACGGTAAAAATAAAAATTGCAGACATCAAGAGTTTTTTCATTTCTTCTATAGTGAGCCCTTTTTTTCCTTATTTACTATTATTTATTGGTGCTACCCTAAAACTGGTTTAATACCATTTTGTTGAATATATGCTATAGAATATTTATCTTTGAATATAATAATGCAACGATTGCATTATTTATTTTTGGTGAACATTAAAATTAAGTTTATCTATTTACACAGATGGGATAAATATCATTGCAACTATCATGGAGTGATAAATGTTTAGGCAGTTGTTTCTTAGCCATGTTGAAGAAAGGGGTTTAATGATTTTAAACCCAGCAGGTATAGGAAACAATACCTAGTAAAAAGACATTTTTCAAAAAATTCGGCAAGAGGCATCACTAACGATGCCAGTAGACCATATGTCATGCTAGTTGCTTAGATTGCAGAATATAGAATTAAATGGTGAGCCCTAGATCTTTCAATCCAATTTCACACAAGCAATATAGAATATTCATGTTTGCCAATAACATTTAAACATTCTATTTAAAGGCGAATTCCAGTAATTTCAAAGTTATCCTGGTCTTGTGGAGACTGAAAGCAATAGATTAAAATGTACCACCCACAGAACACTTACCCCCCCCTGATGATTATATTTTGCTTACCTCCCTGAAGCTCATAAACCTTATCTCCAGGCATCTCACAAAGATTCCTTGATAAGGATAACAGGCCAATGACTGGCTTGCCTTCTTGTCCTCGCACCCCAGAGGGTTGAAACAATAAATCACTTTTTAAGTCATTTTTTGTTCATCCTTTTTGTTAAACTCTTTCAGATAAACATATTGTAACTAACACTTTGATTTAAAATTTTCATGTTTAATTTGAAATGTAATAGCTATGGAAATATTATTTGATGATACCATATATGGACATAAAATTATATGACCATAAAATGTAAATTGCAGTTGTAGTTCCACTTCATGCTTCAGGACAATTTACAGTGCGACTTTAATTATGGATAAAATATTTTTATGTCAGAGCAGCACTTTTTGTAGAAAAAAAAAGACTTTGAGACCTGGATTTTTCTGTGATTGTTATCGAGTTATAGCTTATGTAGGTCAGCACAAAGTGGTAAATTCAATTCACGTGGCTAAAAAAAAGTACAAGGAAATCAATAACATGATTTGGTTTATTTTGCCCTAAGAGATTTTAATTGTTATAAAAAATGCACTCTAGTTGCTTATTGATTGCTCATCACTGGGAGTCAGGAAAGAAGGTGATTAGCGTTTTGCTATTGATGCGTATATAATGAATCATTTTGGACAATCATTTATATATGTTTTTTTTTATGTATCTGGGATGAAATTTTTTATACACAAAGCAACTGATTCCTATCAGTTGCCTTTGTATACAACTCTGTGTGTAGCTAACGTGTCTTTAACACTTTGACTCAAGCTAGTTAATTTCACTTAAAGCATCAAGGGTAACCACCATGACTCTTTTCCAATTGGTAACTTGGATATCCTATCTTATTTAAAGGGTCAAAGGTATCCACACACAAAAGATTTTACAAACCCCCGTACATGTGCAAAAAACCCATCCTACATAGTGGCCATGGGTGTGAAAGACTGGAGCCACCCCCGAGACAATAGGCCTCCCAGCAGTTAGGATTCTTATGCACTTTGGGCAGGTGTACAAAGTCGGTGTCCTAGGGTGTTGAACCGTAAGTACTCCTCATCTCCCCGCAATAACCAATTTCTATCCATTTTAGAAATTAAACTATCTATTTTGTGTTAAAATGTCCCCCATGGGATCACTTGGTCACCTCTCTATACATCTCCTCCCCATCTGACAATTGTGGAGAATCTCTTGTTTGATAATATCCAACATCAAGTACTACTATCGCCACCTCTTATCAGAGGGCTTGAAATAATGTTCTTTTCTGTCTTTCAAGTCCTTCAAGGTGTTAATTCCTCCCTAGTTAGATACCCTTTAAGTGTACATGATAAATCATTCTAAGGCACTTTCCACCTCAGTCTTCACTTTATTATATATACCTCCACCCCTGCATAAGTAGTTGGGGGAACAAATAACTATATGCCCACACAATTGGAAATCTCTCAAGGCCAACCCCCCCACCCCTCAGAGCCACATTGAAAGATAGAAGGGAAATTAATCTACAGCCCTCTGATAGGGGGGGCCGATAGAAATCCTTGATGTTGGATATTCTCAGTTGAATCAACCCTTTATCTTGAAGTCAAAAATAAACATTAATGTCACCAGATGGCCTGGTCCTTACCATACTTAAAGATTATGGCAATGTATCTTGGGTGCTGTTGATTTTTTACCAAATTGCAATGAGAGCAATTGCACCTCATGTTTCATTACTTTAAATGTACTTTTTAACTATAAATTGTTGTATTTTTTAGGTTAAACATACTTACTTATCATGTTTTGCAGATCAGAGCACTTCTATCCAGACAGCTGAAGGATACCGGATTATTAGTTTCCTCTTCTTTTCGAATAGTGTTCAGGAGATTGCTGAAATGCTCAACCAGCACCAACATATTGTACGAGTCATGACCTTTGTGGGAACATCATCACGTGGAAAAAGGAGTTAAAGGTTTGCACACAGAAAGAACAACTTGAGGTAATTCTTTTGTCTGCAGGGATCTCTTCTTTGAACTTCAGATATAAGAATATGTAAAAGTAAGCAAATCTAAAGTTCTGTAATAGCAATTTTACAGTAATGGATTATCCGGTCTTGAAATTATTGTTGCCGGAAAGTCAAGCGATACTCATTCCAATTTAGAATTGCTTATTCACACAAGTACTAGACGAACATATCATTGTTGAAAATGCTCAGTCATATCAGCATTAATTACAGCGGTACCGAACAAAGTGTGCTAAAGATCGTTGTAGTGTACAGATGTTCGATTATAATGTAACTTGCCTGTGTAATGCTTTGCTCTATTCTTTTCTAGCAAAAATGGAGTACCTATCAAGGTAAGGTTAACAAAAGGTCTCATTTGTGTTATAGGCAAACTATGTCTATTACCACTTGTATATCCATAATTCAGATGGATTATATCAGGGAAATAAGAAGCGTACTTTACAGTAGTATTACAAAATGGTGAGTACCAATCACTTTGTAATCTTTATTACTATCTGTTTCATGGGGTAATTCTAAGTTAATGGGAACTTTGGATTCATGTTAAAGTAGTCGGGTGTTTACAGATTGTATAAATGTAAATTTGCTGTCCCCCGTCAAAAATAACCCACACACTTAAAGGCATCTCCACCCCAAATTCTCATATTCTATAGTGTTGAGGGAACCCCCACTTCAAACTTAAACGCTAGGGTCCTTAGTTTAAAAGGTGCCCATAAACGTAGCTTAACTTACTTTCAGCAAGCATTGCAGAACAACCCATATTACGCAGAGGAGCAAGTAAGGATGTTTTAACATAAACAGTGGAAAAATAATTTTAGTTGTGGGGGGTGGATATATGCCCTTTTATGCTAATTCTTGTCCAAATGTGCCCAAAGTGTCGATATTTTGTGCGCGCCACCATTTTTCGGCACGCAACTAAACCTTAACTCCTCTTGGGCTAGTGTTCACTAAGAGTTCATAGGTTGCCACTGGGAATCCTTTTCCACGCTCCATGATGACCTCATGGGCATTGTTGAAGTTAAGTAACCTTATGCTCTCAACCTTCTGTTACTGCCTGTTAAACCGCTGTATGATCTAGGCAACCGTTCCTGGCAATTCAGTTCAGGGTGGTTGGCAACTCTATAAGCCTAGCATCGTTATCAAGCATCAATTCCTTTTTTTTCAGATCCTCAGAGTTTCTATTGCCATTAGGTGCCATGTCAACTTCAGTGCATCAGTAGAGAGAAGAGTGTAGGTGAATTCACACCAAGTTCAACACACCGTTCTCCCATTCACATTCTAGACCTTGCAACAGTTTTCAATTAGTCACAGAGACGGGGAGGGAAAAGGCTAAAGGGCACAATTTAGACCTTTTTCTATTTGTGCATACAGTATGGTACAGTAAGGTTTTACTCTTATTTGTAAGTATTTGCAACTTAAGATGTTTGAAAACTACAACTCCCAGCAATAAAGCATGCTGGGAGTTGTAGTTTCCAAACATCTTTAGTGGCAAATACTACCCCCTCGTTTTATACTCGGGTCAGTGTGTGTTTCCTACTTTTTCCCCTAAAACTAGGTACCTCGGTTTATACTCGGGACGGTTTATGCTCGAGTATATACGGTAACCATTTAATCTGACCTAATCTGAATTCATTTTAATGGTCAAATCTAAGTTGCATTATGCTACAAGCTCTGACTCAATTTCCAATATCTTCCTGTCCCGTTACTTAGATTTTTGTTTATAAGAATGGATTACCATGTTAATATTCATATTTTGTGTTATAGTTTAGTAGAAGTGAACAGGGAAACAAATAAAGGCTAGCTAGTCTGAAAATATGGAAGTTATTTTAAATGTATTATCATTAACAAACATCTCCTGCTAAAATATGGAAGTTGTTAAAATGCATTTTTATTAACAAACATCTCCTGCTAGATCCATTTTGAGCACAGATGGCTCCCCTGTCTGTTTTTAGAGACTGTCATCCTTTGGTAAATAAACAAGTTACTGCAAGTTTTTTTTTTGATTTTGATCAAGGTTCAATCAATCAATTTTTCTATTCTGGGACATTTTTTGTATTTACATATATTCTTATTACAAAAAATACTTGTCAAATACAATTTTGCAATTATTGTCCTGTGATATTTTGTATGTTACTCCAAGATTACCCTGTAGAATGCAAGAGGTTTATCAATAGTAAAATAAACTGGATGTTCACTATATATATCATTTATAATTCTACTTCCTGCATAAATGGGAAATAAGAGTGTAAAAGGTTGTACATACGTGTGATCGTGGGTGCCGACACATGATGTGTATGAACGCCCGTTTCAGGCTGATAATTGTGCCCTGTATGGGCACTTTACCGCCTATTCAGTCGGGGATCGTTGGCTGCCTTGCCGGGGGGATTTTCAAACGAGTGGCCATTTAGGCTGATAAAGTGTCCATACACAGCACGATAATCGCCCGAAACGGACGTTCATACACATCGTGCCTTGCAGGTCGGCACCCGCGATCGCATGATGTGTACAAACCTTTAGAGTTCTGTAACTCCCTTGCGAGGCCCGATTGCATGGCAATATATGTGTCAATGTCTAAACCCCTTCTTCATCTTTAAGCTGGGATGTAATTAAAGCATGGCTTGGCTGCGTTCACTTAAAGCTGGATCAACAATTTCTAGCCTTAAAAACGATTACATTTGTTATTCACAATATCTTGTAATTTTTGTACAGTATCGTTTTAAAAATCCTGTTGTCAAACAAAAATCTTTAGACACAAATAACACTTTTTAGAAAAACCTGTATATTTTTTATTCAGTTTTCTGGACTATAAAATCAGCAACCTTGTCAGTTGTTGTATGTTTAAAAGTTTCCATAGCTCTTCCTTTTCCAAGATTCACAGACCAGAAATTGGCATTTACTAAAAATAAAATTGCATTTCATTAATCTAAATTTGTTGCACCTTCTTTGAATAAATAAAGGGAAAAATTACATCTGTATATCATAGTCTAATGGCCAGTTTCACATAGTTCCTTCCTAGTTACACAATCCACTATACAAATAAGAAAACAATTATATTTGTATATTGCGTAAAGAAACACCCAATGACACACATTTTAGCACCACAATAGTTTAATAAATGTATTTTGTTTATATGTCTATATTAATATATATTTATGTTAACAGAAACTGATTCCAAAAAGCCATTTGTGTATAGCCATCCAAAATTAAAAAAACTTGAAGAAGTTGTTATTCAGCACTTTATGTCTTGGAGTAAAAATGGAGGTAAGGTGATAATGTGATTGTTATAATAACTTGTTGTATTTATTAAATAGCAGAAGAAAGAATGACCTTCACTGCAGGACTTAATACAACCCATTAATGGTATTGTTTGTTAAACGTGCCAAACTCACTTGTGGTTTTAAACATCTTGTTTAAAACCACAAGGGTTCTTTGTCAAGTGTAAAATACTTAGTGATACAACAGAATACAACAGGTGTGTTAGTGACATCACTTCCTCTTTATGTATTTATTAAATATTCAAGTAAATGGTATTTAGTGTAAACATAAACTAGCTAGATACTTATGGGGCTGTTTGTAGAGAGCTGCTATTGCTCACTATTACTAGCTAGATACCAATGGGGCTATGTGTAGAGAGCCACTATTGCACCTGTAAGGCAAAGGTGTTAAAGATTGCGCCCTTAAAAGCCTCGAACGGCTTGGTGCATTGGTTGTCTGACCCTGTTTTTGCGCACCTCCGCAACCGCTGTTAAAGCTTGCTTTTAACCCTTTCACTGCCAGGAGATTTTAATTTTTTTTTGCGTTAACTGCCAGAAGAATTTTCAGGATTTTGCCCTTAATCGCTTTAGGCTAATTTTACAGTAGGAAACCTTGCAGTAAATCAGGAATATTATACATTGTTTTTTTCAGCACAAAGTCTACTTTAACATGGTAAAAAAAATTTGTAACTTTTCTGGAAATTATACTGGAATTATGGGTAAAATATGTAAAAAAAAATGAAAAATTTGCAAATTTTCATGGATTTTTCCCATTTTTACTTATAGTTATCTTAAGGTTACACACAAAAATCTTACTGTTTCTAAAAGCTATGATACTCCCGAGTACAACGATACCAGATATATGTAGGTACCCGACTTTTCCTGTACAGGAGACCCCCCCAAACTAAAACTGCACCTCCTAGAATATTACACCAAATTAAAATGTATAACCACTACTGACAGTTAACATAGAATATCTACCAAATTAACTAAAATATCCCCACAAGTGAGATATTTTTAGAAACTACATACTCGCAGGATTTTACGAGTGAGGTTAGTTTCGATCAAAATGCAGATACCCAGATGCAGCTCTTCGTCCAATTGTAAGTTACTTTCTCACATTTTCCTTTTTTTCCTCAACTGTAAAATCAGAGACAAAATCAAATGCGAATTTCAGCTAAAAACTGTGGAGGAAAGTTCAAACGCATCTCAAATATGAAAGCCTAACCCCTCCCGAATAAAACGGTATGCCACATTCATGGGTGTACTCAGAGACATGGCTGCCAACTAACCCAGAGCGTGACCAGTGCCAAATGTCAGTAGCAACAAAAAAAAATTAGCCAGTTTTGTATTTGAACAGTCTGCAGTTTTTCCACAAAACACCCCCCCAACTCAAAAATACCCCCCACAAACTATATATTCTGAAATCTGCACACCTTAGCTATGTAACGTGTAGTTTGTTCATTCATACCACAATGGTGTGGGCGCAGTTCTTCGTAGAAGTTTGCACTTTTACCAGATTTTCAAAAAAATGAACATCAAACAACATCAAAAAGGTAGAAATCATGCCAACCTGACGGAATGTAAAAAAAAAGTTACTAAATATCATCTCCCAATGTCCTGAATCAAACGGTATGCCCATATGTGTGGGTTACACAGCGGACGTGGAAGCAAAAGCCCCAAAGTGAGCAATGCATGATGCTCAGAAACAGCGAAAATATTTAGCCAACTCCGATTTGGCAGCTGCAGTTTTTCCACAAAAACACCCCGTACTTAGAAATAACCCCCCAAACTATATATTCCTGAATTTACACACCTTCAGCTATGTAACACTGTATTTGTTCATTCATACCATCATATGGTGTGGCGCAGTTCTTCGTAGAAGTTCACATTTGTCTGAAAAAATGACAAAAAACAACTTCAAAAGGTAGAAATCAGTGCCAAAACCTCATGGAACTAAAAAAAAGTTACTAAATATCAATCTCCCAAATGTCCTGAATCAAACGGTATGCCATATTTGTGGTTACACACGTGGACGTGGAAGCCAAAAGACCAAAGTCAAACAATGCACATGGCTCAGAAACAGCAAAAAAATATTCAGTCAAATCTGAATTTGAAACAGTCTGCAATTTTTCCCACAAAACAACCCCCCCAAACCATATATTTTCTGAATCCACACACCTTTCATCTACGAATTCGTAGTTTGTTCATTCGTACCATCAATGGTGTGGGCGCGTTCTTCGTAGAAGTTCCCGGTTTTAGCAGATTTTCTAAAAATTTGAATAAAAACTCTCAAAGGTAGAAATCATGCCAAAATCCCAAGTAATGTAAAAAAAGTTACCAAATATCATTTTCCTAAATGTCCTGAATCAAACGGTATGCCCTATGTTATGGTTACATACGCAAACGTGGAATCAACTACCACAAAGTGAGCCAATGAACAATGGCCCAATTACAGCTACTTTTCAGATTTGTCAACTAACACCCCCTCTATATTAGAAATACCCCCCAAAACTATATATTCTTGGAATTTACACACTTCAGCTACGTTACGTTCCATGCTTTCATACATACATGAAGATTCCAGACCCAGTAATCCAAAGAACTCCGTGTTTTTAGGAGGTTTTGTGAAAAATAAAGTAAGATGATTCAAGGGTTGAAATCCTACCTAAAACCCACTTGACAAGCAAAAAAAACCCACTCAATGTCAATCTCCCACCACTGTTCTGATCAAACGGTATGCATATGCGTGGATGCACACAGGGACGTGGCCACCAACTAGCTCAAATGGACGCATGCACAATGTAATTACAAGAAAAAAATCAAAGTGCTCTGTAATTTCAAACAGCCCCAAAACTTGGAAATGCCCCCCACAAATAAACCCCCCACTAAATATCAATCTCCCACATGTTCTGAATCAAACGGATGCCATAGCGTGGATGTACCAGAGACGTGGCCCCCAACTAGCTCAAATTGGACTATGCACAAATGCAATTACAAGAAAAAATCAAAGTGCTCTGTAATTTGAACAGCCTACCCTTTTTCTAAGAAACAGTCAAAAACATGGAAATTCCCCTCACAAACTATATATTTTTGAATCTACACACCTTCACTATTTACGGTGCCATGCTTTCATACATAATGACGAATTCCAGACCCAGTGATCCAAAGAACTCTTGTTTTTTTAGGAGGTTTTGTGAAAAATAAAATAAGATGATTCAAGGATTGAAATCCTCTAAACCAACTTGACAAGCAAAAAAACCCACTAAATGTCAATCTCCCACGTATCCTGCATCAAACGGTATGCCATCAATGGTGTGATGTACACAGAGACGTGGCCACCAACTACTCAAATGGGGACGCATGCACAAGTGTATTGCAAGAAAAAAAATCAAAGTGCTCTGTAATTTCAAACAGCCCCAAAACTTGGAAATGCCCCCCACAATAACCCCCCCCCCACTAAATATCAATCTCCCACATGTTCTGAATAAACGTTATGCCATATGAGTGGAAAATGCACACAGAGACGTGGCCACCAACTAGCTCAAATGGGACGCATGCACAAATGCAATTACAAGAAAAAATCAAAGTGCTCTGTAATTTGAACAGTCTACACTTTTTCTAAGGAAACAGTCCTGAAACATGGAAATTCCCCCCACAAACTATATATTTTTGGAATCTACACACCTTCAGCTACGTTACGGTGCCATGCTTTCATGCATACATGAAGAATTCCAGACCCAGTGATCCAAAGAACTCCGTGTTTTTAGGAGGTTTTGTAAAAACTAAAATAAGATGATTCAAGGGTTGAAATCCTACCTAAACGCTTTTGACAAGCAAAAAAACTATATATTTCTGAAATCTACACACCTTCAGCTATGTAGCACTGTAGTTCGTTCATTCATACCATCAATGGTGTGGGCGCAGTTCTTCGTAGAAGTTCAGAAGTGATCACCAAATTTTGATCTCTGTCCCCATTTTTTTTCTAAGTCTTCGCTAAGTAGCAAAGACTTAGAAAAAATCCTATATGTGAATGGAAATTTGAGTTCCATTCACAAAATGTATAGTACAGCTGTCAGCTTGACAGCTTGTGCTATACAGGTACTGCAGCATGATCTAAATGTAGATCAGGCTGCAGTACCTCAACTAGACCACCAGCAGTGTACCTCCATATGGGAAGACCCCGGTGAAGGAGGAAGTTCTGTGATGTCACCGGGGTTTCCCATTCAGCTTCCTCCTCCAACTCTACGTGGGACCGGCAGCTCATATGCAGGGCAGGCTTCAAGGTAGGATATCTCCCGAGGACGAAACAGAGGGGGGATCGAGGGGACTAGGGGGGCAGTTGAATGCTGCCCCCCAATCGGCCCTAGTAGGGGGAAAAAAAATTTTGGGAGGGGGGAAGCCACAGATCGTATATTCACGATCTGTGGCAGTTTGTGCATTCACTGCACAGATCGTGAATATACGATCTGTGGCAGGGAAAGGGTTAAAGCCGTGTTAACCTTTCATACATCAGGTAACACCGCTTTAAGGTATGAACAGGGAGAATGAATAAAAGTTCTTATCATTAAAAATGGTGCTAATTTTGCCCCAACCAATCAAATCTTTTTTAATATTTTAAAGCTGAAATTTGATTGAAAATTATCACCATTTTTAACAATAAGAACTTTTATTCAATCTCCCTGAAAATGTCGACTGCATATATTCTATTATTGCTATACAACAACTCTAAAAGCAAGAGAATTTTGGAGAAATCCGTTGGATTCTTCTGGATTCTAGCTTTTATAAGTGGATCTTGGACCCAACACATGCTTGGTGAGTTCGCTAACACCCTTCATCTCCACCTGGCAGAGCTGACAAGTGACTACTGGGTAGTCTTCCCATGAACCCTCTGTTGTTATGATTTGACTCTCAAAAAAACATTATAACTGATTATTAGAATGTCTTGTTTTATGTTCTTGGTGGGCTGCAAGGGTTTACATATTGTGCCCAACCCCTCTTAATATATAATTATGGTGTGTTACACTAAGTGTATTCCATTTTTTGCAACTCTTTTCTTTGCGTTATTTGCTGTGTCTGTTGCATTCCTATACTTTATATTATTGTAAAAAATGTAATAAGCACTCAAAATCATGCATACATGCCTTTAGTAACGGATGCCAATGCAGTGCACTTAGTGGGTCCAGTCTGATTGCATTGGCAATGTAAATTTGAAATGTGCTTGGTTCACAAAATGCAATCAGTGATGGAAAAGTGTAATTTTTGCAAATTTCATTTACCTGAAGGTTTCCATTTTTATATTTTTTAAAAAGTAAAAATAGATGAATAGCTTCCATTCACAATTGATATACCACACTGGATACTACCAGGACAATGGCACAAAGCTTTTCCTTTTGTGCTTTTGTTAGTTATAATGTAATATTTGTAACTTATTTATGAAACCGCAGGTTTCTGCCCTTTGTCATGATTAGGAGTATACAGATGTATTGTGTGCTATGTAGCTTTGAACATTTTCTAGTGAATGCTGGATGCATGCTCACAGCTAGATGCTTAGATGAAAATTTTCAGACTGCACGGTAAAAATAAAAATTGCAGACATCAAGAGTTTTTTCATTTCTTCTATAGTGAGCCCTTTTTTTCTTATTTACTATTATTTATTGTGCTACCCTAAAACTGGTTTAATACAATTTTGTTGAATATATGCAGTATAGAATATTTATCTTTGAATATAATAATGCAACGATTGCATTATTTATTTATTGGTGAACATTAAAATTAAGTTTATCTATTTACACAGATGGGATAAATATCATTTGCAACTATCATGGAGTGATAAATGTTTAGGCAGTCTGTTTTCTGAGCCATGTTGAAGAAAGGGGTTAATGAGTTTAAACCCAGCAGGTATAGGAAACAATACCTAGTAAAAAGACATTTTTCAAAAATTCAGCAAGAGGCATCACTAAACGATGCCAGTAGACCCATATAGTCATGCTAGATTGCTTAGTATTGCAGAATATGGAATTATCTGGTGAGCCCCATAGATCTTTCAATCCAAGTTCACACAAGCATATATAGAATATTCTGTTTGCGCAATAACATTTAAACATATCTATTTAAAGGCGAATTCCAGTAATTTCAAGTTATTCCTGGTCTTGTGGAGACTGAAAGCAATAGATTAAAATGTACCACCCACAGAACACACTTACCCCCCCCCTGATGATTATAGTTGCTTACCTCCCTGAAGCTCATAAACCTTATCTCCAGCATCTCACAAAGATTCCTTGATAAGGATAACAAGGCCAATGACTGGCTTGCCTTCTCTGTCCTCGCACCCCAAGAGGGTTGAAACAATAAATCACTTTTTAGAAGTCATTTGTGTTTCATCCTTTTTGTTAAACTCTTTCAGATAAACATATTGTAACTAACAATCTTGATTTAAAATTTTTCAGGTTTAATTTGAAATGTAATAGCTATGGAAATATTATTTGAATTATACCATATATGGACATAAAAATATATGACCATTAAATGTAAAATTGCAGTTGTAGTTCCACTTCATGCTTCATTGAACATTTACAGTGCGACTTTAATTATGGATAAAATATTTTTATCAGAGCAGCACTTTTGTAAGAAAAAGACTTTGAGACCTGGATTTTTCTGTGATTGTTATCGAGTTATAGCTTATGTAGGTCAGCACAAAGTGGCTAAATTCACGTGGCTAAAAGTACAAGGAAATCAATAACTATGATTTGTTTATTTTGCCCTAAGAGATTTTAATTGTATAAAAAATGCACTCTAGTTGCTTATTGATTGCTCATCACTGGGAGTCAGGAAGAAGTGATTAGCGTTTTGCTAATTGATGCGTATATAATGAATCATTTTGACAATCATTTATATATGTTTTTTTATGTATCTGGGATGAAATTTTTTATACAAAAGCAACTGATTCCTATCAGTTGCCTTTGTATACAACTCTGTGTGTAGCTACGTGTCTTTTAACACTTTGACATCAAGCTAGTTAATTTCACTTAAAGCATCAAGGGTAACCAACATGATCTCTTTTCCAATTGGTAACTTGGATATCCCTAATCTTATTTAAAGGGTCAGAGGTATCCAACACAAAAGATTTTACACCCCGTACCAATGGTGCAAGAACCCAGTCCTACATAGTGGCCATGGGTGTGAAGATGGAGCCAACCCCCGAGACAATAGGCCTCCCAGGCAGTTAGGATTCTTATGCACTTTGGGCAAGGTGTACAAAGTCGGTGTCCTAGGGTGTTGAACCGTAAGGTATCTCCTCATATCCTCCGCAATAACCCAATTTCTATCCATTTTAGAAATTAAACTATCTATTTTGTGTTTAATGTCCCACATGGGATCACTGGTCACCTCTCTATACATCTCCCCATCTGACAATTGATTGAGAATCTCTTGTTGATAATATCCAACATCAAGTACTACTATCGAGCACCTCTTATCAGAGGGCTTGATAATAATGTTCTTTCTGTCTTTCAAGTCCTTCAAGGCTGTTAATTCCTCCCTAGTTAGATTACCCTTTAAGTGTACATTATAAATCATTAATAGCACTTTCCACCTCAGTCTTCACTTTATTAATATATACCTCCACCCCTGCATAAGTAGTTGGGGGGAACAAATTAACTATGCCCACACAATTGGAAATCTCTCAAGGCCAAACCCCCCACCCCTCAGGAAGCCACATTGAAAGATAGAAGGGAAATTATTATCAAGCCCTCTGATAAGGGGGGCTCGATAGAAATCCTTGATGTTGGATATTCTCAGTTGAATCAACCCTTTATCTTGAAGTCAAAAATAAAACATTAATGTCACCAGATGGCCTGGTCCTTACCATACTTAAAGATTTAATGGCAATGTAATCTTGGGTGCTGTTGATTTTTACCAAATTGCAAATGAGAGCAATTGCACCTCATGTTTCATTACTTTAAATGTACTTTTTAACTATAAATTGTTTGTATTTTTTAGGTTAAACATACTTACTTATCATGTTTTGCAGATCAGAGCACTTCTATCCAGACAGCTGAGGATACTCGGATTATGATTTTCTCTTCTTTTCGAGATAGTGTTCAGGAGATTGCTGAAATGCTCAACCAGCACCAACATATTGTACGAGTCATGACCTTTGTGGGACATTCATCCACTGGAAAAGGAGTTAAAGGTTTCACACAGAAAGAACAACTTGAGGTAATTCTTTTGTCTGCAGGGATCATCTTCTTGACATTCAGATATAAGAATATAGTAAAAGTAAGCAAATCTAAAGTTCTGTAATAGCAATTTTACAGTAAATGGATTTATCGGTCTTGAAAATTATGTTGCAGGAAAGTCAAGCGATATTCATTCCAATTTAAATGACATTAGTCACACAAGACTAGACGAACACTATCATTGTTAAAATGCTCTGAGCATATAGCATAATACAGCGGTACCACAAAGTGTGCTAAAGCTTTGTAGTTACAGAATGTTCAGTTATAATGCTACTGCTTTGGTAATGCTTTGCTCTATTTCTAGCAAAAATGGAGACCTATAAGGTAAGGTTTAACAAAAGGTATCAATTTGTTTTATAGGCAAATATTTAATTACCAACTTTATATCCATAATTCAGCATTGATATATCAGGAAATAAGAAGCGTACATTTACAGTATTACAAAATGGTGAGTACAAACTCACATTTTTGTAAATCTTTTATTATATCTTTTCATGGGGTAATTCTGAAGGTATGACACTTTGATTCAATGTAAAGTAGTCGGTGTACAGATTGTATAATTGTAAATTTGCTGTCCCCTCAAAATAACTCCACACATTAAAGGGCATCTCCACCCCAAATTCTCATATTCATATAGTGTTAGGGACCCCCCCTTCAAACTTAAACGCTAGGGTCTTAAGTTTAAAAGGTGCCCATAAACGGACTTACCTTACTTTCAGCAAGCACTGCAGGACAACCATAATACGCAGAGGAGCAAGGTAAGGATTTTTAACAGTAAACAGTGGAAATAATTTTAGTTGGGGGGTGGATATGCCCTTTTAATGTCTAAATCTTTGTCCAAATTGTGCCCAAAGTGTCGATATTTTGTGCGGCCACCATTATTTTCCAGCACTACCTTAACTCCTCTTGGGCATAGTGTTCACTAGAGCTTCATAGGTTGCCACTGGAATCCTTTTCCACGCCTCCATGATGACATCATGGCATTGTTGGAAGTTAGTAACCTTATGCTCCTCAACCTTCTGTTACCCTGTCCTGTTAAACCGCTGTATGATCTAGGCAACCGTTCTGCAATTCAGTTCAGGGTGTTGGCAATCTTATAGCCTAGGCCATCTTTATGCAGAGCATCAATTCTTTTTTTCAGATCCTCAGAGTTTTATTTGCCATGAGGTGCCATGTTCAACTTCAGTGATCAGTATGAGAGAGTGTGAGAGTGATTAACACCAAATTTAACACACCTGCTCCCCATTCACATCTGAGACCTTGCAACACTAATGAGTCACATGACACGGGGAGGGAAAAAGGCTAAATGGGCACAATTTAGACATTTTTCTCTTGGGAGTGTACTAACTTTTGTTGCCAGCGGTGTATACATTTGTGACTGTGAGTTATTTTGAAGGGACAGCAAATTTACACTGTTATACAAGATGTACATGGACTACTTTACATTGTATCAAACTGTTATATCTTCAGTATTTTGGCATAAAAATACATAATAAAAAATTTACAAAAATGTGATGGGTGTATGTCGGGGTGACATACTGTATTTTCCAAAACAAAAAACACAGGATTGCTTTTGGAATCTAATTCAACTTGTTGATTGAGATTGTTTTATATGGTAGTGGAGCTTAGTAAAAATTAAGGTTTTTTTTGAAAATTAAACCAGCCATTAGATTTTAACCACTTGTAAGGGTGGTATGCAGCTTGTGATTGTGCTTTTGAAGCTGATCTCCATTATCTTAATTACTTTTAAAGGGCATCTCCTTTCACAAAAGTGCGTTAGATTTTCGTTCTTTAATTAAACGATCAGAAGCAGGCAAGGAATAGAGTATTTACCTTCGCTCCTCCGCTGTTCCTCTGACGGGTCCTGATGGAGCCTGCACTGTATACACATTCTCTGTCGGCCCGTCAGAGAAGCCTGATAGCCTGATAGCCTGATACTCTCTGTTCCTTGCTTGCTCATGATCTTTTAATTAAAGAATGGGAGGTAAGAAATAGCTCCTTTATTTCCCATTTTAAAATTTAACTGAAAAAATCTAAAGCACTTCTATCATTATGCTTTTAATGTGTACATATTTCCAGTGATCACTGGTGGGTGAATGCATCACTGGAAAAACTGAAAATGTCAATGTGAAGTCCTTTGAGCTGAACTATTATTTATTTTACAGTGTCCGTTTTAATGGGAGGAGGGGAAATATTTACTTAATCAAACTTTATAAAAAGTGTGGATTCTTCTTATATTTGTTTTTCAAATCTGCTTTTTTATCTAGGTGGTGAAACGATTTCGGGAAGGTGGCTTTAATACACTGGTCTCCACATGTGTAGGGGAAGAAGGGCTTGATATTGGTGAAGTGGATCTTATTATTTGTTTTGATGCCCAAAAAAGTCCAATTCGTCTTGTTCAGAGAATGGGACGTACTGGCCGTAAACGTCAAGGACGGATTGTTGTCATACTATGCCAAGGGCGGGAAGAAAGGGTAAGCTGACTGTTGTCTGCTGCATAATAAGGTATCATAGGAAAACATTGCAAAAAAATGCAAGATACACGGTATTTATTGCAGAGATTGTACTTGCATAGAAGTCATCACGCTCATTAGTTTCCCTCCTCCCTTACATGAGACTTTGGTGCTTTGATTCTCACTGCAAGCTTTAGCCGTAAAATTCATTGGACATGAATTGTGTTCAATAATGTTTATTATTAATAGTTTTAACATTAATCACAATAAAATGACTTGCGTATTAATTGTTACAAGTAACAAGATATGTATCCATACAATTACTAGTAAAAGTATGTTTATTTCTGCACAAATTGGTTATAAAATGTGATCTGATCTTCATCTAAGTCACAACAATAGACAATCAGGGTCTGCTTAAACAAACAATGAAATGTTTCCTTGTTTTTATTAAACACACCATGTAAACATTAACAGTGCAGGTGGAAAAAGTATGTGAACCCTTTGATTTAATAAGTGGTGGAACCTCCTTTGGCAGCAATAACTTCAAATGTTTTCTGTAGTTACATATCAGATGTGCACAACTGTCAGGAGTAGTTCTTGACCATTCCTCTTTACAGAACTGTTTCAGTACAGCAATATTCTTGGGATGTCTGGTGTAAATCTCTTTCTTGAGGTCATGCCACAGCATCTCAATAGGGTTGAGGTCAGGACTCTGACTGGGCCACTACAAAAGGCGTATTTTCTTCTGTTTAAGCGATTCTGTTGTTGATTTACTTCTATGCTTTGGCTCATTGTCCTGTTGCAACACCCATCTTCTGCTGAGCTTCAGCTGGTGGACAGAGTGCCTTAAGTTCTCCTGCAAAATGTCTCTATAAACTTACAAATTAATTTTTCCTTTAATGATAGCAATCCGTCCAGGCGCTGATGCATCAAAGCTGCCCCAAACAACGATGCCCCTACCACCATACTTCACAGTTGGGATGAGGTTTTGGTGTTGGTGGGCTGTGCCTCTTTTTTCGCACACATAGGTTTGTGTGTTTCTTCCAAACAACTAAAACTTGGTTTCATCTGTCCACAGAATATTTTGCCAGTACTGCTGTGGAACATCCAGGTGCTTTTTCAAACATGCAGCACTGTTTGGACAGCAGCGGCTTCCTCTGTGGTATCCTCCCATGAAATCCAAGTGTTTTTTTTTTACATATTGTAGATTTGCTAACAGGGATGTTAAAAAATGCCAGACACTTTTGTAAGTCTTTAGCTGACACACTAGGATTCTTCACTTTTTTGAGCATTCTGTGCTGTGCTCTTGCAGTCATCTTTACAGGACGGCCACTACTAGGGAGAGTAGCAGCAGTGCTCAACTTTCTCAATTTATAGTCAATTTGACTTGCAAGGCTTTTGGGGATACTTTTATAACCCTTTCCAGCTATGCAATTCAACAATTCTTAATCGCAGGGCTTCTGAGAGCTCTTTTGTGCGATGCATCATTCACATCGGGCAATGCTTCTTGGGAAAAGCAAACCCATAACTGGTGTGTGTTTTTTATAGTGCAGGGCAGCTGTAACCAACACCTCCAATCTCATCACATTGATTGGACTCCAGTTGGCTGACACCTCACTTAAATTAACTTTTGGAGATGTCATTAGTCTAGGGGCTCACGTACTTTTTCTACCTGCACTGTGAATGTTTACATGGTGTTCAATAAAAACATGGAAACCTTTAATTCTTTGTGTGGTATTCATTTAAGCAGACCGTGATTGTCTATTGTTGTGACTTACCCAACCGAATGAGAAAGTGTCCATACACTGAACGGCTCACACATCGTGCGATGTGGATCGGCACCCGCGATCACACGTGTGTACGAACCTTAAGATAAAGATCAGATCAAAATCCATAAAAATGCAAAGGGTACGCAAACTTTTACTTGAATCTGTATAGTTTGTCCCATTTTAGATCATTCGCTAGCCAATGTCTTTAGTTATTTCCAGCAGAAATCATGTAATTTTAGAAAATATATAACTCATATTGTTAGGGGAGTTTAGACTTTGGTAGTATAACCCATGTAGTAATGTGTACGGAGTTTTGGTATATTGGTCGAAATTTTATAGATTAATATACCTTCAGGGAGATTTACCCAGAGCCGATAACGCTCTGGGTAAATCTCCCGAACACGATTCAATATCGCATTTGAGATATTTGTCAGCCAACATTAAAATCACGTTCTAAAAGTAGTGCAATCTTGATATATAATCCTGTATTACATTAAACAGACCTTCGTTTATACAGATGTAATTTATCTATAAACCTATTGAAGAAGAGGGAAGGTGAACAGCCAACAAACTTATGGAGAGAAAAAAATATATATAATTTCAGGCTTGTTGCTGGCTTTACAAATTATTTAGAAGTACGGGGCTTATGATGCAGCTCCAACTTAAAGCTTAGTGGCATAGTGACAATATATCCATCTAAAGTTTTTGAAGTTAAACAGTTGGGGACCTCCATTTTTTACAGTTATAGACTCTCAGTAGCTTGGAAATTCTCATGGTGCTTAGTTCCTAAGAGACTGTGAAACATTTTCAACTCTTTGCCAACACTTGCAACTTTTTTAATGCATTCTGCAGAATGCTTTAATTTTAATGCAAGTGTTATCTTTTAAAGGATTAATTAAATACACCAGAAATGAAGCTGCATAGACTCCAGCCTTTAATGTTATTTATTTTAACCATCAGTGTTGGTTCATTTGGTCAGTTTCAAAGGTGTCTAGTTTTGAATGTACAATCTCACAATGATTAAAACATAAACCTTAAATGTATACTCTCCAACATTTTCTCTTTAAAGGAATAGTGCACTGCAAAACTGAACTTTACCTTTAATGTATTGATTGAAGCCCGGGAGGTTAAGGAACTATGCCTTACCTCCAGTTCTTCAAACAATAGCTCAGGAGCCAGGGACAAAGGTAAGTATATGTACCATTCGTGCAAATCACCGCTGCAGAGCTGAAAATCTCTGACTACTTTCTGGTTCTAATCCACTATAGCGTGCATTATCACGCATGCGTGCTATAGTGGATTAGAACCAGGAAGCTGTTGGAGATTTTCAGCTCTGCAACGGTGGATCACGCGAAAGGTAAATATACTCGCCTTCGTCCCTGGCTCTTGAGATATTGAATGAAGAACGGGAGGTAAGGCACAGCTCCTTAACCTCCCGGGCTTCAATCAATACATTAAAGGAAAAGTTCACTTTTTCAGTGTACTATTCCTTTAATAGTTACACTTCTAGAAACAACATAGTGCAGAGCTGCAGGAAGAGGGTAATAAAGTGAACCTGATATTTGCACAGCATTTGCAATGCATTTCTCATTTCTGTGCCAGTTTAAAGGGGAATGTTGGAGGGTATGCATTGCAGACTAAATTATTATGCCTTTAATCATGTGGTTAGGGTAACCATGTGGTGTTGTGACAACCATTGCTGCCCTAAGATATGGTGTTTATATAACTTAAGTAACTATTTTAAAATGATCCTGTTTGGTGGTTGAAGAACACCTCCCATCATCGCTTAGGCTGCAGATACACTATCAATGGACAGTTACCCATGTGAAAAGTGCAATCACAATGCAGCACCTTTCACATGTTACCATGCCGTTGCTCTACAATTTTCACAATAATCTGATTTCTGAGCTGTAATCTGTTATTAGAGTGCATTTGATTCAAATAAAAAATGGTGATCGCATGCGCTCTGAAAACTGAATGCAGCACATTGCATAGAATGGCCCAAGGCAATGACATGCACAGGAGAGCCCCCTCCCACCATCCGGATCCATCCTCTGCAGCCGTGGCACCTAGTGTGAATCCCTTTTGGTAAGTGAAAGCAACCATAACCATGTTTTATTTATATCCAGTTTAAAAATTATTTAGCAAGCTTGTTCTTTTGAAATCCATATGCACAGATTTTAGTACACATAAAAAGTGCATTACTATTTCTAACCTAATGTAGGTGCAGCATTAATTAGTTCTTATCAACATAATTGCAAAGTAGTTAGCTATTTATCCTTAGTCCCTAAGTCATGGCTATTGGGCATGTGAGATACCCAGTGGGTAAAGGAGGAGGAGCCAAGATAGTATCCCCCATGGGACAACTTTAAAACCATGAATGTTCACTGTCATTGGGCTGATGTCACTCTAAACAGGTGCATTATGTTCAATGCACAATGTACTTTTTTTCTAGACAAAATTTATTTTTACTTTAGTTGCCCTTTAACAATATGGCTCTACACAATTGAGATTATTGGACGCTTTGGTTGACAATTATCCAACATTTGTACAGATCTTAACATGGGGGAAGTTGTTTTGGTAGGTTTACGTAACATTTTTGTGGTTTTCATTTGTTTTTCTGAATAGACTTATAATCAGAGTCAAACCAATAAGCGGAGCATCTACAAAGCAGTTTTGGGAAATAACAAAGTCTTGCATCTTAATCCTCAAAGTCCTCGCATGGTCCCACAGGGTCTAAATCCCAGAGTGCACAAGATGTACATTACACAGGGCAGTTATGAAACTAAAGAAAGCATACGATCCATATTGAAAGACCGAAAATCAACCACCAAGAAACGCAAATCCTCCCTCTTACCTAAAGCTGCTGGTATGTAACAAATAAAAGGTAATATTGTTAATAGTTAACTAGTTATCTCCTCCTCGTTGTCTGTTCTAGTAATTGATCATTAAAAGTGCTTTTGTGTGAAAATGGGTTAGAAAACTGTACCTGATGTTCGGTGCTTTTACGTTAAAGGAATAGTTTGCTCAAAAAGTGAACTATTCCTTTAAAGCAGTGATTGAAGACCGGGAGGTAAAGGACCTATTCCTTACCTTCCGTTCTTCAATCACTTGACCAGGATCCAAGATCGAAGGTAAGTATATTTACCTCACGCACGATCCACTGGGTACTGGTATGATCATTATCAAATGAATGTAAAACTGTATCTGCCCCTGATAAGGTGTATACTAGATCCTTGGTTTAGGGTTATGTACTCAATGATGTGCACATTGACCGAGGATTTTAATAAACATGACATGTAAGATTCTCTACTGTAGTTCTGTGACCTTCTTTAGCTTATGTTAGTTCTATATTCTTTTTATAACCAGGTACCACAAAGGAAGACTGGGATTTGACACACGGAGAGTTTGAGGCTTGGAATAGACTGTATCGGCTACAGGAGTCTGATGAAATAATGAATGTGAGATTGCCGAAAGCTCAGTTTGAATACTTCAGAGATGAAGAAGAAAGCTCTGTATGTCATTTTTAATGCTTCATTACCCTAGAATTGACTTTTGTATTTTTGACAGAACTAGGATGTTCAATTAGTCTTCTATAGTATCCAGAAGAGTAAAGCCTGGTTCAGATCTCCTGTCTGATTTGATGGATCTACCAATAGATCTACCAATATTTCTCCCCACCAATCATGCAAGTATTTAACGATCAATGTTTCTTTATTTTATTTTTTTGCTCGAGTTACATTGAAGTATTTGACAGGTATACAATTCAGTTTCATAATTACAATTCAGTATTAGTTATTGCTTTACATTGTGAGATTTAACATCTTATTATACAGTTGTCATGGCTTAGCAGGCTGGTTATAGATTTTAGTCCTATTCCGCTTGTTTGGGTTGTTTGTAATAGTACACTGCTTTGCGGTGTAGTTCATAGTGGGGTGTTTTGTGGGTTATGGTTTTTAGTTTTTGGTTGACTTGCTTTACATTTGAGTTGGTGTTGTAATGTGTACGGGTTCTGTGTTTTCCTTTGTGGTTTCGTTTTGGTGTGTTTGATTTTGTTATGCGGTGTCTCTCATCCAGTCTGGGAGGTGTGCTGCGTGTGGGCTGTGTAGCCACATAGACCATATGTTTTGAAATGTTGGTATTATGTCTTGGATGGAGTGTAGCATTCTTTCATTTATGCAAATTTCATTAATTTTGTTTATTGTTCTGGGGAATATTATTGATGTATTTCTCCATTGGGCTCCTATTAGTATTTTGGCGGCTAGCATGACTATTTGTATCCAAGTGTTTCCGTGTTTGTTTAATGTATCGATTTCCTTGTTCAGGAGTGCTATTCCTGGGTTGGGTTTTATCGGAATTAGTAGTACATTTGAAATTAGATGAAAGACTTCTTTTCAGTAGTTTTGTGCCATCGGGCAGGTCCACCAGATGTGGTACATGTGGCCTGGGTTTCCACAATTTCTGAAACATTTTTGGCTGATGTTTGGGAAAATTTTATTTAACAGAGTTGGGACTCTGTAGGTTCTGTATAGTACTTTTAATGCTGTTTCTCGTAGGGCTATATTTAAACTGCCTTTATTTAATTTTTCAAATGTGTAGACCCAATCTGAGTCTCCCCATATTTCTTGTATGTTTTCTTCCCAGGCTATTTAGAAGGGTTATTTGGTTGGTTCAGGTGTGTTGTATAGCCATTTATGTATTTTTGATAGGTTACCTTTGTTAAGGGGAGATTTATGGCATATTCTTTCGAACTCTGTCAGTTTGTTGTTGGGATTGTTAGTTTGGAATTCTTTTTTTTTTTTTCAATAACTTTTTATTGGTTTTCAAAGCATGTAGTATTGCAGCATACTTGCATCTTTTTTTTTTTTTTTCAATTTGATTATGCATACATATATATAAAACAAAACAATCCCATAACAAACCCCCCATACCTATTTGGAATTCTTTTTTTATGTAGTGGTGAATTTGTAAGAGTTGGAAATGTCCGCGTATGGGGATTCGTTGTATTTTTTTTTGAGGTTATCCATGGTTATTAGTTTTCCTGATTCTAGGAATTGTGTTACTCTAAAGAATTTGGTTTCTTTCCACCAGGTGAAACTTTCAGTTTGGTGTTTGGGGGGGAATGTTGGGGAGTGAGTGATGGTGGACACGAGGGAGGGAGAGGTGGTTAATTTATATTGGTTTTTGACTCTGTCCCATAATTTGAGTGTCGTTCTTGTTATAGGGCTGGTGGAATTTGGTAATTGTCTTTTGTTGGCAGGGATCCAGGCGATAGAGTTTAGATCTTGTGGGTATAGGAGGTCTGATTCTAGTTGTGTCCATCTGGGGGGTTGTTCTAGCGTATGCCATGTGAAAATTTGGGATAGTTGGGCGGTTATGTAATATTTGTATAAATTGGGTACTCTCAGCACGCCTTGTGTTATTGGTTTGTATAGTAGGTCCATTTTGATTCTAGGTATTTTCTCCGCCCAGATGAAGCAGTTTATTTGTGTTTGGAAAGGTTTCAACCAATCCTTTGATATCCATGTTGGGATACATCTGAATAAGTATAGGATATTTGGGAGAATGTTCATTTTGATGGTATGGATTCTTCCTAGCCATGAGATATTGAGTTTTGTCCAGTTGTTTAGGTCTTTCTGTAGGGTTTTGTACATTTCTGGGTAGTTTGCTTGGTAAAGGGAGTTAATTGTAAGTGTGAAGGTTATTCCTAGGTATTTGAAGCCATCATTTTTCCAGGTTAGTTGGAAGTTGGTTTCTATAAGTTTTTTTTGGAGTGGGGGGATGTTTATGGCGAAAAGTTCCGTTTTTTCTTGATTGATTCTGAGTCCGGTGATTTGGGCTATTTCTTCTAGGGTATTGAATAGGTGTGGTATTGAGGTTAGGGGGGAGGTACGGTAAGTGTCATGGCGATGTCGTCTGCGAACATACTTATTTTGTAGTTTGAGTTTCCTATGGGGATTCCTAGGATTGATGGATGATTTCTAATTGCATTTGCTATGGGCACCATTGCCAGTATGAAGAGTAGTGGGGATAGGGGGCAGCCCTGTCTGGTGCCCCTTCTTATTTTTATGGGGTTTATGGTATCAGTGGGTAGGTGTAGGGTGGCGGTTGGGTTGTCGTAGTATGTTAATTATGTTTTCTGGGAATTCATATTGTTTTAGGGTTTCTATTAAGTAATGCCAATTTAGTTTGTCAAAAGCTTTTTCCATGTCGAGTGACATGATGCATCCTGGTATATTGTTTGTGTTTAGGTGTGAGATTATGTTGCATATATGGAGAATGTTGTTGTTGGCTTGGCGTCCTGGGGTGAAGCCGACTTGGTCTGGGTTTATCAGTTGTGGGAGGAAGGAGTTTATTCTGTTTGCTATGATTTTAGTCATTATTTTCAGGTCTTGGTTAATTAGTGAGATGGGTCTAAAGTTTTTGGGGCGAGTTGTGATTTTCCTGGTTTGGGTATTAGGGTTATACATGCTAGGTACATGTCTGGGGGTAGTTTGGTTCCTTGCATTAGGCTGTTGTAAAGTCTTGTGAGGTGTGGTGTGAGTTGTTCTGTGAATTTTTTGTAATAAAGTCCAGAGAATCCATCTGGTCCTGGAGCTTTGTTTGGTTTGAGTTGCTTAATGGTTTGTTTTACTTCATGGGCTGTAATTGGGTTGTTTGATTTGCATGTCTTTCGTCAGTTTGATATTTGGTAGATGTTGTGTTAGGAAGTTTTTTATGGTGGTGTGGTTCTCTTTTTTGGGTTGTGAGTATAGGGAAGTATAGTATGTGTGGAATGTTTGATAAAATAGTTCTGGGTTTGTGGTGATGGTTCCTGTTTTTGTTCTGATTTGTTTTATTCCCTTTTGTTTTATTCTAGGGTGTATCCGATTAGCCAGAGGTTTGTCTGCTTTGTTCCATTTGAGGTAAAATAAATGTGCATGGTCTCCAGTTCATGGATTTATTTTTCTAGGATTTGGAATTGTTTGGTTTTCATTTTTTTGATGTGTGAGGCTAGTTTAATCAATGAGCCACTTATGTATGCTTTGTGCGTTGCCCAGATCCATGGGAATTCTAGGCTTTCGCTTTCGTTGAGGGTGAAGAATTCCTGAATCTCTTGATTTATTTGTTTTAAATTCGCTTTGTCTGTTAATAAAGATTCATTAAGTCGCCACTTGATAGCTGAGTTGTTTAGGGTTTTTGTTGAGATATGTATTTGGAGAATTTTGTGGTCGGACCAGGCACATTGCTCAATGGATGCTCCCTCTGTACATTTCATTATTGCATTTGAACCAAGAATATAATCCAATCTAACATAACATTTATGTGGTGAGGAGTAGTAAGTGTATTCTTTTGAGTTGAGATTTTTTTCTCCATATATTGGACAGGTTGTATTTCCTTAAGGTGTTATGGAGTTTTTTGGTATGTTTTTTGTTGTGTCTTAGTTTGGTGTTATTTGATTTATCCCAGTTGGGGTCGAGGGGTATGTTGAAGTCTCCTGCTACTAGTGTGGGTATATTTTGGAATGTTTCTAGTTTAGATAGGGTGTTGTGTAAGAATTTGTGTTGGTGGGTGTTTGGGGCATATACATTAAGTAATACATATTCCTCTTTGTTTATATAGCAGTGGATCAGGAGGTATCTGCCTTCTGGGTCTGCTATCGTGGTCTTTATGTCTATGTCTAAGGAGTTGTGGAATAGAGTGGTGACTTTTTTTTTGCTGGTCCCATGGCTGATATGAAATGGGAGTAGTGTCTGTTTAGGAATTTGGGGGTCGATTTGGCTGTGAAATGCATTTCTTGCCAGAATATGATTAGTGATTTATATTTGTTGTAGTCTTTGAAGGCTATGGATCTTTTTTGGGCTGAGTTTAGCCCACGGACATTGTGGGTTATGCATGTAATCCTGCTATGTCCCAATGTTTTGTTTTTATCTGTCATTATTTTTTTTCCTGTGGGTTTGTTTTTTGCCATTGTTTTGTGGTTCTGAATACCTTGTATCCTGTCTTGGTTATTTCAGTTTGCATTCAATTAACTGCTAACAAATTCAAACATTTAACATAGTAGTAACAATAATATTTGTATGTACAATCCTGGACAGTTATAAACATTTCTATCCTGTGGTATTAACTAAAAGAAAGAGGGTAGGTTGATAAAGTTTCGCCTATCTCTCAGAGGGAGGGGGCGGAGAGGTGAGGGAGGGGTAAGGGGGGTACAATTTATCGTGTTAGTTTTGAAATCGTTTGTTACTTTGTAACGGGTTGTAAACTTCATGTAGATTTAATGAGTCTTACATACGATTCAGATACTTCTACACATATGATATATATATACATTCAATAACATGCATTGCTATTATTTTTTTGCCAGGTTTTATGTAGGGTGTACCTCCGGTGTTGTAGCCAGCCACGTCCCCAGAGGGTTGGTATATCATAATAGCGTTTTCTTTTCCCCTCCCTTGTTTCTTTTCCCTTTGGGTTTTTGTGTTTAAGTGTGTGGGGGGGTTGGTCCCATTTTTCTCCCCCCGCCATTTTGTTATTTCTGGGGGGGGTGTGTATTGGGGACGTGCCTGGCTTCCCGGGCGGCGCACCTTTGATTTTTGCTGACTGTAATATTATTAAAGTAGGGCTGACATCTTTACGGTGTGTGGGTTCTTCCCTGGGCTGGCTCCTCGGTTATGCTCTGTGGTTGTGGGTATTGGGGGTAGTTCATGTTGTGCTGCTCTATGGCAGCCACTGTTTAATTGAGGAGGTGTGAGTTTGTCGGGCTGTGTCTTGTTTTATTGGAGAAAGTTTCGGTTTGGCGTAGTATTTAGTTTGCCTCATTGGTTTGAGGTAGGTATAACCTTTCCTTCTTCCAGTTCCTTTCTCAGTTGCGGGTCTCTTAGGTGCTTTGTAGGTTCTTCGGTTAGGCAGCCCATGGGAGTTGGGGTGTTCAATAGTCTGCCATGTCTGATTGTGGTGTTAAAGTCTTATGCTTTTTCAGGCCGTATATCTGGGTATTGTGGGCTATACCTTTTGTGGTTTGAGGTTGTGGTAGTTTAAGCTACAATTGTGGGTTTATATTTGGGGCAGTGCGGTTCCTTGTTGGGTGGGAGGTGTTTGTACAGTTTCTTGAATTGGCCCGCATAGTATCTGGGGCTCTTCTCCTTGGTGGGTTCCAGGGTTGGTGGGTCAGGGTTCGGTATGTGCCTTATTTGGGTGGGGGGCCCTCCGTTTTGTGCCTTATTTGGGTGGGGGCCCTCCGTTTTGTGCCTTATTTGGGTGGGGGGCCCTCCGTTTTGCCTTGTGGTGGGGTTGGTTAGGCTGTTGTTTGCCTGTATTGGGGAGGTGTGGTTTTTTGTTGTTGTGGGGGGCCCTCTCTTCTGTTTTGGGTTTTGTTATGGAGGTAGATTGGTCGGGGTGGGGGGGGGAGTAGTCAGTGGAAGGGGGTATATTTCAGATAAATGTGATACTTATCTGTCCTGAAGTTTGTAGATGCAGGTTTGTTGGTTTTGTGTTTCATTCGATGTTTGGTCTTCGGGGGAGTTGGGGGTGGGTTCTTCCCCAGAGTCTTTTTCTTAGTTGGGCTAGTGGGGTCCCTGCCTCTTGCCAGATCCTTTGTAGTTGTTTGGCTGGGGTCCCTTTGTTTCCAGGGCTTGTTGTAGTGTTGTCGGAAAGGCCTATGGATTGGAATATCCGGTTCCCTTGTTCGATGGAGTCGATGGTGATGGTGGAGCCATTTTTTGTAAAGATTAGTTTAAATGGGTGGCCCCATCTGTATTTGATGTTTTGGTCCATTAAGATTTTGGTTAGTGGCCACATGGTTCTTCTTTTGTATAAAGTTTGTGGGGCGAGGTCGCCAAAGATTTGGAATTTTGAGCCTTTGTAATCCAGTTTTTCGGATTTTCTGGCTTGTTGTTGATTTTTTTCTTTTGTGTAGTAGTGTAATTTGATTATGATGTCTCTTGCCATGTTTTCGTTCGGAGGTTTTGTCAGGGCTCTGTGTGCCCGGTCGAATTCCATACGCTCTTCTGGTAGCATGGCGCTTAGTAGTTCAGACACTACTGTGTGTGTGTCTGTAAAGGATTCTGGGATTCCTCTTATTCTGATGTTGCTCCTATGGGAGCGGTTTTCCATGTCTTCCATTTGTAGAGACAGTCTGTTGTAAGTGATTTTCAGGTCCTCTATGTCATTTTGTGCTGAGGTGATGGCTTCTGTTATGTTATCTTGTCTGGTCTCTATATCTCCTATGCGCTGGCCTAGTTCTTTTAGATCTGCTTGTAGTGGTGATATGGCAGCGTGGAGTTCCTCTTTCAGAAGTTGTCTGAGTTGGTTCATGTAAGTTTGGGGTGTTTCATGGTCCGGTTCCGATTGCCGGTCTGGGTTTTTAGGCTGACCTTTATGCGAGGTCGGGCTGTGTGAGTTCAGGTCCGCGTGTTCCATTGGGCCTGCTATGGGGTCCGTTCCGTGTCGTGAAAAAACTTGTAGGGTCTTTACCGCCGCTGCGGCTTTGTTCCTTGGTGGTGGCATCAGGCGGAGGTTTGCTGTACCGCTGGGGCTTGTTGGAGGTAGGTTCGGGTGTTTTCCGTCGGCTGTTTGCTGTGTTTTCTGGACGTGGGTAGAGGAGCTCGGTTAGAACGCGTCCATCTTGCAAGCTGCTCACGAGCGCCCCCCATGCAAGTATTTAAACACACAAGATCAGATGTAATTTACCAACATCTCAGATTGTCCATATTGGCTGTTTTTTGTAATAGCAAAGTATTGTAATTATTGGCCCATCTACAAGGCCCAAGACAAGGAAGAATCTGATAGCGGGGGAAGGGAATATGATAAAGATAGGACTTCTTCCTTCTAATAGGATATCTCATTAACATATTGTAATAGGTTACATTTTTGGTCAAATTTATTTATTTGTAGCAAGAAATTTGGTTCTTAAATGCCTGCTTGTCTCTGTCAGATTTGTTGGAAATGGTAAAATGCGATGATTGTATAAACAAAGCAAATGGGTTGCTTAAGGGCTAGGCCACACTGCTGCGATTTTTCTGCGCTTGCGGTTTTTTCAAATCATTGGAATTGCAGCAATGCACCGAAAACGTGCGTTTTCGGGTGCGGTGCGATTTGCACTCCTCATTTTAAACGAAATTGCACATGAAATCTCATGCAATTCCGTGTGCAATTGTGTTTGCGTTGCAGTGTGGCCGTGCCCTAAATGGAACAAAAAGGTTTAGGAACCTCCTAATCTCTTTCTGCTGTATCCATAGTGAGGACATAAAATGTCTTTCCTCACCCCTGCAATTTCAGCTTCCATCCTGCCATTCCCTGGGCTGAATATCCACTGACTGGGCTGCCTATAGGAGATAGCAGAAGTTTTCCTATAGGTTGGCCTGTCTTCCTGGTATGGAATTTTTGGACAGAAGCTTCACTTTTGGGGAAAGATTAATCTGATTAATTTCTAGCATTTTAAGTCCTCGCTCTGGGTTCAACATAAAGGACAGGAAGGTATATTTATGCTTTTGTTCTCCTTAAGGAGTCTGTATAAGCTAATGAAATAGTTTTTGCTTAGAGGTTTTGCTTAGGCATCTAATGTGAAAAGGCAGTAATCAAGCGCTGTTTTTTAGATGCAAAATGCCACTTAAAATCTGGGTTAAACTGTTTTATTCCGAGTGCTATATCATTGCCTTTCCTTTTGGAAATTAACTTGTCATATTGTGGGTTAAATGTACTTAATCTTCCCATTACTTTTTTATGCACAATTTTCTCCCAAACATTTTTCTGTTTTTTTTTTTTTTTTTTTTTTTACTTGTTTCCGATTGCAACCACTGGTGGTGTTTAGGCAATAATTCTATTATAAACACAAAATTAGGATATTTTCTACTATTATGGTACCAGTCTAGCTAGAGGCCTCATGAGAAATTAGCCTTAAGTGGTCATGGTACCATGAACTAAAAAGTAAACAAATTTGTTAATTAAATGGCAGTGTAACCTACAAATAATGGAGAAATATATAAAAAGCAAACATCCAGTCTTATTGAGAATGTACAAGTATTTACATTCTTTTTTTTATTTTCATTATGACCATAAACTAGGAAATCCCATCTGAAAATGTTCGTGAACTTTCATTGACTGAATGGAGAGTATGGCAGAACCGACCTTTCCCTGAGGAATTTGTTGAGCACTCTGACAGGTGTAAAAACTTTATAAACATCATGGAGACAATTGAAAAGATGAGGATGGAGGAGGTAAGCTTTTTTTTTTTTTTTTTTGGAAGACATGAACTACATACTCAGGACATGGATCATAAACATATTTGCACCTTAAAGGTCATCTCCATCCCCCTAACCAACATTTTAACTCTAGCTAAAAAAATATCGCCAGACATTTCTAAACATACTTACCTGCACCCAATCACTTTCCAGCTCACACTGACTTGCTAATAGGGGCCGTCAGAAAGAGCCGTTACCCTTTTGTCACAGCCAATCATTTGTGGCTGTTAGTGGTTCGGCCTCTTCTGCTACTGCTAGTGCAGAAAAAAGGCAAGCAGCAGCAGAAGAAAAGCGAGGGATTGAGTGTAGATAAATATACTTCTTATAGCATTTTTGACCTAGTGAGGTTTTGGGATTATCTTAAATTCAAACTCTAGATTGGGGGAGGGGGGTCCTTTTAAAAAAAAATGGTTGTATGTAAGGTAAAAGTATTAGGAAAAGATAAGGTTTATATAAAATGTTTTTTTTCAGCCCAGATTTCCACTACAAAAGGTTTGTGAGCATGCTCAGAAGTGAAAACCTATGTTCCATAAAGCAATTAAAGGACATGTCCAGCCTTCCCACAAGATGTTAAACTTGCCTTCCCCACATCAAAAATCCCCAACCTTTTGATAATTACCTCTCTGGTGTCCCTGAAGTCCATTATTCAGCAGGCACTCTAGTGAACCACGATAAAAGAGATCAACCTGCAAAGAGGACAGCAGTCAGTCACAGCCAATGAATGACTGCTGCTGACCAGGCCTCCTCCTCTGTGCATGTGCAAGCATTTAATGAACTTGTAAAGCTTTAAGAGAGGCCGTAACAACTTCTGGAATGCCTGGAAAGAAAGTGAAGTTTGGTTTTATTGGGGGTGGGTGGGGAACATTTGTATAACATTTTGTTGGCGATGAGGACATACCCTTTAAAAGATGTAACATTTCCTTTTTTTCCACTTTGATTTTTCTGGCATTGTGATGATGTGCACTAATTCGCACTGACTTGTAGATTAGAATTTTAGCTGATCTTATTGATCTTTGAACAATAAAGCAACAGATGGAAAAAGGTTTATGTGGGATTTCCTGGTTAAAAGTAAAAATTCTTTGATTGGTTTGGAGCAGTATTATAGCTGCTCTGATTGGTCTCCATACTACTATTGATTAATTGGTACACACTGGTTTGTTAAAGTGCTGGCCTAAAACCCACAGTGTGACTGTTGCTGTTGCCTTTGAATGGGCTTGTGAAGGTTCTCATTCTAAATTGAGAAAGCCAGTTGGATGACTAGCAGAACATCTTCAAGAACTAAACTTCAAGTCCAGTTGACCTAACAGAATACAACAGATACACCTTTGAATGCACACACTCTGCCGTTGCCTGTATAATAAACTGCCCCACATACTGTCTGCCTATCTATCTATCATCTTTATATTTGGCAATGTAATCTGTGTTGGTAGAAGTTTACTGAACCCACATTGTGGCTCCCGCTCTGCACCTCCCGTTATTTTCAGGTATTATGAACTACAGTATATTTTCTATTAGAGAGTTAGGGTGACGTGCATTTAAAAAAAAAAATGCAATATTCCTTTTATTTATTTATTTTTTTTTATAATGAACTCACATGCTGAAAACATACAATATATGATATGATATAGCCTTGTACCCCCACTATGGTACAACAGAGCCCCCCCGTCTCTGTGATTGGCCCCAAAAGTAAAACCCCCCAAGGGCGATACAATAGGGGCTAAAACAAAATATAGAGTTAGTACCCAGTGGATGGAACAATAAACAACAGAAGATACTAAATAGTGAGATTATTTATTACATATAGATAAAAATAGAAATAGATACAAAGTGTATCAAGCTGGCCAGCTATAATAAAAATAATAATAATAAATATAAATACATACACTATAGCAATCCTAAGAGCAGTATACCTCTAAAATCATAACAATAGTAGACAAATATGGAAAAAAGAAAGTAGCATGTATCAATATGATCCAAAGTTCAAAAGAATCGCTTTGTGCTAGAAATAATAAGTCCACCCGGACCGATATGAATCCAGAGGGAAAGTCACGAAGTTCGTGTAAATAGGGTGTGCGCACACCTGTAATCTAAATGGGGTAGTAAATATATATCAACTGCACGATACCTCACCAGTCATGTATCATAATGTGTGGTACCGTTACCGCTGGTAAAAATTCCTCCGGTCCCCCGGTCAGCCACTTGAAGTCTGACCGTGGTATGCAACACTTGGGATCACACGCTATCAGTCTGTCTGTCTTTCTATCTATCACCTATCTCTCGCTCTGTCTCTAATCTGTTTATGTATCTAAGCTGTCTGCCTTTTTAATCTGTCATTTATCTAACATGTCTCTGCTTTAACACAGATACACAAATGCACATAAGCAAACACATGCATGCACTTTGTACCATCACTTTCGCTTTCAATTGTGCTTTATACAAACTTTGATGCTCATCAATGCCCACCAACTCCTACACTAACCAGCACATACAGTTGAACACACACCAACAAAAGAATACATTTGTACACTAAGGAGTACTTGCTTGCACATATGCATAACACATACTTACATGGAATTACACACACAAATACACAAATATGTGTACATGCTGCAGAACCCAAACTATGCTCCTAACAATCCAATTTAATGCGTCTCCTTATCCACCTCACTGACATCACTTATTTACACCCCCTATGACCATGCTTGCTGCTACTTATGCCATTCCCTAAGCTTATGCCCTCCCACATGTACACTAACTGTCACATACACAAACAGTTTCACAAAATAAAACACTTGTACATACACTTCAGCATACTTGCAAGAATGTACATCATACACCTACACATGCATACACGAAGTATATGTGAAACATAGCATGACAATATGAACACACCTACCACAAAATTATCTTATGAATATAGCTGCAGCAAAACACATATACATGTGCATATACATGCACTCACACAAATATGTGTGCAGTCATGCATACACAAATGTAGCAAGTATTTCTGCGAAAACAACAGAACTGTCAAATCAAACACAAATGCACGCAAGGCCATACATGCCAACAGTCCCGGATTTACCGGGACAGTCCCAATTTTTAAGAAGTAGTCCCGGGGGATGTCCCGGTATTCAGAGTGTGCCTGTCAAGCACACAGTGCAGCCTGTCACCAGGTGCCGTGTCTGGAGTTGAGCAATTTAATAAAGTAAAGATCGGGATCCTTAACAGAGACATGTCATGTGACACAGTGCCGGTCTCTCTGCTTCTTCCTGACCTGAGGCAGTAAAAGGGAGGGGGAAGTGTATAGAGTGCTGTGCGCATGACTTCCTCCTCTTCACAGCTTCAGTTAGGAGATGTGTCCACATGGCTAGGAGGTAAGGAGTGCCACAGGAATCAATAGTGCTGTCTGACATACTTGGCAGGGGATCATAGTTCCCTGAAAATCAGAACTTCCTTCACTGGACTCATGGGGGGTTTAGGTGGGGAAAGGGACTGGACTGATGATGACTGAGGGAAGGGGGTTTGACTTGAGATCTATTGTCATCTATTTGTCTCTGTCGATCATCTATCATCTATCATCTTTCATCTATCATCTATCTATCTATATATCTACATCTATCTATCTATCATCTATCTATCTATTTGTCTTTCATCTATCTATTATCTATCTATCTATTTGTCTGTTGTCTATCGTCTGTGTGTTGATCTATATATATCTGTATCTGTATATGGTCATCTATCTATCTATATATCTATTTATTATCTATCTACTCATATATCTATCATCTGTCTATTATGTATCTATCTATCATCATCTATCATCTGCTATCCTACCGATCTATCATCATCCATCTATCTATTATCATAATCGATCATCTGTCTATCTATCTATCTATCTATCTATCATCTGTCTACTTCTCATGTCTACTATCTCATATATCTATCATCTGTCATAGTATATATCCATCACGTCTATTTAAATATATCTATCAGCTGTCTCTATCTATCTATATCATCATCGATTATCTAGCTGCGATCGAGCTAGATCTATCCTACGATATCCCAACAGAGACAGCAGCTACAGCCACGAATCAGCGAACAGCACGAGCAACGAACAAGACAGCGTAGAACACGTATCTATTTTCAATCATCTATATCTATGTTATATGGCTATCATCTATATATGTCTATTTTCTATCAATTGTCTATCTGCCTGTATATATGTTATATGGGTATCATCTATTAGCTATCTCTATCTGTCAGTCTGTTATGTAGTTTCTATATGTCTTTCTTTTCAGTCTATATGTAATATGTGTATTAGCTACCCATATTATCTATCTAGTTTTCTATAACTCAACCATGTCTGTTTGGTATTTCTCTGTGTCTGTGTATCTCTTCTTGTTCCTATATCTCACTGTCTCTCTCTCTATATTTCTGTCTTTGTGTGTTTAATCTCACAAAGTACACAATGGGCATGGTTTTGTTTGTCAAGAATGGCCTAAAATGTTTTCACGGAGTGCGTGTGTATGCAAGGGGCGTGGCTTTAAAGGGTATGTCCACCCTAAAATTGAATTTTTAATATAAGCCCCCCAACCGCTATATATTTTTTTTTTTAGAAAGCCCCCCAAACTCTACTTACCTCCCCTCTTTCCTCGCCGCGCTCCGGCCCTCTGCTTGCAAGGAAATGCAAGCAGAGGGGCGGGACCGGCAGCCGCGTCTGTGATTGGCTGAGCGGCAGCCAATCACAGACGCGGCTGCCGGCAGCTCACTTTCGCCGGAGGAAAGAGGAGAGGTAAGTAAGAGGTTGGGGAGCTTTCTAAAAATAAAAAATATGCGGTTTGGGCTGGGAGACATGGGGGAATACTGTACTGAAGGGCTTTTTTTGCTAGGGGGAGGGATAGTAGAACGGGAGGGAGGGGAGGGGGGAGAAGGGCTGCAGTACGCATGGCAAAAATCTACCTGAGGCCAGCTAGCAGGCAGTGTCCTATATGGACCTGCTAGCCTCCTGGTGGGCAGTTTTTGGGACTTTGGGGGGGGACTACAGGAGAACCCTATGGAGCTGGGATGTGAGGTAAGGATTACACTACACTACATGATGGGGCCAGTAGTTGGGGGGATTATAGTTTTGGGGGTGGACATGCCCTTTAAATGGGTGTGGTTTGTGGCTTAAAAATAGGGACAATAAAAATGTCCCTAGATTTTTTTTAGAAATGTTGGTAACTATGCAAGGCTCCTACACATTCAAGCATACACAGATGTGCACAAATAGACAAAGTATACCTAGATTCACAAAGAAAACTTCACACCAAAAGATACCCAGATGCACACTCCCAATAGTAGATAGATAAATGCTTATCCTGCTCTAAATCCTGTGTTCTTGCTTGTTGTGCATAAAGGCTATACAGTAATTCAATAATAAGCATATACTGATTGATTCATGGCTCATTGCGGGACAGCAACAAAGCCTCATTTTCCTTAAAACCTATTTCATATTGTGTCTAAATTACTGTCACAAAAAATAAAATTGTTTTTTCATTTTCTCCCTGTATTTTCTTTGCAAATTACACTAATGCAGTAGGAGAGTAGTTTTTACTAATGATGGCAAATGAGTAATTTTACCCCTTTTTGTCATAACCATTTATAGATTCACACCCCTTTTCTTGGCTGTATGATTGGTAATGGATTTTCAGCCTTTTATTTCTAAGAGCCTCTTTATAATACAAAAAAATGTTCTTTATTAAGAATGTACTTTTGATAGTAAAAGCGCTTATTATGCATCTGTGTTAATACGGGACATGATTTTTATTAACCAGTTGGAGTTGATCAAGTTTTGCACTTGATTTAGCAGTTGTGTTTAACCCTTCTGCATTTCTGTAAATGATCATGTAAATCATGAATAGCAAATGATTCATTTTTTTTAGCCAATTATGGGTAATGGAGCTTGATTTAAGGACTGGTCACCTGGAGTATTTTAGATTACTAAACCTTTTGTCTTTTTAAATGAAAGTGCAAACTATTTTATATATTTATTGGGCAAATTGTGAGATCCTATACATACCAGTTTTGTTATTGAGCCAGTAATAATTGCATGACGTTGAATTTATTGAAGCCTATTCTATGTTTATTCTTAACACTAACAGGCTTAAATTCTTAATCAAACATCTTACTTAAAAACTTTCCCTAGATCCATTCCTTTCCTAGACCCTTCCTTAAAATCCCTTGTTATGCAGCGCAGGGACAAGGCATTAGTGGGTCCAATATCATTAGGAATAAGTAAGCAGGGTGGATTTCTCCAGATGTGGAAACTGAGAAAGGATTATATTCAGAATGGATTGACCTACTTTCCATACTGGCTGTGTTCATAGGAAACAAATCTGTTATGTGCTAGTTTGCTTGTTTAAACAGGATAGTTAAAACATAACAAAGTCATACTATGCCAATAAAATCCTGCATCCTGGCCAATAGACTGGTAAAATATGCATCTAAAAGTTTTGGAAGAAAACCAGTTACATTTTCCTGCTGATCTAGCCAAATGTTGGAGCACCCATAACCTTTTACATGATTGGGAATTAATTGTTAAATTATGTTCGCATTTGTGGAACAAAAAAAACACAGAGGAAAAACAAACCACTCTATTCAGAAGCATCATCAATGGACACTTATCAGACCCTGATATTCGTTTTACTATTGCACATCTCTCCCCTTTACAGTCCAATCAATCAATTAATTCATCCAATTACATTCAGATATAGATATTAATACCTGACTGTTCTAATGTCAGCATGCATTAAAAGGTGTTTGTTTGCAAACATAATCCAGCTAAAGTATTAATTCGCCCACAGCAGTTAATAGCATTTGTTGGTGGTAAAGGCCATTGTGGGTAGGATACGCATACACACATACAGATGAGCCACATCATTCTAGTTAACATTGTCATACCGTCTTAAATGTTGCTCCTACTAACAAGGGTCCTCAGTGAGTGTCTATAAGGAGTGTTTCTTCTTCTAATCCTCATTATTGGTGTAGAGAAGGCAGTCTCATGGTGATTGTTACCAGCTAAAACCTGTTTTGTTTGATCCTCAAAAAGCTTTCATTTAAAACACAAATCAATCTGTTCATATTTGATATTCTTCCCCAGTCTGGTTCTAGTATTAATCAGATTTGTGTAGCATTTTAACTGATCAATGAATGTTGACATGTAACATTGTATTTGTAATGCATCTAGTTTATAAAAACAAATTCTATAGTACAATAGTAATAGTAAGAGATTAACATGTTTACTTGTTAATTTTAGGGCATAAGCAACTATGATTTGGAAATGGCCTCTTACTTGAACAAAGATGATATTGGACTGCCCAATAAGTCTAAAAGGTCTAAAGTAAAATTAAACAATAAACCGAACGAGTCATTAACTCTTAATAATGAAGGAAGAAAATTTCAAAATGCAACTTCATCTGCCATTTTTGAGCCTGATGCAGATTTTATTTCTCCATATAAAAGCTTTAAAAAAAACTCCACAGTCTTTGAAAAATCACACCTAAAGGCCAATGCTCTGAACACTGAGGAAAAAGGAACAGTAGAAGTTGCATGCACATCTGGTGATAAAGAAAACCGGCTTACTGATTGTATCGGGAATAACCAATTTGCAACCAGTTATCTGGATACAGATATGTTGGATCCAGCCTATGAGTTACCTTGTAATACTGAAACTGCTGCCAAAGCGGATTCTGGCTTTTACATTTCTAGTAATGACTCTAAGTTATCCAACTTGTTTTATACTCCACCGGCATACATTAAACAAGTTTCATGTACAGATATTGCAGACACTAACAGTTCTCAAGTAAAGGAAATATTATCTTCTATAAAAATATTCTTATCAAGTCATCCTCCTCCAATAAGTGAACTTGTCAATTTGGAAGATTTTGAGAAAGATTTCTTAGGACAACCACGAATACCAGTCCATGAAGAGATTGATATAAATAAAGATCAGGTTAAGAATATACAAGAGAGACAGGATGAGTATGGTTCTGATGTAAAGACAGTTGCAAATGAAGCAAAAAATGCATTACAGCCTGCAACTTCCTTTCCAGAATTAGAACTGCAGACTTGTTTTTTAATGTTTCATTCACCAGAAAAAAAAGTTTCTTATACAAAGGAGGTTCTTTCCAAATCTAGTGGCACCAAAGATCATGAAATCAATGACCAATGGGATGAACTTTTTGATTGTGAAAATGAGGAAAATAGTTTGTCTGTGTCAGAAAAGAGTGACACCGAAAATCTGAATGCAGCGAATGAGAAGTCAAACCTCAATTCTGTGGCTTCATTCTTAGAAGATAGTTTTGATTTGTTTGAAGATGATGCAATTTCTGAAATTGACAACAAAGAGCAAGTTGAGTTTGGTGATAAAAATAGAGCAAATCTTTCAGATGAACCCAAGACAAATGTAACCTTTAACATGTTTGATGTGTCCCTTTTGCTTCAAGATCAATCAGAATCTCAGGAAGAACCTGAAACTAAGGATGTTTTGGAGCAGGCTAATGTAGAAGAAGGACTTGATTGCTCAGAAGAGTTGTTTTCTGTCAATTTTGATTTAGGGTTTTCCATTGAGGATGATGAACTTTCAGAAAGCGGTAGTTGTGAAAGTGGTAATAGAAGGGAAGAAACCATTTCCATGAATGTCCAGATGCCTGAGCCAATCCTAAGTAATGTCATGAATGTAGTTCAATGTAAGACGTTTTCAACGCCTGTAATGTCAGAAAAAGGGCTCAAAAAACTTTCAAAAGCATCTGGAAACCAAATTAATTTGTTCTCACCATTAGAACCAGTTAAAGATATATTTGCCATGAAACCTGCAAAGTCTTTGTACTCTTCATTATTTATGACCTCGTTGGATGAAAAGTGCAAAAGCCCTGAAACCCATTTTGAAACTCTGGATAAATCTGAGTCTGGTGAATCAGAAGCCTTAAAAGCAAGAGAAAATAAAATGAATTCCACTACCATTGCCACACACAATGATTCGAGTGTAATCAGAGAAGATATAAAATCACAGAATACTTCTCCAAAACGTAAATTGACAGGTAAGATTTTGTGTGTTGTACATTTGATAAAAAATTAACCAGTAGCACCGAGGTTAAGACAAGATAATATTGAACAGTGAGTGCCCTCTTTTGGATATATAAAGAGCACTCCAATAAGCTTTCTTCAAAGGCTTTATTTGAAATGATCTACGTGTTAGCCACATGTGGCCGAAACACCTAGAATATGTGCAGTAAGCAACGATTCAGTCTCCGTTTATGATATTTCTCGGACTAAGACCAAGATGTTGCTGATTGCACAGTGTATTAAAGGGGAACTGTGTTCCAAAAAGGACTTTAGGTAAATTGATAGGAATTGCTCTCCTGAGAATTTTTGGCTGGTTTTAAAGGTAGGTAACTGGCCTTTAATTTAAACTCAACATGTTTGGAGACCACAGTTCCCCTTTAATAAAAAAGTTTGGGGAAAGACCCAGTGAGTGCACTGAACATTTGTTTACTATTAAAAATTACTTAAAAATCCTTAAACAGCACCAGCACAAGGAATTGTTGAAAAGTAACTTCCCACATACACACACAAACCTATATATCTTTTGTCCAGGGCCTGTGGCCTATTTAAATCCGCCTTACGTTTGAGCTATGTTAGGAAAGTGAATTTTTTAAATGTAACTAATGGGAAAAATAGTAAAAGTTCATTGGAATTTGAAATCTTGACAAGAGGGAAAGCCCCAAGTAAATACAGGTAACAATGTTTTATTGTTATCAGCTAAATAAATTTCCTGGTTTTCCTGAGGGAAATTGTGGATTGCCAATGAACAAGAGAAGGGGTGAACCATATGTAAATGTGAAAACTTCAATAGTGCCAGACTGAGAGAGGAGTGAATGTAGATAAGGGATGTTATGTGAGGGTTATTTGTAATGCTGCATGGGGTAACTGCATCCCATGGCTGTGTGGGTGATCTGGCATGGGCCGCTACGTGTTTCATGCACAAAATAAGTGGAAAAAGGAGCACTTAAATCCTTAAGTAAGGTGAAGAAAGTGCCAATTAATATGATTGAAAATTTTTCTTCTTAGCATGTACAATTCAGTATATCAATAATATTGCGACTTGCAACTATAGTCTCCTGCCTGTCTGTTGTGCATAAATCACTTGGTCGGGGGAATTACCCAAGGCAAGAGTCCACCAAACCTATTAGCTAATAGTTATGTACATTTTGAGCACTGGTATTCAAGAAAGCTATTGGGTGATAATTCTGACATTAAGTGGGTTTTTTCACAGGCTTCGTGAGGACTGCTATTTGGGAATGGGACATAAGGAGTGGAATAGGGGAACCCTCCTGAAACAAATGAAACAGTTCAAAGAGTTTGGGTGCCAGAATTTTCTTATGACTCTGTCATGCACCCACCATATTCTATTGATTAGTTCTTGTTTAGTGATTGTGCCCCCCTTCCACGTTTTTGCTATTGTGCTTCTTACAACTCCACATATTATGGCTATTAGTTTGCATGCATGAGTATTATAGCCTTCAGGGGGGTAATTAAATAGTGCTATCAATGGGGTTATTTGGAATGTTTGGTTGAATATTTTGATTATTTGTTCTCCTATGCTCCAGATAGTTCTGACTTCATTACAGTGCCACCAGCAGTGAAGATGGTCCGCAATTTCTTGGCATCCCCTAAAACACAGAGGGGGGATGGTTGGGGTAGTTTTATGTAATAAGGATGGGGTGACGTACCAGTCGTACATGATTTTGTATGTTTTTTTTTTTATTAGTACATTTGAAATGCAACTTGCTGAACAAGAAAAGATTTTGGACTTTAGATTTTTAGCTTTAATGGGATGTGTGTTATGCCATATTGGTTTATATAGGAAAGAAATTGAACCTCTTTGTGGGATCTATGCTGTGCAATATATTTCATAAGGGTTTGGTCGTTGTGAAGTGGTTTGTGATAGTATTGATCTTGCATAAGATAGTATTCTTGTATATGGGTACCACAGGCTCTGTGGGAGTTTGAATTTGGATTGCGCATCCTACCAAGGTAACAGACCGCCCGCTGGGCTGATTTTATCTGACACCCTTCTTATACCTAGTCCCAAACATATTTTATGATTAACCACTGATGGTTGGCCACCAAAGTGTGGTGTGAAATAAGAGTGTGTGTATCGAGGGGTGTGGGATGATTTTAGTTTTGTTGTTGCATTTGTTCCAGATACGTAGTGAAGAGCGTATGATAAATTCCTGTTGGGGTATATGTAGGGTTCTGAAGCGGGGTTGGACCCATAGTATTGAGTAGGTATAGAGATGTTTGATCTGGGTGTTCTCCAGGTCTACCCAGCAGATTTGGCCCGCTCCCTGTATCCACTGAGTTATTTGTGCTATTCTTGATGCTAAGTAATATGAATAAATATCTGGAAGAGCAAATCCTCCCTTTTCCTTTGACTTGGCTAGGTAAGAATATTTTATTCTGGGTCTTTTCCTTCTCCAAATGAACCTTTTTATTTCGCTTTGTAAGTTTGTTATATCATTTTGCTTGAGGTATATAGGAAGGGCACAGAACAATACTAATATACTTATACATCAGAGTAAAGCTGGGTACACACCTATCGATTTTTCCTCCTGACCGACCGTTCGATACTTTCGAACGGTCGGCCAGGAGGAAGGACTGTCGGTCGCGGCAAAAGCAGCCGCGTCCGATAGTCACCGCGACCGATCGTGCGGTCCATAGAGGACCGCACGATCGGACGAGGTTTTCCACCCTGTCCGATCGTCCTTTCGTCCGAGTCGGACGAACGGTCGATCGGACATGGGCACTTTCGGATGCGATAATTTCGGGCCGATCGACCGATACACTGAACTATCGGTCGATCGGACCGAAATATCTCATCGTGTGTACCCAGCTTTAATAAGGGAAATTGGTCTGTAGTTTTGTACTTGGGTTGTGTCCCTTTCTGGTTTTGGGATAACTATATTTGCTTCCAGCATCTCAGTGGGGAGAGATGTTGAGCCTTGTAGTACCCCGTTAAATAGGTTGAGGAAATGTGGGATTAGTATAGAGGAGAATATTTTGTAGTGTAATGTTGTAAAACCATCTGGTCCTGGTGCTTTCCTGGGTTTGGTGTCTTTTAGTGTATGCGGTGATTGCTTTTTGTAGTGATTCCGCTTGGCTTAGTGTTGCTTGGGGGAGGTTTAGTTTTGTTAGGAAGGTTTCTGTTTTTTGGGTGTTGTCGCAGTTTTGTTGAGTGGTGTGCCCGCTGTAGAGGTTTTGGTAAAATTGAGCAAAATGGTTTGTGATCCATTGAGGATCGTAGTGGAGTATTCCTTGTTTATCTCTGATCGGCTGATATCTATTAGCTGTCATCTTTTTGTTCAGTTTGTTGGCCATCATTGTATCTGGTTTATTATATTTACAATAAAAACGTTGGTTAATGATCCTGCATGCTTCCATCCATCATCTCTGTGTATCAGAAATGTGCCGTACCATTTGTGTTAGTTAGTTTACTAGTCGTGAGTATGCTATGTTGATGCCATCGAGTGGTATAATTTGGTGTGTTGTTGTGATTAAAATCTCTGTTTTTAGGGGGTGACTATGGTAATCATCACTGCTTATTGCAGTGATATTTTAAATGTCCTGGGAGTTTTTAGTCTATGTTTTTTTTTTCCGTATTTCCGTTAGTATATTTGGGTATGATATATCGACAGTATAGTGTCTCACTTATTTCTGATTCTGTTTATCGTGGAGTGCAACACTTAATAAGCATCAAGATAGCGTATTTCACCTATGGGTGAACTTATTATATTGAAATACTTAACACATATCGCTATAATGCGCTTAACGTTTCTGTGTTATTCTGATAGTTTGATTGTCGTATCTATTTCTTAATATATTCGAAATATCTGAGACATTTAATAACCTATACATACATAATGTCATAGATTTGGTGTTTTGGCTGAGGGTGTTATAAGTTTTGTTGATTTTGGGTCGTGCTTTGGGTGGGCTTTCAGCTCATTAATATAATTTGTTGTGGTACTGCGGGTAATAGGTATGGTACGTTATGTCAGTAATTTTACTTTTTGTATATTTTTTGACTTGTCACATTGGTCTGCTTCAAGTCTGTTGTTTATTGCAACGGTTTTCTAATTATTTTGCAGGTTTATACCATATTTGTAGTACCTCTTGTTGGTATGTATATCATTGTTGAGCTACCACCCAAGTGCCTCCGAGCTCACTTATTGTATGTGCTGGGGCTCTTATCAGACACGGCTCGGCCTGACAACACCCTCAACCAATATATTCCCTTTTAGTGGCACATTTTAATATTAAGAAGCATTTTTGTAGATTATAGGACATTTCTGGTCTATTATGGCAGTATATAGGGTTTTTGTTTGTTTTGTTATCTATTACAATTCCTTATTAATTGGGGAAGAATAGAGTTCTATAAGATTTGTTGTTTGGGTTGTAGGTTGAATTTCCTGCTTCACTTCAAGTACGATTCCTGCCTGCGATGTTTGAATGATCTTTTCTATGTTTGTATATAGTGCGTCCAGATCCTTCTTTGTGCATGGGGTCTCCCCTGTTGTGTCCTCCTCATGGTCTGCGCCATCTTGGGTGCGGTGCCTCGTGGCGTTGATGGGGGAAAGTACTCCATAAGGTCCGATTTGTTTCCTGACGTTTTTTTGGGTGGCATTGTAGGGGTTCCGGGTGGCGGATGGGGGGATGTCCCGTTCGAATTTTCTCTTTGCTGATGATGCCTTTGTTGCTTTTTACGAGCTTGAGAACCGGAGCTCACTCTTTGTGCGTCTGCTCACATGCGCGCCAGACTCCGGCCCCCTACATATCTGCTCCTTATAGTTGTCCTGCAGTGTGTGTCTTAAGTCCAGGAAAGTGAACAGTAGGAGCTGTCTTTCTGTCAAAAGTTCTCTGCCTCCTGTCTTGCATCTGCATCTGAGAGAGATGGTGTGAAAGCAGAGCAGTGTCCATAGTGAGGCTGTGCAGACACTACAAGAATGCAGTGAGTAAGGGAGGATGGGGGAAATTAGGAGCACTCATTAAACATTAATAATTTAATGGCAAAGCAAGCACAGATAAATATGTGAGTACCACCATTTTACTTCTCTCAAATTTTAGTTTCAGATAATGCAAAGTTGTTAAGTAAGTATAGTGACCCTTTATTATGTTGTAGCTAACCCCTGTCCACCCCCAACTGCCGCATTAGTTCTTAAAAAAATGAAGCTGAATCATACTTACAGCCCTTCTCTTCATTGCCGGCCTCGACGTCTGTGATTGGCTGCCGGTCTGGCCCCTGTTTGCAACTTCCTGAAACAGGGAGCTGGGTGGAGAGCGCTGCGTGAGTGAAGGGCTGTAAGTATGATTTGGCTTCTTTTTTTAAAGAATTAATGTGAACGGAAGTCAAGCGTGTGGGGCTCGACCAAAATACTGAATCAAAGAGAAAAGAAAAGTACCGCACACTGAAAATGTAGACTATATATAACCCTTTATTAGAGATAGACTGGGGTATATTGTGAACAGTCCAACAATCTGTTCACAATATACCCCAGTCTATCTCTAATAAAGGGTTGTATATAGTCTACATTTTCAGTGTGCGGTACTTTTCTTTTCTCTTTGATTCAGTATTTTTGTCTAGTTTTGGTACCTGCACCTGAGCTCACTTGAGTGTTTATCATTCAAACTATTGGTCCTTGTGCCACAACACACTCTATAGTGATTTGTGGGGCTCGACCGGCATCCCCTCCTGTGATTGGCTAAGGCGCGATGCCTTAGCCAATCACAGGATCAGATGCCAGTTGAGTCCCTCCTGCTTGACTTCCAGGCACGAAAGTTAGGCAGAAGGCAGCGGGGGAACAAAGGCTGGTAAGTACATTTGGGGATGGCAGTCAGTGCTATAAAACCTGCATGAAGTTTATAGCAATTCCCTACAAGTCATTAAAATTTAGTTTGGGGAGACACTTTAATATGCTATGGCTATGAAACATTTTTACTGCAATACCTCTAATCATTCTTTATTTCTTTGACCTATTCTGTGACAGCTGTAATAAAAATGAACTTTTAAAAAATGTAAGTTTTACAGTCCTATAACATGATTGCTGTTGCCTAGAATTTAGTAAAGTATTGCTGATTGTTTTAGGCAGTTCTTTAATGCAATGGCTTTCATCCCATATTGTCTGATAATGTGTTATTATTTTGTTTGCCACTTCTCAACAGGGAGCAGCCCTGAAAGTGAAGACGAGGTTGTTTTTCAGCGGAAAAGAAAATTGACAAAGACCAATGTCTTTATGTCACCACAGGTTAGTCACAGAAATGCAATCACAACACCTTTTTTGTGTGTTTAGAAAACAAAAGCCTCTCTGTGTTGATTTTCATTTGTCCATTTATTTCTTTCCAAGGCTGCAAGCAGCGACTGTGATTTCGATTCGCCAATTCCTGCTGCTAAGAAACGGAAGCGCGTATTTGACACGGTAAGTTGTAATGCTGGGCTTCAAGGACAGTGTTCAAAGAACATTCTGAAGTTGATCTATGGAAAAGACCTACTGTATATTCTGTACCTTTTACATTTCAGAGTATAATCTAGTAGTTAATGATGTTGTTAGCCAGTTGTAAAGTCCAGGGTAATACTTTTGAGATAAAACATAGCAAAAGTAATATGAAAGTTATACTTTTAGTGGCTGAGATGATAACCATAGTCGCATCATGCTCATTTATTGACAAATACAACTTCCATATCCCATTTCAAAGTAATGCTAACCAGTTTCCCAAGTGTAAGTTTGACAGGACAGGATTTTGTTTGTTTCAGAGAGGCCTCCATGCAAACACTATATTCAATTAAGTGGGGTTTTAAGAGCACCTTAAAGGGCATGTCCACCCCATTAGTAATATTTTTCTGTAGTGTAGGGCTCCCTCCCCCATCCCCAACCGCCATAGTAATATTTGCAGAAACTCCCCCGATCATTACTTACCTTACCTCTTTCCTCCAACATTCAGTCCCGACCCTCTGCTTGCATGAAACTGCAAGCAGGGGGCTGGACCGGCAGCCGCAGCCGTGATTGGCTGAGAGGCAGCCAATCACGGACGCAGCTTTCGGCTATCCAGAACACTGGGGGGAAACAGGTATGGTAAGTACAATTCGGGAGAGTGTCTGCAAATAGAACTATGGTGGTTGGGGCTGGGGAAGGGAGCCCTACACTACAGAAAAGGGGATTTATGCTAGGGGGAGGGAGAGCAAAACGGATGGGAGGGGGGGGGGGCTGCAGTGCTCATGGAAAAATTCTCCCGGAGGAGTGACAGAAGGCAGATTCCTTTGGAGGGACCGTTAGGACTTTGAAGGGACATTACAGGAGAACCATTTGGAGCTGGGATGTAAGGTAAGGATTTTATTACACTACAGAGTGGGGCCAGAAGTGGGTTAAATTATAGTTTTGGGGGGTGGACATGCCCCTTAATATAAAAGCAGTAAACTGTGTCTAACCTCTTATTTTGACAAGGTTGTTGGTAAATGTATTAATTTATTTATTTTTTTAATTTGTTTTATTTAAGTACACCAATCATTGATTGCAGAGATACATGTATCATTTGTTGGAGTTAAAAATATACAGTACATTCCAACGAGATAAAAGGGTTAGTAGAATACGATGTATGGAGTTAAAACATTTGCTGTATTTACCTTATTAGTTGTTACAGTGTTGTATTGGTGGTATAGACATTTCAATAAACTTTGAACTATTTCAACACAACTGTCCAGTTTATATTTGTTACCTATGACGATTATTGATAAATTCTGTCCAGCAAACCAGCCTCCAGGGCCCCGCGCCATCCGCCACGCACCACACGTTGATATATATATCATCCATTTCCTTTAGTTAGGTGATTAGTTGGGTAAAATTGTATGAGGCGAGCCAATCCAGGGCGACCATATTTTTAAAATTTATCTGGGCAACCTCTGTGATTGTATAGAATTTATTCATTCAATCCAGCCTTTCACCTTGGGTCTTTTGTTTGAAGCCCACTTTAGGATTACCGCTTTCCTTGCATAGAACAGTGTTGCCTGCAGGAACAGTAGCTCATATTTAGACCAAGTATCGTCGGGCAGAATTCCAAATAGACAAGCAGAAGGCGTTTTGTGCATGGGATGGGGGGATAAGTGGCCCAACATCCGAAGGACATCATCCCAGAAAGTGCTAATTCTTGGGCATTCCCAAATGAGATGCATAAAATCCGCATTGGCCAAATGGCACTTGGGGCAATCTACGGTCCATGAAGGGATAAAATGTCTCATCTGTTTGGGGGAATAATATGCCTGATGTATGATTTTAAATTGAAACAGTTTATTATTAACCAACGATGATGAGCAAGTGTGGGAGCCAGCTAGCTCCCCCTATCGCTCACCATCCATATCCTTCAAATATGGGCCCCATCTGTGTTTAATATCTTCTATATTTGTTAGTGATTTGCTTTGTATTAAATGTGTATATAGCTTGGAGATGATTCCACGCACACCCTGGGTTCGAATTCTGATAACCGGGTGTTTCATGGTTCCATCAGCCAACCCTTCCATATATGATCTGAGTACGTGCCTGAGCTGCAGGCAGCGGTAATGCATTATATAGGATAAATTGTATTTGGTTTGTAAGTCCTGGTAAGAAACCAGTTCTCCCTGTTTAATGTTATCTCCCAGTTCCACAACTCCCGCAGCCCCCCAATTGCGAGGCTCCAAGGCTGTGGCAAAAGTTTATTGTTCCAAAGCTGGGTGTGTGTATAGTGTCCAGTGACACCTAGTAATTTGTTGGTTTGGTACTAGACCCTTTGTCTATGTGAGGTGGTATCGGATCCCACTATATGCAGCCTGAGGGACTTCAAATACACCATATAGTGCACTACTGTAAGATATGAAGCCATCATCAGGTCAGATGCTGTGGGTGCAACGGAGGGGTTAATCCAGCATAGTAGATGTGTAAGCTGGGATGCCCAGTAGTACAGTTGAAAGTTGTAGAGTGCTAGTCCTCCCATTTCTTTAGGTGTGTGTAGTTTAGTAAGTGAAAGTATTGGGCTGTTGAGGCGCTTAAAGAAGGAGGCAGGGATATATAATTGACAATGTTGAATTGTATATAGGATTTTGGGTAGTAGGAAGATCTTAACCAACTGTATTCTGCCCCATAAATTTAGTGGCACATATTTTAAGGCTTGTGTTTTCAGTAGTGTATAGTCAAGTAGTGGTATATTTATAGTGTAGAATTGTTGGGGGTTTTAAGTTATTATTATACCAAGATATTTAAATTTTGTTAGTATGGGTATTGGTGCCGAGAATATGAGGTTGTGAGCCGGAAGATCATCTATTGGGAACAAGGCCGATATCTCCCAGTTGATAGTAAGGCCTGAGAAAGTTCCGAATCTATTAATCAGGTCGAAAGCTGTAGCTAGGGAGTGCCTGGAGTCATCGAGATACATTATAATATTGTCAGCATAGAGGCCCAAACGTTCCTCGTATCGTTTAGCCGGAGCCCTGTAATATCACTGGCATTGCGTAAGATAATAGCTAATGGTCCTATGGCCAGCGCGGAAATTTACCTTTCAAACACTGGTTTTGTGTTTTATTTCCCAACATTCCAGTATCACAGTGTGGTCACTGACCACATAACACATGCTCAGTCCTAAGATACTGCAGGAAATTGTTACAGCTGGTCACACACACTAATAGCCTCTAGCCAGTCCTGTTACAGGACAGATTAGGCAACTGAGAATGTTACTGAGGTCAGGGGTGTGGCCAGTCACTGTACATACACACAGTTATGCAATCCAGGTCTTCAGGGGGGTTACATTTACTTTTAAGCCATTTGCTGTAGTGAGATTTTACAGTTTATTGGTGTTTTTAGAAGGGATATATATTGATTCTTGAGGGTAAAAATCTGGGTTTAGTTCTCCTTTAAAGCCAGCAAAAAAAAATGTATTTTTGCAAGGAAGCTTTGGTGGTTTGCATTTTCATAAAGGATAAGTGCACTGTAAAATCAAGTTATGTTCATTTGGAAGCTGCAGCTTTAAAAATACCGTTGCCATATTTTTTTTTACCTGTGCCCCTCCAGAGCCTACCTTTGTGCCTTGGAAGTTGCTGACATCTTGTTACTGGTTTGCTGAATGTTAAGCTCCGCTCCTCTGAGATTTCCTCTGCTTTCTCCTGCTTGAGCCTCAAATAGTAATGCTTGTGAGTTCCGTGCACGGAACTCACAGGCATTACTGTTTGAGGCTCAAGCAGGAGAGTGCACGGAACTCACAGGCATTACTGTTTTAGGCTCAAGCAGGAGAAAGCAGAGGAAATATCAGAGGGGCGGAGCTTAACATTCAGCAAACCAGTAACAATGCACAAAGGTAGGCTCTGGAGGGGCATAGGTAAAAAAAAATATGGCAACAGTATTTTTAAAGCTGCAGCTTCCAAATGAACATAACTTGATTTTACAGTGCACTTATCCTTTAAACTAAGAATTTATTCCCAATATTACTGCAAAGTAAAAGAGCAATCTAAGGTTATTACAGATATAAGGTTTCAGATTTTTTTAAATTAAAGTGGAATCATTTAGTAGTATCATTTCAGTTATGAATATGGTGGTGCAGGGTAGAATTTATACACATCTCTTATTTAATAAAAGGGAAGGTAATAGAAGTAAGGGGTAATTGTAGGTGTTTTTTAGTTGGGGGAAAGACTCTGGCATTTTAACTAGGAATCGACACCTTGGGGCATATTCACTATTTTTGGCATTTTTCGAATGCCTGACTTTGCGATTGCAAATATCACTAATATTGGCATATTTATAAATAAAAGTCCAGCAGCGTAATTGAGAAGTAGCACCAGAACTTTAAGCCAGGGCTAAAACTGACCATTATGCAACATTAAAGGGGGGTCTTTAGCAGTTTAAACACACCTGTACATGTGGAAACAAGACCCCCTCTCTGGACCCTTATTTGTGTTGGGAAACACACCATATTGTACTGACACCTTCCAGTGACCTACTTCCAGATTAGAAATGTGCCCACTAATGCATTATTGCCACCTCAGACTTAGTGATTATTTTATGGCTTAACTTAACACCAAAAAACAGTTTTCACTGCTTTATAAATACGATTGAGTGGTTATCGCTGTGATGTATGGTGATGGCTGTGATGTATGGTGATGTGCCGTGAAAAGCTTAATGGTGGTATGAGTTTTTGTCACCAATTTTGTCGAAAACAGCAGCGAAAATGTTTTATAAATGTGCCCCTTTGTCTTTTGATTGATTAGTTATTTGGAACAAAAGCATGTAGATTTTACAATGCTTTGTAATAAAAACACACATTACATAACTTGGAAAATATGGTTTGCTTGGGATGCTAAATCTGGGCCATGGGGGATATAACTAGATGTACATGTATGTTCTGATGTCACCAGCATATATAGGTCTCATATTGGAAATGGATTTATTAGCTTGAGTTATGTAAGGGTATCACTACCTTTGCTCTAGCCTCCTTAAGGGCTGAGCCCCACTACACAGCGCACAGAGCCACGCGTGAATCACGCGGTGCATAGAAATCACACTACCGTACGTTTGCGCTTCCTTTTGATGTTGCCCTATAGCAGCGCATGCGATGCGCACAAAAAATGGTGATAGCGTGTGCTGCATAAAGGGGCAAAAGCGCAGCGCAATCAGCAGACATAGTGGGGCCTCTTACATAGAATCACATTGGCATGGGCTAGCGCAAAGCACAGTGTGCATGTAAACATGCAGAAAATACCCTAGTGGGGACTAGCCCTTAATAAATCTAGTTAGGCAGTGTGTTATGTTCAGATACTACATATCTGAACATATTAGGGTAGTATTCAGGCTGATAGAAGTAGCGTGTAAGCATTATGATACAGGGACACTATACGCCTTATGTGTAATCCAATCATAACATAATTGGATATTGTATACTAAAATGCTTATATTTGAAATTAAAGGGCACGTCCACCCCCAAAACTACATTTCCCCCCACTTCTGGCCCCACTGTGCAATGTTTAAAAATACTTACCATACCTCTCTGTTCCAAATGATTCTCCTGCAATGTCTGTCCAAAGTCCCAGAAGTGAAGAGCAGGAGCCGGGCTAGGAGTGAAAAGGTTTCTGCCTCTTACCTTTCCTCTGAGAAGTTTCTGGCTTGCCTGCTGGAACCCTCCCCCCACCCCCCCTCCCTCCCTCTCGATCCCGGTTTGCTGCCTGGTGACCTAGCTTTAAATCCTTTTTCTGTAGTGTAGTGGACCCTATCCCACCCCCAACTGCCATATTTGTTTGCAAAAAAAATAAATAAATGGTAGTGTTCTTACAGAGCTTCTTCCCCCCCGGCGTTCTGCATAGCCAGTTGCATCTGTGATTGGCTGCCTCTCGGCCAATCATGTACGCGGCTGCCGGTCTGGCCTCCTGCTCGCAATTTCCTGTAAGCAGAGGGGTGGATCCGAAAGCAGAGGGAACGAAACTCTGTAAGTACCTTACTGAAATGTTTTTTTGTTATATGAGAGGTGGAGATACCCTTTAAGGGGAACATTATTTTGTATATGCTTGTGATGGTTCTCATTCATCCAGGTCATGGTATATCTGTTGTATTCAATTAGATCAACTGGACTTGAAATGTAGTTCTTGAAGACGTTTCGCTAGTCATCCGACTGCTTTCCTCATCAGAAATGACTTGTACAAGATCTCTGTGGCATTATGTACCCTGGAAAATCCCAATTAGCATATCACAGCCAGGTGTTAAGGGTGTGATTGGATAGTGGCTAAGAGGTGTTATAGGAACGCCCAGAGTAAGGTGTTAAAACAGCATTGTACATGGCAGACAGTTGGTGTCGAACCCCCCCCTGATTTGTATGTGGGGGAGACCAAACAGCAACTGCATCAACGTATGGCCCAGCACAGAAGAGCCAATTCCTCAGGTCAGGACTCAGCCGTGTATCTGCATCTTAAGGATAAAGGACATACCTTTGAAGATTGTAATGTTAATATATTGGCGAAGGAACGTGACTGGTTCAAGAGAGGTGTTAAGGAGGCCTTTATGTGAAATAAAGAAACCAAGCCTAAATGGAGGTGGGGGGGTTCGACACCAACTGTCTGCCATGTACAATGCTGTTTTAAACACCTTACTCTGGCTGTTCCTATAACACCTCTTAGCCACTATCCAATCACACCCTTAACACCTGGCTTTGATATGCTAATTGGGATTTTCCAGGGTACATAATTGCCACAGATTCTTGTACAAGTCATTCTGAATTGAGAAAGCCAGTCGGATGACTAGCGAAACATCTTCAAGAACTACATTTCAAGTCCAGTTGATCTAATTGAATACAACAGATATATTATTTTGTATACCAGTTTCTTTGAGTCATGTAACAGTGATGACACAACTAAGCAAAGATTATAGTAACTAAAACGTAACTAATACAATATTATTTACATTCATGGCTGTTGAGCATAATAATGTAATTTGTACATTTATGTCTTTCTTTTGTTAGCCTGGTTCCTGTGATGAAGATCAGTCTGATTTCATAACATCACCTTTCACAGCTCAGACCAAAGCAGCTAATCATTCCAGTAAATCGGATGCTAGTTCAATAGGACAGAGGAAAAGAAAGCGTTCCAAGGTGAGTAGACCTGCAGTTGTAGCTGCCTCTTGTGGCTGTGAAGTGCTGGTTTAAACAACTGTTAAATTTAGTATTGACAATGATTTTTTTAGTAGTGATATATTTTCTCCCCATAAAAATTTTTATGTTAAATTATTTTAAGTAGGTGGCATATCTGTGTTCTTACATACTGGAAAAAGTTAAAGGAGAACTAAAGTTAAAAATCAAGATTACTTGATATGTAATAGGTTTCATATAGGTCATGGTAAGATTGATGTCACCTGCTCCCTCCTTGCTTACTAAACCCCCCCCCCCATCACCTATTGCTTTTTTTTTACGAAGCTGAGTAATTTTATATATACCACTGTTGCTTTCATTCCCTTTTTCTCAACCTTTTGCAGGCTTCTTAAAAAACGTTTTTACTATCTTAAACTATCTTTTACTAAATGCCTTAAATCACTAACCTCTTTAAAGGGCATGTCCACCCCCAAAACTATAATTTAACCCACTACTGGCTCTACTGTGTAGTGCATAAAAATCCTTACCTTACATCCCAGCTCCAAATGGCTGCCCTGCTATGCCCATAGTCCATATAGGACTCTGCCTCCTGTCTCTCCTCCGGGAGAATTTGCACATGCCCAGTGCAGCCCTCCCTCTCCCTCTCCCACCTGTTTTGGTCTCCCACCCCCTAGTGTAATTACCCTTTGGGGTACTGTAGGTCTCCCTCCCCCAGCCCCAAACGCCATATTATTATGTCAAGAAACTTCCCCGATCTTTACTTTACCACATCCGTGATAGGCTGCCTCTCAGCCAAGTACTAGTACTCACACGTTATTTATAAATCACCCAATGACCACAGCAAAGGGAGAGGTGTGACACAGCTTGTTGTATATTTGTGAATGTGCTCTGTCTATTGGGACAATATTGTCTGGAGACTTTAGTTCTCCTTTAAGATCGTATACAACTTTAAAAACGGTTATGACTTCAGTACCATTGTAATGCTGTCATTTTAAAAGTAAATAATTAGATGCAACTGACCATTATTTACTCTCTCTTCCCAACTTCAGGTCAGCCTGGATTAATCCTCCATTTTTGCTTTTTAAAAAATATTATGGGTTTGGAACAGTGGTTGGCCAGAATGGTATAGGAGCTGCAATAGAACTTTTTTTTTATAACATTCACTCTGTGACAATGATTATTAAAAGAAAATATTCCACTGCTGCTCTCATTATAATTTGAGCCTCTTTTTATACAGGTCAGGGTTCCCTGACCTGCAGCCTCGTTGTGACACCTCTTATAAGACATACATTTAACATATAGGAATGCAAGTGTTATTTACTAGTCATGATATTCACTATTGTTATTTACTGGACTAAATACAAAATGCAAATATACTGCATATATTTTGAATATTTGAAAAATATTCATAAGGTTTTTTTTTGCATTTTGGTGCATTTTTGTGAGTGTTTGAGATAAAATTGTGTGCCATACCGAAGAACAAGTGCATATTGCAGGTTTGCTTTGCTTTGCTTGTTAACCTCTAATATGATCTTTGGTATAATAAGCCCAAGTGATGGTCATCTTTACATATGTAACCAACTTTACTGATGATCAAGGGATAGGAGGCTGTACTGCATTTATTTCCTTTTTGAAACGTTGAGTCTTGTTGCATATCTCTTATCTGATTGAGATGTTAATGTTGTGTTGCTTGCCCTTTCCTTTTAGCCCTGAGTTGTGTTGAGCTAACACAATGATCACTCTGATGTCTTTTGTTAGCTTGCAGCAAGGAGGTTCCTGGATGATGAAGCAGATTTGTCTTCAGAAGGAGCAGAATTTGTGTCTTCTGATGAGGAGGTTGATTCTGATAATGCGCAGGACACGTCACTTGCTGAATTTTTAAATGACAATACTGAGCTTTCCCAGGAACTAAATGGTGGGTAGAAAGAAAACATGATGCTGTTTTATTTTTTCTTATTTTTTATTGAATTAATAAATGAATAGGTGTCACAATATAGCAGGTAAGTATAGGTATAAGTATAGTATATATATATTAATTCATGCAATGGCAACGTTTTGGCCCTGTGTCTTTGTATGCACAGATGCTGGCTTGAGAATCAAGTGACCATTTAATACTGTGTAAACCACACCTCCTTTCACAAATCACATGTGACCCAAATGACCAATCAGTGTAGGACATTCTGAGAGGCCTATATAACAAAGCACATCAGTGCTATAATACTAAAATTACGTAAAAATCCACATTGTGTTTATATTATATTATCCATTATATGAAAAGGTACTAAGTACTTACTGTGTCCTATTTTCAAATGGTTAGAGTGCATATTGTGGCAGATTAAAACTTAATATTAAAATAATTTGTATTACTAATACACTATGTCTCCAATTATGTTATACATAACTATCTTCCTTACATGCCGTCTTATATTAGATAATACTATAGATTAATATTTATTTATTACAATAAGAACTTCTTTCATCTAAGAAACAACGTAGTGAAAAACTTCTTTGAGGTCTATTGGTTAGATAGTGTTTAAATACCAAATCCAAGGTGCCTCACTCTGTAATAGCAATTTTAATTTGTTTCCTCCTCTATTATCTATTGGCACATGATAGATTCCCATAAATTTGAAATCCTCCAGACTATGCCCTTTTTCTAGAAAGTTTTTGGCAATGGCTTTGATGTATGGCTATTTCATAGGTATAGCCGAACAATGGCCATCCATTCTCAGCCTCAGTGTTAAATGTGTTTCGCCGACATGTGAAGTCACATATGTCTCATTTGAAAATAGGACACCGTAAGCACTTAGCTGTTTTTCATATAATGGATAATATAAACACAATTTTTATTTATTTATGTAATTTTAGTATTATAGCACTCATGCACTTTGTTTTATAGGCCTCTCATAAAGAAAAATTCCTACATTGATTGGTCAATTGAGTCGCATGTAATTTGTGAAAGGAGGTGTGGTTTACACAGTATAAAATTATCACTTGATTGTATGCACAAATGTTGGCTTGAGAAAGGCCCAAGACACAGGGCCGAAACATTGCCGGTGCATATATTAATAAACCCACATGGTTGAGAAGACCCTGGAGTGCACCTTTTGTCCTTGCTTTGAAGTTTTGTCCTTACTAAACCAAGTTTGCTCTGCAGCCATAGACCACTGGAGGGGAAATGTCTGGACCCCCAGATTATTTTGTGATTATTCTTACACTTCCAGCCAATTGGTTGATGTGGACAGATCGGATAGATCTATTATAGATGCTATGTCTTTTTAAAGGGCAAATCTAGTCAAAAATAAAGTTTAGCTATAAATGTTAATCACCCCCCCCCCCTTAAACCTAGCTTTCACGTTACTAATATGTTCCAAAGATGCCCCTGAAATCTTTTACCTGACCCCGTCCCGCACCGCCCCCTGCTCCTGTTTTGAGCAAACACAGAAGCAGAGGGGTTCTTTGCTGACAGCCCCTCTACTTCCTGGCCGTGGCTGCCAGGCGATTGGGCATGAAGTCACGTCACACCTTTACTGACAACCAGGCGCAACCAGGAAGTGGTCAAATACCAATACCAGGAAGTGGAGTGGCTGTCAGCCGCAGAGCATTGGAGGAGCATTGAGGCATCAGTTGTGTGCTTTATACATTTAAGAAATATGGCAATTTAACAGCTACTGGAGTGTACTAGGCTACTAATCACTGCCAAGACTAAATGCTGAAGTCTAGGCAATGCTTTCTAAAAGTCATGTGATAGCAACTCTTCTGCTTCTTAAAGAACTGAAGAGCAGTTAAAAAATTGTGCATTTCCATGAATTAAGTTCTAGTGCACAAGTTTTAGAACTATATTTACCATAATTAGATGATCTGTTGGATCGTTAAAGGGCAAATAAAAAACGGTTAAGTCAACTCTTTTCCTATAAGCTTAACCCTCAATTCCGTCGTATATTGGAGAAATGGCAGCAAATACACAAGACCTTGAATTAATTTTTCAAAAATTATCGAATATGTGATGCGGAAACTCGCAAATAGCTTGTGCGTGAAGAAAGTTTTTTTTTTGTTTTTTTTTTTCAAGTTTTGTTTTTATGTATGTGTTCCCCAGACCATTACCCCGATCCCTAAGCCATTTACACTAACTTTCTTTTGCTATTTATATAGGGTATTAAATTTAAACCAAGATTTTAATAATTGACTTCTATGGGTCTGTTTACGATTTTTTTGAAAATCTAATCTCTGAACAGAACTCAGCAGCTCCATTCATCTCTAATCAAAGCCTGTATTGCTTGGTCTCATCCCTGCGCCCTTAGGTATACAGCATATATCTAGAATAATTACCTAAAAAGTCCTGCTCTTGTCCAGCCCTGCCCCCATCATTTGACAGATGGGCCAGTCTATAGGAAGACTATGTCGGCAAGAAGCATGTCTTCCCATAGGATGTGCAGGGCCTGGCTCGCCAGCTCTAGAATTAGGAAAGACCAAAGTAAGGTGGAGGTTTGATTTAACTTTGATTTTGTTCAGTCCATTTATATTCTTGTATTTTTGAATAGTTAATTCTATTTGCCTTTAGACTCTGAGATGCATGGTGTTTATTTGAAGTCTGTGCAGAGCCCATTTGCTGGCAGTCGCTTTAGGATGGTCCCCAGAAGGAAAAATAACTTGTCTGTTTTCTCACAGGTAAGTAGTGACTGTTACTAGAGCTAATGTAAAGTTCTCATTGTTAAGATTAAAAAGGATTTTGACAGATGTATGGTTTAACTACCAATTATGCAATAAAGACTAGACAATGATAGTTCCTTAAAGATTATGTACACTGGCAAATTTAGTTTTTTTAAATTGCTTATTAGTGGAAAATATAATTCATCAACTATCATTCTACTCTTTTTCTGTTGATTTGCCACTTATTTCATTAGATATCCAATCTGAAAATTCTTATGTTTTAGCATTTCTGTAAGCAGTTTTGCTGTTGCTGGAATGGTTTGACAGTTGGTGTGCTGTATACTGTATGCAGTATTGACAGTTGGTATGGGAGAAAATAGTCAGGTCAGTGGTCAGAGCCTGAGCAAAAAAAGTACTTTATTAAAGGCATGCAGCAACACACACACCTCAGAGTAAGTGCTACTTACCTGTATTTACTTATAGATTAAGATGACGCAGTCATTTTTTCAATTTGTATACACTTTAAAGAGACCACAGTTCCCCTTTACAACAACCACCTCTCTACGTGCTGCACAGCCCAAAATATGAAGGACTGTCACATGGTTTAGAGCAGGAAGTGCAGGGAATCTGATATGCTGCTACTGTATCTCTCTTAAAAATGTAAATATCTTTATAACTATTTAAAAAAAAAAAAAAAAAAAAAAAAGATGATAGTTAATTGCAAAAATACTCCAGAAAGCAATGCCTGTCATTTTTGGACCACAGTTACCCTTTTAATTCGATTTGTGGAATACAATCAAGAGAGAAATAAATTAGAATCAGATTAATAAAAGATAAAATTCTAAATATATTAAATTGGCCAACAAGCGGATATCCTACACGTTTAGTGCACATGCCCCAAATTGGAAAAATACTGGGAAAAGGTGTTTTCCATCTTAGCACGCTTATCTAAAGACAGAATCTATCCTTCCCCAAAATTAACACTGTTAAATATTAATATAGGACATTTCCATATAAACAAGTGCTAGCTTGGAAAATTTTACTCTGTGCCAGACTTCTTATAGCACTAAAATGGAAAACTGACTTAATTCCCTCAACCCAGGAATTGAAAGGCCAAGTACCTCTTTGAAGAACACTACTCAATAGCAGAAGAAAACCATGAGAAACATCTATAACAGTGGAGTATGTTCCAACACATAACTTGGAACTGTCATCCCCTCCCTTGGCACTTCCATTTACAGATAAGATTTCAAAGAAAGAGGGAAAATGGGGAATGTGTTGTACTCCAACTTATAGCAGCCTAATAGCTGTATGCTGCATATATATATAACAGCCTGATATTCATATGCTGTGTGTATATAACAAACAATTTGTGTACATATAAATGCTTACTCCGTATTCTAGTTGGTCCGGGTGCTTAAGCCCCGGACCCCTCGCTTTACTGTAATCCAGACACTTTGTCCTGTGTAAATATCACTTGCATTTATATATGTATGTACACGTAAAAGCGTATGATAGGATTCACTCACCGCTACTTAATGTTGGTCCGGGTGCAGTCTGCCCCAGACCCTTCGCTGGATCTGCATATACTCAATCAGAATTCAAAAGCTGACTTTCCGGAAAGAAGGACGCCACCTCTGTAGCCTTGCGGTTAAAAAGCTATTTATTCAACAGTCCATACATCGTGTTATAGTGAAACACATAAGAAAGACAGGACACCTGACATGTTCCAGACTCTGCACGAGTCCTTAAAGGGTAACTGTGGTCTCAAATTCTTCCAAACTAGTAAGCATTATATAAAAAGCCTTCCATTGTACCTTCAAAATAAAACCTTAATCACACCTCTGGATAAAATTTGTGAGAAGTTATTGTTGGAAAGATTCAGCAATATTACTTCCTGGTTGAACACTTCCTGTTTTCAGCCTGTCTGCATTAATAGGCTCCCTTTCTCAGTTTGAACATTTACCACAATATCATTTCTCACAGGCTCCAGCCAGAGATGTGATTGTCAGCTCATTGTAAAGGAAATACTGCAGGCTTTAATTTAGCCCTAACTTGTTTGGAGACCACAGTTGCCCTTTAATCATAGGCACAGGAAACCTGCAGCCGTCATTTCCTTTATAGGGAGAATAAACACCTGAAGCTAAGTGCGAGCGGGTGCTGAAATTAACCCATTCTAGAGACCAGCCTGTCTGCTCGCTAACAACACTAACAGGTGCGATTCAACCTCACTGGGAACGAAGGTACGCGAGGTAAGTACTCTAAATCATAAGATACGTGGTCACAAGGAATAATTACAGTAAAAAACATACAAAACTACGTGTTTTAAAAACCTGAATAGTTATACACATAATGCAAAGTTACAAAAATTCTCTAGAGTGTGTCACTATATTTCGCCTAATGGGCAAAAAGATACGTTATGAATGTTTTTATTTCTTGTTCATTTTATTGTATAATATTTGATGTATAACTAACCTTAAAAATGTAACTTATATACTAAATCATGACGAAGAGCTGTTAAACATTTTATTCAATTAGAAATGATAATATATATATATATGTATATATATCTATTATATATATATATATATATATATATATATATATTTATTCAAAAAATACAGTTGCAAGTAAAAGAATGTGAACCCTTTGGAATTATATCGATTTATGCATAAATTGGTCATAAAATGTGATCTGATCTTCATCTAAAGGTGGCCATACACCAGCACGATATTACTTACCCGACCGACCCCAGCGACGTTCCTCTGCGCCTGCCGGAACCACCTCTCCCGATTTTATATACGACCGACATGCGATCGCAAAATCCCATTCATTTTGCGATCACATGTCGGTCGTATATAAGATCGGGAGAGGTGGTTCCGGCAGGATCGCAGGAACGTCGCGTGACGGTCGGGTAAGTAATATTGTGCTGGTGTATGGCCACCTTAAGTCACAACAATAGACAATTACGGTCTGCTTAAACTAATACCACAAAAGTATGTTTTTCTCTTTCAGCCTTGGGGGACCCAGGCACAGCAGGGGTTAAGTATTTCACCTCCAGGAGCGGACATTTGACCAAATGAAATTTGCACAGGCTCAGGTGCTCCTCCCCTTACCTTATATTCTGTAGCACTGGAAGCCTGCCTCAGTTCTTCAAGTATCCACTCAGGAGTTGAAATACTTTTCCTCTGCTGTGATCTACAAAAGGACATTTTTTTTGGGAACAGCTGGAATAACTACATTCCAGCGTTTCTCTATAACTTCTAGTGCTCCTCCAACTTACCTAAGTTGGAAAAGCCCTCCAACTCATGGACCCCCATTGAGGTGGATTGGGACAAGCCTATTAAGGCTCCCTATAATTCAGCCAGCTCCTCCACTTGCTGTGGATGTGTAAACATTCACAATGAGGTGTCGCCCAACTGGAATCCAATCAATGAGATGAGATTGGAGGTGTTGGTTACAGCTGCCCTACACTATAAAAAAAAAAAAAAACTCAACTGTAGTAAACAAGAAAATCTCAGATCCACGTGTTTCGCCACAGCAGTAATAATCACCCTAAAGTAATTTCTCACAAGCTCCAGCCAGAGATGTGATTGTCTGCTTATTTTAAAGGAAATACTGCAGGCTTTCATCTAACCTTAACTTCTTTTGAGACTACAGTTGCCCTTTAACCTTAAAGACCAGTAAAGTCCAACCCCCATCTTTACAGGGAGCTAAACAATTAAAATAAAAATAGTGCAAATGCACCCAAATGCCCTATTTGCTTTTAAATGAAGAATTTGTCTTGTTTTATCCAGATACCAGAGCAAGATGAAAGCTACATGGAAGACAGCTTTTGTGTTCAGGAAGATGGTGATGATGAAGAGGCAAATAATGAAGGATGCAGTGAGGATGAAGTAGAAATGAATTTTGATCTCCTACATCAGGACAGCTTTGTTGGTGGTAGAAAACAATACTGTACAAGGAGAAGGCTGAAACTCAAGGGAGAAAAACATAAGCAAAATATTGAAGTACGGCCTTTAAAAAAGAAAACTAGGCTTATAATTCAGGATGACTCCAGTGAAGAAGAGATGGGTGCAACATCAGTGTTAAAGGTTACCACTCCTCCTCATACAACGAAGCTTGCTTCCTCTCATGCCACAAGTTCATTATTTAGAGACCCTTTCTGTCAGATCAAAGGGCCTTCAATACTAATTAAAAATACATATGATAAACCTTTAAGGGATCGATGCCAAGAAAGGATTAATCTCAAAGCCACGCTTTCTGAGGACATAGATTTTCAGCCAGAAAGCAGTTGTATTGGTGTCAATAAATCTATTGGATTAAGTCTCATTTCAAATAGCAAGGTATTCAGTAAGCTTTAACTTTTTATATAAAATGTACCATGTACTGTATGAGCATCCTAATGTAATTAATCTCTTTTTGGTATAATTAGGGAGAAATTCATGATCGGGAATTAACATTTGACTCTTCTGTGGATTCCTCTGCCATATGCAACCCTTCATTTACAAAGGCTAAGAGCTCTGCAACAATCAATACAGCGCCATGCATCCTTGTTGATAGTCGGGAAATCGCCTCTGGCTCCGAAGTCATTTCTTATCTAAAAGCTGCTCTTGGTCTGAAAGTTGAGGTGTGTTCTCTCGGGGGCTGTGACTATATTGTCAGCAATCGCCTAGCAGTCGAGCGAAAGTCACAGTCTGAATTTTCAAACAGTGTGAACAAGAGCAAACTGGTAGAGCGAATTCAGCATCTGCACAGTTTATTTGAAAGGGTTTGTCTTATTATTGAAAATGACAGAGTTAAACCAGGTGAGTCAACTTAATGTAGCAGAACTCAATTTTTTATTTCTAGGTACAGTGTTTTAATTTGCACTTTAACCAGGAAATTTGGGTGTTTTGAAGGACTTTGTGTTTTTGATATTTGGGCTTTTTATCAAACCCTAAATTAAAGGTCATGTCAACCCCACTACTTATTTTTAGAAGCAGCTTAGGCCTAACAAAACCACTTCCCTTTACCATAAATGCTTTTATCATTACTTGCACAAAACATTCCCTCCCCTTTACTCTGCAGCTTCTGGGTCTGGCAGTGATGCTTACTTTAAGGTCATGACTGACCTACCAGAAGCAGTAGAAGAGAAGCCTCATCTGCTGCTGTGAGACACATATTTAAAGGGTATGCCCACCCCCTAAATCATATTACATATATGTAGACCGAACATCCACAAAAATCTAGAAATCATTTTACTTAACACAGCTCAAAATATCCTGCTCAATTCCTACCCTCCTTTCTCCTCTTTCTGAAAGCTGTGAAAACCCAGAGCTTTTATGCAGGCTCCCTGAGCTTGCACAGCATTCAGGAGAAAGCTCCTGGAATATGCTGCAGTCGTTGGCCATGACATCATGGCAAACTGCAGCATGTACCTGGAAGAGCCAGGCACTGCATTAGAAGACTGAGTACGAATTGTGCAGGATATCTCGTAGAAGCGTTTTTGAGCTTGTAAAAAATTCTGTAAACTATGCTTTCACAAAAAGAACTTTAATAGTTTAGCTGTTAAATTAAAAATGCTGAATGGGCAGGTTAAAGGATAAATAAACGATAAAAAAACTTAATGTTAGTAGGAAGTTGCAACTTTAAAACTTAATTTGGCTAATTATTTTTTTTCTGTCCCCCCCCCCCCAGAGCCTATCTTTACATCTTTAAACTTGCTGGATTCATCCTTCTGTATAGTGGACTCTGCAGCCCCAATAAGCTGGAACTTACCTTTTGTGACCAAGGAAGCTGGAGGAGCCAGGACATCTCATGGGCGGAGCTACAGAGTCCACTATATAGAAGGATGAATCCATCAAGTTTGAAGATGTATAGGTAGGCTCGGGGGGGGGGAATAGGAAAAAAATGAATTGGCCAAATTAAGTTTTAAAGCTGCAGCTTCCCACTAACATTAAGTTTTTTTTTATAGTTTACTTATCCTTTACGGTCATTAGGATGAAAAAATCTTCAAAACAGCATAGTTTATTCTAGGTACACTTATATACAGGAACTTGGCAGGTAGGTTATTCCAAATATCTTCATTTAACCACAGATCTTCATCGCTCATTATTGTAACACTTTTAAGCCAACAAACAGCCTCCTGCTACTGCCGAATATTCACATTTTTGACTCATCAGACCAGAGAATCCCAGTTCTTATATTTTTATGCTTGGCATTGCTTTTGGTTTTTGACTGCCAGTGGCGATTCAAGGGGGAATAGCACCTGAAACAAAATGCCTCTGTACATACCCTTTAAGGTTGAAACATGTAGTGTGTTGCATAATAAACCACTGCACAGTAGACAATTCTGTTTGGCTGTTTCTCACCGAGTTTTAAGCCTAATAAGCACTATTTTTTCAGTTAATGATGCTTTCAATTTACATATGTAAATGATGATCATTATACCCTGTTTGTTGTAATTGTTTAATCATAAACATGACCATAATGCTACAGTCCACAAAGGTCCAGTAGTTCACAAGGATGCAACTTAATGTTTTTAGAGCTCAAGTTTGTTTACATTAGTTTATATGGCATTTGTGCTACCTAAATAATCCAATCGGTAAACTTCTCATTGCCTTGGTATTGTAACATGTTGCCACCATGCTGCAAAAGTAATTGCAGGTGGCAATATTAGGGTTAAGTGTAAACTGTATGACCCTAACATGTTAGGATCAGTCATGCAGGATGGATAGAAAATCCTGGAATTAGCAGTGTGTAGAATTGTTGACATTTAATTTTACTCTTTTCAAATTTGTAGGTGAAACTTCTAGGATATTACAAAGGACAAAATATTATGACAGTACGTTGTCAGCCTTAATCAGTGCTCGTGTCCAGATTCTGTTCAGTTCCAGCCAAGAAGAGACTGCAGGATTGCTCAGGGATCTAGTGCTGTTGGAACAGAGGAAGAGCACTGGTATTAATGTGCCAACAGAGCTAAAAGGGCACAAACTAGAGGAGATGCAGTTCTATTTGTCCATTCCCAATGTCAGCTACATCACAGCATTAAACCTGTGCCACCACTTTGAGACTGTCAGACAGATGGCTAACAGGTAAATCAGATTCTGTTTTGCAGTTGCATTTGTTTTACATAGATTTTCCCTTTAGATTAAGGAACCTATTTGTATATGAAGCATTTGATCTGAAGCCAACATATTCCATATTATATAAAAAAAAGAAAGCTCACAGGGATGCAGTATATAACAGGGAACTTACCATCATAGAAGAGTGGCCCAGGTGCAACCAAGACCCCATGCCCTTCGCTAGACCACCGCTCAAGGCGTACAAACAATCTAGAATAAGGAGCCGGGCACCTGGAAACAAACTGAAGATTCCCATAAAAATATATATGTAACTTTGAATAAAGCCGGGTGGCTGCGATCAAAGTCTGTCCAGTCTGAACAGGCAATTGGACGTGCAGAAAGACTACAGCCATTTGTGCGGTCCAGCTTTAGCCCTGCACACCCAAATTTGCATGTAGAAACCAAATATAACTTTTTAAAGCTTGGCCAACAACATCTATAGTGAAATTTAAACATTGCTCCAATCCAGACATAAAAAAAGGTTAGAGTATGCTGCCTTATTCCCACCTACATGTGGCTACCTGTATGTTACTGCAGAGCTCCCCACTCCCCCTCCCTGGTCATTCCCCCGTTCATACAATCCAGCTGTGATCTAAGCCACCCATTAGCATTTCATTCTATCCTAGAGTTAGGAAAGACCCGAGTCCTGCCTTATCACTGCAACTTGATCTTCCTTTGACTGGCAATAAATTTGTGAAAGCCTCCGTCATTGGGAGACTTGCTGTAAAACTTGTGTAAGCCTACACATTACACCGGCATGCTGTTAACGGTTTTGATTGACAGTTCAAGCAAGAGTGGTGTATGTTGACTTCTTTTAACTTGTATATCTCTGAAAAAAGGAGGAAACTGAAGAAAATACAGGTACTCTGGGGGTTGGGGGGGGAATTGTAGAACACATAGAAAGAAAGAAAAAAGAAAATTTTCCCACTATAGATGCCCTTTAATGTCTGCTATGAGCTACATGCAAATAATTGGTAGAAAAAGGACTACACTATTGGTTGGGGAAAACCTGTGAAATCTGAAAATATGTTGGGTTTGGTTAAAGGGTATCTCCACCTCTCATATGAACTTTTTCTGTAGTGAAGTGGACCCTATCCCACCTCCAACCACCGTATTTGTTAGCAAAAAAAAATAATCAGAAAGGTACTTATTGAGCTTCGTTCCCCTGGCGTTCGGATCTGGCCCTCTGCTTGCAGGAAATCGCAAGCAGGGGGCTGGACCGGAATCCGCATCCGTGATTGGCTGAGAGGCAGTCAATCACAAACGCGGCTGCCGGCAGTGCAGAACGCCGGGGAAAAGAGGCTCTGTAAGCACGTTACCAATTATTTATTTTGTTTACAAATATGGTGGTTGGGGGTGGGATAGGGTCCAATGCACTATAGATAAACAATTTAATACTAGGGCACAGGGCAGCAAACAGGGATCAAGAGGGATGGGGGGGGAGGGCTCCTGTGGACAAGCAAGAAACCTCTCACAGGAAAAGTAAGAGGCGGAAACCTTTTCACTCACAGACAGGCTCCTGCTATTCACTTTCTGTGACTTTGCGGGAGAAATATAATTGTGGTTTAGTGCTCCTACCTTATGCTTGCAGAAAAATAGTGGAACCTTTAAATTAGAGGGTACCTCTAGGAAAAATAGTTACAACTTGTATGGAGTTGCCCACCATTCTCTCTATATAGCCAACAGGTGGTGAGCTAATTCCTACACACAAGGCACACCCACAATATAAACATATTATTAAAGGCAAAGAAAATACCTTTCGAAAACCTTTTATTGCTGAGGACACTCTCAAACATAGCATCCTATCAAGTCACCCATCCCTTTAAACACCCATTAACATGATTAACATAACGCATTTTACATATAACACATAGTCAGGCGGAGGGGCCTTAATCAAAGTTGGTATATTGGGTATCCTCACCCACCCACAAGACTCTGGCGCTCAATGTTCAATAGTGATACATACACAATGTAGTACATATATAATTAATACCAAAAAAATACGAAAACAGTCACCATTTCCCTTGTTGTTTCACAATAGAAATCCTAACTGCGCTCAAGAGTCACCTTGCTTGTCACAAACTGATCAAAGATCCAAGGTTCCCAGTCCCCCAAAAAAGAGGAACCCAAATAAATAAGTGCCGAGAACTGTCCTGTGCAATAAATAAATTCCGGGGAAGATCAAGTCACGCAGTGTATATATACTTCATATACTGGAATAGTTGGGAGGGTTCTCGGAACTAAATAATCCATGAAATATAGACTTTTCTCATATTTTCACCACAATCATAATCTGCCATAACACATAGATTATCTTGCCTGTCTCGAATCAGAACTATACCTGACCGGTATTAGGTCTTACTACAACTCCCGGCAGCCACTATGGCATATCTCACCAAACAATGTCTTCACCTGTCCCAACTCCAGCTACTCTTTCCCAAAGTACTATCTCTGCCGATAACTTAAGTGCATGGAGGAGGGGAAGTCATAAAGGTTGTGACAATACTCACGGACTCTTCAGTGAACACAGTCAAGGTCAATACAAACACGCGTCCCATGTTGAGCTCCTCAGCCCCTCCGCCTCACAAGACACAGACGCTTGATTCGCCCCCTTTCCAATCGCTTCGTCCGGGTACAACGTTATCACCTAAGGACCACCTTATATTCGGGCCTGATTAAATAACTCAATGTTATACCTCGATATTTAAAATATGGGATTCGTTTCAATACATTCAATGGCTTACTCTTCCATACATGTTCACATATATTATAAAAAGCATGAAAATTGGATTTACTCATTTAAACCATCCGGATATACCGATCTTAGTTTGACAATCCATTTTGCTTTTACTTGAAAGAGTTTTTTATGCAAATTACCTCCTCTTTCCCCTAATCGTAAAGTTTCTGGGCCGCCAAAAGATAACCCATTTAAGATCCCTTGATGGGCTTCAAATACATGTTTAGCAATGGAACTTCTCAAAATCTGTCCTTTATTACATGTCCTAACGTGTTCTCCCATTCGCACATTCATTTTCCTTATGGTCTTCCCTACATATTTAGCACTGCAATAGCAGTATATCCAGTATATAACTCCCCAAGTTTGACAAGTTATCTCTTGTTTCAGTTTTCATTCTTCCCCATTAAGTAACGTTATTTTATCACTGTTTTTCCATATAGGGGCACATATTGCATCTTCCGCATTTATTATTCCCCTTTTTAATCTTAAAATCGGCCTCATGAGTTTAAATCTCCAACCACTTATCCAGTGAACCTTCACACCATACATAATGGCTGGGACTCAATTTGTCCTTTAAATTTGCTGCCCGTTTAACTGTAACACTAGGGAAACACCCTACTTTGGCTGGAAAATGACAAATCCTTAAAAGCTAATGTTTCCTGAGGACTGTCAGTATGTCATGCCACTGTTGATTATATTTGGTAATCACTCTTTAATTTGTTCTCCCCATTATTCCTATTTTGATTCAATCATATACTCTCCCTTGGTGTGTACCTTACTCAGTTAAAACCTTTGCAAATAATGGTGTTGGAATATCCCCATTCTTTAAATCTTGGGTCATCTCTGCTTCCTGATTCAATAAATCACCTTCCTTATTGCAATTTCTTCGTAATCTGAAGAATTCTCCTACTGGTATTGCTTTAATTAGGTTATGCAGATGGTGGCTATCTGTCCTTAAAACCGCATTGACTGATGTTGCCTTCCTATAACCCCTCTAAACAAATCTATCTGCCTCCTTATAGATTTCAATATCCAGAAAGCTCACGCTTTCCCTACTCCATTCCATTGTTAACTTAATATTGAGGGAATTACTGTTGAGACTGTGAATGAAGGTCTCCAGGTCAATGACAGTGTCCTTCCATAGCAAAAGTATGTAATCTACATACCTCGGTCGTAGAAGGACACAGTCTTCCCACCCTTCTCCATCCACAGTCTCAGTCACCACAGACTGCTCCCATCTGCCCAAATGCAAACAGGCATACGTGGAGGCACAGGTCGTCCCCATCGCCTTACCTCTAAGTTGGCGATAATGCCACCCATCAAAAAGAAACACATTATTTTTGAGGATAAATGGCAACAGTCTAAGTGTAAAGTCACTATGATCATCATACTGCCTACCCCTAGATTTTAGAAAATATTCACAAGCCTCCAGGCTGGACGAATATAAACCTTTGAAATCTAAGGTTACTAGTAATACGTCTTTATCTACCTCGACGTTCTCCAAATGACAGAGAACATCATGAGTATCCTGAACATAAGATGAAAAGGGAGCCTAAAAAAGAGACTCAAGATCTGGTCGACATACTGACTAATTCTTTCCGTTGGTCCGTACATCCCAGACACAGTGGGCCTCCCCAGAGGCATAGTGAGATTCTTGTGCACCTTTGGGATAGTGTAAAAAGTGGGGCACTTAGGTGTGGGGTTAAATAAAAATTCCCTTTCTCTCTGATCAAGAACTTTTATCTTCCAACCCTTTATTCAATATTTTTAGAAAGTTGTTTTGTAATGCAGGTATGTGGCTTCGCTGTCAACCTTTCATATTGGGTTTTATCTCTCAGTTACATTACAAAACAACCTTATAAAATATTGAATATGAACTAGGGGGTTTCCCTAGTGTTAAAACTAAACAGGCAGCAAATTTAAAGGACAAGTTGAGTCCCAGCCATTATGTACGGTGTGGAGGTTCACTGGATAAGTGGTTGGGGATTAAAACTCATGAGGCCGATTTTAAGGTTAAAAAAAGAAATAAAAAATGCAGAAGATGCAATATGTGCCCCATATATGAAAAACACTGATAAAATAATGTTAACTAATGGGGAAGAGTGGAAATTAAAACAAGAGATAACTTGTCAAACTTGGGGCGTTATAAACTTGGCATAATGTCATTGCGGTGCTTAATATGTAGGGAAGACCATTAGGAAAATCAATGTGCGAATGGGAGAATACGTTAGGGCATGTAATAAAGGACAGGTTTTTATAAGTTCCTTGCTAAACATGTATTTGAAGTCCATCAAGGGATATTTAATGGGTTATCTTTTGTCGGCCTAGAAACTGTAAGATTAGTGGAAAGAGGAGGTAATTTGAATAAAAAAACGAAGTAGAAGCAAGTAGAAGCAAAATGGATTGTCAAATTAAGATCGGTATATCCGGATGGATTAAATGAGGAAATCCAGTTTTCATGCTTTTTATGATATAAGTGAATATGTATGGAAGAGTAAGCCATTGAATGTATTGAAACGAATCCCATATTTTGAATATCGAGGTATAACATTGTTATTTAATCGGGCCCCTTTAAGTATAGCGAATATAAGGTGGTCCTTAGGTGATGATGTCGTAACCTGACGAAGTGCTTGGAAAGGGCACAAAGCGTGCATTGGTGTCTTGTGAGGTGGAGGGGCTCAACATGGGACGCGTGTGTTAGTATTGACCTTGACTATGTTCACTGAAGAGTCCGTGAATATTGTCACAACCTTTATGACTGCTGATAACTTATGTGCATGGAGAAGAGATAGTACTTTGGGAAGGAGTAGCTGGAGGTGGAATGGTTGAAGACATCGTTTGGTGAGATATGCCATGGTGGCTGCCGGGAGTTGTAGTAAGACCTGATACTGGTCAGGTATAGTTCTGATTCAGGACAGGCGAAGACACTCTATGTGTTATGGCAGATTATGATCGTGGTGAAAATATGAGGAAAGGCTATATTTCATGGATTATTTGGTAAGTCCCTAGACCCCTCCCAACTATCCTAGTATATGAAGTATCTATACACTGCGTGACTCTTATCTTCCCCGGAGTTCATTTATTTATTGCACTGGACAGTTCTCGGCACTTATTTATTTCAGTTCCTCTTTTTGTGTTATGTTAATCATGTTAATGGGTGTTTGAAGGGATGGGTTACTTTTGATAGGATGCTATGTTTGAGAGTGTCCTCAGCAATAATAGGTTTTTGAAAGGTATTTCCTTTGCCTTTAATTATATGTATATATTGTGGGTGTGCCTTGTGTGTAGGAACTAGCTCACCACCTGTCAGCTATTGAGTATGGTGGGCAACTCCATGCAAGACATTGTAGGAGAACCATTTGGAGCAGAGAGGTAAGGCTTTTTTTAAACACTGAACAGTGGGGGAAATTTTAGTTTTGGGGGTGGACATGCCTTTAGAAGTTTAAGTTTAGAAAATGTAAAGAGGTGTAAGATTAACATGGGGAACTGAAGCCTTTACTGGTTGGTTTTGATTTTATTGCGACTGTGAAACTGTTTAGATTTTCTCTAACGTGACAACAGTTTTTACCTGGTATGTTGAGTTGCAGCTTCCCCCCACCTCTACAAAGTTTAACTCTTTAAAATGCAGCATTATAGTGACCCCCTGGTAATAGTGGTATATAATGTCCCGTGCAATAAAGGTGGCATGTAAGTAGCATCATATTAGTTATACAACACCAATTTTTTTTTTTATTCTAAGTTAGGTAATACAAGTAAAATTAATTGAACAGGCGTTAAGGAAAGAACAAGTACTATGTTCTTACTTATATAGCTAAGTGATCTGGGTGCAGGATTGCCCCAGACCCTTCACCTCATAACGCCGCACACATTCGTGGGTAAGGGAACTACAATGCTTACCCATCCATCCTGGTGGCCCGGGTGCCGGCAGCCCGGCTGAACAATGAAAGGTAAGTGAAGTAAGGATCCGCACTAACCGGTGCCAAAAGGAACTCCGAAGACCACTGCTTACTGCTGCATAAAATTCTTTGTTGGTACACGCCTGAGGCGTTTCAGACTAAACAGTCCACAATCATGTGCCCATATTTAAGTACTGTTTAGTCTGAAACGCCTCAGGTGTGTACCAACAAAGAATTTTATGCAGCAGTAAGCAGTGGTCTTCTGAGTTCCTTTTGGCACCGGTTAGTGTGGATCCTTACTTCACTTACCTTTAATACAAATACAAGCCAATTATCTCTAGGAATATTTTAAAATGCAGCCAAATGCACATACACACATTCCTTTTAATACTGCCTGCCACAGGCCTTTAAACATCAAGTAGAAACGGAACCACACAGCACGGCATCAATGATAAAACTGCATTTTATTGTTCTTCATAAAAAACAAAACACAGAATGCATTTCCCACAACATTCTGGACGAAATGTTGATCTAAGAGCCTTAAGAATGTGAGGTAGCAGTTCTCGTTCCTACTTCTCAGTAAACTAAAAAAGAAGTTCAGTGGTTCCTTTAAGTCTCAGACATGCAATGAGCTCATTGAATATCTTCATTTTCAAGCCTTACATTTTCTGAAATAATTATTGGCTTAATGTTTTTTCCAGCTCTGTAAATGTGATTTCAGAACATGCTCATGTGAGTGTTCAGAAAGCAGAGGAAATCTACCGCTACCTCCACTACGTTTTTGAAAAAGAGATGATTCTCTAAAAGACCTGCTATAGACCATTGAGTTTGGATCAGTACTGTCTTATTGTTTAAGCTGTTTAACAACATTCGAATGAAGGTCCGAACACTGCATTTTGTATTTGTTTATATATTCGTCTTTCAGTGTAAATGCACTTTATTTCTATTTTTGTAAATTATGTAAATAAATGCTTATTCTAAAGAATTGCTAAACAGTTAGTCTTTTGCCTTGTGAAAGCAATAAAAACAAATAGAAACATCTAGTTTTGCAACAGGTAATTATGGATGTTCCCGTTTCCAATCCCTCTTTATTATAATGGAGCTCAATCTTACGCTTTACTAGCATTTAGGGCATATTTATAAAGGATTGCTACTGGAAATAACAGATATCAATCACTTATCATGGTAGAGTATTGCTCTCTTTGTGGTCTAAAAAAAAAAAAAAAAATATATATATATATATATATTTTTTTTTTTGAGTGTGATAAGTCAATACCAATAGTGATCCTTTATAAAAACAGCTCTTTGGGCCATATTTATAAAGGCACAGTATCGTTATTTTGCAATATTGTGCATGCATTTTATTCAGACATGCGATTATAAATTATCATGCGTCTTAAGTTTAGTGTCGGTTTAAATTCTTCCAAGACTTCCAAGAAACCTAGACTTGTTTCTACGAGTACGAAATGTTTATCTATAAAAATTTAATGTTATGTTGCAAGGACCTAATAGTAATAATTCCCCCTAATAAAACAAACCGCATTAGCCAGAGGAATAACTGTAAATTATTTTTGCATACACAAAACCTATTTAAAGAGGTTTATTGTAGCACATTTATGTTTAGTTTAAATGTAAAAACCCTCAACCCTTTGTCAGGAGCCCAATAAAAGTATTTATACATAATATTTTGGTTAAGCTTCCATTGTTATAAATATACTGGAAACAGTTATTTTGCTTAATAAACCTTTAAATTAATGTTTGCCTTTGGTCTTTCCTGATGCCAGGAAGCTAAATAGAGAGACATAAAACAAACTAATAGTTGTGCCAAATAAAGTTTATGGAACGCAAGTTTTAACATTCCTTCAATACTATACAGTAGTAGAGTACACAATGGCGATCATACAGTTATGATCGTGGTAACAATAGTTAAAGGCACACTTGCAATATAACCACACCTTTATAAATACAGCCCAGAGCATGGTGTCCGGTATTTATAAAAGGGAACTTGTCTAAGTTATTACTAATATGAAATATTTCACTACTTGCAGTTTTTATTTACACCTTCCTGGTCTTTATAGCAGAGGGAAATGCAAAGTAGCTCACTGCAAGCCACCTCTCTGTGAGAGTTCATATGGCTGGATCTCACACCGTTGTATCACTGGTTTGAAATACTGTTAACCCTATATATTATGTACTGGGATACTACACTTTGTATTTTGCAATACTGGATCACAAAGTTTTGATATTGTTAATTGAACACTTATAAATACTGTCCAAAGGATCAATATTCATATTTACCAATATCTATCCTTTATAAAATACCACACAATGAACGGTATTTATTGCATGTCATCGCTTATTTAATTGCAATATTTTAATGCAGTTTTAAAGTTGCAACATAGTGGTAATTACATTCAGCTTTTTTTTCTTTACCATGTTGTAAAATAACACTACAATTGGTAGGGGGCAGCAATACTGGTAATAACCAATGCTGTGGGCATTATAAATATAATATCTCCCTTAGAAAACATTGTTAGAAACCCCACACATGTAATTAACAATGCCTTTATTAGAAGGTTCGCATAGAAATTAATTTCATTGGGCCATATTTATAAAGGCGCAGTATTGCAATTTTGCGATGATACAATTTTTTTTTTTACAAATAGTCGTAATTATATGATCGCCTATACAATACCATTGCACTACTCTAGTACAGTATGGTATTGTACAGTTGCCCCCGCACTTCTACGATAATCCACTGTATGAGAAGTTTCCTATACTGCGAGTTACTGAACATGGCCCATTGACTGATGCCAGTATATGGCAATAAACTCCTTGCATTTCCTGTGTGTACAATAAAACTACATGAATAGATCCTGGTTTACATACAAACTAGTTAAAGGAGAACTAGGCTGAGAAACTGTACCCAGGGTGAGGACATAAGATGAAAGGCCCTAACCCCCCAGGGGTAAAGTAGGTAAATTTAACTACTTACTTACTAGCTGCCTTTGCTACTTAAAGGGCATGTCCACCCTAAATTTTTACTATTAATATGTTGTAGCTAACCTCTGCCAACCCCCCAACCGCCGCAATTTTAAATTTTCAAAAAAAGAAGCCGAATCATACTTGCAGCTCGTAAGTGGGCCAGACCGGCAGCCGCATCTGTGATTGGCTAAGAGGCAGCCAATCACAGACGCAGCTGACGGCAATGGAGACTCCCTGGGAGAAGAAGGGCTGGAAGTATGATTTGCATTCTTTCTAATGCTGCGGTTGGGGATGAGCAGGGGTTAGCTACAACATATGCAAAGTATTTCATGCTGGCTGCAGAGGATGGATCAGGATAGTGGGAGAGGGGGATAAGGGCTCTGGAAATGCCCCACCCCCGTCCGGCAATCCAAAAGATCTGCCATTTATAGTTATATGTGCTAGAGGACAAGAGCAGCAAAAAAGCAGTACGCTGGTAAAGTGCCAGCAATAGTAACACAGCAAGTTTGAGTTAACCCAACCTAAATTTTCTGCCGTTTTATTACGTGCTGTTAGTTTTGTTAAGTCTAAACAATAAGGTATCCCCCTTAACCAAAGAATATAAAAATAAAAATGTTTATTTAAAAGCTGAATATGCCTAAATGTGAGCAAATGTCTTAGCAAACATTAATTGAAACATATTGAAAATATGCATAAACAAGCTGAAAGAAAAAAAACAGATGACTATGCACATTAAAATGTATGTGTATTTTATATGCAGCTAACAAATGATTCAACAATGTGCTGATAATACTTAAAGGAACTGTAATCTTAAAAAACAAGTGTTTGCCAATCGTTTCTATTATTCACAGGGAGGTGAGAATGCTTATTCTCACCTCCCTGTGAATAATAGTTTGCTTAGGGGACACAGCGGCACTTAATACAAAGATCCTCTGCACTCGCACCAAGTATGGGTGCTCACTCCTCAAAGTAATCCATCCCTTAATGGATATTATATACTCAAATAACGAATAGCAATAGCATCACCTGAGGAAGGGGGCACATTTATTACCCCCCGAAACGTTGTGAGATGTCGTGTGGTCTGTATTAATAAAGTTAGTATTTGGAGTGCCACCCTTGCTATTCGTTATTTCGACACAGCGTCACTTACCTAACCTGGCGCTCCACTCGCAAGTCCTTCTGAATGGACAGCCGTGCTGTCCTGCTCTCCCGATCGCGCGTGTATCTTTTGTATTGGTACGCGGCTGTCAGAGCAGAAGAAGCGAGTGGAGTGCCAGGTAACGTAAGTTCGGCTGTGTCCCCTGAGCAAACTATTATTTACAGGGAGGTGAGAATAAGCGTTCTCACCTCCCTGTGAATAATAGAAACGATTGGCAAACACTTATTTTTTAGGTTTACAGTTCCTTTAAATGGCATGTCCAGTCAAAAAAATGTATATAAATGCAGAGCACCCAAACAGACCCCCCCCCCCTTCCAAAGCCCCAGTATTGCATTATAAAGAAATGCCAAAGATGACCCCTGAAGGGAATTACCTGACCCAGTCCCTCTCCACTACTCCTCTGCAGCTAACAGACGCTATTTCCTGGTCACAGCCGTTAGTTAAGGCACAATGTGACATCACGCCCAATTGCCCAACATCCAAAACTAGGAAATAGAGCGCCTGTCAGCGCAGAGACACATTGCTCCTGTTTTTGCTCATAACAGGAGCAGGGGGTGGCGGCGCGAGGGACCAGGTCAAGTAAGTCCCTTAAGGGGCATCTTTGGCATTTCTTTATAATGCAAAACTGCAGGAGAGGGCTCTGCATATCTATCAAAATAAAAAAAGCTTTTTTATGACTGGACATGCCCTTTAATATTGTTAAAACAGCTCTTGTGTTATTTAGGTTTGATTCTAAAATTCCTTACAAAGTATGTTTTTTCATTTGTGAAATTAACATAGGAGCAGAATCAGAAATCCATTGCAGTGTTTAAAAATAAAAGGGAGTTTGTCAATTTGCATCTGTAGAAGAGCTGGAAAAGTAAAAGTCTTCCTCTTCATCAGATGGCACAGGTTCATCTGCTTTAAAAAGCTTTCCAATGACCGATGTACCATTGCATTCTGAAATATAGAAAAAGTAGTTTCATTTTATAGACGGTCAACACTAAAGAAAGAGAACCTAAAAAACAGGGACATAAAGCTTCACATGTGTTCAGTATGTGCCTATTTACATGCCGATACTCAAACATAAACCTTACAAAGGCTAAAGGTGGCCTTATATCAGTGCGATATTACTTACCCGACCAATCGCTCACGCGACGTTCCTGCGATCCTGCCGGAACCACCTCTCCCGATCTTATATTCGACCGACATGCGATCGCAAAATGAATGGGATATTGGGATCGCATGTCGGTCGGATATTAGATCAGGAGACTGTTCCGGCAGGTTCGATGAACGTCGTGTGAGCGCTCGGTCGGGTAAGTAATATTGCACTGATGTATGGCCACCTTAAGAGTTCTCTCACACTCTTGTTTAGTCAATCAGGGAATATCCATGCACAAATCAGGACATAGAGGACACAGTGTGGGGGTGCAACTAGGGCCAGGCTCAGTGACAAAAGTTCACAAAACCCAAACCGGATCTATTGTTAGGAAATTTCCAATGGGCCGGTCAATGCAATAAATAATATAATGCATAATATGATATACTGTATTGATTACCTGTGTATCCCAGTACCAAAAGCCCCATGGGCTCTGGTTTGGGATGGATTTATTAAAGCATGGCCTACAATCTATTTTGCAAACATTGCTTATTTTAAATGTAACATTTCAGACTGAAAATCAACACATTTGCCTTATTCCTGTCATAATTTTCAAGATTTTTAAAGGGAATGAGCATCCACCTCTCAAATGTCACTCAACTGTCTTCTGCTGCTGCTCCGTGCCTTCACTGCAAAGGCCGGACCTGCAGCAATGGCAATGATTGGTTAATATGCAATGTCTCATCTAATCACTGACGCCATTTGGAATGAAGACTGTACAGTTATGTTCAAAATTATTCAACCCCCACTGAAATTGAGTGTTTTGGCCAGTTTGACATTGATTTTGATCATTTCAGTCATCTTGTTTACAATTCAATCAAAGAGACACTTGTAAGTCAGACAAATATAACATAACATTTATAATGAAATGACCACAAATGTCTTTTCTGTGCTCACATCATTATCAGTTTTATTCAACCCCCAAGTGACATTCATTCTTAGTACAACATCTTTTCCAGTTATAACAGCTTTTAAATGTGAAGCATAGCTTGACACAAGTGTCTTGCAGCGATCTACGGGTATCTTAGCCCATTCTTCATGGGCAAAAGCCTCCAGTTCAGTCACATTCTCAGGCTTGCGCGCTGCAACTGCTTTCTTTAAGACCCACCAGAGGTTCTCAATCGGATTTAAGTCAGGTGACTGCAATGGCCACTCCAAAATGTTCCAGCCTTTTGGAGCAACCATGCTCTAGTGGACTTGGAGGTATGCTTGGGAACATTGTCCTGTTGAAAGGTCCAACGTCTCCTAAGCCTCAGGTTTGTGACGGACTGCATCACATTTTTTTTCAATATCTCCTGGTACTGAAGAGAATTCATGGTACCTTGCACACCCTGAAGCTTCCCTGTACCTGCAGAAGCAAAACAGCCCCAAAGCATGATTGACCCCCCGCCATGCTTCACAGTAGGCAAGGTGTTCTTTTCTTCATAGGCCTTGTTCTTCCTCCTCCAAACATAGCGTTGATCCATGGGCCCAAACAGTTCTAATTTTGTTTCATCAGTCCACAGAACACTTTTGTGGTTTGTCCACATGACTTTTGGCATACTGCAGTCAACTCTTCTTATTCTTTGGAGACAGCAAGGGGGTGCGCTGGGAGTTCTGGCATGGAGGCCTTCATTACGCAGTGTGCACCTTATTGTCTGAGCTGAAACTTCAGTACCCGCATCTGACATCTTTTTTCAGTTCCTCAGCAGTCACACGGGGGCTTTTCTCCACTTTGCGCTTCAGGTAGCGCACAGCAGTCTAAGTCAGCATCTTCTTTCTGCCACGACCAGGTAGCGTTTCAACAGTGCCCTTTGCCTAGAATTTGCAAATGATGCTTCCTATGGTGTCTCTTGGTATGTTTAACATCTTTGCAATCTTCTTATAGCCATTGCCCTTCCTGTGAAGAGAAATCACCACTTCTCTTGTCTTCCTGGACCATTCTCTGGATTTCACCATGTTTGTAAACACACCAGTAAATGTCTAGAAGGAGATAAGTATCACAGTCTTTTTAAATCTGCCTAATTAATTTGGCTTGAATAAGCCAAATTACTGTTCTTTCTATTTCTTCTTCTTCTTCCGTTTTATTCTTCCGCTTTTTTGGACCGTATCTCCTCCCACAGTTTTTGAGCTAGAGACATGAAATTCGGTACAGACGTGCGGGGCATATAGGAGAAGTGTGCCATCTTCTAGCTAAGGAATCCGCGGAAGCGTTACGGCGTTATCTGCGAATTTCCGGACATTTTTTCCCATAGACTATAATGGTAACAATCCTCAAATGTGGATATTTCTAAACAGTTTTTTTCATGGTCATAAATACAAATGGTGATACCCCCAACCCCCCACACAGACCCAGGTATACCCACCTACTGACCTACCTTTCTATTCCCATGGAAGCCATATTTAAAGGGTAACTAAAGTCAAAAAAACGAATTTAGATTTATCCTCAAAAAAAGATAGTTTTATGGGTATAAACACAAAAAAGACATACCCCCTCAACCAGACCCAGGTACACACACCTACTGATCTACTTATCCATTACTGTGGCAGCCATACGTAAAGGGTAATTAAAGTCAAAAATGCTAATTTTGATCAATAATCAGAAAACTTTGTTTTTTTAACCCCCAATGTGATACAGGTATACACAGCTACTGACCTACACCTCCATTACTGTTGCAGCCATACTTAAAGGGTAACTAAAGTCAAAAAAACGAATTTTGACCAATCATCAAAAAAGTTTTGTTTTTTTTTAACTCTCAACCCGACACAGGTACACACATCTACTGATATACTTATCCATTACTATGGCAGCCATACGTAAAGGGTAACTAAAGTCAAAAATGCAAATTTTGATCAATAATCAAAAAAAATTTTTTTTTAACCCCCAACCTAATACAGCTACTGACCTACCCATCCATTACTGTTGCAGCCATACCTAAAGGGTAACTAAAGTCAAAAAAACTAATTTTGACCAATCATCAAAAAAGTTTTTTTTTTTTAACTCTCAACCCGACACGGGTACACACACCTACTGACCTACCCCTCCATTATCTGTGGCAGCCATAGGTAAAGGGTAACTAAAGTCAAAAATGCAAATTTTGATCAATAATCAAAAAAATTTGTTTTTTTAACCCCCAACCTAATACAGGTATACACAGCTACTGACCTACACCTCCATTACTGTTGCAGCCATACTTAAAGGGTAACTAAAGTCAAAAAACGAATTTTGACCAATCATCAAAAAAGTTTTGTTTTTTTTAACTCTCAACCCGACACAGGTACACACATCTACTGATATACTTATCCATTACTATGGCAGCCATACGTAAAGGGTAACTAAAGTCAAAATGCAAATTTTGATCAATAATCAAAAAAAATTTTTTTTAACCCCCACCCTAATACAGCTACTGACCTACCCCTCCATTACTGTTGCAGCCATACCTAAAGGGTACTAAAGTCAAAAAAACTAATTTTGACCAATCATCAAAAAAGTTTTTTTTTTTTAACTCTCAACCCGACACGGGTACACACACCTACTGACCTACCCCTCCATTACTGTTGCAGCCATACTTAAAGGGTAACTAAAGTCAAAAAAAAACTAATTTTGATCAATCATCAAAAAAGTTTTTTTTTTTTTAACTCTCAACCCGATACGGGTACACACACCTACTGATCTACTTATCCATTACTATGGCAGCCATACGTAAAGGGTAACTTAAGTAAAAAAAAACTCATTTTGACCAATCATCAAAAAAGTTAGTATTTTATCACCCAACCTGATATGAATACACACACACCAACTGACCTACCTTTAATACATGTGACATATTTAAAGGGTAAGTAAAAAACAACAATGTCCTCATCATTGACATTATTGAGTTTTAAAATCTGCAGCACAAACACACAAATTCCCTTCCAAAATGCAGTCTTTCAAGCCAAATTCAAAGTTTATACTTAAACTTTCCCTTTCTAGTTGGTGCTTATTATGCTTTATTGCTGCTCGTTGACATCCACAAGTGTTTTCAATACCTCTGAACACAATTACAAATGTACACTGAATTCCCTAAAGCCCTTTACAGCATTGAGGGTTGAATAATTTTGAACACAACTGTAAGTATATTTAACAAGCCTCACAGGAACATTTGCGAGGTCAAGGTTTGGGGGGGTGGGGTGATAAGCCTATATACTAATTTAATTTGGGGGTGGACATTCCCTTTAATTAAAAAACAAGCTTACAAATGGCATTGTCCTACAATCGTGTGTTGCTATAATCTGTTCACTATGCAGATTTCGCCAAACATTAATTCAATTTTGTTTTAAAAAAAAGTAGTTTAAAAGACAATATCAAAAGAAAAAAAAAATCACCCCCATTACATGTCCACACTTCCAACAGCTAAAATCGCTTAATCACATTTGCAACCCTGCTGCCCTCAGAGATCACACAGCAAATATGAGCCTCCTATAGGGCCCTGATTAACATATCACTTGTCATTGGCTGGTGGGAATGTCTGTTACAACCTCTCTCCTCTTCCTCTGCCAGTCACACCAACTTGAAATTTCCTGTTGCTAGGATACAGCATACATAATCAAGCTGATCAAGGGTGGATGGAGCAGTGTTTTGTCACATGCTAGCTTTGAGTGACAGTAAGAGGCAGACAATCGTTACGCCCCCTTCACAGCACAGCTAATTGAAGGCAGAGGGGCTCAAAATCAGGAAAAAAATATATAGGGAGGGCTGCATTGAGGCAATACAGTTATCCTTTAAAGGGGAACTCTGGTCTCCAAACAAGTTTACGTTTAAATGAAAGGCCAGTTTCCTACCATTAAAACGAGCCATCAACCACCTCTCTACGTGCTCCACAGCCCAAGATATACAGAAATGACTTACTAGAAAGTTAATGGGTGGGAGGCTGACTTGTGACATTCCTGAGGCTTTTCCTGCACAGTGCCGCCAGTGAGCACAGCCTTAGTCTCCCTCAGTGTGTGAGGGAGACAGGAAGTCCCTCCTCTCTGCTGTGTAAAGTCCTGACAAAGAAGGTAAGGGAATCTACAGCCCTTCTCTCCCACTATGTGAAAACAGCCTTTTCAGGCAAAGTTCTCACTCTCTCTGAAAAGGCTGATTCCACAGAGTTTTCTGGCACCTGTGAGTGGGTGGGGCTTAGGCACCCGTGAGTGGGCGGGGCTTAGGCACATGTGAGTGGGCGGGAGTTAGGCACATATGAGTGGGCGGGGCTTAGGCACATGCCCGTGGGCGGGGCTTGGACATGTGAGTGGGCGGGGCCACGGCCGCATGGGGCTGTAAGATAGTGGGCCATGGGGTCCATGAGTGGGAGGGACCAGGGGGGCTGCAAAGGGGAGGAGGAGACACAGGGCAGATTGACTGTCATGGTCAGGAAGCAGGAAGCGCAGGAGACCTGGTGATGCTGCTGCCATGTCACACACAAAAATATAAATATCTTCAAAACTATGCAAAATAAACAATGAAAATAAACAAAATATATCAATTCATAAAAGCACATAGCACTTTAACAGGAAGGACTATTTAGTCCATTTTGTTTTATGCTATATAAGAGCACATACAAGCACTTTAAAACACTTTAAATAGAGTAAGAATAATACTGTTCAGAAAGGATAGTAAAGAATTATTTTATTAAAATGTAATTTTAATGATATTGTAATATTTTTAAAACTCTAAACTATGACAATTGAACACTCGTGTATGTTTAAAAATGTTAAAGGGTATGTCCACCCTTAAATCTAATTTTTAATATAGCTTCCCCCTGGTCCCCCAGCCCCAACCGCATCATTATTATCTTAGAAAGTGCCCCAAACTTTTACTTACCTCCCCTCTTTCCTCCGCCGCGCTACCGGCCCTCTGCTTGCGAGAAAATGCAAGCAGAGGGCGGGACCGGCAGTCGCGTCTGTGATTGGCTGAGCGGCAGCCAATCACGGACGCGGCTGACGGTCATTCAGTGCAGGAGGAAAGAGGGGAGGTAAGTAAGAGATGGGGATCTTTCTAAAAATAAAAATTATGCGGTTGGGGCTGGGGGACCAGGGGGAAGGCTATATAAAGGGGATAAATGCTAGGGGGAGGGAATCGGAGAGGGTGGGGAGGGAGGTGGAGAAGGGCTGCAGTACGCATGCCAAACTTCTCCCGGAGGCCAGGTAGGAGGCAGAGTCCTGGTGGGCAGTTTTTGGGACTTTGGGGGGGGGACTACAGGAGAATCCTATGGAGCTGGGATGTTAGGTAAGGATTAAACTACACTACATGGTGGGGCCAGTAGTGGGGGGATTATAGTTTTGGGGGCGGACATGCCCTTTAAATAACAATAATTTGCACCTTGTTAAAATCACAGCACAAATTTCACTAGCCACACCCCTTGAAAGGAGTGGCCACTGTATTTAAACCAGCGTTTGGTATGTTATTGTATAAGGATAGACAAAAAGGAATATCATTGCGCACTTCCTCAGTCAAACATATGCCTTCTTCAGACAAACCAATTCAACCTTATATAGTGTAGAGCAAGAGGAAGTTACAGAGACCTGCAACATTCTAACATTTTTATATATCATGTGACAAGTTCCAATTAAATGATAAACTGTATCAAATTGTGTACATATATCTAATAATTCACATGTAAAGTGTGTTATCAAACAAGTATGTTACTGTATACACCTGATGAAGGGAGAAACCCTGAAATGTTGTGCACATACTGTCACAATAAAAGTCACAGATATACGTGTGCGTCCCTCGTCATATGTTTGGATTGTTATCACATGATAATTGTATAATTTTGTGGACAGCCATGATATTTGGCAGATTATCCATTTGGATACAGCATTCTACACCAGAGAGAACCCAACTGTAGATTTCTAGTTGTGCTGCACAGTGAAACTAAAAACATTCAATCACCTCTATTACCTTTATTCTGGGAGTACTTCTTTCGAGAGACTGGAGTGGCATATGAAAAAGCCTAAAGAAAAAAATTTAGTCAGCAAAAAGTATGCCATAACATGAATAATTTAAGAACCACTGCTATAGCCACACCAAACCTCACTGGTTAACATGCTTCACTATGCAACTATGTGCAAAGCTGAAAAAAACCTTAGGGGATTAAGTTAGTGACATCACAGGTACACCCATACTGGCATACCCACATTAAAAAAAAAGGACATGCTAATAGTCTTGTAATTGGAGTTGGCCTGTTTTGTTTTTTCATCCTTGCAGAATGCGGCCATACTAATACTGCCATACTAACGTGGGCATTAGTAACATACTTGTATCTGTCTATAAATTTTCAAACCTTACCGAACTTTTTTTTAGCTTGCCCCATCCTGAAAATGCTTTGCCTTTGGTGTTTTTCTGAATTCGATACACGTATTTGTCATTGTCTGACCTATAAAAAACATTTTTTAAAAGAAGACAAGTCTCAAGTGGATGTGCACACTGTAATGTTACAGAAAAGCTTAACCATAATCTCACCTGTTTATAGATCCAAGCATACCAGGGCTAATGTGTCTACACTGGGGTGTATAAGCCAAAGGAAAGATACTTGAAGAAGGAGTTGTTGGGTTGGTTTGGGCCAGCTGGAAAACATCATCTTCGTTGCTTGTTTTAAAGCATGGCAACTAAAAGCACAAGAAGTACAAATTCTGCAAAATGTGCTTGAATATATACATTTAACTTAAAACGAACAAATCAAAAATGAATAAATACTGAATATATGACATTTAAAGGTAGAGGGTTAATTTGAATAGGAGCAACCGAGTTCAGATTCGCTGGGCGGAAACTTCTTATTTTGGTGCGATCTGATTGGTTGTGAATGGGCAGGACTTCCCCCTTTTCTTTATTTCTCACCTCTCTGCTTGATAGCAGTGTGAGGTCTTCTCATGCTCTGATCCTCACAGACCTCTCTCTGGCTTCGCTACCTCAGCTCCCCCTGCCTCTGATCCACTCACTGGACCTCTCTCTGGCATATCTGCCAGGCCACACTAGCAAGTTTTTGCACGCGATTGCGCATGCGATTTTGGTTAGAATGAAGATTGCGGAAATTCAATAATTCCCGCGATCATGTGTGTGCTGCATATCAAGAGAAGTTGCCAGCAGGTCAATCTGGCACAATGTGTGCCTTGTGCCGTGCTATTTGCAGCCCACCGCCTGTGCCCTCTGGCCCAGCCGATCAAGAACACAACTGGGCTAGAACCCTGTGGGAAGCTTAAGAATCCTTCAGTGGGCTTTGCTTTGCCCACAGTGCTCAAGGGATGGCCTAGAAGTCTGAACCACCAGGGGCCAATCACTTGCCTACTCCAAGTCCATATTGTCTGCTTCTACTTCGCAGGCCCTTTAAACCAGACAGCTAGTGACTATGGTCAGGGACCGGGAAGACATCCCAGGTCGCAGGAACCTTCAACATCCTTTACAGTTGAGGAATCTCCTAAAGAGGACGATGATCCCTATGAGGAAGAACAAATAGACTCCGACATTCCAGAGCAGGAATCTCAAACGGCAGACACAGTTGATTCATTTAGTAAGGTCAGTCCCTAAGGCTCTCAAACTCCAGGACCCAGAGGCCCCGGAGGATCCGTCCAGATCACTCTTTTCCCAGGCCAAAAAAGAATTCAGCATCCATCCTGTCCTACGAACAGCTGGACAGGATCGTCCTGCAGGAATGGTGGTTCCCTGAACGGCGTTTACAGCAAACTCGCCAGTTCAACACTGTTTCCTTTCCCCAAATCAGACAGATGATCAGTCCCTCCCATAGTCGACCATTCAGTGGATTGACTTTCCAGAGCTATTACTATCTTTATCAACCCGACAGACTGTCGCATGGCCTACTAAAAACATCATTATCAGCCTCAGGAGCTAACTCGCATCTCACATTTGCCTCTGCATGGGTAGCAAAAGCTATGGAGATATGTCTAAATCAGCTATATCAGGAGGCCCTGGCTGATCCAGCTAAGGTGCCCTTATTGGAAATCATACAGGATCTCTCAGATGTGGACATCTATATAGGAGACGCAGCTCTAGAAACAAACAAACTTATTGCTCCACTGCAAGAAGAGCTCTATGGCTAAAAGCCTTGGCAGCAGACCCAGCCTCTAAAAGAGCCCTTACCAATCTCCCGTTTACAGGCAGAATATTATTTGGCCCCAAATTGGAAAAGATCATCTCACAGGCAACAGGAGTCAAAGCACTTTTCTTCTTAAAAGCCGACCACATGGACTTCTTTCTATTCACAAAACTTCATCTTTTCGAGCCTCTCCCAGGACGATTGCCGAGCCTGCAACTACAGCCCCCTACCAGACAGGGCCCCTCTCCCTGTCCTCCTTGGGCCAACAGACAAGGAGCATTTTAATCTGCATGTCAGAAAGGCTTGCTTCAAGATGGAATCCTTATGTTACTTATGTTAATTATTCTAGCGCTCAAACCGGGAGACTTCCTGGCATATCTGGACACGTCTCCATCTGGTAGGGTCACCACCGGTTCCTCAGATTTGTGGTGAGACACCTTCACTTCTATTTCACAGCCCTGCCATTCAGCCTTGTTTCAGCTCCCAACTCATGGCCTGTCAGGGAGCTTTCATCTGACAAGGAATATTCTTCCTTGCCCCTGGCCCACTTACATCCTCAGGTGCTCCCGTATGCCATGTTCCGCCTATGGCCACTACAGTCTCTCCTACTGGGAATCTGGATCAGAAATATGTATCTTGGGCCTACTCTAGGGGTTTTACCCCAGCTCGATTTATTCTGTCAAGAACCCTACGTTTTTTCTTCAAGCAGGCCTAGACTCAGTGCCCTTAAGGTGCAAGTTTCGGCCCTGTCCATTTACTTCCACCGCCGATTGGCGCTCCGAAAAGATATATAAACTTTTTAGCCAGGAGTGGCTCACGTGCACCCTCCTCACAGACAGACTGTACAATCATGGGACCTGTCTCTAGTTCTACGAGTCATGCAGAGTCCCCCTTTGAACCTCTTTCATCAGCTTACCTGTCTCTTCTTTCGTGGAAGATGTTTCTTCTACTGGCGATCACATGCATTCAGAGAGCTTCTGAATTGGCAACTCTGTCAGTAGAACCTTCTGGTTTATCCTTCAACAGGGGGTAAACAGTAGGGACTGCATCCGGCTTTACTCCCCAAGGTGGTCTATTCTTTTCACCTGAATCAGGAGATTGTTGATCTCTCTTTTTATCCACGGCCTTCTTCTCCCAAGGAAAGGAGACTGCAGTTCCTGGACGTGGTCAGAGTTCACCGGATCAATATTGCCAGGACCGAATGTTTCCGCTCTTCTAAAGCTCTAATTATCCTCCTAGCGGGTTTGCTGCATCACCTCAGACCATGGCTCGGTGTATTCGTAATGATTGGACGTGTTGGAAAATCACAACAGATCATGTGATCGGTTGCGGCTAACTGTCGGATGTGGCTACTTTTGCCGCAACTGACAGTCCTTCACCCTGGCCTGACCAGATGGAAGTGACGAACGGTCGGTCAGGAGGAAGGATTGTATGGTGTGTACCCACCTTTAGGGTGCCTGGGTCACCCAGAGGCTGAAAGAGAAAAGAGGATTTTGTTACTCACCGTAAAATCTCTTTCTCTGAATCCAAAGGGGGGCCTAGGCACTACCCTCCCTATCAGTTTAAAAAAATAAATAAGTTAGTTGGGGCTTGTTGCCTAGGTTATTTGTTATTCTTTATTATTGTTCCTTACACTTACACTCTGGGACAAAACTGAGGCAGGCTTCTGGTACAGAGGATAAGGTAAGGGGAGGAGCACCACAACATGAAATTGTTTCAATTTTCTTAAGTGTCTGCTCCTGGAGGTAGACTGCTTAACCCCTGCTGAGCAGGGGCACTTCTAGGGTTTTTGCTGCCTGAGGCAAACTTTAGAAAGCCGCCTCTGATCGTATTGCGGTGCTGCCTGAGGCAAACTTTAGAAAGCCGCCTCTGATCGTATTGCGGAGCGCGCAGCGTGGTTATGTCGGTGGGTGTGGCTAACATTTTAAGATTTTGAGCTTCCTAAGGCCACGCTGCCCACGCACATGCGCTGAATCCAGCCAGCCCCCCCCCCCATGATAAGACCCCAGTACCCAGGGAGGGAGGACCGCCCATGGCCATGATAAGACCCAGGGAGGTTACAGGCCACTGAATCCAGCCCCCCCCCATGATAAGATGGTGACCCCAGGGAGGGACAGCCAGGCCACTGACTGAGTTCAGCCACCCCCCCATGATATGACCAGGCCAGGGAGGTTACAGGCCACTGATCTAGCCAGGCCAGCCCCCCCCCGATAAGACCCAGTCCCCAGGGACAGGGAGGTTACTTACAGGCCAATGAATCCAGCCACAAGCCACGTGACGTGAGACATCCCCCCAGATAAAGACCCCAGGGAGGTTACATTACAACAGGCCATGAGGTCTGAGGCCACTCACTGAATCAATCCAGCCAGCCCCCCAACCCCAACCCCCCCCCCCCCCAAGTTGGGACCTGGCTGCCCTGTGACTCACATATAGAAGACACTAGACAGTTAGAGCTTAGAGTAGTTAGTTAAATAGTGTTTTTTTTTTTAAGTACCTACAGCAGGCCAATGAATCCAGCAGTGAGACATCCCCCCCAGGCCCCGCCCCATGATAAAGACCCCAGCCAGGGAGGTTACATTACAACAGGCCACTCTGGCTGGCCATGAGGGCTGAGGCCACTTAATCAATCCAGCCAGCCCCAACCCCCCCCCCCCCCAAGCTTGGGACCTGGCTGGCTGTCCTGTGAGTCACATTCATATAGAAGACACTAGCAGACAGTTAGAGCTTAGTTAATAGTAGTTTTTTTTGTTTTTTAAGTACTTACAGTTGCAACTTCAACTTGCAGGCACCAGGTCCAGGCAGCTTATGTGGTGGACGGTTCTGTCTCGGTCTGCGAACTGCTTGGAGCTCGGTCGGTCTGTCGGCTCCTCAACAAGTTTTTTTACACGTTTGTCACACTCACACAGACAGAACGCAGTGACAGCAGTGAGTGTGAAGTGCTGTGCAGAGTGAGGTGCGTGCTGGGCTGGCCACTCCCTCCAGTTTTGCCGCACGTAAAGTCCGGCGCCGGCGCGGAAGTTCCGGAAGTTGCGCGCGCGGGTAGCGCGGCGCGGCCTATGCTATGCCTATGCAGCCTGCTGCTGACCACCAGTGACTGACTGTCCCAGACCTTCTTGCCGCCACGCTTGCCTTAGCCGCCAGGCAGCAGCGGGGTTAGTTAGTACAGTGATTTTTTTTGTGTGTGCTTTAAATTTGGCGCCTTTGGCAGAGTGCCGCCTGAGTCACATGACTCAGTGAGCCTCATTACAGATGCGGCCCTGCTGCTGAGCCTTGGTCCCCCTTTGGCTTCATAGAAAAATTTATGGTGAGTAAACAAATCCTCTTATTAGAATATATACCACTTTTGCTCCCATTCAAATGAACCCTATACCTGCCTACCAGAACAAACTAAAATGTCCTTATTACTTTAGTTTTAAAGGAATAAATGGAGGACGGGAACCTCCCATTCAATTAATCTAATGAGTCAGGATCGAAGCTGCAATGATTTACCTTTTGACCGATCCACAATTCTGACAATTCCCAACTGTTTCCGGTTTCACTTAGTTATTGTGTGTATGCGCGCTAGTTAAGTAAAACCGTAAACAGTCTGGAACTGTGAGAGGAGCCGGCGGCGGGTTGCTAATATATCGTCCTTGACAATTATGCAGACTATTAAAATCCAAATGATAACATCATATCGATTGCCCTTTAATACACAGGATTGAACCACAGAACTTTCTTTACCTTCACTCTCTTGTTTGAAATGGTGTCCCAGAGAAGATGTCATCATGATCATCCTTTGGAATTTGTTCCAGGAATTGTCTCATTTGCTGCTTTCTTTTTAAAGTTCCCACTTTAGCCGTTATTTTTACAGCTTTTTCTTCTGAAACCTTTTCTGTAATATACAAGAGACAGTTAATGACCATTGCGGGGACCAAAAAAGTTTGTTTAGGGTTGCATAGTCATAGGCAATTATTGGGTATCTGGCAAAAATTTACCACTTTCTAATAAGTTTAAATTGTAATGGAAAAAAAGGTTAAATGTTAAAATGGCCTGTTTACCAGATTGCCATAGCTAGTAAAGTACTCTTAAAAGCATTAAAGATAGAAATTTTGGGGGGCGTGGTCTGCTAAGCTCCACTCTAACCACATCATTATCGTATCCTGGGGAGCTTATTAACCACAAACTATATTCAAAGACCTTAAGGGTATACCTACACACTCGGCAACCACATGGCACCAACAAAAAAAACAGCTGAGTCAACGCCCCGACTAGACAAATACCGCTGGCAAAAGAGAGGGAGGAAGCACCGCAGGCCCCACAGACTCAGGAGGCCGCGACACTTACCATAGACCCCTGGCAGACAGCGGCTACAGACAAGGTACTGGAGGCAATATCGCAATGCCAGGCTTCCCTAACCTCCAAAATAGACAAGGTTAATATTGACAGAAACTGAGACGCATAATCGGGGTGGAGAACGCCATGGCGCCATTACAACAAGCACCTCAGCTAAACAAGATGCACATCCAGACATTACAACAGAGGCAGGACGACCTGGAAAATCTCTCCTGCAGGAGCAACCTACTATTTGTAGGCCTCCCCGAAAAGGCAGAGGGAACAGACCCAGAGTTCTTACTGGAAACACTGCTTAATCGCTGCCTTTGGCAGAGAAAGTTTCTCCCCAATGTTTGCGGTGGAGAGAGCACATCACCTGACCCCACAACCTCAACCTCCGGGAGCACCCCCACGCACCTTTATAGCGAAGCTTCTTAACTATAGCGACAGAGATGCAGTTCTATGCTGAACCCGGGAAATAGGAAAAATCACTTACCAAAACGCTTCCATATCGGTTTACCTGGATTTTTCCACCAAGCTGCAAAGGCAGCATGCAAAATTTGTTGAAGTCAAACGTAAGCTGTGCACACACAACTTGAAATACGCCATGCTATATCCTACGAGCCTCAGAGTTCAAGACGGTGATCGTACACAATTCTTTACCTCTTGGAAACAGCAAAAAAGCGAGGGTCGCACTCCAAAGTAAATTAACTTGAATTTATTTTAAACCACACATATACACAAACGTTTCGGGGGGAAACATGCCCCTTCCTCAGGTGATGATTCAACAGTAGTGCAACACATCTATATAGGTCAGCCAATCTTAGGGACGGCCCCTCCTGGGTAAATCGTCCCTCTGATAGGCTAGGCAAAAAAGTGACATCGTGCAATTCGTTAGTGCAAAAAATGCATTATTTGTGCAATAAATACATAAAAAATCTGTCGTACTAAATCAATAGTAATAAAATTATTCAATTAGTGAGTATGTTAACAACCTTATAAAACTTTAGCCTTAACTGAAATCTCAATAAAAGACATTAAAACATTATTATCGAATTCTTCATAGGATACATTAAGAGATAGAATGTGGCTTTAGAGTGTGTTCAAACCTTTTTCACAATATGAGAACTACCCAAAGTGTATATCAACGGCCATTTAGTAAAATACATTTAAAACTGGAATAAAAGAGTAAAGTGCTGGCCTGGAAGAAGTGCTCTCAAAAAAGTCCACAAGATGGCGCCATCGTGTGTGAAGATTGAAAGTGTAGTGAAAGTAGGTATCAACTGTTGAATAAAGGCAGAAAAAATGTGAAAAATTTTTTAATACAAAGACATTACATAAAATGTTAAAAGATTAAGTTAAAAAGATTCTACTTAGTTGAGGGTGTAGCTAGACAAGATCTAAAAGTTTCGAGAGTATAGAAACAAGACCAGTTAAATTCCTCATTCATACCATTAGGGGCAAGCGTCTCTAATTTATCTATCCAGAATAATTCTCTTTGTAGAATTTTGCTATTAAAGTCGCCCCCTCTTCTTTCTTTTTCTACAACCTCAAGTACCAGCCATCGTAACTGTGATGTTTTTGTTTCTTCTCAAAAAAATGTTTACTAACTGGGGTTTCGTTTTCTTATTAATGCCGTCATAGTTGGTGTATCAGTTTATGCTCCCCCACACGTAATCGTATCTCTCTAGAACATTTCCCAACGAGCGGCCAACCACATGGACATTTTAGCATGTATATCACATTAGTAGTTCTACATGTGGCAAAGTGTTTTAAGTTTAATCTATTTCCCTTTCTAGGGTGATTAAAAGAATCACCTCTAATGATGGCATTACACGACTGGCAGTTTCTACAGGGAAATGCGCCAGTCGTGTAATGCCATCATTAGAGGTGATTCTTTTAATCACCCTAGAAAGGGAATAAGATTAAACTTAAACACTTTGCCACATGTGAACTACTAATGTGATATACATGCTAAAATGTCCATGTGGTTGGCCTACGTTGGGAAATGTTCTAGAGAGATACGATTACGTGTGGGGGAGCATAAACGTGATATCACCAACTATGACGGCATTAATAAGAAAACGAAACCCCAGTTAGTAACATTTTTTTGAGAAGAAACATAAACATCACAGTTACGATGGCTGGTACTTGAGGTTGTAGAAAAGAAAGAAGAGGGGGCGACTTTAATAGCAAATTTCTACAAAGAGAATTATTCTGGATAGAAAATTAGAGACGCTTGCCCCTAATGGTATTGAGAGGAATTTAACTGGTCTTGTTTTCTATAACTCTCGAAACTTTTAGATCTTGTCTATGCTACACCTCAACTAAGTAGAATCTTTTTAACATTTATGTAATGTCTTTGTATTAAAAAAATTTTCACATTTTTTCTGCCTTTATTCAACAGTTGATACCTACTTTCACTACACTTTCAATCTTCAACACGATGGCGCCATTTGTGGACTTTTTGAGAGCACTTCTTCAGGCAGCACTTTACTCTTTATTTCCAGTTTTAAATGTATTTTACTAATGGCCGTTGATATAACTATTGGGTATTTCTCATATTGTGGAAAAGGTTTGAACACACTCTAAAGCCACATTCTATCTCTTAATGTATCCTATGAAGAATTCGATAATGTTTTAATGTTTTATTGAGATTTCAGTTAAGGCTAAAGTTTTATAAGGTTGTTAACAATACTCACTAATTGAATATTTTTATTACTATTGATTTAGTACGACAGAGATTTTTAGTATTATTGCACAAATAATGCATTTTTTGCACTAACGAATTGCACAATGTCACTTTTTTGCCTAGCCTATCAGAGGGACGATTTACCCAGGAGGGGCCGTCCCTAAGATTGGCTGACCTAATAGAGTGTTCACTACTGTTGAATCATCACCTGAGGAAGGGGGCATGTTTCCCCGAAACGTTGTGATATATGTGGGTTTAAAATAAATTCAAGTTAATTTACTTTGGAGTGCGACCCTCGCTTTTTTGCTGTTTCCAATTGATATATGTCCATTAAGGGTTGGACTATCTGGAGCAGTGGGCACCCACGGGTGGACGAGTGCAGAGGATCACCTTTACTTTATCACAATTCTTTACCTCCCCTGAGGACGCAATGTCCTGACTGGAACAGAAAAAGGAAGCCAATCCTGACTCCCCTCCCCCTCTCCTTCGTCCTCTGTTTCGCTTGCTGTACATAACTAGATTGTGTCATGGTGCTACATGGTTGATTTATCACTACTGTCTATATGTACTTTATATGTGGGGAGGGAGGCAGAGAATGGGATACGGTGCATTTGGAACGTCCGTGGGCTTCAAAATAAAACTAAAACGTATATCTGTCTTAAGACACATACGAAAACAATCCCCAGATGTTACTGTGCTGGGTAAAACCCACATGACAACTCACCAGCAACATCTACTGACAACAAACGCTGGGTGGGGTGGGCTTACCACTCCACCTTTACCTCCTCCTCCAGAGGAGTAACCCTCTTTATTTCACAGGCGGTTCAATTCGAGCCCTTGGCAGTGAGGCTGGACCGGCAGGGTACCTTTGTCCATGTATATGCTAAGGTTTCTCTACTGTTCCCTAACAGCTCTTTGGATCTCCAGTTCCCCAGGTTTCTCTACTGTTCCCTAACAACTCTTTGGATCTGAATACGGTTTTAAATTGGATTTAATAAAGATGAACAGAGTTATTCAATAAAAGTTATTATCGTTTAAAATGGTGCTAATTTTGCCCCAACCAATCAGATCTTATTTAACATTTGAAAGCTTACATCTGATTGGTTGGGGCAAAATTAGCACTATTTTAAACGATAAGAACTGTTATTGAATAACCCTGGAAGTCTTTTAGGAAAATTGGAGCGGTGAGTTACTGACCTTAATGGAGGTTTACTACACTGTGCAACACTGTGTGTTTTCTTTTCTATAGTCTTGTGCGGGGAGGAGACACCCCGGGACTGCTAGCACGTGTGCTACTCCAGGAAGACCTCAGTGGGTGAGTGCGGGAGGACAGGAGCCGCCATTGTATAATTGTTCTATGCTAAGGTTTTCCCCTGCCCGGTCCTATTGATGGCTACTTACGCAGTAGGGGACTTAATTTGTGTACTGGACTGTGTAAGAGATCGAACTTACCCCTCCGGGAGAAGTCCCCCACCCAGCCCCATCACTAGATTCGGTAGATTGCTACTGACAGTTAATATGCCAGATGCATGGAGACACAAACATCTAAATATGCCAAATGCCTGACCCAAGAAATAAATAAGATCAAAAGATCATCCTCCGCAGACGAGAAAGCTGCCACACTAGACCTAGATAGGGCAGAGACCAACTTCATTAATAACATCTGATCAGATGCCCTCAAACAAAAAAAGACTAACCAACGCTTTACTGCAGGGCAAGGCCACTAAAAAATTCTTCTCCTAGGCACAAGTATATTTTGAAAATGGAGACAAATATGTGAAATTGCTAGCATATGGCAAACGACGAACACAGACCCCCCCCCCCCCCCCGGTGATATGACTAACTTCCCAGTCATCCGGTCAATTAATTACAGACCTCCTATAGGTGGTAGCCCAATTTGTCTCCTTCTACAAAGACCTATACTTCTTCAGGATTACTAGCACCTCACCTGACACTACCATATATACAAAATATCCCACTCCCACAACTGACTCCAGCACAGCGGAATATGCTAGAGGAATCCAACTCCAATGGAAATTCAAGAGGCTATGACACAATTATCCACAGGAAAGGCTTCTGGTTTGGATGGCCTCCCCAAAGAATTTTACACAGCATAAGAAGATACCCTAACACCACAATAACTTATGTTATACAAAGAAATGTACGCCACACTCACCTTGCCCCCCACTATGATAGAGGCCCTTATTGTCCTAATCCCTAAACAAGTTAAAGACCCCCAATACACATTTCCAGATACAAACCCGGACATAACCCTCTTTGCCCCAAGTGCCAATCAGCAACGGGCACCTTTTATCACCTTATCTGGTCATGCCAGGTACTACTGTGCCACATAGGCGACTAATGTATAAACTGAGGACTGTTGGCCTTGAAGAAAACATTTGTTCATGGATAGAGAACTGGTTATTGGATCGCAAACAGAGAGTGGTGGTTAATGGAGCTACATCTATGTGGGCTAAAGTTCTAATCGGAGTGCCTCAGGGTTCTGTACTGGGGCCGCTTCTGTTTAATCTGTTTATAAATGACTTAGAAGGGGGCATTGAGAGCAAGGTCTCAGTGTTTGCTGATGACACTAAACTATGCAGAGCTTTGGAAACTTCAAATGATGTGCAAGTGCTGCAAGCAGACCTAGATAGATTAGCAAAATGGGCAGCAGAATGGCAGATGAGATTCAGCATTAATAAATGTAAAGTGATGCATTTAGGATTTAATAATCCCTGTGCCACCTACACCATAAATAACTCTGTGTTAAGTGAATCTGTAATGGAAAAAGATTTGGGGGTTCTGGTAGATAACAGACTTAGCTATAGCAAACAATGCCAGGTAGCAACGGCTAGAGCTAGCAAGATATTGTCTTGTATAAAGAGGGGAATAGATTCAAGAGATAAAAATATTTTTCTCCCTCTTTACAAGGCACTGGTAAGGCCTCATTTGGAATATGCGGTGCAGTTTTGGAATCCCATATACAAAAGGGACATCTTGGAAATTGAAGCAGTTCAGAGAAGGGCAACTAAATTAATAAAGGAAATTGAGGGGCTTGAATATGCAGGCAGATTAGACAAGTTAGGGCTGTTTACATTGGAGAAGCGACGCTAGCGTGGGGACATGATAACCTTATACAAATATATTAATGGGCCATACAATGAACTCTCTGGTGAATTGTTTACTAATAGGTCCTATCAGAGGGCATGTGGACATCCTTTAAGGTTGGAAGAAAAGAAGTTTCATCTTCAGGTTAGGAGAGAGAGATTCTTTACAGTGAGAACGGTGAAACTGTGGAACTGTCTTCCAGCAGATGTGGTAATGGCAAGTTCATTGAATAGCTTTAAAAAAGGCCTGGATAAGTTTCTAAAACTAAAATATTAAAAAATATTGAGAATTACTAGTATTAATGCATATAGATCTGGTTGATCCAGGGATATTTTCTGATTGCCGTTTGGAGTCAGGAAGGAATTTCCCCTCCCCTTTTTAGCTGTTTTTTTTTCCCTTCCTCTGGATCAACTGTTAGGTAGGTTAAAAAAACAAAAAAAAAAAAAAAGAGGGTGAATAGGTTGGACTTGATGGATGGATGTCTTTATTCAACCATAAATTACTATGTTACTATGTTACTGGGCTTTTGGAAACAAATAATCAAATCTCTCCACAATGAAATGGGAGCACCGGTGGGCCTGGACCCCAAGGCTTGACTACTGGGGATAACTGAACACTTATTTATGCACCAGAATATTCCTATCAGAAACCCTCTTTACAGCTAAAAAAAAACTTCTGTCACGCATGTGGAAACAGACACTTAACGCATCCTTAGATTTTAAAAGGGTGATCTACAAGAAAAAAGGATGCTCCTCAAAATACAAATTTTTTTGCGACAGATGGGTGCAATCATCGACGTCCTCTGATCCCTAATGGACACGTAAAATCAATGTCCACTCTAAAAGCTAGTCCCTACCAAACCTACTCATGGATGCTCTAGTTTACAGTTCTTCTTTTTCCTACTTTTTTTGTACCATAGTGACACTCACCCAATAAATACAGCAAGTTGAATGAACTCTATGTACATGGTAAATACTATGTGATAAGTAGGCTGTGACCTACGATTGAACTTATTTTGAATATGTTTGCACCAATTGTGTTATGTTATTAATAAACGTTTCCTCCATTTGGAGGGGAGAAAAAAATATTTTTTTTTTTTGGAAATGTAGGAGGAAGTTCCAGAGAAAAGACACCAGAAATAGGAATATATTGGGTTCCCTGTATTAGAATAGCTTGTTGTGTGGGGACTTACACATCCACTAGGAGTTTCAGTAAATTAATTTGAGTGAAACTACTGTTAGCTCTAGGACCGATTTCCACATGAATATAAAACTCACTGACTTGGCTTACAAAATATGTGTATTTGATCTTAGTGTTTCTATCATTTATCAATTCATCAGAATTATACAGAACTACTATATTCTAAGGCCATACACTACTAGAAACATTGGAGCATTCACTATATTCCGTTAAAAAAAAAAGTGATTCTAATATCCTCTTTAATAATCCTCACTTCGTCAGTTGTTGTGCCCCTCTCAATAATGTCTGGACATGCACCTTCTCTTCTTTCAATCAAAGTAATAGCATGTGCATGTTCATTTGAGGGGCAGAGCGACCTAAGGAGTGACGTTAGCATCCGGAAGAGCTGGTAATTTCTTCAGAAATCATAGCTCGGGATCTTGCAAGTAGAAGCCTGCTGAGGGATCGTTTTAATAAGGTAATGCAGTTCCCCTTTAAAGAAAAACTAAAGTTTAAATAAAGCATACATCTCATAAATCAGAGGAAATTAAATTCAGTATTCCCGTGAGTATGGATTTACTTAATATTGAATTAATTTTTTGTCTTTAAAAATTTTTTTATGTCAATTTATCTAATTTAATTTGGCATTACCCTTTTTTTCCTTTTTCTTTGGCTTGTCTGATTTCTTTTTAGACTGCCCTTGGGATCCTTTTGGCTGCTGCTTTTCCATGTACTTTTCTTGACATTCCTCTGCAGATCGGCTTCCCACAAACATGGCCACATCTACCCAAAACCCCTTTTTATGCTTTGGTAGAGAGGAAACAGACCTACAAAGAGTAAACTGAAGAATAAGACGAATACAGAGCACATATTTACAACTATAAAAAAATATACTGTACATTTGAAATACTGTAGTTGAGGTGTTTCATTTTTAACTTCAAGGTTACATGGAGACAAAACACTTTCTATAACCTAAAATATGTTACAATATGATACAGTACTTAGTAAGTGGACATTTAAATCCTTTTCTTTTACTAAAATTCTGGACAATAGTTTAATCAAAGAAGTCTGTGGCAGAATCTGAAATGGCAGCTCACTACTGAACACAGCAAAGCAATGGGTATAAAATTAAATGATTTTCCAAAAATGAAGTATATAGTATATATAATTATGTGTAATAATTGGTGAAAGTGAGTGGTTTGGTGGAAAAAATATTTTAATTAATTTAATAATTTAAATATTTTTACACCAAACCACTCTATTTTCACCAAGCACTGTGAGAGGTAAGTGGAAATTATATATATATGTATATATAATACGCATATACATACTTTCAAATTCAGTCACTTTACACCATTACACTACACGGATTATAATCTAATTGTATTTCAAAATACACTGTTAACTACATAAAATATGGGTAACTAAAACATTAATTACAACACAGGTGAGCTACAAAAACTTGCACTGTCAAGTGTGCAATGGTCTAAAAATACTTTGAGAACCACTGTGCGAAGGCATTTTTTTCTGCATATATAAAGAAGCACCAATCAGAAAAATTCCATTTGAAAGTGAAGCATTATTATGAATCCAATAGTGTTCAATACATACTTGAAAAGTCTCTCAACTTCTTTCGCTGTCCATGCAGCACAATGATTTATTTTTTGAAATGGCTCACTATAACCCCGACTCTTGGATAAACTAGTTGTCCTCCTGTTTAAAGTGAATGCTGAAGATGTGTTTCTAGAAGCCATTGAACTTTTGGCTGCGGAAGAACTTGGTTGGCTATGAAAATGGTCTAACTGATTTATTTCTTCTGAGCCTTGGTAGCTAGATGATCTGATGTGGCCTTTTGCTGCAGAGCTGTTAGGATCTTGTTTATATCGTTGAATACTCCTATAAGAATATTTTGTATTAAGACTTTGTTTCTTATCAGAATCAACAGAGCTTTCAAGATCACTGCTTTGAGGTGTCTTTCTAGAACACTGCCCTTTTTTAAACGGAGTTGGATCCTTCACAGAGCCTCTTTGCTTTTGTGGGAATTCATCTGAAATGCTTTGTTTAGCCTCTGTTGGCACATTTAAAGTTTTGGGCTTTCTTTTAACAGAAATAGGAAAATCATCCTCACTTTCTTCATCCACTGATTCAGTCTCAAATGATGTTTCAGGATCAATTAAAGGGGGAGAGGAAAATCGTGCATTTCTGAAAGGATTTCGCCTTTTTAATTCCACCGTTTCTATTTCCCTTTCAAAAGCACTGTCATCAGGTTCACTTTCTCCTGAAGTTTCATAGCGGACGTTGTGCTTTAAACACTTTTTGAGTAACTGACTTTTTGAGTGTATTGGTGTCAGAACAACAAGTGCCGATTTTTGCGGAACTTTCTCATGGTCAATTTCTTTTGTTAGTGAAGGGCTGGGACTGTTTAAGCTAGGATTATTTTTGAAAACAGGATCTGGTCTCATATCATCTGGTTTGAGCGGTTTCCCTAGAGCAAACACAAAAAATATATAATAAAACACTTTATGACTCCTTAGATCAAGAGTCTACACCTACATTATGTAGGTGCTGCAAAATATTTACATATCTTGCATCAAATATGCTTTTAGAACAATAGAATGCACACAACTTACACATTTTATCATTTTTTGAATAGGGTTCTGCAGAACAGAATGAAATCAGATGCATTACATTAATTGTACTCTACAGTGACAAACTGGGACACATCTGAGGTGGGTATGCAGGGATGGATCATCTCCAAGCTATTTTACAAGCACATGCATTGTGGTAAAGCCTTATTAGAGGAAAACTACACTATAAAAATTAACTTGTTTAAAATAAAAAGTATGTGGGGAGTTAGGATTGATTATTCCCTCCCAGAATCGTTTCATTGAGTGTGCCGTATATGAGCTTAATGACAAAAATATGAATAGAAATGTAATTTTTTTTTCCCCCGACACTGAAAATACATTCCTTTATCATATATAGATATATGGATAGAAGCATAAATTAAAGGAGGACTACACTGCATAGAAAGCTTTTCTTAAAAGCAGTTAAAATAAAAAGTATCTGGGGCAGGGAGGTAAGATTGATTATTCCTACCTCCCAATAGTTTCATTGAGGGGTGTTAGCATGAAGAAAAACACTGTGTACATCCAGTTTTTCATCTTCCAGGTTAGGGTTCTGGGCTTTTACTGTATTAAAGCCAGGAGTAGGGGGGTGCTCGAGAGCAGCTCAAAGATGGGCGCATGGTAAAGGAGCTCCTCACCCCAGAACTGGGAAAACAAGTAAACAGCCCTACAAAAGACGAACTTTCACCAAAAAAAGCATTGGGGATACCAGCTAAAGATACCCTAAGAATGCCGAACAGGCACAAAAAAAGGGGAAGTGCAGTTAAAGCGTTACAAGCTTTCCAACACAAACTATGCGAAACCAGAAGCCACGAGGCAGAAGCGGACCTAGGCAGTTCCGACACAGAGGAACCCTCTACGCAACAAAACAGATACGGTCAATATTAAAAGAGGAGCTACAGAAAGCCCTTAAACCAATAAGGACAGACATCCAAGAGATCGGTCAAAGACTCATGGATATAGAAACCAAATATGACGAGATGGTGGAAGCCATACAAACCACCCAAAATAATATGGACAATATACAAACTAACACCGACAAGCTACTGCTGCAAATCGAGGACCTCAAAAACAGATCTCGAAGGTATAATGTGCGAATAAGGGGAATACCGGAGTTGCAGGCCGACACCCATGAGGTAACAGTAAGTATCTTCAAAGCGCTCCTACTGGAGGAACGCTTGGAGTGTGACCGGGCTCACAGGGCCTTGGCCAGACCACCGGTTGATACCCTACCAAGGGACATTGTAGTGAAACTACATTTCTATACAACAAAAGAAAAGTTACTTCAAGGGTCCAGGGAAAAAATCCCTCTTTGGAATACAATGGATCCAAATACCAAATATTTGCGGACATAGCACCACCAACATTAAACAAACTGAGACTACTCAGACCAATCACAAAATTATGACAAGACCTGAATATAAGGTACAGGTAAACTCCAATTTGTGGTCAATAACAGAACATACACAGTGGAGACACTTCAAAAAGGTAATCAGTTACTCTCAAAACTTGGATTACAAACAATGGCACCCAAAGACCTTGTCGAACAGAGGTCAGCACGAAAACCTCTGCAGAGGATATGGAAACCAGCAACCCCTAACAAAGCACCAGAGAAACGGCGATTATGGGCACCAGACACGCCACGTCCCTCAACACAAGCAGAGGGCACATGAGGAGTAGTGGTCCCCCACAATAACGGATAAGTACATTATGAACAAATAATAGACAAAACTTTAAACAAAATTTGAAAATAACGGTTATCCGCCAAAGTCACAAAAAGTGACAAAAGGGTTTTAACACAACTGAGCTAAACCAGATAGCTTAAAACAGACTTCACCTCACCCCACAAAAACAAATTAAAACAGGCAGAACTAACTAGTTAACGTCTAAAGACAATAACAAAATTACCGATTACCTTTAAAAAAACATGATATAAGACAATCCAGTCATGTTACGACATAATACTAGGTTAAAAAGGAACTTAACCTTGCTCAAACCGAACAACTAGTTTAATACCCGATATAAGCCATCCAGTTAAATGGTTTTTTTTTGGGTTTTTTTAAAAACTGGTTTAAAATGTTTGAAATGTTTAAAGGGCAAGTCCAGCCCCAAAATGAAAACTTACATACAGGTAAATCACCCCCAAAACCCTAAATGGTAATAGTTTGAAATGTGAAATATATAAGTCTAACCTGAAATCCTGCACAATGTCCTTTTTCCCCTATTTTTGCTTCCTGGTTCTTCCAGTTAGCAACTGTCAGTTATGAATTTGAAAGTTGACATCACAGCCAATGAGTGAATGTTAATCCCCTGTCTGCCTCTTCTGAGCATGCTCAGGCTCAGTACAGGCTCAGTATAGGTCACTAAATTGCTTAGTTTCCATGAGGCCTCCAGAAGCATAGCAGGCATACAGTAATGAATTCATAGGACAAACTATGATATATCAACATATTTTAAAGAGGCCATTCTTTCTAAACATATTCTTATGAGGGTGGAGTTGTCCTTTAAAATATTTGAAAGGAACCTCTAAGGTTATACTTTCACCTTTATATTCTAAACTATACTATCCCTCTACCACCTTCTTACCCTGTTATTATTAATGTTATTCCTAAATAATAAGTATGTGAACCAAAATTTATATATTGAGTAGATTGCTATATAGAATATCCTGAGTAAGCAATATATGAATAATATAACTGTGAAGATTATCAATATAAACACTTAAGGTTTAAAAGTCCAACTTGGTCCTCCAAAGGCTTAATTTTCCTCTAATTTTTCAAACTTACTATCTCGCCCAAATATCTTCTGACCTACTACCTCTATCCCTTTATATATACACAAAGGTTTACAAATTACAAGCTAGGCAGAACAAAATACGAGTTCTATATACTAATATAACCTAGGATATTTTCAGTGAATAAGTATAAAATAGAATGTCATAATTAGTATCTGTTCAATATAGAACATATGCCTAATGTACCCAATTTAACAACGTAAGATGACCAACAATACAATATATGATGTAAGTTTTCTTCTAATACTTCTACACCATCCTCCCCTCCCCCCTCTCTCTACTAATGCTATCCATAAGGGTCAAAAAGGCAAAATCGTATACTGAGCAAACCAAATCTATATAACAATATAACATGGGGTGTTTATAGTAAATAAGTATAAGATATAATCTTTTAATTTATACCTGTTTATTGAGTAATATGTATTTAATGTACCTTATCTAATAATGTAAGATGACCAACAAGATAAAGCATGATGTAATATGTCTTCTTATACTTCAAGAATTGTATAAATTCCCCTTCCCCCTCCCTCGATTAATACTACCCCTAAAGGTAAAAAGTGTAATATGGTATGCCAGGCAGAACAAAGTTCTACATAATAATATAACCTAGAATGTTTACAATGAATAAGCATAAGCTATAATTTTATAATTATTATCTGTCCAATATATATAAAACATGCCAAATGTACCTGATTTAACAATATAGGATGATCAACATGACAATATATGATGTAATGATGTAATATTTCCTCTAATTCTTTTACACTTTTACATATTCTCCCCTCCACCCTCTCTTTACTAATGCTATCCCTAAAGGTCAAAAATGAAATAAGGAACATGTATAATTGTTCTCTCTATCAACACTAACGCGCACACCCCTCCCCCTCTTTATCTACTCACGCTATCCCTATACAACAAGCCTATAATACAAGCTAGAAGGAAAGCTAAAACTATACTATTCCCAAGATTGCAAATTTCTACAAGATACATCTTACACCCCAGTTTCTGGGACATTCGTATGATTCCCCAACCAAATGCCTCCTCAGTCCCACATTAAAATGAGGGAGAGACGAAGCACACCAAATCTATGCCCAACTTTTAACTTCATCCACTACGCTAAGATTTCAAGACATATGTTTATAAATACATATATGTTTATATTTTTGTTTTATGTTTTATTTATGTTGCAGACATACATTCACTCTGAGTCGAAGGAAATGCCTCCCACGCAGCTTTGAGCACAATCATACAACAACCCTCTGGAAAACAACCCAAACAACCAAAAAAAAGTAAGCATATACAAACAAAACACTAATGAATAAACAAACATTGCTCACATGTATATCACACAATGTCAGAGGGTTCAATACATATCAAAAAAAGAACCACAGCATTTAAACAATATAACAGATATAAACCACATAGCATATTTTAAGAAACACACTGACAAAAATCTGCACCTCAATATATCCATAAACAATACACACGCCACATTCAGCAAAAGGACCTTCTAAAAAATGTGGAGTATCCTTCCTATTCCATAACTCCTAAAAGGGTATGTCCACCCTTAAATTTTTTTTTTTTACCAGACATTGCCCCTGTCCCCCAGCCTCAACCGCTATGTTAGTAATCTCAGAAAATGCCCCAAACTTTACTTACTTCCCTTTGCCTCCGCCGCACTGCCGGCCCTCTGCTTGTGAGAAAATGCAAGCAGGGGGCGGGACCAGCAGTCGCGTCTGTGATTGGCTGAGTGGCAGCCATCACGGACGCAGCTGCGGGAGTTCAGTGCGGCGGAGGCAAGAGGAAGGTAAGTAATGTTCTGGGCATTTTCTGAGATTACTTACATAGCGGTTGAGGCTGGGGGGACAGGGGCAAGTCTGGTGAAATGGTTTTTACGGTAGGGGGAGGGAATCCTAATCGGGGGGGAGAAGGGCTGCAGTACGCATGCCAAACTTCTCCCGGAGGCCAGGTAGGAGGAGAGTCCTATATGGACTCTGCTATCCTCCTGGTGGGCAGTTTTGGGACTTTGGGGGGGGGACTACAGGAGAACCATATGGAGCTGGGACGTGAGGTAAGGATTAAACTACACTACACAATGGGGCCAGTAGTGGGGGGGGGGTTATAGTTTTGGGGGTGGACATGCCCTTTAACTGTCAATATCATACAAACCGACACATAATAGTCCACTGCTCCATCAACAAAAGACTGACAGGGAGATTCAATAAAAGTTCTTATCGCTTAAAATGGTGCTAATTTTGCAACAAGTCAGATCTTATTTAACATTTGAAAGATAACATCTGATTGGCTGGGGGCAAAATTAGCACAATTTAAACGATAAGAACTTTTATTGAATAACCCTGTATATACGCTATTAAACATATACGCACCAAACACACATCAACATAAATATATACTACCAATATTACAACTACTTATATCCCACAAGCCATGAACATAGTAGTAGGAGACTTTAACTTCCCCTAAAGCTGGGTACACACAGTAACGATAAAGCCCCAATACCGTCGGATCCAACGGTAGCGGGGCTTTATCGTTACTGTGTGTACGTTCGTTTCCGAACGAGCGCGCGGCCGCCGAACGACGGGTCGGCCGTACGCTCGTTCGGGAAAGGCCGAAAAATTTCCATGGCCGCGCTAGACTCCTAAGGAGTCTAGCGCGGCCGATGGCAACACACAGTCCCGAGCGTTCTTAACGCTCGGGACTGTGTGTATGCAGATCTTTGAAAGATGGCAGACAGGATCTTGCAGATCCTGTCTGTCATCTTTCAGAAATCTGTACTGTGTGTACCTAGCTTTAGATATAACCTGGGATAGATCCAAAACACACAAATTAAACTACAACAAACTAACTCTACGCAAAATACACTCCATGATGGAGAAAATAGCCCTATCAGACAGTTGGAGAGAAAACAACTTAAATGTGAGATACTACTCTTTTTACTCAATAACACTCGACTACATTCTATGCTCCACAACAATTCTACCATCAATTATAAGGGCCTCCATGGATCTGGAAATATGATCTGGAAACATGGTCAGATCATAAAATTATCCAAATTAAAATAAACACAGGACAACAACCACTGAAAAGAACACAATGGAGACTAAATTAATCACTACTAACAGATCCCTCAATAAAAGAACAAATCCAAAAACATATTACAAACTATTTTGACACAAACAACAATGGAGAAGTAACAAACCCGATACTACGGGCTGCCCATAAAGCAGTAATATGAGGATCGATCATACAAATAGCTTCAAACCGCAAGAAACAACACAAAGAAACACTAACCCAGCTGGAAAAACAAACTCATACTCTAGAAACCAAACACATAGAAACAGGAAGTAAACAAGTACTTGAACAACTAAGATCATCCAGACAATAACTAGAAGCAATAATGTCACAAACAATAAAATTGTTTCTGCCAAAGCAGTGATTTTTTAACTATCAAAAGTGTAACAAACCAGACAAACCACTGGCACACCTTCTTAAACACAGTTTAGGAATACCCAAAATTACAAAAACACGCACTTCCCAAGGTACATTTACTACAGACCCAGACTCCATATACAAAACCTTCCAATTATACTACGCTAAACTATACTCAAACCCTCACACGAAAAACAAAGAAACTATTTCATCTTTTCTACAAAGTCGCCAAAAAAACACACTGACCCCACAAATGATATCAAAATTGGCACAGAACATTACAATACTGGAAACCACACAAGCAACAAAACAATTAAAAGGCCCACAAAGTACCAGGTCCAGATGGATTTTCTGGAATCTACTACAAAAAATTTGAAAGGCCGCACACATCACACTACTACCAAAACCAGGTTAAGCCACTACAGAACCACAAAATTATGGACCCATATCCCTCATCAACCAAGATATTAAAATCCTAACCAAAACACTAGCAGCAAGATTAAACCCATTTATGCCACATTTAATACACAGTGACCAAGTAGGTTTTGTCCAAGGCAGACAAGCATCAGACAATATCTGTAGAATATACAATATAATATCTTTTTTAAACAAGAAAAACACAAACTGTATTACAACATTAGATATAGAAAAAGCCTTTGATATCCTAGATTGGCAATACACGAAAGAAACTGCTGGCTTTTCAATTCCCGCAAACATTTCTAAACATAATGGAAAGCTACTATAACCACCCAAAAGCTATACTGAAACTCCCATCTACAGAATCCAAACCAATAAATATAAAAAGAGGCACTAGACAAGGGTGCCCCCTACCACCACTATTGTTCGTACTAGCAATGGAACCACATGGTGGACAGAAACAGGCATCTACAAACTGACACATTTTCACAACAATGGATCAGGGATAGATCTCACCTACAGTAAATTCACAGTCCCTCCTAGACATTACTTTCTTACATACAAATCACAACATTCATAAACAAAATAATAAAAACTAGAGGAACTAAACCAGCCCTTACTGATTTTGAGAACTGTCTCAAACAAGCCACCACCAAGAATACCATATCTTTTACGATAACAAGGAGACGGACAAATATAAATTCCAAGCTGTGTGGGAGGCATTCCTTGAAATAAGAATAACACCAGAGCAATGGAATGAAACATACGAAAATCTAAATAAAGGAAGCCTGAATGTGGCATTAAAGGACAACAATGCCCCTAAAAACAACATCTCCCCCATTACATGTCCACACTTCCAGCAGCTGAAATCGCTTACTCTCATTTACAACCGTGCTGCCTTCCCTTAGATATCACACAGCAAAGATGAGTGCTAAAAGCCTGCCTACTAGACAGCCCAGGGCCATGATTAACATATCACTTGTCATTGGCTGGTGGGAATGTCTCTCACAACTTCTCTCCTCCTCCTCTGCCAGTCAAACAAACTTGAACTGTTCGGTTGCAAGGATACAGCCTACATAATCAAGCTGATCAAGGATGGGTGGAGTAGTGTTTTCTCACTGCTAGTTTTGAGTGAGTTACAGGCAGACATAATTGTTACACCCCCTTCACAGTGTGGCTAATTGAAAGCAGAGAGAAGCTCGAAATCAGGAAAAAAACATATAGGGAGGGCTGCATAACTTTACTCTTTTGAAAGCAGTTTTTTTTTAAAAAATGCATTGAGGCAATACAGTTATCCTTTAAGAGAAACATCCCAAAAGGTTATATACAGAACATATAGAGTACCAACCTTATTAGCTAAGATCTTTCCAGCAATAACCCAATGTGTTTTAAAAAATTGTAATCAAACTGGAGATTTTTTTTCACATATGGTGGAAGTGCAAATTCATACAAAAACTATGGATAGATATATTTAAAATTCTATTTATGATATTCTACAAATAGAACCGTCTCCATTGGTAGCCCTACTGGGACACAATATACCAGAACTTAACAGACAAAGCAATAAATTAGTGCAATATATCATATTGGCAACTAAAATACAGGTAGGAGCACAATGAAGAAAGCAACCACTAGATATAACAAAAATATTAAGGAGAACTAACAATATAATGGTAAATGAAAGAATCTTCCATGTGCTCCATGATACGCTACATCTATTCATTAAAACTTGGACGCCTTGGACTATCAGTGAATTTTCCATAAATTTACCTTTTTAAATACTGGTTCAATTATAAATGGCAAAACTATAGGATATATGTATGATATATAGAACTAAAGAAAACTCAGAGAATGAAAAAGAAATGCAATGCATGCCAGCCTTTTATTTTTGTTTTTATTTTTAATTCTGTTTTTTTAGAAGTACTTTAAAATCTGTTTGGCACTGTTAACCAAATGCAAATATGTGTGTATGCAAACAAATATATATATTATTTGGTATGAAAAATGTAAAACCAATGAAGATTTATTGAACACTACAGTGTTCTCCCCAGAATTTTTTTCAAGCCGGGTGGCATGAAAAAGTAGCTGGGTGGGGTGGGACAAGGAAATTTGGTGGTGGGGAAAAATGTGCACTGCATCATGCTCATTATTTAGTTTTACACCATCTGCAGTGAATTGTAGTTCTACAACATCTGAAGGTAACATGGCACATGTATTTGTGCTGTAAAATGGCAGCACAAATACATGTGCCAACCTTTTGTTGCCTTGAGGATCTTGGAAAAGCTAGTTAACGTGCTAAAATAAGCTTACAAGTGTAAAAAAGTGGTCTGGACTGGGCAGTTTTGGCAGGAGTTTTTACTGTCATATTGGCACACCTATTAAACTGAATATAATTTTTTAAATCACAAGTGTTCTCTTAGAATTTTTCCAGCGGGTGGCATGAAAAAGTAGCGGGTGGACATGAAAAAGTAGCCGGGTGGGCGCCCAGCTAAAAGACCCTAGGGAGAACACTGCACTAAAGCCAGGAGGAAGCCAGGCAGACTTAAAACAGGAAGTGCACAAGGTCGTTTTCTTTGTGCTGGCGCTCCTCAAAGAAAATATATCGGGAGGTAGGAATCACCAATACTACCTCCATGCTCCCGTGCTGTTCTTTAAAACCCATGACACCCTTACCAGCGCTCTCCTGTCTATATTTTAAGGCCCTCTCAGTCCGTATTTCTCGTACAGATTGTGGTTATTTATTGACAACCCGACCCAACCACTTCTTTGATCACTTCTCAGCTTGGTTATCCCACTTTCTGTCCACTGCCATCCCCTCAATCATCTTAAGGGATTTCAACATCCCCATCGATACTAATAACTGGTGCCACTAAACTTCTCTCTCTTACCTCCTCTCTTGGCCTTACTCAATGGTCCTCTGCGCACACACATTCTTCTCAAATTTACTTGTGTCATCTGTCCCAACCATTGCCCCTAATAAAACAAATGTACAAATGCAGGGACCTGCATAATCTCGAGCCCCATTTGCTCTTTGGTCCCCTCCAACAACTTATCTCTATGCCCTCCTTCTCTGAACCAGACCTTGCAGCCATCCATTACCATAACACAGTTTCCAATGCCCTAGACTCTACTGCTCCCATATCTACACACTGCCTTAGTCATAAAAACCCTCAACCATGGCTTACGGATCAGATTAAAAGGATGAAAAGGCACTCCCGTATAGCTGAACGACGCTGGGGTAAGAGCAACAAAAATAAAGACTTTCTATTTAGATAGTAATATTGCACGGTAACATGTTTATTTAATTCAAATGTACAAGATGTATATATTATTTGCAATCATTACAATAAATATAGATATATCATCTAACAATTTGTTCTGTTGTGGATAACTGTGCATCTTATTTGGGGTTATGTCTATAATGTTAAAAACATTTCACAATTTGTATCAATACAGATTATATAAAACCACTAAAAGTAGTACAAGTAGAGATCTCCCCAGATGCCCCAGATCTCCCTACACTGGCATCCCAGGTCCCCAACTGCCTTCGTTCCATCTCTGTCTTCATGTCCTCCCGCTTCCTCAAACTAAACATGGACAAGACTTTTCCTTTTCCCACCCTCACAATCTGTTCCCCTCTCTAGTCTCACTATTAATATTAAATGACACACCAATAGCCATATCTCCTCATGTCCATTGCCAGGGAATAACGCAAGATTCAGACCTTTCCTTTAAACCCCATGTCAACACGCTTACCAATTCCGGTCAGCTCCAACTCAGAAACATCTGCCGCATTCGTCCCTTGTTCTCGAAAGAAGCTAACAAAATCTTAGTCCATAGAACACCAGGCCCAGACGGACTCCCGTCAGCCCTGGAAAATCTACCTCTATAAACATAAGAAAAACCATAATAAATAGTGTAATAGATCATGATAATGCCAGAACCCACCTGATGATCTCACTAGACACCAGAAGGGCATTTGACTCTATAGAGTGGCCATTTATATGGGAATGTTTGCAGAGATTTGGCTTTGGTCCCAAATATATCAAATGGACCCAACTATGCCCAACCTAAGTCAGCCATTCGAATTAACGATATGACTTCAGCATACTTCACCTCGGCCAGAGGCACAAGACAGGGCTGCCCCCTGTCCCCATACTTATTCGCCCTAGCAATAGAGCCACTGGCATTATTACTAAGACAAAACCAAAATATACAAGGATTCAGTTTGGGCTCTCATGTTTCATTACTTAGTATGTACGCCGACGATATTATTCTATATCTAGCAGACCCCAACGAATCCCTGCAAGAACATATAAAACGGTAACAAACTTTGGCCCCATGTCAGGAGTACAAATTAATTGGGACAAGTCATGTATCTGAGGAAGGTGTCGCACGGACACCGAAACGTCACGTGTTTAATAAATTGATTTGAACTTTTAAGACTGGAGTGCGCTCTGAATTGCTTCTGTTTGCAAGTCATGTATCTTTCCCCTAGACGAAAATCTAGATATCCCCCCCAACAGTTAACCAATATCTAGGTATCATCATAACAAAATCCCCCCAAGAATCCATGATTTAAAATATACTCCCAATTTTAGAGTTAGCAAGAGAAAAAACACAAATTTGGAAACAGTTCAACCTATGGGGGAAGATAGCCCTGATCAAAATCATCTTGCTTCCAAAAAATTTTATAGTATGGTATACATACCAAAATCAATTTTTCAAACAACTGGACAGTATTCTTCTGACCTCCCTATGGGCCACTGGTAGAGATAGAGTCTGCCTAAAAATTCCACTACTACCTAAATATTAAGCTGGACTGGCACTACTCAACTTCTATCATTATTACCTGGCTGGACAGCTTAAATACTTCGCAGCCTGGGTGATATCCCCTCCTCCTGACCCTCAAGATACCACCCCCTCCCTTCCCTATATGATACAGAAATACTCCTACATGCCTATCTCCCTTCACTCCCAATCATTTTCCTAGAATCCTCAACAAATACTATTCCAGGTAGAAGTACGCCATTACATATACAACAATACAAAATTTGGCAAGAAACTAACAAACTACTCCAACTACAAGGCCCCTTTGAGGAAACCCCCCTTTGGCACAAAACAAGATATATGGAACTATTCTCATTTGCAAGCGCAGACATGTGGGAGCGGAGAAATGTCCAGTATTTCTCGCAAATTATCCACGAGTGTATTGATAAGTCGACATCCTATAATCAAATTAATAAAGAATAAAGGAGAGAGACAATCGGTATCACTAATATACAACTATATATGAATGTTTTACACCAATAAAAACCAACAATATTAGCTAAATGGTCCAGATATACACAAGAAATTGGAGAGGAACACTGGGACGAGCTAGCATGCTCCCATACTCATGCTACCAAATCAGCTAATAATAAACTAATTTAGTTCAACCTAATGCACCAGACTTACCTGACACCCCAACGTATGTCCCATATGTCCCCCAGGAACTCTTCTGAATGCTGTAGATGCCTGACGACTCCTGCAGACTTTTGGCATCTAGTTTGGACATGTCCTTTGATACAAAACTACTGGACCCAAATTATAAATATCCTAGCACAAATTCTGCAACACCTCATACAGGTAAACTTAGCGCTATGCCTACTTGTGTTAAAACTAGAGGACAATTGGCCCAAAAACCAAGTGTTTTTGAAGGAGACCTTGTTTTATGCAAGGAAGGTGTTAAAGGGAATGTCCACCCCTCTTTTCAAAAATGAATATATTGTAGATTACCCCCCAAAACCTAAAGATCGTTTAGTCAAAATCGGCTCCCACACAGAGTTATTATACTCACGTGGTTCCATGGCACTCAGCTACCAATATCCCATAAACAATCTTAATTCATGTGGGAGAGGGAACCATATTCCATAATACCCCACTGAAAGAGTGTATTCACACTACTCGTCCAAAGGTATACACTTCTTTATTAATCAAACACACAGCATAATATACATATAGAGTGGACAATAGAGATATGATGCCTGTAGCACATACAATATAACATTAAAAAAACACTAAAATAAGCCACCTGCTTATAATTAGGTAATGGTATCAACCAATATGGTTGGTGCTAGCGGAGGAACGACAATTTAATACATAAACTGGAGAAAATACATAAACAAGAAAAGAGACTCCACTATAACATGGAACACGTGTTCCATAGCACTCAGCTACCAATATCCCATAAACAATCTTAATTCATGTGGGAGAGGGACCATATTCCATAATACCCCACTGAAAGAGTTTATTCACACTACTCTTCCAAAGGTATACACTTCTTTATTAATCAAAACACACAGCAATATACATATAGAGTGGACAATAGAGATATGATGCCTGTAGCACATACATATAACATTAAAAAAACACTAAAAAGGTGGGTAAGGCTCGGAGTAAAAAACGTTCGAGTAGCCTAATGCTATAAATAAATGAAGTCCCAAATGTCCATGGGGATATGGACCAGAACCAGATGGACGGTGCTGGTGCGTAGTTTACAGTAAAAGCAGTAATGGGGATCACAAATGTGTGTGTGTTGTGTGTGTGTTGTGTATATTATATATATATATATCTATATTCATATTTTCTCTATATTTATCTTATCTTTTTTATATATTAACTGTTTTGTGTATCTTATATCTTATGTCTGTATGTATGTTGTATGTAGCACAACCCCCAAGGGGGCTGGAGTGAAGGATCTCCTGTCCTGTGGCCAGCGCTCACCCACCCAGAAGGGGTCAAACTTAATAACAGAGGGGTATTTATAAAGGAGAAAAAAACACATTTATTTCAGTTACAACAAGTTAGGTTATAGTTAAATCCAGGTATATTGCAGGTATATTGTACATTCACAGTTATAACCGAATCAATGTAATAACAAGTCTTTTAAACCCTATAATAGCTGTAACTACTATATTTACAGTGTTATAAATATATATATATATTCCCTCACTAAGGTCTTTTCACACCCCTTAACCTTCCTCTCTGGCCAGGAGGTCATTTATAAGATGGTCGGTGTTGGGGGCCCTTCAGTTGTTTAGGTTGGAGCGCTCAACTTTTTTTAGGAGTATTTGTAATCCTAAAAAGAAATATATAAATAATCCGCCTGAGTGGATAACAGTCTACAGGTGTCTGATTAACAGGATTCCATGCTCCTTAGGTAGGCCATGTCTCCCTTCTGGGAAATGTAATCCACAATGAGCATTAAGTCACTCACCACTCTTCCTCCTCAAGTCCTGTTCCAGTCTCCAATCTTTACCAATGAAGCACCTAGATTCTCTTTTTAGCTGGAATGGACCAAAGTTTGGTCTCCTCATGCAGGTTGTTTGTTGTGTGTTTTTTTTCCTCGAATTTCACCAGCCAGGCAAGTCTCTCCTCCTCTCCCCCTCTCACCACCCCCCCCCCTCCTTTTTTTTCAACCTTCCCTCAGCTCCCCCAGAATGAGGGGTGTGGCTGTCAGCAGTGTAGAAGTAGCTCTGACACACTATATTTTGATGAACCCACAGGTAGCAGTCCCCAAAGATTTCTGAATAGCTGGGCTACCACTCTCCCCCCACTAGAAGACTTTGGTCCCCAAAGAACAACAAATGTATAACTGAACAATTTAAACATTTAAGTGCAGGGAACTAATAAACAAGGGTTAAAATGGTTTAGATAATGGAAAAGCCCACCAGGGCAGGTGTGTATCAAATGGAGCGGAGCGTGGATACACGCTGGCACATGGAATGTAGAGCCTGAACTTTGGGAACCCTATGAGCGGTAATGATGACTTCATCAGAACTATTTCCTTTGGAATCATAAGTTAACCTTTTGGGCGGGCGAATCTGGCGTGGTTCTCTCTGTTTTAAAGGGGTTCATGACAGGGCTGAAGTGTGCTCAACTGCATCCAGGGGCTCTGAGTCCTCTTCTGGGTCAACTGGCAAACCAACTGGAAATAATGGTATAAATTCAGTGCATCGACTTGTAATGGTCTCGGCTGGGCAGCATTGGTAGGTGAGATGTTTTCATTGAGACCATAAGAATCTGACTGCCACAGCCATTGGATGGCGAATCATCTTCATCTTCACAATCTTCGCTGTCTTCCTCAGTTTCGTCGACTTGGTGGGGTTGTGCTGACCTGCGGCCAGAGGCCTTCCTAGAAATTGGTGAATCCAATGACACAGGTACACGTACCCCTTCAGTCAGAGGCAAAGATGGTTGCGGTGCCATGTCTTTAGGGTCCTGTCCTATTTTCTGGACGAATCTGGTATACTGGGAGCCCTGGTAATTTTGCACAAATAATATAAGTCTCTGAGCTCCATCTGTCAGATAATTTGTTTCTTCTCCATGGCGGCCCAAGTTCTTAATAATACCTTGTCCCCGGTTTGTAACTCATGGATCCGAACTCTCAAGTCATATCGTCTCTTTATTTCGCTGGGCCACAATTGTGGGAAGCAGTCTTGGCCTTTTCGTAGGCAATCTTTAAATTTCGTCTTAGGCGATCAACATAGCCTCTGTGGGAGGTGGCAGAAGTTTCATCAGGAGAGACTCCAAAAGCCAAATCTACTGGAAGTCTGGCTTCCCTCCCAAACATTAATAGGTAAGGTAATACCCTGTTGGAGTCATGTCTAGTACAATATAGGCATGAACCACCGTTGAGATATGCTGAGTCCAATGTACTTTTTGTTCTGAGGGTAATGTTCCCAACATGTCTAGGAGAGTGCGATTAAATCTTTCTGGCTCTGGGTCTCCTTGTGGATGTAAGGGGTAGTCCGTGATTTTGCTATGCCTAACATTCCTAGCAGCTCTTTGATTAATTTACTTCAAAATCTCGGCCTTGGTCTGAGTGCAGTTCTTTGAGGTAGGCCATAATGACAAAGAATCTTTCTATTAAAACCTTGGCCACTGTAGAAGCAGTTTGGTTTCTTGTGGGGAAAGCCTGTGCATACCGAGTGAAATGGTCATTCACCACCAGGATACTCCCCTGTCCACTTGTGTCGGGTTCCAAACATAAGAAGTCCATGCACACCAACTCCATAGGGCCCTGACTCTGTAGATGGCCCATTGGGGCGGCTATAACAGGCAAAGTCTTTCGTTGTATGCAACGTAGGCAGGAGTGACAGTAACTCTCCACTTCATTCCCCATGTATGGCCATAGAAACGATCTCGAACCAAATTAAAAGTTCTTTCAACCCCCAGATGGCCATGCTCATCATGCAAAGCTCTAAAATGGTGGTTCTGTGAATTTTTTGGAAGGAATAACTGCCATTTTTCGTCAAGGTGATCAATCTGGACACGTCTGTAAACTAACCCATCCCGAAGTTGTAGTCTGTTCCCCTCTTTGTGAACTAGTTTAGCACCCTCCACAGTTTTCTGTCTGTAGAACTTCAGGTTGGCTTTTCTCCAAAGCCATCAGTGTCAGTCTACAAAGGGATCAGTAGATTGGTCATTTCTTAATTCCTGTTTACTGAGGATGTGCAAATGTCCTTGTTTCACTCTGGCCAAGTTACAGTACAACTCTGGAACTCCAGCAGTACCAACCCCAATGGCCTCAGCTCCTAATGCTCCTTTAACCTGGTGTTCCACTCCATGACACAGGGCTCGTATTCCCTCAGCAGGGAGGTGGGTCCATTGGTCACTGTCCATATCAAGTCGTCATAGGCCTTCTGGACAGGGCGTCAGCATCTCTGTTCTAATATCCGGCCGATATCTTAGACTAAATTGGAACTCAGCAAGGGCTGCTAACCATCGGTGTCCGTTGCATCTAGTAGTGAGGATGTAAGTTAGTGGATGTAAACTGAGGCATCCATTAAACTCATAAAAACCCGAGAGGGCAGATAAGCAGTTTTTTCTCATTTTCTGGGCCCATAGGAATTTGGTGATACCCGCTCCAGATCCAAACACTGAACCATTTGGCTCCAGTGAGGCATTGAAGGGCATCCTTACACGGGGAGTGGTATACTGTCTGGATCGTTCGCCCGATTCAAAGCTTCTCTCGAGGTGAATCAATGCATAGGCGTATAGATCCATTTTTCTTTCGCACCACTACTATGGGGAGGCATAGGGGCTTCCTTCTTGACTCCCTAATGATCCCGTCCTCTGTAGCTCAGCAATTTGCTCCTCTCAGATCTCCAAATCCCCAAATGGAATCCTTCTAGATCTTTCCCGGAAGGGTTTATCATCCTTCAGTCCGAATACGTGTTCGGTGCGTTTTGGGCACACACCCACATCAAATTCCACTTTTGGAAAACAAGGCACGTTTCTTCTCAGCAATAGATCCTGAAGCCTCTTCTTCTACTCTGTGGGTTCGGATTGTATTAGGATAGAACTTCTCTCAGGAATACCTGGTTGGCTCCTCCCTCTGAAGTCTCACTGGAAAGTTGGTAGGGTTTCGACACTCACAGGAATTTCCCTTTATATTCCTTTTTAGAGCTTTTGTTGGACTGTTTCAGGTATTGTTCTATTACTGACTCTCCTGACTGTTAGGGTGTTGTTTCTCTAGCAATACATAGGGCCCTGGTTTGTTTCCAGTCTAGTCGTACTTCAGCTTCGAAGACAGGTCACTTCAACCCGGCTTTAGGACTCGTTCTTCTTTCCTCAGCAGCCAGAGGTTTCCAACTCTTCCTGTCGGAGTCAATTTTTCCTGACTCAACATTCATAAGCAGGTCGCAGCAATGGATGTATCTTTCCACAAGTGGCCCCTCACTGATACTATAGGACCCAACTTCTCCTCACCAGGTCAGTGTTTGTCCCCACAATCATGGAATTCTTCTCTGATCCTGTGGGCCAGACACCAATGCAAGAGTGTCAAAGACTCCACTCTGTCCACAATAAGGGATCCACAGATAGCCTGACCTGAACATATCCATCATAGGGAAGTTTTTCAGCCCCAGGCCCAACCCCAGATCCTCTAACTTTTGTCCAGTTAGGTGTCTAAGTACTTATCAAAAAATCCCGGTATAGAGCGCTCACTTGACACCTGAGTCCAGAAGGGCCCTGGTATATACACCTTCTATCTCACAGTACTACTGAGAAAAGGCCCTACCAGTCCAATAGGGATTTTCTCAGAAGCCTCCAGGGTGGCAGGGGACAGGCAGATTGAGTGCCTGCTTTCCTTCTCTGACTTTGTCTTGGGTGGGCCTTTTTATAAGGCCCCAGGAGTTGATGTGCATTTTTCTCCCCCCACTAGGGAGTCCGACAGGGAGGAAATATTTTTAGGTTGCCCCCATCTGTTTCTTGGTTGTTGAGTTTGGAGCCAGACAGAGGAGGATGGGCACCTGGGTGGCTCCTTCAACGGGACCCTCAGAAGTTTCCCGAATGTTTCTGGTGCTGCATCCTTGGTGTGTTTTTATAGCTGGAAAACGTCTTTTTGACACTGTGCTTTAAGTGTCCTACTTCCCCACAGGCAAAACACTTTCTATTGTCTGATTGTCCAAACCACTCTGATTGAGCCCCTGGGTTTTCCTCTTTTATGGTCAAAGCAGCAATGGCTTTTTTATCAGCAAGGGATAACTGCATTCCTGCTTTGTGTCTGTGTTACCTGTGTGACCGATTTCTGGATTTCAACAACTGCTTGCTGTAATGTGGCATGTGATTGGGCTAGGTGGAATGTGACTGAGCCACTTGTGTCATTGCTTGCATCAGAGTAGTCCTATCAAGGGGGTATTATTTTGTTCTTCCACACATAGCCTGTGCTGAATAAACCGGTACTCCCTCTCGTCGTGACCCAGAATTAACAGAAGTAGCTCTCTGAGATTTGGCCGTCAATAACGCTTCCTCTTCTCTCGATGGTTTTAACCAGCTGAGAATAGGTCAGTTGGCCACTCCTCTCTCTTGCTCGAAGTTTTAACATAATAGGGTCCAAGGGTTGAGCCCCCTTTATAACCTGATCTAATAGGGCACCAGTGGCAGCTTCAGTTTCCATCCCATGTTTAAGGATAATCTGATGTATTATCTTGTCAAGACGGATAACAAAGCCAGATAATTTCTCTCCATGTTTGATAGGTGTGCTCAAAGAGATACTGTAATTCAGCACAACTCTCAATACGTCCATAGGTCTCTCGAAGGGCTTCCAAACACTCGGTAGCACACAATTTGGTTTGTCTCTTTTCAGGTTCCTGACTATATCTGAAGCGGGTGTCCTCAAACCCTCTATATTCTTTGCTTTTGACAGTATCGGACACCCCCACTCCTCTAGGGCCTGAGTACCTGATCTATCCAGCCTCGAAGTCCTCTTCCCCACTGGGTACAGGTATTTTCCCAGAGTAAATGCGTAATTTTCGATACACATAGTTGACAGGTAATGAAGAACGTACAAAACTATCCACTAGCCTTCCCACATCGGTGTAGAAGGATGGAGAGGGTATAACATGGGGGCTGGTTCACCTGCGTTATCACAATTTGAGGTCTGATTGCGCATTCAGAGAACTCTGGGCAGAGGCTCTTGCGCCACGGGGGAGGATGCTTCTGGTGAATCAGTCTAACTTCTAGTTCAGTTGTCAGAGAGGCTTGTACCTTGAAATTCAACTGGAAGGTATTTTCTCCCACTCTATCAGTGCATAGGTGTGAGCTGTGTCTGGTTCTACCCGATATCTAACACATAAACGTGTTGGTCAGTGGATACATTCTTAATAGTTTTGTTTGATCTGGTCTTCACTCCATCCTTCCTCTGGCATGGCCATAACCACACACAATTTTGGTCGTCCATTTTGCTCATTGCACACGCACCACTGAAGAGCAGAAACTGTGTTCATTTCATTAGCTGAGCTTGTGCTTCCAGGTGTAGTCATTGTGCTGGTGGCAGGTTTAGAAATCTGGAAAATCCCGGACGATGCCCCCACATGTAGCACTAACCCCCAAAGGGGTGCTGAGTTTTGACTTATGGATTTCTCCTGTGCCAGCCTCACCCACCCAGAAGGGCTCAAACTTAATAACAGAGGGGTATTTATAAAGAAGAAAAAAAACACATTTATTTCAGTACAACAAGTTAGGTTATAGTTAAATCCAGGTATATTGCAGGTATATTGTACATTCAACAGTTATAACCGAATGCAATGTAAATAACAAGTCTTTTAAACCCTATAATAGCTGTAACTACTATATTTACAGTGTTATAAATATAATATATATATATTCCCTCACTAGTCTGTTTCACCCCTTAACCTTCCTCTCTGGCCAGGAGGTCATTTATAAGATGGTCGGTGTTGGGGCCCTTCAGTTGTTTAGGTTGGAGCGCTCAACTCTTTTAGGAGTATTTGTAATCTAAAAAGAATATATAAATAATCCGCCTGAGTGGATAACAGTCTACAGGTGTCTGATTAACAGATTCCATGCTCCTTAGGTAGGCCATGTCTCCCTTCTGGGAAATGTAATCCCACATGAGCAGTAAGCATACCACTCCATCTTCCTCCTCAAGTCCCTGTTCCAGTCTCCAATCTTACCAATGAAGCACCTAATTCTTCTTTAGAGCTGAATGGACCCAAGTTTGGTCTCCTCATGCAGGTTGTTTGTGTTTTATTTTCCTCAGAATTATCACCAGCCAGCAAGTCTCTCCTCCTCCCCCCCCTCCACCAACCCCCCCCCCCCCTCTTTTTTTTCAACCTTCCCTCAGTCTCCCCAGAATGAGGGTTGTGGCTGTCAGCAGTGTAGAAGTAGCTCTGACACACTAATTTTGATGAATCCACAAGTTAGTAGTCCCCAAGATTTCTGAATATCTGAGCTACATATATATATCAAGGGTGCGTCCACCCCTCTAAAAATAATGTAACCCAGTACATGTATGTAGATAAATTATAAAAGAACGATCTCACCCCATTCACTTCAATGCTCACGCTCCATTGCAAACTAAGACGGTAAGTAAGTAATGATAAAATATCCCGCCAGAATCTGTTATCACCACTGCAATCCTGGAGTTCCGTTATTGTATGTTCCTCAGTGGATCCATACACAATCCATACTTTTGAAGTCCAGTCACCAAGTTAATACTACGGATGGCACAGGTGCATGCGGGATACGATGAAGAGACTTGCGGCTACGCTCCACAGCCTGAGCACTACCACAACGACGACGTACGTTTCATGATCCTACTCCCTTCTTCCGGGTCACATGACCTGTAGTTCCGTACACCTAAATGCCTTTAATGGTGTAACATCAAAATAGTTCGTGCTGCAACATAGTATCCACTCCTTAAATTCTGATACTTTCTGTCACATTGTAGCTGTACATGTAATCTTCCCATATCTAGAATTCAAATATGCTTTAATATTTAGGGAATGCAGACAGATTCTCGCCTAGGCAATAAAAATCATATACAATAAAGGTACCGTATATACTCGAGTATAAACCACCGACCCGAGTATAAACCGAGGTACCCATTTCAGCTAAAAATCCTAATAAAGTTGTTGACCCGAGTATAAACCGAGGGTAGAAATGCCAACTCACTTGGCATTCAAGATGTTTGGAAACTACAACTCCCAGCATGCTTTATTAGCTGGGAGTTGCGGTTTCCAAACATCTTGAATGCCAAGTGAGGGTGGCATTCAAGATGTTTGAAACTACAACTCCCAGCATGTTTTATTAGCTGGGAGTTGTAGTTTCCAAACATCTTGAATGCCACCCTCACTTGGCATTTAAGATGTTTGGAAACTGCAACTCCTAGCTAATAAGCATGCTGGAGTTGTAGTTCCCAAACATCTTGAATGCCCCCTCCTCCCCCTCCCACCCAGTTCAGTTTGTACCTGTGGGCTCTCTTCTCCCTGTGGGCTCTCTCTCTCCTGTGGCTCTCTTTCCTGTGGGCTCTCTCCTGTGCTCTCTCTCTGGCCTCTTCTCTGTATCGGCATTCTGGCAGGCATTCCGGCAGCCGAGCGCGCATTCCTGTACTGGCGCGCCGGCTGATGTCACTGCCCGGCGCCGGGCAGTGACGTCAGGCCGGCGTGCCAGTACAGAAAAAGATCGCGCGGCTGCCGGAATGCCCAGGTAAGCTCCTGACTCGAGTATAAACCGAGTCCGAGTTTTCAGGTATTTTTCAGCCTGAAAAACTCGGTTTTATACTCGAGTATATACGGTAATATATAATAGATGGAACAGCTAGGATTAAAATTAGTAATATTGTCCAGAGCACAACTGGTTAATACATGCATCAACCGATACATACATAGATAATGAGAACTGTTATTATAGATACAATTAAAGAGGAGCTCCTCATTCAGTCCCAAGGGGTGAGGGTTTTTAAAGTGAAAATTCACCATGCCTCTCTTTGTAAGATTTTTTATCCCAATCGTTTGATGCATGTTTTAACCAGTTGTGCTCTGGACAATATTTACTAATTTTAATCCTAGCCTGTTCCCATCTATTTATATATATCTTTATTGTATATGATTTTTATTGCCAAGGCGAGAAGTCTGTCTGCATTCCCTGAATATTAAAGCATATTTGAATGCTAGATATGGGAAGATTACATGTACAGCTACTATGTGACAGAAAGTATCAGAATTTAAGGAGTGGATACTATGTTGCACACAAACTATTTTGATGTTACACGATTAAGGTATTTAGTGTACGGAACTACAGGTCATGTGACCCGGAAGAAGGGAGTAGGATCCAAACGTACGCCGGTCGTTGTGGTAATGCTTAGGCTGTGGAGCGTAGCCGCGTGTCTCTTTCATCGTATTTATTTATATACATTAGGCTACTCGAACGTTTTTTACTCCGAGCCTTACCACCCTATGATGCCTGTAGCACATACAATATAACATTAAAAAAACACTAAAAGGGTGGGTAAGGCTCGGAGTAAAAAACGTTCGAGTAGCCTAATGCATATAAATAAATACGATGAAAGAGACACGCGGCTACGCTCCACAGCCTAAGCATTACCACAACGACCGGCGTACGTTTCGGGATCCTACTCCCTTCTTCCGGGTCACATGACCTGTAGTTCCGTAACTAAATACCTTAATCGTGTAACATCAAAATAGTTTGTGTTGCAACATAGTATCCACTCCTTAAATTCTGATACTTTCTGTCACATAGTAGCTGTACATGTAATCTTCCCATATCTAGCATTCAAATATGCTTTAATATTCAGGGAATGCAGACAGACTTCTCGCCTTGGCAATAAAAATCATCTAATAAATATATTAAAATAGATGGGAACAGGCTAGGATTAAAATTAGTAATATTGTCCAGAGCACAACTGGTTAATACATGCATCAACCGATTGGGATAAAAATATCTTACAAAGAGAGGCATGGTGAATTTTCACTTTAAAAACCCTCACCCCTCTGGGACTGAATGAGGAGCTCCTCTTTAATATGTATCTATAATAACAGTTCCTCTATTATCTATGTATGTATCGGTTGATGCATGTATTAACCAGTTGTGCTCTGGACAATATTTACTAATTTTAATCCTAGCCTGTTCCCATCTATTTATATATACGTATATACTCGAGTATAACCGAGTTTTTCAGGCTGAAAAACAGCCTGAAAACTCGGACTCGGTTTAACTCGATCAGGAGCTTACCTGGGCATTCCGGCAGCCGCGCGATCTTTTTCTGTACTGGCACGCCGGCCTGACGTCACTGCCCGCGCGCGGGCAGTGACATCAGCCGGCGCGCCAGTACAGGAATGCGCCCGGCTGCCGGAATGCCTGCCAGAATGCCGATACAGGAGAAGAGAGCCCAGAGAAGAGAGCCACAGGGAGAAGAGAGCCCACAGGAGAAGAGAGCCACAGGGAGAAGAGAGCCCAGGAGAAGAGAGCCCACAGGTACAAACTGAACTGGGTGGAGGGGGAGGGGGGCATTCAAGATGTTTGGGAACTACAACTCCCAGCATGCTTTATTAGCTAGGAGTTGCAGTTTCCAAACATCTAAATGCCAAGTGAGGGTGGCATTCAAGATGTTTGGAAACTACAACTCCCGCTAATAAAACATGCTGGGAGTTGTAGTTTCCAAACATCTTGAATGCCACCCTCACTTGGCATTCAAGATGTTTGGAAACCGCAACTCCCAGCTAATAAAGCATGCTGGGAGTTGTAGTTTCCAAACATCTTGAATGCCAAGTGAGTTGGCATTTCTACCCTCGGTTTTAACTCGGGTCAACAACTTTTATTAGGATTTTTAGCTGAAATTGGGTACCTCGGTTTATACTCGGGTCGGTTTATACTCGAGTATATACGGTACCTTTATTGTATATGATTTTTATTGCCTAGGCGAGAATCTGTCTGCATTCCCTAAATATTAAAGCATATTTGAATTCTAGATATGGGAAGATTACATGTACAGCTACAATGTGACAGAAAGTATCAGAATTTAAGGAGTGGATACTATGTTGCAGCACGAACTATTTTGATGTTACACCATTAAAGGCATTTAGGTGTACGGAACTACAGGTCATGTGACCCGGAAGAAGGGAGTAGGATCATGAAACGTACGTCGTCGTTGTGGTAGTGCTCAGGCTGTGGAGCGTAGCCGCAAGTCTCTCATCGTATCCCGCATGCACCTGTGCCGTAGTATTAACTTGGTGACTGGACTTCAAAAGTATGGATTGTGTATGGATCCACTGAGGAACTACAATAAACGGAACTCCAGGATTGCAGTGGTGATAACAGATTCTGGCGGGATATTTTATCATATACTTACTTACCGTCTTAGTTTGCAATGGAGCGTGAGCATTGAAGTGAATGGGTGAGATTGTTCTTTTATATATTTATCTACATACATGTACTGGGTTACATTATTTTTAGAGGGGTGGACGCACCCTTGATATATATATGTAGCCCAGATATTCAGAAATCTTTGGGGACTACTAACTTGTGGATTCATCAAAATATAGTGTGTCAGAGCTACTTCTACACTGCTGACAGCCACACCCCTCATTCTGGGGAGACTGAGGGAAGGTTGAAAAAAAAGGAGGGGGGGGGTTGGTGAGAGGGGGAGAGGAGGAGAGACTTGCCTGGCTGGTGATAATTCTGAGGAAAATAAAACACAAACAACCTGCATGAGGAGACCAAACTTGGGTCCATTCCAGCTAAAAGAGAATCTAGGTGCTTCATTGGTAAAGATTGGAGACTGGAACAGGGACTTGAGTCCACCCCTTTAAAACAGAGAGAACCACGCCAGATTCGCCCGCCCAAAAGGTTAACTTATGATTCCAAAGGAAATAGTTCTGATGAAGTCATCATTACCGCTCATAGGGTTCCCAAAGTTCAGGCTCTACATCTCCATGTGCCAGCGTGTATCCACGCTCGCCCTCCATTTGATACACCCTGACCCTGGTGGGCTTTTCCATTATCTATAACCACTTTTAACCCTTGTTATTTAGTTCCCTGCACTTAAATTGTTAAATTGTTCAGTTATACATTTGTTGTTCTTTGGGGACCAAAGTCTTCTAGTGGGGGGAGTGTGTAGCCCAGCTATTCAGAAATCTTTGGGGACTGCTACCTTGTGGGTTCATCAAAATATAGTGTGTCAGAGCTACTTCTACACTGCTGACAGCCACACCCCTCATTCTGGGGAGACTGAGGGAAGGTTGAAAAAAAAGGAGGGGGGGGGTTGGTGAGAGGGGGAGAGGAGGAGAGACTTGCCTGGCTGGTGATAATTCTGAGGAAAATAAAACACAAACAACCTGCATGAGGAGACCAAACTTGGGTCCATTCCAGCTAAAAGAGAATCTAGGTGCTTCATTGGTAAAGATTGGAGACTGGAACAGGGACTTGAGGAGGAAGAGTGGTGAGTGACTTACTGCTCATTGTGGATTACATTTCCCAGAAGGGAGACATGGCCTACCTAAGGAGCATGGAATCCTGTTAATCAGACACCTGTAGACTGTTATCCACTCAGGCGGATTATTTATATATTTCTTTTTAGGATTACAAATACTCCTAAAAAGAGTTGAGCGCTCCAACCTAAACAACTGAAGGGCCCCAACACCGACCATCTTATAAATGACCTCCTGGCCAGAGAGGAAGGTTAAGGGGTGAAAAGACCTTAGTGAGGGAATATATATATATATATATTTATAACACTGTAAATATAGTAGTTACAGCTATTATAGGGTTTAAAAGACTTGTTATTTACATTGCATTCGGTTATAACTGTTGAATGTACAATATACCTGCAATATACCTGGATTTAACTATAACCTAACTTGTTGTTACTGAAATAAATGTGTTTTTTTTCTTCTTTATAAATACCCCTCTGTTAATTAGTTTGACCCCTTCTGGGTGGGTGAGCGCTGGCACAGGCACAGGAGAAATCCATAAGTCAAAACTCAGCAGCCCCTTTGGGGGTTAGTGCTACATGTGGGGGCATCGTCCGGGATTTTCCAGATTTCTAAACCTGCCACCAGCACAATGACTACACCTGGAAGCACAAGCTCAGCTAATGAAATGAACACAGTTTCTGCTCTTCAGTGGTGCAATGAGCAAAATGGACGACCAAAATTGTGTGTGGTTATGGCCATCCCAGAGGAAGGATGGAGTGAAGACCAGATCAAACAAACTATTAAGAATGTATCCACTGACCAACACGTTTATGTGTTAGATATCCGGGTAGAACCAGACACAGCTCACACCTATGCACTGATAGAGTGGAGAAAATACCTTCCAGTTGAATTTCAAGGTACAAGCCTCTCTGACAACTGAACTAGAAGTTAGACTGATTCACCCAGAAGCATCCTCCCCCGTGGCAAGAGCCTCTGCCCAGAGTTCTCTGAATGCGCATCAGACCTCAAATTGTGATAACGCAGGTGAACCAGCCCCCATGTTATACCCTCCTCCATCCTTCTACACCGATGTGGGAAGGCTAGTGGATAGTTTTGTACGTTCTTCATTACCTGTCAACTATGTGTATCGAAAATTACGCATTTACTCTGGGAAAATACCTGTACCCAGTGGGGAAGAGGACTTCGAGGCTTGGATAGATCAGGCTACTCAGGCCCTAGAGGAGTGGGAGGTGTCCGATACTGTCAAAAGACAAAGAATTATAGAGGGTTTGAGGACACCCGCTTCAGATATAGTCAGGAACCTGAAAAGAGACAAACCAAATTGTAGTGCTACCGAGTGTTTGGAAGCCCTTCGAGAGACCTATGGACGTATTGAGAGTTGTGCTGAATTACAGTATCTCTTTGAGCACACCTATCAAACAGATGGAGAGAAATTATCTGGCTTTGTTATCCGTCTTGACAAGATACTACATCAGATTATCCTTAAACATGGGATGGAAACTGAAGCTGCCACTGGTGCCCTATTAGATCAGGTTATAAAGGGGGCTCAACCCTTGGACCCTATTATGTTAAAACTTCGAGCAAGAGAGAGGAGTGGCCAACTGACCTATTCTCAGCTGGTTAAAACCATCAGAGAAGAGGAAGCGTTATTGACGGCCAAATCTCAGAGAGCTACTTCTGTTAATTCTGGGTCACGACGAGAGGGAGTACCGGTTTATTCAGCACAGGCTATGTTGGAAGAACAAAATAATACCCCCTCTGATAGGACTACTCTGATGCAAGCAATGACACAAGTGGCTCAGTCACATTCCACCTTAGCCCAATCACATGCCACATTACAGCAAGCAGTTGTTGAAATCCAGAAATCGGTCACACAGGTAACACAGACACAAGCAGGAATGCAGTTATCCCTTGCTGATAAAAAAGCCATTGCTGCTTTGACCATAAAAGAGGAAAACCCAGGGGCTCAATCAGAGTGGTTTGGACAATCAGACAATAGAAAGTGTTTTGCCTGTGGGGAAGTAGGACACCTTAAAGCACAGTGTCAAAAGAAGACGTTTTCCCCAGCTATAAAAACACCACCAAGGATGCAGCACCAGAAACATTCGGGAAACTTCTGAGGGTCCCGTTGAAGGAGCCACCCAGGTGCCCATCCTCCTCTGTCTGCTCCAAACTCAAAACCAAGAAACAGACTGGGGGCCAACTAAAAATATTTCCTCCCTTGTCGGACTCCCTAGTGGGGGAGAAAAATGCACATCAACTCCTGGGGCCTTATAAAAAGGCCCACCCAAGACAAAGTCAGAGAAGGAAAGCAGGCACTCAATCTGCTGTCCCTGCCACCCTGGAGGCTTCTGAGAAAATCCCTATTGGACTGGTAGGGCCTTCTCCAGTAGTACCTGTGCAGATAGAAGGTGTATATACCCGGGCCCTTCTGGACTCAGGTGCTCAAGTGACGCTCCTATACCGGGACTTTTTTGATAAGTACTTAAGACACCTAGCACTGCAAAAGTTAGAGGATCTGGAGGTTTGGGGCCTTGGGGCTGAAAAACTTCCCTATGATGGATATGTTCAGGTCAGGCTATCTGTGGATCCCTCTATTGTTGGACAGAGTGGAGTCTTTGACACTCTTGCTATTGTGTGTCCTCGGCCCACAGGATCAGAGAAGTATTCCATGATTGTGGGGACAAACACTGACCTGGTGAGGAGAATGTTGGGTCCTATAGTATCCAGTGAGGGGCCACTTGTGGGAAAGATACATCCATTGCTGCGACCTGCTTATGAATGTTTAGTTCAGGAAAAATTGACTCCGACAGGAAGAGTTGGAAACCTCTGGCTGCTGAGGAAAGAAGAACGAGTCCTAAAGCCGGGTGAAGTGACCTGTCTTCGAGCTGAAGTACGACTAGACTGGAAACAACCAGGGCCCTATGTATTGCTAGAAACAACACCTAAACAGTCAGGAGAGTCAGTAATAGAACTAATACCTGAAACAGTCCCAACAAAAGCTCTAAAAAGGAATAAAGGGAAAATTCCTGTGAGTGTCCGAAACCCTACCAACTTTCCAGTGAGACTTCAGAGGGAGGAGCCAACCAGGATATTCCTGAGGAGAAGTTCTATCCTAATACATCTCCGATACCCACAGAGTAGAAGAAGAGGCTTCAGGATCTATTGCTGAAGAAACGTGCCTTGTTTTCCAAAAGTGAATTTGATGTGGGGTGTGCCCAAAGCACCGAACACCGTATTCGACTGAAGGATGATAAACCCTTCCGGGAAAGATCTCGAAGGATTCCATTTGGGGATTTGGAAGATCTGAGAGAGCAAATTGCTGAGCTACAGAGGACGGGGATCATTAGGGAGTCAAGAAGCCCCTATGCCTCCCCCATAGTAGTGGTGCGAAAGAAAAATGGATCTATACGCCTATGCATTGATTACCGCACTTTGAATCGGCGAACGATCCCAGACCAGTATACCACTCCCCGTGTAGAGGATGCCCTTCAATGCCTCACTGGAGCCAAATGGTTCAGTGTTCTGGATCTGAGAAGCGGATATCACCAAATTCCTATGGGCCCAGAAAATAGAGAAAAAACTGCCTTTATCTGCCCTCTCGGGTTTTATGAGTTTAATCGGATGCCTCAGTTACATCCACTAACTTACATCCTCACTACTAGATGCAACCGGACACCGATGGTTAGCAGCCCTTGCTGAGTTCCAATTTAGTCTAAGATATCGGCCGGATATTAGAAACAGAGATGCTGACGCCCTGTCCAGAAGGCCTCATGACTCTGATATGGACAGTGACCAATGGACCCACCTCACTGCTGAGGGAATACGAGCCCTGTGTCATGGAGTGGAACACCAGGTTAAAGGAGCATTAGGAGCTGAGGCCATTGGGGTTGGTACTGCTGGAGTTCCAGAGTTGTACTGTAACTTGGCCAGAGTGAAACAAGGACATTTGCACATCCTCAGTAAACAGGAATTAAGAAATGACCAATCTACTGATCCCCTTTGTAGACTGACACTGATGGCTTTGGAGAAAAGCCAACCTGAAGTTCTACAGACAGAAACTGTGGAGGGTGCTAAACTAGTTCACAAAGAGTGGAACAGACTACAACTTCGGGATGGGTTAGTTTACAGACGTGTCCAGATTGATCACCTTGACGAAAAATGGCAGTTATTCCTTCCAAAAATTCACAGAACCACCATTCTTAGAGCTTTGCATGATGAGCATGGCCATCTGGGGGTTGAAAGAACTTTTAATTTGGTTCGAGATCGTTTCTATTGGCCATACATGGGGAATGAAGTGGAGAGTTACTGTCACTCCTGCCTACGTTGCATACAACGAAAGACTTTGCCTGTTATAGCCGCCCCAATGGGCCATCTACAGAGTCAGGGCCCTATGGAGTTGGTGTGCATGGACTTCTTATGTTTGGAACCCGACACAAGTGGACAGGGGAGTATCCTGGTGGTGACTGACCATTTCACTCGGTATGCACAGGCTTTCCCCACAAGAAACCAAACTGCTTCTACAGTGGCCAAGGTTTTAATAGAAAGATTCTTTGTTCATTATGGCCTACCTCAAAGACTGCACTCAGACCAAGGCCGAGATTTTGAAAGTAAATTAATCAAAGAGCTGCTAGGAATGTTAGGCATAGCAAAATCACGGACTACCCCTTACCATCCACAAGGAGACCCAGAGCCAGAAAGATTTAATCGCACTCTCCTAGACATGTTGGGAACATTACCCTCAGAACAAAAAGTACATTGGACTCAGCATATCTCAACGGTGGTTCATGCCTATAATTGTACTAGACATGACTCAACAGGGTATTCACCTTACCTATTAATGTTTGGGAGGGAAGCCAGACTTCCAGTAGATTTGGCTTTTGGAGTCTCTCCTGATGAAACTTCTGCCACCTCCCACAGAGGCTATGTTGATCGCCTAAGACGAAATTTAAAGATTGCCTACGAAAAGGCCAAGACTGCTTCCCACAATTGTGCCCAGCGAAATAAGAGACGATATGACTTGAGAGTTCGGATGCATGAGTTACAACCCGGGGACAAGGTATTATTAAGAAGCTTGGGCCGCCATGGAAGAAACAAATTATCTGACAGATGGAGCTCAGAGACTTATATTATTTGTGCAAAATTACCAGGGCTCCCAGTATACCAGATTCGTCCAGAAAATAGGACAGGACCCCTAAAGACATGGCACCGCAACCATCTTTTGCCTCTGACTGAAGGGGTACGTGTACCTGTGTCATTGGATTCACCAATTTCTAGGAAGGCCTCTGCCCGCAGGTCAGCACAACCCCACCAAGTCGACGAAACTGAGGAAGACAGCGAAGATTGTGAAGATGAAGATGATCTCGCCATCAATTGGCTGTGGCAGTCAGATTCTTATGGTCTCAATGAAAACATCTCACCTACCAATGCTGCCCAGCCGAGACCATTACAAGTCGATGCACCTGAATTTATACCATTATTTCCAGTTGGTTTGCCAGTTGACCCAGAAGAGGACTCAGAGCCCCTGGATGCAGTTGAGACACTTCAGCCCTGCATCCACCCCTTTAAAACAGAGAGAACCACGCCAGATTCGCCCGCCCAAAAGGTTAACTTATGATTCCAAAGGAAATAGTTCTGATGAAGTCATCATTACCGCTCATAGGGTTCCCAAAGTTCAGGCTCTACATCTCCATGTGCCAGCGTGTATCCACGCTCGCCCTCCATTTGATACACCCTGACCCTGGTGGGCTTTTCCATTATCTATAACCACTTTTAACCCTTGTTATTTAGTTCCCTGCACTTAAATTGTTAAATTGTTCAGTTATACATTTGTTGTTCTTTGGGGACCAAAGTCTTCTAGTGGGGGGAGTGTGTAGCCCAGCTATTCAGAAATCTTTGGGGACTGCTACCTTGTGGGTTCATCAAAATATAGTGTGTCAGAGCTACTTCTACACTGCTGACAGCCACACCCCTCATTCTGGGGAGACTGAGGGAAGGTTGAAAAAAAAGGAGGGGGGGGGTTGGTGAGAGGGGGAGAGGAGGAGAGACTTGCCTGGCTGGTGATAATTCTGAGGAAAATAAAACACAAACAACCTGCATGAGGAGACCAAACTTGGGTCCATTCCAGCTAAAAGAGAATCTAGGTGCTTCATTGGTAAAGATTGGAGACTGGAACAGGGACTTGAGGAGGAAGAGTGGTGAGTGACTTACTGCTCATTGTGGATTACATTTCCCAGAAGGGAGACATGGCCTACCTAAGGAGCATGGAATCCTGTTAATCAGACACCTGTAGACTGTTATCCACTCAGGCGGATTATTTATATATTTCTTTTTAGGATTACAAATACTCCTAAAAAGAGTTGAGCGCTCCAACCTAAACAACTGAAGGGCCCCAACACCGACCATCTTATAAATGACCTCCTGGCCAGAGAGGAAGGTTAAGGGGTGAAAAGACCTTAGTGAGGGAATATATATATATATATATTTATAACACTGTAAATATAGTAGTTACAGCTATTATAGGGTTTAAAAGACTTGTTATTTACATTGCATTCGGTTATAACTGTTGAATGTACAATATACCTGCAATATACCTGGATTTAACTATAACCTAACTTGTTGTTACTGAAATAAATGTGTTTTTTTTCTTCTTTATAAATACCCCTCTGTTAATTAGTTTGACCCCTTCTGGGTGGGTGAGCGCTGGCACAGGCACAGGAGAAATCCATAAGTCAAAACTCAGCAGCCCCTTTGGGGGTTAGTGCTACATGTGGGGGCATCGTCCGGGATTTTCCAGATTTCTAAACCTGCCACCAGCACAATGACTACACCTGGAAGCACAAGCTCAGCTAATGAAATGAACACAGTTTCTGCTCTTCAGTGGTGCAATGAGCAAAATGGACGACCAAAATTGTGTGTGGTTATGGCCATTTTTTTTTTTGGCTGGGTTCCCAGAGTTTGTACTGTAACTTGGCCAGAGTGAAACAAGGACATTTGCACATCCTCAGTAAACAGGAATTAAGAAATGACAATTACTGATCCCCTTTGTAGACTGACACTGATGGCTTTGGAGAAAAGCCAACCTGAAGTTCTACAGACAGAAACTGTGGAGGGGTGTGCTAAACTAGTTCACAAAGAGTGGAACAGACACTACAACTTCGGGATGGGTTAGTTTACAGACGTGTCCAGATTGATCACCTTGACGAAAAATGGCAGTTATTCCTTCCAAAAATTCACAGAACCACCATTCTTAGAGCTTTGCATGATGAGCATGGCCATCTGGGGGTTTGAAAGAACTTTTAATTTGGTTCGAGATCGTTTCTATTGGCCATACATGGGGAATGAAGTGGAGAGTTACTGTCACTCCTGCCTACGTTGCATACAACGAAAGACTTTGCCTGTTATAGCCGCCCCAATGGGCCATCTACAGAGTCAGGGCCCTATGGAGTTGGTGTGCATGGACTTCTTATGTTTGGAACCCGACACAAGTGGACAGGGGAGTATCCTGGTGGTGATGACCATTTCACTCGGTATGCACAGGCTTTCCCCACAAGAAACCAAACTGCTTCTACAGTGGCCAAGGTTTTAATAGAAAGATTCTTTGTTCATTATGGCCTACCTCAAAGACTGCACTCAGACCAAGGCCGAGATTTTGAAAGTAAGTATAATCAAAGAGCTGCTAGGAATGTTAGGCATAGCAAAATCACGGACTACCCCTTACCATCCACAAGGAGACCCAGAGCCAGAAAGATTTAATCGCACTCTCCTAGACATGTTGGGAACATTACCCTCAGAACAAAAAGTACATTGGACTCAGCATATCTCAACGGTGGTTCATGCCTAAATTGTACTAGACATGACTCAACAGGGTATTCACCTTCCTATTAATGTTTGGGAGGGAAGCCAGACTTCCAGTAGATTTGGCTTTTGGAGTCTCTCCTGATGAAACTTCTGCCACCTCCCACAGAGGCTTGTTGATGCCCTAAGACGAAATTTAAAGATTGCCTACGAAAAGGCCAAGACTGCTTCCCACAATTGTGCCCAGCGAAATAAGAGACGATATGACTTGAGAGTTCGGATCCATGAGTTACAACCCGGGGACAAGGTATTATTAAGAAGCTTGGGCCGCCATGGAAGAAACAAATTATCTGACAGATGGAGCTCAGAGACTTATATTATTTGTGCAAAATTACCAGGGCTCCCAGTATACCAGATTCGTCCAGAAATAGGACAGGACCCCTAAAGACATGGCCACGCAACCATCTTTTGCCTCTGACTGAAGGGGTACGTGTACCTGTGTCATTGGATTCACCAATTTCTAGGAGGCCTCTGCCCGCAGGTCAGCACAACCCCACAGTCGACGAAACTAGAGAGAAGACAGCGAAGATTGGTGAAGATGAAGATGATCTCGCCATCAATTGGCTGTGGCAGTCAGATTCTTATGGTCTCAATGAAAACTCTCACCTACCAATGCTGCCCAGCCGAGACCATTACAAGTCGATGCACCTGAATTTATACCTTATTTCCAGTTGGTTTGCCAGTTGACCAGAAGAGGACTCAGAGCCCCTGGATGCAGTTGAGACACTTCAGCCCTGCAATCCACCCCTTTAAAACAGAGAGAGACCACGCCAGATTCGCCCGCCCAAAAGGTTAACTTATGATTCCAAAGGAAATAGTTCTGATGAAGTCATCATTACCGCTCATAGGGTTCCCAAAGTTCAGGCTCTACATCTCCATGTGCCAGCGTGTATCCACGCTCGCCCTCCATTTGATACACCCTGACCCTGGTGGGCTTTTCCATTATCTATAACCACTTTTAACCCGTTTATTTAGTTCCCTGCACTTAAATTGTTAAATTGTTCAGTTATAATATTGTTGTTCTTTGGGGACCAAAGTCTCTAGTGGGGGGAGTGTGTGTAGCCCAGCTATTCAGAAATCTTTGGGGACTGCTACCTTGTGGGTTCATCAAAATATAGTGTGTCAGAGCTACTTCTACACTGCTGACACACACACCCTCATTCGGGGAGACTGAGGGAAGGTTGAAAAAAAAAGGAGGGGGGGGGGGTTGGTGAGAGGGGGGAGAGAGAGGGAGAGACTTGCCTGTGGGTGATAATTCTGAGGAAAATAAAAAACACAAACAAACAACCTGCATGAGGAGACCAAACTTTGGTCCATTCCAGCTAAAGAGAATCTAGGTGCTTCATTGGTAAAGATTGGAGACTGGAACAGGGACTGAGGAGGAAGAGTGGTGAGTGACTTACTGCTCATTGTGGATTAATTTCCCAGAAGGGAGACATGGCCTACCTAAGGAGCATGGAATCCTGTTAATCAGACACCTGTAGACTGTTATCCACTCAGGCGGATTATTTATATATTTTTTTTAGGATTACAAATACTCCTAAAAAGAGTGAGCGCTCCAACCTAAAAAACTGAAGGGCCCCAACACCGACCATCTTATAAATGACCTCCTGGCCAGAGAGGAAGGTTAAGGGGTGAAAAAACCTTAGTGAGGGAATATATATATATATATTTATAACACTGTAAATATAGTAGTTACAGCTATTATAGGGTTTAAAAGACTTGTTATTTACATTGCATTCGGTTATAACTGTTGAATGTACAATATACCTGCAATATACCTGGATTTAACTATAACCTAACTTGTTGTAACTGAAATAAATGTGTTTTTTTTCTCCTTTATAAATACCCCTCTGTTTATAAGTTTGACCCCTTCTGGGTGGGTGAGCGCTGGCACAGGCACAGGAGAAATCCATAAGTCAAAACTCAGCAGCCCCTTTGGGGGTTAGTGCTCACTACCATACATACATACATACATATAAGATATATATACCACACACGATATATATATATATATATATATATATATATATATATATATATATAAATATAATATAATATATATAATATAATTATATATATAATATATATATATATAAGCACACACACACACACACACACACACACATTTGTGATCCCCATTACTGCTTTTACCTGTAAACTACGCACCAGCACCTGTCCATCTGGTTCTGGTCCATATCCCCATGGACATTTGGGACTTCATTTATTTATATGCATTAGGCTACTCAAACGTTTTTTACTCCGAGCCTTACCCACCCTTTTAGTGTTTTTTTAATGTTATATTGTATGTGCTACAGGCATCATATCTCTATTGTCCACTCTATATGTATATTATGCTGTGTGTTTTTGATTAATAAAGAAGTGTATACCTTTGGACGAGTAGTGTGAATACACCTTTCAGTGGGGTATTATGGAATATGGTTCCCTCTCCCACATGAATTAAGATTGTTTTAGGGATATTGGTAGCTGAGTGCTATGGAACCACGTGTTCCATGTTATAGTGGAGTCCTTTTCTCTTGTTTATGTATTTTCTCCAGTTTATGTATTAAATTGTCGTTTCCGCCCTAAGCACCACCATAATTGGTGTATACCATTACCTAATTTATAAGCAGGTGGCTTATGAGTCACCATTTATTTAACAATATGTATGACTTGTATAATATGTATTACCCTGTATGTAATGTATGACTGTGTAATTGTAAGCGCCACGGAAGATGTTGGCGCTATATAAATCCATAATAATAATAATAATAATTATAATAATATCATTACTTGCCTTTTAAATCAAATATACTTTTAGCCATCCAGAAGATGTTTCAGACCTTACCGGTCTTTAATAGCTGATGAAAGACCGGTAAGGTCTGAAACATAGTTTATAAACTTTCTCAGCGTCACAATGGGAGGTAGTTATTCCTCCTGAGGAAGCCATATAGGCGAAACGCTTTGATCTATCAGCTTTTATAACAATATACATGATACCTACTGCCTTTAAAGTAATACCAATATTTGTGTTTTATTTTATTCTATATGTGCTTTTTTTAAGTGATATTTTAACATCTGTTAGTGGTATCATTGGAGTTCTTTTTTGATATTTGAATAAATACTACTGAAAAATACTAAGTGTGGACCAGCCCATACATTGAGTATATATTGGGAATATAGGAACACACGGAGGAATATGCTACACGAGACTCTATTATCAAGAAGAGTAAGTGTTTTTAATATATTTATTGGGTATTTTAACGGATTTTTATGGTTTCTATTACTTGAGTCTGACCAAAGCTTTTATATTTTTTTCTCCCCTATTTTATCTATACATTTTTTCTATACAAGGTCTGAAACATGTTGTGCTACATCTCCAATAAATTCACAAAAGCACTGTGATTTGGTTCCTTTTTTCATATATATAAATAAAATATATAATATATATAATATTATATATATATATATATATATATATATATTATATATATATATAACTAAAAATATATTATAATGATGGATATCTGCCTTATATTTTCTTAGTTAAATTATTTTCAATGATGGTATGATTTCCCCCCCCTTTTTATTACTAAATGGTTTCTGAATAGTTTTTGACTTCTTTGTAAGGATTCATTGTAAGTATAGCAATTGTATAAGATGAACTAAGTTGGTAAAAGAATTTTACTTTTTTTTGTTTTTTAATTTAACAAAAACCTGCCATTTTCAGGATGTATAGGCTTTGTATATCTTCTACTAAACCTGCAGAGACATGCAAGTCAATTTACACAAGTAAACAAATAAGTTAGGTAAATGCAACAAACTTCCTATCATTAAAAAAGGGACTTACTCGTTTTCTGTGGCATCTCTTTGTCCAAACCATCTTCACTTTCTACAGAAGTATTTTTTCTGGACAAACTGGCAGGGGTGGTAGGTTTGGTTTTACTTCCTGTTTTTCTGTTTAGCATACTCTTTACAGGAGAAAAGAAGAGAGAATATTTAGCAATATACAGGATACTAAAGGACACCAAGTTGCTGTAGAGCATTCAAACTCTCAAAAATACTATCTCTCCCCTAAATGTACAATTAATATTGATTGTGCCAAAATATCTTTGCAGCAATTTTAATTTCTTATTAACAGACTACTGATCTGTCAGTAGGAATATAAGGCAGACGTCTGCTCTTCCATAGGTTTACTGCCTGTTTTTCCTATGCCTTCCTTACTTTAAAGGAAAATATCATTCCATGTAGACCTATAACAATATTTGTTTAAAGTGAAGGGGGCCCACACATGGCGCAATCCCAATTGTACAATATCGGCATACTATATTTTTCTAATGTAATATCCAGAAAGAAAACATGCAGTAGTGCTTGCACATAAAACAAAGAAAAATAATAAGGGAAGCTCAGCCATACATGCAGTTATATTTTTCTAACTGGCTAGTTAAATGCAGTATCAAATGACAACTGTGTTATGCAAGCTTCACCAACTCAGTCTGGGATCCATCCAATGGGGAAAAGCATTTCTTGCAGAGCATGTCTTCCCATTGGTTAGGTCCTGGGCCAGAAGGGGGCAGAGCATCACCACTTGTCCTTCAAGTCATAACCATCACTAGCAGTTGCTAAATGGAAGAACCAGGAAGCAAAAATAGGAGAAACAGGACATTGTGCAGCATTTCGGGTTAATTATGTTTCAGCATGTTAACTATTACAGTTTTGGGGTTCGATGGGTGATTTTCCTATATACAATTTTTAATTTGAGGGGTAGACTTGCCCTTTCACTAGGCTATACACATTTCAATATAATCCTACATTATTTTAGTTATTGCATGCTAATCATACCGTGTGTGATAATCAACGACAAAAATCAGACCTAGATAATTGGTCCTCTCTAATTATTGGACATAAGAAAAATTTTGTATGGCCTCCTTAATGCAGCCTTAGGAAGCCACACCCCACAAAGTTGTTCTGCCATGATAATGCTACTTGTTTAAACACATCGCTACCCCCACCAACACAGAGCCTGTAACTGCTATAATAATAATTTAAAAGGCACTGCAAAATGGTGTGTATGACTCATCATACACACCATAATCTTTGGATCCAACTGAATAACATTATATCATAGGCTTCAGTTGGAAGCAAAGGATCATGGTCTCTAATGGTGACTATACACAACTATTTTGCAATGTGTTGCAATGGATTTTTCCTGTGTGTTTTAGTGTGTTTGTAATGTGTGTGCCTGTTTTTTTCACATAAGATAAAGCCACAGGAAAGGGTCTGAAGGGGAACTATGATGAAAATAAACAGTCTTTTCAAAAAAGGACCTTTATATCTTCAAAAAAAAAAAAAAAACCCTACCTTGTCTTTCTATCATACTGGGTTCAAAAGTTATTATGTCTTCAATGGCTTAAAGGGCAATTATACTCACCTTTTCCCCAATCCACTGCAGCATAGTACCCAGGGTGAGGACCTAAAATCGCTAAGTCCTCACCCTGGGTACTTTCCCTAACTCCTGCACTACTAACCGCAAATCTGCTTCGCCGATCCACACTGTTCCACCTCTCTTCTACTGTCAGTGACAGTCGCGAGGCAGCCAATTGGAAGACACGCCTCCTTGCAGAGCGTATCTTCCTATTGGCTGCCTCGCGATCTGTCACTGAAGCAGGAAGAGCGGAGGAATGGAGCGATCGGCGAAGCAGATTTGCGGTAAGTAGTGCAGGAGTTAGGGATGCTGATCAGGTGGGCAGAAGTGAAGAAAGGAGGAAACTCTACAGTAAGGTAACGGAAGAGTGCAGCAACCGAAGCGGAATGTGGGAAGAAAAATAGTTTGGGTGCGAAACAATAGGATCCATCGCCGGAATTCTGAAGCAAAGTAGCAGTACATGTAATCTTCCCATCTAGCATGTCAAATTGCTTATATTCAGGGAATCAGACGACATCGCCTTGGCAATAAAAATAATATGCAATAAAGATATATATAAATAGAGGGAACAGGCTAGGATTAAAATAGTAAATATTGTCCAGAGCACAACTGGTTAATACATGCATCAACGATTGGGATAAAATATCTTACAAAGGAGGCATGGTGATTTCACTTTAAAAAACCTCACCCCTCTGGGACTGAATGAGGAGCTCCTCTTTAATATGTATCTATAATAACGTTCCTCTATACTATGTATGGTATCGGTGAGGCATGTATTAACCAGTTGGGCTCTGGACAATATTTACTAATTTTAATCCTGCTGTCCCATCTATTTATATATACTGTATATACTCGAGTATAACACCGGTTTCAGGCTGAAAAATCGAGCCTGAAAACTCGGACTCGGTTTATACTCGAGTCAGGAGCTTACCTGGGCATTCCGCCGCGCGGATCTTTTTCTGTACTGGCACGCCGCCTGACGTCACTGCCCGGCGCCGGGCAGTGACATCAGCCGGCGCGCCAGTACAGGAATGCGCGCCGGCTGCCGGAATGCCGCAGAATGCCGATACAGGGAGAGAGAGCCCAGAGAAGAGAGCCCACGGAGAAGAGAGCCCACAGGGAGAAGAGAGCCCACAGGTACAAACTGAACTGGGTGGGAGGGGGAGGGGGGCATTCAAGATGTTTGGGAACTACAAACTCCCAGCTGCTTTATTAGCTAGGAGTTGCAGTTTCCAACATCTTAAATGCCAAGTGAGGGTGGTCATTCAAGATGTTTGGAAACTACAACTTCCCCTATAAAACATGCTGGGAGTTGTAGTTTCCAAACATCTGAATGCCACCCTCACTTGCATTCAAGATGTTTGGAAACCGCAACTCCCAGCTAATAAAGCATCTGGGAGTTGTAGTTCCAAACATCTTGAATGCCAAGTGAGTTGGCATTTTCTACCCTCGGTTTATACTCGGGTCAACAACTTTTATTAGGATTTTTAGCTGAAATTGGGTACCTCGGTTTTATACTCGGGTCGGTTTATACTCGAGTATATACGTTACCTTTATTGTATATGATTTTTATTGCCTAGGCGAGAATCTGTCTGCATTCCCTAAATATTAAAGCATATTTGAATTCTAGATATGGAAGGATTACATGTACAGGCTACAATGTGACAGAAAGTATCAGAATTTAAGGAGTGGATACTATGTTGCAGCACGACATTTTGATGTTACACCATAAGGCATTTAGTGTACGGAACTACAGGTCATGTGACCCGGAAGAAGGGAGTAGGATCATGAAACGTACGTCGTCGTTGTGGTAGTGCTCAGGCTGTGGAGCGTAGCCGCAAGTCTCTATCGTATCCCGCATGCACCTGTGCCGTAGTATTACTTGGTGACTGGACTTCAAAAGTATGGATTGTGTATGGATCCACTGAGGAACTACAATAAACGGAACTCCAGGATTCAGTGGTGATAAACAGATTCTGGCGGGATATTTTATCATATACTTACTTACTTACCGTCTTAGTTTGCAATGGAGCGTGAGCATTGAAGTGAATGGGTGAGATTGTTCTTTTATATATTTATCTACATACATGTACTGGGTTACATTATTTTTAGAGGGTGGACCACCCTTGATATATATATGTAGCCCAATTTCAAATCTTGGGGACTACTAACTTGTGGATCATCAAAATATATGTGTCAGAGCTACTTCTACACTGCTGACAGCCACACCCCTCATTCTGGGGAGACTGAGGGAGGTTGAAAAAAAAGAGGGGGGGGGTTGGTGAGAGGGGGGAGGAGGAGAGACTTGCCTGGCTGGTGATAATTCTGAGGAAAATAAAACACAAACAACCTGCTGAGGAGACCAAACTTGGGTCCATTCCAGCTAAAAGAGAATTAGGTGCTTCATTGGTAAGATTGGAGACTGGAACAGGGACTTGAGGAGGAGAGTGGTGAGTGACTTACTGCTCATTGTGGATGAACATTTCCAGAAGGGAGACATGGCCTACCTAAGGAGCATGGATCCTGTTAATCAGACACCTGTAGACTGTTATCCACTCAGGCGGATTATTTATATATTTCTTTTAGGATTACAAATACTCCCATTGGGAGTTGAGCGCTCCAACCTAAACAATGAAGGGCCCCAACACCGACCATCTTATAATGACCTCCTGGCCAGAGAGGAAGGTTAAGGGGTGAAAAGACCTAGTGAGGGAATATATATATATATATTTATAACACTGTAAATATAGTAGTTACAGCTATCATAGGCTTTAAAAGACTTGTTATTTACATTGCATTCGGTTTAACTGTTGAATGTACAATATACCTGCAATATACCTGGATTTAACTATAACCTAACTTGTTTGTTACTGAAATAAATGTTTTTTTTCTTCTTTATAATACCCTCTGTTATTAAGTTTGAGCCCTTCTGGTGGGTGAGCGCTGGCACAGGAGAATCCATAAGTCAAACCTCAGCAGCCCCTTTGGGGGTTAGTGCTACATGTGGGGGCATCGTCCGGGATTTTCCAGATTCTAAACCTGCCACCAGCACAATGACTACACCTGAAGCACAAGCTCAGCTAATGAAATGAACACAGTTTTCTGCTCTTCAGTGGTGCAATGAGCAAAATGGACGACCAAAATTGTGTGTGGTTATGGCCATGCCAGAGGAGATGGAGTGAAGACCAGATCAAACAAACTATTAAGAATGTATCCACTGACCAACACGTTTATGTGTTAGATATCCGGGTAAACCAACACAGCTCACACCTATGCACTGATAGAGTGGAGAAAATACCTTCCAGTTGAATTTCAAGGTACAAGCCTTTCTCTGACAACTGAATAGAAGTTAGACTGTTCACCCAGAAGCATCCTCCCCCGTGGCAAGAGCCTCTGCCCAGGTTCTCGGAATCCATCAGACCTCAAATTGTGATAACGCAGGTGAACCAGCCCCCATGTTATACCCTCCTCCATCCTTCACCGATGTGGGAAGGCTAGTGGTAGTTTTGTGACGTTCTTCATTACTGTCAACTATGTGTATCGAAAATTACGCATTTACTCTGGGAAAATACCTGTACCCAGTGGGGAAGAGGACTTCGAGGCTTGGATAGATCAGGCCTACTCAGGCCCTAGAGGAGTGGGAGGTGTCCGATACTGCAAAAGACAAAGAATTATAGAGGGTTTGAGGACACCCGCTTCAGATTATAGTCAGGAACCTGAAAGAGACAAACCAAATTGTAGTGCTACCGAGTGTTTGAAGCCCTTCGAGAGACCTATGGACGTATGATAGTTGTGGCTGAATTACAGTATCTCTTTGAGCCCACCTATCAACAGATGGAGAGAAATTATCTGGCTTGTTATCCGTCTTGACAAGATACTACATCAGATTATCCTTAAACATGGATGGAAACTGAATCTGCCACTGTGCCCTATTAGATCAGGTTATAAAGGGGGCTCAACCCTTGGACCCTATTATGTTAAACTGTCGAGCAAGAGAGAGGAGTGGCCAACGACCTATTCTCAGCTGGTAAAACCATCAGAGAAGAGGAAGCGTTATTGACGGCCAAATCTCAGAGAGCTACTTCTGTTAATTCTGGGGTCCACGAACGAGAGGGAGTAACCGGTTTATTCAGCACAGGCTATGTGGGAAGAACAAAATAATACCCCCTCTGATAGGACTACTCTGATGCAGCAATGACACAAGTGGCTCAGTCACATTCCACCTTAGCCCAATCACATGCACATTACAGCAAGCAGTTGTTGAAATCCAGAAAATCGGTCACACAGTATACACAGACACAAGCAGGAATGCAGTTATCCCTTGCTGATAAAAAAGCCATTGCTGCTTTGACCTAAAAGAGGAAAACCCAGGGCTCAATCAGAGTGGTTTGGACAATCAGACATAGAAAGTGTTTTGCCTGTGGGGAAGTAGGACACCTTAAAGCACATTGTCAAAGGAGACGTTTTCCCCCAGCTATAAAACACTACCAGGATGCAGCACCAGAAACATTCGGAAAACTTCTGAGGGTCCCGTTGAAGGAGCCACCCAGGTGCCCATCCTCCTCTGTCTGCTCCAAACTCAAAACCAAGAAACAGACTGGGGGCCAACTAAAAATATTCCTCCTGTCGGACTCCCTAGTGGGGGAAGAAAAATGCACATCAACTCCTGGGGCCTTATAAAAAGGCCCACCAAACAAGTCAGAGAAGGAAAGCAGGCACTCAATCTGCTGTCCTGCCACCCTGGAGGCTTTCTGAGAAAATCCCTATTGGACTGTAGGGCCTTTCCAGTAGTACCTTGCAGATGAAGGTGTATATCCAGGGCCCTTCTGGACTCAGGTGCTCAAGTGACGCTCCTATACCGGATTTTTTGATAAGTATTAAACACTAGCACTGCAAAGTTAGAGGATCTGGAGGTTTGGGGCCTGGGGCTGAAAAACTTCCCTATGGATGGATTGTTTCAGGTCAGGCTATCTGTGGATCCCTCTATTGTTGGACAGAGTGGAGTCTTTGACACTTCTTGCTATTGTGTGTCCTCGGCCCACAGGATCAGAGAAGAATTCCATGATTGTGGGGACAACCACTGACCTGTGAGGAGAATGTGGGTCCTATAGTATCCAGTGAGGGGCCACTTGTGGGAAAGATACATCCATTGTGGCTACCTGCTTATGAATGTTGTAGTTCAGGAAAAATTGACTCCGACAGGAAGAGTTGAAACCTCTGGCTGCTGAGGAAAGAAGAACGAGTCCTAAAGCGGGTGAAGTGACCTGTCTTCGAGCTGAAGTACGACTAGACTGGAAACAACCAGGGCCCTATGTATTGCTAAAACAACACCTAAAGTCAGGAGAGTCCAGTAATGAACTAATACCTGAAACAGTCCAACAAAAGCTCTAAAAAGGAATAAAGGGAAAATTCCTGTGAGTGTCCGAAACCCTACCAACTTTCCATGAGACTTCAGAGGGAGGGCCAACCAGGATATTCCTGAGAGAAGTTCTATCCTAATACATCTCCGATACCCACAGAGAGAAAAGAGGCTTCAGGATCTATTGCTGAAGAAACGTGCCTTGTTTCCAAAAGTGAATTTGATGTGGGTGTGCCCAAAGCACCGAACACCGTATTCGACGAAGGATGATAAACCCTTCTGGGAAAGATCTCGAAGGATTCCATTTGGGGATTTGGAAGATCTGAAGAAAATTGCTGAGCTACAGAGGACGGGGATCATTAGGGAGTCAAGAAGCCCCTATGCCCCCCCATAGTAGTGGTGCGAAAGAAAAATGGATCTATACGCCTATGCATTGATTACCGGCACTTGAATCGGCGAACGATCCCAGACCAGTATAACATACCTCCCCGTGTAGAGAATGACCCTTCAATGCCTCACTGGAGCCAAATGTTCAGTGTTCTGGATCTGAGAAGCGGATATTACCAAATTCCTATGGGCCCAGAAATAGAGAAAAAACTGCCTTTATCTCCCTCTCGGGTTTTATGAGTTTATCGGATGCCTCAGTCTGACGGGAACCCAGCCACTTTCAACGCCTATGAAGAGGACAGTAGGCGATATCATCTAGTGGAGGTGTTGGTGTATCTAGATGATACATTGTATTTGGAAAGACTTTAGAGGAACATGAAAAGCGTTTGGAGAAGTACTGAGACCGACTACAGGAGGAGGGATTAAAACGCTCATTAGAAAAATGTCAGTTATGTTTACCATCAGTCAACCTATTTGGGACATATAGTTTTCTGCAGAGGGTGTGGCCACAAACACCAAAGAAATTAGAAGCAAGTGACCACTTGGCCGAGACCAAGAACAGTGACAGAATTGAGGTCCCTTTTAGGATTTGTCTCCTACTATCGGAGATTTGTAGAGGGGTTTGCAAAAATAGCCAGACCTCTTAACGAACTTCTTAGGAATGATGGTGAAGAGGACAGTTCCATTATCTCATCAAACCAAAGGACCTCGAAAATCCCGGGAAGATATTCAAAAAGATTGGACTGAGGCTTGTGAACAGGGCCCTTCAAAAATGTAAGTATAGCCTTACCAAGTGCTCCCGTTTTAGCCTATGCTGACCCAACTCGCCCTTATGAACTACATGTAGATGCAAGTAGAGAAGGACTCGGCGGGGTGGTTGTATCAAGATCATGATGGTCAGCTTCGACCAGTTGCCTATGTAAGTCGGAGTCTCTCATCATCAGAGAAGAATTATCCTACCCATAAATTGGAGTTTTTGGCTTTGAAGTGGGCAGTAGTAGACAAGCTGAGAGATTATTTGTATGGAGCACAGTTCAAGTAAAAACTAATAATAACCCACTAACTTACATCCTCACTACTAGATGCAACGGACACCGATGGTTAGCAGCCCTTGCTGAGTTCCAATTTAGTCTAAGATATCGGCCAGGTATTGAAACAGAGATGCTGACGCCCTGTCCAGAAGGCCTCATGACTCTGATATGGACAGTGACCATAGACCCACCTCACTGCTGAGGGAATACGAGCCCTGTGTCATGGAGTGGAACACCAGGTTAAAGGAGCATTAGGAGCTGAGGCCATTGGGGTTGGTACTGCTGGAGTTCCAGAGTTGTACTGTAACTTGGCCAGAGTGAAACAAGGACATTTGCACATCCTCAGTAAAACAGGAATTAAGAAATGACCAATCTACTGATCCCTTTGTAGACTGACACTGATGCTTTGAGAAAAGCCAACCTGAAGTTCTACAGACAGAAACTGTGGAGGGTGCCTAAACTAGTTCACAAAGAGAATGGCAGACTACAACTTCGGGATGTGTTTTTACAGTGTCCAGATTGATCACCTTGACGAAAAATGGCAGTTATTCCTTCCAAAAATTCACAGAACCACCATTCTTAGAGCTTTGCATGATGAGCATGGCCATCTGGGGGTTGAAAGAACTTTTAATTTGGTTCGAGATCGTTTCTATTGGCCATACATGGGGAATGAAGTGGAGAGTTACTTGTCACTCCTGCCTACGTTGCATACAACGAAAGACTTGCCTGTTATAGCCGCCCCAATGGGCCATCTACAGAGTCAGGGCCCTATGGAGTTGGTGTGCATGGACTTCTTATGTTGGAACCCGACACAAGTGGACAGGGGAGTATCCGGTGGTGACTGACCATTTCACTCGGTATGCACAGGCTTTCCCCACAAGAAACCAAACTGCTTCTACAGTGGCCAAGGTTTTAATAGAAAGATTCTTTGTTTCATTATGGCCTACCTCAAAGACTGCACTCAGACCAAGGCCGAGATTTTGAAAGTAAATTAATCAAAGAGCTGCTAGGAATGTTAGGCATAGCAAAATCACAGGACTATACCCCTTACCTACATCCACAAGGAGACCCAGAGCCAGAAAGATTTAATCGCACTCTCCTAGACATGTTGGGAACATTACCCTAAACAAAAAGTACATTGGACTCAGCATATCTCAACGGTGGTTCATGCCTATAATTGTACTAGACATGACTCAACAGGGTATTCACCTTACCTATTAATGTTTGGGAGGGAAGCCAGACTTCCAGTAGATTTGGCTTTTGGAGTCTCTCCTGATGAAACTTCTGCCACCTCCCACAGAGGCTATGTTGATCGCCTAAGACGAAATTTAAAGATTGCCTACGAAAAAGGCCAAGACTGCTTCCCACAATTGTGCCCAGCGAAATAAGAGACGATATGACTTGAGAGTTCGGATCATGAGTTACAACCCGGGGACAAGGTATTATAAGAAGCTTGGGCCGCCATGGAAGAAACAAATTATCTGACAGATGGAGCTCAGAGACTTATTATTTGTGCAAAATACAGGGCTCCCAGTATACCAGATTCGTCCAGAAAAGGACAGGACCCCTAAAGACATGGCACCGCAACCATCTTTTGCCTCTGACTGAAGGGGTACGTGTACCTGTGTCATTGGATTCACACAATTTCTAGGAAGGCCTCTGCCCGCAGGTCAGCACAACCCCACCAAGTGACGAAACTGAGGAAGACAGCGAAGATTGTGAAGATGAAGATGATCTCGCCATCAATTGGCTGTGGCAGTCAGATCTTTGGTCTCAATGAAAACATCTCACCTACCAATGCTGCCCAGCCGAGACCATTACAAGTCGATGCACCTGAATTTATACCATTATTCCAGTTGGTTTGCCAGTTGACCCAGAAGAGGACTCAGAGCCCCTGGATGCAGTTGAGACACTTCAGCCCTCAATGTCATAGACATCCTATGTATCTCCAGTCATATACAGAATCCCCCCTTTAAAACAGAGAGAACCACGCCAGATTCGCCCGCCCAAAAGGTTAACTTATGATTCCAAAGGAAATAGTTCTGATGAAGTCATCATTACCGCTCATAGGGTTCCCAAAGTTCAGGCTCTACATCTCCATGTGCCAGCGTGTATCCACGCTCGCCCTCCATTTGATACACCCTGACCCTGGTGGGCTTTTCCATTATCTATAACCACTTTTAACCCTTGTTATTAGTTCCCTGCACTTAAATTGTTAAATTGTTCAGTTATACATTTGTTGTTCTTTGGGGACCAAAGTCTTCTAGTGGGGGGAGTGTGTAGCCCAGCTATTCAGAAACTTTGGGGACTGCTACCTTGTGGGTTCATCAAAATATAGTGTGTCAGAGCTACTTCTACACTGCTGACAGCCACACCCCTCATTCTGGGGGACTGAGGGAAGGTTGAAAAAAAAGGAGGGGGGGGGGGTTGGTGAGAGGGGGAGAGGAGGAGAGACTTGCCTGGCTGGTGATAATTCTGAGGAAAATAAAACACAACCAAACAACCTGCATGAGGAGACCAAACTTTGGTCCATTCCAGCTAAAGAGAACTAGGTGCTTCATTGGTAAAGATTGGAGACTGGAAAAGGACTTGAGAGGAAAGTGGTGAGTGACTTACTGCTCATTGTGGATTACATTTCCAGAAGGGAGACATGGCCTACCTAAGGAGCATGGAATCCTGTTAATCAGACACCTGTAGACTGTTATCCACTCAGGCGGATTATTTATATATTTCTTTTAGGATTACAAATACTCCTAAAAAGAGTTGAGCGCTCCAACCTAAACAACTGAAGGGCCCCAACACCGACCATCTTATAAATGACCTCCTGGCCGAGAGGAAGGTTAAGGGGTGAAAAGACCTTAGTGAGGGAATATATATATATATATTTATACACTGTAAATATAGTAGTTACAGCTATTATAGGGTTTTAAAAGAGCTTGTTATTTACATTGCATTCGGTTATAACTGTTGAATGTACAATATACCTGCAATATACCTGGATTTAACTATAACCTAACTTGTTGTTACTGAAATAAATGTTGTTTTTTTCTCTTTATATACCCCTCTGTTAATTAGTTGACCCCTTCTGGGTGGGTGAGCGCTGGCACAGGCACAGGAGAAATCCATAAGTCAAAACTCAGCAGCCCCTTTGGGGGTTAGTGCTACATCAACATACATACATACATACATACATACATATATATATACACACCACACACACGTTATATATATATAGATATATATATATATATAATATATATATATATATATATATACATATAACACACACACACACACACACACACACACACACCACACACATTTGTGATCCCCATTACTGCTTTTACCTGTAAACTACGCACCAGCACCTGTCCATCTGGTTCTGGTCCATATCCCCATGGACATTTGGGACTTCATTTATTTATATGCATTAGGCTACTCGAACGTTTTTTTACTCCGAGCCTTACCCACCTTTTTAGTGTTTTTTAATGTTATATTGTATGTGCTACAGGCATCATATCTCTATTGTCCACTCTATATGTATATTATGCTGTGTGTTTTTGATTAATAAAGAAGTGTATACCTTTGGACGAGTAGTGTGAATACACTCTTTCAGTGGGGTATTATGGAATATGGTTCCCTCTCCCACATGAATTAAGATTGTTTATGGGATATTGGTAGCTGAGTGCTATGGAACCACGTGTTCCATGTTATAGTGGAGTCTCTTTTCTCTTGTTTATGTATTTTCTCCAGTTTATGTATTAAATTGTCGTTTCCTCCGCTAAGCACCAACCATAATTGGTGTATACCATTACCTAATTTATAAGCAGGTGGCTTATGAGTCACCATTTATTTAACAATATGTATGACTTTGTATAATATGTATTACCCTGTATGTAATGTATGACTGTGTAATTGTAAAGCGCCACGGAAGATGTTGGCGCTATATAAATCCATAATAATAATAATAATAATAATAATAATTATAATAATATCATTACTTGCCTTTTAAATCAAATATACTTTTAGGCCATCCAGAAGATGTTTCAGACCTTACCGGTCTATTAATAGCTGATGAAAGACCGGTAAGGTCTGAAACATAGTTTATAAACTTTCTCAGCGTCACAATGGGATGTAGTTATTCCTCCTGAGGAAGCCATATAGGCGAAACGCGTTGATCTATCAGCTTTTATAACAATATACATGATACCTACTGCCTTTTAAAGTAATATCAATATTTGTGTTTTATTTTTATTCTATATGTTGCTTTTTTTAAGTGATATTTTAAACATCTGTTAGTGGTATCATTGGAGTTCTTTTTTGATATTTGAATAAATACTACTGAAAAATACTAAGTGTGGACCAGCCCATATCATTGATGTATATATTGGGAATAATAGGAACACACGGAGGAATATGCTACACGAGACTCTATTATCAAGAAGAGTAAGTGTTTTTAATATATTTATTGGGTATTTTAACGGATTTTTATGGTTTCTATTACTTGAGTCTGACCAAAGCTTTTATATTTTTTTCTCCCCTATTTTATCTATACATTTTTTCTATACAAGGTCTGAAACATGTTGTGCTACATCTCCAATAAATATCACAAAAGCACTGTGATTTGGTTCCTTTTTTCATATATATTAAAAATATATATATATATATAATATTATATATATATATATATATATATATATATTATATATATATTATATACTAAAAATATATTATAATGATGGATATCTGCCTTATATTTTCTTAGTTAAATTATTTTAATGATGGTATGATTTCCCCCCCTTTTTATTACTAAATGGTTTCTGAATAGTTTTTTGACTCTTTAAGAATTCATTGTAAGTATAGCAATTGTATAGATGAACTAAGTTGGTAAAAGAATTTTACTTTTTTTGTTTTTTAATTTAACAAAAACCTGCCATTTTCAGGATGTATAGGCTTTGTATATCTTCTACTAAACCTCAGAGACATGCAAGTCAATTTACACAAGTAAACAAATAAGTTAGGTAAATGCAACAAACTCCTATCATTAAAAAAGGGACTTACTCGTTTTCTGTGGCATCTCTTTGTCCAAACCATCTTCACTTTCTACAGAAGTATTTTTTCTGACAACTGGCAGGGGTGTTAGGTTTGGTTTTCTTCCTGTTTTTCTGTTTAGCATACTCTTTACAGGAGAAAAGAAGAGAGAATATTTAGCAATATACAGGATACTAAAGGACACCAAGTTGCTGTAGAGCATTCAAACTCTCAAAAATACTATCTCTCCCCTAAATGTACAATTAATATTGATTGTGCCAAAATATCTTTGCAGCAATTTTAATTTCTTATTAAACGACTACTGATCTGTCAGTAGGAATATAAGGCAGACGTCTGCTCTTCCATAGGTTTACTGCCTGTTTTTCCTATGCCTTCCTTACTTTAAAGGAAATATCATCCATGTAGACCTATAACAATATTTGTTTAAAGTGAAGGGGGCCCCACATGGCGCAATCCCAATTGTACAATATCGGCATACTATATTTTTCTAATGTAAATCCAGAAAGAAAACATGCAGTAGTGCTTGCACATAAAACAAAAGAAAAATAATAGGGAAGCTCAGCCATACATGCAGTTATATTTTCTAACTGGCTAGTTAAATGCAGTTATCAAATGACAACTGTGTTATGCAAGCTTCACCAACTCAGTCTGGGATCCATCCAATGGGGAAAGCATTTCTTGCAGAGCATGTCTTCCCATTGGTTAGGTCCTGGGCCAGAAGGGGCAGAGCATCACCACTTGTCCTTCAAGTCATAACCATCACTAGCAGTTGCTAAATGGAAGAACCAGGAAGCAAAAATAGGAGAAACAGGACATTGTGCAGCATTTCGGGTTAATTATGTTTCAGCATGTTACTATTCAGTTTTGGGGTTCTGGGTGATTTTCCTATATACAATTTTAATTTGAGGGGTAGACTTGCCCTTTCACTAGGCTATACACATTTCAATATAATCCTACATATTTTAGTTATTGCATGCTAATCATACCGTGTGTGATAATCAACGACAAAAATCAGACCTAGATAATTGGTCCTCTCTAATTATTGGACATAAGAAAAATTTTGTATGGCCTCCTTAATGCAGCCTTAGGAAGCCACACCCCACAAGTTGTTCTGCCATGATAATGCTACTTGTTTAAACACATCGCTACCCCCACCAACACAGAGCCTGTAACTGCTATAATAATAATTTAAAGGCACTGCAAAATGGTGTGTATGACTCATCATACACACCATAATCTTTGGATCCAACTGAATAACATTATATCATAGGCTTCAGTTGGAAGCAAAGATCATGGTCTCTAATGGTGACTATACACAACTATTTTGCAATGTGTTGCAATGGATTTTTCCTGTGTGTTTTAGTGTGTTTGTAATGTGTGTGCCTGTTTTTTTCACATAAGATAAAGCCACAGGAAAGGGTCTGAAGGGGAACTATGATGAAAATAAACAGTCTTTTCAAAAAAGGACCTTTAATCTTCAAAAAAAAAAAAAACCCTACCTTGTCTTTCTATCATACTGGGTTCAAAAGTTATTATGTCTTCAATGGCTTTAAGGGCAATTATACTCACCTTTTCCCCAATCCACTGCAGCATAGTACCCAGGGTGAGGACCTAAAATCGCTAAGTCCTCACCCTGGGTACTTTCCCTAACTCCTGCACTACTAACCGCAAATCTGCTTCGCCGATCCACACTGTTCCACCTCTCTTCTACTGTCAGTGACAGTCGCGAGGCAGCCAATTGGAAGACACGCCTCCTTGCAGAGCGTATCTTCCTATTGGCTGCCTCGCGATCTGTCACTGAAGCAGGAAGAGCGGAGGAATGGAGCGATCGGCGAAGCAGATTTGCGGTAAGTAGTGCAGGAGTTAGGGAAAGTACCCAGGGTGAGGACTTAGCGATTTTAGGTCCTCACCCTGGGTACTATGCAGCTATGGAGGAAGAGGAGCGAGGGTGAGGTGAGTATAGTTGTCCTTTAAAGTAACACCTAGAGGGCGGTCCTGACATCATCTTCTGCTGTGCACTGCTCTAGGTCTTCTTCCTATTTGTCTCTGCAGTCCATGATGAAGCATTCTACAAAGCAGTGTGTCTTCCCATCGGCCTGATCGCAGGCTGTCATTGACAGTACTTGTGGGTCAGAGCGGACTGGAGAAGGAAACTTTATGTAAGTATTCCAGCTGATCTGTTATGGTGCTATTAAGCTGTGGAGCATGGAAAAGAGGAGTATCCTTGTCCTTTAAAGGGCAAAACAGAAGCCTAGTGAATTTGTTTACATGTTTATTCCCTCTATGATGCTGCTTTTTATGAGCTGCACTGTCGCTAGCTTCCTTTGGACTAACTCTCCTGCTGATCGCTTTACCACACTTCTGTTTGTTGGCTCCCCACACTCCTGATACACACTGGTATCTTTTTGTTAAAACTTCATCTTTTATTGGATCATTTAAAACACAGAGAGTTACCTGACGAGTTTCAGATACAACTGTATCCTTAACCATAGGCTAACTCTCCTGCTGTAAGTACTTTACTCACCTGAGCACATGACCTTAACTTGGGTGGAGTACACAGAGGCTTGGTCAAACCCCCATTGTAACACACAAAATATATAAAGATGGGATAGTATACATCCATTATAAAGTGCAACTAGTGACCAATTTAATATTGTATACATACAAAATAGAAGCCTAGTGCTCACCCAATTCAATTTGCTTATCTGTTTATTCCCTCTATGATGCCTGCCATTCTCTTTGGATAAATAAAAGCAATTAGTTTAATAACTTGGCCAAATTATTTTAAGCCCAGCCACCACTTCAAGGTTTGCTTTTTCAGCTGGGTCCTACTCTATCAGTACTTATAGAGTTAGTCCAAAGGAAGCTAGCCACAAAGCAGCTCATAAAAGGCAAGTACTTATAGCGTAGACCCAGAATTAATGATGGCCGGTTATCTCACAGGACCTTTCAAGGCCTATTTGGTGGCCCCTAGGCTGCACACAATAGGAACAGGACTATTCTTCATAAACAGGCTGTGAGAGGTTGGAGACTTACCAGCCAACTCCAGCAACTCACCGGCCACTTTGAACATACCCCCGTGGTGTAATGGACTACTCCCTGAGCTACCTAGTCTGCCCGGAGAGACGCCACTCCAAGGGGGACCTTATACAAATGATCTCTTTCCAAGACCTGCAAAAAATGTACAAGCTCCCCAACATGATGCATATCAGATTCCTACAGCTACACCATGCATTAAAGGCCAACTTCCCAACCTCTTATAGCAATATCTCCAAACACCCAGTCATAGGTGTTATATGCACACAGGGCCTGAAAGGTATCATATCCAAACTATATACACATCTTATAATCGACTAAATTGCTCCCAATCACTGATCTTATAAAAGCTAAATGATGGTCCTTGCATTTGGAAGAAATAGCTTAGGACTCATGGCCTGAAGTCTAAACTCACACTGCCTGGCATCTCTGGCAGTCAACAACAATCTAATTTAATATACTCTATCAAGCATACTGCACACAATTGTCACAGTCAACAACACGCATAACTCCACTTGCCCTAAATGCCATCAAGTAGACATAGATATTACCCATTTTATTTGGGACTGCCCAAAAGTACAATTAATTTGGGTTCCTGACTTCTTGAGAGCTCTGACTTTGCACCCCATCCAGCTCGTTTATTCGACTTGCTGAGTTTTTTTGTGCAGACGACCCTCTATGCCTGCAAAACACATGTCCTAAACTAAAAAAAAATGGGTTAACCACATAAATGTGGATCTACCCCTATTTAAAATCCTATACCAACATAGAAACTGCCCCAGTAAATTTCACAACATCTAGGGCCAATGGATATAATCAACTTACACTATGCTATAACACTATGTCTCTGACTAACTTAGACACTCCCTACTACCCTCTATGACCTTTCTTGACCCATTTGAAAACACAACTTAGGGGGTTATTCAATAAAAGTTCTTATCGTTTAAAATGGTGCTAATTTTGCCCCAACCAATCAGATGTTTGCTTTCAAATGTTACATAATGTCTGATTGGTTGGGGCAAAATTAGCACCATTTTAAATGATAAGAATTTTTTATTGAATCTCCCTGTTAGTCTCTTGGCGGTGGACCTGAACGAACGGAGCGCAGACTCACATCTATACAGTCAACATCCCCATACGTATGTAAGTAAAGTAGTATTGAAATTCCATGTTAATGTAAATAGGTTTTTTTATACTGGAGAACCTGACATGTTAAAAACCCGTTGCATGCAAATTTAACTACAACTCATACTCCTGCAAATATATCTCTAAAAATATTTTGCAAGCTCTAGACGTTGCAGTCTGTCATTGTTTGCTACAGTTTTGTTAAGAACTGGGGAGTGGTTGGGTCTGATCTATAAAGACCATGCCCGTTAACTAAAAAAAAACAAACAATCTAAATAAACATAAGCTCACATTTATATAAGCTGAGACAAAATATAGTCAAACCTAGACGATGCATGGTATTAATGTTTACTGTATGTAAAAAGTCATTTCATTATGCTGACAAATCTTTGAAGGCTTCAGGTTATAACAATATTGCTTTTTTTCCACTGTTGTGCATTTAATAATGAATCAGCTGACTACTTTATGTGACCATCAATGGCAAAGCTTGTATACAAGTAAAAATATACTTACAATATCTTTATCCAGATAGTTTGTTCCTCCTTCTTCCAATACAAAATTTAGATCACAGTCAACGACGATTCGTTCCCCACACCAATATTTCATGACTGGCTTGATAAGTCTACCACTGCGACGCACTGAAGTTTCACAAAAAGACAACTGATCGGATGGCATAAGTTTCTCATTCTCAACTAAAATAAGAATGGAAGGTTTACAATTAATTACATTGCTTGTACAAATGGGAGGTTTACAATCAATGACATTCTTCTCATTTACATCATTTGAGGATTCATACTGTTCAAATTTCATACCCTCTGTCGCTATGTGTAGCTGTGGTATACAACACACACACACCCCTACATGGCTCCCCCAGCTACGTTCCTCTGAGACTTGCCTTACCTTTTTCCTCTCTACTAATGGTCTAGTTCTAATTTTGGGTGACTTTAACGGTCACATTGATAAATCTGCTTTATCCTGGCCCTCTCGTTCCCTAAACGTAACAGTGGACAAATACCAGTACACATAAGCATAGACACTTCTCATCTTTTGAAATGAACTCCTACCAGATTTCTAAGCACCATCTTAGTAACTTTCTTGCCCATCACTCCTGACCCTCTTTCTTGCATCTTTGTCCATAATACCCGAGCCATAGAACTTTTGATAATGGCTTCTTCAATCTCCTCTAGTCTCTCTACTCTTATGTCCAACTCTGACCCAGACTTGCTTGTTAACTCCTATAACTCTGCCTTGCTATTGATTCCCTTGCCCCTTTGCAATCCTGCAACAGCCATCTCTCAAATCACATGCGCTCTATAGTTAAATTGAAGCAGGAAGCAGTCAGGACCAGTCACTTCAGCCAACTACATTGCTTGTACAAATGTATTTTTCACCAAACCACAAAATCTGATATTTTCTTGAACCCTGCTCTTCTTAAGAACAGATATGCGATTTTACATGCAGTGGCAATGAACAGTCAACGTATGGGTGTACAATAATTGCATGTGTATGGCTTATTCGGTTGAGCATCATTGGTTGTCCGACTTGGTGTATAATTGTGTAGTACAGCCGTTCATTTGTCCCCTCCTTAGACGCTGGTCTAAATCGTATGTCTGTACCAGCCTTAAAATGTTTGTTTACACAACTTTAGCAAACAAACTTTAAATATATAGAATCATCCCATTCCATGTAATTAACGGATAAAGTAAACATGCCTTGTAGTTATTTACCATACTCATGTCTCATTCAACCTACATTGTATTAAAAACGCATACCTTTTTGCTTTTTGCATTTTTGCTTTCTGTTGGTAGAGTCATTTATCAAGTAATTTGTTTGATTGGGGTTATGTTTGTCAAACATTGATTTATCTCCCTTGTTTTTTGCAACTGGTCCATTAGATGGAAATGTTTGACTTTGACTTTTGTCTTGCGATTCTTCAGATGAGCTACATGAGGGAGAATTATGTTGCTTTACTAAATTGTTTTTTCTTCTGGTAGCTCTTTTGTCTGAATCAGAGCTGCTAGAAAGACAGTTATAGCTACTTCGTTGTTTGTCATTAGTCTTAAACAAGGCATTGTTTTTTCTTGTGTTCAAATCGCTAGTTGAGCGGGTTTTTCTTTGGCAATCATCTATAGGGCTTAACCTGGTGTTCATGCTGCTGGAAGAGCTGGATAAGAAAGGCTTCATTTCATTACTTCTTTGCCTCAAAGTTTTTTTGTCGGTATCTGTGCTACTAGAATAGCAGGGTTTGGTCCTCTGTGGTCGAACACTCTTTATATGATTTTGTTTTCTCTCTCTTTTATTTGGTTTATTAGTACCATTCGTTAGTTTTTTTTCCGTCCTAAAGATATACAAGTAAAAAAAAAAGTCTAAATAATTGTTTGCAAATAAGGGGAATCATGTTTAACAAACAAAAGTTAAGTTAATAAAATTGACTGCAAATACCCAATAAACAACTTTCAGATACAACAGATTGAACCTCAAAACATTCCAATGAGCACTAAATTGACAGTAAATAAAACACAAAGATAAATGTTTTCTGTGTTACATTTATTCAGACCATGTGGATAATTAGGTTCAAAAATAAAATAAAAAAAACACACCAAATATAATCTGTTGTATTCAGTTAGATCAACTGGACTTAAAGTTTACATCTTAAAGATGTTTTGCTAGTCATCTGACTGGCTTTCTCAATTAAGAATGACTTGTACAAGAATCTGTTGGCAATAGAAGTACTCTTAAAGTTCCAATTAGCATATGACAGCCAGGTGTTAGGGAACTTCTGAATGCAAGGTGTGGTTCTTCAAAAACTAAACTGTAAGTCCAGTTGATATAGCTGAATACAACGGATATACCATGACCTGAATGAGTGAGAAGCACACCGAATATTGTTTATGGTGCTGTTATGTGATTGGCTGTCAGCTTCTAGGAAGCAAAGCTACAACATCCTTGTTTTGATCTGCTGTGCATTACAGAGCATGTGAACAGTACTGCATACACCAAGCTGGGTTTAACCTGCTATGGTGGATTATGGGAGCTGACCCTTAGTACCCACAGGTTAATTTCAGAAATCACCCAGCAGTCACTGTAAAGGGTAAGGTGAGACACAGCCTGTTCTATGTTTGTGAATGTGCTGTTTTATTTGAACAATGTTGTCTGGAGACTTTAGTTCTTTGTTAAATTTTGCATATGAACACTATTTTAACCCCTGTGCATAAGCCTAAAGAGTTGTGTACGCACACAGAAGCACACAGCCTATAAACACTGGTTTTGAAAAACAAAAAGTAGTGAGCATTAAGCATTCATAAACTAAAACTAATTTAGTTTATGAATGCTTAAGACAGATGTCCCAGTATGAGGAAAAATAAATTGCTCTGCATTGGGGTACATTTGTGGGTGTGCTCTACTATAACCTAGACAGACTGGTTAGGGTATAGCTTTCCTCAAAATATTTAAGTTTAGTATAGAGATAACATACCTTTCCATTTCCTTCAGAACATAATTTACAAGAACCTTCCAGTCTTCAGGAAATCCCAATGCAAACTTTTTGACAAACCAAGATGGAAATCCTGCAAAAAATATTTATGAAAAAGTCTATTTTCTAGAACCAAATGAAATGTACCATACACATATTTGAATGGTAAGAAGGTGTTACAAGGAGCAGCAGCACCTCTTGGAAAGAGGTGAACCAACATCACCCACAATGTCTTCAAATGTTTGATAAAAATTAGTATTTTTAAGTCACAAATATAACAAAACAGGTTCTCATTACATGTTGATCACCTGAATTTGAATAATTATCTCTAAACTAAAAAGAGAAAGTTTAAGTATAAATTTTGAATTTGGCTTGAAAGGCCACATTTTGGAAGGGAATGTGTGTGTTTGTGCTGCAGATTTTAGTGGTCAATAGTTTTTTATTTGTATTTGTATAACATGGTAATAACAATAACATATACTGTTTCATGAACTGTTTTTGGGGAGGGTGGGGGTGTGGGGGTTAAACCCTGGGTTTGGGTAGTAGAGGGGGTGTTGGGTAAGTTCAGTTCGGTGCACAATTTTCTTGTTGTTTGATTGCGATGTCTTTATCTTGGTTTGCTGAGTTGTTGACAAGGTCGTCGGTATTTGTAGGTTTTTTTTCTTTATCTTTTTCATATTCTGATATGTTAGTAGCTACATAATATGGGTTAGTATCAATAGTACATATTATTGCATTTTGTCTTATCTGATATTTAAGCAAAAGCTATTCAAATTCTATATTATCCCAAAGCCCATTCTCTCAGATGTGAAGCGTATGTACTATAGATCCATAGTGTCCAAGTTTTGTGAAAGAGCTGTATTGAGTCGTTTGTGATGTGGAACATTTTATCGTATGTCATGATAGTGTTAATTCTATCTATTACCTGTTTGGGGTAGAGCTGTGGTTTCCTCCATTGTGCTCCTATGTGTATTTTTGCTGCCAGCATTATATTTTTATGAATTCTAGCTTTTCTTCTTCCCCATATGAAATGCATGATTGCTGTTGTAATGGTTGTAACCATTTTTTAGGGATGTATATGGGGAGGTTACTGAATAGGTATAGAATGCGGGGTAAAATGTTCATTTTTACAGAGTTGATTCTACCTATCCAGGTGATAGGTTTTGTTCCCCATTTGATTAGATTGGTTTTTAGTGTTTGTAATAAGGGGGTGAAGTTTTTTTGTGTAGAGTGTGTCTAAGGATGGGGTTAGCCATATGCCTAGGGTTTTTATTCCTGTGTCTTTCCAGTTTAGTTTAAAGTTTAAGGTTAGTAGGTTTTTTATTTTTGGAGGTATGTTAAGATTTAGTGCTTCAGTTTTATCGTGGTTTAGTGTTAATCCGGTATATTGGGAGGTGTTGTTTAGGTTGTTGTATAGATTTGGTAGGGATATTTGGGGGGTTTGTAATGTTAGGGTGATGTCGTCCGCGAATAAACTAAGTTCGTATTCTTTTTCTCCGATTTGGATCCCCTTTATTTTAGTGTCTTGTCGTATTTGTGTTGCAATTAATTCCATTGTCAGGATGAATAATATGGGAGAGAGGGGGCATCCCTGCCTTGTTCCTCGTTGTATATTGATGGGGAGTTGGTGTTGTGATGGGAGTCTAATGTATACTGTAGGTGTTTTATAGTATGCTTTTAGAATGTTTAGGAATGGGTTAGGGAATTGATAGGTTTGTAGGGTTTTAAATAGGAAGGACCAGTTTAGGGTATCGAAGGCTTTTTCGATATCTAAAGATATGAGGCAGCTTTGTGTTTGTTGTTTTGTCATGTCTGCTATGATGTTGCATAGTCGCCTAGTGTTATCTGAGGCCTGCCTCCCTGGGACAAAGCCTACATGATCTGGGTGTATGAGAGTGGGTAGAAATGTATTGAGTTTTTGGGATCCAGGGGGGACTTTCCTGGTTTGGGTATTAAAGTGATATGGGTTGATATCATTTCTGGTGGGAGGGTCTTTCCTTGCATTATTTCATTGAATAGTCTAGTCAGGTGGGGGGTCAGTATGATGTTATATTTTTTATAATAAAGTCCTGATAGACCATCGGGTCCTGGTGCTTTGTGGTTTTTGAGGGTTTTTATTGTGTTAGAAACTTCTTGTATAGTGACTGGTTTTCCCATGGTATCTTGCATATTTTTGGTTAATTTTGGATGGTTGGTATCGTTTAGGAGGAGTTGTTGTTGGTTAGGGTTTGGGTCAGTGTGTTGGGAGTATAGAGTTGAGTAGTAGTTGTGGAATGTTTTATATATTTGGTCTGGGTTTCTGGTCTCTTTCCCTTGTGGTAAGTTAATGCGTTTGATTCCGTATCTAGGTGGTTTGGGGGTAAGTAGGTTGGCTAATGGTCTGTCTGCTTTGTTCCATTTGTAATACATAGTTTGTTTTTGCCAAGTTAGTTTTTTTTTCTACTTCTATTGTAAATAGTGCATGTATTTGTTGTCTTATCAATTTGATTTGGGGATATAATGTATCGTCCTCTGTCTCAGCGTGCCTGGTCTCTAAGGTGTGTAGTTCAGCATTTAGCTTTTGAATTGATTCCTGGAATTTTTTTTTGTGTTGAGAGGCTAATTTAATGAGGATGCCTCTGATAAAGGGTTTATGGGCTGCCCATACCCTTGATCATTGAGAGTGAAGTATTCGGTTAGTGATTTGAATACTTCCTGTTTGATGTGTGGTGAGTTCAATAGTGACTCGATGAGTCTCCATACGAAATTGTTTGGGAGGGATGTGGAGTTTGAGAATTGAATTTTGACTATTTTGTGGTCGGACCAGGCACACTGTTCCAGCGTGGCTTTTTGTGTTTTACGTACAAATTGTGGTGTTCCCAGCATAAATTCCAATCGTACATAACATTTGTGAGAAGCTGAGAAGAATGAATATTCTTTACTGTTTTGGTTTAATTCCCTCCATAGGTCGGATAGCGACATATCGTCCAGTAATTTATATACATTTTTTAAACGTTTTTTACTATAGTTCAATTTGCGGTGGCTGGACCTATCCCAGGTTAAATTCATGGGGAAATTTAGGTCCCCTGCGATTAAGGTGTTAGTTAGTAGATGTGGTTTACATTGTGTGATGGTGTTGATAACAAATTTGTGTTGATTTGTGTTTGGCGCGTAAATGTTGAGTAGTGAATAGGGCGTGTTTTCTATGAGGCAATTTAGTAGGAGGAATCTTCCCTCCTCGTCTTTTTCTGAGTGTGTTATTTGAATGTTTAGGGATTTGTGGAACAGTATTGAGACCCCATTTTTTTTTGTTGGGGCCCATTGCTGAGTGTGTTTGGGTATAATTCTTGTTCAGAAATTTAGGGTAGGATTTTGTTGAAAAGTGCGTCTCCTGTAAAAAGATTATGTGGGGGTGGTGTTCTTCGTATGATTTAAAGGCTAAGGCCCTTTTCTGGTAAGAGTTTAAACCTCTTACGTTATGGGATATACAGTTTAATGATCTGGGTGGTTTTGGTCCAGCCATCGCATTATAATATCATTGCATTTAGCATCTTGGTGGTTGCATTTTAGTGCTGTGATAGTTACATTTATTATTAAGCTTTTATCTATCATCATATAATACATTTTAGAGCCTTTATGTATATTTATTCTAACAACAAGGGGACATTTTTGTGTTTGCTCGTATTTTCTTATATAGATGCTATACCAGTTTAATAAAGAGAGGGTGAGCAGGGTCAAGACATGTAAGTATAACTTGTGACTACATCCCAACTGCCTGTAAAACAGGCATTTGTCTGCAGTCATGTTGTACATTTCAAAACCTTATCTTATATAAATATTACACCGATTTGATGAGGGAGGGGTGAACAAGGTTAAAACATATAAACAAAACATATAGGAACAACAGGTTTGTCTGTAAATCAGACATTTATGTCTCATCTCGTGTCAGAGATGGGAAAGTCCACTATCTGTGGTTGGGGGTGTCGGTTTCCCTTTTCCCATATTTTATGGGATTTGTGTGACGTATAACTATGAGTGTTTGGTTGTTTATAGTTACTAGTTATAGTCTGGAGACTTGGTGTGGTCTGGTTGATTCCAGAGCTGGCGTTTTCCTTTTTGGATAGGTGATGAGACTGGGGTCCACGTTCTCTGCAGGGGTCTGCGTTGTGTTTGGTGGTTTGGGGTGGACGTTGGGGTTGGATTTAGAAATGTAATAGTTTAATATCCCTTTAAAAGTGGTCCACATCTGCTCAGTATCTTTACCTAGAAACAGTTCCCCCCAGTCTATAAGCAGGAGCGATTCCTTTAACAGCTTAAAATTAGCTTTACTAAAGTTAAAAGTTTTTGTTAAGCCAGTGCACTTTAGTTTTTTGCAACCTATATTAAATGACACTATTCATGGTCACTATTCTAAGCTCCCAGTACCCTCATACCCTCATCTCCAAAATGAGCTCAGGGTTATTAGATATCTAATCAGTATGATACATTGGGTTGTAGTCTATTTGTTGTGGGTGGTCCCCATCCATTGGTTTGTCTTTGGTTATGGTATTTGCTTATAGTTTGTCGTGGGGCCCCTCCTTTTTCTGATAGGTTTTAGTGTTAAGGTCTGTTTGGTTGTGTTATTATTTTTTTTATATTGTCCCGTACCTCTATGGTGTTCCGGGTGGGTTCTTCTTTGTTGTAGGAACTCTCCGTCAGTTATGGTTGTGCCCGTTAGCTTTGGTAGGCCGCGGCGCCTCAGCCCCGTGTTTCGGTCTGTGTAGGCCCCCTGCGTCTGGCTGCGTTCCGTCCCGCCGTCTCCCGCTCTGACACCCGTCTCTGGGCCGTTCCAGGTAAGCTTTTATGTGTGTCGGGTTATTCGGTGGTCCGATTGTAATTGCTTGGCCGCGTCTTGCTGTGGTGTTTCCGCCGCGTGGTCCGTTTTGAGCTGGTTATGCCGTTCGGGATCGGTTGTCTTATTTTTTTTTTGGTCCCGGTGTGTCAGGTGGGTTTCCGCTTTTCATAGGTTCCCTTCTGTCTGCTGGTATACTCCTGTTGTAGTTGTTAGTTGATGGATATGGGATCGGGTAGAGGAGCTCTAAGATGGTGTGTCCGCCATCTTTGCTGCTCACGAGCGCCCCCCCGTGCTGCAGATTTTAAAACTCAATAATGGCAATGATGAGGACATTGTTGTTTTTTTACTTACCCTTTAAATATAGCTGTCACAGGAGTGAATGGGTATGTCAGTTGGTGTGTACTTGGTGTGTCAGGTTGGGGTATAAAAAAAAAACTAACTTTTTTGATGAATGGTAAAAAACAAACTGTTTTCATTATTAATCAAAATTAGTTTTTTGACTTTACTTACCCATTAAGTATGGCTGCCACAGTAATAGAGGGGAGGGTCAGTAGGTGTGTGTACCTATGTCAGGTTGGGGGTTAAAAAAAACAAACTTTTTTGGTTATTGGTCAAAATTAGTTTTTTGACTATAGTTACCCTTTCAATATGCTGCCACGGAAGTCAGTAGGTGTGTGTAACTGGGTCTGGTTGAGGGGGTATGTCTTTTTTGTGTTTACAACTAGAGATGGGATCCAGGTCTGAGACAAACCCGGCTCCGACACGAAACTCCTTGGTTCCGAAATCCGAATGATCCGTCCGAATCCGGACGGATCATCTGGATTTCGGGACTTCGAGGAAATGCATTTTCGATAATTTTTGAATGTACGGAGCTATTTTAGAAAATAGCATCAAACTTTCTAAAATACGATCGCAAACTCAAAAATGGTCTCCGAACGTTCAAGGCTATTTTCGAAAATAGCTCCGTACATTCGAAAATTATCGAAAATTCGTTTGGGTTTCGGTTTTTTAGGATCTTTGGGATTTTCCCGAGATCCGGGAATCGGAAAACGAAACATCTCTATTTACAACCATAAAACTAACTTTTATTGAGGATATATCAAAAAAAAAATTTAACTTTATTTAGCCTTTAAACATGGCTGCCACGTACGTCTGTACCGAATTTCATGTCTCTAGCTCAAAAACTGTGGGAGGAGATACAGGCCAAAATAGTGGAAGAATAAACTGAAGAAAAATAAGAAGAAATAGAAAGAACAGTAATTTGGCTCTTCAAGCCAAATTAATAATAAAAAATGCTGTGCTTGCTAGTACATGTCATTGTATTTCTCAGGGCATGTCCTGAAAGATTTCTACAACAGAAACAACCTGTTTTATTTCCTCTGTGATTTTTTTTTTTTTTTTAATAGAAAGTATTTTACACATAGTAGGTCTAGGGGAAGTGGCATATGCAAAGTAAGAAGGTGATTTTTTTTTGGTTGCTTTTCAATCTTGTAGGAATAAATATTTATATTTATATATATTTTTATATTATTAAGTGTCAAAATGCAGAAATTAAAACCATGACATCCTTTACCTTCCAGCCTCATAGCTTTTGTATCTGCTTCTCCTTCCAGCTTATAGACACGTCCAGAAAATGTTTTTACTTTGTTATGCTTAATGCGTTCCACTATAATATTAGAGTGCCAATACATACCAGAAGCATCTCTGCAAAGGAGAAGGCAACAGTTGTAATAGGTAATCATTTCTCAAAAATATTCTCCAATGCAATCAAAAAGAAATGCTTTTTTTTTAACACTTTAACAAGCAATATAAATTTACAGAGTATATCAGCTAATTCTGCACCTCCTCTCTAACTTGTGCTATTTTACAAGTGCTGGTACACATGGACTAGTTTGGCTTGATTCATTTTCAAATATACAGACAACTAAGGCTACAAAACAACAGAAAATCAGAAGGAAAAACACCTGGACATAAAAGCATCTATATTTTTGGAGCTGCCATAAACTTTCCAGTAGTTCATTTCACCATATATTCTCATGTCCTTTTCAGCCCACTCTTCGGGAGTGTGTATTCCCCTATCTCTTTTTGCTTAGCCACTCCCAGAACAGCTAGCATGGGAGAGCATGTGCAGTGGAGATGGGCAGTGTCTGGGAGCAGTAAGCTAAATCCAATAGTATTAACCCTGTGATGGTGTGTTATAATGAAAGACACTGCCTTGCTATGGGAAGGAAAGCCACTCTGGCAGCTATTATGCTTGAATTAAATAAGATGAGCTGTAAGAGTTTGGAGGGGAGGAATATAGAATTGATTTTGTAAGGTCGTAGATTGGAACTGTGCTCCGTAAGTACAGAAAGTGCAACAGACAAAGCTGGTTTTTACTGCAGAATAAATAAGCCACAAAGTGACAGAAGAACAGGCCTTGCTTTCATAGAAAGGAAACCGTTTTTACACATAGTGTGGACAGGGGGAGGGGCTGGGGTTTTCAAAGAAAGTGGGTTATTGACAGTTCTTCACTGTCTGGCTGTAAGAATTGGAAGTTATTTTACCTCCCAACTATCTCTGTTCTGGTCTATTAATTTTGTGTTCGAATGTCAATCACAAAATAATCAGGCCAGGCAGCTGTCCAAGCATTGTGGGAAAGTCTGTAGGAATGTTTCCTAGTGTATGGACAGCACCTGCATCAAACATTTGTATCACTCAAAAGGCAATGTATGATTTAGCCAGGAGCAATATCTGCACTAGCAGTAAATAGAAGAATAAACAAATATACATAACTTTAATAAGAAATAACATAAAGGCATACTTACAATCTTTTTCCCTCTAAGCACACGCCGGCTTTATCAGAACATCTTAAAATCCACTCAGTCAAGACAATCTTCTCCTGTGTTAAAAACAAATACAACTGGTTCTAGAAGACAACTAACCAATCTTGAGAACTAAAAATTCTCAAGCAATAGTTTTTTTTTTAGTAGACTAAAAAGACAAAAAAAATTTAATAGGAAAAACATGTAAAAGAATAGTTAAAGGTGCATATATTTTACCTTATACATAAATTAATAAAAAATCAGCGCTAATGCCATAAACTTTAGTTTTACCAGCAACATTCTAAAAAACTTTTCCAGACCCCTAACTTTGCAAATCATTATCCAGCTGGGAATATTGTGGGAACATCACACCGTAGACATTTTTGTGACCTGAGGTTACTATTGATTCAATGTTCGGACAGGATCAAACACTGTAACAATGGAAAGTCAGGCAAGTGTATGGTCAGCATAAGAAGCCAAGTATTACAGCTTCTGTAGCATTCTGAGCATGCTCAGATACTTAACTTCTATCTGGCATAATAAGCCAGTTATGCTGCCAATTTTCCTAGATATCAGTGAACATAGTATCGTCTGATCTGAGTGAGGGAGAGAAGCAAATCTGTATTTGGTTACAATTAGAGCAAAGTTTGTTTTTTTTCAGTCATTCTGCATTATGCTACGCAAAGAGGACTTTTTCTGTGGTCCAGGAATATTGCATACTCCAGCCAATCAGTAGAGCCAATGGCTCAATATATACAAAACTCCTGATTTAAGAAGCCTGTTGCATTAAAACATTTACACTTGGGCTGCTGATATAAGGCTAAAGCCTCCCACATAAAAAATGTGCTGCCTTTGTACGCATTCATATTTTGCGGTCTGTTTTCCTGTGGTTTTTTTCCCCTTTCTTTTTTTCAGACCGTTTCTGTGCACTTTTGTTTCCCAAGGGTTGTGCATAAGAGCGCACAAAAAAAAATAAAGAAAGAAAGAAAAATATGTATAATTCAGGCTTTCGGGTTATTGTAAAGGAGGCGGAGCCAAGTTATGAAGTTTGGGCGAGGTCCGTATTTTTGCAGAATTGCCCACAGAAATTCCCATTCCGCCGAATCGAAGGCTTTCCGAGCATCGAGTGAAAGGATTGCCCTATGTCCGGGGTTGTCGTGGTTTATCTGCGTCTGGATTAGTACTCGCCTTAGGTTAATCGACGTTGACTTCCCAGGCATGAATCCCGTTTGTTCCTGTGCTATTAAGGTGGTGATCACAGTTTGCAATCTATTGGCAAGTATTTTTGCCAAAATTTTATAATCAGTTTAGTAGTGATATCGGCCTGTAGGAGTTGTGTTGGGTCCTTATCCTGTTTTGGCAATACAATTATATTGGCTTCCTCCATTGATTTTGGTAGTTGTTGGCATTGAAAGGCTTCTTGATATGTGTCCAGGAGGGGTCTGCTAAGTATAGTTGCATATCTTTTGTAAATTTCAATCGGAATACCATAAAAGCCAGGGGCTTTCCCAGAGTTTAGTTGCTGTATTGTTGCCTGTATTTCTTCTTCCGCGATTTGTTTTTCTAGGAATATACGCTGATTATCTTTGAGCGAGGGACAAGAAATATCTGATAAGTAGGTATCTATTTCGCTTGCGGTGTGTCAGTTGTGTTGCGTACAATTCCTGATAATAATGTTTGAAGCTGTTGGTGATTTCCGGTGCCTGTGTTAGTGTTCCTTTTTTAGGATCCTGAATCTTAAGAATTGTGTTTGGTGCTTGTCTTTTTTTGGTTAGGTACGTTAGTATCTTTGCCGATTGGTTACCCAACTCAAAATGGGACTGTTTATAGAATGACTTGCGTTGTTCCTTCTCTTGTAGTAGGGTAGAGTATGATCTCTGTCTGGATTGCCAGCTTTAATAGTTTCCTGCTGTGGGGTTTAGTACATATCTTCTTTTGGCTTGTGTTACTTCCGATATTTCTTTCTCTTCATCCTCTCTAGATAATTTCTTTATATATAACACCGTTGATATTCGGGTTCCTCTCAGGAAGGCCTTTAGTGTATCCCACTGAATTATTCTTTAGTTGTTCCTGAATGCGGTCTGGTTCTGGGAATAAGGAGATCCAAAAGGGGTTTAATTTCCACTTTCTGGTTGCCGTTACTCGTGTGTTCACTCCCGATAATTCTCGACAGAGTGGGGTGTGATCAGATGTTCCTCTTGGCAATATAGACATATTTAATATGCTGTTCGTTAGTTTTGGAGTTACAAATATGTAATCTACTCTAGAGAGTGTGGCATATGTCGCTGAATGGCAGGTGAGCCCCTGTGTGGATGGATATAGGTGGTTCCAGACGTTTACCCATTCTTGGTCTATTGCAAACTTATTCAATTTGGTTAGTGTCTCAGCCTAACCGGAAGTCTATCCCAGCTTTCATTCATCACCTTATTAAAATCCCCCAGTATAATAGCGGGATGTCAGGATACTTCACCATGAACTGCATAGCATGGGACAGAAGTGAGATATTTGAGGGTGGTGGGTTATAGAAGCCAAGTATCAGATATGGGGTATTGTCTATTATTAAAGCCAGGAATACAAATCTACCAGCTCCATCTATTTGAGTTTGAAGAATTTCACATTGCAGTGAATTATGGAGTATTATAGTTACTCCTCTAGCATATGATGAGTGGTAACTATGGAATTGCCAGCCTATCCATGGCTTACTTAGCTGTTAGGGCATCTTGTTGTAAGAAATGTGTTTCTTGCAGACATAACATGTCTGGTTTGAGTCTGCCAAGAATGATATCCCAGACTATGTGCCTTTTACGTGTGCTACCCAAACCTTGTACGTTCCATGAAAGTAATTTCAGATTTCCAGTCATAATATTCTAGATATAGAGGGAAACAGAGGGGGGGCGAGGAGGAAGAAGGGGTGTCTGAGAGACTGATTGATGCCATTTCCTTAACTGCATTATCGACAGGATTCACACATAATATTTTGGTTTGTAGACTACCATTTACATGTCTATATATTTCTTCATTAGCCGAGTTAAACTTAGAACAGGATATTAACATTTAAAATATAATGTAACTTCTCAGGGGTTACTTTTGTAACTGCCCCCTGCTCTTTCTATCTCCACGCACTCGGGCGCGCCCCCCCCCCCCCCGGGGGCCCACCAACCCACTAAGTCTGTTATTTATGTTTAACTTTATATATTGTATAGAAACACTTTGGTGGCAATTTGCTTACATATATCTAGTACACAAACATAAAAGGAACAGTGAAAAACGATATATTTGACATATATAATAGTGTATACTTTATGTTAACCAGGAAGCTTTATTATTCTGCTTTTTATTGTATTTCCTTCACCATGTATTCAGGAGTGTGAGGCCATGATTGTGAACTACGCTAATGGTTATGGATTTAGAGATATTTATTTGTTTCCCTCTACAGAGTTAAATATTAGCGATTCAAAACTTGCGACATTTGTTTAAATGATCCCAGAGTATTGTATGTTATGTGTTAAGGGGTGTTCCTGTGGTTTACACCTCTAATCATTTCTTTTGTTGTTTATTATATGAGCTGTATTCGTCTGATATAGGGGCATCGTTAAGTTGTTCCAATATCTTAATAGTCTGTTCATATAGGTGAATTCTAAGTGCGCCCACATACCTGTATAAAATACCAGGGTTTGCCATATGTAGATAATATATCAGTATGCATGAACATGTTGGCCCCAAACACAGATGTATAGATAATGCGGACTTGGGAATATCGTCTTTAAAGGGGAACTCTGGTCCAAAAATGACTTTGGTAAATTGACAGGAATTACTTGAGTATTTTTACAAATTTTTATTCATTGTTTTTTTACATAGTTTTGAAGACATTTACATTTTTATGTGTGATATGGTAACAGCATCACCAGATCCCCCTGCACTTCCTGCTTCCTTCCATGTGACAGTCACTCTGCCCCGTGTCTCTTCCTCCCTTTGCAAGCCCCCTTGGCCTCTCCCACTCATGGGCTCCATGCGCCCTCCACTTGCAGGCCCCCCTTGGCCCCTTCCCTTACAGCTCCCCCTTGGTCCTTTCATTTGCAGCCCCACACCACAAAATATTTCTGCCCAACTGATAGTGACACATAGCAATTGGTCGGAAATATCTTATGGTGTGTACCCAGCCTTAATGCTGAATCAATCAGCCATGTAGTGACAGAGAAATAAGCTTTCATAGAATGTAGTTTTTACATATGAGGGGCTGGGATATGCAAAGGTAGTGATTGACAATTTTTTACTGCCTAGCTGTACCCCGTCCCACTTTAAAAAGCTAAATAATAAGGTAAAGGAATATTAGAGAAGGGAAACAGCAGATTTAAGATTGGTGGTAATCAATCCTTATTACGGTGTGGTTAGCTGTAAAATAATTTGGCACAGCTGACATGTCCTTTAAAGAAGGAATAAGAGGTAAGAATAACTAAATCGGTTTTCCAACTATCTAACATATTTTACACAATGAGCAGAGAAGTACTGGGATGTTGGTGTTGCAGCAGCCATTCATTGTCACTAAACTCTAACATTTATGAACCCAACAAAATTCTGTTCTTTCCCACATGCCCACTACCTACCTTATCTTGCATATTACTCTTGTTTGCCTCTGGAACTAGGGCTACATCTTTTGCCATGGGGTGTTTTGACTTTTGCTTTCTTGGTATACGAATTGTAGGAGAATTAATCATATCACATATCTCAGAGCACAAAGCAGAACCATTTTTATTTAAGTCATTCATTCTCTCATCTTCAGCCAAGGAATTGGATTTGTTCTTCGTGTTTTTACTTGTTTTTACCAAGCTTCCTATGGTTTTCCTTGGAATTGGAAATTTGCAAATGCCTGGAGTTGATATTTCAGGATGCAAAAAATTTGTCTGGCTTTTTTGGGACATTTCATTATCTCCGTCATTTTGTTTTTCACCCGACGCTACATCTGGACTGGGATTTGTGCTGCTTACTATGCACTCTTCTTCATTAACATTAAGAGAACCCTGGATATCTTGATGTTTTTCAGTGCATTCTGCGGTTGTAATAAGGCTTGGTATAGCAAGATGTGCTGAAAGTAAAACGATATTTTTATTCAAATCCTGATAGAACATTAAATTAGGTTATCACTGAGACAAGAAAAAGTATACAATAAATTGTTCTCTATACTATATTTTCCAGCAATTTTGTTAAACTACAAATTTGTAGTAACATAAAACCCAAGAGAACAACATGGCTGAACAAAGCATCACTAATCGCACTAGTAAGAAGATGAAGACTGAAAATGTGGCACCATTAATTAATGGGGTTAAGTTAGTTATTGAGGATGGCGATAAAGCAAATTTCTGGAACAATTTTTCCCTCTGTATACACTTTAGAAGATAGCTAAAGTGTATCGTAACAATAATGGTGTAAAAGATGCAAGTGCACTTTGGTTAACTGAAGATATGGTGCATAATCAACTAAATAAGGTTAAATGATAAGTGCACTGTAACATCAAGTTATGTTGATTTGGAAGCTGCAGCTTTAAAAATACTGTTGCCATTTATTTTTTCTACCTGTGCCCCTCCAGAGCCTACCTTTGTGCCTTGAAAGTTGCTGACATCTTGTTACTGGTTTGCTGAATGTTAAGCTCCACCCCTCAGATTTACTCTGCTTTCTCCTGCTTGAGCCTCAAACAGTAATGCCTGTGCGTTCCGTGCACTCTCCTGCTTGAGCCTCAAACAGTAATGCCTGTGCGTTCCGTGCACTCTCCTGCTTGAGCCTTAAACAGTAATGCCTGTGAGTTCCGTGCACTCTCCTGCTTGAGCCTAAACAGTAATGCCTGTGAGTTCCGTGCATTCTCCAGCTTGAGCCTCAAACAATAATGCTTGTGAGTTCCGTACATGTGCGTGTGCGCGGTACTCACAGGCATTATCGTTTGAGGCTCAAGCAGGAAAAAGCAGAGGAAATCTCAGAGGGGTGGAGCTTAACATTTAGCAAACCAGTAACAAGAGGTCAGCAACTTCCAAGGCACAAAGCTAGGCTCTGGAGGGGCAATGTTAAAAAAATATGGCAACAGTATTTTTAAAGCTGCATCTTCCAAATGAACATAACTTGATTTTACAGTGCACTTATCCTTTAATATTAATAAATCTCGTGGTCCAAATAAAATACATCTTCAGGTCCTCAGGAAGATAAGTTCAGTTTTATCTAGGCCATTGTTTCTTATTTTTGCAAATTCTTTCATGTCTGGAAGTGTGCCCTGTGGATTGAAAAAAAAGCTGATGTAATTCCAATATTCCAAAAAAAAGGTAGTTGTTCACATCCGAGTAATAACAGGCCTGTAAGTTAAGTTTAACTTCAGTGGTGGGGAAGATACTGGAAAGTTTGATACAAGAACATATTCTAGAGTATGTTTCAAGGACTGACCTTATGAGAAATAATCAACATGGATTTAGGAGGAATAGATCTTGTCAAACTAACTAGCTTGGTTTTTATAAGGAAGTGAGTAGAAATTTAGACTCTGGCATAAAAGTAGATGTAGTATACTTGGATTTTGTTAAGGCTTTTAATACAGTCCCCCATAGGAGACTAGTGTATAAGCCAAGGTCTGTTGGGCTGGGTTGGCAGATTTGTACATAGATAGAAAGTTGGTTAATGGATAGGATGCAAAGAGTAGTTGTTAATGAGACTTCAGCAATATGGACTAAGGTTCATATTGGGGGTGCCACAGGGTTCTGTGTTTGGGCCACTTCTATTTAATCTGTTTATTAATGATTTGGAAGTCAGTATTGTCAGAAGGGTTTCGATGTTTGCTGACAACACAAAACTTTTTCAGCCATTAAAAACTTCAGAAGATGTGCAATCGTTGCTGGTGGATCTAAATATATTATCATATTGGGCTGCTAAGTGGCAGATTATTATTATTATTATTGTGGATTTATATAGCGCCAACATCTTCCATACCGCTTAACAATTACATGTATACATTCAAATTAGGCCCTGTCCCGAAGAGCTTACAATCTAAGCACATTTATTTGACACATACAACCTATCAGAATGTCTTAATGATTGTGGGGGAAACCAGAGTGCCCGGATGAAACCCACGCAAGCACAGGGAGAACATACAAACTCCATGCAGATGTGTCCAAGGGTGGATTAGAACTCAGGACTTCCGTGCTGCAAGGCATCAGTGCTAACCACTGAGCCACCATGCTGGCCACGGCTGCCCAATGTTTATAAATGTAAGTTGATGCATTTTGGACTTAAAAATCCTTGTGCTGCTTATACTATAAATGGCTGTGTTAAATGAATCCCTGTTGGAAAAGGAGATTGGCGTTTCGGTGGATAATAAACTTAAAGTTAGCAAGCAGTGCCAGGCAGAAACAGCTAGAGAGAGAGGTATGGATTCAAGGGAGAAAAATTTTATTCTCCCTCTTTACAAAGCATTACCAATTAGACACATGTCTTTATTCAACCTTAAATACTATAATATACCTGAGAATAAACTATGAACATACAATAACGCAGTTAAGGACAAATTACTTTTAACATTATGAGTGAGTCACACAACTTGGAAATATGATACATCAATAGAAGACACCTTTAAAAAGTTGGTCAATATGCCTAGTAAATTTGTAAGCGCAATTGGTTTCTGTTATTTGTCCAGCCATCCAGCCATGCCCCAAACCATCACTGAAAAAAACATCTCTGAAGCATTTTATTAATATATGGTAGACAGGAACTGCTATTTGTACTTTTCATTCTTTTTGCATTTAGAGCTGCCAACTTTGCCGGCAGGATCAGGTAAGTAAAATCTTTCTAGTGTAAGGCCACGTTTAATAACCACAAATCCTACACAGTAGATCAATTAATTAACACATTAATGCAATAATGCCAACTTGCTAATTGCTTGATTAGTAGTTTGCTCAGGGGATGTTCTTATCTTTAGTCTGTCATTGCAGTCCTATAAGGGCACACTATAGTAGTGATTCAAAGTTTTTTATGCAAACAACATATGTTTCTGGACCACCTTGTCCCTTCCACAGGTAGGAAGGGACAAGGTGGTCCCGAAATGTTGTACGTAGTTTGCATAGTAAACTTTGAATCACTACTATAGTGTGCTCCTCCATATTTGTTCGTGTTGGAGTTCCTTGGCCTTGGAGTAGAGGGCTGGAGGATTGCACCTATTGTCTGGCAGACAGCCAACAGCAGTGTGCTGGAGTGCCTTTGGACTGTATTTCAGTCCTATAAGGACACACAGTTTACAAGAGATTGTAACTTACTTTTTTTTTTTAAATCTTTTTCGCCAAACGACCCCCAACCGAACACATACACACATGCAACTATCAGCCGTTTCGGTCATTCGTCGCAGGTGTTCATCTAACCTTAAAACCCACCTCTTCAGGCAAGCATATAACCTGACCCAACCTGATCCTAACCGCCCCTCACACTCGACTGCCAATCTATTTACAACCTACCGTCACCTTATGTCTCACCCCCATTTCCTCTAGACTGTAAGCTCTTTCCTATTGTATCACGGTATTGCTGAAAGTAACTTATCACCGCGTGCTTATATTATGTATTACCTGTATATGTAATATGTAAGACTTTGTATAATATGCAATATGTATTACCCTGTATGTAATGTATGACTATGTCATTGTAAAGCACCACGGAAGATGTTGGTGCTATATAAATCAATAATAATACTAAACTGAACATCCAATAAAGCTCTCCTTTCAGATCATGACCAAGATAAGAACACATATAAAATACGTACATAGAGGTATAAATTCTATACTTCATCATATAGAATGCTAGCGAGGTATAAATGCTATTGTTCATCATACAGCGGTGCCGGAATGCACTCAGTCACTGTCAACAATGGCACCGTAACAGCAGTGACCAACTGCTGCAAATTGAAAGAAAGACAGCTTCCGTGTAAGATGCCAGCTTTCTTGCAACAGAAAAGTAACTAATATGGGCTTTAGGGACCATGGAGAGGTAACTAATTATAATGATCTTGGGGTTTGGGATGGGTGGATAGGTAAGTAAAGGTTTTCGTTATGGGGGATGGACGTGCCTTTTACTGATAAGTATACTATACATATGTTCAACTTTTGTCTAGCATTTCAAATCATATGTAAAATTAATACAACAGAAAATATGAATACCGTATATACTCGAATATAAGTCGAGACTTTCAGGCTTTAAAATTAGCCTAAAAAACCTAACCTCAGCTTATACTCGGGTCAAGTCCTACCGGTAATTTAGATCCAAATGCTGCAATTGCAGATAGTAACCAATAGATGGCGCTGTGTTAAAACAATCCTTCACCTGCATAGAAAGTTACAGGAGCTGATCTACCTTTATACTCCTTCCTGCTTCCTGTAGTTAGGCTGCTGGACTCACTCAGGGCTGTCACTGCTCACCTGGACGCTGTAAATCTGATGGGTCTTCTGAGTTTGGGGCAAAAAATGGCTACTAGTTCAATGCAAAAGACAGCTTAAAACTCCAACTCTTAGGGGACACTTAACTATTGGGTCAGAGTGCCTTTACTATATGGAGGTCAGGACAAATGTAAATGATGGTAAGCTTAATTAAAGGTTTATTGGACCTTGCCACTCCACATGTTTAGAAACTATGATTCCCAGCAACCAAAGCATGCTGGGAGTTGTAGTTTCCAATCATCTGGAGTGCCAAGGAATTGAAGGTTACTGGTACTGGATTTGGCTTTTACTGTATGGGATTAATGTATGGGAATTCTGCTGTCCATTTAAGCCACAAAACAGAATCAGAAGGCAGTAGTGGTCATAATTTCTACCCTCGGCTTATACTCGAGTCAATCAGTTTTTACAAATTTTTCAGGTATAAATAGGTACCTCAACTTATACTCGAGTATATACGGTAGTTAAACATTTACCTTTGTTTTGAATCTGGTCCTCTGTGGCATGACCACCTTTAATCTTTTGCCGCTCTAAAGCTCTCTTTTTCATTAGAAGAAACATTTTTGCTGGCGATAAGGTCAGTATATCTGTAGGTATTTTGAAGTCTAAAATAATCATATAACAGTAATAGTATAGTAGAGGGAGTACAAAAAATATATATTTATATATAGAGAAAGGAGAGAAAAGAGTGATCAAATCACATTCAAATATCAACAAATTGTGGATTCCCAACAGGTAGGTTTTAAGGTGCACTCCCTGAAGCCTGTGCCACATCAGGTAAGTATTAAGTCAATATAGGAAAAGCAGGGAGGCACACTAAAAGAGAATTTAACAGCAAACTTTCATTTATTGAGTGCTCAACATGCAAGTCAGGTACCTGACTTGCATGTTGAGCACTCAATAAATGAAAGTTTGCTGTTAAATTCTCTTTTAGTGTGCCTCCCTGCTTTTCCTATATTGATCAAATCACATTCCTTGGCCCCATATAATATCAAATCTGTGCTAATGCAAACAGTAAAAACTGCAGACCCTTCCCACCATGCCTGTATCACTAAACAATCAACAATTAATGCACGCTATAGTACACAGAACTCACAATTAAAAAGAGCACAATAACATATAACACTTAAAATTAAAAAAAAATTAAAAGGACAATTATACTCATCTAAACACAGATACTCTACTTTTGCCAACGCAAAGTACCTTAGGTGAGAACCTAAACTGCTTGGTCCTCATCCCTGGGTTTACATGCAATCCTGCAGATGAAAAAGTGTTTTGACAGCTCTTCCTTGTCAAATATTTTTATTTAGCTTGTTTTTGTTAGAAAGGCAAGCCATACATTGTGTTAAAAAGGCATGCTCAAGTTGTTGGGGCTTTTTTTTTGTTTTTTTTAAGCTTAGAGGAGGCAGCTAGTTGTATGGCATTCAGTCATTGACTGTAATGCCATCTGTTATGTCCATGACTGACAGTTGCAGAAAGAGTTAACAGAACATCAGGCATCATTTCAGGTTAGCTATGGAGTACATAAGTCCATTATTTTGTTTTCTAGGGGTTTCTCATCAGTCAAGAACTGTACAGATCCACCCTTGGGATATATGTAAAAGCATTTGTGTATTAAGATATAATTATTGATCCGTTTGTGTGAATTATGTATTTTGAGTTTCTATAGTAGGGAGTTCCCCGCGACATGAAAATTGTTTCAAGGGTTCGGCAAGGAAACACTGCGCTAGGACATCTACATCTAAGATCATTCAAACTACAATTTAAGACAGCAGATTACACTCCTACCTGGCATATTGGATAGGTGTGCTGGGGTTAAATAAGCATAATGCAAAGTGAAAACTTTCATGAGTATTCATTTGCTGCAGGAGAGACCAGTGTATGCAACTGTGTAATGCAGGATAACTTGCACCTCTCCAAATATTTGCAAAAGTACATCTCTCAGCAATCAATGTCTGCGTGTAGAGGGCTGCAGGATAGATATCCCTTCCCAGTCTTCTGGGTTAATAGAAGGAATGAACCCATTTTATGTTAAGTCTATATTAAGAGACAATTCAGCAAATGTTATCAAACAAGCATAAAACATTGTTCCAGTATGAACAATATATTAGTAAACAATATAGCAGCATGTTATTACAGACTGCTCAGTTTACTCGCAATGTAAAATTGTTCCAGGTCAATAACATTGCATTATGCTTGGTTTTAGTGAATTTTGTCAAACATGGAATATGCACAAAACAAGTCAAGTGGAAAAAAGCCCTAACATTGTTTACACTACACAGATTTCTGATTTAAAGGAGAACTAAACTCAATTTTTTACACTCCAGAATCAGAACATATCCCCTCTAAAAACACCAATAGACTGAAAAATCCCACTACAGTAAATAGCATTAAAGTAAATGTAACCCCCCTGAAGAACTGGATGAAATAACTATGTGTATGCACAGTGACTGGCCACACCCCTCAGCTCAGTCACATGCTCCCTTGCCTAATCTGTCCTGAAAAAGGATTGGCTAGAGGCTACTAGTGGGTGTGACCAAGTGTACCAACTGTAAAGAGTTTCTGCAGTTTCTTTGGACTGAGCCTGTGTAAAGAACACAATGGTGACCACACTGGGTGATAAAACACAAACCCCAAGCTAGAGAGGTAAATATCCTAACAACCATATCAAAATGACAGGTGAGACAGATTACTGCTATTATAGTAAAGTGCTCTTCCTTCTAAAAGTGTTGTTCTGAGGCTTTAGTTGTCCTTTAAAAACAGTGTACTTCTAATGTATAATAGTGTGGTAGGTGAGACTACATGCTCCTACCTCCCAATATTCTTAAAATATCTTCACTATAGATGCCCTTTAAAGCAACACAAAAATTGCTTTTTTTTGTAAATAAATAATGCATATAAAAATAGGAGCTACAATAAAAAAACATTAAAAAAAACCCACCTAAAGGAATCTTATTATCACTGAGCTTTCCATCAGTGGCCACAACTGTTTGTTTTTGGAATGTTCTGCTACCACGATCTCTGCTATAAACTGATGGATTTGTGACAGGTGTTAAAAGCACATCACGCTGGCAGTTTATAATATCCGAGATTCTTGTATTTTTAAGAGGTGTCCTAAGCTGCTTTTCTTGAGCTGCCAAAGCCTTCATCCTATTAAAGATTTTTGCTGGAGATTCGAAGATAAAATCTGGGTCACTTGAAGGAATGTGGGCCCTTGTTGTCCTATATGGTTCATTTCCTTGTGCACAAGAAGATGGTTTTATAACACTGAGATTATGAAACCCTGGAGGCCAAGTACCATCTTGAATCACAGTGGACTGAAGAACATCTGTTGGAGAAACTTGTGTGTTAGTTGTAGCCTTGAGTGCAGATGATTTTGACATAGTTGTCTCCTTTGTGCACCATTTTTCCAAATCTTTGATTGGTGTAACAGTGTTGGGTGGGATAATGTCAATGGGAACAGAGCTAAAATGTATCTCTTCTGAGTCAATGGGTGGTAAATCCTTATAAGAGGCGATTGAAGAGGTTATAAACATCTTGGTGGAAACAATCTAACTGGATTGCCAGAATACCACCTCCTTGCAGGTGTTCATTGCAAGAACAATCTTAGAGTGAAATTTGATTTAGGCTGAGTGAGAAAAAGTATAGAATTCTTAATATATATATTTTAAAAATCATTGGATAACAATTGTGCATACTTCCAATTACATACAATTAGGGCTAGGCCACACTGCCACATTTTCTCGCAACGCAGTGCATGTGAATATTGCAGAATATTGTGCAGATTGCACAGACTGTAACAAGTGTGAAAACCATGCACTTTTTACATGTGTTGCCATTTGGCATAGTGTGACCTCAGCCTTAGATGTTTAAATTGTCACTTGGTAATATGCTACTTTGTTTATAGCCTTAAAGGGAAAATTAACCCCTCAAATTAGAAATTGTATATTGTTAACTCACCCCCCAAAACTACAATAGTTAGAAAGCTGATAGATGTTTGGTTAATCTGAAAAATTATATTCCCCCCCCCCCCCTCTCCTGGGTTGCCAGTCAGGGACGCTGACTTCTCCCACCTTTCCTCTTAGCAGAGATTTCCTTCCCCTCACCTACTTTTGGGTGTTTGTTGGGCAGAGTGGCTCTGGGTTACTGGATTTACCATCCTGGTGTTGTCCCCGGCAAGCTTTTAAAAAAAGTTTTAAGAAAAACTTTACTGAGAACTGACACTGCAGTGCCAGCAATGGAATGAGTAAGGGTTGAGGAGCAGGGGATTGCCTTATTCCAGTTTCAAAGTTGGAGGTCTGGTTACCAGAAGACTGAAGGAGGAGGGACAGACAGTTCAGTAAAGCCTTTACTAAGGTTTTGAAAGACACTGTGTGGCATTTATCTGCTGCCTTGGCTGGAAATATGTTTGTGTGGGTGGAGACACAGGGGGGGGTCACAGGGGGGGTGGTTGGTTGGTTAACTACTAGTCTGACTTTTCTCTGAGACCCACATTCATCAATCTGGGCTTTCTTTAAAGTCCTGCCCAGACTGTCACAGCAATAGAAGCAGCACAGCAGCGTCATAAGTGAGCAGAGCAATGAATATGGGTCTCAGCTTTTAACTTTAGTAATTCTATACCTGTGATCCCTTCCACTGGACTGTGGTAAAACCAGCCCTCCAACCACTGTTAAAGTCAGCCCCCAGATCATTATCCAGAATTAAGTCAGCCCACCAGTTCATTAGTCAGAGTTTTGTCAGCCTTCCAGATTATTAGTCTGTTAATGTTATCTTAAAGGGTAAGTCCTTTAAACTAAACTGTAATTTGTTGCTCCTCCTTTATCTCTTGAAGTCTCTGTCACACAGTGTTACCCCCCCCCCCGTTAACCAACCAGTGTGTCAGCCCTGCAGTTCACAAAACAGCTTTACAGTCACTCCTCCAGTTTAAAAACCAGTGTTTGTCAGTCCTCCAGTTTACAAACTAGTGTATGTCAGCCCAGCAGTTTCTAAACCAGTGTCTGTCAGCCCTGCAGTTCACAAACCAGCTTTACAGTCAGCCCGGCAGTTTCTAAAACAATGCCTGTCAGCACTCCAGTTCAAAAACCAGCATCTATCAGTCCTCCAGTTAAAAAAAGTGTCTCGTCAGTGCTGCAGTTCACAAACCAGTGTCAGTCAGCCCTGCAGTTCATAAACCAGTGTCTGTCAGCCTTGTTTTAAAACCAGTGTCTGTCAGTCCTCCAGTTCAAAAAACACTCTTTGTTAACTGGAGGGCTAACCAACTAATGCTTGTTTGCCCTGCAGTTCACAAACCAGTCAGTTAGCCCTTCACTTACAAACCAGTGTCCGTCAGCCCTCTAGTTCACAAACCAGTGTCTGTCAGTCCTGCAGTTCACAAACCAGCTTTACAGTCAACCCCCCAGTTCAAAAACCAGCATCTATCAGCTCTCCAGTTAAAAAAACAGTGTCTTGTCAGTGCTGCAGTTCACAAACAAATGTCTGTCAGCCTTGTTTTAAAACCAGTGTCTGTCAGTCCTCCAGTTCAAAAAAACATTCAGGGAGATTCAATAAAAGTTCTTATTGTTTAACATATTTGCTTGAGAAAGGACTCTGTGTGGTCCGAAACATGTTGCCTAATAAATTGTTGCAGATTTAATTGCTGCGTTGTGCTCCCTTTGCATTTTTGTTTATTGGATGATTCTGACCGCTGGGTACGGAGCGGGGGAAGGTTGAGCACATGAAATTACCACTAGCAAGTGCACCAACCTTTAATTGAATTGTTCAAAACCATTGTCAGTCAGCCCTGCAGTTCACAAACCAGTGTCTGTCAGCGTTGCTTTAGAACCAGTGTCAATCAGCCATGCAAGTCACAAACCAGTGTCTGGCAGCCTTGTTTTAAAACCAGTGTCTGTCAGCCCTCCAGTTCAAAAAACACTATTTGTAAACTGGAGGGCTAACCAACTAATGCTCGTCTGCCCTGCAGTTCACAAACCACTGTCAGTTAGCCTTTCACTTACAAACCAGTGTCTGTAAGACCTCCAGTTCACAAACCAGTGTCTGTCAGCCCTGCAGTTCACAAACCAGCTTTACAGTCAGCCCTCCAGTTCACAAACCAGCATCTATCAGCCCTCCATTTAAAAAAAGTGTCTTGTCAGCACTGCAGTTCACAAACAAATGTCTGTCAGCCTTGTTTTAAAACCAGTGTCTGTCAGTCCTCCAGTTCAAAAAAATACTCAGGGAGGTTCAATAAAAGTTCTTATTGTTTAAAATGGTGCTAATTTTTCCCCAACCAATCAGATCTTATTTAACATTTGTAAGCTTACATCTGATTGGTTGGTTCACAAACCAGTGTCAGGAAGCCCCGTAGTTCACAAACCAGTGTCAGGAAGCCCCGTAGTTCACAAACCAGTGTCAGGAAGCCCCGTAGTTCACAAACCAGTGTCAGGAAGCCCCGTAGTTCACAAACCAGTGTCAGGAAGCCCCGTAGTTCACAAACCAGTGTCGGAAGCCCCGTAGTTCACAAACCAGTGTCAGGAAGCCCCGTAGTTAACAAACCAGTGTCAGGAAGCCCGTAGTTACAAAACCAGTGTCAGGAAGCCCTGTAGTTCACAAACCAGTGTCAGGAAGCCCTGTAGTTCACAAACCAGTGTCAGGAAGCCCGTAGTTCACAAACCAGTGTCAGGAAGCCCTGTAGTTCACAAACCAGTGTCAGGAAGCCCCGTAGTTCACAAACCAGTGTCAGGAAGCCCCGTAGTTCACAAACCAGTGTCAGGAAGCCCCGTAGTTCACAAACCAGTGTCAGTCAGCACTGTAGTTCAAAAACCAGTGCCAGTCAGCCCTGTAGTTCAAAAACCAGTGCCAGTCAGCCCTGTAGTTCAAAAACCAGTGCCAGTCAGCCCTGTAGTTCAAAAACCAGTGCCAGTCAGCCCTGTAGTTCAAAAACCAGTGCCAGTCAGCCCTGTAGCTCAAAAACCAGTGCCAGTCAGCCCTGTAGCTCAAACACCAGTGGCAGTCAGCCCTTTAGCTCAAAAACCAGTGCCAGTCAGCCCTCCAGTTCACCACCCAGTGTCTGCTAGCCCTCCATTTCACTACCCAGTGTCTGCTAGCCCTCCAGTTCACCAACCAGTTTCTGTCAGCCCTGAAATGTTGTGTTTGTGATGTGTGGTTCACAATAAAGACTTAAATTGACTGGAGTGCGATCCTCTGCTTCTTTATGTTTTCTGTCAGCCCTGGCCTACAGTTCAAAAACCATTGTCAGTCAGCCCTCCAGTTCATAAACCATCTTTACAGTACAGCAATAGAGTTAATGATAACAAGTTACTTGACGGACAGCTGAAATGTAAGATGTTTCTAAAGTTATCTAAACAAATAAGGGACAGGTTTGGGAAGAATTATAATTTTCAGTAATGTGCAATATCAAAAACACTTTTTTCAGCATAGATGCCCTTTAACAGTCAGTTTTCTCAAGTATAATCATTAAAAAGGAGCGTGACTTGTGTACGCTACTAACTCCACCCCGTCCGTAAAAAATCTTGGGTGTCCAGCAATTTTTTCCCTTGGCTGTAAAAAAATTTTAGGTTGGCAACCCTTTCCAAGCTTTAACAGGAGACAGCTAGATAGCATTCAGTCATTGGTTATGACGCCAATGGTTACATCTTTGTACAGCTGCTAACCGGAAAACCATGAAGCAGAACATCAGGTAGCATTTCAGGTTAAACATACATTTCCTCCTAACTATTGCAGGTTTGGGGGATGATTTGCCTATTTACAATTTTTTATTTGAGGGGTAAACTCTGGATGATCTCAAATAAATGTTCTAAATTATTAACAATAGTTCACAATAACCTATTGGGCTCCTTCACAGAAACCTGACTCAACTCCTATTTCCCCACTCCTTCCCTGTTGTATTAGGGCACTCCAGGTATAAAAACCAAACAAAGGACACCAAACATGTATATAGGCGAGACTGGAGTTTCCCAATACAATGGGGACTATTTAATGTAACATATATAGTTGCCGAAAGTCCCGGAATTTCCGGGTCAGTCCCGCGGGTTTTAGGTACCCGGATAAAGTCCCGAGATCTGGACCGAACCGGAACACTGTACCTTTAAAATGAATTGATCCTGTGCGGCGTCGGTATAGCAGCCGTAATTTGGAAAGTTGCGCTAGATCAGACAGTGTACGCACGTCATTGAAGCTTGACGTCCTCTATGTGCGTCACCACGTCCCTGCACGCACGCAGGGGGAGGGGAACACAGGAGATTACTAAGCAGAGAGAGGCCTGTCTGCGGCGGCGCGTAGCAGAGTTTCCTGGTGGTGCTGAAGTTGGAGGGAGAGAGTCAGTCATTGTAAGACAGTCAGTCAGTCACTGTAACTTGAGCTCAGCTGTGGTTTATGTTATGAAGAATTGCTGTATATAGTGTGTATATGTGTATGGGGACTCCATACTGTACATAGCAATTCTTATTTCCTCTAATCATTTAATAAATGAAGTTTGCAAGCAAATAATAATAAAGATGGCTATTAATACTATTAATCAACCAGTGTAATTTTATCTATATCACGGTACGTGCCTGGTTGGTTGGTCGGTCTATCTGGCCATGCCGCTAAAAAAAAATTGTGCAAATGGGATCAGACCCATAACATCAGAGGACTTCCTCTTCCACCTGGGTCTCCACTAAGTCTTCCTTAAACCCTTATTGGTGGTCCAGTGGAGGTACTGAATGTGATCAGCTTTTCAAAAGCAGTGCAGTACCTGGTATAGTAGTGGCAGCTTACTAAACAATTTGTGAATGGAACTCAGAGTTCCAATCATAAATAGGATTTTTTCTAAGTCTGCTACTTATGGGGACAAGTAAAAATGGGGACAGAGATCAATATTAGGTGATCAGTTCTGATGACCTAATTATTGATCTTTGTCAATGGATGTAAAATCACTTCCTGGGGAAAAAAATTCTGTGAAGTGATTTTTCCGATCGGATTTCAACTTGGAAAACGGGCATTCCTGCCCATATTCTAAGTTCATTATCATTCCCTAAGATGATCTGATGATTTTCTTTGGGAATGATAAAAAACAAAGGGGGCTATGTATCAATGGGTGCAATGTAAGAAAAGTTGCTTAAAGTTGCGCTAAATCTTTTGCGTGAATGTATGACGCAATTGCGTGACTTTTAGTCTGAAATAGCGTTAGATGCATTTCGTAACATTTTAAGACTTGTCTTCATTGCGCAAGGAATGTAGTATAGTTGTGCGCATTATTAGCGGCCTTTTTTAAGACGAAAGTGTACGCCAAGGAAATGGTGGTCATAATTCGGCGCAATTTGAGTGGGAAAGTGAGACTTGTATGTCAATCAGAGATGGCATCAGATATTTTGGTATAATAATGGAACAAATCATAGCGTTTCTATGTTCCTTTTTAGTAGTGCATGTAAATGTAGATATTAAAGGGCATGTCCACCCCCAAAACTATAATCCCCCCAAGTAATGGCCCCACCATGTAGTGTAGTGTAATCCTTACCTCACATCATAGCTCCATAGGGTTCTCCTGTAGACCCCCCCTAAAGTCCCAAAAACTGTCCACCAGGAGGCTAGCAGGGCTCTGCCTGCTACCTTGCCTCCGGTAGATATTTGTCATGCGTACTGCAGCCCTTCTCCCCCCTCCCTCCCTCCCCCTCCCTCCCGTTCTACTATCCCTCCCCCTAGCGTAAAACCCCCTTAATATGCTGCTCCCCCATGTCTGGCAGCCCCAACCGTCATGTTTTTTTATTTTCCAAAAGCTCCCCAAACTCTTACTTACCTCTCCTCTTTCCTCCGCTGCACTGAATGACCGGCAGCCACGTCCGTTATTGGCTGCCGCTCAGCCAATCACAGACGCGACTGCCGGTCCCGCCCCTCTGCTTGCATTCTCGCAAGCAGAGGGCCGGCAGTGCATCGGAGGAACGAGGGGAGGTAAGTAAGAGTTTGGGAGCTTTTGGAAAATACAAACCATGCGTTTGGGCTACCAGACATGGGGGAGCAGCATATCAAAAACTATTTTTAAGGGTGGACATGCCCTTTAATGGCAAATCTTGTTGGAATGTCAATTTATACGTATATCTGGCATACAATCATATACCGATGTTCTTGTCTGCAGAAGATACATCACAGGGATCCGTAATTAAGCGTCATGTGCTTGTAGTCCAATCGACTCGCCATTGCGTCAGCCACATTGACATGTATGCTGTATTGATCTGTACATGTTCGGATATGTAGTCAGTTTACTTGTAATCTTTCATTTTGTTTTCGACATGTTCCTAATGAATGTATGGTAATGTTGGCATGTGGACGACATCAAAGTGACCCCAGTATGAGACGTAGGGCAATGTGGTGTCATTAGCCCTTGTACAGGTGTTTGGCAAAGGATGGCACTGTAAATGAAAACATGCATGAGTTGGCGCTATTGTTGCCCTACATGATAAGTTGAACTGTGACAATACTAGGATAAACTGTAAGCCTTTGTCGCATGTTGATTGGCACACAATGTACATAAATATGTATGAAGTTATTACACTGGTCCGTGACTGTGCCCTAGTATTTTTGTCTGAGGAAGCGGCCATCGTTCATGGCCAACTGGGAAGGGCAGCATTTTGTTACCTTACGTCTGCTGGTTTGTTGTGCCACCCTATATATGTTGGAGCTATGTGCTGTTCGACCTTAACATGTTTAGGTGCACTTTAGGATGGCGCTGTTTCCTAGTTAGGGAGTGGGTGGTCCCCTTTCCATTGACTGACTGGCTGATGGTTTGTTAGCTTGGCATATGATGAAAGTCACACAGTAATTTTTTGTAACAAGTGTCCTTGTATAGATCAGGCTGTGTTGAGACACCCCAATTGTTTGGATACAGTGAACAATTGTTTAATGCACACTTGCCATCCTCATTATGAGCTACAGGTGACTGGGCATGGAATGCTTGAAATAATACGTGGCCACACATCTTCTGAGCTAATGTCATCCATGAACATCCAGACACATGCATGTATTCGCTACTCGTCATCATATATCCAGTACACCATACATAATCATGCATACAATAACTTACCTGATTATCAACTGATCCAATAACTGGGTGCTGACTATATATTGGCTGTAGTTTATTAGTATTATAATCTGTGTGGCAGGTGACATTGGCTGTGACACCTTTTGGGGTCCCAAATATCTCCTGACATACTCGGAATATTATTCGACAAGTACGTGCAATGTTATGCAATTACCAATAAGTAACACGCGCAGGAATATGCAATACAAAAAATTATAACTTTATTAACATGGTGTTTTTTTCGATAATGTAGGCAGAATATGCTTATGTACCTTGACTGTAACAATAAGTCAGTAAATAATTGCACATAATATTGGCGATTGGCTTTAGGTCATGTTGACCATCGCATGTTATGCTTCTCATGTTGTCTCATTTTGTAGAGCTTATGTGAGACCTTGTTTTGTTTTGCAAGGTACCCAGGTAAATTGAAATTATTTTCAAAAAATTTAGAGAAATACATGTTAGTGCTATACATATGGATATTTGTTGTTCAACGTGATGTTTAGCACAGTGCAATGGTCTTGTTTTGTTCGGTCAAACATTACATCCTGGGGTAAGCATGTTTTTACTTATAACATGAGGGTTCAGAACAAAAGAGTGTCGGGCCTACTATGCTGCAGACATCAATGTGGCAGCTAAAGATGTCTTATCACAAAACACAAATATTTCAAACATTAATTAGTAACAGATTTTTCTCAACATAAACATGTCATACATCTGCATACATTGGTCACTTATGTGTTCCTGTCAATAATGTATTATTAATGTTACTATGTCATTCTTGCGTGTGTAGCCTATGTTTTTTCAGTTGGTCCAAAGTCGCCTATTTCTATAGTGTCATGTTAACTATATCCAGTTTGTTAAAATAATGTAGCAAGAACAACTTGGAGGTAACACATGGAAAATTGTAAACCGGCCTACACACATTGCTAACTATATTCATCTCTCACTAATGAAGAAGCAGAGGGTGATGTTTGAACAAATACAGGTTAAGGGCATCTGTGGATGAATGGTCCAGCAATATTGTTGTATCTGTGAGCATACATGGAAAAAACAGTGGAATGGGATGTCTAACCATTTCTGTGTCTTCATTATAGAGAGATGCCCATAGACTTGTATTAGTGTCCATATTGGTTTAGTTGTATGTGGGTAGGACTTACATAAACACTACAGTGATTATTGAGTAATATGTTGGTGTAAAACAGCACTTTGAACCTACACAATAAAATGTAAAGCTAAAACCGTACCAGTGTGAAGGCAAAAGCTAGGGACAGACGGATAGGATTACTGTTTTTTTGACACATAATATACATATAGGTGAGCAACACAATATCTAGAGGACATACTTATAGGTAACATTTGCATTAAGTCACATATTTGTGTGAGGTCACTTACATTCCTTCAACATAATTGTCCAGGGTAACATCTGATGGGATATGGAAGTTGATGTGTGTAAATTGCAGTGGCTGATTAAAAGGTTGATTGTTGGCATCATGCAATGCATCATCCTATCCCAGTAATGTAATTTTACAGAGCTACTGAAAATATGTAACATGGGCAAGGCTTATTTGGAGTGTGAGTATTGCATTACATAACTGATGCATGTGATGCAATTTGTTTTGAGCTATGACAAAGCATGTGGCAAAGTCACATCATAGATGTTGAACATAAACACAATAGATATGAGCCTCCATCACCGTATTGCATCACTTATTCGCCTTTGTTAAAACTTGGAAATTTAGACATAATTGGAAAACATTTTAGCATAATTATAACCAACAGTATAAATGTGTTTGCTTACAAACAATCTACAGTATCAAATACAATAGAATAGGCACAATGTTATTAAAAACATACAAACATTGTAAAACCAAATGAATGTGCCCATTAGCAGCCTTGAATTTAACCATTTGCTGGCTACTTATTTCATCAATTAATGGATTTTTTTAGTAAACTTCAAAAAATCTTGTGACACCACCTTGATCATGTTTTGGAGATAATATTGGTTTTCTCAGTTGTCCGATGGATGTTTGCTTCTACGAAAGCACCCTTTTAGTGACAGAGCGATGATATGTGTGAGACGAATCTTCCGTATTGATTGCTGGTTGCCTTACACGGTATATCTGGCACATGAATAAAGACAATATTACATTCACATTATTTGTATTTTTTTTTTTAAATCCCCTCCTGGCGGAGGTGTTTTATTAAAGCAATAAAGACATTTTCAATATGCAAGTTACATAGTGTTACATTATTTAACAATGGAGCTTAAAGGTATTACTCATACATCTTCTGGTTTTGTCCATTACATTAAGAATGTAAATTTACATATATGTGTGATACTGGTTGCTTAGAACATTAAACTGTTCATTGTGGGGTTGCCATTTAACCCTTTCTTCCCCTTGGAATCATATAGTAAGCTTTGTGTTAAGGAAAGCGGGGAAGGAGAAGGTAAAGGGAGACGGGGGGGGAGGGAGGGGACCCATTTTTGTTGTCATTGCTTCATTAATTTTAACCTTTTGGATTTCCCAGGGGGTATATATTTAGTATAAGGCTAAAATTAACTTCATTAATTTAACTTTTGCTGCCCTTTTTTTTGGCTATTGAGGTGTTGGGTGTGTTGTTAGGTGTTGTGCCATTGTGTCCCTAGATTTGTTTCCTTCTTGGAGTTCGGTCCCGTTCCCATCCACTTTTTTAGTAATCGTTACATGTAGCGGATAAGGATTCCCATCTGTTCCATACTTGTCAATTTGGATGGGCAGCCTCTGTTTGTATACATTGTTTTTTTATAAGGGAGAGTTGAGTTTATCTCCGATTTCCATGGGAGATTGTGGGTGTGGAGGCCTGTATCCAGGTTTTGGCGATTAATTTCCTGGCGTGTAAAGAGGGTTTCACACAGGGCGGTTTGCAGGGGTTTGCTTAGGGGTGGGTGATCTGTGATGCCTAGCAGGCATATTTTAGGGTCGAGGTCTGCGGGGGAACCCTGTGGTCGTAGAGGAACTTTACTATCTGTTTCCAGAACCCCTGTATTTGGGGGCATTCCCATATCATGTGGTAGAAGGTACCGGGAGAGGAACAGCATTTAGGGCATAAAGGACTCCTATTTTGTCTGAATTTAGTAATCTGATGGGTGTTAGGTACGTTCTGTGGAGGATGTATAACTGGACATCCTTTCTGATGCTTTGGGGGAAGCAGTTTTGATGCCTTCATCGCTTCCTCCCATTCTTCCCCTATTGGTCAATATCTCTCCCCATGTTGCCTTTTTGCGTGAGACCTGTGTTTCGGGTTGGGAGCATAGTAGATAGGTGTATACATTGGATATCAGTTTTGCGGGTTTAGGTGTTGCTATCAGTCCCATTATTGGGTTGCTCTCTAAATGAGTTGTTGATTCCTAAACTGGGTCTGGAAGGCGTGACGTATTTGGAGGTATCTAACAGATGGGAATTTGGCAGTTGAACTCTTGCTTCAACTGATCGAATACCTTAATTTGACCATTGTGCACGATGTGTGCTATTCTAGTTACACCATATTTACACCAGATTTCGGGCTGTTGTATGGAAAGGAATTCCGGTAGGTTTTTGTTGAACCATAATGGGGTTTTTTTGTTTAGAGAGGGGTTTTTCATTTCCTTCATCCCATATTTTAAGTGTTTGCAGAATTAAGGGAGGCGTATAGTTGTTTGTTGGTGTGCCGGTTAGTCCTCGGGTGATCAGATATACGGATTTGAGGGTTGTGGGTAGTTCATGTGTTTCAAAGAGGTTTTTAAGTTATCGGTTTCGTCCTGGGTCCAGTGGTTATGTGTGAGATCTGGGATGCCAGATAATATAGTCGGAAATCTGGAACTGCCATACCTCCCAATTCGTTGGGCTGTTTGAGCGTTTGCCAATTTAGTTTGGTCTGCTCGATCCCCATATAAAGGGTCTTATTATTGAGTCCAGTGTTTTAAAATATCTTAGAGGGATGAGGATTGAGAGTGCCACACAGTGTACAGTGTTTAGGTAATAGGATCACTCTTGTGAGGCAATGCTAACCTGCGCCTGCTGCCCCCACTGGTAGTTTTGACCATGTTTGGGTTTTGTGTTTAACTAGCTGATAAGTGGTTCTACATTTAGGGGTAGGTATTCCCTTGAATCTCTGGAGACATTAATTCCCAAATATTTGATAGTGGCAGATCTTTGTAGTGGGGTTGGGGTGGGGGTGGTGTTAGCCCGGGTAGTGGTCTAGTGGTAGAATTTGTGATTTTTCCCAATTTATTGTTAGTAGGCCTGATTATTCCCCGTATTGATTAATTGTGTAAGATCCTATTTAGGGACTTGTCTTCATCTTCAAGGTATAGCAGCATGTCATCTGCATAAAGATTGATAATTTCAGAGCATGTGCCCAGTTGGAGGCCTCGTAGTGTCTGATCTTTTTAATTTTGATTGCGAGTGGTTCGATTGCTAGGGCATAGGAGGGGGGGACATGGGCAGCCCTGGCGGGTGCCTCTTGGCAGTGGGAAGGTGTCAGTTATCCTTCTGTTTACTAGGATCTGGTGTTTTTGGGTGGGAATACAGGAGTTGTAGCCCTGTATAAAGCGGTTGCCAAAGCCGTATTTTTCTAGTACGTTCCAGAGGAAAGGCCACTCGACTGAGTCGAATGCTTTAGCGGCGTCAAGGCTCACGATGCATCTTGTGCCCGTGTTGTTGTGGGTAGTTTGTATATTCATATACAAGCGCGGGTATTTAGGGTGGTATTTTTCCCTGGGATGAATCCCTTTTTTTTTCTGGGTGTATTAGATGGTGTATGATTTTTTTTAATCTTAGGGAGAGGAGTTTGGCTAATATCTTAATGTCTGTTTGCAGGAGCGATATGGGCCGATATGATTCGGGTAAGTAATGGGTCTTTCCCGGTTTGGGGATAAGTACCATCAGGGCTCTGGACATTGACTCGGTAGGGTTTGTGTAAGACATGTTGTAGAGTTCAAGCAGTTTAGGGGCTAGTATGTCTATGTATTGTGCATAGAATTCGACGAACGGGGAGGACCGTCTGTACCTGGGGTTTTGTTCCGTGGTATTTAAAAAAAAAAAGTTAGCGGGAATAGTGAATTATCTTCTGATGCCCAACTTTCCCATTAAATCAATAACAGTATGGGAACATACAACCTTGGGTTCAACTCCTCCAGAAGGTTACGTAACGGCTAGTCCGTGGGCATGTGGTAGGACTCCGAAGGGATTCGTGGCTCAATAGACATTTACAGCTAAAAGTAGAAAAAGATTCCACTACTAAAAATGGCGAGGGAAAAACCGCGGGTGGATACATGCCTTCATAGATGTTGGGTGGACTAGTGAAGAAATGGATAATCTATGTAAACTACAGAATCATAACATCCTACGAGATATGGTACACTGCTACATAAACACCAGGGAAATCGAAGTAGATCGGTATTGGCGTCTAGAGAGGGCAGAATACTGTACAGACGAGTCTGCCGCGGCGTAATACTCGTGATACATTCTACCGAGAGAGCATGTGGGACGGCATGGTGCTCACTTCACAATCATCCTCCGGACCTCGGATATGCGTACCCGGTAGCCTCGTTGCGGTACGGCCCAAAAAAAACCGGGGAAAAGACCCCATCTTCGACCTCTTGTATGAATAGCGCGCAGTCATCTAGTGCTATAGCCCTTTGCGTCTTTCTACAAAAGCAAATTCGATGTACATTATAGTATAGCTTTGCACTTATACTCGCGATCTCACTCTGACCCTGCCAATATTTAGATCTGGATTGGAGTTTACAAAAGAGTAATACGCAAGTTTTCGCTGTATGAATACGGGTTTCACAGTATAAATGTACTTGTCTAGGAGCCACAGGAAAAGGAAAAACTACGCGCCGGCTTAGTACCGTTTGTCGCGCGCATCGCGCTGGTTCTGATGTATATTAGCTGTGCTACAGTCTTTCATATGGGGGCGGGTGATCAGACATCCGTTTAGTCACTGGCAAGAGACTGCGGAGCTGCGAGTCACAGGGGGAACTCAGCTTCTTAAGTGCTTACCCATACTCTGAGAGCAGCACAGGCGCTGCGAGGCGGACCACGGGTCGGTGGCGCGTGCGCGTGACGGAAAAGACGGCTCGGGGCAAAAACCGAGGTAACGATAACGGTTGGCCGCGTACTACTTTAGCGTCTCAGGCGATGGCCTCTACTGGCATCCGTAGTGGTCCAGCAAGAAAGGACCAGGGTGTGCAGAGTGGACCAACTCAGCACGTAGTCGTGACCACGGTTGCGCATCGCCATGGGTCGTTCAGCCCGCAAGGGGCGTGTGGCGTCTGAGAAACAGCAAAGAGGTGCCAAGTGCCTTGGGGGGGGGCCACGTAATAATCGTCCCGATCGGTTACACTAGTGCATCGGGGGGTTGAGCTAATTGCACTTTAAGGCAACTACTGCACGTATAACGTAATAAATCTGAGTAACATACGTAGAGTTTAAATATCTGTGCTATGGGCCGAAAAACACACAGGAATAGTAATCAAAGGTGGTGGTAATTAGGCGTGAGGGAAATATTAGCGCAGGGGTGGCAGACGCCAAGGGCTGATCATGTCCAGATGTCCAAGCATGGGCAGTACTTGACATGAGATGCATTATGCGAACCATATAGTGTCATACAAAGAGGGGAGTAAATGGACCCGTGGAAGTAGCGGTAATGCGCAAGTCTCTAGAAGAGAGATGGGGGTGGGGGAGGGATCGTGAATCATAAATGAGTCAGTCTATCTAAAATAATGTAGATAACAAGTAAAATTAGGGATAGTACCTACACAGATACCAAATAGCATATAAGCATTCGTACTGGGTCCTCATAGTCAGGTATTCAGGCGAAGGCAATACGAAATAACGAGAAACCGTTATTGGGGGTGATGATGGCCGACCAAATTCAAGGGAAGCCTCCACGAAGTGATGATGAATTGTCATAAATCGCATCGGGGGGGATATAGCAGCGCGAGGCGAGTCGTAGAGGGACATCATGTACATCGAAAATAACACTATAACATACGTCAAACAACACGTATATCAGCGTGCCGCGGGCAGCGAGGTCAGCACTTCAGCACCTCCACCAGACGGTACGAGAGATGTAAAGCGCGTGTAAAAAGTCAGGAAATGGGCACTATGGGGGCGGGGGGCCAATCCTCGCGGGGGGGGTCGTGCTAAATAGGGTTACTAAATACACACTAAGGCTCAACTTCAATAATAAGAGCTCCCTCACGGGCCGGGTGCAGATAGAGGAGGCATAACACCAGAATGTCTGAACGTGCTGGGCAAAAGTCGGGTATGCCCAACCCAACCCAGGACGTCTTCTTCAGAGATGCAAGATGAATGGGTGTTGGTGTGGATGCGCGTGAAGGCCAGAGGGTACGGGTGTCTAGCGGACTGGATTATTACAAATCGACTCCGACGTATGTGAGTGCAAATATGTCACGAGATAAATAGGTAGGACTATGTAATTGAGCGTAATTGACCCAAGTTAATCTGAGTAGACACCTCTAAACGTTAGCCAGTGGGTGCTCGTAACCATCAGACAACGTAGTCTGTTGGGTCGCTTCTCCACAACCGGTCTGGTGCCAACGCTAGGACCACGGGACGGAAGAAACAATATGGGTACTGCCATTACTACAATTTGTGTACTAAAAAAAAAACAGGAAAGGAACAACTAATGCGGGGTTCAGACACACACCCAACACAGTACGTGTGTGACATAGAATAATGTAACGTGGGCAGCAATAAACTTTCCACACACAATACCCTGACATATCGGAAAGAAGCCCAACGTGTGCGAAATGCTCTATGAGCAGAAGCCCTAAGGTGAAAGTGGGGGGGGGAGTCGGCCAAATAAACACACCAAACCAAATTGAAAGTAAAAGCCATAACTAGTCAAATGTCCGTCCAGTCTATATACTCTCAGCGGTGTGGAATGTGGCAGGTCGGACCACTCGTAATCTGCACTTAGCGCAGTTTCCCATTTCAACCATAAAACAGCGGGCTACCGAGGGGAATCGAGTGTTCTCCTATGTGGGCGAGCGGTCAGGTAATGCCGAGTAATAGTTAGGCTTTGGTATGAGGCGATACAGTACATCTTTATCATCACGTGGTGGCACTGCTCACGAGGGGTCAGTGATGCATGGGGGTAGATAGGGTCTCGCGTTCAGTAGCAAGAGTGAAGGCAAAGTCACAAGAGGGGCAGATACCCGCCAATCACTCACGCACGGAACAGAACCATTGAGGATCACACTCAAGTGAGGAGCAACCCAAGAATGGACTGATAGCAACACCTAACGGCCCCAAAACGGATATCCAATGTATCCACCTATCTGACGAGGCCTCCCCAACCCGAAACAAAGGGTCCATGCAGTGGGTCTATATATCGGCTGTCATTATGGTCGGGGGGTGCTACGGGAGGGTGGCGGTATGTGGCGGGAGGCCATTGGTCATGACGAGCACACAGTCTGTATACTCTGACAAATATATATTGGCGAGGTAGGGGGCGATACACGTAGGCTGCAGCCTTTGTGTGGGTACCAGTATCGTGTGTTTGGACGTTAATGGGAAAGTCTATAGTCCCTTGTGCGTAAGCTGCCACGTTTATGGTGGACTGTTTAGTGTCCATGTGATAGATTTACCCGTATTATAGAATTGATAAAGTGACAAAATCGTCCGGTTACACACGTGTCTCGGTGGGGAGGGGGTTGCATGGCATTGTTGTAGTGATTTCCATCCGGCGAGGGTGGTAGAGGTGTGAGATGTCAATAATCTGAGAAGGCCGAATCCTGTATGCAGAAAAGGAGTCGGGTGAGTATTTGCAGTGAGTCAGACCATGATCGAGGGGCTCATACGCGTATCCGAATGTGTAAAAAAGTAGTGTTTTGTGCGAGGAAACATAAATTTGTAAACTCGGTAAAGCGGTTGGGTACAGCATGTGCGTAGTTATAAGATTAATACGGAGCGCCAGTCAAATGTGGCGACTATATACAATCGCTATAAAGTTAATGGTTGCACGTTGGCATGTTTGCTGTATTGTCCAAATGAAAGAATGTCCGATGTACAAAACCGAGAATCAAAGTGTTGTTTATGGTAATAGGTAAGGTGGTGACCCCTGAATATCAGCCTGTTTAGCCGAAAGATGTGGTGGTCTCGGAATACTACGGAATTAAGTAGTTTGGCACTGAGAAAAAATAAGTTGTCTCGGGGGTCTCCCGGGGGGGGAGGTTCGTGACAGGGAAAGAGAAATACTATCGTGTGCACGGGTTCTAGGCTACAAATGCAATGGAAAGCAACAGCTGTTTTTCCCGAATGGTATGTTTGTAGGTATAGTCTGCTAGGAACTGCCAGGCCGGGTCTGTGCACTCTGCCCCCCTCTGGCCGCCCCCCAGTACTGATTTATGTAAAAAAGTTCTGTCTAGTGTCTGGTTCATCACATGTGCTCTATGCGTCTTGTGTATAGTGTTTTATTGTTAACCTGGTGTGGAAGAAATCTCTATCCTGTTGGTGCTGGGGGAGACCCGGTCCTCCCACTGTGCGATGCGTTGTTTGGTTTCTGTGGACCCTTTGCGTAGGTTATGCGGTCCTGTCGGACCAGAGAGATATCGACTTTGACCTCCTCCAGTTTGGTTGACAGCGTTGCTGGCAGGTGGAATCGCCTCTAGGAAGTTTTGGCCCGCCATTTCTGGTTGTATGGCATCAGTGGTCTGCGCGTAGTTGGGTTGTCATGGTCTGAGGTGTGTTCTTCATTGGGCGTCTGAACCTTTCTAGCTTTGCTGCTGTGTCCTGTGCGTTGTTGGGGGGGTCATTTTATCTGCGTTCCGGTTTATGGTGTGCGGTAGTAGGCTGTTGTTTGACAGTGGTCTTTGGCGGTGCTGTTTAGTGAGTGCTCGTGAAGGGTGTTGGTTGGAGTTTTCTCGTATGATTATTTTGATAGAGACTGGATGTTGTAGAGTCTCTGTTTGGGGTCTGACTGGGTAGTCGTTAAGTGCTTTGTTGTATGTTTTTAGCTGGGGCCCATTTTGACCTTCTATAGTCATTTGGAGTGGTTTGGGGGCTAGTATCCGCCGTTGTGGGGCTGGTGGTTAGCTGTTGGGCAGTAGGATCACAGCTCAGTCATTCCCAGGTTTGTGGGTGCAGGGGTTTATAGTTCTGGTGGTTCTACTGGTCCTGTAGTGGGGCCGTGGTGCAACTTGTTAGTTAACAAGGTGTTTGTGGGGTGAACTCCTCTGCTGTTTGCTGCGGCTGGTTGGTAGTTGCGTCGCTCTTATGTGGACTGTGTGGAGCAGCTTTAAGGGCTTTTTGGCGCAATGTCCAGTGATTGTAGTAGTATGTGAGGGTTCGGAGCGTGCCTTCCACTTGTGAGTGATACTAAATGAGATGGAAAAATTAAACAAAAAGGTTGGGTGTGTAATGGTAGGTTGTGTGGTGGCTGAGAATAATGCCTCTAACACTTTGTGGGGCAACGCACGATATAAGATGTGTGGGTATATGGTTGGCCCGGTCACGCCTCCCGCCTAGTGACTTCGCCTGGGGGGAGGTTAGGACTACAGGTGCGTGCCAGTGGTCTTGGTGCGTTTGTGCAACTTGTAATGTGCCGGTCCTAGGGATGGGAAAAAAAACTCCTGTGTTGGCGGGGGGCTTCCCGCTCCCGTGTCTGGTATGAAATACTCGTCTGCGTCGAAAAGCTTGGGGGGTGGCGGCAGGTGTGTAGCAGCGTGGAATATCATGACGGCCCGCGGGGGGGTGTGGCCGATGTTCGGAAAGGATGAGGGAAGGGCGGGGGGAGGGAAAAAAGAAAAGGGAGAGGGGGGGAGAAAAAAAAAAGGGGGGGGAAGTGCCAGCGAAGGGGGTCGCAAGCCGTGAGGCCAACGAGGGGTTGGTTTCCTCCTTGACACTAGCGTTCACATCGATTGGATTAGATGTCAGGGTATAGGGTGGGGGGTGGGGAATAAGGTTGGGCTGCACGGGGGCTCGGCCGACCTCTGAAAATATTCGACAGTGATTGATAAGAGGGTAGCTTCAGATCTGGGGGCCTCGAACCGCAAATCTTCAAGTGTTTAGACTCCGAGGGCTGTGGGAACGGTAAGGTGGGGGGGAAGGAAGGGGGGGGAGAAAGAAGGGGCGCGGCGTGTTAGAGTCATGCCTATATGGTGATGTGTGGTCCGTGTGCGCAGGTGGAGGCTCCTGGGGGGTGGGGTACAGGGGTCTGCGGGCCGGGTATCCCGGTGAGTGCCGTATGTGCCCTAGTCGCGGTCTATTGTTGAGGCAAGATTATCGGTTGCCTTTTGGGTCCGATTGTGCAAGCAGGGGTTTGTGTCTTGTCGGCTAAGATGTTGTGTCCTAAATGGGGGCCGAGGGTTGGAGGCCATTATACCACGTGGGTGTGGTGCGACCCGTTCGAAAGTGATGTAATAGAGGGTTCGCCCCGACGCGCAATGGTTATGTCTGGGTGGTGTGCGGTGAGGTGTAGTAATTTGCGGGTGGGTTGTGTGTTGGGTTGTGGAAAGACTGGGGTTCCCCCTCGGTGGACAATAATGATATAAATGGAAAATTTTTATAATATGGACAAACGGAGCGTGATCTGATTCCAGGTGTTAAAACAAGAAAATCCTAATCTCAGGTAAAAAGGGGTCCATGAGGAGGGAAGAAGGGGGGAACACCGCCACTTAATTGGGTATTTTAAAAAAGAAAAATGTAAACATGTTGTTCAATTGGTGTAAATCAGCAACCATCACACGCCATGAAGTGTAGGGTCATAATACCAACTGGTCCACTGGATAATATTTAACGATAGTGTAAAGGAATGGTAGTAACTGAACCTGAATAAGAATATGTTGAGATGATGTTGGTTGACATCCAATAAGCGCGACTTGGTTGACAGGTGTAGGTAATTTGTGTATGGGCCAGCGTGTGTCAAGGCACAATGTTAAGTGGTGGGTGTAGAAATACAACATATATTTACGTTGTTTAAACATCCGGTGGGATGCAAAGTCGAAGAATACGGCTCATAACGTTACAATGTACAAAAATCAGCATTGTAATAATTTATGACAAATAGGCCACAGTAGTTAAGTGGGATAAGTTCGGGAACAGAACAAGTCATAGGTCGGGGAAGCGTGTTACCTTGGTTGGTTGTCGGGTGGGTGGTGTGGAGGGTTTGTTGGCTCGGATAATGATAACATGTGTATATGGCCCGCTGCAGTAATCCAACTTTTCTAGTGACAGTGTGTTGTAGGGGATGAGATGTGACAAAAAAGAAGTAAAAAAGTGGATAAGTCACATCGTGTTGGCACTTAAGATCATATGGTGTAATCAACCTCTACTGGTTAATTGACATAAAGCACACAAATAACTCGATCCACCAAAGGCTAGCAACACATTTATTAAAGTGACACTATCAAATAAGTTGGGTGGTGATAAATAGGGTACAATAGCAGGCCTACATTGGATAGGAAAAGTGGTAAAAACATCTGATTTAGGGTCATACATGGATGCAGCGTCAGTATGTGTGAATGTCAAAAGTTGTGCCTGGTTTGTTCTAACGTTGGTAGTTACCCTCCATTTGGGGTTGTACAGTACAATAGGTAGTCGAAGTGCATGAAAATAAAGTCACGGTGACAATGACCCCCACGAGTCGTTGTATGGGCAGCGTTTACATGCCAATTTAAAGATGTGGGTGTTGTGGGTAAATCAATTGAGGCACGCGTGTATCTAACGAAAAACAATGTACTTTGCATGATGTGGAATACAGCCTAATGACATGCAAGAAGTATATCTGGTCGGGTCAGACGTTCTACTCAGTCCAACCTGGACGACAGAAGTGATTAATTGCAAAAACAGATGTAGGTAAGTGCAGAGTCTAAGGGATAAATATGTGAAGTGAAAGGTAAGTGTATGTTCGGACGGTCGCGCCTGTTGCATGGAGAGAACAGGGTTTGTCGGATATGCATTTTTTGTGCTCATCAATGATCACGATTTGGGTGGGGGGGAGCTAAGTGTTGTACGAAAAAAATAGGCCATGTCAGTGTTAATAGTTTTCATAGCCTGTATTGTGTGGACAAGAGTATGTAAAATAAAAAAAAGAGTAAATAAAGAAAAATGATCATAGTTTAGGTCAGATAATGGAATGTTGTGGGCATCCAAATGTACTATAATGTCGCTGACATGAGAGTAGAGAGGGAATGTAAATGGCATAGGTGGACAATCCACATATGTGCATGGAGTTGTGTGCTAACAACCGGTTCACCACTATTGGATAAAAATTGGGAGACCAATGCACTTTCTAGAAGTGCAGTAAAGTCAATGCCTTGGCGAATGCGTGGGCCTTTTTAATGATTTAAGCGGGACATGAATGTTCTTAATGTTTACAGTGTGACGACTACGTGTTTCAGTGTGTATGATTGGAACATTCAGCCAGCTGCCATCTCGTGATGTTTTGAAATTTTTGGTTGCAGTTAATGCTTAAATGCTTTTGTTTCCAAGGTGTATGTGGTGGTAACACTACAGTAACTTTGGGGGTGCTGTGCACGCGTATGGTAGGTAAATCGTGATAACATTTGTAGGTGCGAAGTACAACGGCCAAATATCAGACATAACATTAGGAATTAATGTGAACTAAAAGCAGACTCTGTGTCCCAATACATACAGCATATATACCAAAGGAAATTGTGTAAGGGTACAAGATAAAATTACAAAGGTAACAGGTGTTGATTCCTCCAGGAGTTGCCTTCTTGGTAAAGGTACACGACATTTATCCCACAACATAATTAACACGTTACCGATTTCGCTAATGTGTAGAGTAGACGTGATTGTCTGATGGGAAAATACCTCCAGGATACCCCGTGGAGAACTGTGAATTGAAAGATGTGACACTGAAGTTGTTGTGTGCTTAAATGGTTATGGTTTACAGATGGTGGGGGGTTAAATGTTAGGGGCGACCTATCATAGGGTGTTACATGGACAGCGCTACTGAATACCTTTTTTCTGGGGGTAACATGGTGGTCACCATTGGACGGGACCAATAAGAGATTTCTGTTACCGATCACACAAATGATTGATGCGGTGAATTATGTACGGGAGGATTGTGTATGAATAAGTGTAGGGTAAAAAATGAGGACGTATAGAAAAATAAGGGAGTGACGTGGAAGACAAGATATCACAAAAAGATGAATAATAAAACACAAATTGGCATTCACATAGGACAGAGTATATGGTGTCAAACACATGCAATCATGTTGTTGACATGTTTAACTACAGCGTCTTACATGTTGCCCTACAACTCATATCCAGCCGCTCATTGTTCCTTATGTAAGTTACCAACGCACAAAAGCAGAGCACACATTCGTCCGACAGCATGAAATATACGTTGGACAGTTTTTAAAAAAACACAAAAAATGGGCCCCAAAACCATTCTAAGACTATGTATTTCATGATCCTCATAACAGCAATTAGTTTATGTTTCTTTCATGTAGTTTAAATATAGTATGTGTACGAATTTTCCTTGATGTCCAAATATGAAAGTGTCCTTTAGTACACAGTTAAGTCTATAGTCCACTTTTGCATGGGAGTACATTGTCCACTTTGGTTGATGTAAACGACAGTAATTACCATTTGTCTTCTGATGCCATGTTGGGTCAGTGTTTTTGCCATTTTGGCCTTGGATCTGCGTCGATGTCTGCATGACAAATGGGAATATGTTGCTTACAATCAATAATGTTGATACATTGATAAACCACCTCCCCAGACATAACAATATTGCCACAAATTCTTTTAACCTGACAGCGTACCCACAAAACCACTTCAACACTCATGCATTGCTACAGCTATGTAAAGGTAAGAGTTCCTTCCACCTATTAACGAACATAAGTCACTGTCAAAGAAGTTTATGTGTAATTTGGGAAGCTGCACGTTGAAAAAATACCGTTCCCGTTTTTACCTGATGCCCCCCAAGCCTAGCTTTGGCTTGGAGTTGCGACACTCTTGTTACTGGTTTGCTAATGTTTAAGCTGCCGGCGCAGCCTACTGAGGAATTTACCTGGACATCGCGATGTGGTCATCACTAAAATACTTGTAGTCCTGCGTAAGACGAAAAATTCGGAGTGACACTGTGGAGGTGATCCGGAGTGCACAGTGCGGTAGTACGAGCGTAACGGGTCACAAGGCAAATTGAGCGGTGTTTTTGGGTGCTCAGGAGCAAGGAGAGATGGGCCACGAAGCGGGTGTGCAGGAGACAAAAAGGTCCGTGGGAACCTATGTTGTAGGGGCTCAGATCCTGAGAGTGGCCGCGGACAACCACAGGCATGACTGTGGGGTTGAGCCAAGTGGCGGAGGGAGACGATGTCAGCGTGAACTCACAACAAGCCTGGAGCTGTATATGAGGGCAAATACAGACAAGAGGAGTGCGACGAACGTGTATGACGGCTCATTACGCGGAATTTTAGTACTCGAGAGGCCGTGTAACTAGTACACGGAACTCACAGGCAATTACTGGTTGAATTACTATGACCGAGACAGGACTTAAGAGACGTGGACGTGAGAAATCTCAGAGTGACGTTAGGCTTAGACAATTGCAGGAACGCAAAGGCAGGTAACAACCAAACCTAATGTCAACAGGTTTCAACAGGAAACCCGAAAGCTATTGCTCGTGAAAGGGGGTAAAGGACTAGGTCAAAAAACAAAAATGAAAAAGTTAGTGCACAGATATGAATGGTAAAACATGCAATGCAACATTGCAGACATTACAGCATAAACCTGAGGTTTACATTGAGAGCTTAATCCTTTAGCTGTGATACAACATGAAAACATTGTTCTTCACATTGGGTCGCCATGAAGTTGAATAAAGAGAAGACTTAAGAGCTACTCCATGCTAGTCATTCGATTCACTCAAGGGAAAGTCACGATCATGGCTGACATCATAAGTGAACAAACAACAATGTGAGTGGTTATAATCAAACTTACAGCAAAAGGTAATTTTCGGCAGTACAAATGTGGGAAATAACACATATAGCCTTAAGACCTCGTGGTGCATCTGGTCGTGAGGGCTGCGACGCGTAAATGTGGGGGGCTGTACAGGGTAATATCTGATTAAAAGGAACCATGGAAGTAGTGAAAATAAGAAATAGGATCCTGCCACTGACTGGTCGCGTTACGGGGGTTAGGGAGATGTACGGTGGTGTGAGGAGTACTACATACAACATTAAAGTTATATGGAAGGAATATAGATTTGAAATAAAGTGGGGTTAGAGTACGAGAAAACTACGTGTTCACTTTCGAAAAAAAAAAACCATTGATAAGAGCCTTGTACGAGTGGTAGTTATGACAGTGCGACAAAATGTGTCACAATTGCAAATAAAAGGATAAATAAGCGGAATTTACTCCGTCGGAAGAGGTGACCGCTGCGGTCTCAATGATTCCATTTGCGTGGCGGAGTTGGTGCGCCAGTTTATGAGTGGAAATCAAAGAGTGATAACCGGAATCAGCGGTCAAGAAGGGAGCGGTGGACACTGATGGGTCTATCACAGGCCAGGAGGACATTGTGAAATACGTTCCAGCTTGTAGGCCAATTTTGCATTATTTGTAATTTACGATAGGTTTGATAACTGCACCGGTTGGGTACTATTATAATCATGCTTGGCAGGTAAATTTCCACGTAATCCCAGCTCCGCTGGTTCGGAAATTGCGTTTCTTTGCAAACCTTTGCGATAGTAGAAGCTCTTATCCAGCCCCCGACGGCTGCCCCCATTAGGAATTATTGTGGTGATTTTCATCATCATTGCTACCAGAAATGTAGCCTAACATTGACATTGTCCCGCACTGTCATGTCGTATCTTTCCTTCCTTGCGTTGACCTACCGATTGTTACCATAGGTGCTTTGGTTGCTACTGCCACACTATCACCGCTTTTGTGCGCTCAACTGTGTATTGGGAGTGGTGAAATGTTGGGGAAACTGTGGTCTGTGTCTCAGTGCTTTGTGTGTCCTTGGACGGTGTAGAAGCACTAAGACCTTCTGTTAGTACCTGAATTAGAGTTGGTTATTGGGTCGGGAGGAGGTTCCGTGTAGCCAGCTTTTTCCCGGATGCAAGACCGAAGCGCTCGTCATGACATATGAGGATCTTGGGCAGGCCCCTTCCATTAAGCACCTTTAATTGCTTGGAACAGTATTGCCTTTATCGGAGTTGCACTTGTTTCAGCATGCGTGACAGTCCGCTGCTGCTTGTCGCCATCTTGCCAAATTGTTGCTTTCGGTTTCAGCCGGAAATGACTTTATGAGAGGAAGTATGGAAAGGTCAGTCGTACAACAGAGTCAATTGTATCTTCTGTTATGAGTGAATGATGTACAAACCACTCCTACATTCCAGATGGCCTTAACTTAAACATATGCATGGCCTGGCATTGGCGCAAACTGGTTCAATATTTGTATGTATTGTGTTTGCATTCCAAGCGAATGAGTAGTGTTGTAGCTACATGTGTTTCTCTTGTTGATGTTCATGCACATATAGTTTAGTTAGAAGTTGGTGGGTTTCTTTGTATTTGTTGATCCCTAATCTTGGTGAGCTTTCTTTATGATTTATCACAGTAAGGAAGGTTCGCTTACCTCAGCCCTTACCATCATCACACCAAGGAGGTAGTCCACATCAATCGTACGGTTGGATACAGAGTAGCCACCTCTATGTACATGTCACCTGACCTTTACAGAACTACTCGATGTGATGAAAATTTTCGGCAGTGACTACATAGGTTGTGTTTTGACACAGATTTTTTTTCCACCTAATTTCCCAGACTCTCTCATACCGTCGGAAATCAGCAAGCATAATGTTACCATCAACTGTGTTGTGTCATAACTGATACCCTATCTGACCATATTATGTTGCATACTTTTGCGGATTATTGGATCACACATACTAAGCACCGTGTTTGTGTGTGCAATCAAGAACTATTACATAACACTTGATTTCTTATGTTATTTTTCAACACACTTGCACGCTTTCATTATAGTCCACCCATGCCTAGGGTCTCAGCTGTAATCATGGAAATATGAGGTTACAGGACTATTGTCCGACCCAAAAAAAAAATGTCTTCCATTGACACTGTGCATAAACATTTTATTGGCTAACATGACTGCATGTGTCAAATAGACATAATATTGGCAATCTAGTCATGTAGCGACTTTGTCCTTGCATTACCCCAAACCCACAATATCAATGGCATCTTTCAAATTTCACAATCCACTACTTTCCTACCAGGAATGTATAGTGAAATGCTTGTTGCTGAACGGCATGTGATGATCTGACAATCAACATGGAATACTCTGGTCATCACATGTCACTTGGCTTGTCATGTGCAATGTGTCATTCTAGATGTAACCATCCAAAAATACAATAAATGTCTTACATACATTAATGTCCTTACATATTGCAATATCATTAAGAGGAAAGGAAGCATGAAAGTATGTCTAAAATAATGTAACAAATGGTAAGGATCGACAAATTTCAATGAGTTTATAGACAAGTAATTCTGGTCCTCACATGACGTCATCTCTGTTGTGTGCTGTGCTCCAGCACTAGAGGATTAATCAACTTGTGCTTACTGCATCCATGTTTTCTACTAGCAATTTTCCCAGAAGATAAATTTCGACTTCCACTTGCCATAGAGTCAGTTACTTACAGATCTGCTAGATCTGCGTGCCACTATCTGTGAAGGATTGTTTGTGTGGTTGCAATCTTTTTTGGGCTGCTCTGGCCTTATCTTTAGCTGCTTCACGGTTGTAATCAATTCTGCATATCATACCAAGTGACTGCTCACCACAACCAAACTTAGTGGCATGCAATTTTATTGAACTTTTCATCTCTTTACATATGGCACTGTAATAGCTTTAAAATTCGTTCAAATATTGAAGTTACGTTCAAAACTTGCAAAACGAGGGAGTATCAGGAGAAAGGTGACATCAAAGGCGTGATATGGGTAGTGTTTCGTTCCGAGGCAAGCTGCTGGGTGCAGCCGAAAGCCACGAGGGTTAACCCTTGTTAGAAACTTATCTGGAAGAGGATGACACATGGGTAGGGTGAAACTTGGCGTTGCTCTGACTGTGATACACAAATGGTGACATGAAAAAATAGAAAAAAGGTAGCATAGATAGGTGGGGCGCGCCAATTTTCATTTCAGTAAAAACCCAACACAACCATTCATTATATGTCAGTTGAAAAACCCATATTTTTGTAGAGATTGTACTATCAAACAACACAATAGGGTGATAATAATTGTAAAAAATGTGTTTGTAATTATGGCTAATACACAAATGTTATTAACTTCATATATGTGATAGTGGAGGAATTGTTTTAGTACTATGCAAAAGCACAACCTGAGATAAGTATGTATGCAGAACAAGGGCATAAAGCTGACTGAGCAAAGTCAATGTCGGTGTGATTACAATAATAAAGTGTGGGGTTCCAACGCCACAAGGGTGCATCCAACCCAATGAGCGTGATAATCTGATTTAGTGTGGCATAGGTATGTATTTGTAAGGCACTTATACCAAAATAGTACCACCAAGTTTTATTACATATTTAGATACATACAATTTTATATGTATGATGACTTCCACATGCAATATAGGCATGGTGTCAGCCACACCTGTAATGCTTGGATGCTTAGGATACGCTGACTATGTGGAAACCTTGCTTTACATTTGTGAATTGTGCTGTAATCAAGTTGTGATACGCCTGTGATCCTGTGTGCCATATTGAATGTCTGTAAACATTTCTCTTCATGTTGAAAAGTCACCTTTGTGGTGGACCTCCTCCTGTTCTTTTTGCCTCCTTAAAAATTTATAGTCCAGTTTTTTTCTTCGTCCGTCTTCTTATATCGTGCCACCTCTTCTTCAATTTCGTCAATGGTGGGCGGTGGCAACACCCCTACAGCTTTTATTTTTGCTGGATTTCCTTTCCACATTCTCGTTTTAATTTGGATCTTGTTTTGGATGACGTCTGAGTCACCATATAGGCGTTTTTGTAATTTTTACGCACCTACCATAAATGCACATACAAGGTTCAAGGAATACTATCCACAGGAACAACTCGAACCACATAGGGAAATTAACGTATCATTCTCCTAAATCCACAGAAACATGGGTTTTTTCTTACTATGGAAGACTCAGCCTCCTAATGTTAGTTCAGTTCACGGCATAGAGGAGGGGGGACAATGGGCAGCCCTGGCGGGTGCCTCTTGGCAGTGGGAAGGTGTCAGTTATCCTTCTGTTTACTAGGATCTGGGTTTTTGGGTGGGAATACAGGAGTTGTAGCCACTGTATAAAGCGGTTGCCAAAGCCGTATTTTTCTAGTACGTTCCAGAGGAAAGGCCACTCGACTGAGTCGAATGCTTTAGCGGCGTCAAGGCTCACGATGCATCTTGTGCCCGTGTTGTTGTGGGTAGTTTGTATATTCATATACAAATCTTGTTGGAATGTCAATTTATACGTATATCTGGCATACAATCATATACCGATGTTCTTGTCTGCAGAAGATGACATCACAGGGATCCGTAATTAAGCGTCATGTGCTGTAGTCCAATCGGACTCGCCATTGCGTCAGCCACATTGACATGTATGCTGTATTGATCTGTACATGTTCGGATATGTAGTCAGTTTACTTGTAATCTTTCATTTTGTTTTCGACATGTTCCTAATGAATGTATGGTAATGTTGGCATGTGGACGACATCAAAGTGACCCCAGTATGAGACGTAGGGCAATGTGGTGTCAGTAGCCCTTGTACAGGTGTTGGCAAAGGATGGCACTGTAAATGAAAACATGCATGAGTTGGCGCTATTGTTGGCCCTACATGAATAATGTTGAACTGTGACAATACTAGGATATAAACTGTAAGCCTTTGTCGCATGTTGATTGGCACACAATGTACATAAATATGTAATGAAGTTATTAGCACTGGTCCGTGACTGTGCCCTAGTATTTTTGTCTGAGGAAGCGGCCATCGTTCATGGCCAACTTGGAAGGGCAGCATTTTGTTACCTTACGTCTGCTGGTTTGTTGTGCCACCCTATATATGTTGGAGCTAACTGTGCTGTTCGACCTTAACATGTTTAGGTGACACTTTAGGATGGCGGCTGTTTCCTAGTTAGGGAGTGGGTGGGTCCCCTTTCCATTGACTGACTGGCTGATGGTTTGTTAGCTTGGCAATATGATGAAAGTCACACAGTAATTTTATGTAACAAGTGTCCTTGTATAGATCATGCTGTGTTGAGACACCCCAATTGTTTGGATACAGTGAACAATTGTTTTAATGCAACTTGCCATCCTCATTATGAGCTACAGGTGACTGGGCATGGAATGCTTGAAATAATACGTGGCCACACATCTTCTGAGCTAATGTCATCCATGAACATCCAGACACATGCATGTATTCGCTACTCGCCATCAATATATCCAGTACACCATACATAATCATGCATACAATAACTTACCTGATTTATCAACTGATCCAATAACTGGGTGCTGACTATATATTGGCTGTAGTTTATGTAGTATATATATCTGTGTGGCAGGTGACATTGGCTGTGACACCTTTTGGGGTCCCAAATATCTCCTGACATACATTATTCGACAAGTACTGTGCAATGTTAATGCAATTACCAATAATGTAACACGCGCAGGAATATGCAATACAAAAAATATATAACTTTATTAACATGGTGTTTTTTTCGATAATGTAGGCAGAATATGCTTATGTACCTTGACTGTGAACAATAAGTCAGTAAATAATTGCACATAATATTGGCGATTGGCTGTAGGTCATGTTGACCATCGCATGTTATGCTTCTCATGTTGTCTCATTTTGTAGAGCTTATGTGAGACCTTGTTTTGTTTTGCAAGGTAACCCAGGATAATTGAAATTATTTTTACAAAATTTAGAGGAAATACATGTTAGTGCTATACATATGGATATTTGTTGTTCAAACGTGATGTTTAGCACAGTGCAATGGTCTTGTTTTGTTCGGTCAAACATTACATCCTGGGGTAAGCATGTTTTACTTATAACATGAGGGTTCAGAATCAAAAGGAGTGTCGAGGCCTACTATGCTGCAGACATCAATGTGGGCAGCTAAAAGATGTCTTATCACAAAACACAAATATTTCAAACATTAATTAGTAAACAGATTTTTCTCAAACATAAACATGTCATACATTTCTGCATACATTGGTCACTTATGTGTTCCTGTCAATAATGTATTATTAATGTTACTATGTGCATTCTTGCGGTGTAGCCTATGTTTTTTCAGTTTGGTCCAAAGTCGCCTATTTCTATAGTGTCATGTTAACTATATGCAGTTTGTTAAAATAATGTAGCAAGAACAACTTGGAGGTAACACATGGAAAATTGTAAACCGGCCTACACACATTGCTAACTATATTCATCTCTCACTAATGAAGAAGCAGAGGGTGATGTTTGAACAAATACAGGTTAAGGGCATCTGGCATGGGATGAATGGTCCAGCAATATTGTTGTATCTGTGAGCATACATGTGAAAAAACAGTGGAATAGGGATGTCATAACCATTTCTGTGTCTTCATTATAGAGAGATGCCCATAGACTTGTATTATGTGTCCATATTGGTTTAGTTGTATGTGGGTAGGACTTACATAAACACTACAGTGATTATTGAGTAATATGTTGGTGTAAAAACAGCACATTGAACCTACACAATAAAAATGTAAAGCTAAAACCGTACCAGTGTGAAGGCAAAAGCTAGGGACAGACGGGATAGGATTACATGTTTTTTTGGACACATAAATATACATATAGGTGAGCAACACAATATCTAGAGGACATACTTATAGGTAACATTTGCATTAAGTCACATAATTTGTGTGAGGTCACTTACATTCCTTCAACATAATTGTTCAGGGTAACATCTGATGGGATATGGAAGTTGATGTGTGTAAATTGCAGTGGCTGATTAAAAGGTTGATTGTTGGCATCATGCAATGCATCATCCTATCCCAGTAATGTAATTTTACAGAAGCTACTGAAAATATGTAACATGGGCAAGGCTTATTTGGAGTGTGAGTATTGCATTACATAACTGATGCATGTGATGCAATTTGTGTTTGAGCTATGACAAAGCATGTGGCAAAGTCACATCATAGATGTTGAACATAAACACAATAGATATGAGCCTCCATCACCGTATTGCAGTCACTTATTCGGCCTTTGTTAAAACTTGGAAATTTAGACATAATTGGAAAACATTTTAGCATAATTATAACCAACAGTAGTAAAATGTGTTTGCTTAGCAAACAATCTACAGTATCAAAGTACAATAGAATAGGCACAATTGTTATTAAAAACATACAAACATTGTAAAACCAAATGAATGTGCCCATTAGCAGCCTTGAATTTAACCATATTGCTGGCGTACTTATTTCATCAATTAATGGATTTTTTTAGTAAACTTCAAAAAATCTTGTGACACCACCTTGATCATGTTTTGGAGATAATATTGGTTTCTCCAGTTGTCCGATGGATGTTTGCTTCTACGAAAAGCCACCCTTTTAGTGACAGGAGCTGATGATAGTGTGTGAGACGAATCTTCCGTATTGACTTTGCTGGTTGCCTTACATGGTATATCTGGCACATGAATAAAGACAATATTACATTCACATTATTTGTATTTTTTTTTTTAAATCCCCTCCTGGCGGAGGTGTTTTATTAAAGCAATAAAGACATTTTCAATATGCAAGTTACATAGTGTTACATTATTTAACAATGGAGCTTAAAGAGTATTACTTCATACATCTTCTGGTTTTGTCCATTACATTAAGAATAGTAAATTTACATATATTGTGTGATACTGGGTTGCTTAGAACATTAAACTGTTCATTGGTGGGTTGCCATTTAACCCTTTCTTCCCCTTGGAATCATATAGTAAGCTTTGTGTTAAGGGGAAACGGGAGGAAGGGAGAAGGTAAAAGGGAGACGGGGGAGGGAGGGGGACCCAGTTTTGTTGTCATTGCTTCATTAATTTTAACCTTTTGGGAATTTCCCAAGGGGGTATATATTTAGTATAGAGCTATAAATTAACTTCATTAATATTAACTTTTGCTGCCCGTTTTTTTGGCTATTGAGGTGTTGGGTGTGTTGTTAGGTGTGTTGCCATTGTGTCCCTAGATTTGTTTCCTTCTTGGAGTTCGGTCCCGTTCCCATCCATCTTTTTTAGTAATCGTTACATGTAGCGGATAAGGATTCCCATCTGTTCCATACTTTGTCATATTTGGATGGGCAGCCTCTGTTTGTATACATTAGTTTTTTTATAAGGGAGAGTTGAGTTTATCTCCGATTTCCATTGGGAGATTGTGGGTGTGGAGGCCTGTATCCAGGTTTTGGCGATTAATTTCCTGGCTGTAAAGAGGGTTTCACACAGGGCGGTTTGCAGGGGTTTGCTTAGGGGTAGGTGATCTGTGATGCCCAGCAGGCATATTTTAGGGTCGAGGTCTGCGGGGGAACCCATGTGGTCGTAGAGGAACTTTACTATCTGTTTCCAGAACCCCTGTATTTGGGGGCATTCCCATATCATGTGGTAGAAGGTACCGGGAGAGGAACAGCATTTAGGGCATAAAGGACTCCTATTTTGTCTGAATTTAGCTAATCTGATGGGTGTTAGGTACGTTCTGTGGAGGATGTATAACTGAGACATCCTTTCTGATGCTTTGGGGGAAGCAGTTTTGGATGCCTTCATCGCTTCCTCCCATTCTTCCCCTATTGGTCCAATATCTCTCTCCCATGTTGCCTTTTTGCGTGAGACCTGTGTTTCGGGTTGGGAGCATAGTAGATAGGTGTATACATTGGATATCAGTTTTGCGGGTTTAGGTGTTGCTATCAGTCCCATTATTGGGTTGCTCTCTAAATTGAGTTGTTGATTCCTAAACTGGGTCTGGAAGGCGTGACGTATTTGGAGGTATGTGAACAGATGGGAATTTGGCAGTTTGAACTCTTGCTTCAACTGATCGAATACCTTAATTTGACCATTGTGCACGATGTGTGCTATTCTAGTTACACCATATTTACACCAGATTTCGGGCTGTTGTATGGAAAGGAATTCCGGTAGGTTTTTGTTGAACCATAATGGGGTGTTTTTGTTTATGAGAGGGGTTTTCATTTCCTTCATCCCATATTTTAAGTGTTTGCAGAATTAAGGGAGGCGTATAGTTGTTTGTTGGTGTGCCGGTTAGTCCTCGGGTGATCAGATATACGGAGTTGAGGGTTGTGGGTAGTTCATGTGTTTCAAAGAGGTTTTTAAGTTTATCGGTTTCGTCCTGGGTCCAGTGGTGTATGTGTGAGATCTGGGATGCCAGATAATATAGTCGGAAATCTGGAACTGCCATACCTCCCATATTCGTTGGGCGTTTGAGCGTTTGCCAATTTAGTTTTGGTCTGCTCGATCCCCATATAAAGGGTCTTATTATTGAGTCCAGTGTTTTAAAATATCTTAGAGGGATGAGGATTGGAGAGTGCCACACAGTGTACAGGATTTTAGGTAATAGGATCATCTTTGTGAGGCTAATGCGACCTGCTGCCCCCACTGGTAGTTTTGACCATGTTTGGGTTTTGTGTTTAACTAGCTGTATAAGTGGTTCTACATTTAGGGGTAGGTATTCCCTTGAATCTCTGGAGACATTAATTCCCAAATATTTGATAGTGGCAGATCTTTGTAGTGGGGTTGGGGTGGGGGTGGTGTTAGCCCGGGTAGTGGTCTAGTGGTAGAATTTGTGATTTTTCCCAATTTATTGTTAGGCCTGAGTATTCCCCGTATTGATTAATTAGGTGTAAGATCCTATTTAGGGACTTGTCTTCATCTTCAAGGTATAGCAGCATGTCATCTGCATAAAGATTGATAATTTCAGAGCATGTGCCCAGTTGGAGGCCTCGTAGTGTCTGATCTTTTCTAATTTTGATTGCGAGTGGTTCGATTGCTAGGGCATAAAGGGGGGGGGGACAATGGGCAGCCCTGGCGGGTGCCTCTTGCCAGTGGGAAGGTGTCAGTTATCCTTCCGTTTGCTAGGATCTGGGTTTTGGGGTGAGAGTACAGGAGTTGTAGCCACTGTATAAAGCGGCTGCCAAAGCCGTATTTTTCTAGTACGTTCCAGAGGAAAGGGCACTCGACTGAGTCGAATGCTTTAGCGGCATCGAGGCTCACGATGCATCTTGCGCCTGTGTTGTTGTGGGTAGTTTGTATATTCATATACAAGCGGCGGGTATTTAGGGTGGTATTTTTCCCTGGGATGAATCCCGTCTGGTCTGGGTGTATTAGATGGTGTATGATTTTGTTTAATCTTAGGGAGAGGAGTTTGGCTAATATCTTAATGTCTGTTTGCAGCAGCGATATGGGCCTATATGATTCGGGTAGTAATGGGTCTTTTCCCGGTTTGGGGATAAGTACCATCAGGGCTCTGGACATTGACTCGGGTAGGATTTGTGTAAGACATGTTGTTGTAGAGTTCAAGCAATTTAGGGGCTAGTATGTCTATGTAGTGTGCATAGAATTCGACGAGGAGACCGTCTGTACCTGGGGTTTTGTTCCGTGGTATTTGGGATAGTGTGTTTCTAATTTCCATTTCGGTTATGGGTTCCTCCAGAAGGTTACGGCTGTCTTGTGGGAGATGTGGTAGGGGGATTTGTTGGATGTATGTCTTGAGCTCTTCGGGTGTATGTTGTGTTTGGGTGGAGTATAAGATTCTGTAGTAGTCTAGGAGATGGTCTGCTACTTCCTTCGGTTTAGTGAGGAGTTGTCCCATTTGGTTTTTCAGTGTGATAATTGTGGGGGGTTTGTGTTCATTATTAGCTAGGTATGCAAGTAGTTTGCAGATTGTAGTTTGTAGATTCGTGTGCGGCCTGTAGTAGCTTTGTGGCATCCCTTTCCGTTTTTGCAGAGTTGTGTTTGATTTTATTTATGTTGGAGATGAGGGTCATGCGGGCATGTAGTTTGAAGGCTTCCCATACCTGGATTGGGCTAGCGGACTGGTCGTTGGTGCGGAAAAAGGAGTCCCATTCTTTTGTTAGGTCGGGTCCTTCTGAGAGTAGTGTCAGCCAGAAGGGGTTGAGTCTCCATGGTCATGGAGAAGGGTTTTCTGCCCATGTCAGTTCAGCCCAGCAAGGGTCGTGGTCTGAAAGTATTCTTGGGGCGTATTCTGCCTGGGTTAGGTGGGGGGTTAGTGTTGCGTGTATGAATATCATGTCTATTCTGGACATTGTGTTGTGTGTGGCCGAGAAACAGGAATATTCCGTTTTTGTTGGGTGTAGGTGACGCCAAGCGTCTGTTATATTCATGCTTTGCGTGAGTTTTGCGAACCTAGTTTCGGGGTTCCTGGGGGGTTGCCAATCTGTGGGGTGTAATCTGTCTTGGCAAATATTTAAGGTTGTGTTAAAGTCTCCTAGCCATATAGCTGGTGTCCCTGGGTATTCAGCTAGGAATTGTAGGCCTGTTTTAAGTGAGGATATTGTAAATGGTGGGGGGATGTAGGAGGCGAGTAGAAGTAGGGGGACATTCTGTATCTTAACATTTAAAAACACAAAAGTACCTGACCAGTCCATCCTCAACTCCACAAGCTTGAATTGTATATGCTTGGTTACTAATACTGCTACTCCTCTAGAGGAGGATGTGAATTGGGTGTGGTATGCCCAACCCACCCAGGGTCTTTTGAGTGCAGTTTGTTGTTGGCCTTCCAGATGGGTCTCTAGCAGGATTGTTATATCCGCTTTGAGTTTTTTACGGTATTGTAGGATTGTTGACCGTTTGACCCTATTTTGGAGGCCTCTAACGTTCCATGTTAGGACCCTGAACGTGGTCTGTTGGTCGCGTTCTCAAGCTGGTGGGCCAGGCTGGACCGTGAGGAAGACATTTCTGCATATATCATTGTAGTATAGACAAAAAAATAGTGGTTTGAACACACATCAACACAGCACTTGTTGCACATATAATACATTTTAACGTGGGCAGCAATAAACTTTTCCCAACTCCCGGCATTGCACTGTGAAACTCGTGCAAGCATTGTTCCCTAAACCAAAACAATTAAACAAATAACTTTTGTCCGTCGGTCTTTTCTACGGGAAGGGCAGGTCGGACGCTCGTTCTGATTAGCGCAGTTTGTACTGCGCTACGGCTATTTCTCTATGGGGGCGACTTCAAGTTGTCGCTGTATTTAGGCTTTGAGTAGTGAGCGAGAGTGTCTTTTCCATCCTTTGTCCGCTCACTCAAGGATCGGGGGGGTAATAGAGTATCCAGGGTTGCGTTCAGAGGGGGGGATATAGGGTGCGTTGTAGGGGTGAGAGAAGAGAAGGGAGGGGAGCCATTGGTGTGAAACACAGTTCGCCTCTGGCAGAGTTTTGGCGAGGTGGGGCTCCGTAGCTGCCACGGTTTGTAAGGGTCTTTGGACAGTGTCTGTCCATTGTGCGTGCTAACGTTTTGGTATGTGGGGCCATGTGTTTACCCGTTTATAGAATTATAGATACAGTCTTACCAGTTCGGCGGGTTGCATGGCGTTGTTGTTGGTTCCATCCAGGCAGGTGTTTAGAGGTTGGGTCTTTCTTGAGAAGGGCCTCCTGTGCGGTCGTGATTGGAGTCCAGCCATGTCGAGGCCTCCGTAGCCGATGTGAAAAAGTATGTTTTGTCACCTTTTGTAACTCGGAGGCGGGTTGGGTACAGCATTGCGTATTTAAGATTAGCGGAGCGCAGTCTGCGCTTTACATCCTTAAATTTTGCACGTTGCTTTTGTATTTCCAAGGAAAAGTCCGGGTACACCGAGATCAAGGTGTTTTGGTATGGAATGTTGCCCTGTTCCCTGGTTAGCCGGAGTGTGGTGTCTCTGTCTCGGAAATTAAGTAGTTTTGCAATGAATGTTCTCGGGGGGGCTCCAGTGGGGGGAGGTCGTGCAGGTATTCGGTGTGCACGTTCTACTACAAATGCATGGGAGAAGCTGTTTTTCCCGAATGTAGTGGTTAGTAGGTCTTCTAGGAATCCAGCCGGGTCTGTGCCCTCTGCCCCCTCTGGCAGCCCCACCAGTCTGATGTTATTTCGTCTGTGTCTGTTCTCCAAGTCTTCTTGGCGCTGGTGTATAGTGTTTATTGTGGCCTGTTGGGTCTCTATCGTGTGTTGCATGGGGGAGACCCTGTCCTCCACTGTGCTTATGCCTTGTTGGGTTTCTGTGACCCTGTTGCGTAGGTTATGGAGGTCCTGTCGGACCAGAGAAATATCGACTTTGACCTCCTCCAGTTTGGTTGACAGCGTTGTCTGGCAGGTGGCAATCGCCTCTAGGAGTTTGGCCGCCATTTCTGGTTGTATGGCATCAGTGTTCAGCGTAGTTGGGTTGTCAGGGTCTGAGGTGTGTTCTTCATTTGGGCGTCTGAACCTTTCTAGCTTTGCGGCTGTGTCCTGGGCTTTTTTTGGGGGGGGCATTTTATCTGCGTTCCGGTTTATGGTGTGCGGGTAGGTAGGGCTGTTGTTTTACAGGTGGTCTTTGCGGTGCCTGTTTAGTGGGAGTGCTCGTGAAGGGTTGTTTGGTTGGTAGTTTTTCGTCGTATGATGGTTTTGATAGAGAGCTGGATGTTGTTAGAGTCTCTGTTTTGGGGCCTGACTGGGTAGTCGTTGAGTGTCTTTGTTGTATATTTTTAGGTGGGGACCCAGTTTGACCTTCTATATCAGTTGGAGTGGTTTGGGGGCTAGGTATCCGCCGTTGTGGGGCTGGTGTTAGCTGTTGGGGCAGTAGGAGCACAGCTCAGTCTTCCCAGGTTTGTGGGTGCAGGGGTTATAGGTTCTGGTGTTCGACTGGTCCTGTAGTGGGGCCCGGGGTCAACTTGTCTAGTTATTTTTGGGTGACTCCTTCTCTGTTTCTGCCTGTGGTAGTGCAGGTCAGCTACTTTGTACTGGGCAGCTTTAAAGCTTTTTCCAAGGGCCTAGTTGGTAGTGGGGGGTTCGGAGCGTGCCTGTCCACTTTTGGTCTTGTGGTCAGGTGGGTGTGGGGGGTTGTGGGGCTTCTGCCTCCTACCTTTGTGCACCCGGATGATGGGGTGTTCCAGGTCACGCCTCCCCCTTACTTCGCCGGGGTGACTACAGGGGCCTGCAGTGGGTCGTGGTGCTTTTGCCTTGTTGGTGCCGGTCCGGAGACTCCTGTGTTCGGAGCTCCGCTCCCGTGTCTGTAGGCCGCTCTCGGCGTTGGGGTAGAGTCTCGGTGGTAGGGCGGGGTCTCCGGTGCCGGCAGGTGTGCACTGATTCAATGCGCCCGCTGGGCCCGATGTTCGGTCCACGTGGGTCGCAGCCGGGCCACGTGGGTTGCCTGCCTGGACCTAGCTTCACAATCAGGTATGTGGGGGGGGGGGTTTGGGGCTCCCGTCTCCTACCTCTGTATGTCCGGTTTGTGGGGTGCTTCAAGCCGCGCCTCCCCCTCGTCGGGTTAGATCCAGGGGCTTGCGGTAGGCCGTGGTGTTCAGGCCTTGATGGTGTCGGTCCGGGGACTCCTGTGTGCGGGGCTCCGTTCCCGTGTCCGTGGGCCGCTCTCTGTGTTGAGGCAGGATTTCGGTGCCTTTTGGGTCCGATTTTGCCGGGTTTGTGCTGCTCTGGGGTGCCTATGAGGCCTGGTGACCGTTCCACGTGGGTGTGCGCCCGGTTCGGGGTATGGGGGGTTCCCCCACCTCAGAGGGTGTTCAGGTGTTGCTGAGGGTAAGTTTTAGGTTGTTTTTTTTTGCTTTCCCCCGTCAGGATATTGTTTGGATTTTTGTAAGTGAGCGGAGCTATTCAAGTGTGCGTCCTATCTCATGCCAGGCCACGCCCCCACATTAATTGTATTTTAAATAAATGTAAACATTTTGCTTGGTGTAATCAACAACCATAAAGCCTGATAGTGGTCATTACAATGTCCATGTTTTGACATGGTGTAAAAATGTAACTGAACATGTAGAATATATTGAATGAATGTGTTGACTCCTGCAGACTGTTACAGGTGTGTATTTGTTGGCCAAATGTGTCAAAACATGTTAAAGGTTGGTGTAAAATCAATTATTTAATTTTTAAACATCCTATGCAAAGCAGAATACCTCATAAGCTTACAATGTACATACATTATTTTTGACATGGCCAATATTATGGGTACAACAAAATCATAGTAGGGAGAAGCGTGTACCTGGGTTGTCTGGTGGTGATTGGTGCTCAGTAATGATAACATTTGGCCCCTCGTGATCACTTTCTGTGACAAGGGCTGTAAATAATGTGACAAAAGAGAAAGTGTAAGTAGCATAGTGTGCATTAAAGAATCATATGATTTCAAACTCTACTTTAATTGACATACACACAAATAGACTCATACAACAAAGGCTAGCAACACATTTATTTAAATGATATCATTATGTTGTAAATAGTAGCATACACCTACAATGGGGATAGAAAATGGTAAACATCTGATTATGTCATACATGGATGCAGCGTAAGTGTAATGCAAAATTGCCTTGTTTGGAGTTGTATTCCCTCCATTTGTTGTACATACAAGATAGTCGAATGCATGATAGGCAATGACATGACCCCCACATCTTGTTGGGCAGCTTTACATGCAATGTAAATTGTGTATCAAATTGACACATGTATCTCAATAACCAGTTACTTTGCATGATGTATACAGCATAATACAGCAAAGAAGTATTCTTGTCAGCGTTCTACTCAGCACATACTCAGAGTGTTATTGCAAGCAGATGTATTGCATCTAAGGATGTTGTGAATTGAAAGGTAAAGTTTTGCAAGTCCCCTTTCAATGGAGAACATTTGTTGCATGTTTGGGATCTCAATGATCACATTTTGGAGGAGCTAAATGTTGTACTAAATATCCATGTCAGTGTGTTGTTCTGCATGTATTTGTGAAGGTAGTATAAAGTAAGAATCATATGTAGCAGTAATGTCTTGCATGCAAATTACTAAGAATGTCTGACATGATAAGTAGATGAGCCAACATATGCATATTGGCTAACGGTTCAACCCTATTGATTTGAAACACTTTCATAAAGTGCAGGTCTGCATTGGCTGCTGGGGCCTTTTAATGTTGAAGCGACATATGTCTTAATTTTACATGTGAACTACGTGTTTCAGTGTGTAGGATTGGAATCATTCAGCCAGCTGCCATCTCGTGATAGTTTTGAAATTTTTGGTTGCAGTTATGCTTAATATGCTTTGTTATCCATGTATTGTACACTACAGAAGCATTTGTCTGTGCAAGATGTATATGCTGTAACATTGATGCAAGACACCCATAGCAGAAGCATTAGGAATGATGGACATAAAGCAGGCTATGTTCCCAATACATACAGCATGTACATGAATGTGTGGTACAGATAGATTACAAAGTAACAGTGTTATTCAATCCAAGTTCTTCTTGGTAAAGGGCACTACATTTATCACACAACATATCACGTTACCTTTCTAATGTTAGATAACAGGTGATTTCTGGATGAAAATACCTCCAGATTGCACACGTGGAGAACTGTGATTGAGTGTACCTGAAAGTGTTGTTGCTTAAATGTTATGGTTTACAATGGTGTTAATGTTAGGGCAACCTATCATATGTTATGGAAAGCGCTACTGATTACATTTGATTTCTGGGGTAACATTGTGCACCATTGCAACCAATAAGAGATTTCTGTGACAGTCACACAAATGATTGATTGCGGTTATGTAAAGGAGGATTGTGAATAAGTGTAGTTGAGACTATAGTGGGATGAATGGGACAATTCACATGAAGGACATATGGCATTCACATAGGACAGAGTATTATTGTGTCAAACACATGCAGATCATGTTGTTGACATGTGTGTAACTACAGCTGCTTACATGTTGCCATACAACGTCAATATCCAGCACTCAATTGTTCCTTAATGTAAGTCCAAACGCACAAAAGCAGAGCACACAATTCGTCAGACAGCATGAAATATATGTTGTGACAGTATGCATCTAAGACTCATGTATTTCATGAGCCTCATAAGCAGCAATGTAGTTATGTGTTACTTCATGTAAGTTTAATATAGTAATGTGTAACGAATTTCACTTGATGTCCATAATATGAAAGTGTCCTTTATTACTACAGTTAAGTCTATAGTCACATTTTGCATGGGAGTACATTGTCACTTTGGTTGATGTTAAAACTTACCAGTATTACCATTTGCTCTTCCTGGATGCCATGTTGGGTCAGTGTTTTTGCCATGTTTGGCCTTGGATCTGCGTCGATGATCTGCATGACAAATTGGAATATGTTGCTTAAATCAATAATGTTGAGACATTGATAAACCACCTCCAAGACATGAACAAATATTGCCACAAATTCTTATTAACAATGACACGTACACCACAAAACCACTTCAACACTCATGCATTGCTACAGCTAGGTAAAGGTAAGAGTATACTTCCAACCTATTAAACGATAAGTGCACTGTCAAATGAAGTTATGTTAATTTGGAAGCTGCACGTTGAAAAATACCGTTCCCGTTTTTACCTATGCCCCTCCACAGCCTAGCTTTGTGCCTTGGGAGTTGCTGACATCTTGTTACTGGTTTGCTGAATGTTAAGCTCCGCCCCTCTGAGATTTCCTCTCCTTTCTCCTGCTTGAGCCTCAAACAGTCATGCCTGTGAGTTCCGTGCACATGCGTGTACACGGAACTCACAAGCATGACTGTTTGAGGCTCAAGCAGGAGAGTGCCAAGGACACACAGGCATGACTATTTGAGGCTCAAGCAGGAGAGTGCACGGAACTCACAGGCATGACTGTTTGAGGCTCAAGCAGGAGAGTGCACGGAACTCACAAGCATGACTGTTTGAGGCTCAAGCAGGAGAGTGCACGGAACTGACAGGCATTACCATTTGAGTCTCAAGCAGGAGAGTGCACGTAACTCACAGGCATTACTGTTTGAGGCTCAAGCAGGAGAAAGCTGAGGAAATCTCAGAGGGACGGAGCTTAACATTCAGCAAAGCAGTAACAAGATGTCAGCAAGTTTCAAAGCCCAAAGCTAGGCTCTGGAAGGACATAGGTCAAACAATTAATTAGTGCACAGTATGTGTAAAGCTGCAACATTCAAATGAACATAACCTGATTTGACAGTGCACTTATCCTTTAATATACACAATGAAAACATTTGCTTACCATTGTCCATGGTGATAAGAGAAGACTGTGAGCTACTCCTGCTATGCATTTCGTCATCAAAATTCAAGTCATGGTCTACATCTGTAACAAACAACAATGTGAGTGTTTCAACTTAGCAAAGGTATTTTCCATACATGTGGATCACATTAGCCTTTAGCCTATGTCATCTGTCTGAAAACCTATGTGGGCTGTAAGGGTAGCTGTTGGACACGTGTATGTAAAATAAGAAATAGTCCTTCCACTACTGTCTGAATGTTAGAGATTCTGTGTGAGGGGTACTATCTTATTATATGAAGTATAATTTAAAGTGGGTTAGATACAGACTACTTTCACTTTCAAAAACCATTATAGGCCTTGGTACATTGTAGTTATGCGTGTGAACAAAATGTGTCAAGTTGACATAATGAAAAGGTCAAATAGCAGTTACTTACCTCGATGACCCTGCTCTCTGTCCTTGGCTGCGAGTTGGCGCCTTTTGTAATCACTGTACCGTCGCTGTAATTGGATCACTGTTCTTCCACAGCCAAACTTGCGTTCCAGCTTGTAGGCCAAAGTTTGCATTATTTGTAATTTACGATAGGTTTGATAACTGCCCGGTTGGGTACTATTATAATCATGCTTGTGCAGGTATTTTACCATGTAATCCAGCTCCTCTGGTCTGAAATTGCGGTTTCTTTTGCAACCTTTGCGACTAGTAGAAGCTCCTGATCCAGGCCCCCGACGGCTGCCCCCATTAGATTATTGTGGTGGATTTTCATCATCATTGCTACCAGAAATGTAGCTAACATTGACATTGTCCCGCAATGTCATGTCGTGCATCTTTCCTTCCTTGCGTTGACCTACCGATTTGTTACCATAGGTGCTTTGGTTTGCTACTGCCACTAGTCACCGCGTTTTGTGCGCTCAACTGTGTATTGGGAGTGGTGAAAATGTTTGTGGAAACTGTGGTCTGTGTTCTCCAGGTGCTTTGTGTGTCCTTGGTACGGTGTAGAAGCACTAAGACCTTCTTGTTAAGTACCTGATTAGAGTTGGTTATTTGGTCGGGAAGGAGGTTCCGTGTAGCCAGCTTTTCCTTGGATGCAGACCAAGCGCTCGTCATGACAGATGAGGATCTTGCAGGCCCCTCCATTAAGCACCTTGAAGTGCTTGGAACAGTATTGCCTTTATCGGGAGTTGCACTTGTTTTCAGCAGTGCGTGCACAGTTCCGCTGCTGCTTGTCGCCATCTTGCAAATGTGCTTTCGGTTTTAGCCGGAAATGACGTTTATGAGAGGAAGTATGGAAAGGTCAGGCGTACAACAGAGTCAATTGTATCTTCTGTTAATGATTGAATGATGTACAAACGCACGCCTACATTCCAGATGGCCTTAACTTAAACATATGCATGGCCTGGCCATTGGCGGCAACTTGGTTCATATTTGTATGTATTGTGTTTGCATTCCAAAGCGAAGGAGTATGTTAGCTACATGTGTTTCTATTGTTGAATGTTCATGCACATATAGTTATAGGTAGAAGTTGCTGGGTTTCTTTGTATTTGTTGATCCCTAATCTTGGATGAGCTTGCTTTATGATTTTATTCACAGTACAGGAAGGTTCGCTTACATCAAGCCCTTCCATCATCACACCAAGGAGTTAGCCACATCAATCGTACAGTTGGATACAGAGTAGCACACCTCTATGTACATGTCACCTGACCTTTACATGACACTACTCGATGTGATGAAACATTTCGGCAGTGACTACATAGGTTGTTTCTTGACACACATTTCACCTAATTCACCTGTGTGTGTCATAACGGATACCCCTACTCTGACCATATATGTTGCATTACTTTTATCGGATTATGTGGATCACACATACTAAGCACCGTGTTTGTGTGTGCAATCAAGAACTATTACATAACACTTGATTTATTTGTTATTTTTCATACACACTTGCACGATTTCATTATAGTCACCCATGCCTAGGGTCTCATGCTGTAATATGGAAATATGAGGTACAAGGACTATTGCACGACCCAAAAAAAAAAATGTACTTACAGTGACACTGTGCATAACATTTTATTGGCGAACATGACATGCAGGTGCAATAGACAGAAATAATTGGCAATCTAGTCATGTACGACTTTGTCCTTGCATTACACAAACCCACAATACAATGGCATCTTTCAAAATTTCACAGATGCCACTACTTTCCTACCATGGAATGTATAGGAATGCTTGTTGCTGAACGGCAGGTGATGATACTGACAATCACATGGAAATACTCATGGTCATCACATGTCACTTGGCTGTCATGTGCAATGTGTAATTTCTAGATGTAACCATCCAAAAATACAATAACTGTATTACATACATGTAATGTGCCTTACATATTGCAATATCATTATAGGAGGAAAGTAACATGAAAGTATGTCTAAAATAATGTAACAAATGTTAAGGATCGACAAATTTCAAATGAGTTTATAGGACAAGTAATATGTCTCACATGACGTCATCTCTGTGTGTGCTGTGCTTCCAGCACTAGAGGATTAAATCAAAACATTGTGCTTACTGCATCCATGTTTCTACTACAATTTTCCCAGAAAGATAAATTTCGACTTACCACTTGCCATAGAGTACAGTCTACTTACAGAGCTGCTAGGAGCAGCTGCCACTATCTGTGAAGGCATTGTTTGTGTGTTGGCATCTTTTTGGGATGCTCTGGCCTTATTATGTAGCTGCTTCACGGTTGTAATCAATTCTTGCATATCATGACCAAGTTGACTGCTCAACACAACCAAACTAGTGCATGCATTTTGATTGAAACTTTGCAGCTCGTTACATATGGCATCTGTAATAGCTTTAAATGCGTTCAAATATTGTTCTGAAAACTGCAGTAAGAATGCATCAACTGATGGTGTGTTTTCGTTGCCGCAAGCTGCGTCACCAGCCACTACTGGACTGTCTGGAAGAAGCAATGGTGAATTGCTGCCTTCTACTTATAATTATAATTAACATAATAGTACACATTTTATTCAGTACCCAACACAAACTTTCTTATTGCAGTGCCCATATTTGTAATTTATGTCAACAACAGATAGTGTTAGTGAATGTTTGGATGTGGCTTAACCATGTTATTCTGTCATGGTTTAAGAATTTTTGTCTATGCAGCAACCTAGAGGTGTTCATAAGCATCTCGGCATCAATGTAAGTTGATTACAAGATGTTGGTTCCGCCACAGCTCCATGAGCTGTTCTTATTTATGTGGCAGTAAGTGTATTTTGTAGGCACTATATACCAAAATAGTACCACCAAATGTTTTATTACATACTTTATGAGTACGATACAATTTATATGTATTATGAACTTCACACATGCAATATTAGGCATGGTGTCAAGCCACACCTGTAATGCATTGGATTATTAGGATACGCTGACTATGTGGGAAACATTGACTTACATTGTAATTGTGCTGTATCTATTTGTGAGACGCCTGTGATCTGTGTCATATTGAATGTCTGTAACACATTTTCTTCTTCAGGTTGAAAAGTCACCTTCTGTGGTGGACCTCCTCCTGTTCTTTTTGCCTCCTTAAAATTATGAGTCAGTTTTTCTTTCGTCCGTCTTCTTATATCGTGCCACCTCTTCTTCAATTCGTCAATGGTGCGGTGGCACACCCCTACAGCGTTTATTTTTTGCTGGATTTCTTTCCACATTCTCGTTTTAATTTGGATGCTTGTTTTGGATGACAAGTCACCATATAGGCGTTTGTAATTTTTACGCACCTACAATAAATGCACATACAAGGTTCAAGGAATACTATCCAACAGGAAACAACTCTAACCACATAGGGAAATTAACGTACATTCTCCTAAAATCCACAGAAACATGTGTTTTTTCTTACTTTGAAATATATGTTTAATGTATGTTCATTATTTCATTAGGCATTACAAGGTAAGTAAATAGTAAAGGGTAAGTAATTTTGCACACATATCCTTTCAAATAACACCTTATAGATACATTAATGTTACATTGTAGCACCAAGTACCAGCACACCACAAATACATGTATAAACTAAATAAAATCGGTGAGTAATAACACATACCTCGCGAGCTAATATTTGAAGCTCTTCACTGGAAAAACGCTGCTTCCTCACCCGAGTCTTAGGTTGTTTGGGTAATGCGGATGGACTGGTAGTCTGGCTATTGGAAATGGATGCCGAGGGTGCTACACTGGTAGAAGGTGTGGACTGTAACTCAGTATATTCCAACAGCTCCCCCACTTCACCTAGGTCATTTCGCTGGGTAACATCCGAGCCTGAGGTGCTGTGTTGCGCGACAAATTGTTTGAACGCTTCAAACATGGCATCAGAACTCTTACAAAAAAAGTTTTGTGCCATTTGCACAAGATATGGGCCAATACTTTGCAGAACGAGTCTTCCAATGCCCATGCAGAGTTCAGGCAGTGGCAGGAAATGCTGTAATCTTTCCAAATCTCGCGGCAACTAATCTGGATTTGTGTCTCCACACGCGGCCATCAAAAACGCAGGTAAGAAATTTTAGCCCGTTTATCTTGGATGCAGTAATAATATTTACTGTATTTACCCAAGATCATTTCTTCCTTTTGGTTCGGCCAAAACTGATATCAGAAAACATACACACTTGTAGGTTTACCTTACGCCAGTTAACATTACTGCTGTAAACTGGAGAGCCAAACATCTGTCTTAGTGAGCACATTTGTTTGACCCATATTTAAGGGATATGCGTATTTTCCAACATATAAAACATTTTCCAACATTTCCTTACATTAACTCCTACCTAGTAAATCATGAACATGTTGTGTATGTGTGGTGACACAAGTGTGTAATGTGACATGTCCATAGTATTGGGTCGTTCAATATTTGTTCCTTTATCATTTACCAATAGACATGGAGGTGATTGTACCTTATTTGTTACTGCGAAGATTTTCTACCCGTCAAAGACAACACACCCCTGAGCAACCTATCCACACAGGTCGCCTGAGGAAAAAAAAATGTTTGGAGAACGTGTAGATATTTACACATTGACCGATTGTGAGGTTAAATTGAGGTTGTTCTTTATCCGTTTGGATAAAGAACAAATAACTGTGCTGTATAACCAACTGGCGACAATGATCGACCCAATATGCTACCGCAGCAGAGCTGTTCCTGGATTAACCAGATTGCTATGTGCCATGCATTTTTTGGCCTCTGGCAGTTTCCAAACCACAGTATCGATTGTTGGGGGAATTACCCAGGCGACTTGCAGCCGTCACTTAGATTTAATTTTGGAAAGCATCCTAAATACATCACATTTCCCAATGATGCAATGTCCTTACAAAAGGCAAAGGAAGATTTTTACAATTTGGCTGGTTTCCCCAATGTAATTGGTGTGATTGATTGCACACATATTGCTGTGGCCCCTCCTAAAGTAGACGAACAGATTTACAGAAATCGGAAGCACTATTATTCCATCAACGTGCAGGTCATATGCAATGCAAATCTAAAAATCTTAGATTTGGTGGCTAAATACCCAGACAGCACGCATGATGCCTACATATTAAGAAATAGTGGCTTGTGGGACCGATTTCAAAGTGGACACTATATGGACTGCTGCATATTAGGCAATATGTTTATACCGCACTTTAAACCATGGGTATTCTAACGACCAAACACAACACAAGTTGAGTTAGATGTTACATTTCTATGTAACTAATCTATCCCTATCGTTCTATGCATCGTGGTTAGCATTATGTTACAGATAATAAATATAAACTCTCAAACTTGTATATTTACATATCCCATTTTCCTTAATTGCTATTATGTAATACATATGTCCACATGTTCATATGATGCTTTTGGATGGTTTGCTAATTTAAGTTCCACATATAACTAGATGGGTGAGATATGTTACAAGTAGGCCATCCATTACTTAACTCAATGTGCACATATAGGTGATTTGTAAGTAAAACATATGCATTGATTGTGGATCACATTTTGGCAGTAAGAGTGTGTAAATGATAGGCTATTTGTCATATTTGTTTCTTGTTAGATGGACAGTGTTTACATCATTCATCTTATACATGAAACATGATAGTGTTCCAAAAAAAAAATGGGCCTATGTATCCAATTCTAGATGTTGATGTTTTATTATCTTCCTGCACAGGTGACAGCGGATATCCCATTATGTCATGGCTAATCACTCCAATTACGACCACACACGATGATGCAGAAGAGAAGTTTAATGAGGCACTATGTAGAACCAGAAATGTTGTGGAAAGGACTTTTGGAGTTCTAAAGAGAAGATTTCGATGTCTCGACTCTAGCGTTTGAACACTGTTATATGCCCCAGAAAAAGTTTGTAAAATTTTCCTAGCTTGTGCCATTCTACACAATATTTGTATCAACAAAAACATTGATTTTAGTGAAACCATAGCTGACACTTCAAATTTTAACCAAAGTTCCGAATTAAGTGAAGTAGAAGAAAATGAAGGTCGGATTGTCCGAAGAAATATTATAAATACATATTTTACTTTCTAAATTAGTCATTATACTGGGAACTCTAATAAGTTCAGTTTGGAGATGCATCCATGAAGGTCAGGGTAACCATTATGTACGAGATTATGCAGATTTTGCTTTCTACATTAACAGGTAGGATCATGTTCACCACTTTCTTATTTGCTGCATCACAATCAATTGTACCTCCACCAATATGTGTGATTTACAGAGTAAAAATGACTTCCTTACATGGCAATCTTCACAATCAATCGTGCCAGTTATAAACATTTGGACAAGGATTATATCACGTGTAACAAGTACACTTTCCATCAACATTCCTACAACCATTGTGGACATATATGACACTACTCCCTATTAATTTGTCCTATATCAGAATATAATAAAGCCACCGATTTAACTCATGATGTGATGTTTGTGTTTTTTATGTAATCAGATTATATACATGTAAAATTTATTGGTTTGAAGTCTGACAATAAATATAACTTTATGTGCTTGGCACACATACATATGTAGGAAAGGTTAGACAATAACATACTATCGTTGATATTTACTCGTACTTGCCATTCTTCACTATGCTCCTTTGCATGTCAACTACTTTCCCACATTTCTTGCCTTACTTACAAATACTTTGGACTATTCTTCAAGCATACACTTAGCAGCATTGAACATAGAATCTACATCAACATTTCCCGAGTAGTACATCATAATATGTTGGGTGGTTTGCCACAAGTACACACATTGGACTAATTGGATGGCTGTAACAAGTATAGGTTTGTTTCTTGTATGTTAATGAAGGTCTAATGTTAGAAAGATGAACAAAATGGACACATGTACAATCTTTCGAACAAGCTTCAACATGGACACACATAACATCACAAAATCAATGTCACTACAGAGGAATCCACCAAATTATGCTTCATTGGCTGCTATATTTATAATATCACACACATTACATGCAATACACACAAATTTAACACTTTCAATACACCTTCCCACACTGATTTTAGATGTTATCAATACTACAACAGTCTGGCCTGTCAAAAAAAAGTGTAAACACATTTTAACAGTAAAGATCGGCAAATGTAAGGGCCATGACACTGTAACAAGATTATACATACACACAGCCATCACAAATAGTATAGCTCCATTCCAACACACATGGTAAGTTCATCACAAACAGCTATCCAACTCAACTGTAGGAAAACAGCATTATATGATGGCGATATACTACATTTTGCACATTTTTGTAGCGGAAACACATGCTTGCTACATGTCTTGACTTGGAACGACTCGTGTTTGAAAAATGTCATTAATGCATATAACATTCAACAACATTTACAACAATGCATTCACTATTATGCTACGAGGAAAGGTACTGAAATACGAGCAAACATGGCTACATCACATGGCAATGTCTCATCGTTGCTGTACAAGTATACCCCCTTTCAAAAACAAAATGACAGCTTAGAAAACATCATGACACACTTCTTGATATGACAGGCAAATATATTGCTGTGTCTATCACACACGCCAAGTACCAAGAACCACTAACTACTACATGACCATGTATTGTGAGCACTTGCGCAGTACACTGTGTCAATGTGTAGACATACAAACTTACAATATTGGAGATATGATTGTTAAAGTTAAACATCATACACAAATATACGTTACCAATAACACTTGTATTACATAACAACCAACCACCATTACAAAAAAAACCCGTCCCAGTCCCATGTCAAGTGGGAACAACATTATAAACAAGAACTTATGTGCCACACATTAACTTAATGGTCTTACATACATAAAACTCCTTTTCACAAAAACAATAATTAGTTCTTGTCAGTTTATACACATGCCATATTAATGATCATTTTTCAAGCACATTTGATATTGGTCAATGAGCATTTGCAGATTATTCTGAGTTGACATTTGCACAATAGCAGCCATTTCTATCACCACATATGTTATCAACATGAAAGTGGGACAATTCACAAAATGAATACTAAATGATGTATAACAATGTGCAAAAAAATATGCAACGCACAATTGCGCGAAAAACACGCGCAAAAGATATACAGCAACACACACTACTGACGTTCATGAATATGGAAAAGAAACGCAAATTTACCAACATTTTTGCGATTAAACCCATTGATACATAGCCCCCATAGTGAAACACATTTTTAAAAATTCTTAAAGTGATACACACACCTTTTTTTTTTTTATAATAAAGCTATAATTAGCCAAAAAATTGTCATCTCCAAGCTGCCCAATGTCCCCAGTCATATAGGCAAAGTAAACGCAGATAATTATTCCTCCAATTTCAAGGGAAACTAAGCCAATTTTATTAGGAATGTTTGCAGAGGTACCAAATCGAGTTTGGTGAGTTTACATACACTACTGTCAGCATTTGTTGATTTTTGTATCAATATAGTGTGTCTGATTATGGCCAACATTTGAAGGAACTGTTTCCTCAGCGACGGGTCTGGGGCATGAGCACCCGGACCACAAGTCTCCATGTGTGAGTGTTTTACACCAATAGGTTCTGAAATATAAACACACTTTTAATTCACTTATGCTTTTACTATATTAATGAGTTAAGCTTAATTGTAACATTTTACCCTCTAGGGTGACTACACAGACACACCTTGTAACACCTGTTTTCTTATACGAGGTACCAAATAAAGACCAAATTTAATTTTTAGCATCAGTAAAGTGTGCAAAAACTTGTGCGCTCCCAGTACCAACCGGTTTTCACTAAAATACCACTAAAAGGGGGTGTGTGTGCAAGGGGGGTGGGTTGTGGGTTTTTTTGTATTTTTTTCTTGTGATTGCACTTGGCCCATTTGAGCTAGTTGATGGCCCAATCTCTGTTTGCACCCAGGCATATGGCATACTGTTTGATTCTGGACATGTGGAAGATTAACATTTAGTGGTTTTTTTTACTTGTCAAGTGGGTTTAGGTAGTATTTCAACCTTTGAAGCATCTTCTTTTATTCACAAAATCTCTTAGAGTTCTATGAATGACAGTGTCTAGAATTCTTTATTTGTATATGAAACCATGGCACCGGTATGTAGTAAGTTGTGTAGATTCCAAAAATATACAGTTCTTGGGTATTTCCAAGTTTCGGGGCTGTTTTCTTTGAAAAAGTGTAGGCTGTTCAAATTACAGAGCAATTTAGTATAGTATAGTATAGTATTTGAGGTTGAATAAAGACATACGTCCATCCAGTCCAACCCATCTAGCAATATCCTCATTTCCTGCCTAACTGTTGATCCAGAGTAAGGCAAAAAAAACCACCAAATTTATGAAGGGGGAAAAAATTCCTTCCTGACTCCAAGTGGCAATCGGAAATTTCCCTGGATCAACTCTACTTTATGTATCAATACCAGTAACTTGTAACATTCCTTGTTTGCAGAAACTCATCCAGCTTTTTTTTGAAAATGACCAATGAACCTGCCATAACAACGTCCACTGGAAGACAGTTCCATAGCTTTACCGTTCTCACAGTGAAAAACCCTTTTGATGTTTTTCTTGTAATTACACTTGTGCATGCGTCCCATTTGACCTAGTTGGTGGCCACGTTTCTGTGCGCACCCACGCATATAGCATTCCGTTTGATTCAGGACATGTTCAAATTACAGAGCACTTTGATTTTTTTCTTGTAATTGCACTTGTGCATGTGTCCCATTTGAGCTAGTTGGTGGATCATGTCTCTGTGTGCACCCATGCATATGGCATACCATTTGATTCAGGACATGTGGGAGATTGAGATTTAGTGGGGGGTTTTACTTGTCAAGTGGGTTTAGATAGGATTTCAACCTTTGAATCATCTTAATTTATTTTTTCACAACATCTTCTAAAAGCATGGAGTTCTATGGTTTTTTTTGTCTGGAATTCTTCATGTGTGCATGGAAGTATGGCACCTTTACGTAGCTAAAGGTGTGAAGATTCCAAAAGTCTATGGTTTGTGGGGGGTATTTCCAAGTTTCGAGCCGTTTCCTTTGAAAAAGAGTATGCTGTTCATATTACAGTGCTCTTTATATTTTTCTTGTAATTGCACTTGTGCATGCTTCCCATTTGAGTTAGTTGGTGGCTTTGTCTCTGTGTGCACACATGCATATGGCATACCGTTTAATTCAGGTTCAGATTGACATTTAGTGAGGTTTTTTTTATCTTAGGGGGGCATTTCCAAATTTTGGGGCTGTTTCCTTTGATTTTTTACTTGTAATTGCACTTGTAAGTGTGTCCCATTCGAGTTGAGTTGGTGGCCATGTTTCTGTCTGCACCCATGCATATGGCATACCATTTAATTCAGAACATGTGGGAGATTCAGTGGGTTTTTTTTTTGCTTGTCAAGTGGGTTTAGATAGGATTTCAACCTTTGAATCGTCTTATTTTATTTTTTCACAGAATCTAAAAGCATGGTGTTCCATGGGTTGCTGCGTCTGGAATTCTTCATGTATGTATGAAAGCTTGGCACCGTAACATAGCTGAAGGTGTGTAGATTACAAATATATATTTAGTTCATGGGGGGGTATTTCCAAGTTTCGGGCTTTTCTCTTTGAAAAAGTGTAGGCACACAGAGCACTTTGATATTACACCTTTGATGGTATGAATGAACAAACTACAGTGTTACATACCTAAAGGTATGTAATGTCAAGGAATATATAGTTTGTGGGGAGTATTTCTTAGTTAGGGGGTTTTGTGAGAAATACTGCAGACTATTCAAATTCAGAGTTGGCTGAATATTTTTGCTGTTTTTGAGCAATCATGCATTGTCTCCATAGCTTTTCGCTTCCACGTCCGCGTGTGTAACCATGCATATGGCATACCGCTTGATTCAGGACATTTGAGGGATTAATAAAAAAACTTTATTTACATTCCATGGGGTTTTGACATGATTTCTACCTTTGAAAATGGATTTTTGTTAATTTTTTCAGAAAATCTGTGAAAACTACGAATTCTACAAAGAACTGTGCCTACACCATTGAAGGTATGAATGAACGATTTACAGTGTTACATAGCTGAAGGTATATAGATTCCAGGAATATATAGTTTTTTTGGGGGGGGTATTTCTGAGTTAGGGGGGTGTTTAGTGGAAAAACTGCAGACTGTTCAAATACAGAGCTAGCTAAATTATTTTGCTGTTACTGCCATTTGACATTGGCCCCCCTTTGGGTTAGTTGGTAGCCATGTCTCTGCGTACACCCATGAATGTGGCATACCATTTTGTTCGGGAGGGGTTAGGCTTTCATATTTAAGATGCTGTTGAACTTTCCTGTACAGTTTTTAGTTGAAATTCATATTTGATTTTTGTCTATGATTTTACAGTTGAGGGGGAAAAAGGAAAATGTGAGAAAATAAATTACAACTGGATGAAGAGCTGTGCCCAGTTATCTGCATTTTGATCCAAACTTACCTCACTCATAAAATCCAGCGGGTATGTAGTTTCTAAAAATATCTCACTTGTGTGGATATTTTAGTTAATTTGATAGATATTCTATGTTAACCTTCAGAAGTGGTTACCAGGGCCGCCATCAGACTTTACTGGGCCCCATACTGGGTAAAATTCTGGGACCCCCCTAAACGCGCACTAATGTTACACACAGACTAGGACACTTATTAAAAAGACACATTTTACACACACATATACAATAACACTTGTATTGCACTGGCCTGTATGTATAAAATGCCATGTGAATCAGAACACACTGACCTATATATATTAAATGTCATGTTCAAAAACACAGACCTGTAAATATAAAATGCCCCAATGTCCAGTCTACACACTGACCTGTATGTATAAATTGCCCCCAATATCCAGTCCACACACTGACCTCCTGTATATATAAATGCCCCCAATGTCCAGTACACACATTGCCCAGTATATTATATAAAATGCCCCCAATGTACAGTACACACATTACACAGTATATTATATAAAATGCCCCCAATGTCCAGTACACACATTACACAGTATATTATATAAAATGTCCCCAATGTCCAGTACACACATTACCCAGTATATTATATAAAATGCCCCCAAAAAAGGTTCTTTTGCAATGTTTGGCAATGTCATTGAAAGTCAGAGATTGCTATTGTTTACATTTTAATCTTTGTAAAAATTATAGCCTTTAAATTGTTAATACATTTTAATTTAATGTGTCAATCACAGGAAACTAGGGTGGCTTATTAAAAGTGATTGTTACAAATGCAACACAGGCTATGTAGTAGTGTTAATGGTGTTACACATAGTAACAATATGTCCAAGACGCCTAACATAATCGTATATTATTTTACAGTCATCTTTATCAAATGGTAGTGCAGACAGTCAAGTTGATTGTCCCTATATATAATCTAGAGAGAACATTCATGACTGTCAGACTGCATAATCCTTATCCATTTAAGAGAACTAATCCATTTTTTATACTCCAGAATCTGAAAACAACCCCCCTAAAAACACCAATAAGCTATATAATATGACTTCAGTAAATTGTATTAAAGTAAATGTAATCCTGTTAAGAAATGGAGAAGTATTCTGTGTGTATGTGCAGTGTCAGACCACACCTCCTGACCTCAGTCACATGCTTCCTTGCTTTATCTGTCCTGTAAGAATGGTAGAGATTATTAAGGGTGGACCAACTGTAAAAATTGTTCTGCCCATGCTCAGTCCTTAGCTGTGGCAGAACATAATGGTCGTTGACCAGACTGTGTGACATTAGAATGCTGTGATGTTAAGCAAAAACCATATATTATTTAGGTAAATTTCCCAGCACTCATATCAAAATGAGAGGTAAGACACTGATTACTGGCTTTATATCAAGGTGTTCTGCCTTCTGGTTCAGTGTTGTTCTGTGGCTTTAGTTGTCCTTTAATGCAGGGAGGCATATGCAAATTTTGCAAATATATAATCAGAACGTAGCATTCACTAGACCAAATACTAACTTTGTTGTTGTCCCAAATTTATCATTTTGGACACACTTAAATAAGAAAGGGACAAGGCATTTTTCATGCAGGTCAAAGATATGTTCCATGATTTCTATGTATCTGCCAGCAATGCACTTGTGTGTCATGAGGCTAATTTTTAAGTAAAATGTGTGGGTTACACAAAAATTACTTAAGAATGTGTGCTTGGAGTGCTGCCAGCTACCTCAAAACATGCATTGTGTTTGTTTGCTTTTTCACTGTGAAATGTATCTAACCCATCCTAGCTTCCTCTGAATGCTACATCCAGCAGATATTTGTTGAAAATGTTGTTGCTAGTTTGTTGATTTAAACTTTAAGAAAGTGTCTTAGAAGCATATATGTACCCAGACAGTTTTTTTTTTGGGCAAAAATTTGAATTGATCCTCTTCATACTCCATTAAAGGAACATTTCAGTATAAAAGATAAAGAATAATTTAATATATTACTAAAAACCTTGAGGGTAAGGAGCAATTACTTTACATTCTTTAATTAATTAATCACGAATGATGGGGGGGAAAAAAATAAAAAGATATTGACCTTACACATGATCCTGTTGCAGCAGTGACAGGTCCCAAACACTTCCTGGATCTGAGTCAGTAGAGTGCACATGCAGGATAATGCATGCTAAATATATTTATCTCAGGAAATGTTTGATATTTATCTTCTGAGATTTATTTCACTAAACACAAAAAACTAAACCATAACCAAACTGTGGTCTTGTTTGATTTAATCAGACTAATATATTGAAGTTTAGCATTACGTAGCATGTAATCACATATTACTATCCAAACAGTTCTTGAAAGGCTAGTGGCCACCCTGAAAAATTTTTTTTAATATATGGTCCCCCCTTGGGCTCCCGCCCACCCAACCGCTAATATTTTTTTTTATAGAAAGCCCCCCAAACTACTACTTACGCCCCTCGATCCTCCGGCCCCGCTCCCGGCCCTCTGCTTGCAAGGAAATGCAAGCAGAGGGGCGGGGGACCGGCAGCCGCGTCTGTGGATTGGCTGAGCGGCAGCCAATCACAGACGCGGCTGCCGGCAGCTTTCATTCGCCGGAGGAAAGAGGAGAGGTAAGTAAGAGTTTGGGGAGCTTTTCTAAAAAAAAAAATATGCGGTTGGGGCTGGGAGACGGGGAGCACATATAGTAAGGGGGATTTGAGCTAGGGGAGTGAGTAGTAAACGGGGGAGAGGGAGGAGAGGGAGGGGGGGAGGGGGAGAAGGGCTGCAGTACTGCATGCAAAATCTACCTAGGCCAGCTAGCAGGCAGGTCCTATATGGACTCTGCTAGCTCCTGGTAGTCATTTTTGGGACTTTGGGGGGGGACTACAGGAGAACCCTATGGAGCTGGGATGTGGTGTAAGGAATTAAACTACAACTATGGTGGGGCCAGTTGGGGGGATTATAGTTTTGGGGTGGACATGCCCTTTAATCTACAGTTGTGTCACTATTTTGCCATGGTCCCCATACCTTGCTCAATATATCAGGGCAACCCCTGTGAGTGTATATTAAAGGGCATCTATAGTGGGCAATGTGTGTACTGGATATTGGGGGCATTTTATTTAATATACTGGGCAATGGGTGTACTGGACATTGGGGACATTTTATATATACTGGGCAATGTGTGTACTGGATACTAGGGGCATTTTATATAATATACTGGGCTATGTGTGTACTGGACATTGGGGACATTTTATATAATATACTGGGTAATGTGTGTACTGGACATTGGGGGCATTTTATATAATATACTGGGTAATGTGTTTACTGGACATTGGGGACATTTTATATAATATACTGGGTAATGTGTGTACTGGACATTGGGGACATTTTATATAATATACTGGGTAATGTGTTTACTGGACATTGGGGACATTTTATATAATATACTGGGCAATGTGTTTACTGGACATTGGGGACATTTTATATAATATACTGGGTAATGTGTGTACTGGACATTGGGGGCATTTTATTTAATATACTGTGCAATGGGTGTATTGGACATTGGGGGCATTTTATATAATATACTGGGTAATGTGTTTACTGGACAGTGGGGACATTTTATATAATATACTGGGTAATGTGTGTACTGGACATTGGGGGCATTTAATAATATACGTACGGGTAATGTGTTGTACTGGACATTGGGGACATTTTATTAATATACTAGGTAAGTCTGTATGGACATTGGGACATTTTATATAATATACTGGGCAATGTGTGTACGGATATGGGGGGCATTTTATTTAATATACTGTGCAATGGGGTGTATTGACATTGGGGGCATTTTTATATATATACTGGGTAATGTGTTTTACTGGACATTGGGGACATTTTATATAATATACTGGGTAATGTGTGTACTGGACATTGGGGACATTTTATATAATATACTGGGTAATGTGTGTGCTGGACACTTGGGGCATTGTATATAATATACTGGGCAATGTGTGTACTGGACATTGGGGGCATTTATATATAATATACTGGGCAATGTGTGTACTGGACATTGGGGGCATTTAAATATACAGGAGGTCAGTGTGTGGACTGGATATTGGGGACATTTTATACATACAGGTCAGTGTGTGGACTGGACATTGGGGCATTTTATACATATTGGGCAATGTATGTACTGGACATTGGGTACATTTTATATAATATACTGGGCAATGTGTATACTGGATATTGGGGACATTTTATTTAATATACTGGGCAATGGGTATACTGGACATTAGGGACATTTTATATATACCGGGCGATTTGCGTACTGGACACAGGGGGCATTTTATATAATATACTGGGCTATGTGTGTACTGGGCATTGGGGGCATTTTATATAATATACTGGGTGCCAGGTCCAAACCTCGCCCAGTAATTATATAAAATGCCCCCAATGCCCAGTACACCCATAGCCCAGTATATTATATAAATGCCCCCTGTGTCCAGTACGCAAATCGCCCGGTATTATAAAATGTCCCTAATGTCCAGTATACCCATTGCCCGTATATTAAATAAAATGTCCCCAATATCCAGTATACACATTGCCCAGTATATTATATAATGTACCCAATGTCCAGTACATACATTGCCCAATATGTATAAAATGCCCCAATGTCCAGTCCACACACTGACCTGTATGTATAAAATGTCCCCAATATCCATCCCACACACTGACCTCCTGTATATTAAATGCCCCCAATGTCCAGTAACACACATTGCCCAGTATATTATATATAAATGCCCCCAATGTCCATACACCACATTGCCCGTATATTATATACAATGCCCAAGTGTCAGCACACACATTACCCAGTATATTATATAAATGTCCCCAATGTCCAGTACACACATTACCCAGTATATTATATAAAATGTCCCCAATGTCCATAACACATTACCCAGTATATTATATAAAATGCCCCCAATGTCCAATACACCCATTGCACAGTATATTAAATAAAATGCCCCCAATATCCAGTACCACATTGCCCAGTATATTATATAAAATGTCCCCAATGTCCAGTACAGACATTACCTAGTATATTATATAAAATGTCCCCAATGTCCAGTACAACACATTACCCAGTACCGTATATTATATAAAATGCCCCCAATGTCCAGTACACACATTACCCAGTATATTATATAAAATGTCCCCACTGTCCAGTAAACACATTACCCAGTATATTATATAAATGCCCCCAATGTCCACAAACCCATTGCACAGTAATATTAAATAAATGCCCCAATGTCCAGTACACACATTACCCAGTATATTATATAAATGTCCCAATGTCCATTAAACCACATTGCCCAGTAATTATATAAAATGTCCCCATGTTCCAGTAAACACATTACCCAGTATATATTATATAAATGTCCCCAATGTCCAGTACACCACTTAACCCAGTATATTATATAAAATGTCCCCAATGTCCAGTAAACCATTACCCAGTATATTATATAAATGCCCCCAATGTCCAGTACACACATTACCCAGTATATTATATAAAATGTCCCCAATGTCCAGTACCCACATAGCCCAGTATAAATATAAAATGCCCCTAGTATCCAGTACACACATTGCCCGTATATATAAAATGTCCCCATGTCCAGTACACCATGGCCCAGTATATTAATAAATGCCCCCAATATCCAGTCACACATTGCCCACATAGTGCCCTTTATATACACTCACAGGGTTGCCCTGATATATTGAGCAAGGTATGGGGACCATGGCAAAATAGTGACACAACTGTAGATTAAGAAAGTTGATATAATATGTGATTACATGCTACGTAATGCTAAACTTCAATATATTAGTCTGATTAAATCAAACAAGACCACAGTTTGGTTATGGTTTTAGTTTTTTGTGTTTAGTGAAATAAATCTCAGAAGATAATATCAAACATTTCCTGAGATAAATATATTTAGCATGCATTATCCTGCATTGCACTCTACTGACTCAGATCCAGGAAGTGTTTGGGACCTGTCACTGCTGCACAGGATCATGTGTAAGGTCATATCTTTTTATTTTTTTCCCCCCCCTCATTCGTGATTAATTAATTAAAGAATGTAAAGTAATGCTCCTTACCCTCAAGTGTTTTTAGTAATATATTAAATATTCTTTATCTTTTATACTGAAATGTTCCTTTAATGGAGTATGAAGAGGATCAATTCAAATTTTTGCCCAAAAAAAAACTGTCTGGGTACATATATGCTTCTAAGACACTTTCTTAAAGTTTAAATCAACAAACTAGCAACAACATTTTCAACAAATATCTGCTGGATGTAGCATTCAGAGGAAGCTAGGATGGGTTAGATACATTTCACAGTGAAAAAGCAAACAAACCCAATGCATTTTTGAGGTAGCTGGCAGCACTCCAAGCACCATTCTTAAGTAATTTTTGTGTACCCACACATTTTACTTAAAAATTAGCCTCATGACACACAAGTGCATTGCTGGCAGATACATAGAAATCATGGACATACTTTTTACCTGCATGAAAATGCCTTGTCCCTTTCTTATTTAAGTGTGTCCAAATGATAAATTTGGGACACAACAAAGTTAGTATTGGTCTGTGAATGCTACGTTCTGATTAATATTTGCAAAATTTGCATATGCCTCCCTGCATTAAAGGACAACTAAAGCCACAGAACACCACTGAACCAGAAGGCAGAACACCTTGATTAAAAGCCAGTAATCAGTTGTCTTACCTCTCATTTTGTATGAGTCCTGGGAATTTTACCTAATAATATATGGTTTTTGCTTAACATCACAGCATTCTAATGTCACACAGTCTGGTCAACGACATTATGTTGTCTGCCCATGCTCATCCTTAGCTGTGGCAGAAATTGTTACAGTTGTTCACCCATAATAATCTCTAGCCATTCCTTTACAGGACAGATAAAGCAAGGAAGCATGTGACTGAGGTCGAGGTGGTGGTCTGACCACTGCACATACACACAGATACTTCATCCAGTTCTTAACAGGATTACATTTACTTTAATACAATTTACTGAAGTCATATTATATAGCTTATTGGTGTTTTTAGGGGGGTTGTTTTCAGATTCTGGAGTAAAAAATGGATTTAGTTCTCCTTAAATGGATAAGGATTATGCAGTCTGACAGTCATGAATGTTCTCTCTAGATTATATATAGGGACAATCAACTTACTGTCTGCACTAACCATTTGATAAAGATGACTGTAAAATAAGATACAGATTATGTTAGGCGTCTTGGACTATTGTTACTATGTGTACACCAATTAACACTACCTAGCCTGTGTTGCATTTGTAACAATCAACTGTTATAAGCCACCCTAGTTTCCTGTGTTGACACATTAAATTAAAATGTATTCACATTTAAAGGCATATAATTTTTACAAAGATTTAAAAATGTAAACAATATCACTCTCTGACTTTCAATGACATTGCCAAACATTGCAAAGACTTTTAGAAACATTTGGTGACAGTCCAGGGCGGGCCTTAGGATAATAGCACCCTGTGCAAAATTTGTTGCTGACACTTAGCACCCAACCCCCCCCCCCAAAAAACCCCCAAAGAAACCCCACCCCCCTAGGCACACACAAAACTCCGTTGAATGCTGCTTGCCTTCAAATCAAGTGCCCCACCTGCCTTACTGTCTTTCAGTTCTTCATTGTATATAGGGTGCGTACATCATTATGTAACAAGTAACATACTAATGCACAGACTGAACACACAGCATACAGACATCTACGTAAAGCTTATATTGTTTGTGGGCTTATGTGGTGAGGTGCTGATACATATTTTGATCTGGAGGACCATAACTAGAGGGGCTGTGGCACTGTTGCACAGCTTTGAGCTACAGGTTCTGTGATCTAAGACTCCCAGTTTTCGCCCCCCTGGTAATGCACAGGTCACCCATATCAAAGCTGGTCCTGGTGACGGTGTCCTGTAATTTCTCAAACTTCACATATACACTCTTGAAATCTTGTCATATATCCTGGACAAGATGATATATGCGCTGTGAATGACGGGATGCATTGGATTTATCCAGACTGACACAAACTGGAACATTCTTGGCTGTCATGGTTAATGTAAGCAAAAAAAAATAATCGCTACAAGGCAAACAGTGACATTATAGGCACATATAGTAGAAGGGAAGAATCTAACATTCACATGTTTATACATGTCAAATGTTATGTTCTGTATGCAAACAATATACAGTGTTGGAGTAAATGTTGGAAGGTAAACATGTATGTAAGCTGAAACAGGGCCAGGCACAAACTAAAATTTTCCTTTCTGTATCAAATCAAAAACAATTTAATTGTAAGTAAACATAATAAGAAGGGTGAAAGAGGTAGTGTGTGTTTATGTGGTGTATATTGTGTGTTTATGTGTGTGTGTGTTGTGTGTGTGTGGTGTGTTGTGTGTGTGTGTCTTGGAAAATGTGTTTGAAGTTTATTCTCAAAATTACCCTGTAATGTACATGTGTGGTCATAAAATAATTTTCTCAAATTATATGTGCATTGTTTAAGTTTTAGTATGTTTGATAAATAAGATGCTGTTGTAGGTGACATTTACTGCTTCACTTTCCATACGGCTGGTCTGTTGGAGTTGATTGGTCCAAAATGTTTCGATCCTATGTGTTGATTTTTCTATTTTCAAACCGAGATTAAACAAGAAGTGAGTAGCCAGTCAGGATCAAATCTAATGTATGTATAATTTGTGATGGGTTGGGTCAGGAATATGTTTGATTTTTCTGTGTTATTAATGTGATTAATTATGCTGTTGGAGGTTCTTGCATGTTTCAATAAAGATTTGAAGTGGTATTTGTAAGGCAAGGTCCACAAAATTGAGAAAATCCAGATCAACATAAAGAACATTGGCAGATTAGGTATAGTATATATAGTGATCAGCACGAGTAGCAAGAGACATGGTCTCAATGTTTAAGTATGTTGGGATTGCAAGTTTTGTTTACATACATTTCACTCACTTGATTTGGCATGACAAACACTTACTTAGTTCACAATATATGATAAATGTATGCAATTATTAGCAGGGTTTAATCTTATGTCCGGATTGTCTGTGGAGTAATCAATTTATTGGTCTGTTCTCAGAAATATGCTTGTGAAGGTTCTCATTCATCCAGGTCATGGTATATCTGTTGTATTCAATTAGATCAACTGGACTTGAAGTTTAGTTCTTGAGACGTTTCGCTAGTCATCCGACTGGCTTTCTCAATTCAGAATGACTTGTACAAGATCTGTGGCAATTATGTACCTGTAGCATATCACAGCCAGTGTTAAGGCGCGATTGGATAGTGGCTAAGAGGTGTTATAGAATGCCCAGAGTAATGTGTCAAAACAGCATTGTACATGGCAACAGTTGCTGTCGAACCCCCCCCCTCTATCTCCTTAACACCTCTCTTGAACCAGCCATGTTCCTTTGTGCCAATTTGTTAACATTACAATCTTCAAAGGTATGTCCTTTATCCTTAAGATGCAGGTACACGGCTGAGTCCTGACCGAGAATTGGCTCTTCTGGGCTGGGCCATACGTTGATGCAGTTGCTGTTTGGCTCCCCCACATACAAATCAGAGCATTCTTCACTGCACTGCGTAACGATGACGCTTTTCTGGTGTTTCGGTATTGGGTTCTTTGGATGTAACATTGCTGCCTCCATGTGTTGTTCTGTTTAAAGCAGACAGGGATACGGTGTTTTTTGAAAATCTTCTTAATTTCTTTCTCGGAGACCCCTGCTACATATGGGATGACCATGTTCTTTCTCCTGTTCTTGCTTTTCCCCCTTCACTGTAGGAATTCGTGTTCTTTTCTTTCCTTCTACTTCATTTGACAAAGGCCCAGCCTGGATATCCACAAGTTTTAAGGGCTCCTCTGAGATGTTTAATTTCTTTAGCCTCTGTGGGGATGTTCTCAGCTCTGTGTTGCAGGTTCTGATGACACCCACTTGTGATCTAAAGGGTGGTGGGAGTCAAACATCAAATACTGATCTGGTGTGTTTGGTTTTCTGTAAACCTCTACTTCCTGTTAACCATTTTCCTTAACTTCTACAAGCATGTCCAAGAAAGCCTGTTTTGTTGTTTTGTACCTCTTCGCTTGTAATTTTTGATGTTGTTGGTCTACCGCATTGATGTGTTCTGAGAAAGCTTATACTTACTTCTGGTGGATTTTAACCCGGTGTCATCCACATATCTGAACCAGTGGCTGGGTGCTATGCCCTTAAAGGAGAACTAACACCCATTTTTTATACTCCAGAATCTGAAAACAACCCCCTAAAAACACCATAAGCTATAAGATACCACTTCAGTAAATTGTATTAAGTAAATGTAAGCCTGTTTCAGAACTGGATGAAATATCTGTGGTGTATGTGCAGTGTCAACCAACCTCCTGACCCCAGTCACATGCTTTCCTTGCTTTATCTTTTCTGTAAAAGGATTGGCTAGAGATTTATTATGGGTGTGAGCACTGTAACAAGTTTCTGCCATAGCTAAGGGCTGAGCATGTGCAGAACATATTGGTCGTTGACCAAACTGTGTGATACTAAATGCTGTGAAGTGAAGCACAAACCATAAGTTTTTTTGGTTTTTTCTCAGTGCCCGTATCAAAATGAGAGGTAAGACACAGATACTGGTTTTATATCTGGTTCAGTTTTGTTCTGTGGCTTTAGTTGCCCTTTAAAGTTATTAACGCCGTTTTTTCTACCTCCTTCATGTAAAGGTTGGCCACAATAGGTGAAACTGGAGATCCCATAGCACATCCGTTTTTTGCTATAAACTTTTCCCTGTATTTTAATAGGTGATATTCAGGCACAAGTCCAATAAGGAACACACCTGTTCTGGGTGAATCAGTTCTGCTGGTAATAGTGCTGTCTTGGCCTAGCCGTTTTCTCACCATGTCACAGCCTCCTGGTGGGATACAGGTGGGTGAGAGATGTCATCATAGGACAAATACGTGCAAAACTGGGTTTCGGGCCTAGGCACTCCTTTTTGTCAGTTTAGCCACAAACTTCAAAGGTGCTCCCTTCTCTGGTCCTCTTCCATGGACCCACAAGCTATAGCACAAGCATAAAAAGTCATGAGAGGGGCACTCTTCTGTGAATATATGCTTCTTTATTGGATCACATTAACACAACGTTTCAGGGACACACTGTCCCTTTCATCAGGTGTAGATACACCGGATAAAGGACAGTGTGTCCCTGAAACGTTGTGTTAATGTGATCCAATAAAGAAGCATATATTCACAGAAGAGTGCCCCTCTCATGACTTTTTATGCACATCATAGGACACCATAGTTTCTTCTGAACCGAGTACTATAACTTCTTGTTGGTGAAATCCTGAGAGTTCTGGATGTGATGCTTAGAACTTCCCACCAATGGTCCTAATGTTGGCTAGGTATTTTTCCACCTTGTATGTTACAGAGTTGATGCTGCTTGACTATAGGTCTTAGTAGGGCTTTAAACCGAACAACACACTGAGGCAGCAATTGGTACATCCAAGACCCAATACCGAAACACAAGAAAAGCGACATCATATACGCAGTCAGTGCAGTAAAGAGTGCTCTGGATTTGTATGTGGGGGAGACCAAACAGCACTGCATCAACGATGGCCCAGCACAGAGAGCCAATTCCTCAGGTCAGGACTCAGCCGTGTACCTGCATCTTAAGGATAAGAAATGACATACCTTTGAAGATTGTAATGTTAACATTTGGCAAAGGAACATGACTGGTGCAAGAGAGGTGTTAAGAGGCCATTTATGTGAAAATAAAGAAATCAAGCCTAAATAGAGGTGGGGGGTTCGACACCAACTGTCTGCCAGTACAATGCTGTTTTGACACTTACTCTGGGCGTACTAACACCTCTTAGCCACTATCCAATCACCCTTAACACTGGCTGTGATATGCTAATTGGGATTTCCAGGTTACATAATTGCCACAGATTCTTCTACAAGTCATTCTGAATTGAGAAAGCCAGTCGGATGACTAGCGAACGTCTTCAGAACTAAACTTCAGTCCGTTGATCTAATTGAATACAAGAGATATGTTCTCAAGAAAGTACAATTCCAATTGATCATTAACCCTTTCACTGCCAGGAGATTTTCATTTTTTTTTTTGCGTTAACTGCCAGAAGATTTTCAGGATTTTGCCCTCAATCGCTTTAGACTAATTTTACAGTAGGAAACCTTGCAGTAAATCAGATATTGTATACATTGTTTTTTTCAGCACAAAGTCTACTTTAACATGGTACAGAATTTTGTAACTTTTCTGGAAATTTTATACTGGATTATGGTAAAATATGTAAAAAATGAAAAATTGCAAATTTCATGGATTTTTCCCTTTTTACTTATAGTTATCTTAAGGTTACACACAAAATCTCACTGTTTCTAAAGCTCAGATACTCCCGAGTACAACGATACCAGATATATGTAGGTACCCCAACTTTTCCTGTCAGGAGACCCCCCCAAACTAAAAACTGCACCTTCAAGAATATTACACCAAATTAAAATGTATAACCACTACTGACATTTACATAGAATATCTCCAAATAACTAAAATATCCCCACAAGTGAGATATTTTTAGAAAACTACACACCCGCGGATTTTATGAGTGAGGTAGTTTGATCAAAATGCAGATAACCGGACGCAGCTCTTCTCAATTGTAAATATTTTCTCACATTTTCCTTTTTTCCCCTCAACTGTAAATTCAAGACAAAATCAAATGAATTTCACTAAAACTGTGAGGAAAGTTCAAACGCATCTAAATATGAAAGCCTAACCCCTCCCGAAAAAAGGTATGCCACATTCATGGGTGTACCCAGAGACATGGCTACCACTAACCCAGAGCGCCAGTGCAAATGTCAGTAGCACAAAAAAAAATTAGCCAGTTTTGTATTTGAACAGTCTGCAGTTTTTTCCACAAACACCCCCCAACTCGAAATACCCCCCCAAAACTATATATTCCTGAAATCTACACACCTTCAGCTATGTAACGCTGTAGTTCGTTCATTCATGCCATCAATGGTAGGGCGCAGTTCTTCGTAGAATTTGCACTTTTACCAGATTTTCAAAAAAAATTAACATCAAACAACATTCAAAAGGTAGAAATCATGCCAAACCACCCATGGAATGTAAAAAAAGTTATAAATATCATCTCCCAAATGTCCTGAATCAAACGGTATGCCATATTTGGTTACACACGCGGACGTGGAAGCGAAACCACAAAGTGAACAATGCAAATGGCTCTGAAACGGCAAAAATATTTAGCCAACTCCGAATTTGGAACGTCTGCAGTTTTTTTCAACAAAACACCCCCTAACTTAAGAATACCCCCACAAACTAATATATTCCTGAAATCTACACACCTTCAGCTATGTAACACTGTAGTTCGTGTCATTCATACCATCATGGCGTGGCGCAATTCTTCGTAGAATTTCGCATTTGCTGAAAAATGAACAAAAAACAACTTCAAAAGGTAGAAATCATGCCAAAACCCTCATTGAATCTAAAAAAAGTTACTATTATCAATCTCCCAAATCCCTGAATCAAACGGTATGCCATATTGTGGATACACACGCGACGTGGAAGCGAAAAGCCACAAAGTGAGACAATGCACGATGGCTCGAAACAGCGAAAATATTTAGTCCAACTCCGATTTGGACAGTCCTACAGTTTTTTTCCACAAAACAACCCCTGTAACTTAGAAATAACCCCCCAAAACTATATATTCCTGAAATTTACACACCTCAGCTATGTAAACAGTAGCTGTTCATTCATACCATCAATGGTGTGGGCGCAATTCTTCGTAGAAGTTCGCATTTGTCTGAAAAATGAAAAAAAACAACTTCAAAAGGTAAAAATCATGCCAAAACCTCATGGAATGTAAAAAAAAAAAGTTACTAAATATCAATCTCCCAAATTCCTGAATCAACCGGTATGCCATATGTGGGTTACACACGTGGACCGTGGAAGCAAAAGCCACAAAGTGAAACATGGCACGATGGCTCAGAAACAGCAACAAATATTCAGCCAAATCTGAATTTGACAGTCTGCATTTTTCCCCACAAAACCAAACCCCCACAAACCACTAATTTCTCAATCCACACACCTTTATCTACGAAATTCTGTAGTTTGTTCATTCGGTACCATCAATGTGTGGGCGCAGTTCTTCGTAGAAGTTCACAGTTTTTAGCAGATTTTCTAAAAAATTGGAAAAAAACACTCTCAAAGGTAGAATCAGCAAAATCACAAGTAAGTAAAAAAAAGTTACCAAATTCCAATCTCCAAATGTCCTGAATCAACGGTTATGCCCTCATGTATGGTTACACCACGCAAACGTGGAATCAACTAGCCACAAGTGAGCCAATGAACAATGGCCCATTACAGCAACTTTTCAGATTTGTCAGACTAAACAACCCCTCTATATTAAATACCCCCCCCCAAACTATATTTTTGGAATCTACCATCTTCAGCTACACAATGTGTGATTCTTTTCATACCACCAATGGTATGAGCGCTAGTTTCATGTAAATTTCGTCTTTTTTACCAGATTTTCAGGAAATTTTTATAAAATAACAATTCAAAGTTAAAAATCATGGCAAATTTCCATGTCATGTAAAAAAAAACTTGTCAATTATCAATCTTCCCAATGCCCTGAATCAAACGGTCATGCCATATCGTGGATGTACACATGGGAATTGGCCACCAACTAGCTTCAATGGACACATGCACAAGTTTAATTACAAGAAAAAATCAAAGTGGCTCTGTAATTTCAAACAGCCCCAAAACTTGGAAATCCCCCCACAAATAAACCCCTCCAACTAAATATCATCTCCCACATGTTCCTGAATCAAACGTTATGCCCTAGTGCGGATGCACACAGAGACGTGGCCACCAACTAGTCAATGGGACGCATGCACAAATCAATTACAAGAAGAATCAAAGTGCTCTGTAATTTGAATAGCTTACACTTTTTCTACTAAGAAAACAGTTCCCCGAAACATGGAAATTCTCCCCACAAAACGATTATTTTTGGAATCTACACACCTTCAGCTAGGTTACGATGCCATGCTTTCATACATACATGAAAATTCCAGAACCCACTGATCCAAAGATCCGTGTTTTTACGAGGTATTGTGAAAAATAAAATAAGATGATTCAAGGGTTGAAATCCTACCTAAACCTTTTGACAAGCAAAAAACCCAGTAATGTCAATCTCCCCACATATCCTGCATCAAACAGGTATGCCATATGTGTGGTGCAACAGAGACGTGGCCACCAACTTCCAATTGGACGCATGCACAAGTCCAATTACAGAAAAAATCACAAAGTGTTTCTGTATTTGAACAGCCTAATCAACTGTAAATACCCCCCCACAACTATATATTTTTGGAAGCTACACACCTTCAGCTAGGTGATGGTATCATGCTTTCTATATACATGAAGAATTCCAGGCGCTGTTATCCTCAAAAACTCCGTGCTTTTAGGAGATTTTGTGAAAAATAAAATAAGAGGACTCAATGGTTGAAATCCTACCTAAACCCACTCGGCAAGTAAAAAACCCACTAAAAACGGCAATCTCCCATTCATGTCCTAATCAAACCGGTATGTCCATAGAGGGTGGGTGCAAACAGAGACGGGCCACCAACTAGCTCAAATGGATCCATCGCAATTGCAATTACAAGAAAGAATAAAATCAAAAATGCACAACCACCCCCACCCCTATCCCCCTCCCCATTTTAGTGAAAACCATTTAGTACGGAGAGTCACACATTTTTGCCACTTCTGATCCTAAAAATCAATACGGTCTTTTTTTTGGTACCCTCTGCAATTTCCTACTAAATAGGCTTAGTTTCCCTTGAAATCCAACAAATATATGATCCGCGTTTACTTTAACCGATATCACCGGGGACATTGGGAAGCTTGTGAGAAGACAACGTTTTTTGCTAATTTATAGTTTTAGCGGTAAAAAAAAAAAAGGTGTGTGTATCACTTTAAAGTTTTTTTTGTGTGTCATTTCCCCTTTTTTTGGGGGATCATTCCCAAAGATGATCATCAATCATCTTAGGGAATGATACTGAACTTGGAATACGGGCATAAATGCCCGTTTTCCAATTCTGAAATCCGATCGAAAAATCACTCCTTCCCGGAAATCATTTTCCAGGAAGTGATTTTTCATTCATTGGCAAAGATCAATAATTTGGTGATCAGAGTGATCACCAAATTTTGATCTCTGTCCCCTTTTTTTTTCTAAGTCTTCGCTGAAGTAGCAAAGACTTAGACAAAAATCCTATTTTAATGGAACTTTGAGTTCCCATTCACAAATGTATAGTAAAGCTGTCAGCTTGACAGCTTTTACTATACGGTACAGCAGCAGGATCTAAATGGAGATCAAGCTGCAGTCCCACTCCACTAGACCACCAGGTGGCAGCCTCTTAACCACTTTCAAGGAAAGACCCCGGTGAAGGAGGAAGTCTCGCGAAGTCACCGGGGTCTTCCTTTCCGGATCCGGACAAGCTCCACGTGGGACCAGCCATCTCCTATACGGTCACGCAAAAAGGTACCGTAACTCCCGATCCCCCCCCGTATTTGGACGCAACCGAGGGGGATCGAGGGGGCTAGGGTGGGCAGTTGAATGCTGCCCCCCGACTCGCCCGTAGCGGGGGCCAATTTTTTTTTAGGTGAAGGAAGCCACAGATCGTATATTTTACGATCTGTGGCAGTTAAAGCATCTCTGCCAGATCGTGAATATACGATCTGTGGCAGGGAAAGGGTTAAAAACAAGTGTACAAAGTAAACAATATATATACACCCCAAAAAAAGGACTAAGCAACATACTGTGAGTCAGCATTGTCTTCAGGGTCGCAGCACAACTGCAAATTTGGAAGCAGGATTACAGGAAGATTCTTCTTGCTGGGTTCTAACATAGGAGAGCAAAAAAAATTGTAATAACCACATGCGTCCAAATCCAAACAATGAGAGATGTGTGGTGAAATCTCTTATTTTTTCCTAATGAGAGATCCAGGAATGAGGAAGTTGCAATTTTGTTTGTCTCAACTACTTCTCATTTCCTAATCTGTTTACATACATTTTTGCCAAACAGAGCAGAGGGAAAAGGGCAGGACACAAGGTGATTCTCTAATGCACATTTTCAGTCACTTGCTTTAACAGCAAGCATGTTTTTTTTTTGGCTTAACTTAACTCCTTGTGTTACAATGAAGGGGGGAAAGGGGATCACTTGATTGTGCCTGACACCTCACAAGAGACATTGCTGTGAAGAAATAAAAGTACATAACACACTGCCAATAAGAACACAACACCGCCAGATACGATGGTGTCGTGGCTTTAATCGTTAGTGTGTGTATCTATTAACATCATGAATGCTAGCAATAGATTTTAAACGCAGCAGTATAGACATTCCAAGAAATATAAAGATATACTTACCTCACACCCCTATACTGATTCGTCCGACTCAGAGAATGAAACGTCACCAATAAAAAAGTTTGGGAGAAATAAAGGTCTTGAAACTGCCTCTGTCCCTTAGTAAAAGAACGGACATTGCAATCCTCCAAAATGTCTACCAAACGACCGTCCCTTACAAATATCTAAAGTACCCATACACCACAACGATAATCCTCTGGAACAGCCGTTCATACAATCGTGCATCACGTCGGCGAAACCCGTGATCGCACTTGTGTATGAATTATAATTTTTTAGGCTGTGCTAGGCCCGATGTTGTGAGTGGCCATTTCAGGTGACAATAGTGGTGTGTATGGGCGTTTTGTTCTTCATAAACGGATGTTCGTTGTGTGGTTCCTCGATAAAGAATCCATCTGTGTATGGCAAAGGACAATCAAGAGCATACATCGTCAAATTTCAAACAAAACGACGCACATACACACCGTGGGTCATCCCCCTTGATCACATGTGTGTACTGGAACTACATACAGGTACGAAAATGACACAAAAACCGTTGTATGCAACAGACGTGCTTAATCAGCTTGTGTGTACGTTAATGACCCACACCATTTGGTTCAGAAAAAGAAAAATATATCACAACCCCTCTTAGGGAGGTATCCCGTCGTTATGAGGAATGTGCCTGTGATCGAGGAAAAGTGCAGGTTCGAACGTTCTCCGAGTACTGGGTAGAGGCATACAACAACCAAGTAAAGATAGCGTTTGACTCCTGCCATAAGACTACAATCACTTTCAGGCAGGAAGTTACCAACATAGTATTAATGTTTTTAAAAAAAAAAAACCAACATAATAAAAGCAAACTAAACGCACATACCCTCCCAATGTAAAGAGCGATTGGTTATTGTAGAGTGATATTTGATGGCGGTATGTGACATAATGGAGCGCCTGGGGGTGTTCTAGGGAAGGACATGATTTGGTGGGAGTGATTGTCGGTCGCGGTGTGAAAGTCACGATGAAATATGTAAGTATTCATGTGTAATAGGAAGTTTGTATCTGGTACCGATGAAGACCAAGGATACAAGCTGCTAGTTTGAACATAACACATAGCTCTTTGCAACTAATTCCTATGTACTCACATTTCCAAATGTACAGGTGGAAAAATCTATAATGTGGGTAACTGTCCGTGTTTCCTTATTGTTTTAGTGACATTTTAAAATGAAGTATGTGAAATACGTGTGAAGCCTTATTCACGTAAGTGACCAAACAAAATCCAAACGTGTTAAAAACACAATATATTAAAATAAACAAGTGAGCCATTAAAGGGCATGTCCACCACCCCAAAACTATAATCCCCCACTATGGCCCCACATGAGTTGAATAAATCTCTTACCCTCACATCCCAGCTCCATATGGTTCTCCTGTAGTACCCCCCAAATTGCCCAAAAACTGCCCACCAGGAGAATCGCAGATCCATATAGGCTCGCCCTCCTGTCTCGCCTCCGGTAGAAGTTTGCATGCATACTGCAGCCCTTCTCCCCTCCCCCTCCCTCCCTCCCGTTTTGCGATCTCTATCATACTCCCCTACCATAAAACCCCTTGTCCATATAATAGTATATCTTCTCCCACGGCCCCAACCGCTTAAAAAATCTTTTATCCCCAATAACAATTTAAACTGTGAAAAACGATTTTATGTTAAAAGTTAATAGGTCTGAACTGTAACAAAAATGCAACAAAATGACTCAACGTTATATTTAAAACAAATGTATTATTTAGGACCATGTTGCAAAATATATCCTGTATTTTCTTATCTAAAAACATTTTCCATATGGAGGGATTTTTAAAAAAAACTTACTTGGTCTTTGAATAATGAAATAAAATTAAATGTATGTATTAATGTTTATTTGATTTGTATGTTTGTAAGTTTGGGTGTACTGTAAGACTGTCAGTGTTTTGTATCTGTTTTGATTCTTCACTGATTTTTGAGCTATCTCTTGTGAGAACTGCTCCGTGTTTGTTGTAACTCTGAGTCTGTCGTCAGTGTTTGTTTGTGTATCGGTGGAGTCTTCAGTGTGTTTTTGTATCTGAGTCTGGAGTGTTGTGTAACTGTGTCTGTCAGTGGTTTGTACTGAGTCTGTCAGGTATCGTGTGAGTCTGTCAGTGTTCATGAGTACCTGAGTAATGCTGTTAGTAAGTTTGTGTTACTGGGAGTCTGTCATTTGGGTCCTACAGCAATCATCACTAGCCTGACCCAACTGCAAACTCTAGAAGTGAATGTTCAACAGTAGCGAAGTCTGCATAAAAAAAATAAACTCAAGCTTGCATTTTCCTCTTTCATAGTGCCATGTGCATCACTTTCAGTGTGGGAGATATAGAGAAAGACAGCCATCCATGATGCACATCCCTTTCCCCTTCCCATAGTGCCATGCAGTGCATTTCACTTGTGGAGGAGAGAGACAGCCATCCATCACGCACAGCCCTTGTTTCCCCTTCTATAGTGCCTATGCATCGCTTCATTGTGGCATAGTAGTGTAGGTAAGAGAGAGACAGCCACCATGATGCACAGCCCTTCCCCTTCCCATAGTGCCTGTGCATCGCTTTAGTCGTGTCATAGTATGTAGGTGAAGACACCATCCATGATGCACAGGCCCTTTCCCTTCCCATAGTGCAGGTGTGCATCGCTTTCAGTGTGGCTATGTGTGTAGATGGGGAGAGACAACCATCTATGATGGACATGCTTTCCCCTTCCCATAGTGTCTGTGCATCGCTTTCAGTGTGTGCATGGAAGTGTAGGTAGGAAGACAGCCTCATGATGCAGAGCATTAACCCTTCCATATGCCTGTGCATGCTTTCATGGAGTATAGAGGACAAGCCGTGTATGATGCATGGCCATTTCCCCTTCCCATAGTGCCTGTGGCATCGCTTTCAAGTTGTGGCTAACAAATTTTGTCCAATCATAATATTAACACTCAATTAACCTGCAAGTGCCAAAATGGAAGTGAAGATAATAGACCCTCCAATATACACCCCTCATCCCCCCCATAATTCAATTTAAATAAACTACATACCACCCCTACCTGGGCAACCCATCTCCATATTAACCCATAAAAAAGTAGCCATAAAAAGAGTTAACACAATCCCGAGACACTGCAGCCCGTTCATTAGTACAATACAGCAGCGCACCGATCCCATAGCTTACCCGCTGCTGGCTTTTTTCTAATTAGCTGGCGACCTCTCAGGGGCACAGATTCGCGCTAGCAAATAATGCAATGCCGAAGCGGCTTGGACTGGTTGCAATATGTGGCGGGGACAAGTGGGAGTTCGCGAATAAGGAGAAGGTTAATCCATCTATCGGGAAGTTACGGGGCCGCTTATCAGATTGGGAGCTGAAAACAGGTTAAGAAGCTAAACAGGTTTGAAGCCGTGACGGTTCCTTTAAAAAACAGCAGAAAAATTTCAGCCAACTCCGAATTTGAACAGCCTGATGTTTTGTAACCACAACAACACCCCATAACTGAGAAATATCCCTTCTTAAACTACTAGTATTCTTGGAATCTACACCCCTTCACGTACCTAATGTGTTGTAATTCTTTCATTTTCACTTACCATCAAAAGGTTGTGGGCGCGTTCTTAGAAGTTTGACCACTTTTAGCAGATTTTCTGAAAAATATACACAAAAAAAAAAAACACTTTCAAAGGTAAAATCATGCCACCCAACCCCCAAGTAATGTACAAAAACAGTTACTAAATTCATCTCCCACATGTCCTGAATCAAAGGTATGCCAGTATGCGTGGTGGTTTCACACGAGACATGGCCCACTCACTAGCTCAAATGGGACGCATGCACAGGTTCAGTGTTGTGTAAATTTAAGAATCAGCTGCCTATTCTTTTTTTTTAAGGAAAACAGCCCTGGAAACTGGAATATCCCCCACAAACTTTATTGTTTTGAATCTATACACTTCAGTCTACATAACATCCATGCGTTATACATACCTTAAGTATTAGAAGGAATCCATAGAATTCCGTGCTTTTACGAGATTTTGTGAAAAAATCAATAGACAATTCAAAAAAAAAAAAAAGTACATGTGAGCATTGCGCAGTACAACTGTGTCGCATGTTTAGACATACAAACTACAATATTGGAGATATGGTATGGTTAAAGTTAACATCATCACCAAATATCGTTACCAATACACTTGTATTCCATACAACCACCACCTTACAAAAAAAAAACCCGTCCCATCCCATGTCAAGTGGGACAACCATTATAAACAAGAACTTATGTGCCCACACATTAACTTTGGTCTTACATACATACAAACTCCTTTTCACAAAACAATAATTAGTTCTTGTCAGTTTATACACATGCCATATTAATGACCATTTTTCATCAGCACATTTGATATTGGTCAATGGAGCATTTGCAGATTATTCTGAGTTGACATTTGCACAATAGCAGCCATTTCTATCACCCACATATGTTTATCAACATGAAAGTGGGACAATTCACAAATGAATACTAAATGAGTTAAATGTTCAAGAAAAATATGCAACGCACAATTGCGCGAAAAACACGCGCAAAAGATATACAGCAACACACACTACTCGACGTTCATGAATATGGAAAAAAACGCAAATTTACCAACATTTTGCGATTAACCCATTGATAATAGCCCCCCATAGTGAAACACATTTTTAAAAATTCTTAAAGTGATACACACACCCTTTTTTTTTTTTTTAATAAAGCTATAATTAGCCAAAAAATTGTCATCTCCAAGCTGCCCAATGTCCCGTCATATAGGCAAAGTAACCGCAGATATTATTCCTCCAATTCAAGGGAAACTAAGCCAATTTTATTAGGAATGTTTGCAGAGGTACCAATCGAGTTTGGTGAGTTTACATACACTACTGTCAGCATTTGTTGATTTTTGTATCATATAGTGGTGTCTGATTATGGCCACATTTTGAAGAACTGTTTCCTCAGCGACGGGTCTGGGGCATGAGCACCCGACCACAAGTCTCCATGTGTGGGTGTTTTAACCACCAATAGGTTCTGAAATATAAACACACTTTAATTCACTTATGCTTGTAACTATATTAATGAGTTAAGCTTAATTGTAACATTTTAAACCCTCTAGGGTGACTACACAGACACACCTTGTAACACCTGTTTTCTTTATACAGGTACCAATAAAGACCAATTTATTTTTAGCATCAGTAAGTGTGCAAAAACTTGTGCGCTCCCAGTACCACACCGGTTTTCACTAAAATACCACTAAAGGGGGGGGTGTGTGCAAGGGGGGTGGGTTGTGGTTTTTTGATTTTTTTCTTGTGATTGCACTTGGCCCATTGTGAGCTAGTTGATGGCCCAATCTCTGTTTGCACCCAGGCATATGGCATACTGTTTGATTCTGGACATGTGGGAAGATTAACATTTAGTGGGTTTTTTTTACTTGTCAAGTGGGTTTAGGTAGTATTCAACCTTTGAAGCATCTTCTTTTATTCACAAAATCTCTTAGAGTTCTATGAATGACAGTGTCTAGAATTCTTTATTTGTATATGAAACCATGGCACCGGTAATGTAGTAAGTTGTGTAGATTCCAAAAATATACAGTTCTGGGTATTCCAATTTTCGGGGCTGTTTTCTTTGAAAAAGTGTAGGCTGTTCAAATTACAGAGCAATTTAGTATAGTATAGTAAGTATTTGAGGTTGAATAAAGACATACGTCCATCCAGTCCAACCATCTAGCAATATCCTCATTTCCTGCCTAACTTTTGATCCAGAGTAAGGCAAAAAAAAACCACCAAATTTATGAAGGGGGAAAAAATTCCTTCCTGACTCCAAGTGGCAATCGGAAATTTCCCTGGATCAACTCTACTTTATGTATCAAACCAGTAACTTGTAACATTCCTTGTTTGCAGAAACTCATCCATCTTTTTTTTGAAAATGACCAATGAACCTGCCATAACAACGTCACGGAAACAGTTCCATAGCTTAACCGTTCTCACAGTGAAAAACCCTTTTGATGTTTTTCTTGTAATTCACCTTGTGCATGCGTCCCATTTGACCTAGTTGTGTGCCACGTTTCTGTGCGCACCCACGCATTAGCATTCCGTTTGATTCAGGACATGTTCAAATTACAGAGCACTTTGATTTTTTTCTTGTAATTGCACTTGTGCATGTGTCCCATTTGAGCTAGTTGGTGGATCATGTCTCTGTGTGCACCCTGCATATGGCATATACCATTTGATTCAGGACATGTGGGAGATTGAGATTTAGTGGGGGTTTTACTTGTCAGTGGGTTTAGATAGGATTTCAACCTTTGAATCATCTTAATTTTATTTTTTCACAACATCTTCTAAAGGCATGGAGTTCTATTGTTTTTTTTTGTCTGGATTCTTCATGTGTGCATGGAAGTATGGCACCTTTACGTAGCTAAGGTGTGAAGATTCCAAAAGTCTATGGTTGTGGGGGGTATTTCCAAGTTTCGAGCCGTTTCCTTTGAAAAAGAGTATGCTGTTCATATTACAGTGCTCTTTATATTTTTCTTGTAATTGCACTTGTGCATGCTTCCCATTTGAGTTAGTTGGTGGCTTTTGTCTCTGTGTTGCACACATGCATATGGCATAATACCGTTAATTCAGTTCAGATTGACATTTAGTGGGTTTTTTTATCTTAGGGGGGCATTTCCAATTTGGGGCTGTTTCCTTTGATTTTTTACTTGTAATTGCACTTGTAAGTGTGTCCCATTCGAGTTGATTGTGGCCATGTTCTCTGTCTGCACCCATGCATATGGCATACCATTTAATTCAGAACATGTGGGAGTTCAGTGGGTTTTTTTTTTGCTTGTCAAGTGGGTTTAGTAGATTTCAACCTTTGAATCGTCTTATTTTATTTTTTCACAGATCTAAAAGCATGGTTGTTCCATGGGTTGCTGCGTCTGGAATTCTTCATGTATGTATGAAAGCTTGGCACCGTAACATGCTGAGGTGTGTAGATTACAATATATATTTGTTCATGGGGGGGTATTTCCAAGTTTCGGGCTTTTCTCTTGAAAAAGTGTAGGCACACAGAGCACTTTGATATTACACCTTTGATGGTATAATGAACAAACTACAGTGTTACATACCTAAAGGTATGTAATGTCAAGGATATATAGTTTGTGGGAGTATTTCTTAGTTAGGGGGTTTTGTGGGAAATACTGCAGACTATTCAAATTCAGAGTTGGCTGAATATTTTTGCTGTTTTTGAGCAATCATGCATTGTCTCCATAGCTTTTTCCTTCCACTCCGCGTGTTGAACCATGCATATGGCATAACCGCTTGATTCATAGGACATTTGAGGGATTAATAAAAAAACTTTTTTACATTCCTGGGTTTTTGACATGATTCTACCTTTGAAAATGGATTTTTTAATTTTTTCAGAAATACTGTGAAAACTACAATTCTACAAAGACTGTGCCTACACCATTGAAGGTATGAATGAACGATTTACAGTGTTACATGACTGAAGTGTATAGATTCCAGGAATATATAGTTTTTTTGTGGGGGTATTTCTGAGTTAGGGGGTGTTTAGTGGAAAAACTGCAGACTGTTCAAATACAGAGCTAGCAAATTATTTTGCTGTTACGACGCCATTTGACATGGGCCCCCTTTGGGTTAGTGGTACCATGTCTCTGCGTACACCCATGAATGTGGGCATACCATTTTGTTCGGGAGGGTTAGGCTTTCATATTTAAGAAGATGCTGTTGAACTTTCCTTGTACGTTTTTTAGTTGAATTCATATTGATTTTTGTCTATGATTTAACAGTTGAGGGGGAAAAAGGAAAATGTGAGAAAAATAAATTACAACTGGATTGAAGAGCTGTGCCCATTTATCTGCATTTTGATCCAAACTTACCCTCACTCATAAAATCCAGCGGGTATGTAGTTTCTAAAAAACTCCACTGTGTGGATATTTTAGTTAATTTGATAGATATTCTATGTTAACCTTCAGAGTGGTTACCAGGGCCGCCATCAGACTTTACTGGCCCATACTGGGTAAATTCTGGCCCCCCCTAAACGCGCACTAATGTACACACGACTAGGACACTTATTAAAAGACACATTTAACACACACATATACAATAACACTTGTATTGCACTGGCCTGTATGTAAAATGCCATGTGAATCAGAACACACTGACCTATATATATTAATGTCATGTTCAAAAACACAGACCTGTAAAATATAAAATGCCCCATGTCCAGTCTACACACTGACCTGTATGTAATAAATTGCCCCCAATATCCAGTCCACACACTGACCTCCTGTATATATAAAGCCCCCATGTCCAGTACACACTTGCCCAGTATATTATATAAAATGCCCCCAATACAGTACACCACATTACACAGTATATTATATAAATGCCCCAATGTCCAGTACACACATTACACAGTATATTATAAAATGTCCCCAATGTCCAGTACACACATTACCCAGTATATTATATAAAATGCCCCCAATGCCCAAACACATGCCAGCAGTACCCAACCTAGCCCAGTATATTATATAAATGCCCCCAATGCCCAGTACACCACATAGCCCAGTATATATATAAAAATGCCCCCTGTGTCCAGTACGCAAATCGCCCGGTATATCTAAATGTCCCTAATGTCCAGTATACCCATTGCCCAGTATATTAAATAAAATGTCCCAATATCCGTATAACACATTGCCCAGTATATTATATAAAATGTACCCAATGTCCAGTACATACATTGCCCAATATGTATAAAATGCCCCAATGTCCAGTCCACACACTGACCTGTATTGTAAAATGTCCCCAATATCCAGTCCACACACTGACCTCCTGTATATTAATGCCCCCAATGTCCAGTACACACATTGCCCAGTATATTATATATAAATGCCCCCAGGTCCATACAACCACATTGCCCAGTATATTATTAAATCAATGCCCCAAGTGTCCAGCACACACATTACCCAGTATATTATATAAAATGTCCCCAATGTCCAGTACACACATTACCCAGTTATTATATAAAATGTCCCCAATGTCCAGTAACACATTACCCTTTATTATATAAATGCCCCCAATGTCCAATACACATTGCACAGTATATTAAATAAAAGGCCCCCAATATCCAGTACACACATTGCCCAGTAATTATATAAAATGTCCCCAATGTCCGTACAGACATTACCTAGTAATATTATAAAATGTCCCCAATGTCCAGTACACACATTACCCAGTACCGTTATATATAAAATGCCCCCAATGTCCAGTACACACATTACCCAGTATATTATATAAATGTCCCCACTGTCCAGTAAACACATTACCCAGTATATATAAAATGCCCCCAATGTCCATACACCCATGCACAGTATATTAAATAAAATGCCCCAAGGTCCAGTACCCACATTACCCATATATTATATAAAATGTCCCCAATGTCCAGTAACACATTGCCCGTAATATATAAAAATGTCCCCATGTCAGTAACAACATTACCCAGTAATTATATAAAATGTCCCCAATGTCCAGTACACACATTACCCAGTATATTATATAAAATGTCCCCAATGTCCATAAAAACACATTACCAGTATATTATATAAAATGCCCCCAATGTCATTACCACACATTACCCAGTATTTTATATATAAATGTCCCCAATGTCCAGTACAACACATAGCCCAGTATATTATATAAATGCCCCTAGTATCCGTACCCATTGCCCAGTAATATTAAATGTCCCCAATGTCCAGTACACCCATTGGCCCAGTATATTAAAATGCCCCCAATATCCAGTACACACATGCCCACTATAGAGTGCCCTTTATATACACTCACATGGGTTGCCCTGATATTTGAGCAAGGTAGGGGGACCATGCAAAATAGTGACACAACTGTAGATTAAGAAAGTTGATATAATATGTGATTACATGCTACGTAATGCTAAACTTCAATAATTAGTCTGTATTAAATCAACAAGACCACAGTTTGGTTATGGTTTAGTTTTTTGTGTTTAGTGAAATAAATCTCAGAAGATAATATCAACATTTCCTGGATAAATATATTTAGCATGCATTATCCTGCATGTGCACTCTACTGACTCAGTCCAGGAAGGGTTTGGGACCTGTCACTTGCTGCAACAGGATCATGTGTAAGGTCATATCTTTTATTTTTTTCCCCCCCCTCATTCGTGATTAATTAATTAAAGAATGTAAAGAATTGCCCTTACCCTCAAGGTTTTTAGTAATATATTAATTATTCTTTATCTTTTAACTGAAATGTTCCTTTAATGGAGTATGAAGAGGACAATTCAAATTTTTGCCCAAAAAAAAACTGTCTGGGTACATATATGCTTCTAAGACACTTTCTTAAAGTTTAATCAACAAACTAGCAACAACATTTTCAAACAAATTCTGCTGTGTAGCATTCAGAGGAAGCTAGGATGGGTTAGATACATTTCACAGTGAAAGCAAACAAACACAATGCATGTTTTGAGGTAGCTGGCAGCACTCCAAGCACACATTCTTAAGTAATTTTTGTGTAACCCACACATTTTACTTAAAAATTGCCTCATGACACAAAGTGCATTGCGGCAGTACATAGAAATCATGGAACTATTTGCCCTGCATGAAAATGCCTTGTCCCTTTCTTATTTAAGTGTGTCCAAAATGATAAATTTGGGACAACAACAAAGTTAGTATTTGGTCTATAATGCTACGTTCTGATTATATATTTGCAAAATTTGCATATGCCTCCCTGCATAAAGGACACTAAAGCCACAGACAACACTGAACCAGAAGGCAAACCACCTTGAATAAAAGCCAGTAATCATGTCTTCTACCTCTCATTTTGATTGAGTCCTGGAAATTTACCTAAATAATAATGGTTTTTTGCTTAACATCACAGCATTCTAATTGTCACACAGTCGGGTCAACGACCATTAGTTTTCTGCCCATGCTCAGTCCTTAGCTGTGGCAGAAATTGTTACAGTTGGTCCACCCATTAATAATCTCTAGCCATTCCAATCCTTTTACAGGACAGATAAAGCAAGGAAGCATGTGACTGAGGTCAGGAGGTGTGGTCTGACACTGCACATACACACAGATACTTCATCCAGTTCTTAACAGGATTACATTTACTTTAATACAATTTACTGAAGTCATATTATATAGCTTATTGGTGTTTTTAGGGGGGTTGTTTTCAGATTCTGGAGTATAAAAAAATGGATTTAGTTCTCCTTAAATGGATAAGGATTATGCAGTCTGACAGTCATGAATGTTCTCTCTAGATTATATATAGGGACAATCAACTTGACTGTCTGCACTACCATTTGATAAAGATGACTGTAAAATAAGATACAGATTATGTTAGGCGTCTTGGACATATTGTTACTATGTGTACACCAATTAACACTACATAGCCTGTGTTGCATTTGTAACAATCAACTGTTAATAAGCCACCCTAGTTTCCTGTGATTGACACATTAAATTAAAATGTATTAACAATTTAAAGGCATATAATTTTTACAAAGATTTAAAAATGTAAACAATAGCAATCTCTGACTTTCAATGACATTGCCAAACATTGCAAAAGACTTTTAGAAACATTTGGTGACAGTCAGGGCGGGCCTTAGGATAAATAGCACCCTGTGCAAAATTTGTTGCTGACACTTAGCACTCAACCCCCCCCCCCAAAAAAAACCCCCAAAGAAACCCCACCCCCCTAGGCACACACAAGACTCCGTTGAATGCTGCTTGCCTTCAAATCAAGTGCCCCACCTGCGCTTACTGTCTTTCAGTGTCTTCAGTGTATATATGGTGCGTACATCATTATGTAACAAGTAACATACTAAATGCACAGACTGAACAGCACAGCATACAGACATCTTACGTAAAGCTTATATGTGTTGGGGCTTCATATGTGGTGAGGTGCTGATACATATTTTGATCTGGAGGACCATAACTAGAGGGGCTGTGGCACTGTTGCACAGCTTTGAGCTACAGGTCTGTGATCTAAGACTCCCAGTTTTCGCCCCCCTGGTAATGCACAGGTCACCCATATCAAAGGCTGGTCCTGGTGACGGTGTCCTGTAATTTCTCAAACTTCACATATACACTCTTGAAATCTTGCCATATATCCTGGACAAGATGATATATGAGCTGTGAATGACGGGATGCATTGGATTTATCCAGACTGACACAAACTGGAACATTCTTGGCTGTCATGGTTAATGTAAGCAAAAAAAAATAATCAGCTACAAGGCAAACAGTGACATTATAGGCAACATATAGTAGAAGGGAAGAATCTAACAATTGCACATGTTTATACATGTCATGAATGTTATGTTCTGTATGCAAACAATATACAGTGTTGGAGTAAATGTTGGAAGGGTAAACATGTATGTAAGCTGAAAACAGGGCCAGGCACAAACTAAAATTTTCCTTTCTGTATCAAATCAAACAATTTAATTGTAAGTAAACATAATAAGAATGGTGAAAGAGGTAGTGTGTGTTTATGTGTGTATATATGTGTGTATATATGTGTGTGTGTGTGTGTGTGTGTGTGTGTGTGTGTGTGTCTTGGAAAAAATGTGTTTGAAGTTTAATTCTCAAAATTAACCTGTAATGTACATGTGTGGTCATAAAATAATTTTCTCAAATTATATGTGCATTGTTTAAGTTTAGTAATGTTTGGATAAATAAAGATGCTGTTGTAGGTGACATATTACTGCTTCACTTTCCATACGGCTGGTCTGTTGGAGTTGATTGGTCCAAAATGTTTCGATCCTATGTGTTGATTTTTCTATTTTCAGACCGAGATTAAACAAGAAGGTGAGTAGCCAGTCAGGATCAAATCTAATGTATGTATAAGGTGTGAATGGGTTGGTCAGGAATATGTTTGATTTTTCTTGTGTTATTAATGTGATTAATTATGCTGTTGGAGGTTGCTTGCATGTTTCAATAAAGATGTGAAGGTGTAGTTGTAAAGGCAAGGTCCACAAAAATTGAGAAAATCCAGATCAACATTAAAGAACATTGGCAGATTAGGTATAGTATATATAGTGATCAGCACGAGTAGCAAGAGACATGTGCTCAATGTTTAAGTATGTTGGGATTGCAAGTTTGTTACATAACATTTCACTCACTTGATTTGGCATGACAAACACTTACTTAGTTCACAATATATGATAAATGTATGCAATTATTAGCAGGGTTAATCTTATGTCCGGAATTAGTCTGTGGAGTAATCAATTTATTGGTCTGTTCTCAAGAAATATGCTTGTGAAGGTTCTCATTCATCCAGGTCATGGTATATCTGTTGTATTCAATTAGATCAACTGGACTTGAAGTTTAGTTCTTGAAGACGTTTCGCTAGTCATCCGACTGGCTTTCTCAATTCAGAATGACTTGTACAAGAATCTGTGGCAATTATGTACCTGTAGCATATCACAGCCAAGTGTTAAGGGCGCGATTGGATAGTGGCTAAGAGGTGTTATAGGAATGCCCAGAGTAAGGTGTCAAAACAGCATTGTACATGGGCAACAGTTGCGTGTCGACCCCCCCACCTCTATCTCCTTAACACCTCTCTTGAACCAGTCATGTTCCTTTGCCAATTTGTTAACATTACAATCTTCAAAGGTATGTCCTTTATCCTTAAGATGCAGGTACACGGCTGAGTCCTGACCGAGAATTGGCTCTTCTGTGCTGGGCCATACGTTGATGCAGTTGCTGTTTGGCTCCCCCACATACAAATCAGAGCATTCTTCACTGCACTGCGTAACGTGACGCTTTTCTTGTTTCGGTATTGGGTCTTTGGATGTAACAATTGCTGCCTCCATGTGTTGTTCTGTTTAAAGCAGACAGGGATACGGTGTTTTTGAAAATTCTTCTTAATTTCTCGAAGACCCCTGCTACATATGGGATGACCATGTTCTTTCTCCTGTCTTGCTTTTCCCCTTCACTGTAGGAATTCGTGTTCTTTTCTTTCCTTCTACTTCATTTGACAAAGGCCCAGCCTGGATATCCACAAGTTTTAAGGGCTCCTCTGAGATGTTTAATTTCTTTAGCCTCTGTGGGGATGTTCTCAGCTCTGTGTTGCAGGGTTCTGATGACACCCAGCTTGTGATCTAAAGGGTGGTGGGAGTCAAACATCAAATACTGATCTGTGGTGTTGGTTTTCTGTAAACCTCTACTTCCTGTTAACCATTTTCCTTAACTTCTACAAGCAGTCCAAGAAAGCCTGTTTGTTGTTTTGTACCTCTTCGCTTGTAAATTTGATGTTTTGGTCTACCGCATTGATGTGTTCTGAGAAAGCTTATACGTACTTCTGGTGGATTTTAACCCAGGTGTCATCCACATATCTGAACCAGTGGCTGGGTGCTATGCCCTTAAAGGAGAACTAAACCCAATTTTTTATACTCCAGAATCTGAAAACAACCCCCCTAAAAACACCAATAAGCTATAAGATACCACTTCAGTAAATTGTATTAAAGTAAATGTAAGCCTGTTCAGAACTGGATGAAATATCTGTGTGTATGTGCAGTGTCAACACAACCTCCTGACCCCAGTCACATGCTTCCTTGCTTTATCTTTTCTGTAAAAGGATTGGCTAGGATTTATTAATGGGTGTGAGCAACTGTAACAAGTTTCTGCCATAGCTAAGGACTGAGCATGTGCAGAACATATTGGTCGTTGACCAAACTGTGTGATACTAGAATGCTGTGAAGTGAAGCACAAACCATAAGTTATTTTGGTTAATTTCTCAGTGCCTGTATCAAAATGAGAGGTAAGACACAGATTACTGGTTTTATATCTGGTTCAGTGTTGTTCTGTGGCTTTAGTTGCCCTTTAAAGTTATTAAGCGCCTGTTTTTCTACCTCCTTCATGTAAAGGTTGGCCACAATAGGTGAAACTGGAGATCCCATAGCACATCCGTGTTTTTGCTTATAAAACTTTTCCCTGTATTTGAAATAGGTGATATTCAGGCACAAGTCCAATAAGGAACACACCTGTTCTGGGTTGAGATCAGTTCTGCTGGTAATAGTGCTGTCTTGGCCTAGCCGTTTTCTCACCATGTCAACAGCCTCCTTGGTGGGTATACAGGTGGGTGAGAGATGTCACATCATAGGACAAATACTGCAAACTGGGTTTCGGGCCTAGGCACTCCTTTTTGGCAGTTTAGCCACAAACTTCAAAGGTGCTCCCTTCTCTGGTCCTCTTCCATGGACCCACAGCTATAGCACAAGCATAAAAAGTCATGAGAGGGGCACTCTTCTGTGAATATATGCTTCTTTATTGGATCACATTAACACAACGTTTCAGGGCACACATGTCCCTTCATCAGGTGTAGATACACCTGATAAAGGGACAGTGTGTCCCTGAAACGTTGTGTTAATGTGATCCAATAAGAAGCATATATTCACAGAAGATGGCCCCTCTCATGACTTTTTATGCACATCATAGGACACCATAGTTTCTTCTGAACCGAGTACTATAACTTCTTGTTGGTGAAATCCTGAGAGTTCTGGATGTGATGCTTAGAACTTCCCACCAATGGTCCTAAGATGTTGGCTAGGTATTTTTCCACCTTGTATGTTACAGAGTTGATGCTGCTGACTATAGGTCTTAGTAGGGCTTTAAACCGAACAACACACTGAGGCAGCAATTGGTACATCCGAAAGACCCAATACCGAAACACAAGAAAAGCGACATCATATACGCAGTGCAGTGCAGTAAAGAGTGCTCTGATTTGTATGTGGGGGAGACCAAACAGCAACTGCATCAACGATGGCCCAGCACAGAGAGCCAATTCCTCAGGTCAGGACTCAGCCGTGTACCTGCATCTTAAGGATAAGAAGACATCCTTTGAAGATTGTAATGTTAACATTTGGCAAAGGAACATGACTGGTGCAAGAGAGGTGTTAGAGAGGCCATTTATGTGAAAATAAAGAAATCAAGCCTAAATAGAGGTGGGGGGTTCGACACCAACTGTCTGCCATGTACAATGCTGTTTTGACACTTACTCGGGCGTACCTAACACCTCTTAGCCACTATCCAATCACCCTTAACACTTGGCTGTGATATGCTAATTGGGATTTCCAGGTACATAATTGCCACAGATTCTTCTACAAGTCATTCTGAATTGAGAAAGCCAGTCGGATGACTAGCGAAACGTCTTCAAGAACTAAACTTCAAGTCCAGTTGATCTAATTGAATACAAGAGATATGTTCTCAAGAAAGTACAATATCCAAATAATTGGATCATTAACCCTTTCACTGCCAGGAGATTTTCATTTTTTTTTGCGTTAACTGCCAGAAGAATTTTCAGGATTTTGCCCTCAATCGCTTTAGACTAATTTTACAGTAGGAAACCTTGCAGTAAATCAGGATATTGTAACATTGTTTTTTTCAGCACAAAGTCTACTTTAACATGGTAACAGAATTTTGTAACTTTTCTGGAAATTTTATACTGGAATTTGGGTAAAATATGTAAAAAATGAAAAATTGCAAATTTCATGGATTTTTCCCATTTTTACTTATAGTTATCTTAAGTTACACACAAAATCTCACTGTTTCTAAAAGCTCAGATACTCCCGAGTACAACGATACCAGATATATGTAGGTACCCAACTTTTCCTGTCAGGAGACCCCCCCAAACTAAAACTGCACCTTCAAGAATATTACACCAAATTAAAATGTATAACCACTACTGACAGTTACATAGAATATCTCCAAATAACTAAAATATCCCCACAAGTGAGATATTTTTAGAAACTACACACCCGCAGGATTTTATGAGTGAGGTTAGTTTCGATCAAAATGCAGATACCCGGACGCAGCTCTTCTCAATTGTAAGATATTTTCTCACATTTTCCTTTTTTCCCCTCAACTGTAAATTCAAGCACAAAATCAAATGCGAATTTCAGCTAAAACTGTGGAGGAAATTCAAACGCATCTCAAATATGAAAGCCTAACCCCTCCGAATAAAACGGTATGCCACATTCATGGGTGTACCCAAAGGCATGGCTACCACCTAACCCAGAGCGACCAGTGCAAATGTCAGTAGCACAAAAAAAAATTAGCCAGTTTTGTATTTGAACAGTCTGCAGTTTTTCCACAAAACACCCCCCAACTCGAAATACCCCCCCAAACTATATATTCCTGAAATCTACACACCTTCAGCTATGTAACGCTGTAGTTCGTTCATTCATGCCATCAATGGTATGGGCGCAGTTCTTCGTAGAAGTTTGCACTTTTACCAGATTTTCAAAAAAAATTAACATCAAACAACATTCAAAAAGGTAGAAATCATGCCAAACCACCCATGGAATGTAAAAAAAGTTACTAAATATCATCTCCCAATGTCCTGAATCAAACGGTATGCCATATTTGGTTACACACGCGGACGTGGAAGCGAAACCACAAAGTGAACATGCACAATGGCTCTGAAACGGCAAAAATATTTAGCCAACTCCGAATTTGGACGTCTGCAGTTTTTTTCAACAAAACACCCCCGTAACTTAAAATAACCCCCACAAACAATATATTCCTGAAATCTACACACCTTCAGCTATGTAACACTGTAGTTCGTTCATTCATACCATCATGCGTGGCGCAATTCTTCGTAGAATTTCGCATTTGCTGAAAAATGAACAAAAAACACTTCAAAAGGTAGAAATCATGCCAAAACCCTCATGTGAATCTAAAAAAGTTACTATATCAATCTCCCAAATCCCTGAATCAAACGGTATGCCATATGTGTGGATACACACGCGACGTGGAAGCGAAAAGCCACAAAGTGAGACAATGCACGATGGCTCGAAACAGCGAAAATATTTAGTCCAACTCCGATTTGGACAGTCCTACAGTTTTTTTCCACAAAACAACCCCTGTAACTTAGAAATAACCCCCCAAAACTATATATTCCTGAAATTTACACACCTCAGCTATGTACAACAGTAGCTGTTCATTCATACCATCAATGGTGTGGGCGCAATTCTTCGTAGAAGTTCGCATTTGTCTGAAAAATGACAAAAAAACAACTTCAAAAGGTAAAAATCATGCCAAAACCTCATGGAATGTAAAAAAAAAAAGTTACTAAATATCAATCTCCCAAATGTCCTGAATCAACCGGTATGCCATATGTGGGTTACACACGTGGACGTGGAAGCCAAAAGCCACAAAGTGAAACATGCACGATGGCTCAGAACAGCAAAAATATTCAGCCAAATCTGAATTTGAACAGTCTGCAATTTTTCCCCACAAAACAAACCCCCACAAACCATATATTTCTCAAATCCACACACCTTTATCTACGAAATTCTGTAGTTTGTTCATTCGACCATCAATGTGTGGGCGCAGTTCTTCGTAGAAGTTCACAGTTTTTAGCAGATTTTCTAAAAAATTTGGAAAAAAACACTCTCAAAGGTAGAAATCAGCAAAATCACAAGTAAGTAAAAAAAAGTTACCAAATATCCAATCTCCAAATGTCCTGAATCAACGGTATGCCCTTGTATGGTTACACACGCAAACGTGGAATCAACTAGCCACAAAGTGAGCCAATGAACAATGGCCCATTACAGCAACTTTTCAGATTGTCAGACTAAACACCCCTCTATATTGAAATACCCCCCCCCAAACTATATTTTTGGAATCTACCATCTTCAGCTACACAATGGTGTGATTCTTTTATACCACCAATGGTATGAGCGCTTTTCATGTAAATTTCGCTTTTTTACCAGATTTTCAGGAAATTTTTATAAAATACAATTCAAAGTTAAAAATCATGGCAAATTTCCATGTCATGTAAAAAAAAACTTGTCAATTATCAATCTTCCCAAATGCCTGAATCAAACGGTATGCCATACGTGGATGTACACAGGAATGGCCACCAACTAGCTCAAATGGGACACATGCACAAGTTGTAATTACAAGAAAAAAATCAAAGGCTCTGTAATTTCAAACAGCCCCAAAACTTGGAAATCCCCCCACAAATAAACCCCCCAACTAAATATCATCTCCCACATGTTCTGAATCAAACGTTATGCCCTAGGCTGGATGCACACAGAGACGTGGCCACCAACTAGCTCAATGGGACGCATGCACAAATGCAATTACAAGAAGAATCAAAGTGCTCTGTAATTTGAATAGCTTACACTTTTTCTAATAAGAAACAGTTCCCCGAAACATGGAAATTCTCCCCACACGATTATTTTTGGAATCTACACACCTTCAGCTAGGTTACGATGCCATGCTTTCATACATACATGAAATTCCAGACCCACTGATCCAAAAGATCCGTGTTTTTACGAGGTATTGTGAAAAATAAAATAAGATGATTCAAGGGTGAAATCCTACCTAACCTTTTGACAAGCAAAAAACCCAGTAAATGTCAATCTCCCACATATCCTGCACAAACAGTATGCCATATGTGTGGGTGCAACAGAGACGTGGCCACCAACTCTCCATTGGACGCATGCACAAGTCCAATTACAGAAAAAAATCAAAGTGTTCTGTATTTGAACAGCCTAATCAACTGGTAAATACCCCCCCACAACCTATATATTTTTGGAAGCTACACACCTTCAGCTAGGTGATGGTATCATGCTTTCGTATATACATGAAGAATTCCAGGGCGCTGTTATCCTAAACTCCGTGCTTTTAGGAGATTTTTGTGAAAAATAAAATAAGAGGACTCAATGGTTAAATCCTACCTAAACCCACTCGGCAAGTAAAAAACCCACTAAACGGCAATCTCCCACATGTCCTAATCAAACGGTATGCATAAGGGTGGGTGCAAACAGAGACGGGGCCACCAACTAGCTCAAATGGATCCATCGCAATTGCAATTACAAGAAAAAAAAATTAAAAATGCACAACCCACCCCCACCCCTATCCCCCCTCCCCATTTTAGTGAAAACCATTTAGTACGGAGAGTCACACATTTTTGCACACTTTCTGATTCCTAAAAATCAATACGGTCTTTTTTTGGTACCTCTGCAATTTCCTACTAAAATAGGCTTAGTTTCCCTTGAAATCCAACAAATATATGATCCGCGTTTACTTTACCGATATCACCGGGGACATTGGGAAGCTTGGAGAAGACAACGTTTTTTGCTAATTTATAGTTTTAGGGTAAAAAAAAAAAGGTGTGTGTTCACTTTAAGATTTTTTTTGTGTGTGCATTTCCCCTTTTTTTGGGGGGATCATTCCCAAAGATGATCATCAATCATCTTAGGAATGATACTGAACTTGGAATACGGGCATAAATGCCCGTTTTCCAATTCAATCCGATCGTAAAAATCACTTCCCGGAAATCATTTTCCAGGAAGTGATTTTTCATTCATTGGCAAAGATCAATAATTTGGTGATCAGAAGTGATCACCAAATTTTGATCTCTGTCCCCTTTTTTTTTTCTAAGTCTTCGCTAAGTGCAAAGACTTAGAAAAAATCCTATTTTAATGGAACTTTGAGTTCCATTCACAAATGTATAGTAAAGCTGTCAGCTTGACAGCTTTTAACTATACAGGTACAGCAGCAGATCTAAATGGAGATCAAGCTGCAGTCCACTCCACTAGACCACAGGGCAGCCTCTTACCCTTTCAAGGAAGACCCCGGTGAAGGAGGAAGTCTCGCGAAGTCACCGGGGTCTTCCTTTCCGGATCCGGACAAGCTCCACGTGGGACCAGCCATCTCCCTATACGGTCACGCAAAAAGGTACCGTAACTCCCGATCCCCCCCCGTATTTGGACGCAACCGTAGGGGGGATCGAGGGGGCTAGGGGGCAGTTGAATGCTGCCCCCCGACTCGCCCGTAGCGGGGCCAATTTTTTTTTAGGTGAAGGGAAGCCACAGATCGTATATTTACGATCTGTGGCAGTTAAAGCATCTCTGCACAGATCGTGAATATCGATCTGTGGCAGGGAAAGGGTTAAAAACAAGTGTACAAAGTAAACAATATATATACACACCCAAAAAAAGGACTAAGCAACATACTGTGAGTCAGCATTGTCTTCAGGGTCGCAGCACAACTGCAAAATTTGGAAGCAGGATTACAGAAGATTCTTCTTGCTGGGTTCTAACATAGGAGAGCAAAAAAATTGTATAACCACATGCGTCCAAATCCAAACAATGAGAGATGGTGGTGAAATCTCTTATTTTTTCCTAATGAGAGATCCAGGAATGAGGAAGATTGCAATTTTGTTTGTCTCAACTACTTCTCATTTCCTAATCCTGTTTACATACATTTTTGCCAAACAGAGCAGAGGGAAAAGGGCAGGACACAAGGTGATTCTCTAATGCACATTTTCATCACTTGCTTTACAGCAAGCATGTTTTTTTTTTGGCTTAACTTAACAACTCCTTGTGTTACAATGAATGGGGGAAAGGGGATCACTTGATTGTGTCCTGACACCTCACAGTAGAGACATTGCTGTGAAGAAATAAAAGTACATACACACTGCCAATAAGAACACAACACCGCCAGATACGATGGTGTCGTGGCTTTATCGTTAGTGTGTGTATCTATTAACATCATGAATGCTAGCAATAGATTTTAAAACGCAGACAGTATAGACATTCCAAGAAATATAAAGATATACTTACCTCACACCCCTATACTGATTCGTCCGACTCAGAGAATGAAACGTCACCAATAAAAAAGTTTGGGAGAGAATAAAGTCTTTGAAACTCCCTGTCCCTTAGTAGAAAGAACCGGAATTGCATCCTCCAAAATGTCTACAAAACGACCGTCCCTTACAATATCTAAAGTACCCATACACCACAACGATAATCCTCTGGAACAGCCGTTCATACAATCGTGCATCACGTCGGCGAAACCCGTGATCGCACTTGTGTATGATTATAATTTTTTAGGCTGTGCTAGGCCCGATGTTGTGAGTGGCCATTTCAGGTGACAATAGTGGTGTGTATGGGCGTTTTGTCTTCATAAACGGATGTTCGTTGTGTGTTCTCATAAAGAATCCATCTGTTATGGCAAAGGACAATCAAGACATACATCTCAAATTTCAAACAAAACGACGCACATACACACCGTGGGTCATCCCCCTTGATCACATTGTGGTACTGGAACTACATACAGGTACGAAAATGACACAAAAACCGTTGTATGCAACAGTACGTGCTTATCGCTTGTGTGTACAGTAACCCAAATTTGGTTCAGAAAAAGAAAAATATATCACAAACCCCTCTTAGGAGCGTATCCCCGTAGAGGAATGCCTGTGATCGAGGAAAAGTGCAGGTTCGAACGTTCTCACGAGTACTGGGTAGAGGCATACAACAACCACAGTAAAGATAGGCGTTGACTCCTGCCATAAGACCTACAATCACTGCAGCAGGAAGTGTACCAACATAGTATTAATGTTTTTAAAAAAAAAAACCAACATAATAAAAGCCACAACTAAACGCACATACCTCCCATATGTTAAGAGCGTATGGATTGAGAGTGTATTTGATGGCTTGTGACATAATGGAGCCCTGGTGGGTGTTCTAGGGAAGGACATGATTTGGTGGGAGTGATTGTCGGCCGGTGTGAAATCACATGAAATATGTAGTATTCATGTGTAATAGGGAAGTTTGTATCTGGTACCGATGAAGAGCCAAGGATACAAGCTGCTAGTTTGAACAAACACATAGCTCTTTGCAACTAATTCCTATGTACTCACATTTCCAAAGTACAGGTGGAAAAATCTAATAATGTGGGTAACTGTCGTTTCCTTATTTTTTAGTGACATTTTAAAATGAAGTATGTGAAATACGTGTGACCTTATTCAGTAAGTGACCAACAAAATCCAAACTGTTAAAAACACACATATTAAAATAAACAAGTGAGCATTAAAGGGCATGTCCACCACCCAAAACTATAATCCCCCACTATGGCCCCACATGAATGAATAAATCCTTACCCTCACATCCCAGCTCCATATGGTTCTCCTGTAGTACCCCCCAAATTGCCCAAAAACTGCCCACCAGGAGAATCGCAGATCCATATAGGCCGCCCTCCTGTCTCGCCTCCGGTAGAAGTTTGCATGCATACTGCAGCCCTTCTCCCCTCCCCCTCCCTCCCTCCCTTTTGCGATCTCTATCATACTCCCCTACCATAAAACCCCTTGTCCATATAATAGTATATCTTCTCCCACGGCCCCAACCGCTTAAAAAATCTTTTATCCCCAATAACAATTTAAACTGTGAAAAACGATTTTATGTTAAAAGTTAATAGAGTCTGAACTGTAACAAAAATCAACAAAATGACTCAACGTTATATTTAAAACAAATGTATTATTTAGGACCATGTTGCAAAATATATCCTGTATTTTCTTATCTAAAAACATTTTCCATATGGAGGGATTTTTAAAAAAAACTTACTTGGTCTTTGATAATGAAATAAAATTAAATGTATGTATTAATGTTTATTTGATTTGTATGTTTGTAAGTTTGGGTGTACTGTAAGACTGTCAGTGTTTTGTATCTGTTTTGATTCTTCACTGATTTTTGAGCTATCTCTTGTGAGAACTGCCCATGTTTGTTGTAACTCTGAGTCTGTCGTCAGTGTTTGTTTGTGTATCGGTGGAGTCTTCAGTGTGTTTTTGTATCTGAGTCTGGAGTGTTGTGTAACTGTGTCTGTCAGTGGTTTGTACTGAGTCTGTCAGGTATCGTGTGAGTCTGTCAGTGTTCATGAGTACCTGAGTAATGCTGTTAGTAAGTTTGTGTTACTGGGCGTCTGTCATTTGGGTCCTACAGCAATCATCACTAGCCTGACCCAACTGCAAACTCTAGAAGTGAATGTTCAACAGTAGCGAAGTCTGCATAAAAAAAATAAACTCAAGCTTGCATTTTCCTCTTTCATAGTGCCATGTGCATCACTTTCAGTGTGGGAGATATAGAGAAAGACAGCCATCCATGATGCACATCCCTTTCCCCTTCCCATAGTGCCATGCAGTGCATTTCATTGTGGAGGAGAGAGACAGCCATCCATCACGCACAGCCCTTGTTTCCCCTTCTATAGTGCCTATGCATCGCTTCATTGTGGCATAGTAGTGTAGGTAAGAGAGAGACAGCCACCATGATGCACAGCCCTTCCCCTTCCCATAGTGCCTGTGCATCGCTTTAGTCGTGTCATAGTATGTAGGTGAAGACACCATCCATGATGCACAGGCCCTTTCCCTTCCCATAGTGCAGGTGTGCATCGCTTTCAGTGTGGCTATGTGTGTAGATGGGGAGAGACAGCCATCTATGATGGACATGCTTTCCCCTTCCCATAGTGTCTGTGCATCGCTTTCAGTGTGTGCATGGAAGTGTAGGTAGGAAGACAGCCTCATCAATGCAGAGCATTAACCCTTCCATATGCCTGTGCATGCTTTCATGGAGTATAGAGGACAAGCCGTGTATGATGCATGGCCATTTCCCCTTCCCATAGTGCCTGTGGCATCGCTTTCAAGTTGTGGCTAACAAATTTTGTCCAATCATAATATTAACACTCAATTAACCTGCAAGTGCCAAAATGGAAGTGAAGATAATAGACCCTCCAATATACACCCCTCATCCCCCCCATAATTCAATTTAAATAAACTACATACCACCCCTACCTGGGTCAACCCACTACTCCATATTAAGTCCCATAGAAAAAGTAGCCCATAAAAAAGTTAACAGATCCCAGACACATGCGCACCGTCTATTAGTGTACAATACGCAGGCACTCGAATTCCCATAGCTTACCCGCTATGCTGCCTTTTGTCTAATAGCTGCAGACCTCCAGGGGTCACGATCGCGACTGCAAAATAATGCCATGCGAAGCTGGCTTGGCGTTGCAACATATTTGGCGGGGATACAACGTGGAGTTCGTGATAACGGAGAAGGTTATCCATCTATCGGGAAGTACGGTGGGGCACTGCTTATCAGATTGAGGAGCTGAAAACAGTATAAGAAGCTAAACATGTTTGAAGCCGTGAACGGTTCCTTTAAAAACAGCAGAAAAATTTCAGCCAACGTCCGAATTTGAACAGTCCTGATTTTTTAACCACAAACACCCCATAACTGAGAAATATACCCTTCTTAAACTACTATATTCTTGGAATCTACACACCCTTCACCTACCATATGTTTTTAATTCTTTCATTTTCACTTACCATCAAAAGGTGTGGGCGCGTTCTTAGAAGTTGCCTTTTAGCAGATTTTCTGAAAAATACACAAAAAAAAAAAAACACTGTCAAAGGTAGAAATCATGCATGACCCAACCCCCAAGTAATTACAAAAACAGTTACTAAATTCATCTCCCACATGTCCTGAATCAAAAGGTATAGCCAGATGCGTGTGTCACACAGAGACATGGCCCACTAACTAGCTCAAATGGGACGCCTGCACAGGTTCAGTGTTGTGTAAATTTAAGAAAACACTGCCTATTCTTTTTTTTTTAAGGCAAAACCAGCCCTGGAAACTGGAATATCCCCCACAAACTTTATTGTTTTGAATCTATACACTTCACTACATAACATACCATGCGTTATACAATACCTTAAATTATGAAGGAATCCATAGAATTCCGTGCTTTTACGAGATTTTGTGAAAAAATCAAAAGAGACAATTCAAAAAAAAAAAAAAACTGCTTCACTTTCCATACGGCTGGTCTGTTGGAGTTGATTGGTCCACAATGGATAGTGCCGTTTTGCAAATGTTTCGATCCTATGTGTTGATTTTTCTATTTTCAGACCGAGTTTAAACAAGAAGGTGAGTAGCCAGTCAGGATCAAATCTAATGTATGTATAAGGTGTGAATGGGTTGGTCAGGAATATGTTTGATTTTTCTTGTGTTATTAATGTGATTAATTATGCTGTTGGAGGTTGCTTGCATGTTTCAATAAAGATGTGAAGGTGTAGTTGTAAAGGCAAGGTCCACAAAAATTGAGAAAATACTGATCTGTGTGTGTTGGTTTTCTGTAAACCTCTACTTCCAGTTTACCATTTTCCTTAACTTCTACCAAGCAGTCCAAGAAAGCCTAGAATAACACCTTACTCTGGGCGTTCCTATAACACCTCTTAGCCACTATCTAATCACACCCTTAACACCTGGCTGTGATATGCTAATTGGGATTTTCCAGGGTACATAATTGCCACAGATTCTTGTACAAGTCATTCTGAATTGAGAAAGCCAGTCGGATGACTAGCGAAACGTCTTCAAGAACTACATTTCAAGTCCAGTTGATCTAATTGAATACAACAGATATTGGGGGAGACCAAACAGCAACTGCATCAACGTATGGCCCAGCACAGAGAGCCAATTCCTCAGGTCAGGACTCAGCCGTGTATCTGCATCTTAATATTTTTCTCATCACTGTAGATGTGTAACACTCTTTCTCTATAGAGGGAAGTATTTAACGCATCACCCTCTTTTTTGATGGTCGGGTCCACAAAATGCATTTTTTTTGTATGGTTTTCTGGATTGAATACAATCTTTGGGCACACACTTTTTATATATTGTATAAAATCTACCAATTCATTTTTGTGCCGTTCGAGATCGTATAAACACTTCTGTGATATTATAAATGCATCATGATGAGTAATACTGAAGGGGTAATAAAAGTAGTGTGTTAATTGGAGGTGTGGCTATGTCTATATAAGTGTGGATCACTGTGTGTCACAACTATTCTGATTATATATATATATATATATATACACACTAGCAAAAGTGTGCCCGTTGGTGCACAGTGGGAAATATATGGGTGTATGAAATATGTGGGTGTATGTTTAGCTATATGTGGATACAGATGATATAAAATCTTTATACACACTACTATAAAATTTAGGGATTTGTAGAAAAAAAATATATATATAAAGGTAAGATGTTAAAATAAAAGAAATCCTATGAAATCCTGGTTCTATTAGTCTTACATCCCCTAAATTAATATTTTGATCTATTTATTGTAAAATTGTTTAGAGTGTTATAGTTCAGTAGAAACATCACAGTGAAATACAATTGTTGTGCAGAGCTTGAATCAATCTTCCCCCTTAAATTTCCAACCAATAATAGATCAATAGGAGATCCATTGGATCATTCTATAATTAAAGTTATCAAACTGTCTTTCAATACTCACCCTCCCCATTAACTCACAGCTGTCACCAGGGATTCTGTTAGAGAGGGATCACTATTGGTAAATGTGTTAGAGTGGGATCACTATTGGTCAGTGTGTTAGAGAGGGATCACAACTACCTTCTCATTTCCTAATCCTGTTTACATACATTGTTGCCAAACAGAGCAGAGGGAAAAGGGCAGGACACAAGGTGATGCTCTAATGCACATTTTCAGTCACTTGCTTTACAGCAAGCATGTTTTTTTTTTGGCTTAACTTTAACTCCTTGTGTTACAATGAATGGGGGAAAGGGGGATCACTTGATTGTGTCCTGACACCTCACAGAGAGGACATTGCTGTGAAGAAATAAAAGTACATACACACTGCCAATAAGAACACCGTCAGATACGATGGTGTCGTGGCTTTATCGTTAGTGTGTGTATCTAGATTAACATCATGAATGCTAGCAATAGATTTTAACGCAGACAGTATAGACATTCCAAGAAATATAAAGATATACTTACCTCACACCCTATACTGATTCGTCCGACTCAGAGAATGAAACGTCACCAATAAAAAAGTATTGGGAGAGAATAAAGTCTTTGAAACTCCTCTGTCCCTTAGTAGAAAGAAACGGACATTGCATCCTCCAAAATGTCTACAACGACCGTCCCTTTACAAATATCTAAAGTACCCATACACCACACGATAATCCTCTGGAACAGCCGTTCATACAAATCGTGCATCACGTCGGCACCCGTGATCGCACTTGTGTATGAATTATAATTTTTTAGGCTGTGCTATGCCCGATGTGTGAGTGGCCATTTCAGGTGACAATAGTGGTGTGTATGGGCGTTTTGTCTTCATAAACGGATGTTCGTTTGTGCCTCATAAAGAATCCATCTGTTATGGCAAAGAGACAATACAGAGACATACATCTTCAAAATTTCAAACAAAACCGACGCACATACACTCCGTGGGTCATCCCCCTTGATCACATGTGTGTAACTGGAGACTACATACAGGTACGAAAATGACACAAAACCGTTGTATGCAACAGTATCGGTGCTTTATCAGTACTGTGTGTACATGTACCCAAATTTGGTTCAGAAAAAGAAAAATATATCACAAACCCCTCTTAGGCAGGTATCTCCGTCTATAGAGGAATTGCCTGTGATCGAGGGAAAAGTGCAGGTTCGAACGTTCTCACGATACTGGGTAGAGGCATAACAAACAACCACAGTAAAGAGAGGCGTTTGACTCCTGCCATGATACCTACAATCAGCTTTCAGGGCAGGAAGTTACCAACATAGTATTAATGTTATTTAAAAAAAAAAACTCAACAGTAATAAAGGACAACTAAACCACATATCCATCCCAATGTTAAAAGGAGCTGGTTATTTTGTAGAGTGTATTTGATGGCTGTATGTGACATAATAGGAGCTCCTGTGTGTGTTTCTAGGGAGAGGACATGATTTGGTTTGAGTGATTGTCTGCCGGTGTGAAAGTCACATGAAATATGTAAGTATTCATGTGTGAATATGTGAAGTTTGTATCTGGTACCATGAAGAGCCAAGGGATAACAAGCTGCTAGTTTGAACCTTAACACATAGCTCTTTGCAACTAATTCCTATGTACTCACATTTCCAAAGGTACAGGTGGGAAAATCTAATAATGTGGTAACTGTCGTTTTCTTATTTGTTTTAGTGACATTTTAAAATGAAGTATGTGAAATACGTGTGATCCTAATTCAATGTAAGTGACCAACAAAATCCAAACGTGTTAAAAACACAGATATATTAAAATAAACAAGTGAGCATTAAAGGGCATGTCCACCCCCAAAACTATAATCCCCCCACTAATGGCCCCACCATGTAGTGTAATAAAATTCTTACCTCACATCCCAGCTCCATATGGTTCTCCTGTAGTACCCCCCAAAATTCCCAAAAACTGCCCACCAGGAGAATAGCAGAGTCCATATAGGACTCTGCCTCCTGTCTCGCCTCCGGTAGAAGTTTGGCATGCATACTGCAGCCCTTCTCCCCCTCCCTCTCCCTCCCGTTTTGTGATCTCTACCCCTACCATAAAACCCCTTGTCCATATAATAGTATATCTTCTCCCAGCCCCAACCGCTAAAAAATAATTTTATCCCCAATAACAATTTGAAACTGTGAAAAAGATTTTATGTTAAAAGTTAATGACGTCTGAACTGTAACAAATAATGCAACAAAATGACTCAACGTTATATTTAAAACAAAATGTATTATGTTTATACCATGTTGCAAAATATATCCTGATTTTCTTATTAATAAAACATTCTTCCATATGGAGGGGATTTTTAAAAAAACTTACTTGGTATTGAATAATGAAATAAAATATATGTATTTATTAATGTTTATATTGATTTGTATGTTTGTATATAGCAGTGTGTTACTGTAAGACTGTCAGTGTTTGTGTATCTGTGTGAGTCTGTCACTGATTTTGTAACTATGTGAGACTGTCCGTGTTTGTGTAACTGTGAGTCTGTCAGTGTGTTTGTTTGTGTACCTGTGTGAGTCTGTCAGTGTGTTTGTGTATCTGAGTCTGTCAGTGTTTGTGTAACTGTGAGTCTGTCAGTGTGTTTGTGACTGAGTCTGTCAGTGTATCTGTGTGAGTCTGTCAGTGTTCATGTAACTGAGTAAGTCTGTTAGTAAGTTTGTGTTACTGTGAGTCTGTCATTTGGGTCCTACAGCAATCATCACTAGCCTGACACACTGCAACTCTAGAAAAGTGTTCAACAGTAGCGAAGTCTGCATAAAAAAAATTAAACTCAAGCTTGCATTTTCCTCTTTGCATAGTGCATGTGCATCACTTTCAGTGTGGTAGATAGGAGAAAGACAGCCATCCATGATGCACAGCCCTTTCCCCTTCCCATAGTGCCAGTGCATCACTTTCAGTGTGGAGGAGAGAGACAGCCATCCATCACGCACAGCCCTTTCCCCTTCCTATAGTGCCTATGCATCGCTTTCATTGTGGCATAGTAGTGTAGGAAGGAGAGAGACAGCCACCCATGATGCACAGCCCTTTCCCCTTCCCATAGTGCCTGTGCATCGCTTTTAGTGTGGCATAGTAGTGTAGGTGAGAGACAGCCATCCATGATGCACAGCCCTTTCCCCTTCCCATAGTGCATGTGCATCGCTTTCAGTGTGGCATAGTAGTGTAGATAGGAGAGACAGCCATCTATGATGGACAGTGCTTTCCCCTTCCCATAGTGTCTGTGCATCGCTTTCAGTGTGGCATAGAAGTGTAGGTAGGAAAGACAGCCATCCATGATGCAGAGCCATTTACCCTTCCATAGTGCCTGTGCATTGCTTTCAGTGTAGGTAGGAGAGACAGCCGTGTATGATGCATGGCCATTTCCCCTTCCCATAGTGCCTGTGCATCGCTTTCAAGTTGTGGCTAACAAATTTTGTCCAATCAATAATATTAACACTCAATTAACCTGCAAGTGCCAAAATGGAAGTGATAGAATAATAATACCCTCCCATAGTACACCACTCTCATGCCCCCCATAATTCAATTTAAATAAACTACATACCCACCCCCTACCTGGTCACCCCTATACCATATTAAGCCCATGAAAAAAGTAGCCCATAAAAAAAAGTTGACAGAAATCCAGACACATGTAGCACGTTCTATTAGTTACAATACATGCATGCACGCATCACCATAGCTACCCGATGCTCTTTTTCTATTAGCTGCAGACACTCTCAGGGGTCACAGATTCGCGACTGCAATATGCATGCGCGAAGCGGCTTGGACGGTTGCAAATATTGGCGGAGGACAAGTTGAGTTCGGATAAAGGAGAAGGGGTATCCATCTATCGGGGAAGGTTACTGGGGGCCTGCTTATCAGATTGAGGAGCTGAAAACAGGTATAGAAGCTAACATGTTTGAAGCAGTGAACGGTTCCTTTAAAAACAGCAAAAATATTCAGCCAACTCCGAATTTGAACAGTCTGATGTTTTTACCACAAAACACCCCCATAACTGAGAAATACCCTTCTTAAACTATATATTCTTGGAATCTACACACCTTCACCTACATAATGTTGTAATTCTTTCATTCATACCATCAAAGGTGTGGGCGCAGTTCTTAGACGTTTGCACTTTTAGCAGATTTTCTGAAAAATTAACAAAAAAACACTTTCAAAGGTAGAAATCATGCCAAACCCCCAAGTAATGTACAAAAAAGTTACTAAATATCAATCTCCCACATGTCCTGAATCAAAAGGTATGCCATATGCGTGGTGGCACACAGAGACATGGCCAATAACTAGCTCAAATGGGACGCATGCACAAGTTCAGTGTTGTGTAATTTAAACAGCTGCCTATTCTTTTTTTTAAAGGAAACAGCCCTGAAACTTGGAAATACCCCCCACAAACTTTATATTTTTGGAATCTATACACCTTCAGCTACATAACAGTACCATGCGTTTATACATACATTAAGATTAGAAGGAATCCATAGAATTCCGTGCTTTTAAGAGATTTTGTGAAAAAATAAAATGAGACAATTCAAAGGTTGAAGCCTCCAAATTTTCAAAGGAAACAACCTCGAAACTTGGAAATACATCCCCGCAAATTATATACTTTTGGAATCTACCTTCAGCTCCGTAACGGTGCCATGCTTTCATACATACATCAATAATTCCAGACACAGTAATCCATAGAACTCCATGCTTTCAGGAGATTTTGTGAACTAATAAGATGATTCAAAGGTTAAAATCCTACCTAAACCCACTTGACAAGAAACCCCCCCCACTAAATTTCAATCCCACATGTCCTGGATCATGTGGGAACAGTATGCCATATATGCGTGGGTGCACACAGAAACATGGCCACCAACTAACTCAAATAGAACGCATGCACAAATGCAATTAAAAGAAAAAAGTGCTCTGTACTGTAATTAGAACACTTTTTCATAGGAAACAGTCTGAAATTTAGAAATACCCCACACAAATTATATATTTTTGGAATCTACACAGCTTCAGCTATGTAACGGTGTTATCATGGACGTTTCTAGCCATTTTAGTGCCCTAGATGCCCCTTCCACCTATGTGCGCCCCCCCCCCCCAAAAAAAAAAAACCAACAACTTGGCCTGTCAAACTTCAGCTGGGTTTCTTCCTTCTGACACAGCCCACTGCTGCTGTTCTTTATAGTGGAAACGCTTTACTAGTTGGTAAAAGGTGCATGCTGGATCAGGTGAGGCGGGGGTGTATATATACGTTTGTGCATATGCAGCGACACTGGCCACCAATGAAATATTGATTGAAAGGACAAGATAGGTTTCAGTGGATGCACGGTATGTGGCACCAGTTTTCTCCCCAGAAATGGTTTCCAGCCGGGTAGGGCAGAACAGGGAAATTTGGTGAGATATGAGATGTTTAAAGGGCATGTCCACCCCCAAATTTAGAATTTAACCCACTACTGGCCCCACTGTGTAGTGTAATAAAATCCTTACCTTACATCCCAGCTCCAAATGGTTCTCCTGTAATGTCCCTACAGTACGCCAGTTACAAAAAGGGGTGGACATGCCCTTTAACTCTTTCAGTGCCAGCAGATTTTCTAAGAGTATTGGCATTAATAATTTCAGTGCCAGCACTTTCCAGGGTATTGCCATTAACCCTTCAGTGCCAGCAGTCTTCCATAGAGTATTGTCATCACCACTTTCAGTGCCAGCAAAGTATTACCATTAACCCTTCAATGCCAACACACTTTTCAATAAATACTTCCAATGCCAGCACTTTCCCAGACAGCCCTGGGTGTCAAGTTTTCATACATACATGAAGAATTTGAGACGCAGTAATCCATAAAACTCAGTGTTTTTAGGAGATTTTATGATGAAATACCATGATTTAAAGGTTGAAATCCTACCTAAACCCTCTTGACAAGTAAAAAAACACACTAAATGTCAATCTCCCACATGTCCTGAATAAAAACAGTATGCCATATACATGGATGTACACAGAGACATGGCCAGCAACTAACTCAAATGGGACGCATACACAAGTCCAATTACAAGAAAAAAATCAAAAACCACCACGACCCACACCCCACGCACACATACACTCCCCTTTTTAGTGGTATTTTAGTGAAAACCGGTTGGTACTGAGAGACGCACAAGTTTTTGCTCACTGTACTGATTCTAAAAATTCAATATGGTCTCTTTTTGGTACCTCTGCAAAATTTCCTAATATAGGCTTAGCTTCCCTTGAAATAGGTGGAATAATAATCTGTGTTTACTTTGCCGATACCACCAGGATCAATGGGCAGCTTGGAGAAGAGAAATTTTTTTTGCTAATAGCTTTATTGTAAAAAAAAAATAAAGGGTGTGGGTGTATCACTTTAACAATTTTTTTTTATATGCATTTCACTTTTTTCACTTTTCATTCCCAAATATAATCATCAGATCATCCTTGGGAATGATAACAAACTTGGAGTGTCCGTTTTCCAAGTCGAACTCCGATCAGAAAAATCACTTCCCGGAAAAAATCCTATTTCTCAATGGAACACTAAGCTCCATTACTAAATCTACTATATAAAGCACAAATCTTAAATGTACAGTAAGTATGTATGTATGTAAACTGTAGCTCCCAATATGGGATTTACTTGGTCACGTGTGGGTTACAGTATGTGGGCAAGACGAAACGCCAACTAAAACAACGTTTGTATGAACATAAAAATTCAATTGTAAGTAGAGATAACCGTACTCCCTTAGGTACCCACAGCTTAACCTGTCAAACTATTAACAAATGCAAATACATGGGTATTGAGCAGGTTGTGGTAGGCTGTAGAGGAGGGGACAGAGATTCTGCTCTCTCAAAAAGGGAACTTTGGTGGATTTTAGAGTTGAAAACCAGATGGCCAAAAGGTTTAAATAGAGATTGGGAGGTTTCCCACTTTATATGAATTTTTATATTGATTTTTTATATTAATATGAGTATTCTGTGTATTCCTATTTATTCATGGTTTTGATTGTGCATAGTTATTTATTTAGTAACTTATATGGAGAATGGTTTTATAATGTATGCTATATGTTGATATATTTATGCCTATATATTGGCTGATTTAACATTATCATTTGGTTTATATATACGATATGTAGTATGCTGTTATTTCTTGTTCTTCCATTGTATGGTTTAATTATGTACATACATAGATAAATTGGCTTCTTTTTCCTGCCGTATTACGTTATACCTTTAAATATATATAGGGTTAAAAATATACATATCTAATACTCTAGTACATACTTGGATTATATTGTTAATATCTTGATATGCTCTTTAATCTGAATCACGTAATTGTTCCAATATTGCACATTGTAATATAAGATACTATGTACTTGCATATTAACATTTATTTGAGATTGTTGCCCATTATCATGTTGCTGCTTGTTGTTTTTTAGCTACAATATTAGTTGTTTTTATTGTATATATACATTTTAACCTTGCTTATTTTTGTATATGGTTTTTATTTATCTTCACATCTCTTGAGCATTTACTCCTGTAGATCGATTGTTTCCTTCTGTTGTTTTCACCCAGCACTGCATTAACCCTTTTCTTGGGAACTGGTTGTATTTATCTTGATTGCTTAATTGTTTGCTGGTGTTATATGTTAATTGTTTGGGTATTTATGGACACTTTCGATATGTGGGAGTATCCCTCTGATGAAGTTTTGGGGTTCACTTCACGAAACGCGTCAGGGTACTGTGATTGTCTCTCTCTGTGAAGCATGCTTTGTTCGGCAATAAAAGTTAAGTTTTATTCTTAGTTGGTAGCAGTCCGTCATCTTCTCTTTTTCATGTGTTTTATGCCATTGGATGTTCCGGATCGCCATTTGACTGGACTCCCACTACGAGTTGGGAGGTAGAGGAGCCGATGCTCTAACTGGCTGGTAAAACTTTGTTTCTATGTATGTAGCCATACCCCTGAATGACTCTGAAAGGGCCGACACTCATGAAGTCCAGTTTGACCAATAAATAGCCTGCACGTCACACACAGAGTGTGATTCCCCAATTCAGTAACTCAGATGAAGGGCCTGGGCTCTGTGTGCTGCCGACTTCAACAACACAGACAAAGAGTCCACTTTAGTGACACAACAACAGCATAATGTACGGCTACAAAACTCAGAGAGCTGCACACACAGAACAACAGCTTCTATAACCGAGGGAACCAGACATTTCCCTTAAGGTCTGTAAGATATTACAATTTGCTCTAGGAAGGTTTCAAATATAAACCTTGGAAAGACTATGATACTATTAGTGATATGAATCAAATGTATATACAAATATAAACCTTGGAAAGACTATGTTACTATTGGTGATATGTATGACATTTATATACAAATATAAACCCTGGAAAGACTATGTTACTATTGGTGATATGAATGACATTTTTATACAAATATAAACCCTGAAAAGACTATGTTGCTATTGGTGATGTGAACTACATTTATATACAAATATAAACCCTGGAAAGACTATGTTGCTATTGGTGATATGAACCACATTTATATACAAATATAAACCCTGGAAAGACTATGTTGCTATTGGTGATATGAAACACAATTATGTAAAAATGTAAACCCTAGAAAGACTGTTACTATTGGTGATATGAATCACATTTATATACAAATATAAACCCTGGAAAGACTATGTTGCTATTCCACATTTGCAGTTATTGTCATGCTTAGAAATTTAAAGCAGAGCCTCCTGGAATGTGACCACGCCCCCAGATACTGTCACAACCACACCCCCAAACATCACGGTCATGCTCATACCTCAACCATCAAGGCCACGCCCCCAAAGATATCTGCCATGCCCCCAAACATCGCAACCGTGCCCCCAAATGTTGTGACCACGCTACCAGATATTGAGGTCACCCCCCAAACATTATGGCCTGCCCCCCATACATCATGACCACACCCCCAAACATCCCAGGTCTGTTCCCGAATCACACCCACATACACAAACATCCTGTACCCTGATCACATCCATGCCCCTAAAGGGCACGGCCATGCCCACATTTTGAAACAACATGGCCAGGCCCCCAAATATCACGTCCAAGCCTCCTGGACACCACAACATCACAGACACGACCCAGACTGTTCACACCATAGAATGCCGTGCCCCCACCCACCGCAACATCACAGTCATGCCCCATCCACCTATTCAAAAACTTTTAATTCTGACCAGAAAGTAACTTTATTGATTGGGATCTAATAGTCAGTATAAAGTGGTCCTTTAGCAAGGATAAAGTGTTTAAGTGCAAACAAGGTGACATACTGCTAACTAACCAAAAACCGAGCATGCTTAATAAAAACACTCAACGCAACAGAATGAAGCCCGGCTTTAACAACACAGAAAGAGCCCGCACGTCACATGCTTCAGAGACACTGACGCCTGTCAGTCACTCAAGTGCTGCAATATTCAGTTGCAATCAACATGTTTTCCCAACAGCAAATTCCATGTAGCATGTTCACAAGTAGGTTCACCTCAACATTTGCATATTTACGCTCCACGTGGAAAAACTGATAACGTTGTATATAAGGTTTAGCATTAAACATATGTGCTATATGTCCCTCAAGCAATGTCACCTCCTCAATTCATAACTATTAAATACATGACATACATTACCAACTGTGCACCGCCTTTCTCTCCCATCTAAGCCAAACACACACCTGCACGTAAAAAATACTATACCCACAAGTGTACACGGGCAATGCCGGGTAAAACTGCTAGTATATAGTAAGCTGTCACACAGCTTGTAGACAAAACGATAGTCAGCAGAAACGGCCTTTCGTGTCGCAGTTGTGAGTCGCACGTGTACGGAGCTTTAGGGCTAGGCCACACTGCTGCGTTTTTTTGCGTTTGCGCTTGCGTTTGCGCTTTACCAAATTAATCATTGAAAACGCGGCAACGCAAAAAAAGGGCGCGTTTTTCGGTGCAATTGTGTTTTGCGTTCTGCATTTTTAATCGCAATCGCATGCGTTTTCCTATACTTATTGAAGAAATCGCAAACGCAACAAAAATCGCACATGAAATCGCATGCTATTGCGTTTGCGTTGCAGTGTGGCCTTGCCCTTAGTAAGGTTTTATTAGGCAAATGCTGAAATGTGTATCACAGATCACTGTAATGTCTAAACACACTGATAAAATGTCCAGATAAAAAGTTCTTACATTGTATATAACATGAAATTACATTGGTTGATTAATAGTATTAATGGCCATCTTTAGTATTATTTGCTTGCAGACTTCATTTAATAAAAATGTATTCTTTAGAGGAAATAAGAATTGCTGTATACAGTATGGAGTCCCCTTACACGAATATACACACTGTATACAGCAATTCTTCCTAACATAAACCACAGCTGAGCTCAACTTACAGTGACTGACTGACTGTCTCACATTGACTCTGACTGTCTCCCTCCAACTTCAGCACCGCCTAGAGACTCAGCTACGCGCAACCATAGACAAGCCTCTCTCTGCTCAGTAATCTCCAGTACCCCCTCCCCCTGCGTGCGTACAGGGACGTGGTGCCGCACATAGGGGACGTCAAGCTTCAACGACGTACGGATACTGTCTGATCTAGCAACTTTCCAGGTTACGGCGGCGATACCGGCGCCGCACAGGGTCAATTTATTTTAAAGGTACAGTGTTCATGTTCGGCCCAGATCTCGGGACTTTCCCCCGGAATTTAGAATTGCGGGACTGCTCCGGAAATTGCGGGACTATTGGCAACTATGACAGAACCGATGTAGGCCCGTGATTCATTGTCTGACAGGAGCGGGTCAGTAGCATCCAGTCCGTCTCCTGCTGGGGCCGCGTTGTTAGTCGGTAGAATCTATGGCCGCCTATCACTGCTGTGTCCCGTTCTGTAACAGTGACTCCCGTTACAATGCAGATAAGAAGATTTCCTTCCATAGGATTCCAGCATTTCATGTAGAACCACAAAGACATAGGGACTGGCTGAATAGAATTCGAAGGGAGCCCGGACCCACATTTAAGGTAAATAAAATGGAAAGTTCCAGAGTCCCCTCGGAATGGGAGATTTCACTGTTACGTCAGAACATGGTTTGAAACAACACATTCTGGGAGTTGTAGTTCCTAAACATCTGGAGTGTCAGCGCTCAATATCACTGAAAGTTGTTTTCCATCTGTGTCCTGTAATATAGCAGGTACAAGTAAAGGTGGCCATATACATCCGATTTCCATCGCAATGTGCTGACAGATCATATTGGTATCTGTTGGCACATTGCGAAGGGAACCACACACATCGATCCGACCACCATACACCGGCCGACAGTATCGGCTCTCTTTACTTTAAAGGGAGCTGATGCCTACAGATGGAATTTTTAATCGACCGTTATTCCGACCACGGATATTCATTGGAATTGTGGTTGGTCGGGTTCAGCCCCTACACATTAGCGGTATTCGGTAAATCCCGCTGTGGACCAACAGTATTTACCTAATATTAATGTTTATGGACACCTTTGACTTTGGCACATTAGTGGAAAAGGTAGAGGTTGGTACAGTGTGTAGTGTGTATTTTTACACAAAATATCTATTTGTTTACAATAAAAAAAAAAAAAATCAAGACCACCTCCACCTAAAACTGTAATTTATCAGAGGTCATTGAATAAAAATATTCCTCTTGATCTCTCCACTGGTCCTCTGAATCTTCTTCCTTAAATATTTGTTTCACTTGAGGGGGTTGACATCAAGAGTAGAATCTAGCATCTTCAATTTGGTTATGTGAAATTCCATAAGATCCCAAAGGGATTTTCCCAGTATCTGCCTGGGTAAGTCTCCAAAATGTCACACAATGATAAAATACTTAAAGGGAAAGTTCAGTGGAAAAATATTATTTTTAAAATTCTTAGTTTGTATTATGCATACCTAAACTCTTCTAATTTAAAAAAACAGTACCCCTTGATATTCAAAGTTGTTGACATTGGTAAGCTGACATTTCAGGTTCTAACAGTCCTTCTTACCAGAATGCATCATTGGGATGGAAAAATACTGCTTTTTTTTCTTTTTAAACTGAATTGAATAAAACCCCTTTAATGGGTTTTATTCAGTTTTAAACTATAACGAAAATATACTGGTAATAAAGGAATGTATTTGTCTTTGATTCGTAACTTTCTTTTTCTAAAGAAGCCCCTTTCAACATGTAGTTCAAGAAGTGTCAAAATGCTCGCCCTGCACCTAATCTTTTGAACTGACTGGCATTTATTGAATAGAAAGGGAAGCTTGCCCACTGCTGTGCTTTAGCAAACAAAATTAAATTAAGTATGACAGGTTTTCCCTTTCCTATGCCTACACATATGAGCTCTGTATAAGTCCTCAACCGAACCTCCTGCCCAAGATGTGAACCACACAAGTTTAATGTTATAGAGCTTAGGTCTCTTTAAATAATCATGTAATAGTGTGATCTTTTTGAAGATGATAAGGTATAGCTGTATTAGAGACAACAGGCAGGACTATATTCTCAATAATATGAAAAGCAGAAATGGCTAGTAGGCAGGCTGCCTCAACATTTTTTTTTTAAAATCTGTAAAAATATTAAAGCGTAATTAAAAGTAGATTTTGAAGACAATGTTTAACTCAATTGGGTTGGATAATGTGAAAAAAATGTGTTTTATTGCCAGCCCAAAGGCTGAATCATTTAGGTGTGGTAATAGATTCAGAAGTAAGAAACATTTAGACTACTATTCTATGTATACCACTGTTTCTCGTCTTTTCAGATTCACTTTGCTCTGGGGATGTGCTCTGGATTGGAGAAAAGCCAATGTAATACCAATATTCAAAAAAGGTAGTCATTCACAGCCTGGTAACTATAGACCTGTAAGCCTAGCATCAGTGGTAGGGAAGGTGATGGAAACTTTGTTACAGGATCATATCCAGAGCTCATCTTATTAATAGTAGTCAGCATGGATTTATGAGAAATAGATCATGCCAGACAAATTTAATTGTTTTTTATGAAGAAGTGAGTAACAATTTGCATTCAGGCACAGCAGTGGATATGGTATACTTGGATTTTGCGAAAGCTTTTGATACTGTGCCACATAGGCAACTAATGTATAAACTGAGGACTGTTCGCCTTGAAGAAAACATTTGTGCATGGATAGAGAATTGGTTATTGAATCACAAACAGAGAGTGGTGGGAAATGGAGCTATGTGGGCTAAAGTTCTAAGCGGAGTGCCTTAGGTTTCTGTACTGGGGCCGCTTCTGTTTAATCTGTTTATAAATGACTTAGAAGGGGGCATTGAGAGCAAGGTCTCAGTGTTTGCTGATGACACTAAACTATGCAGAGCTTTGGAAACTTCAAATGATGTGCAAGTAGATAGATTATCAAAATGGGCATCAGAATGGCAGATGAGATTCAATGTTGATAAATGTAAGGTGATGCATTTGGGATTTAATAATCCCTGTGCCACCTACACCATAAATAACTCTGTGTTAAGTGCATCTGTAATGGTAGATAACAGACAAACAATGCCAGGTAGCAACGGCTAGAGCTAGTAAGATATTGTCTTGTATAAAGAGGGGAATAGATTCAAGAGAGAAAGATATTATTATCACTCTTTACAAGGCACTGGTAAGGCCTCATTTGGAATATGCAGTGCAGTTTTGGAATCCCATATACAAAAGGGACATCTTGGAAATGGAAGCAGTTCTGAGAAGAGCAACTAAATTAATAAGGGGAATGGAGGGGCTTGAAAATGCAGGCAGATTAGACAAGTTAGGGCTGTTTACATTGGTGAAGCGACGTTTGCGTGCGTGGGGATGTGTGTATGGAAATTCTAGTTCTACTGACAGCATCGAAATATGCGGTTTTCGTGGGCTCTGTTTCATTTAAGAACCTTTCAAATCAATTTTTCTTTGACAGAGATTATATGAACCTGTCCAAACAAACTGTAATGTCCAATGTAATGTCTGGATCTAGATTTGCATATCCTTTTAGAAAACAAGAAAACTGTTAGTTTTAAAAAAATTGCAATGAAATAAAATCTGGTAAAGAGCTACCCAGAGTTCCACACTTAACAGGACAATACACCCCCAAAATATTTAAATGTATAATTGTAAAGGAGAAATAAATTGCCCCCTTAGCGGATATCTCTACTTACCAAACCACAATCCTGCAGTGCCACTGTGTCTCTCCTGTTCTACTCCTCCCTTCCCCTCACCCTTCGTGTGCAAGCACAACTTTGCCAAGATAGTCGTGGTTGTGCATGAGCGGAAGAGTGGCGCTGACAGGAGAGACACGGAGGCGCTGCAGAAACGCATTCTGAGATCTCTGCTTTGGGGAAAATTTCAATTATACTTCTAAAACAAAAAAGTGTCATTTTAGGGGGTGTAGTGTCCCTTTTAAAATATAGCCAAATCAGAAGAAAGAGTTGGCCAAAAATATAGGTTGCAATAAGCAGACACAGAAAAGCTGCCAGGAATCAACACACAGACTAGATAGTATTTATACATTTTCATGTTCAAACGGTGACATAATCAAACCATGGAGAAGATAAATTGAATGATGTCAAGGCAAGAATGGAAAAAGACAGGATGTAGACACATTTCACAGGTTTGAAATTGCTGGTAACTAGAAGACTTTTTGTAGTAAATGATTTTCTTGCTTTAAATGTGTATTTTTTGCTAAAAATTACAATTAAATACAAGTACATTGTTAGCTGTGTCTTGGCTATAAAGCAGAATATTAAAAAGAAAGTGGAATGTGAATCGAGTTTTGATCAATTTGTTTGAACTAATCAAACTGGATACTAAAATCTTGTTTTAGGGATTGATATACCCTTAAGCTAATTTCTGGGTGCATTTTATGCACTTTATGCATTTTAAGCATTATTGCATGAATTTTTATTTATTTATTTTGCTCCCCCCCCTTATTTTCTTTAGGTATCCAGTTGCACCAGGGTCTGTTCAAAGCATTTTCATCCATCCGATTTTGTAAGAACATTAACAGGGAAGAGGAATCTTAAGCCAACTAGTGTGCCATGCATTTTTCAATGGACAAACAGTGAAGAAATGGAGACACCTATCCCTAAACGGTACATTAAATTAAATGTATTGGTCATAAACATTTGTTTCTGGCATATTTTGTTCATTAAAAACACTTAAAAATGTTCGAAGGAGATTCAAGATTATTTATATTGTTAGGTGATCATTCTTGCTGTTTAAGGAGATGTTTAGCCAAAACTCACTGTGCTTAAAGGGTAACTGGTCTCCATACAAGTGCCCTTTATTAAAAAGAGCACATTTCTACCTTTAAAATGACTCCATTACCATGCTTCTAACTGCAATATAAGCAAACTTACTACTGCTGTAACTGTCTTTAAAGGGCAATTCCACCCCATTGCCCCAGTGCTGGCCCCAGTGTACATTTAAGATTTAATATACAAAAAATTAGATGGCAAATTAGTAGTAGTTACAAATTAACAGTCTTTGTTTTTGTCGATGACACAAAACTTTGTCGACCATTAAAACCTTCAGAGGATGTGCAATCGTTGCAGATGGATCTAGATAGATTGTCCCATTAGGCTGCACAGTGGCAGATAAGATTGTGTTGATAAATGTAAGGTGATGCATTTTGGACTTATAAATCCCTGTGCTGCTTATACTATAAATGGCTCTATGTTAAGTGAATACCTGTTGGAAAAGGATCTTGGGCTTTTGGTTGATAACAAACTTAAAGGTAGTAAGCAGTGCCAGGCAACAACAGCTAGAGCCAACAAGAATATTGTCTTGTATAAAAAGAGGTATGGATTCAAGGGAGAAAAATGTTATTCACCCTGTTTACAAAGCATTGGTAAGGCCTCATTTGGAATATGCAGTGCAATTTTGGAATCCAGTGTACAAAAATGACATCTTGGAAATGGTTCAGAGAAGGGCAACTAAAATAATAAAGGGAAAATAAACACAAGTTTTGTCTTGAGAAAGGGGTCCTGCCGACTCCGAACCTGTTTGTTTTGGCCGAACCAAAATTGTCTGATGATCGTTTTTCCCAGAAATTAAATTCTTCCTCCTATAGGAAAATGAGTGTGTTCTTATGCATTGGTAATTTGTTTACTCTTGCCTTTATTAATATGTTATTGCTGAATATATATTCCTTACTTGTAAAGGAATATTTCTGTTATTGTGCATTCTTTCAGTTAGCAGTTGTGCAGTTGACAGGGAAGGGTAGAGGGAAGGGGCAGAAGAACATTTGTTTTGCGTTACAACCGTATGTCGGTCAGTTTTTTAAATATTGTAGGTCAGGCCAAAATATCAGACTGTGTATACACCAGCCATAGATTTTTATATAGTCTTCTCTGCAGCACTGGTGTTTTTGTGTGGAATGACATGATCAGCTCCCTTAGGCTGGGGCCCCACTTGAGTGCACAGGAGAATGCATGATTGCGTGAGCCTCTGCTATTGAGCCCTATCGGAGCGCATGCGGTATACACCAAAATGGTGCATGCACTACGATAGCACACTGAACTGCAGAACATGTAGTGGACCTGGTCCCATATCATTCTACATGCTCTGTGCTTTGTTCGCATCACAAATTGGATCTGGAATGTGCTAGTGGGGCCTAGCCCTTACAGGGTTTTAGGTTTTATTCCCTTTTGTTTTTTTCTGTATATGCTAATTTTCTATTTGATCTGTATTTTCCACCCACTGGCTTTCATTTATAAACTGATCCCATGGCTTATATTTTTTGTGGTTTTGTTTACTATTTTTTATTCTATTATTGAAAAAATTACAAATTTTATGTCCATTTTGGAATTTAATATATGTATTTTCTTTTAACATGCAGCAACAGCAAAAATACTCTGCAACCTATTTTACCTACTCAGCTTCAAACTCCAAAGACAAAGCCATTTACAGCGGCAGAGAGGACAGTTTCTGTTCTTGACCATTGCTATGATCTACCACCAAAGACTGACACCGAAATGCTACATGCTGCACGTGAAGAGATAGCAAGATTACAGCAATGCAACTCTACTTTGGAGAGAAATAGATTCTTTGTAGAGAGATTTTCCAAGGATTCAAGTCTTATTAACTTTTACACAGGGTTTAAGGACTATAATACTTTAACAGATGTATTTACAACTTTTACTCAAACAGAAGGAAACATGTTAAAGTGGAGACAATGCCAGAAAGGGAATATATGTGTAGCTGAGGACTCTGTTTCAGAGCAGGAATCTATGTTGTTTATTGACCAGTTCTTCCTTTTTCTATGCAAAGTACGTCAAGGGTACTTTGATCAGGACTTAGCTGTTCGTTTTAATATATCGCAGTCCAGGGTTAACAGAATTATTCTATCATGGGCTAAGTATTTGTACCTTGTGCTGGGTGAAATACCACTTTGGCGCAGCAAGGCAGTAGGAAATCAGGGTGTACCTGATTGCTTCAAGGCTTCATATCCACATGCCCGAGTAATTCTTCATTGTGCAGAGTTCAAAGTTCAAACAAGTAATCCTAGTGTAACATCTCAGTTATACACATATTACCATAACCAGACAACTTATAAAGGCTTACTTGGAATAGCTCCCCATGGTGCAGTTATTTTTATAAGCCCTTTGTACTCCAGTTGTGCATCAAAAAGGGACATCACAAAATCATCTGGCATTTTGGATTTGCTAGAAACAGATGATTTAGTCATTACTGATAAAGATTTTAACATACAGGATCTTGTGGAAGCAGTTGGTGCGTTTTTGGTAATACCGCCTGTTATAACAACTGCTGGTTCAGCAGAAGAATGTGGGGAAGCGACCGTTATGGTTACTCAATCTACAGAAGAACAAAATACCATGATTATTTTGGCACCATCTGTTGAAGACCAGGAGACATTGGTGGTTAGCAATTCTGTTGCTCTTGAGGATGCTGTAGTTGAACTAGATCATTCAGCTGAAGAGGTTGAGGTTGAAGTAGTAGTATCAGGTGAAAATGCAGTGTTGGGACATTCTACAAGTGTGGAAACAGAACATGGACATCCCATTGTCGAAACCACAAATCTAAAACCTAGTCCTAAGGAGGATGAAGCTATGAAAATTGAACATTATACTAGAGAAGAGGTGGTAATATCTATACAGGAACCTGAGAAGGGTGGAGGCGAAAGTGCTGTATTGGAAAGCGAGATCAATACACTTGCCCGTTTAAGAATTTGTGTTGATCAGGATATAGAGAGGGTTAGGCAATACCACATTTTTGATAAAGTTTTGCCAGTAACATTAGAAGGGGCAGCTAATCAGATCTGGGCGGTGTGTGCTATGCTTACTAACATTAATGGATCTTTAAGTTAATATGAAGTTTAGAACCTAGCAAAACTACTTAAAATATTTTGAGTAGAATATGCAATCTTAAAGTAAAAATAATTAAACTATAGTTTGTACAGCCGACAGAGTAATATTTTTAGCAGAGATTAATGGGAATTTTTTTTTTTACATGTGTCACAGGAACTGTTTGATTAAAAGAATAATTAAACTCGCCTCCCCCTCGCTCCTCTTCCTCCATGGCAGCATAGTACCCAGGGTGAGGACCTAAAATCGCTAAGTCCTCACCCTGGGCACTTTCCCTAACTCCTGCTACTTACTGAAAATCTGCTTCGGCGATCACTCCATTCCTCCGCTCTACTGCTTCAGTTACAGATCGCAATTGCAGCCAATAGGAAGACGCTGTGCAAGGAGGCGTGTCTTCCAATTGGCTGCACTGCGACTGTCACTGACGGGAAGAGAGCAAGGACCAAGCAGATCCCTGAAGTAGTGCAGGAGTTAGGGAAAGTACCCAGGGTGAGGAATTAGTGATTTTAGGTCCTCACCCTGGGTACTATGCTGCTATGGATTGAAAAAAGGTGAGTATAATTGTCCTTTAAAACATTGTATTGAACTTTAAAGAATACAAATTACCATGAAACATATACAGGGAAAAATAAAAGCTGAAAGTGCATTTTATATCACAGCTCTGTGTAAATCCTGAATTTGATTAACCACTGCATAACTTAAGCCAAAGCTGTTAGCCGGCACTAAGAAATCATGCTAAATTTCCGAAAATGCAATATTAAATTGCTTGTAATGCAATTCCTGTAACCCACTGGTAAATAGGTAAAAGTGAGACTTAAAGACGGGAAGTTTTTGCACTGTGGTTCTGTAAATTGCCCACATTGTTTTTTGCAAATCATGGAAAATCTTTCTCTACAGCAATCCTTTTCACAGTTGTATGGTTTTAATTATATAGCGCCACCTGGGAACACAGCACTGCACAATATTATAATACAAAAAAGTCAAAAGTGACAACAATATAAATAAATATCCAGGGGAGGAAGTGATTGGATTGTCTGCTTAGTAAAAATAGTTTTTTTGTCTTTGCACAACTAGATATGTGTTGTAGCCTTTTACAAAAGTGATAAATCGTCAGTTTTAGCCTGTAAACCATTTACCAGCATTAAAAGTTGATTTAGCAGTAATACCATTACCAACAACTTATATAATGCTGGTGAGATTTTAAAGAACGTTCTGCAACTGAGACACTCTTGGCCAATAAAATTGCATTGTCATGATCAGGAAGTCTTTTCAAACACCTTGGCTAATGGTCTTGAAAAAGGGTGATGTAATATTGGCTTTATACCATGGTAAAGTATTGAGACTTGGCAGGGCTGGGTATCAGGAATTATATAGACATAGCATTTAGTTAGCATTAAATTCACTTTTAAACTTACAATGTAAAAATTGTCTCAAACATTTGAAAACAAAAAAAAGTCAAAGTGTAAGACAGCTACTTGGGTAAGCTTTAGAAAGTGCCTTGATAAACATGAATCCAAGTAGTCATGCTACACTTTGAGAGTTCTTTATTGTCCACTGCAGCTATGGTGATCTATCCAATAATTTATACATTGTTCTCTCATAGGTTGTACCAATTAAGTTCCCAGGCACTCAAAGCATTACTTTAGTGAACTAGGATATGTTGGGTGTTTTTGAAAGCTGTGTACAGAGTTCTGTTCATTAATCTTTCATCAGTCTTCAATATTCAAAAATATAAATTAAAACCTTTATAAAATGATAATGAACGTTGCAATTTATTGATTTACCGTAGTTCTAGAGGCAAGTCTAACTTAACTACGTGGAGTTGTGAACATCAATATTTAAAAAAAAAAATAGAAACTAGCATTTATACACAATTATAGCATACTTTGTTATCGGTAACAAAACTGAGATCTGACTTGTACAGTCATTAGTTTCATATCAGTTGTTACTACTTTTATTTTATTATTGAATACTTGTTCAGGTAAGGGTCTCTCAAGTATTAAATGCCAGATCAAATGTCTGGTTCCTTTGATTTTTTTTCTATTCATAAATAATGCAGAATTTTATTTAAGAAACAATTAGTAGCTCTGTTTTAAGAATACTTTTTCATTAGTGTGAATAGTTTTTTTTGCATTTTGATGAATTTGCCTTGTTGCATGAAACAGCTTAGAGTTTCTGTGCAATAACACTAAAAATAATGCAGGCTTATTGTTTACAGTAAACATGATTAGTTGTTTTTTTTATTCATTTTTCTCTTTTATGAAATGTGTGATTATATAACTACTATTTTCTGTGGAATGGAACTTTATAATTATATTGTGTCAATATAAAATAAGACTTATTTTTACAGAAAAAGTTTGTTGTCCTACTTTGCATTATGCGCATCCCTCTTCAAATAGGCCTTATCGATAGATTTTTAAAATTGTCGAGGCGGTGTTACATTTAACCTTAAAAATGTTTGCTTTGCCAAATTTGTTGTGAAACAAATCTGAAAATTGCCACGGGCATTTCTAAAGTTGAGGAGAGGACTGAAATCCTAAGGTTACCAAAATGCAGATTTGGCCATGACCAATGCTAGGCATTATTAAAAATTATCAATTTGTTTACGTTAACCCATTCCTAAAGGTAGTTTTTGATTGTAGAAAAATGCACTCTTTAAAGATATTTAAAGGCTATGTCCACCCACAAAATAAAAAATTAATATCATGCTCCCCCATGTCCCCCAGCCCCAACCGCTTCTTTAGTTTTTTTAAAAAGCCCCCCAAAACTCTTACTTACCTCCCTCGATCCCCGCCGCACTGCCGGCCCTCTGCTTGCGAGAATGCAAGCAGAGGGGCGGGACCGGCAGTCGCGTCTGTGATTGGCTGAGCGGCAGCCAATCACGGACGCGGCTGCCGGTCAGTCAGTGCAGCGGAGGAAAGCGGAGAGGTAAGTAAGAGTTTGGGAGCTTTTAAAAAAAAAAAAAACATGCGGTTGGGGCTGGGGGACATGGGGGAGCACATATTAAGGGGGATTTTCGCTGGGGAGGATAGTAGACGGGAGGGAGAGGGAGGGGGAGGGAGGGGGGAGAAGGGCTGCAGCACGCATGGCAGAATCTCCGGGAGGCCAGGTAGCAGGCAGTGTCCTATATGGACCTGCTAGCCTCCTGGTGTTCATTTTTTGGGACTTTGGGGGGGGGACTACAGGAGAACCCTATGGAGCTGGGATGTGAGGTAAGGATTAAACTACACTACATGGTGGGGCCAGTAGTTGGGGGGATTATAGTTTTGGGGGTGGACATGCCCTTTAACTCATTTATTTGTGACATGCTTGCATGTGTGCACATTCCTAAAGGTGTTAAGTGCAAGATCTGTATAACAGTAGGGACCATATTTTTCCCAAAAAAGAAAGTCTTGTAAGACATGGGACATATTTTCTTACTGTATGTCACAAATTTGTACACCCTCACATTTTTGTACATATTTTATTATTTCTTTTCATGGGACAATATTGAAGATATGACACTTTCATAGCAATGTAAAGTAGTCAGTGTACAGTTTGTATAACAGTGTAAATTCTGTCCCCTCAAAATACATAGCCATTAAAGGGCATCTATAGTGAAAAAAACACATTGCCCCTTTGCAAAGGTAAATTCATGTACTCTGTGCTGCCTAATCCTATCTATGTCAGTGACTCTGTTTAACCATGGTGTCAGATCTGTGTGCAGCACTCCCCCCTTCCCCCTCCCCTCTGTTACCTCCTCCATGTCTCAACTTCGGCTAACCGACAAGCTTCTCATGTGCAGTAGGAGTTAAAAGTTCAACATCCTGAAAAACACACCCACGCACAGTGGCCAATAGAAAGCAAGCTGTCCTGGAGACACAAAGAAGAACAGTACAGTTTACGATCTCTCTCTTTGTGACCCATCATCAATCATTAAAGTCTATCAAGAAGGGGGGGTCAAGTGCAGCCTTATATCTACCATGAAAGCTACCTCTCTTCCCCTGCTAATGCTGTTATCTCTATGTTTATTACAGAGCAGGGAGGGGGATCACGTCACAGGGATTTGATTGACAGTCCAAGTAGGAGTAGAGGAATGCAATCACGTATTCTTCTAACTGGTGTATCTCTGGACAGAGAATGAATCTGAAAAAGTGAAGACACTCTGGGGGTTGTGGGGAATTATAGAACACATGGAAAGAAAGAAAAAAAAAGTTCATTTTCCCACTATAGATGCCCTTTAATGTCTAAACCACTGGCAACAAAAGTGACTACTCCTAAGTGAAAAATGTCCAAATATTTTGTGTGGACACCATTCTTTTTCAGCGCTGCCTTAACTCTCCTGGTCATAGTGTTCACTAGAGTTTCACAGTTTGCCACTGGAATCCTCTTCCACCTCAGAGCTGGTGGATGTTAGAGACTTTGCACTCCTCCAATTTCCATTTGAGGCTAGCCCACAGATGCTCAATAGGGTTTAGGTCTGGAGACAAGTTTGGTCAGTTCAACATACTGTATAACAGTAAATACAGTTGCAAGTAAAAGTATGTGAACCCTTTGGAATTATATGGATTTTTGCACAAATTGGTCATAAAACGTGATTTGACCATCAAGTCACAACAGTAGACAATCACGGTCTGCCTAAACTAATGCCACACAAATAATTAAATGTTTCCATATTTTTATTGAACACACCATGTAAATATTCACAGTGCAGGTGCAAAACCCTTAGATTTAATAACTGGTTGAACCTCCTTTGGCAGCAATAACTTTAACCAAACATTTCTTGTAGTTGCAGATCAGACATGCACAATTGTCATGAGTAGGGCTGTTCTTAGGCATAGACCACTTAGGCAAAGAACTAGGGCACCTATTCTTCTCCCTAGCATCTCCCTGTCAGCTTTTACTTTTAGAACTGCCCTGCTTGTTCAGATGTAATTTGCAACATTGTGTTTAGTATTTAGCAACAAATGTTGCAAATTAACTGAAGGGGGAGGATGCAATCACCTTAAAGGGAATGTCCACCCTTCTGCACATAAATCTGTATTTGGGGAAGTCTGTACTATGGGGAAGTCTGCTGGCACTGAAGGGTTAATGGCAATACTCTGGAAAAGTGCTGACACTAACAGTATCAACAGTAAAGTCTGGTGGCACAGAAGCGGACAACTAAAGCCACAGAACAACACTGAACCAGAAGGCAAAACACCTTGATCTAAAACCCGTAATCTGCGTCTTTCCTCTCATTTTGATATGGACGCTGGGAAATTTACTTAAATAACATATGGTTTGTGCTTTACTTCACAGCATTCTAGTATCACACAGTTTAGTCAACGACCATTATGTTCTGCACATGCACATTTTACAGGACAGATAAAGCAGGAAGACATTATGACAAGTCGGAAGGGTGTGGTCTGACCCTGCACATACACACAGATACTTCCATCCAGTTCTTAACAGGCTTACATTTACTTAATAAATTTACTGAAGTGTTATTTTATAGTTAATTGTTTTTAGGGGGGTTGTTTTTAGATTCTAGAGTAAAAAATTGGGTTTAGTTCTCCTTTAATTGTAATGTTCTGCTGGCACTGAAAGTGGTAATGGAAATACTTTGGGGAAGAGATGCTGGCACTGAGGGTCATTGGCAATACCCTGTGCGGCCACAAATTATTAATGCCAATATTCTTGGAAAATCTAGCACTGAAAGAGTTAAAGATCGCAATCTTACCTGAGACTTGGGGTTTGGTGGGTGGAGGGGTGCGGGGGGTGGGGGGGGAGGGGGGGGGGAAGGGAATGAGGGGGGTTCATGGGGGGGGCGGTGGGATTGGGCGGGGGTGAGAAGCGGGGGTAAGGGGGGGTTGTCCTACCAGGCTGAAAACAAGGGGGGTGGTCTGAGGTGAACGAACTAGCATGAGGATTTGCTAACGGGGGATGAATGTGATTAGCAGATGCCAGAGGCCCTTTTGTAAGTCGTATAGCTGAGCTGGCAGGGTGGGATGGAAGGGAAAAGGAGGGATCTGCTAAAGGGAGGGAATGACTTAATGGTGGCGACGGGTCTTTGTGGGTGGGTGACATGTGAGTCGGGGGGGGGAGGTGAGATTGGGACACACGGGGGGGTGGGTCCCTTGTAGCTGTCATCTTTAAAGGAGGGGCCGTGGAGCTGAAGATGGGGGAGAGGGGGTGAGTGGGTGTAGCAGTGTGGGGCGGGGGGGTGATACTTGGGTCGAGTGGGTGTGGCGGATAATGTGGGTTATGTGCGAGTTGGTGGTGTGCGTAGGGGGGGGGACCGGGAGTGTACGGAAGAGCGAGTCGTGCGGGGGGGGTGGCTGGGGGTTCTCGAGGGGGGATAGTGGCGGTGGTGTTATAAGAGCGGGGCTGTTGTGTCCGAGCGATGGGTGAGTGGGTCATTGCAACAAATTAGAGTGTTCAATATGACGGTTTGGGGGTGGGGGGGGGGGGGGGGGGGGGGTGGGGGTCTATGTCGGTGCGTTCTGAAATGGGGAGGCATCGTTTGTGTTGGTGGCGAGACGGATAGGGGGCATCAGTTCGGCTCAATAAGTCGTGTGGGGCAAGTGCGGGCGCCCCATGGGGGTTGGTTGTACTCGGGTGTGGCGCGACTCCAGGAAGCTTGACGTGACGGACAACCAGGGCGCCAACGTGGGGGGAGTGGGGTGGTGAAAGCGGGGGTGTGGGGGAGAAAATGGGGGGGGGTAGGGGGGGCACAAGTTGGACTGGGTCTACGGTTCTTGGTGTTAACTTGGAACAGAGGTTTGACATGTAACGACTGAATACTTACTTGGGTATCGAAGCTTCCTAGGGGGTGGCTGGGGTGCAGGCGAGGGGGAGAATGTTAGTCCTATTAAAAAGATAATAATTAAAATATTTACCAAAGTTTAAAGGGTGTACTCGTTTTTGGACTGCTGTATGTTTGAATAGTATTTATTCTCCATCCTTACCGTTTTGGAAGGTATGGTTGGCATCATCACACTGTCCCCCCCACGTGGATTTTTGCAGCTAACATTGCCTGTCTTAGAAAATTTTAAACTATTGTTTTGCTAAGCATACGGTTAGGGCTATGTAGAACTGTAAATGTCTTTTTCCATCTGTCACGTTAACCCATGTACCAAGGTTAATGTGACTTTAAGGCGTAAAAACTGTTGCGCAACTGCCGCAAGGTATGTACTGAGCCAATAATGGGTCATTAAGACAATCTTTAATGTCAGCAGATAGCCTACACTACAGCAAATTGTTTATTTTCAGGTGGACATACCCTTTTAAGGAATGCTGGGAGTTATAGTTTACATCAGGGATTCTCAAATAGTGTGCCTCCAGATGTTAATCAGCTTATTCAAATGTTTTAAACCTGATCCTAAAGTAAAGGATATTATGTTGCAAGTCAGCAAATAAAAAATATCTGCAACTTTTACCTTATAAAAGGGACACTAAACAGATTTCATGTATTAAGTAGTAATCTGTATAATATTCACAGAGGTGAGAACACTTATTCCCAACCTCCCTGTGAATTATAGAATGCCCAGGGAACACTGCAACACTTACTATATCTTGTCAGCCGCATTCTCCCGACACAGTGCCCATCTTCATGACATGCGTGCCAGTACAAAAGATGGGCACATGATTGGGACAGCACCTGACAGCTGAGAAGTAGCCGCTAGTGGAGTGCCAGGTTGGGAAGTGTTGCAGTGTTCCCCTGGCAGTCTATTATTCACAGGGAGGTGGGAATAAGCATTCTAACCTTCCTGTGAATAATAGAAACAGAGCTCATTTACTTAAATACGGTTTAATGTTCCTTTAGTGTTCAATAAATGTATTAGTTTTAGTTAAGTATATATGCATTAAAACACATTATTCAAATTGTATATGTTATTGACTTATACATTGATTGAAATATATTTAACAAGGGAGATAAAGAGGAAAATTAAACCTGAAGTGGAAATAAACAATAACCGATTTTAAGAGGAGAGAAAAACTGGCATGCGTACATCAGCTTTCAGCATAATATTGAAATATTTATGTTTCCTATACAGTGCTAGGGTGTTGGTTTAGGAGTTTTTCTTTTCAGTTTTAAGAAATGGTAAGCATTCTTGTAAGAGGGGTTATGTGTTGTATATGAGGTTGAAAGTTGGGTTGCTTCAGTATATCTCTGTTGCCAAGGGGCTTCAGTGTTCCTTTAAAGAAGACAATGAAACCAGTTAAATATTAAACTATAAACGAAAAAATGTTTTTAACTTTATAATAAGCCATTTGGTGAAACAAAGGAATCCGTTTCTTGGGCAATTCATTAATAATCCACACTAGTTTTGTTGCAAGACTAAAAAAGTTAAACCTTGAGAAGTTAAATGCAGGTAACATTCTAAAATCACAATGTTTTCTGAAATTTTATTAAGATTGGTTATTTTTTAAACATTTCTAGATCATCAATGTTTAGCTGAAAAAAAAAATTGAAACTGAAAACATTTTGAATTTAAACTAAAAAGTTTAAGAGTAGACAAAAATGCCCTACACTGTCAACGTGTTGCTCAAGTGCAAATCTGCACAGTTTGGTTGAAACTATATTAAAGATCTTTCAGATTAGAACAAAAAAATATTTTAAACCTTTTCATGAACATATATTGGCGTTACAACACAAAGTGAACAAAGTCTTTTTTCATGTTTTTGTGTATTCCAAATTAAAAATGAATTTATGTTACACATCTTCTAGAGTAGAAGATTAAAGTTTAGCACATTTTACAAATGATCTTTGAAAAAAACCCTGCATTTGTCAAATCAAGTTGATGGAGGGTAGTACTGTCCCATATTCCAGTTGCCTGGGTAATTGTAATGTAAAAAAAAAAAAAAAAAAAGGGAAAACAATCAAAAAACAGCATTCCTTAAATTAGAAAATAAAATTCCTTTGTGGCTGATAATTGTAGCAGACATGGTCACTCAATAATTTCATAGGTGTCTTGTTCTTTCTGGTCTGGATTTTGGTAGCATACACAAGACACATGATTTTTTTTTAAAGGGGCAGGACTTACAGGAGGTGAATAGAAAGTGGCGCAATCACTTTTTTCTCTTTGCAACTACCCCTTTGTGGATGAAAACATGTTAAGCCACATTGATAAAGTTTGGTGAATGAAAATATAAAGTTTAGGTCCTGAGAGTGTTGTGATGCAATTACAATATATAATTATAGAGATATCCAACGTTAGGAAGAATATCCTATATAGTAAAAGAAGGTTGCCGATATGCACGGACGATGGACCCACCTGCTCGCGCTGGTCATGTGACATTTTCTAGCCAACACCCACAGGTGGGTTAGGAAAGCCTGCTGGGGGAGGGGTTCTGTATAGAATCGGGGGGGTTGCTGGTTTATTCTAAAAGCTCATACACATATGCGATCATCGGGGCAGACCCGCAACACTGTATGAGCTTTTTGGGCGACAATCGTGCCATGGGCACATTGCCAGCAGAAGTGGATGTTCGCTCTGGCCTCAATGCCACTGCCAATTGCCATTGTGTGTGATTGTGTGTGTATACACACACATACTTTTCGGTCTTAATCTATGACCTTTCTCAAGCAGTGGTTTGTGTTCACACATCAAAAACATTTATAGGTTAAGCCCCTCCCCAATAGTGTCATCATTAAAAGTGGCCAACAATTCACAATAGGTAAATAAAATGCTACATATTCTAAAATATGTTAAAATATCTAAAAATATCTATAATATGGCAAAGTCTGCAGTGTTAAAATATCAGTAAGTTGTTAAAATACAAAACAGTGAGAGTTTATTAAGAGATTAACCAGTGTATGAACAATATCTAAAACTTAAAACAAGGAACCTAAAGCTTAGAGGATCTAGATAATAAATTCAGCTATTAGTTTATCTTTCTTCTAGAAAACATTTCATAGATAGGTATTCATTAAGTCCACGTGGGTTTACAGTATTCAATTATTTAATCCACATGGTTTCACGTTGGAGTAGCTTTTGTGACCTGTTGCCTCCACGCCTATCTAAGGGGACATAATCATTGCCCATATATTGAAAATCTGCCAACTGGTGCCCAAAAATGTTTGGCAACCAGTTTATTGGTTTTACCGTCTCTATATGCAGTCTTTATGGCAGATCTATGTCCATCGATTCTGAGGTTTAGATCAGTTTTACCTATATAAGCCAAACGGCAGGGGCAGGTCACCATGTATATGATATGCGATTTAGTACAAGTTATGCGATGTCTTATGTCAATAGAGGCCCAGTATGGGGGTGTGAGAACTTTAAACCTGTTTGCGTGTATTTACAAGATTCACATTTTTGGCATTTAAAACATCCCAGCTGTTTGGATGGTAACCATGTTTTTATCCCTTGTTCACAATTTCTTGGTATATCTACCCTGACCAACTGGTCTCTGAGATTATTCCCACGTCGAAAGGCAATGGTTGGATTCCTAGGTAAAATCATATTAAGGGTTTGATCTGCTAACAGTATTTTCCAGTTTCTTTGAATGCATTTCCTCATAAATGTACCCAGTGTATTATATTTGAAACTGCCAACTAGCTTATTTTCGTCCCTGGTGGTTAAGTCATTACAAATACTATTTGTTGTTCTCCCTTCTGGTCAGATTTGAGTTGTTCCTGATTACCCTACAGAATTGGGAAACAGGGAGAGAGTTCTTTAAGGCTGGTGGGTGGTAACTTTTATATTGTAATAGCATATTCCTATCCGTATCTTTTCGGAATAGGCTAAAGGTTAATTTATTGTCTTCAATATGAATTAACAAATCAAGGAACTCCATCTGTGTAGTATTCACTTATGTGGAGAACCTGATGTTAGTGTCCATAGAGTTGAGCTGTTTGGTCATGTCCATCAATTGTTCAGTAGTTCCAGTCCAAATAAGCAAATACTCCCCAATTTCCTTTGTGATCACACCTGCTTGGAATCACTTGCGATTTCTGAGGACTCAGAAACTGCAAGTGATTCCTATTTTTTATACCTCTCACAGAACTTTGATTAATACTGACGTTGATCTTCTACAGAAGGGCTTGTTGTACCTACGAACAACCCAGACATATTTGAAACAGAAGTTAATTTTTACAAGTTTATTAGATTAATCACTCTGAGGGAACATATTGGTAATAGACCTCAGGATTTTACATCACAATTTAAACTTAAAAGTACTTTTGAACCACAAAGTACTAATACGGCTATAAAGAGTTTCCAACAAGTCGTAACGACTGAAGCTCTGAAAGGTAAGAAACCTAATATTAATTTAACATACCCTGAGAGGGAGGCCTTAAAAGATTTGAGTAAAGACAATTCTATAGTTATCAGACCAGCAGATAAAGGCGGTGGAGTGGTGGTGATGGATTATACTTATTACAAGGAGGAACTAATGGGCCAATAAAGTGACACTAACTCATCAAAAATTAAAACGACAATCCTGCTAGTCGTTTTCAAAAGAAATTACAATTTATCATTGAGAGGGGCGTGCAAGCAGGTGTGACAATTGGGGAGTATTTGCTGCAGAAACATCCTAGATGTCCGATAATTTATACTTTACCCAAAATACATAAACACCAAAAAAAGCCCTCAGGACGCCTTATTATCTCATCAAGGGGAGGATTACTAGAGCCTATTGGGAAGTTTATCGATAGTATACTTCAACCTATTGTACAAGGCTCTCCTACCTACTTGAGAGACTAGGGACACTTAATAAACATTTTGCAGGAAGTGACACTACCTTAATCCCATACAGTCCTCCTAGTGACCATGGATGTAACCAGCCTATATACAAACATTGGACATGAACAAGGGCTAGCAGCTGTTGAAAAGAGTTTACACAGTAACACTTGTGGTACACATGCATTTCTACATTTTATTATGGAACTTTTAGAGATGGCACTGCGATTTAACTTTTTTCACTTTGAAAATACCTATTATCTCCAAAAGACTGGCACTGCCATGAGTGCGGCCATGGCACCTGCCTACGCTAACAATTATATGTATGAATATGAGAGTAACCACATTTTATCTAAGTACTGTGAATTCTTGTTTATATATTACAGATATATAGATGATCTGTTCTTTATTTGGACTGGAACTACTGAACAATTGACGGACATGACCAAACAGCTCAACTCCATGGACACTAACATCAGGTTCTCCACAAAAGTGAGTACTACACAGATGGAGTTCCTTGATTTGTTAATTCATATTGAAGACAATAAGTTAACCTATAGCCTATTCCGAAAAGATACGGATAGGAATATGCTATTACAATATAAAAGTTACCACCCACCAGCCTTAAAGAACTCTCTCCCTGTTTCCCAATTCTGTAGGGTAATCAGGAACAACTCAAATCTGACCAGAAGGGAGGTACAACTAGCAGAGATGCAAACTAGATTTGAAGAGTGGGGATACCCCAAGCAAGTTCTGTTGAAAGCTCAAGAAAGTCATTGAGAGAACAACAAATAGTATTTGTAATGACTTAACCACCAGGGACAAAAATAAGCTAGTTGGCAGTTTCAAATATAATACACTGGGTACATTTATGAAGAAATGCATACAAAGAAACTGGAAAATACTGTTAGCAGATCAAACACTTAATATGATTTTACCTAGGAATCCATCCATTGTCTTTCGACGTGGGAATAATCTCAGAGACCAGTTGGTCAGGGTAGATATACCAAGAAATTGTGAACAAGGGATAAAAACATGGTTACCATCCAAACAGCTGGGATGTTTTAAATGCCAAAAATGTGAATCTTGTAAATACATGCAAACAGGTTTAAAGTTCTCACACCCCCATACTGGGCCTCTATTGACATAAGACATTGCATAACTTGTACTACATCGCATATCATATACATGGTGACCTGCTCCTGCCGTTTGGCTTATATAGGTAAAACTGATCTAAACCTCAGAATCGATGGACATAGATCTGCCATAAAGACTGCCTATAGAGACTGTAAAACCAATAAACCGGTTGCCAAACATTTTCTGGAATTTGGGCACCAGTTGGCAGATTTTCAATATATGGGCATTGATTATGTCCCCTTAGATAGGCGTGGAGGCAACAGGTCACAAAAGCTACTCCAACGTATGTGGATTAAATAATTGAATACTGTAAACCCACATAGACTTAATGAATACCTATCTATGAAATGTTTTCTAGAAGAAAGATAACGAATAGCTGAATTTATTATTTAGATCCTCTAAGCTTTAGGTTCCTTGTTTTAAGTTTTAGATACTGTTCATACACTGGTTAATCTCTTAATAATCTAATTATATGAATGTTGTTCTAGTCACTGGAACTCTCACTATGTTTTGTATTTTAACAACTTACTGATATTTTAACACTGCAGACTTTGCAATTTTATAGATGTTTTTAGATATTTTAACATATTTTAGAATATGTAGCACTTAATTTACCTATTGTGAATTGTTGGCCACTTTTGATGATGACACTATTGGGGAGGGGCTTAACCTATAAATGTTTTTGATGTGTGAACACAAACCACGGCCTGAGAAAGGTCATAGATTAAGACCGAAACGTTGCAATGTATATATTTAAAGTGAAAAATATACAGCCACAAATACTAATCATTACCTGAAACCAGTTTCCATAATTATAACCTGTCTGAGATGCATCTGTGCTTGCAGTGGTTGCTGGAAATGAAGCTGTAGCTGTAGTGCTCACTTCCTCTGTATGTGGTCGTTTTGTTTCTGGCTGCTCTAAACTAAAAAAAAAAAAAAGTATAAGAAAATAGGACAACCGTGCATTTACAAATCTAAGATGAAGAAGAATAAAGTAATTTACAAATCTAAGACTAAACCTTTTTCAAGATCGTTAGATAAAATATCCATGGCATCATACTACAAAACAATCAGAAAATGTGAGTTATTAATATACACCTATAAGGCAAAAGAGGCGGTTACAAAAATGTACCCATTTTCTGCTTTTCTCTTCAAACGATCTTGTTCTTTTAGAAGCTTCTGATGCTCATTGAAGGTATCCATCAACCTGTAAAAAGTGTCAATGTGTTCAAATGAAATATAAAGACCAACAAAACATTTACAGAAAGGGCTAGTAGCATTTACCCTAAATACAAAAATGCACATTTGTCTTCTGGGGTGTGGAACAGCTCCAGCCTGCATCAAAATCAGTAGTAAATACAGCTTAGTAGTCCACCAATTTCAAGGTGAACTGAGGCGCATGTACACATGCACTGGACCATTACAAAAGAGAATTTAGGGGATCTGTACGTTTGCAAAAACGTAACCATCTGCCAGTGACACGGTTTCCACTGAATAGCACTGAAAAGGGGGGGGGGGCTCGTGTGGTTCATTATCAAATTTACCACTCAGAAACGACTTGCTTCCGTCAGAAATAACTGCAAATGTGTATTGTGTACCTTTTTTTACTATAGTCCTATGCTCCTTAATTGTGAAGTTATACCACTCGCAATCGGCATAGTGGTTGTCACACCCCCCTCCTGGCATTCTTGTAAACCAATAACATTTTTAGGGCTCAGGGGTTTGTTTTTTCAAAGAATGACATACATCTACTTTTGTTTTGCTTTAAAAAAACAATGGCACTCTTTTATATTACATTACTGATAGGGGCTTTAGTAAGCAATAAATCAAGCCCAATGGTTTTTTTTTTTTTGATGAGGGTCCCTAGAAGCTACATATGTAGGTATACCTAATCATATGGGGTATCAAACTATGTCGATATAATTTTCATTAGGTTCTCTCATCATGCAGACACTCTGTAATATGACCATTATCAGACCCTCAATATACTGTATAAAAAAATTGGGCTGTTGTACATCCATATTAAAGTGCAAAATTCTAATACAACAAAAAATAGAATTCTAGTGCACAAACAATTCTAATTGCATATTGGCTATATCTCCATAAGGTTGCCGCTACAAACAGGCTGCTAAACCCTGGATAAATAAAAGCAATTAGTTCAATAAGTTGGCCAAATTATTTGAAAGGACAACTCCACCCTCATAAGAACATTTTTTAGAAAGAATGGCCTCTTTAAAATATGTTGATACATCATAGTTTGTCCTATGAATTCATCACTGTATGTCTGCTATGCTTTTGGATGCCTTATGGAAACTGAGCAATTTCGAAACCTGTAGTGAACCTGGGCATGCTCAGAAGAGGCAGAAAGGGGATTAGCATTCAGTCATTGGCTGTAATGTCAACTGTCAAATCCATAACGGACAGTTGCTAACTGGAAGAACCAGGAAGCAGAAACAGGGGAAACAGGACATTGTGCAGGATTTCAGGTTAGACATATATTTCAGATTTTATTACCATTTAGGGTTTTGGGGGGTGATATACCTGTATGTAAGTTTTCATTTTGGGGCTGGACTTGCCCTTTAAGCCCAGTCACCTCGTCAAGGTTGCTTTATTTAACTGGGTCCTAACCTACTTGCCTATTTTGCTGCATGAGAAGCCTATTTGGCTGTAATTAGAATTGTTTGTGAACTAGAATTCTATTTTTTGTACGCATTATCAGACCCTGTGCTGTATATAGGACTTTTCATTGCTTAGTTTCATGTTGCTTGATATGATTGAATGTACTTCATAAGAAATTCTGCATGTACGAATCAAAATAGCTGACAGTGAATGTTCATTCCCAGGATAGTTTGTTTGCTATTTCAATGGCAAAGTTTTTTTTTCTTTTTACGATTTTCACCTCTGACAGTAATTCTTTTTTTGAGGACTGCAATGCACAGTCTGATCAAATGTGGTTATGAGGGCCTAATCCAACCCCACACACCCTCCTATATTTTAATAATTGGAATGAAAAAGTATTGTATTTTAAACTTACTTTCCAACACCAGAACCAAAATCTTCTAGGAATTCAACTTTTCTTTGTGAGAATTTTACTCTCATTCCAATAGGCATTGAACTTTTTATTGCTTTGTCAAAACATTCTAAGATATTTCCTTCATTCTCCTTCAAGTCACAACTGTATTCCAGTTCCAGCAAATTGAGGTACAACTTTGCATTTTCCTAGAAAAAAAAATAACACCATTAAGCATGCAGACAGCTACACACATACTACCCACTGTGAATAATTTTAACCTTAGCAAGTCAGATTTGCTGCATAGTTAAATGGCAACATCAGTTTAAAAGGGACCAAGTTCTACATTTAGTAATGTATAATTACACAGAGAATCCAGTATGAATAAATGTTTAAATGCCTTGAATTGCATCCAAGTAAATATAGCTCATGTTTAAGGGACATTCTGTAAACCCACAACTAGAGATCAAAAATATAATACATACAAAAAATAGAATTCTAGTGCACAAACAATTCTAATTGCATATTGGCTACCTCCATAAGGTTGCTGCTACAAACAGCCTGCTAAACCCTGGATAAATAAAAGCAATTAGTTCAATAAGTTGGCCAAATTATTTTAAGCCCAGTCACCACATCAAGGTTGCTTTCTTTAACTGGGTCCTAACCTACTGGTACTTGCCTTTTTAGCTACATGAGCTGCAACCCTTTTAGTAGTTTATATTTTCAACTAAATAAAATTGTGGTAATTTTAATTTTCCAATAAATAGGTGCTTGAGCATCAAAAAAGTTTGTGGATTTTGTCAAAATAAATTTGGGGGTAAGACTTTCCTTTAAATTTGCCTCTGCCTGAAAGTTCACAAAATTTATACAAAAAAAATCTAAAAAAAAAAAAAGGTTAACTGCTACATCACTTACTTTGTCTTTCTCCATTGCATCAGACAACACTTTCCTTGCTTCTTCAACATTTCCTTGTACTTTGAAAAGGTGGCGGGCAAATTTTATTGCATAAAAGGATGATTCGCTATTTGTTTTTGCATTTTTCATAGCTTCTTCCAGTAAGTTTTTTGCCTCATTAACATTTCCATGTCTACGCTCCAAATTAACTCTTCGCAAACGGACCATGGCCAGGCCTTCTACAGTTGTTTCTATAGTTTGTAATATGCTCCTTGCTTCTTCTAGGTTACCTAACATTTGGGTGAATATATATATAGAAATAAATATGTATATGAATCTCTCCACCTTTAAATTAGTACCACACTGGAGCTTAGCTGGATCGAAAAAAGTCTTACAATATAGCATCCAGTTATTGCTATCTTTATCTTAACATATTCATATACATGAGTGTACTTTTAAGAATTTTCCAAACCTTTTAAAGTTTTTTTTTTTTTAACTCAAATTTTATTTATTAATTTCACAGGTATATTATTGTTCAATTTCACAATAACGTCGTTGTTATATACACAATTGTGTTTGCCACGAGTTATATATATATAATATATATATATAAGTTGATTAAGTGTGCACACAGTCTTCTAGCGCTACTCAGGTTCTTCATTATGCTTTTATTAAGTGCTTTTGTAGCAAACATTGTGCCAAGTGCAAAAATAAGCAACGTTTCGGCCGTATCTATTGATAGAAGCTTGATAAGGCCAATAGATAACGGCCGAAACGTTGCTTATTTTTGCACTTGGCACAATGTTTGCTACAAAAGCACTTTAATAAAAGCACTTAATGAAGAACCTGAGTAGCGCTGATATTTGTTGAATATTGGTTATATATATATATATATATATACACACACACACACACACACACACACACACACACTTACAGTTCTAACTGCTGAAGCAATTTGCAACAAGTTAGATACTTTTTTCCCTGTTGCCCTTAGTTTGCGGCTAACATCAGCTGATCTCCCGTGGGCAGAGGCAGGTCCACAAAGAGTTCTGACTGATGCTTCCCCACTTGCAAGGTGAAAGAAACCTAAATTAGCTGGGAGAAACACCAGCTAAAATGTGCTTGGAGGAACAATGCTGTATCTCAGTCCACCTCTACAATCTATAATCTCTATTGCGCTATCAACTCAAATTGAGCGTTACTTGTATGATCAAGTTACATGTCGCCATTACCAAAGCAAAAACAAAAGCAAAGAAAATAATAAAAAGGGTTCAGTACTCCATCTTATATTATACACACACACCCCTATGTTTATACATCTATAAATTTGTAAAATATTTAGGTGAAAGTAGTTTATTTTTACATAAACTTACCTTGTTGCTCCTCAAATGCAGCCCATAGTAAATGAACAGAAGGCTTTTTCACAAGATGTATATTACAGGCCCTGTTGTAAACATGTCTTGCCCCTTCCACACTGTGATCCTCCATATACTTGGCATACTAAACACAAGAGAATAAAATAGATTATTTGTCTATTTTAGTGTTAGAAATTTGCAAGAGAAGAATAAAATTCCTTTTTGTAACCCATTCAGCACCTTTATTGAACCACTAGACTAGGAAGGGCGGAGAGGCAACGCTGTTGGCTTATGCAGCAGTCATATCTGGTTGCAAGCAGACCATCCCCTAATGCAATAGATATAGTTATATATGAACACAATTTAACAAGTGATACAGGTGGGTTTACGCAGGAGTTCAGTGTTGAAAAAAAAATATTAGCATGCTGGGAACATGTTTGTACCTTGATCCAGAACTCCTCATAGCAGGCACATGCAATGACACATCTCTCAAAAAGAATCACAATGCGCTCATTTGTCCCATTTTCTAGCTCATAGTCCAGATATTCTCTCCAATTAATAAGCTGCGCTTTCTCCAAAGGCTTAACATGAAAGTAAGGTCGCTTTATCTAAGAGAGAATTGGGAAATTAAAGGGGAGGGGAAAAATCAGTTTGCAAGCACTGGAACAAGGCTACATTTAAAAAAAAAAAATTATTCCTTCATGGTTTGCTACAAACAGAATTAACTGAAACATACAAATCTCAAAAAAAATGCCTGAAACATACTAAGATAGGTCTGTAACAATTCTGAAAGCGAGAGTTTGTGTACTTTGTAAACCTAAAAGCTTTCATTACAATGGCAACAATTTAAATGGCTTATGTTAAATTGTGTTCATCGCATTTTTCAATCTGTGCGTGAGAAATGCCTGTCTGTGTATGACAACATGAGTGGCCACTTTGCAAGCATTCCAGTGTTTTTGAAGCACATGCATTTCCCCTTCGTTTTCAAATCTCAAAATGCTGTAACGCACGTAACTGCCTTTCGCTGCATCTGCGCATTTCACACGTTACCGGGCATGTAGTGTGGCCACAGCCAAAAATACATTTCCATTCCTTTGCAATTGTGTTATCTATCACCCTGCAAAGTATTAGAAAAAATGTTGGCTAAAAATTAAGTTTTCTTTAAGTATTCAAACAACTGGAGGGCCGCTGGTTGGACATCCCCATCTGTACAAACTTTTATTGTAAAAAGTTTGTTATGTGAATTACAATCAAGTTATAATAAAATGGCCAATATCTTTTAAACAAACCCTTGATCACACCACTTAAGTACACATGACTCATTTACAGATTAGTGTGCAACCATTTATTTGATTTTAAAAGGACACTTAACTTTAAAGGAATAGTTCACTTGTTCCTTTAATGTATTGATTCAAGACAGGGAGGTTAAGGAGCTATGTCTTATCTCCCGTTCTTCAATCAATATCTCAGGAGACAGGGATGAAGGGAAGTAATTTTTACCTTTCGCACGATCCACCACAGCAGCACTGACACGGACCGTTTTCCTGGTTCTAATCAACTACAGCGCGCATGCACGATAATGCCCGCTATAGAGGTTTAGAATCAGGAAACCAGTCGGGACGTATAAGTGCTGCTGCAGTGAATTGCATGCAAGGCAAATATACTTAAGTTCGTCCCTTGCTCCTGAGATATTAATTTAATATAATGGGAGGTAAGGCATAGCTCCTTAATCTACCGGCCTGCAATCAATACATTAGAGGAATAGTTCACTTTTCAGGTGAAGTATTCCTTTAAAGTATGACTTTTGTTTCAAATGAATTTATAATTCAAACAGCAACAATATGATAATTTTGAATCTGGGTCAAAATAACAGTTATCTATCCATCCATATAATTCATAGGTTTCAAAGTGAATAGGTGCTTCTTCGGATTCAGTTAATCGGTATCACTTGTTAAAAATAACCCATGTGTATGATGACTACTACAGAGTCTCCAAAAATCTATTTGATAAAATGTTTTTAAAAACGTTCATGGCTCCGTGGGGCCTAACTGTGGATTGACAAGACTAAAAGTTCTTTAGAGGGGGAATTAAACTAAGTTTGTATACAGATATATTGGGAAGAACGGGCTGCTCTGTGCTGTGACTTTGTGTAAATGAAGGTACTTCAACGGGTCCCCTTCCGGGCTAACTCAACAGGGTACCTTCCATTCAAGTCCTTGTTGTTATTCTGTTCTGCTCTTCGATGTCAACGCTCTAAACGCTACACTCCCTCACACAGACCTCTGGGTGGATAGATGGAATCCTCCATGCTGATTACCACTAGTATTCAGTCCACATGAATTTCAGTTGTGTCACCACAATCTATAATTCATAAGGAAATAAGAACAAGTGTTCCCATCTCCCAACTTACAAATGGTGATGTCCAACAGGCGGACAGCCTCTCTCTCTGCCTTCACCGAAAGCACAATCTATCTATTTACAAGTTATAAATTAATTTAAAAATAAGTCATATTGTAGAGTAAACTGATCTGATATTGTGTTTTTTTTCCCTCTATACTGGAATCTACCTTTCACTTGAGATAGCAATAAATGTTACAAAGAAGCTAATAAACAAAAGGACATTTTACAAGTAACAACTAAAATAAAATTTTAAAAAAGTAAAAATTAGATTTGAACATACTCCTTCTTCAAAATTCCACCTCTTGCTGACTTCATGTTCATTGAGATTAAAAATCTCCTGATGTACTTCAATGATGCGATGTCGCATGTTTTCTACTTCTGTAGTACGCTACAATAAAATACATAACTCAATTGACATGGTTATCAAAAGATGATATACACCTTAAAAGAATATTAGCCTTCAAAGTACTTACTGATCAGCAAATAACAAAAAAAAGAAAGACACTGTATTTAACCATAGAGCACGCCACAAAGCTCTATTACCAGTGTGATCATCTTAACTTTATTTATACATCAATAGCATAAAGATGGAGACGCAGTTACTCCCCCCCCCCCCCAACCTCAGCTTAACCAGGATTAATCCTTTGCAACTAAGTTTTTACCTGGGAAGGAAAGAGCAGACGCCTTTCCTATAAATCATAGGAAGGGGCAAGCTTTCTTCATTGTGTGAAAAAAATGACTGAATTACAATGGATTAATCCTGGTAGGCCTGAGGTTGGGAAAAGAAAAGTAAATTACGCAGTTTCTTCTACTTACTTACTTTTAAACAACAGTTTTACTTAAAAAAAAAAAAAAAAAAAAAAAAAAAAAACTTTATGCAGTGAAATATTTTCTTTTACCAATCACTCAGTGACATAGCTGAGGGATTAAAAGAAAACTTTTTAAAAAAACTTTTATATGGTCAGGGAACACCTTGGTGACTTAATATCCTTTTGTTACACTGTTACTGTACTGTTACAAGGGGTGCAGTATCCCTTATATATTACACTGTAAAGGCTGAGTTATCCCTTATATAATGTACAGGGTATATTTCCACATGACACACCCATACAGACCTTTGCAGGGTCTTTTATCTCCTCAAGCCCAGAAGGAATATCATCAATTTTTCCCCCATGCAGAGTCATCGATGCAAGCTCCTTTCGAAGCTCAATAAATTTTTCTGGTGTTAGAAATTCTCTAGGCAAATTACTCTGTATGTGCTCTTTAAACCTGGAAAGGAAAGATATTCACTTTGTGAATTCAACCGATATAGGCATCCAAATTCAATGAAATAAAGAAGGTTATACAACCTATTATTCACTCAACCTGTAAAGCAGCATTTCATGTCCAGGGGAAATTCTCCTTCACCCCCCATGAAAATGAACATTCTGCAAGGTATGATACTTTTGTTAATGACAGCAGAGCACATTGTTAAATCAGTCAAATGCTATCAACACCTTTATGAATAAACATATATATATATAAACATATTTACTTTTTCAAAAGGAAATTTTTTTCCAAAATCAAAACCCCTCTCTTCAGATGTAGCCAGGCTAGGTCGTCTGCCTAAATAAATTATTCCTAAGGGGTGAACTCCTAAAGCAAAGTACAGCTTCCCAGTCTGCACACATCCTGCTCCCTCCCTTGTATCTGCAAAGATTTTCTCACATAAGTTGGCCCTCTTCTAGGCCAGAGCGGAATAGGGAAACTGCACCTGGATGTATCTAGGGTGAGGACCTAAAACTCTAGGGGACAAATCATAAAGGGAGAGGGTCTGATTTAGGACATGTGGAAGAGCTAATAATCTGTGGGTAAAATTATTACTGAGCATGTCAATTCTATGGCCCCATGTAGCATCCTACCTGGGCAAGTAATTACAGTTTACAAAAAAATAAATAGGTTAAAGGCTTTTCCCTTTACGATTATATAAATGAAGCTAACATCTGTATGTCAAGGCAATCTCAAAATTGAAGGTCCTAACATGTTACCTTGGGAATTTTTTCTGGACAGGCATCCCCGCTTGTTAGCATTTTCTAGGAAAAGCCATCTCCTTATTAAAGGACAACAATACCAAAAAACAAAAACAAAACATCACTCCCATTACATGCCCACACTTCCAGCAGCTGAAATCGCTTACTTATATTTACAACCGTGCTACCCTCCCTTAGATATCACACAGCAAAGATGAATATTAAAAGTCCGCCTCTTAGCTGGCCCGGGGCTGTGGTTAACACAGCACTTATCATTGGCTGGTGGGAATATCTGTTAAAACCCTTTCTCCTTCTCCTCTGCCAACCAAACAAACTTGAATTGTCCTGTTTGGATACAGCCTACATGATCAAACTGAAACTGAATAGCGTGGGTGGAGGAGTGTTTTCTTGTATGCTAGATTTGAGTGACAGTTAGACAGTTAGAGGCAGACAGAATTGTCACGCCCCCCTTCACAGCATGGCTAATTGAAGGCAGGGGGGGGCTGCATACCTTTATTTATTTATTTTTTTAAAGCAATTTTTAAAAATGCATTGAGGCAATACAGTTATCCTTTAATCTTTGCATTGGATTAGGCCTCATTCACACTACACACAGACTAAAATGGAAAAAAATGAACTGTTCATTTTTGTTCTATGTGTAGTGGTCCATCCTTCCAACAGGGTTCGAAGCATGTAGTGCAGCACTTTGAAATAAAAACACTACTTGGATCGTATTAAAGGAGAACTAAACCCAATTTTATATACTCCAGAATCTGAAAACACCCCCCTAAAAACACCAATAAACTATAAAATGCCACTTTAGTAAACTCTATTAAAGTAAATCAAAGCCTGTTAAGAACTGGATGAATTATCTGTGTGTATGTGCAGTGTCAGACCACACCTCCTGACCTCAGTCACATGCTTCCTTGCTTTATCTGTCCTGTAAAAGGATTGGTTAGAGATTATTAATGGGTGTGACCAACTGTAACAAGTTTCTGCCATAGCTAAAGACTGAGCATGGGCAGAACATAATGGTCGTTGACCAAACTGTGTGATACTAGAATGCTGAGAAGTAAAGCACAAACCATATGTTATTTAGGTAAATTTCCCAGCGCCTGTATCAAAATGAGAGGTAAGACACAGATTACTGGTTTTATATCAAGGTGTTCTGCCTTGTGGTTCAGTGTTGTTCTGTGGCTTTAGTTGCCCTTTAAGTCTTTCAGTGAAGTTAATTTTTCTTTTTTTTAAATATTATATTGCAGAAATTCAGAAAGGTAAGTTCCTCTTTATGCTGCTGTTAAATACAAATAAAATCCCCCATTAAGTTTTATGCTGCAAAATTAAGGGGAATTGTATAGGAAGCGCTGAGCAATTTCCAAAAAAAACACTTGGTGCAGTACCCTAAAATAAGCCTAAAACCCAGGTTAACCCAATATTATGTTGGGTTGCATGTGTTTTAGACTCCTGTAAATGCCAAGTATAAATGGCACTTTCAAGTGCAATGATAGGGTTGCTATTTCTACAATAGAGTATCCAATTTTGCCCGAATAACGTTCTTATTGGGCTTTTGCAGGTTATTAAAGGGCATGTCCACCCCGAAATTTAACTTTTGATATGTGGTAGGGCATGCTCCCCCAGCCCCAACCGCATTAATATAATTGTTAGAAAGTCCCCCGATTCTTACTTACCTGCCCTCTCTCCCCTGCTGCAGTGTTCAGGCCCTCTGCTTGCATGGAATTGAAAGCAGGGGGCGGGACCAGCAGCCGCGTCCGTGATTGGCTGAGAGGCAGGGAGGGCTGCACCGAGCATGCCTCAACCTTGATGAGGTTGAGGAAGTCTCAGGCACAGCATGAGTCACACACTGCTCCTACACAGCAGTTTCCTGGACTTTGGAGGGGCACAGCAGGGGAACTATTTTGAGCAGGAATGTAAGGTAAGGATTGTTTTAAACTACTTGATGTGGCCAGTAAGGGGTTAAATTTTAGTTTTGGGGGTGGACATGCCCTTTAACAATTATAACAGTGTAACTAAAGACAAGCAATTTGCCTTGCTAGGTTATATGTAAAGGTTTGAGGCTAGTAGAACAGGGCAACTGCTTGGCTCTGCTTTTCAAACTCTGTGAACAACATAAAACCTTACATTTAAAGAAATAGTTCACTGCACAAGCAGAAAAAAGTTGATGGAAGCGCACTGTTTATCAGAAGATATTCTGTTTATTGCATCACACAAAAATACACAACGTTTCGGAGAACGCTATGTCTCCTTCATCAGGTGAAGGACATAGCGTTCTCTGAAACGTTGTGTATTTTTGTGTGATGCAATAAACAGAATATCTTCTGATAAACAGAGTGCGCTTCCATCAACCTTTTTCTGCTTGTGCTATAGCTTGGAGTCCTTAAGGTAGAGGACTGAGGAAAGCAGCACCTGGAATACACTGGCACATTGCCTGAAGGAGTGCCTAGGCCCATATCTTACAACATGCCCTTCCTTTAAAGGGCATGTCCACCCCCAAAACTATAATCCCCCCCAGTAATGGCCCCATCATGTAGTGTAATAAATCCTTACCTCACATCCCGCTCCAATGGTTTCCCTGTAGCCCCCCCCCCCCCAAATCCCAAATCTCCCACCAGGAGGATAGCAGAGTCCATATAGGACTCTGCCTCCTATCTGGCCTCCGGGAGAAGTTTGGCATGCGTACTGCAGCCCTTCTCCCCCTCCCTCCCGATTAGGATTCCCTCCCTCTAGCATAAAACCCTTTCCATATAACATTCCCCCTGTCCCCCCAGCCCCAACCGCTATAATTTTATAATTAGAAAGTGCCCCAAACATTACTTACCTTCCCTCTGCCGCACTGAACTCCCGGCAGCCGCGTCCGTGATTGGCTGCCGCTCAGCCAATCACAGAGGTGACTGCCGGTTCCCACCCCTCTGCTTGCATTTTCTCGCAAGCAGAGGGCCTGGCAGTGCGGCGGAGGAAAGGTAAGTTAAGTTTAGGGCACTTTCTAATAATAAAAATATAGCGGTTGGGGCTGGGCTGACAGGGGGAATGTTATATAACATTTTTTTTCAAGGGTGGACATGCCCTTTAATGCATTGATTGAAGATCAGCAGGTTAAGGAGCTATTCCTTACTATCTGTTTTTCAATCAATGCATTTGGAGCCAGGAACAAATATAGAAATCGCTCCTTAACCTCCCGATCTTGAATCAACACACTAAAAGAAAAGTTCAATTTCGCAAATTTATACATTTTTTATACATAATTGTACATTTCTTCAAATTCATACAAATCACGGTAAAAAAAATTAGGAGCCAGACAGAAGATTCTTAAGGCCAGATTTTGTTTGTAAGCCAGATAATTCATTCCACAGGCATTAATTCAAAATAATGGAACACAGGCTACCAGCCTTCTAGAATTTGTCTAGTATGGATATACATTATTTTTATACTTTTAATCATAAGTTTATAAAATTCTTTACCCATATAGTCTATGTAAAAAATGTGTTTGCTTATAAATTTACAAGCATGGGTTTCATATAATGCACATAATCTTGTTACGGCTAATCATACCTTTCAGTCAGATTTAGACAATATAAATTACACTTCTTCGATTGGATTTTTAGAATTTGTTGTAAATTAACAGATTATTACAAATGTACCATATGCAACAGTTGGAACTGCTTAAATAAAAAGAAAATTCCAGTAAATTTGGAGTTTGTAGTCCGCTAAAAACGAGAAGTTAGGTCTAGGCCACACTAGCGTGATTTCAGTACATTTGTGATCGTGCATGCAATATTGTTCTAACGTTGGAATCATGGCAACACACAAGTAGCATTTTTATGCGCAATTGCATGTGATTTCCTATCTCAAATGAAAAAAATTGCTAGCGCAAAAATCGATGCAGTGTGGCCGTAGTAGTAGTAACTATGGAATTATAAAGTCCCCCCCTCCTTTTTTTAAACTTATATAATTATACTTTTGCACAGGGACAGATCCACTGCTTAAATTTTTTTTTCTAGCTCACCTTTGAAAATGATGGCTATAAAGTTGTGTAGGAATTCCAAGAAGTCGACTGTAAATTGAAGTAACACCACTTAAATTTCCTTGCTCAGTTTCCCAGTTGATGTACATTTCCCATAGCTTGTCTGATTTGAAGTCTAGTCCTGCTGACAAAACTGCATGCTCAAATGTTCTACAAAACAAAAACAAATTCCCCCCCATCAACATGGCTTCAATAAAAAGGACTTAAAGGAGAACTAAACTTACTTTTTTAAATCCTAATATGTAAGCCCTTTTCCTCAGAACACCTGTACATTGTAGAATATAATAAGTTTATAGTTTGTGTGCATTTAAGAAGTGTATTTTGTAAATAAGAACTCATCCATGTTGTTTCCAGTACAACTCACAACCCATGTAGTCTTCAAAGAGCCTTGTGAGCATGTAAACCTATTGGTCTCTGCACATATTTTGCCACATTAATTTGGAAGCCCATGATAAAAACTTTAGAAGCTGCTTGTTAGTCTGCAATTTATTTTATATATAGTGTGCGTCGCTGACAGCTACCAGGAATAATACCAAAAAAAAAAAGTCAGCAACTATAGTTTCATAAATCAACCAACAGCCAACGCAAAAGGTAGAGGAGAGACAGAGCATGTTGTATCTTTGTAAATGTGCTCTGCCTATTTGGACAATGTTGCCTAGAGACTTTAGTTTCATCTTTACCATTTTCATGTGACCAATGGTAAAATTTACTCCTTGTCCATCATACATTTTACAGTTGGTGATATGGGTCTTGCAAAGACAATTCTTATTGTTCCTGGAGTGATTGAAGGGCACTATTTATCCCCCATTGGTTTTCTCCGAGGGGAAATTAACCCTAAATTGTCAGGCCGCATAGTGTTTTCTTCCAACTCAGTAGTTCCTACAGAGCAACAATAGAAAAGGAAATACTCGTGATGTCTGGGGCTTCCTTATTCTTACTTGTTTAAGTGGTGGTACAGTGCAGAGGTAAATTACAATCTGGATATAATTGTAGTTAACCTTGAACTATAATAAGCCAGCACTGGCTGTTATAGTGAGAAAACTAGTAATATTTGTTATCAATACATTTTATGACACTCTGATATTATTGATAGGTTGTTCCGTAAGCAATAAATCAGAACATTTTTGGAAAATGTAAAATGTCTTACTGTACTGTTTCATGTGGAAGGGTCCCTAAAAGCTACATATGTAAATATATACTCAAGGGGTATTAAAACCTAGATTAGGTCCTTTTAGGGCTGTTTGCGTGCTATGTCTGTTACACCATATATGCACCTTCCCTAACAATTGATTCAAAACACTTGGGAGATTGATATTTAGTGGAGGGGAAGGGGGGTTACAGCAAGATTTTTTTTCCCTTTTGAATCCTTACCTATATTCATATAGTTAATAAAAGTAGGGGGGGCGTGGGGGGGAAATCTGTTATCTGTCACAAAGGAGATAAATCGTTTTAGTAATTGGCTCTTACCCTCTTAATGTGACACCTGTTTCGGGGTCAGCCGGATCTAATGTTTCTTTCAAGAAATTAAGATAATGCATCCACAAATCAACACTTAGCGTTATGGCCTGAATACCCCTCCTATACACCTATAAAGCAAAACAAAAATGAAAAAATAGAGCAAAAGTGCTGATATATTCAAAGAAATTATACTTAAAACATTTGTATCTGGCCAACCTTAAAATTCTATACATTAGGAATTTTCATTTAAATAATCTGCCATTACCATTCGAGTGGAGGTTGGATAGAACATGGCACATGTTCTGAGCTCCACTTGCAGAGTCTTGATCTTCAGGGTGCAGCTGAATTCTTAGCAGGAGCTGATTGCTGTCTTTGGGGTACAGACCATAGGGCACAGACCCATTAGAAACTCATTCACAGCGTCTGACCAAAAATTCAATAAAATGCAGCAAACATAACTAGTAAAATCAAACTTTTCCGTGGGACAAATGGGGGAAAATACACAAAACAGAAGAAACATTAAACCCCTGCCTACTGTTAAGCTGCAAAGTAAAACAGAGGCTTGCACTGTATAGATTTATAGACAGTGGAGGATTAACACACCTGTCAAAGAAAGAAGATACTAGCTGTAAATGTTGCCAGATGTTATAAAACACATTCCTCCAATGACCTAACACAGATTTGAAAGTTGCCTTAAAGTGACCATTTTCATTTTTCAAGTACATAATACCAACATACCTCATCAGCTTCCAATATATTATTGTTCTTTCTCTCCAAGTCTGCATACTTCTTCCAATATCCATAACAATAAGGATAATGTGCAAAAAAGGAGTCAAATGATTTCCGAGCAGCTACAAGATGATTCTGTAAATACAAAATAAGGTGCTTTTTAACATTTCTGTAATTAAGAGAAACACTTTTAAAGGTCGTCATAGTTGAATAAAAACCTAAGTATTACAGAGCTAAAGCAGGGATTTATCTGTTGTATTCAGTTAGATAAACTGGACTTATATTAGTTCTTGAAGACATTTTGCTAGTCATCCGACTGGTACTAGAATCTGTTGGCAATTAAATACCCTGGAAAGTCCCAATTAGCATATAACAGGTGTTAGGGAACTTCTGAGGCAATGTGTGATTGCATTGAGGCTAAGAGGTGTTATCGAAACTGCCCAGGGTAATGTGTCAAAACAGCATTGTACATGCCAGACAGTTGGAAGTTGGTGTCAAACCCCCTCACACACCAAGTTATTTTCACTTAATGGCCTCCTTGACACTTCTCTTAAACTAGTCCTGTTCCTATGCCAAGTAGTTGACTTTCCAATCTGCAAAGGTATGCCATTTTCCCTTAAGATGCAGGTACATGGCTTAGTCCTGACCTGAGGAATTATCTCTTCTGTGCGGTGTCATATGTTGGCGCAGATGCTGTTTGATCTACCCCCCACATACAAATCAAAACATTCTTCGTTGCAATGCGTATATGATGTCACTGTGTTTCGGGTATTGGGTCTTTTGGATGTACCGAATGCTGCCTCAGTGTTTTGTTTGGTTTAAAGCAGACAGACCACTGCTACATATGGGATGACCATGATCTTTCTCGTCTGCTTTCCCCCTTCACTGTTGGTATTCGTGTTCTTTTTTTCCCTTCTACCCCTTTTGAAACGTCTTCAAGAATTAAACTTTACATCCAGTTGATCCAACTGAATAGAACAGATATACCATAACCTGGATGAATGAGAACTTTCACAAGCATAAAACAGGGGTTTATGCTTGTGAAAGTTATGCAGGAGCCTGGTAGTCAAACTGTTTACATTTCAAAATGGTAATGAACCTTTGAACTCCATGGAACTAGCAATCTTAAATCAATATACACCAAATTGTTTGACTGGCTCCAAATTATTTCCTGGGCTACAGTACCAGTAAGCACTACATAAAATGGGAGAGTGGTGGGAGGTAGTTGATGTGATACAGTTATCAATATTTTTATTTAAAAGGAGACTAATTTTTTTAACGCCTAAATAGGTGAATCTGTAAGATTCTAATGTAGTAAGTTGATTCTGGAAAAAAGTAGGCTTCCGTGTTGTTAACACTTAATTCTCAACACTTTGTTTAAACTCTTTTCTGTGGCAGAGACAGGATCCGCTGTAACGTCTAACAGGGACAGGACTGAAATATGATTGGCTTTTAGCAAGCAAGGCTGCAGCTACCTTGTTTTGATCGGTTAAGCACTTCAGAGCATGTGAAGTGTCCTGCATAAACTTTTGCCAAAACAAATAGGGTGGATTATGGGAGCTGACCCCCTAATACTCACAGGGTTTACTTCCTACTGAATCTTCTTCAAAAAATGAAATCTCTCAATCTTCCTTAAAAATCATTACCACTTCTATTCATTTCCTTCATGCCACAACATAAATCACCCACTAATTAATTGACAGCATTCTTCAACACACCAAAATACTAACCTCCTGTTCTACATATTGTAATAAATATGTCCAGGTATTAAATTCTTCAGGATAAGTTTGCACAGCTTTCCAATACTTTTCAAAGTCAGGAGGAAGAGCCGGAGAATCTGTTTTTGGCAACTGTGAGTCCACTGACTCTTGTTCAGGAGACTGTTCCATTTCCAAAACTTCTACAATGTCTTCAGTAAAATCTAGGCAATTTTTAGAAGTCTGTGCATTTTTTTCTGGGTCTTTGTTTGAATCTATTTTCTGAGCACTGCTGGTTGAGATCATACCTGAAGACAGAAAAAAAAAAACCTTTTATGTACTGTTATAAATATGTACAGATACCAGCAAACGGTTTGCCAAAGAATATGAAATGGGCTAAACCAAAATTTAAATGGATTTACAAACTTTAAGATACCTGAATAAGTGGTTTGAAAGCCCTGGAGAATTATTTTAAACACCTACACAGTTAATGCAATGAGACTGTCATAGGCAAGGCTGGAGAAGAAGGTAGATATATTAAAAATGACCTAACATATTTCACAACCAAATTCCAACACTATGTCAATGGTATTCTGACAAAAGTACCGGTCGCCATGGTGACTGAAAATTGTTTGCTGGCGACCGGTTATTAATCCATAGCAGTTTTCCCAGTGGTAGAACTGCTCTATTTGTTTTATTTGAGCTCCTTTTCACTGCGTTGTGTACGTTAAAAGTTTGCAACATTCAATAGACTGCGCTGAGTTCATCACTGCAACAAAAATGTTGCAAATGGAAGAAGGTGAAGGGAGAGGGAATAGGAGCTCAGTTAAAGGGCATGTCCACCCCAAAACTATAATCCCCCCCACTACTGGCCCCATTGTGTAGTGTAGTTTAATCCTTACCTTACATCCCAGCTCCATAGGGTTCTTCTGCTATCCCCCCCCCCCCTCCAAAGTCCCAAAAAACGCCCACCAGGAGTACTGCAAAGTCCACATAGAACTCTGCCTCCTGTCTCTCCTCCGGGAGAATTTTGCCATACGCAGAAGAGCCCTCCCCTCCCTCCCGATTTAGATTCCCTCCCCCGTAAAATTAAAAATCTTTTTATGTCTCCCTGCTCCCCCAGCCCCAACCGCTATAGTTTTAATATCAGAAAGTGCCCCAAACATTACTTACCTTCCCTCTTTCCTCCGCCGCACTGAACTCCCAGCAGCCGCGTCAGTGATTGGCTGCCGCTCAGCCAATCACAGACGCGACTGCCGGCCCCGCCCCTCTGCTTGCATTTTCGCACAAGCAGAGGGCCTGGCAGTGCGGCGGAGGTAAGAGGGAAGGAAAGTAATGTTTGGGGCACTTTCTGAAATTAAAACTATAGCAGTTGGGGCTGGGGGAGCAGGTAGACTATTATATTAACATTTTTTAAGAAGGGTGGACATGCCCTTTAAAGGGTATGTCTACCACCTAAATGAAAATTTAGTATTAGCTCAGAAAAGGCTGTAAACCTCGACCTCGCGTGTTTTACAGCTTCCAAAGATGCCCCCCAAATCTACTTACCAGCCTTCGTTCCCCCGACGTCTTCTGCTTGACTTCCATGCCTTTTCCGTGCACGAAAGTCAAGCAGGAGAGGCTCGACAGATGTCTGCTCTTGTGATTGGCTACAGTATGGTTGTGATACAACAGTATAGTTGTCCTTTAACACAACAAGCAGCCTCTGTGACAGGCAGCTCTGAGATCCATATTCTGTCACTTTATTATGCTCTCACTGGGAAAGTTAATAGTAACGTGAAAGTCTGCTGGCACTGGGAGATTTATTGGTAATGGGAAAGTATGCAGGCAAGATGAAAGGTCGCTAGATGAGCATACACGTACCGACCTCATCGGCTACAACTACTTGAAGTAAAGAGAAGTGAAGCGGCCAAATAGAAATTTTCCACAATGCCAACATGGGTAATTCTTCGGTATCATGGAGGATTGTTTTTTCCTCCAGCAGAAATCCCAAATGGATTTGCCCTATATCATTCATATGTATGGGGACCTTTAGTAGTGTATAGTATTTGAGGTTGAATAAAGACATACATACATCTAGTCCAAATTATTCAGGCCTTATGCAATAAAAAGTGCAAACCTTTGCCTCTGCTATTTAAGCTATTAACTGATCTCCATACAAGCGTCCTCTATTTAAAGGGTATGTCCACCCTCTTTTTCAATTTTTAACATACTGTAGGGCAGGTCCCCCCACCCCCAACCGCTATATTTTTATACCAAAAACAGTCTCCCTTCTTTACTTACAGTACCTCGTTCCTTCGCTGTACCGGTCCGGCTCCCCTGCCCGCCGGAACTGTAAGCAGGGGGCCGGACTGGCAGCCACGGCTGTGATTGGCTGCTGAGAACATCGCTGGAACGGGGTGCTGTAACGAAAGGAATCGTTGTTTGGTAGAAGAATGAAGCGGTTGGGGGTGGAGGGACCTGCCCTGCTGTATGTTAAAAGAATTTTATGCTGTTTTTAAAAATGCAAGAGAGGCATCGGGAGGGAGGGAGGGGGGGAAAGGGTCTCCACTGCGCAAGTCTCTATACCTCCTGGAGGCACCACAGGGGCAGAGACCTTTAGGACAGGAAGACAGCTCCTACCCTACAGTTTCCTGGACTTTATTCATGGACTACAGAATAACCACAAGGAGCAAGGATGTAAGGTAAGGTTTTTATTTAATTGTACAGTGGGGCCAGTAGTAAGGAAACTTTTAGTTTGGGGGGTGGACATGCCCTTTAAGAGTTCTCAACTTTCAAACAAGCCTAGGATGATGTATTTATAACTATACTCTAAAAATGTACTTTTTTTTAAAAAAAAATGAGCCAGGTTAGGCCTGTATTAAAACCAAGAGGAAGACTGGCAGAATCACTTTTCTTTGGGCTGGTGCTCCTCACAGAAAAAAATATTGGGAGGTAGGAACTACCAGTCGTGCTCCAAGTACTTTTCTGTTTAAAAAATGTTTTTAACTTATACACACACTATAGTTTATTTAAATTACAGTCATGGATGAAATTGTTGGCACCCCAGAAATTTTTCCAGAGAAACAAGTATTTCTCACAGAAAAGTATTGCAGTAACTCATTTTGCTATACACATTTATTCCCTTTGTGTGTATTGGAACAAAATAAAAATAAAAGGGAGGGGGAAAAAGGAGATTTTGTTTATTCACCGTAAAAACTTTTTTCTGGGGAGCCGAAGGGGGATCAAGTAAAAGCAGGGGTTAAAGGGACAGTTCAGTGGAAATTATCAATATTTGTTAAATTGTTAGTTTGTGTAATGCCTTCTTAGTTATTCTACATATTCTCTCCCATTTTGAAAAATCAGTTGATTTCATACCCTTTGCTGTTCCCTGCTGTTAACATTAGTAAGCTGACATTTCAGGTTCTAACGGTCCTTCTTCCCAGAATACATCACTACCGTGGAATGTTCCTAACAGTAATTTCTACTGATTGGCTGTTGGATGGGTCAAAGATGCTCAGATCTTTACTGAGCAACTGAATCAACCCAGGCGCTGGGTCAAGGGAAAGACCATAACTGTCTCAATTAGGGGTCCTGCAAACAGGAAGTCAGTATTTCGGATGCATTTATTTATACACAGACAAAATGCTGAATGGGCAGGTTAAGGTCATTGGGATGAAAAAATGCCACCCTTTTCTGAAAAGCATATGTATTTGCACTGAACTTCCCCTTTAAGTATTCCACTTTCAGGAGTGGTGCTCCTCCCCTTACCTTATATTCTGCAGCACCAGCAGCCTGCTACAGTTTTGTCCCAAAGAGACAAGGAGTTGCCATAAGAACTTACAACTTTATTAAAAACACACTTTAACTCAATCTAAACGGATATAAAAACACAGATAATCTATATAAGTAGAATAACAGTTTTAACAACTTGGTAGTCATAACATATGGAGGGTAGTGCTTGGGTCCCCCTTCGGCTTCAGAGAAAAAGATTTTACGGTGAGTAAAATTAATCTTCCGCAGCTTGCAGCACCAGTCGACCTACGGTCGTCTCTGCCAAAGCAAACACATCCAACCTGTTGAACTTTATGTGTTGATAGGAGACCAGGTGACTGCTCTGTAAATGTGATCTATGGAGGCTCCTCGACGAGCTGCCCAGGACGCTCCCAGTGCCCTGGTAGAGTGAGCTGCAACAGGCAAGGGAGGAGCAGACCCAGCTTCAGTATAACATCTTGAGATGACACTCCGAATCCATCTCGCCAGAGTCTGAGGCGACACTCTGGAGCATTTGTGCGGCCCCGTTAGGAGGATGAACAGTGCCTTGGAAAAACGAAAAGATTCTGTTCTGGAGATGTATATCAGGAGAGCTCTGACTACATTCAGTGAATGCAGCCGCTTTTCTTGAAGAGAAACTGGCCGAGGATATAAAGCTGGTACGACTATTTCCGGACTTAGGTCAAAGGAGGATATGACTTTTAGTAGAAAAGTTGGGTGAGGCCGAAGAACTGCCTTATCCTTGTGTAAGGAGAGAAAGGATGGTTCCACCGACAGAGCTGCCAGCTCTGATGCCCTGCGTAACGTGGAAATGGCTAAGAGAAAGTACGTTTTCCAAGAGAGGAGATACAGCACTACTGACCTTAGAGGTTCGAAGGGTGGTCCTTGTAGGACTCTAAGAACCAGGAGAAGATCCCATGGTTGTACAGACTGTCTGCGCAGAGGACGGATGTGAGCCACCCCCTGTAAGAAGGTTTGCACATCGTTTCAGGATGCCAGTCGTCGGTGAAAGAAAATTGACAGAGCTGCAATCTGACCCGTTAAGGCACCGAGGGACAGTCCCTTATCCAATCCTGCATGTAGAAAACGTAGCAGTCTAGATAGGACGAACTTCCTAGAGGGAAAACCCCTGGAGGAAGTCCAATTTATGTATCTCTGCCATATTTGGTGATAGACCTTTGCGGACGTCAATTTACGTGTGGCCATCATGGTGGAAATGACAGATGAAGGAATGCCTCTCTTCCTCAGAATAGAGGATTCATTAGCCAGGCCATCAAATTTAGCCGTTGAAGGTCCGGGTGGAAGAACAGACCCTGAGAAAGAAGGTCTGGATGGAGAGGTAGGGGCCATGGTTCGTACCGTGACATTCTTAGAAGATCTGTGAACCAGGCCCTTCTCGGCCACCTGGGAGCTATAAATATGGTCGTGGTTCCTTCCAACTTGATCATTTTTTAGTACGCGTGTAATCATGGCTATCGGATGGAAGGCATACACTAACTGGAACAGTCATGGAACCACCAGTGCATTTATGAGGTGTGCCAGAGACTCCCACGCAAAAGAGGGGCACCTTGAGGTTGAGACATGTTGCCATGATGTCTATCTCCAGAGTTCCCCACCAACTAATTAGGATCGAGAACACATACTGATGAAGAGACCATACCCCGGAGTCCAGTGTGTGGCGGCTGAGATAATCCACTTCCATTTTCCCTACTAAGCGCATGGCTTGACAAATTGAAATCCGGGGCTTTAACAGAGTCTGTCGGACTAGTAGCTTGAGTGCTTGGATCTTCTCCGAAGGAAGGAGAATTTGTTTTCAGGAAGTGTCGAACAGCATGCCCAAAAATGTCATGTGGGGGTTGGGAATGAATGAGGACTTGAGAGGGTTGATAATGCAACCGAAGGAGGTTAGGGTTTGAGCGCAGGTTTTTACGTGTGTTGAGGCCAGGGCGAGGGAAGATGCTTTGATCAGCAGATCGTCTAAGAAGGGCAGGAGGAAAATACCTTGCAGGCGAATGAAAGCTGCCCGACAGGCCAAGGTTTGCTTCACGTCCAAGGAAGGGGTTGCACAGACTCCAAAACGTCACGTGTTATGTGTTAATATACACCGTATCGTTTTTTCAAGACTGGTGTGCTCTCTGAATTTGCTCATCTTGTGTGTACTACTCACCACTGGCCATGGTATCTGAGCTAGCACCCAGCAAATGGATGGATACATATATGTGTGCAAGGGAACAATTCTTGTACCTCCTCACCCCTGGGTTTGCGTAACTTAAACCACTGTCTCAGAGCAACGCTGCTCTGGTAGGCTCCGCCCCCTCCTCCCCGCCAGCGACGAGGCCAATAGGAAGGCACTCTTGTTGCAGAGCGTGCCTTCCTATTGGCCTCGTCGCCGACGGGGAAGAGGAGGCAGAGCCTACAAGAGCAGCGTTGCTCTGAGACAGTGGTTTAAGTTACGCGAAACCAGGGGTGAGGACCTAGCGGTTCAGGTCCTCACCCTGGGTAAAAGGTAATGAACAAAGATGAGGAGCGGAGGGAAGGAGAGTATAATTGTCCTTTAAGTTTATTTAAAAAACAGTTAAACTGAAAAGTACTTAGGACAGGGATATAGGATTCCTAACTCCCAATATTGTTTCTGTGAGGAGCACCAGCCCAAAGAAAACGGATTCTGCCAGCCTCCTGGCTTCAGCACTATCTTTAATAAAGGAATAGTCCAGGACTAACCTGGAAAATGAAAACTGTACGTGCTGTAGCTCCGCAACGAAATAATATTGTGAGGTAGGAATAATCAATCCTACCTCCCTGCCCCAGGTACTTTCTATTTTTAAACAGTTGAATATAATTATCCTTTAAAGGGCATGTCCACCCCTTTTTGTAACTTTTGGTGTACTGTAGGGCTTCCTCCCCCAGCCCCAACCACTATATTAATATTTGCGGAAACTCCCCTCGATCATTACTTACTTTACCTCTTTCCTCAGGAGTACTGTTCCGGCCCTCTGCTTGCATGAAACTGCAAGCAGGGGGCCAGATCAGCAGCCACGTTCGTGATTGTATGGATATGTACGGAGACCAAAAAAACTTCCCCATTTTATCTACAAAATCCGCTAGTTGTATACTGCTCTACTGCCATTATGGGTATATTAATGAGGCAATTAATAGGAATCTGATGTATGATTCTGGATTTTTAATCACAGCAAAATTGAAATGTTGCTACGTGCATAGTGCTGCCATTGTAATCACTGGCTGTGAAACAATGATAGTCCAGGCAAACGTTTGCATGTAACTCTCCCACATTATATAAACCCTAATACATTACTTTCAAAAACCACCAGGATTGCTAAGGGATCACACCAGGGCCCTAACTACGGTTTCCCGCTGTATTCATCGCAACGCTAAACCGCTTCTCTGCGACATCCGCAAATAGAAAGTTATATGTGTAAGGAGGTCCCAGCACCCTCAGTCCATGTGTCGCCGTTAACTAAGCTGCCATTTTGTACGAACTATCCATACGAAACTAAACCTCGACAAGCAGAGGCCTTCCAGTTATTGTGAGGAATAGTAACGCGTGGCGGCCATAGATGCCAACAGTCCCAGGCTTTAGGTAGCAGTCCCGCTATCCTGAATTACCCGGAAAGGTCCAGAGATTAGGACCGAAACACTGTACCTTTAAAATGAATTGATCCTGTGCGGCACCGGTATCGCGGCCGTAACCTGGCAAGTTGCGCTAAATCAGACAGTGTCCACACGCCGTTAAAGCTTGACGTCCTCAATGTGCGGCACCACGTCCCTGCACGCACGCAGGGGGAGGGGGTACAGGAGATTACTGAGCGGAGAGAGAGGCTTGTCTGCGGCTGCGCATAGCTGAGTTTCCTGGCGGTGCTGAAGTTGGAGGGAGAGAGTCAGAGTCACTGTGAGAGAGTCAGAGTCACTGTGAGACAGTCAGTCAGTCAGTCACTGTAAGTTGATCTCAGCTGTGTTTTATTTTACTGAAGAAGTACTGTATACAGTGTGTATATGTTTGAAAGGTGAACTCAGCCTAAAAGACAGGTTACCTTCTTGTAAATAGGAAATTTTTATTAAATTAAGTCTGCAAGCAAATAATAATAAAGATGGCCATTAATACTATAAATCAACCAATGTAATTTTATGTTATATACAACGTAAGAACTTTTATCTGGATACTTTATCAGTGTGTTTAGACATTACTGTGATCTGTGATACACATTTCAGCATTTGCCTAATAAAACCTTACTAAAACTCAGTCACAACTGTGACACAAAAGGCCATTTCTGCTGACTATTGTTTTGTATGCCCTTGTCGGGCAGAACTTACATAGACCAACTGATAGTCAGCCGAAACGGCCTTTTGTCTCTCCGTAGTGCATTGTGGTCAGCCCCACAATCGCACGTCTATACTGAGTTTTACTGCAAGGAGGATAAATCTTATGGCTCAGTTGGTCTGTTTGCAAATTTACCGGGGCAAGCTATATGTATATATATTATTTTTTATTCACCAATTGAATCCAGTTTTTTATTTTAAGTGGTGTCTGGGCCATCCATTTCAATATAATTGCTTTATCTTAGATCTTAGAAAGATCATTTGAAATGTATTCCAGTATTCCAACATTAGGGTTTTTACATTTTGGGCATAGTAATACATTTGTTCCCACAATATGTCTTAGTCTGTTAGGGCACAGATATGTAAAACGTTTAGATGTATCAGCCGATTATTGGCTGCTGGTAAGCCTGTGATATATGAAGTAGCAATATCTTGCTAGTCCTCTTGTGCTACATTTGGTAAATGTTTTGACATTTGGACAGAAGATTAGATTTTTGAGTATCTACTTTAGTATGGATTAGTTTGGAGTATAGCCGGGAGACCAATCCCTGTGCGTAGCTTCTTATTGAGAGGTTCCGCTCTCAAACAGTGCCTTAGCTGCAAGTATTTATAAAAGAACCTTAGTGTGAGTTCAAATTTTTCCTTTAGCTCATTAAAAGAGTATATAGTATTGTTATGGATAATATTTCCAAGTCTGTTAACCCCTTTTGCTTGCCAATCCTTTGATGATACAAGGTTTTTTAATTGAGGCAACATATTATTATTCCACAAGGAGATAGTGTCTGGGACATCTTTATATTTAAAAAGTGTGTTGTCTTCTGTCCAGATCTTTATAGCCTGTTGATGTAGACAGGTAAGTTTTTTTTTTTAGGTCGTGTCCCTCAGGATTACAAAGAATGTTGATAAACTCAGTCTTTAGATACTCTGCCAGCATTAATTCTGCTATTGGAGGGTCGGAGTCAATCTTTGCCCATTCGTCGTTAAATCTGAGTTGTCCTTCTAAATAATATAGTCTAAAGTTTGACAAGGCTAGTCCAGCTTGTACCTCTGTATACTTGAAAAGTGGTTGATGACTTAGTGTTTACTGTAATGTGCGCAATTGTTTTTTTATATAGAATTTTGATCCACTTGATAAACAATGCACCAAAGCCAAATCTATGAAGGCAGGCCCAAAAAATTATTCCATTCCATGGAGTCGAATGCCTTCTGGGCATCCAGCGATACCAGAATCTTACGGCCCACGTTATCATGGTCTATTTAAGTCTGAATTATAGTATTCCTGATATTTATGGAGGTTGATTTTCCTGGGATGAAACTTGATTGATTAGGATATAAGGAAGGGTGGCTAGGTCCCCTGAAATGTTATCTTGTTGCACTTAATAAATGGGTTAAGGACCCTTTTTCACTACTTCTGTGTGTGTGGTAACGATTTGTATACTCATTAATGGCTACAACTGTCTGAATCTGGTTAGTTTGACTTGTTAAAGCTACGAGTAATTTGGTTGACTGATTGCCGCCTTTGTAGTAGGTCTGTCTTTGTAAGAATGAATTCTTATTGTCTCTGTATAGTTAGCAAATCATTCCTATTTTCATCTGTGTCCAATCTTAGCTGTTTTTTTTTGTGTGACACAGTGGAGTGAAAGCATCCACGAAGGAAGGCCTTCAAACAATCCCATTTAGGTATTTATTGCTAATGCGTTGTCTTCCCAAAATAGCTTAATCTGCTCTGGTATAGCATCTGGTTTAGGTATTAAGGTGAGCTAGAATGGGTGCAGTCTCCAGGGTTTAGGGATGGTTACTTCCTGCAGATGCTGCCTTGTTAGTTTGGGGAATTATCTGAAATGACGTGCGGTAAATGCTGGACTTGGATCTATGTGTCAGTGCTAAGTCAATTCTAGAGTGTGATTGATGTGTAGCTGAGTAACAGGTGAATTTCTTATTTTAGGATGTAAATGTTTTCAAGCATCAACCCAGTCTAGGTTTTTAATGAAATCTTGGAATGAGGATGTTGATGCTTGGTGTCCTGGTCCCTGTGATGGAGATAATCTGTCCATATATTTGTTTGGAACTGTGTTAAAATCTTCCATACAAATAACTTTGGCATGTGGGAGGTCAGTGATAAAGGATATCAAACCATAAAATAGATTCGTAGTGGCTGGTGGTGGGTTATAGATGAATAGTATTGTATAAAGTAGGTTATTAATCTCCATTGTGACTCATACCTTTCTTGGTCATCTCTCTTAACTTTTAACACATAGTATCTCACTGATTTTCGGATAAGTAAAGTTACCCCTCTTGAATAGTCTGAATAGCAGCTATGGGCTGCCCAACCCACCCATGGTCTTTGTAACAGACCCGACCTGGTGGGTAACAAGTGTGTCTCTACCAGGCCTACAATATCTGGTGTGTATTTTTGTTTAAAGTTAAATACTAATGTTCTTTTAAAAGCGTAATTTAGCCCTCGAGTGTTCCAGGCCATTATAGATAGTTTAGTCATTTAGATTTGCCATATACATTTTTATACAGTATCTCATCCAAAGTCTACCCCAGTAACAAGTAGGTATAAAATGCAGAGTAAACACAGATTTGGATACCATGGTGTGTTTTTGCAAAGTAAGGATATTATAACAGTAAACATCAATATCATTGAAATATAGTATATTATCAGGTAGGTTCCCTCCCTCCACCCATTTTCCCTTTCCCTCCCTCCTCCCTGGTACCTCCAACTGTACCTTAAGACCCCTAGACATTTTAACTAAATAACAATAAAAACACTATAAGGTGAACTCTGTCAGGTGTTCCTAATCAGAAAAGTTATAGAGAAGTATTTCCTTTGGTGTTGCAACACCAGAAAAGAAAAGGGGAATGTTTTTGATATGGTTGTCCTCGTAAGCCTGGTTATGAGATCACATAGATACCCTTTAGTATATTAAATGAACTTGTAGTATATACATTGTTCGGTTTTATATAATGGTGTAGAGATCCTAGGTTATACATGCAGGGTTATTCAGTAAAAGTTCTTATTGTTAAAAATGGTGCTAATTTTGCCCCAACCAATCAGATATTAGCTTTCAAATGTTAAACTTTGATTGGCTGGTGCACGATTAGCACCATTTTAAAGGAAAAAAATGTTTATTGAATCTCCCTGATAGTGTTTTAATATGTTACCTTGCTTTGTCAAAGTTACTCTGTTGATGTGGTAAACGTTCCAAGCATTATTATGGAGATTGCGTTTATCTGGGGGGTGATCTGTTTGTGGCGGACTCCAGCCATTGCATGGCTTCCACTGGGTTGTCAAACATTTTGGTCTCAATGCCTTGCATCACCTTTAGCTTGGCTGGGTATAGCATAGTGTACTTTATTCCCTTTTAGCGTAGTTGCCTTTTAAATTCTAGGAAAATGGATCTTCGTTTCTGAAGGTCAATTAAAAAGTCAGGTAAAATCATTATAGTAGTATTTTAAAATGTTAACTCCCCCTTTAAGCGTTCTAGACGTAAAATGTTATTGCGGTCTCTACTATTAAGTAGTCTCGCGATCAACAGCCATGGTCTGCCTCCTAGTGGAGGCAGAGTTGCTGGCATTCTATGTGCACATTCGACAACAAATGTGGGAGATAGTTCAGAAGTATCAATTTGTAGTTTTGTCCATGATTCTATAAAAGATTCATGGGATCTGCTCCCTCAGGAAAGTCCACAAACCTTAAATGTTGGCGTCTAGACCTATTTTCTAGGTCATCATGTTTTTGCTGTTGCATCTGCAGCTGTGCTTTCAATTAAAGGGTTAAGGGGCAAGTCCAGACCCAAAATGAAAACTTACATACAGGTAAATCACCCCCCAAAACCCTAAACAGTAATAGTTTGAAATCTGAAATATAAAAGTCTAACCTGAAATCCTACACAATGTCCTGTTTCCCCATTTCTGCTTGCTGGTTCTTCCAGTTAGCAACTGTCAGTTATGGATTTGACAGTTGACATCACAGCCGACGACTGGAAACTGTCTCTTCTGAGCAGCCCAGGCTCAGTACAGGTTTCTAAATTGCTCAGTTTCCATGAGGCATCCAGAAGCATAGCAGGCATACAGTAATGAATTCATAGGACAAAGTAGAATATATATCAACATATTTTAAAGAGGCCATTTTTTTCTAAAAGATGTTCTTATGAGGGTGGAGTTGTCCTTTAAAGGGAAACTGTGGTCTCAAAACAAGTTAGGGTTAAATGAAAGCCTGCAGTATTTCATTTACACTGAGCCAACAATCACATCTCTGGCTGGAACCTGTGAGAAATTACATTGGGGTGAATGTTCAAACTTTCTGCTTCCAGTAGGTTGAATGACATCACCTTACATCTGACGGCCCTTTTCTGAGAAGCATGCTCAGTTAAGACTTATTGCTGGGGAAATCAGGAAGTACCTGAGGAAAAAATTGACAGTTCAGAAGGGGAGCCTATTAATGCATGCAGAGGCTGGTCACATGGCTGAAAACAGGAAGAGTTTATCCAGGAAGTTACATTGATGAACTTTTGCAGCAATAACTTCTCACAAATTTTATCTAGAGATGTGATTTAGGTTTTATTTTGAAGGTAAGATGGACAGCTTTTTTTTTTATAATCCTTACTAGTTTGGAAGAATTTGAGACCACAGTTACCATTTAACTGTATCTTCCAGGGATGACACTCTGTTTTCAGCCTCCCCAACCCTTTGTCTAAGCTTTTGCATCATCCCTGAGCAGGCTCACTTCTGTTTTAACCTGCTCCAGGCCTACCATGGTAGTAGTATTCCCCTCCTTAATTGCTGTTATAATTAAAGTCTGTACCTGTTTCGGGCTTGTAGGGTCTGCTGTGTCTGGTTCCAGTTGTTCGGTTTGGATAGTAGGGTTTCCATCCCTGGCGTCCGCAGTTTTAGCTGGAGCCGCCGAATTCCCAAGTGTCTGGGCGCCTTCTTGGTTTTGTTCGCGTGCGAACTGGTATAGCCCTTTAGACGCAGTGGCTGTGCGTTTTTCTTTGTCTTTTGTCTTGTTTATCGTAGGTGACCGTGAGGAGAGCAGTTTTCACTATATGGGACCATTACTGTCTGTTCTTAAAATATGGGACCTTTACTGTCCTCACTGTATGGAATCTTTACTGTCTATTCTCACTGTGTGGGACCTGTATTGTTTGTTCTCACTGTTTGGGATATTTATTGTCTTTCCTCACTGTATGGGACCATTACTGTCTGTTTTCATTGTATGGGACCATTACTGTCTGTTCTTAAAATATGGATGGGACCTTTACTGTCTGTTCTCACTGTATGGTATCTTTACTGTCTGTTCTCATTGTATGGGACCTTTACTGTCTGTTCTCACTGTATGTTTTGTGTTGGGGCCACTTCTATTTAATCTGTTTATTAATGTGGGTATTGTCAGCAAGGTGTGTGTGTTTGCTGACGACACAAAACTTTGCAGACCATTAAAAACTTCAGATGTACCACATATCGTTATTTGCAATAACTAATCCAACTATCTCTTTACCAAATCTGCACAAAGAATTATCTCTATACAGTTATCTATCAGATTTTAAAATTAACCAAAACAAAACTGAGGCCATGTCTGTCAATTTACCACAGTCATTAATACAAACCCTCTCTCAATCATTTCAATATACATGGAAAAAAAGACTATATTAAATATTTAGGAATAATTACCCAGCCAATTACTCAAAATTACTCAAAGACACCAGGACCCTGCTTAATTCATGGAAAACTCTTAACTTTATCATGGTTTGGTAAGAGAACTACCATTTAAATGTCCATACTGCCTAAATGAGACCCTGCCCATCCAGATCCCAAATAAATTTATTCAATTCCTTCACAAAGAAATTTTAGATTTTATCTGGGCTCATAAAACACACAGAATTTCAAAACAAGTAATTATGGCAGGGCGATCCTATGGAGGTCTAGCTGTACCGAATATACTCAAATATTATCAAGATGCTCAAATCCGCCAAACAATATACTGGTTTAACACCACCCCTGGTGCCCTCTGGACCCAGCTCGAACAGGACTGGTCATATCCTATCCACCTAGCTGCTCTCCTCCTAGAGCCAACATCCCCTAAAAATAAAGCTAAAAAAAATGACTTATTAAACTCTATGCTTGTAACTAAACAAATATGGAGACACTGCTGGAAACGCCAGGGACTAGTGAATGACCCATCTCTCCTGACTCCCATAATTGGAAATCCAGAAATACCACCTAGTTTAAATCCATATTATATAAATATATGGAAGAAAACAAAACTTACTACAACAGAAGATTTACATGACTTCCCCACACTGTCCTCTCAAAAAAAAGTTTCAGAATAACCTATTTTATTCCTATCTTCAAACTTGACATTACAATACAACACATAGTTAAAAGAGGCTCCCTACAACAGAAACTAATATCCCAAATCTATATTATACTTAACTCCCCAACCAAACCCAATCATGATCTTAAACATAAATATATGACCCATTGGGAATCAATTTTAAACTGGCCAATCTCCCCTGAAGAATGGACAGTCATCTGGGAACAAGATGATCTTGTATATGCACCATATATAAAGAAAATGCATATAAAATACTTCTAGAATTTTATTATACACCAGAAAACCTTCATAAACTTTGGCCAAACCAATCAGACAGGTGCTGGAGGGGATGTGGTGGAAAAGGCTCTCTATTGCATATAATCTGGGAGTGTACCCATATTAAAACTTTATGGTCCCAAGCTTCTAAACTAATTCAAAATTTATTTGGATATACGGCCCCTATGGAACCCATATACTGGATATTGGGTCTTCCATTTAAAGGTCCCTCCAGAATCTCTACTAAATTATGTGTTCATATCCAATTAGCCACTAGACGCCTAATCACGCAATATTGGAAGCGACCATTACCCCCTACAGAGGAAAACCTATTACAATCTATAGCGGAACTAAGGTGTATGGAACACTTAACCACTAGAATAAGAGACCAAATAGACCAATTCACAAAGACTTGGGCCCCATGGGATGTAATGATGAATGTAAGCTAAATCAAACTAGCGCCTCCTTCCTCCTCTCGCCTCTTCCCTCGCTTAACGTATCCTTTTTTTTGGTAACGCTGTGTGATGACGAGGGTCGAGACATTCACCAGAGATGCGGCCAGCCACCCAAGAAATTGAGCTACTTCAAACTCATAAACAAATGATGACCAACTTCTTTTTTTTGTTTGTTTGGTTTGTTTGTTTATTATTTTACTAAAATTGTAAACTACGATTGAGAATATGACAATGTTTATGTATCTGAAAATGCAAAATCTAAAAAATAAAAATAAAGTTATTAAAAAAAAAAACTTCAGATGTGCAATCATTACAGGTGTATCTAGATTAATTGTCACATTGGGCTGGTAAGTGGCAGATTAGATTCAATGTTGATAAATGTAAGGTGATGCATTTTGGACTTAAAAATCCTTGTGCTGCTTATACTATAAATGGCTCTGTGTTAAGTGAATCCCTGTTGTAAAAGGATCTTGGAGTTTTGGTGGATAACAAAATTGAAGGTATCAAGCAGTGCGAGGCAGCAACAGCTGCGCCGGCCACACTGCGCCGGAAATGCAATCACACACGATTTTCCATTAGAGATACGAAATCTCATCCGATTGCGCTTTAAAATGGTGATCGCATGCAATTGCGTATAGCAAACAGAAAGGCAAGCGCAATCGCAGTGTGGCCTAGCCCTAAAAGTTATTTTTTACTCTGCTATTAAAAACGGAGTCCTATGATCCTTTCTTTGAATGTGCTAGGTAACTGTGTACAATGAGATAAACTACTCTATTCAAATGTGAATTTTGTGTATTACCCTGACTAGAAATGCAAGAGAAATGTAGAATTATATGGACTACAGGGCTAATGAAATAAAAAGGGGCACAGATGTGCTATTTTCTATTAATCTGTAGCAACCAATCAGAAGAAATGTATCTGCTGTAATCCAGTAAAAAGCCAACATCTGATTGGTTGCCAAAATAGCTGCTGTTGATTCCGCGGGATACCGTGCACTCTCACTAATGTGAATGCCCAGGCCGCTAGAACAGCTATATGTAGTCGCGCTGGTTCGATAAATTATGTAAATTATATGTGTCCTAATAAAAACTACAAACCAGAAAAGTATAAACAGAAAGAATATATATAGCGCTCAGATAGCAAAAGTAGAGGACTATTTGCTAGTAAATATTTAAAAGATGTACATAATATATCCCACGCTAATCAATAATATATAGTATATATACCATAAAAAATGCCCTTGTTTATTAATATCAATAGAAATTAAAATAAAAACACAGTCTAACCCACAAAATATGCCTACATATCTATACCATAAAACATAATCCCCTAATTAAACCTTGCCGGCGGGGTAATAGAGATCTATATAAGACAGGAAAACATGCATAAAATGTATATATAAATCCCACACTATTAAAACATATATATAATATACTAAAAAAGCAACCAATACTAAAAAGCAAGGTGGTATATTGCTAAATCAATTGTCAGTCTGAATAATGAAACCAAATTTTGCCCAATATAGTGGGTGATTGGGATAACGTATTCCAGTGGATTTAGATTGTATCTATTTCAGCTGATAATATATTGTGCTGGATTGTAACAATAAGTCTCGATCCTGCTGTTACTATAGCTATCAGATCTTCTTAGTTGTAACCGTCTTTATATCTTTCTGATGAATGCTGAAATAAAGAATATACAATACCTTATCCTGTACTATCTGTTGTATTCAATTAGATCAACTGGACAGAGCATTCTTCACTGCACTGCACTGCATATATGATGTCGCTTTTCTTGTGTTTAGGTATTGGGTCTTTCGGATGTACCAATTGCTGCCTCAGTGTGTTGTTCGGTTTAAAGCAGACAGGGATACGATGTTTTTTGAAAATTCTTCTTAATTTCTCGGAGACCCCTGCTACATATGGGATGACCATGTTCTTCCTCCTGTCTTGCTTTTTCCCCTTCACTGTTGGTATTCGTGTTCTTTTCTTTCCTTCTACTTCTTTTGACAAAGGCCCAGTCTGGATATCCACAAGTTTTAAGGGCTCCTCTGAGATGTTTCATTTCTTTAGCCTTCGCCTCTGTGCTAGTGGGGATGTTCTCGGCTCTGTGTTGCAGGGTTCTGATGACCCCCAGCTTGTGATCTAAAGGGTGGTGGGAGTCAAACATCAAATACTGATCTGTGTGTGTTGGTTTTCTGTAAACCTCTACTTCCAGTTTACCATTTTCCTTAACTTCTACCAAGCAGTCCAAGAAAGCCAGTTTGTTGTTTTGTACCTCTTCCCTTGTGAATTTAATGTTTTGGTCCACCGCATTAATGTGTTCTGTGAAAGCTTGTACTTCCTTCTGGTGGATTTTAACCCAGGTGTCATCAACATATCTGAACCAGTGGCTGGGTGCTATGCCCTTAAAGGTATTAAGCGCCTGTGTTTCTACCTCCTCCATGTAAGGTTGCCACATAGGTGAAACTGGAGATCCCATAGCACATCCATGTTTTTGCTTATAGAACTTATCCCTGTATTTGAAATAGTTGGTATTCAGGCACAAGTCCAACAAGGAACACACCTGTTCTGGGTTGAGATCAGTTCTGCTGGTAAGCGTGCTGTCTTGGCCCAGCCGTTTTCTCACCATGTCAACAGCCTCCTTGGTGGGTATACAAGTGAAGAGAGATGTCACATCATAGGACACCATAGTTTCTTCTACACCGAGTACTATATCTTCAATCTTGTTGGTGAAATCCTGAGAGTTCTGGATGTGATGCTTAGAACTTCCCACCAAAGGTCCTAAGATGTTAGCTAGATATTTTGCCACCTTGTATGTTACCGAGTTGATGCTGCTGACTATAGGTCTTAGTGCCATGTACAATGCTGTTTTAACACCTTACTCTGGGCGTTCCTATAACACCTCTTAGCCACTATCTAATCACACCCTTAACACCTGGCTGTGATATGCTATTGGGATTTTCCAGGTACATAATTGCCACAGATTCTTGTACAAGTCATTCTGAATTGAGAAAGCCAGTCGGATGACAGCGAAACGTCTTCAAGAACTACATTTCAAGTCCAGTTGATCTAATTGAATACAACAGATATACCATGACCTGGATGAATGAGAACCTTCACAGCTTATCCTGTACTGTTAGCAGTTTGTAGCATTCTTGTGGCTGACTACTATTTATGCCTTTAATGAATAGGGCTGCGGCTCCTGTCCGTAGACCTCCTTATCCTGTGCTCGGGATTTATTGATGGGAGGTTAATTCCGGATGGCCTCAGCAGTACTCTTCCTTTGTGGTCTCCCGTGTAATGCAGTATATCGGGATCGGAGGCTAATGGCTCCACGCTTGTTGAATAAAAGACAGTTACAACTAAGAAGATCTGATAGCTAGGTGACAACAGGATAGACTTAAGCTGGGTACACACAGTAGCGATAATGCCCCGATATCGCGGATCTGATGGTATCGGGCCTTATCGTTATGTGTGTATGTTCGTTTCCCGAACAAGCGCGCGGCCGCAAATTTCCATCGGCCGCGCTAGACTCCCTATAGAGGAGTGTAGCGCGCCGATGGAAACACACAGTCCCGAGCGTTCTCCCTATGAAGTTCATAGGGAGAACGCTCGGGACTGTGTGTATGCAGATCTTTGAAAGATGGCAGACAGGATCTTGCAGATCCTGTCTGTCATCTTTCAGAAATCTCTACTGTGTGTACCTAGCTTAATTGTTACAATCCAGCACAATATATTATCAGCTGATAATAGATACAATCTAACCACTGGAATATGTTATCCCAATCACCCACTATATTGGGCAAAGTTTGGTTTCATTATTCGGACTACATTGACTTAGCAATATACCACCTTGCTTTTTAGTATTGGTTGCTTTTTTAGTATATATATATATATATATATATATATATATATATATATATATAATATATATATAAATATATATAATATAATATATACTTTAATAGTGTGGGATTGATATAAACATTTTATGATTATACATTTTATTAAACCCGCCGGCAGGGTTTATTTAGGGGATTATGGTTTATTTAGGGGATTATGTTTTATGGTATAGATATATAGGCATATTATGTGGGTTAGACTGTGTTTTTATTCTATTGTTATGTTAGTAAACAAGGGAGTTTTTTATGGTATATATACTATATATTATTGATAAGCGAGGGATATATTGTGTACATCTTTTAATCTGATTGGTTGCTGCAAATTAAGAGCATGAGCAAACTTTTGCACCACTTATTGCATTGCCCCCAAAAATCTCAATACTGTTATCTGTTAGAAATGAAATTCATTTAGTTCCATTTTATTTTAGCTTATTCTGCTTTTTATTAATCATCACAAGTATTTGTGAGTACTGAATAATAATTATATAAAACCAAAAACTGGTGACATGTCCGTTTCCTCCCGTAACCAGATTTTTAAAGTGCATGTCCACCCTTATTATAAACTTTTGCCATATCATAGTATATCTTCCCCCAGCCCCAACTGCTATAAAAGAAATTTAAGAAAGTGCCCCGATGTTTACTTACCTTCCCTCTCTCCTCTGACGCCCGGCCCAGCCTTCTGCTTGCAAGACACTGCAAGCAGGGGGCAGGACCGGCAGCCGCGTCCGTGATTGGCTGAGAGGCAGCCGGCTTCTCAGAATGTCGGGGGAGAGAGGGAAGGTAAGTAGAGTTCGGGGTTCTTTCTTAAAATTATTTTTTAGCGGTTGGGGCTGGGGGAAGATATAGTATGATATAGGCAAGGGGTTTTATGGTAGGGGGAAGGATCGCAAAACGGGAGGGAGAAGGAGGGGTAGAAGGGCTGCAGTACGCATGCCAAACTTCTCCCGGAGGCGAGACAGGAGGCAGAGTCCTATATGGACTCTGCTATCCTCCTGGTGATCAGTTTTTGGGACTTGGGGGGGGGGGGGGGGCTACAGGAGAACCATATGGAGCTGGGATGTGAGGTAAGGATTTTATTACACTACATGGTGGGGCCATTAGTATAGTTTTGGGGGTGGACATGCCCTTTAAGTATATTTATTACCTCAATTCTGGTAGAGTAAGCTTGCTCCTCTATCCATGCAGTCAATCAAGGTTGTGACTGCTGACATCACAACCAGTGGTTCGCTGCTGTTTTTCCTGCTGCCTCCACTGCACATGCTCAAGCTTATAAAAAGGGTAAAGGGAGGAGAACAGATACCTTTCCCAGAATGGAAGAGAAATTTTCATTATAACCTGGTTACAAATTTATGTAAAAAATTGGTAACAATTTGGTATTGTGGGCTGATAACTGACAAGTCACCAGTTTTTTTTTTTTTTTTTAAGGGTGGACAGTGGACATGCTTTTTAAATTGGTGTAAAAGACTTTTACATTAAATCAATGCAGAAGTCAGGAAGAAACCATTCCAAGAAAATGCAACTAAGCACAGAGAATCCAGCCCACTGCAAGATCATGATTTATAATTCTAGTGTGCATGTAATATTATTTAATTTGTTCAAGTATCATGTTTAAATCTCCTATATAAGTAGGTCCTAATATAATGCTTGCATTTTTATTTTCTTAAAAATGTTTGTTTTACAGTACTGTTTGTAATCACTGCACTAAATCAAACCCCCATGCAGATTTGTTCTTTTGTTATTTAGGATGAAGACACTCTTTGAGGAGATCAAAGCATCAATTAAAAACAACTCCAACCACGACCGTTCTTTTTGGAAGCCTGTTCTTCCATGGGGTGGTATTTTTACTATAAAGGCTGGGCGTAAAGCAGTCTCTTGTATGCCATTTTATGTTAAGATAATCCTGAAAAACACTTGCACAATTGATGGATTTTTAATGTTGTTATATGTTATATTGCGTGAAAACATCACCTTTCCTAGGGAGCTCTCCAACTACCTAGGTCGAGAATTTGTTGATTGCTTTCTCCATCTAATGGACACCTACAGTTTTACCTCGGTCAAACTGCTGTGGATATGGGACAAGATGGAAAAATGTCAGTACAAGTCAGGAATTCACAAAGCAACATTAGAGATTGACTTGTTTGGGAATGAGCATGAGAACTTCACTAGAAATCTTGAGAATCTTATGTCCACTATACAAGAGAGTTACTGTTCCAATTCCCAGTGCTCTATTCGGTTGCTGGAGAGCCAAATGCACACAATTCTTATTAAGTAGGTATTGCACAGTTACATAGTCATGTATCACCTACTGTTAAAGGAGAACACCCTAAAAAAATGTCTTACCTGCCCTCAGTCCATTTATATAGCTATGTGTTAGATGTAGTGGCATAACTAGGAATCACTGTGTTGTCGTCCCCCCAGCAAAAATATGGTGCCTTTATCTACAATGGTTTTCTGGGGGGAAGCTGTATCTGTCATTGGGAATGTAACTAAATTAGGGGCCCCACTGGCTCCTGCCACCCTGTGGTTGCAGGGGCTGCTCCCCTGGTAGTTAAGCCCCAGTTAGATGCATATTTCACAAGATTCATAATAAGTATTTCCTTATTCAGAAAAGGTAGCTGCTGCCCTCTTCCCTATGCTCTACAAGCTTGAACATGCACATAGGAGGCAGAGGGGAATAGCAGTCTATTATACTGTCGCATACATGTTTGACTGTGTGGAGTCAGGAGACGGTTTCATCTGCCTTACCAGGGCAGTTCTAATTACAAATCTTGTGAGTACTGCATCTAACTCAGAGCTAAATATACAGGATGGGAGTAGGTAACAGTCTAGTGAGCACTATTTTTGTTGTTTTCGTGGTGGGTAGTTACTTTATTTTTAATCAGAATTATACATTTATTAAAATTAATGTAACAATTTGCTTTGATCCCAAATTGTATGCCTCAACCTGGGCTGGAATGAATCAAAAAGCAAGAGATCTTATTCCACAACATGCTTGACTAAAAAGGTTTGATTGGCTTGATCTCAGAGGTTAAAAACATTTAACTGGCAATTAATTCATAATATGAAAGTGTTTTTTAGGCATCCATTTGGAGCAAATGTAATTTTGGCTTTAAGCAGAACAGCTTACCCAGGATGGTAAACCAATACACAAGTTCCTCACCCCTGGTGGCAAAACTGGTAGTTTGAAAGCTTCTAGCTTTTCTTACCATTTTCCTCCAGGCTGCCCCTTCACAGACTGGACATGCTAGCCAATGGGAGGAAACATTCTTGAAGAAGTGTGTCCTTTCATAGGCTGTGCAGCAGTTGAGCAGGCGGGTAGGGGGAAGGTCCAAAGAGGAGCGGCAAGAGCACTTAGAAGGTAAGTACCCAAATTACCAGCTATACCTGCGGTGCAGAATCAAAACACATAAAAAGTTATTTATAATTACATTAATATATATTTATGATTTATATATTTCTTGTGGGGTCTTTTTTTTTTGTAGCCCTCCACATGATATTCTACATGGGGATCTTATTCAGATGGCAGTAGATGAACTTTTTTGCTCCAAGACTGAACTATGTGTGCAATATGGGTAGGTAAATTTTACCATGTGGTTAAGAATTCAAACAAGCCAATACTACAGTGCACTGTAAAATCAAGTAATCTTCATTTAGAAGCTGCAGCTTTAAAAATACTGTTGCAATAATTTTTTTTTACCTATGCCCCTCCACCTTTGTGCCTTGAATGTTGCTGACATCTTGCTACTGGTTTGCTGAAAGTTAAAGGACAACTCCATCCTCATAAGAAAATCTTTTAGAAAAAATGGCCTCTTTAAAATATGTTGATATATCCTACTTTGTCCTTTGAATTCATTACTGTATGCCTGCTATGCTTCTGGATGCCTCATGGAAACTGAGCAATTTAGAAACCTGTACTGAGCCTGGGCATGCTCAGAAGAGACAGACAGGGGATTAACATTTATGTCAACATGATGTCAACTGTCAAATCCATAACTGACAGTTGCTAACTGGAAAAACCAGCAAGCAGAAATGGGGAAACAGGACATTGTGCAGGATTTCAGGTTAGACTTTTATATTTCAGATTTCAAACTATTACTGTTTAGGGTTTTGGGGGGTAATTTACCTGTATGTAAGTTTTCATTTTGTGTCTGGACTTGCCCTTTAAGTTCCACCCCTCTGAGATTTCCTCTGCTTTCTCCTGCTTGAGACTCAGACCATAATGCACATGCACGGAACTCACAGGCATTATCGATTGAGGCTCAAGCAGGAGAAAGCAGAGGAAATCTTAGAGGGGCGAAGCTTAACATTCAGCAAACCAGTAACAAGATGTCAGCAACTTTAAAGGTACAAAGGTAGGATCTGGAGGGGCATAGGTAAAAAAAAATAAAAAAAAATGGCAACAGTATTTTTAAAGCTGCAGCTTCCAAATGAACTTATCCTTTTTATTCATTTAGATTAAATCCACATGGGCTACTCTTCTGTTGCATTTGAACGCCACAACAATAAAAACAGTAGAAGTTTGTTGTACAGTCCCTTTCCACACATTTTCTTGTATAAAGTGAATAAAAATAGGTAGATATTGTATATTTCCTGTATGCTGCTAAATTATAAATCAATGCATTTTGCCACTTGTGTGTAGCTTCATTGGCAGCGGTACAACAGGAATATTTTTATTATATATTTCTAGTAAATATTATATTATCCACCCCCTTCATATTGTTGCATCATAATAGGTGTCTTGGTACAATATACTAAAGTCATAATTTATACAAACATATTAAGGTAAGAAAAAAAATGGTCTTTCAGAGCTTTCAATAATTATCAAATCCAGGCAGTGGTGGTTCTCTTTTTTTAGATTTAATTTTCCTTTAAAACCACAAAATAGTTAGAATTTTTAGCATAAAAACTGAAGCTATAAATTGTACATCATGTGTTATCTTTCGATGCTATTATGTACTGTGTAGGTATATAAGACATCTTTGTCTCTTGTAGGTGTGGCTGTTTAAGAGAGTTTTCCAATAGAATTTTCTGCTATGGTGTACCTCCTTTTGTTATATTAAATATGGAACATTGGAAATCAGAAGAGCTGGCATATGTGCCCTATTACTTAGAGTTATCTGATCATAAGTAAGTACATATAAAGACTACATTTCCATTACTTTTTTATAAAAGGTTGTCTTGAAGTATATTCTTCAATGATTATTAATAGAATAGCCACTAAATGTGGACTAATTTTTGGCCTTATTTTAAAGGGCAACTGAAGTGAAAAACAACTTGGGCTAGAAACAAAGTACATATTGTATTGTACACAATGCACCTTTACAGTCAATGACTGTAAAGATGCAATATTTTAAAGTTGTCCCATGGGGGTTGCCAGCTTGACTCCTCCTCGTGTACCCACTGGGTATCCCACATGCCAAATAGCCATGCCTTAGGGACTGAGGATAAATAGCAAACTTGTCTCTATTTTGCATGTATACCTACTTATCAGAACTAATTAATACCGCACCTACATTAGAAAAAAATTAGTACTGCACATGGGTTTGGTAAATCCTGTTTAAACTCGAAATATATAAAATGTATTCTTGGTTACTTGTTTTTTTCTACAAGGCAAGCTGAGCAAAACAACCCTTTTCTGGGAAAATTCAAGGACTAAGGTGCTTGTTTTCTGTGTCCCGGGTTAAAACATATCCTCCTACAATTACCTTTAAAATGTGCTGAAAGTCTGTAGCCCTGTAATTTAGTTTATTTCCTGTCTTTAGGATATTTTAGGATAGAGAAGATTTTATGCAGACCCTGCACAGCACATTGTTTAATTTTTAGGGGGATGTTAATGTGTATGTAAAATGATAAATTGTCAGATTAATATCACATTTGCTGCAACGTATTTAATATTGCGCAAATTTCCCCATTCAAAAGGTACTTTTATAGAAACAACATAGAACAGGACCACAGCGTAATGAAGTGAAGCTGATCTTAGCACAGCTCTATGCAAGGCATTTCTGATCAGTGTACTTTATTAAAGGGAATGTTGGTGGGTATTCAGGAATTTTTCTTTGTGTAAATTCTTTTTGTAACCAGTTTATTATTTGCCACATTCTTTTCAATTTAATGTTCTCTACTGTAATTTGGTCAGAAGACATATTTAATTGTTTAATAAACATTTAGAGACGGAATTAATATGTCCCTACAACACTTTCATTGTCCTGTTTGCTGGTTGAACTAAACCTTCCAGCATTCCTTACTGAACAGAGTTTTTTCAGGATAGCAGTAAATATGTAATGAGACATTATGTCTGGTAAGGAATGCTGGAAAGTGTAGTTTAACCATCAACCCAGATCATTTTAACCATTTGGTGGTATATTTATCGATACCTCAAATTATTTAGTTTTTATATCACTTATATTGCTTAAATTACTTTGTTCAGTAACTGCTAAACCACACTGGCATGATTCTTACGTGCTTCCGACTACGTTTCAGGATTCGTTAGCTCATGAGAATTGCATACTAGTGCGTTTCATTGCAAACGCGTGTTACCTGTATTAAAGGCCATTGTATTAAAGGGACACTAAACCAATACTATCAAGTACAGTAATTCTGTATCTATTACTCACAGGGAGGTGAGATCACTTATTTCCACCACCCAGTGAATTATAGAACGTCCGAGTACCAGAGATTAACTTACCTACCGGCACTCCACTTCTTTTTCTCCAGACACATGGCAGCATCCACTTATGGGTTAACCCAACTCCCTCCGCCCACGGACAGGAACCTCCTCTTCTTCTTTTTAAGCCTACTCTTCACTGTCCCCCTTCGTCTTTTTTTTCTGTCCGCCGCTTACCTGCCATGACGGCACTGTCCAGGAGTCTGCATCTGTGCTCCTGATGCCCCCCATGTTGCGCTCCAGTAGTTTGCCGGTGGGGATGTCGGCCTGGGTATCGGGCTGTTCGGACCTCCCTTCCGTTTTTTGGAAGTTGGAGGCCTTTTTGTAGAGGTTAGGAGCAGTGGGCTCTCCCTCTCTCCGGGTCCGGTGTGTGTTCCCTGAGGTCAGGTGTGTATTGCGCTCTTGCAGTTCCCTCTCTTCCGGCTGTGCGTCTACTTCCAGGTTCGCGTCCACGTGGCCTTTGTCTTCCGGTCGCGGCTGGATGACATCAGCGGCCGCGCCGGGAAAATGAAAAAGATTTAAAAGCGTTTGGCGGCTTCTCAGGCGTGGGACATTCATGGAATTTTCTGCTGCCCTGCCTGGACCCCTGCGGGAAGCCTTTGGTTTGTACAGTGTCTGCTGTGTTCTGGATCTCTTTTGCCTGTGTGGGGGAACTGCTGGAAACGGATCTGCCTGGCAGCTTTGGGTTGCATCAACATATCTGGAGTCTTTGGTCCTGTATGTAAGGTAAGTACCTTGCTCTTTTCCTTTTAGGTTGCGTTTTGCTTTGTTTTTGGTCATGTCTTCTGTTATGTTTTTTATTTTTTATTACTCCTGGCTTTCTTATGCCCTCCCTATTCTTTGCAGCTATGGAATCAGGGAATGGGCCGAAAGGACACCCCAGGGGATCTAGGTAAGCAGGACGCTGTTATTTTTTTTTTCAGAGATTGCATTTTTGTTTTCAATGTCCTCAAAACTATTTTGTTTTGCAGCCTTTCAGTATCAGAAAAAGCCAAGAAACCCAGTGAAACCGAATCTGCAGGATTGGCTGACACGGGACCTTCGGCTTCTACTTAAAATTCTCTAAATTTCCAGTTGGATTCACTTGCTTCTGTTCTGAAGCAAGCAGTTACCCAGGCCATTCAGGACTCTAAGATTTCTTCAGAGTCCGAGGAGTCTATCTTCTATCAGTCTGAGGATGATGAGGAGTTTGAGTCTGAATCTGCATTGAAGTTAAGCGTCATAGAACCTCTCATCAAAGCAGTAAGGCACTCTTTGTCTCTGTCGGCAGAAGAACCGAAAGTTTCCACTGCGGATAAACTTTTTCCGTCTATAAAGAAGAAGACTGCTACTTTCCCGGTCCACCAGTCCATGTCAGATTTAATTGCCACTGAGTGGAAAAAGACCGAAAAGAAGGTGGTTACTACAGGGAAGTTCTCTAAGAAATACCCGTTTACTGAAGCTGACTTTAAGTTATGGGAGACACCACTCAAAGTGGACTCAGCGGTCGTTCACTTAGCTCGAAGGACGACACTACCAGTAGAAGATGCCTCGGTCTTCAAAGATCCGATGGAGAGGAGAATGGAATTAAATCTTAAAAAATCTTTTGTGGCTACGGGAGCTTCTTTACGGCCAGCAGTTGCCCTTAAGTCAGTCTCTAGGGCTATGAAGTTATGGGCACAAGACTTGGATCAAGCCATTGATTCAAATGTTTTGAGGCCAAAGTTGAAAGAAATGTTTGCTGACATCAAGAAAGGAATTGATTTTTTCGCCAAAGCATCAGTAGACTTAGTAAGACTGTCATCGAGAGCTTTTGGCTTTAAGCGTAGCTGCTAGAAGGGCACTATGGCTCAAGCATTGGTCAGCAGACACAACCTCCAAGGCTATTCTTTGCCAAATTCCCTTTGAAGGAACTAAGTTGTTTGGAGAGAAGTTGGACGATATAATAGCCAAAGCCTCAGGAGGGAAAAGCCTTTTCTTGCCGCAGGATAGAAGGGACAAAAGAGGACGAGTGGAATACAGTGCGAGGGACCGGTCCTTTCGTAAAACGTTCAAGGCAGGCAGAGATACAGGAAGACAGCGTTCGTACAGAGCAGGCAAGCAAGCATTTTCTGTTTCAAGAGCAGCTTTCCATAATAAAATGTCCCACCAATAGGGACACGAAGGCCCAGAGTCAAGTGGCAGGAAGGCTTTCAGCATTTCTGGACGTCTGGGTCGCCTCGACAAAGGATCAGTAGGTACTGAAAATTGTTTCCGAGGGGTATCGGATTCATTTTGGTGTGTATCCAAAGAAGAATGTGTTTGTTGTTACTGAAGTTCCCAAAGAGTTGGAAGCTCAGGAAGCTATTGTTCAATATGTTGCCCAATTAAGAGAGTCGGCGGCAATAGGATTTTACTCAAGACCAATAGGATCCCTAAGACCAATTTTGGATTTGAGAGGGCTAAACCAGTATCTGTCAAGACAAAAGTTCAAGATGGAGTCCCTACAATCCATCATAAGAGTGGTAGAAAAAAATGTCTTTCAGACCAGCATAGATCTCAAAGATGCGTATTTCCATGTGCCGATCCACCAGCAATCAAGGAAGTTTTTAAGGTTCAGTGTGAACGGAGAAGATTGGCAGTTCACTTGCCTACCCTTTGGCTTCTCTCAGTCACCGAGGGTCTTCACGAAAGTCGTGGTTACAGTAGTCGCTGCCCTCAGAACTCAGGGTATAGCGGTCTACCACTATCTGGACGACCTATTGGTCGTAGCACAGACAGAACAGCTGAGCCACCTACACACAAGTATAGTAGTCAGAGTACTGCAAGAACACGGATGGATCATAAATTGGCAGAAGAGCAATTTAATTCTCAGTCTTTAAAATACCTAGGAGTTGTCTTCCAAACAAAAGAGAATTTAGTTTCTCTGCCTCTGGAAAGAATCAAAGTGTTAAAAACAGAAGTATCCAAATTGAAGAAGCAGTGAAGTGTCTCAGTCGCTTATTTATTGAAAGGGATCGGGCTCATGGCAGCGACGGTTTTCCTTGTTCAGTGGGCCAGGTGGCACATAAGGCCTCTTCAGCTGTTTCTTCTAACTCGAGTCAGAGAACCTCATCGCCATATGTCCAGGAGACTTACCTTGACACCATTAGTGAGGTCGAGTCTGTATTGGTGGACAAGAAAGAAAAATTTGGAAAAGGGTTTTCCATTGACTCCTTTTCAAAGTATTTATATCACGACAGATGCATCAGAGACCGGATGGGGAGCTTATACCTTGGAGGAGTCGGCACAAGGAAGCTGGGAAGAGAAAGGCACCTCATCGAATATATTAGAAATCAGAGCAATGTTCCAGGCGCTAAAATACTTTCAAAAAAGTATAAGGCAGCAAAATGTTGTGTTAAGATGCGATAACAAGACGTCAGTCGCTTATATTACCCGTCAAGGAGGCACAAGGAGCCAGTCACTACTAAAAGAGGTGGAGCTGATTTTTATGTTTGCTCAAAAGCATCTGGAGTCTCTGTCAGCGATTTTCCTTCCAGGAAAAAACAATCATGTTGCAGACTTCTTGAGCAGAAGGCAAATAAATGCAATAGAGTGGAACCTAAGCAAAGAAATTTTCCTCATGTTAACAGAGAAGTGGGGTCGTCCACTTATAGATCTGATGGCAACAAAAGCCAACACCAAGTGCCGTCTCTTCTAGTCTATTGCCCAGAGGCCCTAGCCATGGATGCTTTCCAACAGTCGTGGAGCCGTGGATTCAATTATTTATTTCTGCCCTTCCCGCTAATCTGGAGGTCTTTGCTGAAGATCCAACAGGAGAAGGCAGATGTGTTGGAAGTCATCCCAGCATGGCCGCGCTGACCTTGGTACCCACTTCTTCTGTCGCTAGCTGTAGACAAACCAATAAAAATCCCTCACGAGCAAGGATGGTTGACCCAGGGTCCAGTTCAATGCCAGGTGTACAATCATCTCTCTTTGATGGCATGGCATTTGAGAGGAAAAGATTAGAAAGCTGCGGATTAAATAATGAAATAGTAGACTTCCTGTTAAAATCTAGGAAATTAACAACTTCCCAAAAGTATTACAAAGTCTGGCAAAGATTTGCCATGGTAGCAGAAAAAGAAAGTTTTTCAATATTCCACCCTGAACCGGCTGACATAGTAAAATTCTTATATCTAGGGTTTAAAAAGAACTTGCATATAAGAACATTAAAGTCTCAAGTATCCGCTATCTCGACTTTAATAGGTACTTCTTTTGCTGAGGAGAAATTGGTCAAAAGATTTTTTCAAGCCATGATCCGGGTTAGGCCAAAAGCCTTTAATTAGCCTTCCAGCTTGGAACTTACCGTTGGTACTGAAAGCCTTGACGTCTTCTCCCTGTCTTCCAAACCTCCAGACATGGTAATTCTGGACAATTGGGTTAGGCTAAGACCCTCGTTCAATTTCTTGCCGAAAGTAATGACTAATTTCCACATGGACATGGAGATTTCCTTACCAGCCTTTTTCCCTAAGCCAAGAACTGAAAACGAAACGAGGTTACATACCTTGGACTTGGTCAGCGCAATCTCGATATACTTGGATCGCACTAAAGGCTGGAGAAAATCGGACAAGTTATTTGTAATTCCTAATGGGTCCAGGAAGGGACAAGCCCTGTCGAAGAGAACAATAATCACTTGGATTGTCTACTGCATAAAGAAAGCATATACACTGAAAGGCCTTCAGATCCCCGCAGGGTTAAAGGCCCATTCCACGAGAGCCGTAGCTTCCTCATGGGCAATGCAGGCGGAAGCAGGCATCGGAGAATTGTGTAGAAATGCCAGGTGGACATCAGCCGGAACATTTGTAAATCACTACAAATTGGATATTCTTGCCTCCCAAGAGGCAAAGTTTGGGAAAAAAGTTTTGCAGGCTGTTCTGCAAGAATAAAAAGTTGTTTTTGTTTAGCATCATATCTGTTTCCCTCCCTTCTATGTTGTAGCTTGGTATATCCCATAAGTGGATGCTGCCATGTGACTGGGGAAAATAAAAATCAAATCATATTTACCGTGATTTTGGTTTCCCAGTCAGTCTTCATGGCAGCATTCACTACAACCCCCCCCCCATGAGTTATGTTTTTCAGCTTTGGAAATGAAGACGAAAGGGGACAGTGAAGGGGAGGCTTAAAAAGAAGAGGAGGTTCCTGTCCGTGGGCGGAGGGAGTTGGGTTAACCCACAAGTGAATGCTGCCATGAAGACTGACTGGGAAACCAAAATCATGGTAAATATGATTTGATTTTTATTATCTTTAACAGTGGTGTGTATGCGTAAAAGATAGCTCAGTCGGGAGAGAACGCTATCTGATGGGGAGAAGACACAAGTGGCACGCCGGTAATTAAGTTAATATCTGTCATCCGGGTGTTCTATTATTCACAGGCAGGCGGGGATAATTGATCTCACCTACTTGTGAATAATAGATACAGATTTACTGTACTTGATAGTATCGGTTTGGTGTCCATTTAAAACATTGGCCTTTATTACAGGTCTGTAAACACTGAGGTGACTTTATAGCCTATTATTACACTAAAGGGGTACATGTGTCAGAAGTATACATTTTTATAGTAAAGATATCTATTTAAAAAAGGCAGAGTTTTTTTAAGGTTTAATAAAGGCCCTTTAGATTTCTTGGAATATGGTATTTGTTTTAATTTCTTATGTTCTATTCTAGTTCTAAAAAAAATGCTACAGAAATCCGGAAAAGGAATTGTATTATAGTTTTGCTTTACCCCTTACTACTCACATGAATACTGTTAGTATTTTAAGAAAAGGGTAAAAGAATTTTACAAAAATGTTGTCTCCAAACAAGTTTTAAAAAATAAAATCCCTTTCATTGTTCCTTTAAAATGAAACCAGGTTCACATCTCTAGGCAAATCTTGTAATATTGCTGTAAATATTTAGCATTATAATTATCTGCTTTTACCACCTTGTAGCCATGTGACCATTCTCTGCCTGCATTAATATCAACCGACTGTTTTTAAAGTCTGTGCAGGTACTTCCTGTCTTTCCCAGCAAGTCTTAAGTGTGCATGCTCTGTCCCTGGGACGGAGGGGAGGAACAGACGGTCAGGCGATGCCATTCAAGCTACTGGAAGCAGCAAGTTTGAACAATATCAGCAATATATTTTCTCACAAGGTGCAGCCAGGGTTCATTTAAAAGGAACGACTGTAGGCTTTTCTTTAACCCTTACTGATTCAGAGGTCACAGTTGCCCTTTAATTGGGTTATCACCAATACACAAAGTTGGTGAACATGGTAAAATATTTGTGATCATTTAATTTTTGGTTATATTTGTTTAGATATATCTTGGAAGGAGCCACACTATTTAACAAGGAGGAACATCATTATTCTGCAGCCTTCCAAATTGATGGATATTGGATGCACTACGACGGCCTTAGAAATCTTAATTTAATACTATTGAACAAACCACCAGAGCTGCTACTTCTTTCTTCTTTAGTTTATGTAAGAACTGCAGAAAAATGACAGGAAGTGTTAAGTTGAATCAGATTGTACACTTTTACTGTCCTTAGCAGTCATTAGTTGACTTGGCATCCAAGCAGACTGTCTGGGCTACAATAGTTCAATTGTGTTTAAAGGACAACTCCACCCTCATAAGAACATCTTTTAGAAAGAATGGCCTCTTTAAAATATGTTGATATATGCTTCTGGATGCCTCATGGAAACTGAGCAATTTAGAAACCTGTACTGAGCATTTATTGAGCCTGGGCATGCTCAGAAGAGGCAGACTCGGGGATTAACATTCAGTCATTGGCTGTGATGTCAGCTGTCATATCCATAACTGACAGTTACTAACTGGAAGAACCAGGAGAAACAGGGGAAACAGGACATTATGCAGGATTTCAGGTTAGACTTATATATTTCATATTTCAAACTATTACAGTTTAGGGCTTTGGGGGTGATTTACCTGTATGTAAGTTTTCATTTCGGGGCTGGACTTGCCCTTTAAGAAAAAACATTTTTGTCTTAAAGGGCATAACCAGCCAAAAAATAACTAAAAGTGTTTTAGCCTCTTTACCGCTCAAACCTAAGATGTGTTTTAACCTTACCTTAATCTGATGCTCCCACCTCTGAGATATACTTACTTTTACCTCAGCCAATCTCCCACCGAAAGTCCCACGTCTTGCCTTCTACTGGGTATGTACTGTCAGTCCTGGCCTCGATGGTGACATCACAGCCAATGTCTGACAGTCCATACTCGGGAAGACTCCATTATGATCGTGCTCTGTTTCTGCACTCCCAAAACAGGAAGCTGGAGGTGGGACTTCTGGCTGGACATGCCCTTTAACTTAAAAAAAAAATCATTGTATAAGAGAGATAAACTATGCAAACTTTGATCTAATGTTTATACTAAAATCAGCCAAATTAATACATTTTGTGTTTTATGAGAACTAAACAAAGCACATATTCTGTTATTTTTGATAATATTTTATCAATTTTATCAATTTTATATTGTACCATATGCTAAATTAATGTGGTTTTCTGAACTGTCATAAAGCATATCTAGAATGGAAGTCATCATGCCTAGAGTAATATGATATTATTGGTTGAAACTTTTTAAAAATATACATTTTTAAAGTTAAGTATTCTTGTGGTTCATTGCTTGCTTGATGTTGTGTTTTGCTGTTTATTTTTTGACAGTCAAACTTTAAAGGGAAACTATTTTTAAAAAATCCTTTTTTTCGAAACCAAAGGTTCGTACACACGTGCAATCGCGGGTGCTGACCCATGACGCATGGAGTATGAACGTCCGTTTCTGATGATAATCGGCCCGTGTATGGGCACTTTATCGGCCGAAATGGCCACTCATTCAGAGATCCGCCCGGTGGATCGGGCAATGATCAACGAATGAACGCCCATTTCGGATGATAAAGTGCCCATACACGGGCCGATTATTGGCTGAAACGGACGTTCGTACACATCGTGCGTCACAGGTCGGCACCCGCGATCGCACGTGTGTACGAACTTTAAAGGGTATCTCCACTCGTTTTAAGAAGCTCCTTTACCTCCCGTTCTTCAATAGAACTGGATTCCCAAAACTTCTAAAAACGAGTGGAGATTTAACTAGTGCAGATTTCTGCATTTACTGATTTAAGTATAAAAAAAAGTTATACCTAATTTGAATTCTATATAGCAGTGTACATGTACTAAAAACTGAATGTATGGATTTGAAAAATATAACATACTCAAAGGAGAACTTGACCTGTGTCCCCTTAAAGGGCATGTACACCCTTTTCCCATTTATCTTCAGTAACCAGTTTTGATTTGGGATATTATAAAAATGTGAAGCTGGATTGATCTGCTCTGGTTTCATATGTATCTATACAAAAAAAATGTTGGTTTTCTGAAACACTTAAACTGAAGATTTAGGAGATTGTGCCAAAATAAAATTAATTACCGAGCTGATAATCATCCAACGTTATCTCCAGAAAGGTACACTGTACATTGTACAGATTTTTATTTTTTTATTAGTGTAAGTATTATAGGGGTAATGTTGAAGGGTATGCAAATGGAATGTAATCTGTGAGAGACTGTGTCCGATAAAAAACTATTACGTTATTAAAGAAAGATATAAGGGGAGTGAAAAAAGGGTGTACATGCCCTTTAAATTCGCCCTGCATTTTTTGATTGTGCTTGTTGGACTGTCGTGACCAAAACAGATATTGCATATCGCTGAATGACATTTTCCATGCACTGGACTAGAAGGCCAAATAGTATAGTCCTATGCATAGCAAATTTTTCTATTCCAGTAGAAGAAGAAAATACAAAAAGAAGCAGTGTGGCGGCGGCGGCATCAAGAAAGAAGAATTAAAGCCACAAGGGCTGTTTTAAGAGCCTGTGGGCATGCTGGTTTTAAGCTGCAGGACCCACAACAAATGCTCTTGTCAGTGCCACAAAAGCACTTTGTGCAGTTTCGAGTTGTGGGACCCCTTAAGCTTCAAAAGGCTCATTTAAGGGCCCCTGCTGGGGTGCGAGGTCCCTGCCAGTGGAGGTGGGGGAGGCCCCCCTGGTAGTGCGCACCCCACCATGATATGTGCCTGTGTTTACATGATCCTGCAGCTGTCCCCCCTGCTGGCTCTGTTTCCTTTGCTCAGGTAAAACAGGAGATATAAAAAAAGAAAATGGCTTTTAAAATTTTGAAATCAGAGGGAACAGAACAGGCTTACAGGAAGTATAAACACTGTAATATGGAGTGCAAGGAAGCAATTAAACTAGCTAAAATAGAAAATGAAATATGGATTATGGTACTGAACAAAGAAAGTCCAACCCCAACATTTTTTAAGTATATCAATAGTAAAAAGATGAGGACTGAGAATGTGGGACCATTTAATAACGGGGCTAAGATGGTTATAGGCAGGGCTGGACAAATGAGCCAAATATCTAGGAGCCAGCATCTATATTTTGATAGGTATAAATAAGGTATATTCACTCAGAGGGTATGGTACAGAAACAATTAGAAAAAGTTAATATCAATAAATCCCCAGGAGGACCGGATGAAACACACCCTCAGATCTTAAGAGAGCTCAATCCACTGTTTATAATCTTTTCGGATTCACTTTTGTCTGGTGATGTGCTGGAATTGATCTTATAATTAGTAGTCCTTATGGATTTATGAGAAATAGATATGAACAGGTTAGTAAGTGGATTTTGCTAAACCTTTTGATACTGTGCCACATAAGCCTCAGGGTTCTGTACTGGGGCCACTTTTTAATCTAATTATAAATGACTATGGGCTAAGCCACACTAGTGCGCTTTTTGCGTGTTTGTGCACGCAATTGCGCATGCAATTTCGGTTTAAATGGAAATTACGGAAATGCAAAAAATTATGCAATCTCTGAGGCGCATGTGATTGCGCATCCGTTTCGCTATTACCAATTTTTTGCACAGTCGTGTGTTTCCATAATGTAAAATAGCAAAATTACAATGCACCGGACAATGCACCGGAAGCGCACACGCTTCAGTGCGTTGCAGTATGGCCTCAGCCTTAGAAGGGGGCATTGAGAGCAAGGTCTCTGTGTTTGCTGATGACACTAAACTATGAAGAGCTTTGGAATATTCAAATGATGTGCAAGTGCTACAAGCAGACCTAGATAGATTATCAAAATGGGCAGCAGAATGGCAAATTAGATTCAATGTTGATAAATGTAACGTGATGCAATCTTTGTGCCACTTAAAAACCATAAATAACTCTGTGCTAAATGAATCTCTAATGGGAAAAGATGGGGGGGGGGTGTTTCCTAGTAGATAACAGACTTCAGACTTAGCTGTAGAAAACAATGCCAAACAGCCATGGCTAGAGTTGGCAAGATATTGTCTAGTTTAAAGATGGGAATAGATTCAAGGGAGAAAAATATTGTTCTCTACAAGGCACTGGTAAGACCTCATTTAGAATATGCGGTGCACAGTTTTGGAATCCCATGTACAAAAGGGACATGGGGGGATTAACATTGGCTGTGATGTCAACTGTCAAATCCATAACTGACAGTTGCTAACTTGAAGAACCAGGAAGCAGAAACGGGCAACAGGACATTGTGCAGGATTTCAGGTTAGGCTTATATATGTCATTTTTCAAACTCTTACCGTTTAGGGTTTTGTGGGTGATTTACCTGTATGTAAGTTTTCATCTTGGGGCTGGACTTGCCCTTTAACTTACTATGTTCAATTACTATGTTACAATGTTATAACAATCACTCGGTGACAGCTGATTAATTTAAGAAAATATTCCACTGCTGCTCCCATGTATGTATGTATGTTTGTATATGCTCACCTCACAGCCATGCCCCACCCCGAATGCACCCACATAAATGACCCAAAAAATCATGACCACTCCCCAAAACTGCACAGCTACATCATGAAACATCAGAGACATGCCCCCAAATGTCGTGGCCCTGCCCACACCCCCACACACCACAGTCACGCCCATATCGATGGTCAAGGTCATGCCCCCAGATATTGCAGTCATGCCCATCACCACCCCCCAAACATGGCCATGTCTCCAAACATTACATGTACACCCCCAATCACACCCCAAAAGGCATGCCTCCAAATTCCACGCCCATGCCATTAAACGCTGCACCCACAACCCAATCTGTGTTTCCATGCCCCCAAATGGCATGGCTATGCCCATGCTTCCAAACATCACAACTATGCCCCCAAATGTTATGCCCACACCCCCAAATGGCATGTCTATGCCTATCTTCCAAACATTGTAGCTATGCCCCTAAATGTCACGCCCCCAGACCATCCACATCTGAGAAGCCATGCCCTCACCATCACAACATCGAAGACATGCCCCGTCCACCTACTCCAACCAGGACGATTGGGTAGTATGGACTACACGGGCATTACATGCAGCAGGAGCCTGGCTGTGTCCCAAAAGGTTTTTGCCTGTTACCTCTGCTCCAGGAGAATTCTGTCATAGGCAGTGAAGCCTAACTCAAAACCCCTTTTCTGTAGTGTAGGGCTCCCTATCCCACCCCCAAATGCTATGTTTATTTTAAAACAAAACGTTCTGAACATTGCTTTCCTTCATTCCCCTGGGATTCTGTAATGCCTGCAGCTGTGCCTGTAATTGGCTGCCTCTCAGCCAATCACGGACGTGGCTGCAGGTCCGGCACATTGCTTGCAGCTTCAGCAAGCAGAGGGCCGAGATTACAGCGCTGGGGGAATGAAGAAAAGTAAGTAATGTTTGGATTGTTTTTTTAATAAAATAAACATATTGGTTTGGGGTGGATAAGGCATACTACCACATTACCACAGTAATATGAGGGGTGGACATGCCCTTTAATGATAACGATTGTAAATCTGCGATAATGCAATCATAGATTTACGATCCCTATAGAATACCAGTGAAGTACCATTGAAGTATTTTAATACTGCATGGAACGTTCAGCGTAAAAAGAACGGCCGTGGCCGTACATTTACGGCCGATGTTGTACGTTACGGATAACACACGGTATCGCTAAAATGCGATACCATGCTTTATAAATATGGCCCTTTATTTGATAAGCTAAATGAAGGGGTTACCTCTATAAAAAAATCTCTTACAAGATGAATGTCAATTCACAAGTTTACATTATATAACATTTTTAATTTAGTTCTCCGTTAAAGGAAAAAGTATAGTTTGTTTATGATTTTTGGCATAAGGTTAAGCTAGTCCACAACAACTGAGGAATGAAGGAGTGATGTTCAATTTTAAGATCTTTTGCCCTGCAACCAAAATGGAAGAAGCAATATTGACCCAGTGGTGCACGCTGTTAAGGGAGAAAGCAGACAAATGCTCTATATAAATAAGTATGCTCTATAAATGTAATGCTGTTCGAAAGGGGTATAACCATAAACCAATCTATGTAATGTTAGTAATGATGTGTCCCGGTTTTGAAACATTCCCGGTTTTGTTTTGGAACTGCTGGTTTAGAAAATCCGTGATTTTCAGATTGAACAGTCAAAAATTACATCACTAATTAAAAAATGCAGTAGAAAATAAGGATAATTCCGGTTCAGTTGGGTTTGAATGTTTTTTGGAATTTCAAAGCATTACGCAAAACTGGTGGCAGAAGAAAACTCTAGTTGTCAGCTAATTATATGTAAACAATGACTGGGTACTATTTATATGATAAACCCTTAGGCTGGGTACACACAGGAAGGTATTTGTAGGTAAAGTAGCTGCGGCCCCGAACCTGCACCATACTATATTTCTGACCTTCCGATAAACTGCAATATCAGTCGGTCGGAAATATTGTATGGTGTGTACCCAGCCTTAAAGTTGGCCATAAACTATTATATTAGAGGGCTAGGCCATACCACCGCATTTTAATTTGGTCTGGCCATAAAACAACCATCTTTATGGTGCACATGCAATTAGTAATTTTTTTTTTTACATGCAGAATTGCGTCCACCTTTTCGGTGCACTACTACGCGTTGTAGTGTCGCCTCAGCCTTAAATTCAATTAAATGTTTGTTCCAACGTAAAGTCAGGCTAGGCAGTTGTACAGAAGTAGCATGAATGTCTTCAGGTAAGAGGCAATGTATGGGCACTTTAAGATTAACATTTGCTGGACAAGCAAACATGGTAGATACTTATTGCTAATTGTAATAACAGATGTTTACCTTTTAATTTTAGGCTTTGTTCACAGAGTGCGTTTCAGTGCAAAAGCGCACCAAATTCATGGCCATTAGAAATTAATGGTACCATTGGCCAATGAGATGTAATGCGTTGTAAAAAACATACTGCATGCAGCAGTTTTATGAGTTAACACAGAGTGGTGCCATTTAAAATAATAGAAGGCGATATACAATAACGCGGGGGAACATTGCACTCAATCGCAAGTGAGATGTTCCCCTGCGTTAACGCCCACCCTAGTGTGATCAAAGCCTTAGCTAATTTAGCCCTACGAAAACCTAATAAATGGAAACAGGATGAATTTTTTATTGCTGGTAATTTAAGTGTCTCAGTGGATCCGGTTTGGGTCAAATCCCACCCTCATGAATGTTTATAACTGAACTACTGTAAATTCGATTAATTGTGGAAGTTGTTGTATCTGTGCTGTAACAAAAATGAATGTAATGAATGTATGGGGGATTATGTCTATTATATAACTGTGTTATTTTGACTATGCTTTTGGATTAAATTAGAAGTGCATAAACATTTGTTTTCATTTTCCCAGAATTTTACTTGTGTTTCCAGATGTTTTGTTGCTTGGAAAATGCTCTCTGGTTGGAACTTGATTAATGATTAAAACCAAGGCAGGTGGTAAGAGAGAAAATCAGATTGATTCATTTGTACTAAATAACAGAAATGACACAGAAGTTTTGTGTGCTTTTTCTGGCATTTATAAAGAGAAACAAAATTAGAGATAGGGCACTAGTAAATGTACAAAAATAGTATCAATAATTTATTATTTACCCTTTCCCAATTCTGGAATATTTAGGGGAGGTGCTAGATAGGGATTATAAATTACAATATATATACAAAAGAACCCACAGAATCCCCTTCACAAAGAAGCAATCTGCACACTCTATATAGTAAAAGTAAAAATCCTTTATTTAACACTCAGGGACATATCTACCCAAATACCTCCTAACTCGTTAAAAACAATTAAAAAAATCTAATATATACATAACGTGTTACCTGTCACATCTATACAAACAGTGCAAAGATTTATCAAAGTTATATCTATTAATGTATACAGTAGAGTGGTACCTCCGTCCTGTGTATAAGCAGTCTCTATGTAACAATTAACGTCTAATACACTCACAGTCCTAAAGTTACGGACAGGCTAAAGGGACTAACTTGATCACCGATGGGGCTTTAGCAGCGGATCAGAGGAAACAATCCATCACTCAAAATTTGTGCAGGTCTACGACGCGGGAACGCCGTACGCGCTCGCCGATGACGGCTTCAAAATGCGACTTTTTCTGGCATTTAAGGGCTAGGCCACACTGCTGCGATTTTTCTGCATTTGCGCTTGCATTTTTTCCAGATCATTGAAAACGCGGCAACGCACAGAAAACACGCGTTTTCGGGTGCGTTGCAATTGCGATTTGCGTTCCGCATTTTTAATCACAATTGCATCCGTTTGCATTGCAGTGTGACCGTGCCCTTACTAGCATTTTTTTATGCATGCATGTTGCATCCAGCATTGTCCTAGCAGCAAAGTTAAAAAACTGGCAGCAAAATGTGTAAAAATGAAATCTATATATCAGTATGAACTAACGCAACATCCACCTTTTAATTAAGGCTGAGGCCCCACTACAATGTACTGAAGCGAGTGTGATTCTGGTGCGTTGTTCCTTATATATACTAGTGGGAATTATGTGTGTGTGGGTGCAGTGGTTATAATGTCTACAAACCCTATAAAATTTCATGGTTTTAGGGCCAGGCCACACTAGCGCATGTATTAGAGTTCAATGCGATTGTGCATGCATTTTGTGTGATCGCATGCAGTTTTCTATCTCTAAGGCTGAGGCCACTGCAACGCATGCGATTGTGGGATTCTCGTGCGTTTTGCGCTTGCAAATGTGTTTTGCCGGTTTTCGTTATGGAAATGCATGCGTCAACGCACCAAAAATGGTGAACGCATGCGTTACCAAAATGCGAACGGACACACAATTGCATGCGCATCGGAAATCGCAGGAATTTTCGCATTCCTGCTATTTCTATTTTATTGAAGATCACTCTGTAAATATTTTGGTTATACTTAAGTAGTGAAATTTGTAAGAGTGTGTGTGCGTGGGGAGGTGGATGGTGGTTGGATGTGTGTTTATTAATATTGTATATGTGCAATATTTATTATGTAAGCAATTAGTTACATGAAATGCTGATTGGAACCCTGGAGCTAGTTATTTAAATTTTGTGTTTGTATTACCGAACTGGTATCTTGTTATAGTAACACAACACCAAGCAATATTTGCCACCTTTGTAATATATGGGACATTATATGACAGCATTACCAAAGATATTTACATGTTTGACCGGGACAATATTAGTGTATGTGTTATATACAATGTTGTAAATCGTCTTGGGTACGATATCTGCTGCCTGACAGCTATCTAGGGAGAGGTTAGTGACAAGAACAAATCTGGTTTTATCTATCTATATGTCTCTTTGACTCTGGCTGCGGGACAGAGGGGGGGGACTCTGGCTGCGGGACGGGGGGGGGGCCTCGGGCTGCAGGACAGAGGGCGGGGACTCGGGCTGTGAGGGGGCACTCTGGGCTTCTAGCACCTGCTAATGTAATAGGCTTAATGTCTAGTCTATATATATAAAATCCTAGAGCTGATTATATGATTCCATTTATGTGTGTCTGCAGTTCCTATGGACTCACCACTAAGGGGAGAAACGCAGGAAACATGCAGGAGGTAAAATAGCAATTACACAGACTGCAGGCAAGGTTGCTTGGGACAGAGGGGAGCCCTGGATTTGGGACAGACCGGGGGACTCTGGATTTGGGACAGAGGGGGCAGGACCTTGGATTTGGGTGGGGACTTGGGCTGTGAGGGGGCACTCTGGGCTTCTAGCACCTGCTAATGTAATAGGCTTAATATCTAGTCTATATATATATAAAATCCTAGAGCTGATTATATGATTTCATGTATGTGTGTCTGCAGTTCCTATGGACTCACCACTAAGGGGAGATGGTAAGATTGTCACTGAGGTTCCTATTGACTCACCACTAGGGGGAGAAACACAGGAAACATGTAGGAGGTAAAATAGCAATTACACAGACTGCAGGCAAGGTTGCTTGGGACAGGGGAGCCCTGGATTTGGGACAGAGCAGGGGGACTCTGGATTTGGGACAGAGGGGGCAGGACCTTGGATTTGGGACAGGGGGGACCCTGGATTTGGGGACGGGGGGGGGCCTGGATTTGGGACAGAGGGTGGGGACCGGATTTGGGAGAGAGGGGGGGCCCAGGATTTGAGACAAAGGGGGGGGGGCTGGATTTGGGACAGGGGGGGTCTGGATTTGGGACAGAGGGGGTGGATTTGGGACAGAGGGGGGACCCTGGATTTGAGACAGTGGGGGGGCTGGATTTGGGACAGAGGGGGAGTCTGGATTTTGGACAGAGGAGGGTCCTGGATTTGGGACAGGGGGACACCTGATTGGGACCGGGGACCCTGGATTTGGGACATAGAGGAGGGGGGCTATGACCTTGGGACATGGAGGGGGGCTATGACCTTGGGACACTAAGAGGGGACTCTGGCCATGGAGGAGGGGGCTATGGCCGGGTACATTGAGGGGGCACTCTGGGCTTCTAGTGCTGTTAATGTAGTGGACTCACCACTAGAGGGAGGTGGTAAGATTGTCTTTGCAGTCTATTGACGCACCACTAGAGGGAGAAAACACAGGAAACATGCAGGAGGCAGAACACAGCAATTAACTAGAATGTAGGCAAGGTTGCTTGGGACAGAGGGGAGCCCTGGATTTGGGACGGAGGGGGGGACCCAGTATTTCGGATAAAGGAGGGGTGGATTTGGGACAGGGGGGGCCGGATTGGGACAGAGAGGGGACCCTGGATTTGGGACAGGTGTGGGGGCCTGGATTTGGGACAGAGGGGGAACTTCGATTTGGGACAAAGCAGCGAGGGGCCTGGATTTGTGACAGGGGGTTGGATTTGGGACTGAGGGACAGAGGAGGGCCCTGGATTTGGGATAGAAAGGGATCCTGGATTTGGACGGGGGGGGACCCTGAATTTGGGGCAGGGGGGACTCTGGCCTTGGGACAATAAGAGGACTCTGGCCTTTGGCCATGGAGGAGGGGCTATGGCCTTGGTACACTGAGGGGGCACTCTGGGCTTCTAGCACCAACTAATTTAACAGGTTAATATCTAGTATACAATGTATGTATGGTATGATGTTCCAGAAAATGTCAAAATGGCTGGGACAAAAAAAAAAAATACCATACCATACCCCTTTTTTCATATTTATTTAAGTAAAGACAATAAGCTAGGTACGCAGTACCGTAAGATCCTGTCTGTCATCTTTCAAAAATCTTTTAAGGGCACGGCCATACTGTGCCACAAACGGAATCGCATGCGATTTTCGTGCGATTTCGTTGCGTTTGCGCATGCGTTTCGTTTAGTATAGAAAAAAACAATGCGATTGCGATTAAAATGTGAATGCAAGCACAACTGCATCGCACCTGATGCTTGCCGCGATTTCAATGATCGGGGAAAAGACGCATGTGCAAACGCAAGAAAAACGTGATAGGTGTGGCAAAGCCCTAAGTGTGTACCCAGCTTAAGAGCTGTGAATGGGATGACACCGCACTGCAATCAACTGCACGTTAAGGGGTTCATTTTACTTCACTAACATCTTGTGTTTTTCCCCAAAAACCACTGAAACCCCAGTATTAAAGGCCACGTATCAACTCTTTCAATCACCTTTCTTTCCATGTGTCATTTTGCAAGCAAAAATTTATTGTGGCATCTGAATTGTGTTTTCTGGTGGGTCATTGTTGTCAATAATTCAATTTGCTCAGTTGCAGGAAGAAATAAACAATGTGAGATGTTGTACCCCTTTGTTAAGGGAAAGTTGAGCGATACATGCTGAAGGGGAAGTTACGTGCTAAATGGGAAATTGATAACGATAGGGATATAGGGGAAGTTGATGCGACACGCTAAAGGGGGATTTGACTTTTAAACATCATTGCATTATATATTATATATATATATAAGTTCAAAAAAACGAGCAGCACTCACTTGACTTGTAAGTAGAAAAACAGTCTTTATTCCACATAAAGACTGTTTTCTACTACAAGTCCCGTGAGTGCTGCTCGTTTTTGAACTAGTAGATACCCATTTGGCGTGCACCCAGGAAGATGTTAAAAATAAAAGAAATCCTATGAAATCGTGGTTCTATTAGTCTCCAATCCTCTAAATGAATATTTTGATCTATTTATTGTACATTGTATAGTGTTATAGTTCAGAAGAAAACACCACAGTGAAATACAATTGTTGTGCAGAGCTGAATCAATCTTCCCCTTAAATTTCCAACCAATAATAGATCAATAGGAGATCCATTGGATCATTCTATAATTAAAGTTATCAAACTGTCTTTCAATACTCACCTCCCCATAACTCACAGCTGTCACCAGGGATTCTGTTAGAGAGGGATCACTATTGGTCAATGTGTTAGAGAGGGATCACTATTGGTAATGTGTTGAGAGGGATCACTATTGGTAAAGTGTTAGAGAGGGATCACTATTGGTCAATGTGTTAGAGAGGGATCACTATTGGTAAATGTGTTAGAGAGGGATCACTATTGGTAATGTGTTAGAGAGGGATCACTATTGGTCAATGGTTAGAGAGGGATCACTATTGGTAAATGTGTTAGAGAGGGATCACTATTGGTCAATGTGTTAGAGAGGGATCACTATTGGTCAATGTGTTAGGGATCACTATTGGTCAATGTGTTAGAGAGGGATCACTATTGGTCAATGTGTTAGAGAGGGATCACTATTGGTCAAGTGTTGAGAGGATCACTATTGGTCAATGTGTTTAGAGAGGGATCACTAGTGGTCAATGTGTTAGAGAGGGATCACTATTGGTTCAATGTGTTAGAGAGGGATCACATTGGTCAATGGTTAGAGAGGGGATCACTATTGGTCAATGTGTTAGAGAGGGATCACTATTGGTCAATGTGTTAGAGAGGGATCACTATTGGTCAATGTGTTAGAGAGGGATCACTATTGGTAAATGTGTTATAGAGGGATCACTAGGCAAGGTTGCTTGGGGCAGGGGGGACCCTGGATTTGGGACAAGGGGGGCTGGATTTGGGGGGGGGGGGGGGCCCAGGAGGTGAGGCAAGGGGGGGGGGGGGCTGGATTTGGGACAGAGGGGGAGTCTGGATTTTGGACAGAGGAGGGTCCTGGATTTGGGACAGGGGGAACCCTGAATTTGGGACCGGGGACCCTGGATTTGGGACATAGAGGAGGGGGGCTATGACCTTGGGACATGGAGGGGGGCTATGACCTTGGGACACTAAGAGGGGACTCTGGCCATGGAGGAGGGGGCTATGGCCTGGGTACATTGAGGGGGCACTCTGGGCTTCTAGTGCCTGTTAATGTAGTGGACTCACCACTAGAGGGAGGTGGTAAGATTGTCTCTGCAGTTCCTATTGACGCACCACTAGAGGGAGAAACACAGGAAACATGCAGGAGGCAGAACACAGCAATTAACTAGAATGTAGGCAAGGTTGCTTGGGACAGAGGGGAGCCCTGGATTTGGGACGGAGGGGGGGACCCAGTATTTCGGATAAAGGAGGGGTGGATTTGGGACAGGGGGGGCCTGGATTTGGGACAGAGAGGGGACCCTGGATTTGGGACAGAGTGTGGGGGCCTGGATTTGGGACAGAGGGGGAACTTCGATTTGGGACAAAGCAGCGAGGGGCCTGGATTTGTGACAGGGGGGTCTGGATTTGGGACTGAGGGACAGAGGAGGGCCCTGGATTTGGGATAGAAAGGGATCCTGGATTTGGGACAGGGGGGGACCCTGAATTTGGGGCAGGGGGGACTCTGGCCTTGGGACACTAAGAGGGGACTCTGGCCTTTGGCCATGGAGGAGGGGGCTATGGCCTTGGTACACTGAGGGGGCACTCTGGGCTTCTAGCACCAACTAATTTAACAGGCTTAATATCTAGTATACAATGTATGTATGGTATGTATGTTCCAGAAAAATGTCAAAATGGCTGGGACAAAAAAAAAAATACCATACCATACCCCTTTTTTCATATTTTATTTAAGTAAAGACAATAAAGCTAGGTACGCACAGTACCTGTAAGATCCTGTCTGTCATCTTTCAAAAATCTTTTAAGGGCACGGCCATACTGTGCCACAAACGGAATCGCATGCGATTTCAAGTGCGATTTCGTTGCGTTTGCGCATGCGTTTTTCGTTAGCTATAGAAAAACACATGCGATTGCGATTAAAAATGTGGAATGCAAGCACAACTGCATCGCACCTGATGCTTTGCCGCGATTTCAATGATCGGGGAAAAGACGCATGTGCAAACGCAAGAAAAACGTGATAGTGTGGCAAAGCCCTAAGTGTGTACCCAGCTTAAGAGCTGTGAATGGGATGACACCGCACTGCAATTCAACTGCACTGTAAGGGGTTCATTTTACTTCACTACATCTTGTGTCTCTTTTCCCCACAAACCACTGAAACCCCAGTATTAAAGGCCACGTATACACTCTTTTCACTCACCTTTCTTTTCCATGTGTCATTTTTGCAAGCAAAAATTTTATGTGGCATCTGAATTGTGTTTTCTGGTGGGTCATTGTGTGTCAATAATTCAATTTGCTCAGTTGCAGTAAGAAATAAACTAATGTGAGATGTTGTACCCCTTTGTTAAAGGGAAAGTTGATGCGATACATGCTGAAGGGGAAGTTACGTGCTAAATGGGAAATTGATAACGATAGGCGATATAGGGGAAGTTGATGCGACACGCTAAAGGGGGATTTGACTTTTAAACATCATTGCATTATATATATATATATATATATATAAGTTCAAAAAACGAGCAGCACTCACGGGACTTGTAAAGTAGAAAAACAGTCTTTATTCACATCAACGCGTTTAAAGACTGTTTTCTACTTTACAAGTCCCGTGAGTGCTGCTCGTTTTTTGAACTAGTAGATACCCATTTGGCGTGCACCCAGGCAAGATGTTAAAAATAAAAGAAATCCTATGAAATCGTGGTTCTATTAGTCTCACATCCTCTAAATGAATATTTTGATCTATTTATTGTAACATTGATAGTGTTTAGTTCAGAAAAACACACCACAGTGAAATACAATTGTTGTGCAGAGCTTGATCAATCTTCCCCCCTTAAATTTCCAACCAATAATAGATCAATAGGAGATCCATTGGATCATTCTATAATTAAAGTTATCAAACTGTCTTTCAATACTCACCCCTCCCCCATTAACTCACAGCTGTCACCAGGGATTCTGTTAGAGAGGGATCACTATTGGTCAATGTGTTAGAGAGGGATCACTATTGTCAATGTGTTGAGAGGGATCACTATTGGTAAATGTGTTAGAGAGGGATCACTATTGGTCAATGTGTTAGAGAGGGATCACTATTGGTAAATGTGTTAGAGAGGATCACTATTGGTAAATGTGTTAGAGAGGGATCACTATTGGTCAAGGTGTTTAGAGAGGGATCACTATGTTAAATGTGTTAGAGAGGGATCACTATTGGTCAATGTGTTAGAGAGGGATCACTATTGGTCAATTGTTTAGGGATACTATTGGTCAATGTGTTGAGAGGGATCACTATTGGTCAATGTGTTAGAGAGGGATCACTATTTGGTCAATGTGTTTAGAGAGGGATCACTATTGGTCAATGTGTTAGAGAGGGATCACTTTGGTCAATGTGTTGAGAGGGATCACTATTGGTCAATGTGTTAGAGAGGGATCACTATTGGTCAATGTGTTAAGAGGGATCACTATTGGTCAATGTGTTAGAGAGGGATCACTATTGTCATGTGTGAGAGATCACTATTGGTCAATGTGTTAGAGGGATCACTATGTCATGTGTTAGAGAGGGATCACTATTGGTAAATGTGTTATAAGGGATCACTAGGCAAGGTTGCTTGGGGCAGGGGGGACCCTGGATTTGGGACAAGGGGGGCTGGATTTGGGAGAGAGGGGGGACCCAGGATTTGAGACAAGGGGGGGGGGCTGGATTTGGGACAGGGGGGTCTGGGTTTGGGACAGAGGGGGGACCCAGGATTTGAACAAGGGGGGGGTCTGGATTTGGGACAGAGGGGGGACCCTGGATTTGAGCAAAGTGGGGGGGCTGGATTTGGGACGAGGGGGAGTCTGGATTTTGGACAGAGAGGGTCCTGGATTTGGGAAGGGGGAACCCTGAATTTGGGACCGGGACCCTGGATTTGGGACATAGAGGAGGGGGGCTATGACCTTGGGACATGGAGGGGGGCTATGACCTTGGGACACTAAGAGGGGACTCTGGCCATGGAGGAGGGGGCTATGGCCTGGGTACATTGAGGGGCCACTCTGGGCTTCTAGTGCCTGTTAATGTAGGGGACTCACCACTAGAGGAGGTGGTAAGATTGTCTCTGCAGTTCCTATTGACGCACCACTAGAGGGAGAAACACAGGAAACATGCAGGAGGCAGAACACAGCATTAACTAGAATGTAGGCAAGGTTGCTTGGGACAGAGGGGAGCCCGGATTTGGGACGGAGGGGGGGACCCAGTATTTCGGATAAAGGAGGGTGGATTTGGACAGGGGGGTCTGGATTTGGGACAGAGTGTGGGCCTGGATTTGGGACAGAGAGGGGGACCCTGGATTGGAGAGTGTGGGGGCCTGGATTGGGACAGAGGGGGAACTTCGATTTGGGACAAAGCAGCGAGGGCCTGGATTTGTGACAGGGGGTCTGGATTTGGGACTGAGGGACAGAGGAGGGCCCTGGATTTGGGATAGAAAGGGATCCTGGATTTGGGACAGGGGGGACCCTGATTTGGGGCAGGGGGACTCTGGCCTTGGGACACTAAGAGGGACTCTGGCCTTTGGCCATGGAGAGGGGGCTATGCCTTGGTACACTGAGGGGGCACTCTGGCTTCTAGCACCAACTAATTTAACAGGCTTAATATCTATATACAATGTATGTATGTTGTATGTTTCCAGAAAAATGTCAAAATGGCTGGGACAAAAAAAAACTCCATACCATACCCCTTTTTTCATATTTTATTTAAGTAAAGACATAAGCTAGGTACGCACAGACGTAAGATCCTGTCGGTCATCTTTCAAAAATCTTTTAAGGGCACGCCATACTGTGCCACAAACGGAATCGCATGCGATTTCAAGTGCGATTTCGTTGCTTTGCGCATGCTTTTTTCGTTAGCTTAGAAAAACACATGCGATTGCGATTAAAAATGTGAATGCAAGCACAACTGCATCGCACCTGATGCTTTGCCGCGTTTCAATGATCGGGGAAAAGACGCATGTGCAACCGCAAGAAAAACGTGATAGTGTGGCAAAGCCCTAAGTGTGTACCCAGCTTAAAGCTGTGATGGGATGACCCGCACTGCAATTCAACTGCACTGTAAGGGGTTCATTTTACTTCACTACATCTTGTGTCTCTTTTCCCCCACAAACCACTGAAACCCCAGTATTAAAGGCCACGTATACACTCTTTTCACTCACCTTTCTTTTCCATGTGTCATTTTTGCAAGCAAAAATTTTATGTGGCATCTGAATTGTGTTTTCTGGTGGGTCATTGTGTGTCAATAATTCAATTTGCTCAGTTGCAGTAGAAATAAACTAGTGTGAGATGTTGTACCCCTTTGTTAAAGGGAAAGTTGATGCGATACATGCTGAAGGGGAAGTTACGTGCTAAAGGGGAAATTGATAACGATAACGATAAGTTGATGCGACACGCTAAAGGGGGATTTGACTTTTAAACATCATTGCATTATATATATACATATATATATATAAGTTCAAAAAACGAGCAGCACCTCACTTGACTTGTAAAGTAGAAAACATCTTTATTCACAAAAGACTGTTTTTCTACTTTACAAGTCCCGTGAGTGCTGCTCGTTTTTTGAACTAGTAGATACCCATTTGGCGTGCACCCAGGCAAGATGTTAAAAATAAAAGAAATCCTATGAAATCGTGGTTCTATTAGTCTCACATCCTCTAAATGAATATTTTGATCTATTTATTGTAACATTGTATAGTGTTATAGTTCAGAAGAAACACCACAGTGAAATACAATTGTTGTGCAGAGCTTGAATCAATCTTCCCCCTTAAATTTCCAACCAATAATAGATCAATAGGAGATCCATTGGATCATTCTATAATTAAAGTTATCAAACTGTCTTTCAACTCACCCTCCCCATTAACTCACAGCTGTCACCAGGGATTCTGTTAGAGAGGGATCACTGTTGGTCATGTGTTAGAGAGGATCACTATTGGTAAATGTGTTAGAGAGGGATCACTATTGGTCAATGTGTTAGAGAGGGATCACTATTGGTCATGTTTAGAGAGGATCACTATTGTCAATGTGTTAGAGAGGGATCACTATTGGTCAATGTGTTAGAGAGGGATTACTATAGGTCAATGTGTTACAGATGGATCACTATTGGTAAATGTGTTACAGAGGGATCACTATTGGTAAATGTGTTAGAGAGGGGTCACTATTTGTAAATCTGAGGTCCTATAAAGAACCCAGACTATCCTGTCATGTTTCAGTCTTATTACATTTTTCAGTTCAGGACACAGGTTCATGGCTTCTATGGGTTCTATTGGTTAAATAATGTAATAAACCATTAACAAACTCACTTCATTGTCTCAGAGAAATGGGCATGGAGATGTTTTCCTTTCAGTCCCCCTATCATATAGATATCCCTCCCTGTCCAGCAATCAGCAGCTCTCCTTTTTGTCTATTGAGAGGGCAGGGGTGGGGTGGAGTTAGGTGAGAGTGAGAAGAATGTTTTTACTAAGACTGTCACATGTTTTACAAAGGAAGTGACATATAAGTCTTGCACTTCCTACTAACACTTCCTACTTCCTACTAAGATTGACAGCAGGGTTCGCTAACCCTGCTGTCAATCTAATAATAAGCACACCATTAGATAAACACTAAAAGGGAAGTGAGAAATAGTTCCTATGTAAGCATCCATTGCCTCCCTGTAAAATTTCCTGGGGTGTTGTAACAGTCCATTTTAAAGATACCATTATAAAACGGAGCGGGGACTACTAAGTATTTAATTATTTATATATTTTGCCTTTTTACTTTCTATATACTTTAATGTCATTACTACAACACTTGTTAATATTGATATAACTATTTATTAGTGCTTAAACACACATAAACACTGTCCCTATGTATATTACTTTACTCACCCCCACCAACATAATACCTCAAAAAAAACCAACCCAGGGATAAGGGATATATATATATATATATATATATTATATATATATAGTATATATAATTAATAATATATATATATATAGAATAGTATAACACCGCGCGTGGCTGGACTGCATATAGGGCGACGTTTCGGGAACCATCTGTCCCCTTTATCAAGCCCACGTCCAACGCCATTTCACATAAAGACAAAAAATGGTGGAAAACTTTTCAAAGTCACATATTATGAACACTTACATAGCCCCACCCACTCATACACCAATAGTCAAGTACTCAATATAATTAACATTTGATTATCACAATTGTCAAAAGAGAAATAGACAGCCGAACGCTAAGGAGGGACACAAATGCTTGTATAAATCCCTATAACTTACAAATTTCCATATATAATATATATATATATATATAATATATATTATATATATATATATATACTACAAAAACTAGCCGTAATTTATAAGTAAACATGTAGATATAATCATGATTGAGGCCTGTTGATGCAAGGTGTTTAACCTATGGACCCACCAGACCTTCTTTTTCTTAACATGAGTTCCCTGTCGCCCATGTCTCGGCCTTGACCCACATTCTAGAACCAAGAAACGTATTCCGCCTTCTTATGTCGAGCCTCATGGAAATGGACAGGTACTGGTAATTTAAGATTATGTAATTTGATGCTAATCTATGCAGCGAAATCCTACTTTTAATCGGTTGGGGTGGCTCACAAATGTAAATCTTATCACAAGAACAAAGTAACGCATAGACAACATATTTAGAATTGCAATTAAGTACCCTCTTAGAGAATACCTCCTTGGTGTAGGGATGTAACTCTCTAGTTTTGATCACATGGTGGCACTGTTTACAACCCCTGCAGGGAACATACCCCGGATATCTAGACCCATTTTATGATCCATCCGGATGTCTGAGCCCACCAGATGATTATACAATGATTTACCCCTCCTATAAGAGCAAGGGGGACGAAAATTCTCCAACTGTGGAAGCCCTCTTTGAGCAAATCCCAGTGCCTCCTCACACAACTGTTAATCGCTTGACTCTGAAGAGATATTGAGTACAAAAAGGGATCCGCAACCCCTTAGTCCTAGGGCAATCAGATCTGTCTTTATTTACTTTAGTCAATGCCTAATTCAAAATTTGGGGGGATACCCCTCGCTGTGACTTGCGATACATATCGCCTAGTTGTTGAGACCTGCGACCGATGGGAGACAATTTTATTTACTCTCCCAAACTGACTAATAGGTATGACTTAATAGTGTTACCAGGGTGGAAACTAGTATACATTAAAAGTTGGTTACGGTCTGTGGGTTTGGATAAGCTCAGTTTGAAAACCTGCTTCCTGAACCACCATGACATCCAGAAACGAAATACGTTCTGTGCTATATTCTAGAGTGTATTGAATATTGGGATGTAGTGAGTTTAAAGTATAATGGAACTCCATGAGAGTTGCAATGTCGCAAAGACATCATCTATATACCTCCACCAGGCACAGCAGTGTCTGGAAAAAGTTGGAAGCACATAGACGAGAGCCACCTCCTGCCGTAGCATGAAGGCGTTGGCATATGACTGGGCGACATTGGACCCCATGGCCGTACCACGCAGCTGCTGATAATAATTCTTGTCTAACCTGAAATAAGAACGGGTAAGTATAATGTCCAACAAGCCTGAAAAAAATGCATATATATACATAATTTCTCACAGGCAGCAATCCCCTCGTGATGGGGTATAGAGGTATATAAGCTACCTACATCTAATGTAGCCATAAGAATAGGCTCATTGGTAGCAACCTTCACACTAGCCAATTTATTGAGAAAATCCTGAGTGTCACGAAGATATGACAGCCCCCCCTGTACCAAGGGCACAAGAACCCTATCCAGAAGGACGGCCAGAGGGCAGAACGCAGAATCTATGCCCACCACAATGGGACGTCCTGGAGGCTGGACAGGGTTCTTGTGCACCTTGGGCAGGGTATACAGGACTGGAGTAACAGGATTAGACACCATTAAAGTGTCCTTTAATGACATATGTATCACCCCTTTATTTAAGTATTCAGACAAAAATGTATCAATAACTCTGGAGATATCCCAAACCGGGTCCCCATTAAGTTTGATGTAAACCAATGAGTCTAATAGTTGCGTTAGAATCTCACTTATATAGTACTCTGTATCCAGTACCACGATCACCCCGCCCTTATTGGACGGTTTGATCGTGATGTCTGGATATGATTTTAACTGTTTTAATGCCAGAAATTCATCATGGCTTAAGTTGGATCGAAGCTGAAGAGCCTCCTTATCATTAATTAATGTAGAGATATCTCTTTTCACTCTCCCCACATGTTTCTATAATGGGATTAGTGGTTGGTGGAACAAATTTTGACTTTTTAACAAGATTAAAGTCTTGAGGTTTAAACCCACAGTCCCCAGTATCCGTCTCTTCCCTCATATGTTTAGAGGCAAAGAAAGCTTTTAATCTAAGATGTCGAAAAAAAGTGTACAAGTCAATGTCCAGTTGAAGAGTGTCAACTCGAGAGCTCGGACAGAAGCCCAATCCCTTATTTAACAGTTGTAATTCCGTCGGAGTCAATGTACGTTGGGAGAGATTAATCACCACTATGTCTGTTGTAGTTTGAGCCTTGCTCGGGTCATCCTCTGGTTTGACATTGCCGCCCCCTCCAGCCGCATCTATGTGTCTTAAATCTCCACCTTGCCCCGTTCACCTCTTGTCCCCCTGGTGTTTTCTAGGGACCAAGCTTGGGGTCTAGCAGACCTATTAAAGGCAATGCGGGGCTGTGACTAATTGTAAACAATCCCTCGTTTATAATCAATAAGATCCCTTGTGAATTTCTTCTTTCTTTTGATCTCCTCCCCAACCTTTTGATATTCCTCCAATTTAGCATCCAACTCCCCTTTAAGGGAATCAAAATCTGCAGTAGATAATGATCTGTTTAGCTCCGTATCAACCTGTGCAAGCCTTGCTATCAATGGAGGAAATCTCCTTGGTGAGAAATTCAATATTAAGTGTCATAATATCCCTAGAACACTTATTAAGTATCTGTACATACTTTTGCTTGAACTCCTCGTTCTCCAAAACAGTGTCGGCTTAAGGCGGATACGTAGTCCTCGCGCAATCCTCTGTTGTATTCCGCCAAAGTCAATGCATGTAATTCAAGATCAGTGTGTCTCCTCATCAGCGTCTCCCGCTGTCTCTTTCCCGAAGTTCTGGGCGGCACTCAAACTACAACAGACATAGTGGTGATTAATCTCTCCCAACGTACATTGACTCCAACGGAATTACAACTGTTAAATAAGGGATTGGGCTTCTGTCCGAGCTCTCGACTTGACACGCTTCAACTGGACATTGACTTGTACGCTTTTTTTCTACGTCTTAGATTAAAAGCTTTCTTTGCCTCTAAACATATGAGGGAAGAGACGGATATTGGGGACTGTGGGTTTAAACCTCAAGACTTTAATCTTGTTAAAAAGTCTAAATTTGTTCCACCTACCACTAATCCCATTATAGAAACATATGTGGGGAGAGTGAAAAGAGATCTCTCTACATTAATTAATGATAAGGAGGCTCTTCAGCTTCGATCCAACTTAAGCCATGACGAATTTCTGGCATTAAACAGTTAAAATCATATCCAGATATCACGATCAAACCGTCCGATAAGGGTGGGGCGATCTTGGTACTGGATACAGAGTACTATGTAGGTGAGATTCTGACGCAACTATCAGACTCATTGGTTTACATTAAGCTTAATGGGGACCCGGTTTGGGATATCTCCAGAGTTACTGATAAATTTTTGTCTGAATACGTAAATAAAGGGGTGATACATATGTCATTAAAGGACACTTTAATGGTGTCTAATCCTGTTTCTCCAGTCCTTATACCCTTCCCAAGGTGCACAGAACCCTGTCCACCTCCAGGACGTCCCATTGTGGCGGGCATAGATTCTGTGTTCTGCCCTCTGGCCGTCCTGGACAGGGTTCTTGCGCCCTTGGTACAGGGGGGGCTGTCATATCTTCGTGACACTCAGGATTTTCTCAATAAATTGGCTAGTGTGAGGTTGCTACCAAGCCTATTCTTATGGCTACATTAGATGTAGGTAGCTTATATACCTCTATACCCGATCACGAGGATTTGCTGCCTGTGAGAAATTATTGATTGAAAGTAATATGTATAATTCTGACCGAATTGCATTTTTTTCAGGCTTGTTGGACATATACTTACCCGTTCTTATTTCAGGTTTGACAGGATTATTATCAGCAGCTGCTTGGTACGCCATGGGGTCCAATGTCGCCCCGTCATATGCCAACGCCTTCATGCTACGGCAGGAGGTGGATCTCGTCTATGTGCTTCCAACTTTTTCCAGACACTGCTGTGCCTGGTGGAGGTACATAGACAACGTCTTTGTGCTGTGGCGGGGCAACATTGCACTACATCCCAATATTCAATACACTCTAGAATATAGCACAGAACGTATTTCGTTTCTGGATGTCATGGTGGTTCAGAAGCAGTTTTCAAACTGAGCTTTATTTCCAAACCCACAGACCGTAACCAACTTTTAATGTATACTATTTCCACCCTGGTAACACTATTAAGTCATTCCCTATTAGTCAGTTTGGGAAGTAATAAAATTGTCTCCCATCCTTCGCAGGTCTCACCAACTAGGCGATATGTATCGCAAGTTCACGCAGAGGGATATCCCCCCAAAATTTTGAATCAGGCATTGACTAAAGTACATAAAGACAGATCTGATTGCCCTAGGACTAAGGGGTTGCGGATCCCTTTTGTTACTCAATACTCTCTTCAGAGTCAAGCGATTAACAGTTGTGTGAGGAGGCACTGGGATTTGCCCAAAGAGGGCTTCCCCACAGTTGGAGAATTTTCTGTACCCCCCTTGTCTCTTATAGGAGGGGTAAATCATTGATAATCATCTGGGGCCAGACATCCGGATGGATCATAAAATGGGTCTAGATATCCGGGGATGTTTGTCCCTGCAGGGGTTGTAAACAGTGCCACCATGTGATCAAAACTAGAGAGTTTTACATCCCTACCCAAGGAGGTATTTCCTCTAGAGGGTACTTCAATTGCATTCTAAATATGTTGTCTATGCGTACTTTGTCCTTGTGACAGATTTACATTGGTGAGATCACCCAACCGATTAAAAGTAGGATTTCGCAGCATAAATCTAGCATCAAATTAATAATTCTAAATTACCAGTACCAAACCATTTCCATGAGGCTCGACATAAGGAGTCGACTTACGTTTCTTGTTCTAGAATGTGTGTCAAGACCGAGACTGGGGCGCCAGGGAACTCAAGAGGGCTTCCCACAGTTGGAGAATTTTCTGTACCCCCCCTTGTCTCTTTATAGGAGGGGTAAATCATTTTATAATCATCTGGTGGGCTCAGACATCCGGATGAGTCATAAAATGGGTCTAGATATCCGGGGTAGTTTTCCCTGCAGGTTTGTAAACAGTGCCACCATGTGATCAAAACGAGAGAGTTTTATCATCCCCCACACCAAGGAGGTATTTCTCTAGAGGGTACTTTAATTGCAATTCTAAATATGTTGTCTATGCTTACTTTGTCCTTGTGACAAGATTTACATTGGTGAGATCACCCAACCGATTAAAAGTAGGATTTCGCAGCATAAATCTAGCATCAAATTACATAATCTAAATTACCAGTACCAGTCCATTTCATGAGGCTCGACATAAGGAGTCGGACTTACGTTTTCTGGTTCTAAGATGTTGTCAAACCGAGACGTGGGGGCGACAGGGAACTCATGTTAGAAAAGAGGTCTGGTGGGTCCATAGGTTAAACACCTTGCATCCAACAGGCCTCAATCATGATTATGACATAACAAATGAAGAAAGCAAAGTAGACTGCACACTGTCTTATAAAAATATATGAACCCGTCCTTTATTTAAATATTGTGTTGGGGACTCAGGTTAAAACAATTAAAACAGCAATATCTCACCCTCTATTGTATACATACTCGGTATATAAGTATAAATGGTATACAAAATATTAATAAATCAACTGATCAGTCAGAAATACATGATAAGCAGAGGTATCAATCATGATTATGATCTACATGTTACTTATAAATTACGGCTAGTTTTTTGTAGATATATATATATCTGGAAATTTGTAAGTTATAAGGAATTTTATACAAGCATTTGTTCCCTCCTTAGCTTTTCCGGCTGTCTTTTTCTCTTTTTGTTACAATTTGTGATAATCAGATGTTAATTATATGTATGAGTACTTGAGACTATTGGTGTATGAGTGGGTGGGGCCTATGTAAGTGTTTCATATATCATTGACTTTGAAATGTTTTCCACCATTTTTTGTCTTTATGTGAAATGGCCGTTGGACCGTGGGCTTGATAAAGGGGACAGATGGTTCCCGAAACGTCGCCCTAATGCAGTCCAGCCACGCAATAAAGATTGAATTAGCAACTTTTTGGAGTGCGGTGTTTACATTCTTCTATGTTATAGGTCTTTTGGCTAAGGACCCGCCGAGCACCTGCACCTTCCCATTTCTTCACGTTTTACTTTAAGATTAATACACAACTAGCAGGTCAGTCCTGAGTATCTACTGAATGAGATTCCCCTCCAGTTTCAACAGGAGTAGTGGATTGAACAAGATTACAGGTGAGGCGGGAGAGACAGCAGTAAGGGAAAGTTAAGCTTTGCCAATTGCTTAGAAAATACAGTAATAATGTGATTTAAAAGTACAGCTTTGCAATTGACTGAACTTTGATTTACACTGTACATTCTCTTTAAGAGCTTGTGTGTTGTCATTCCTCATCGGGGATGTCAAACTCGCGCCCCTCCAGGTGTTTGAAAACTACAACTCCCAGCATTCCTGTTTGCAGTGTGTACCTGTGGGATTCTGGGAGTTGTAGTTTTCGAACATCTGGAGGGCCGCGAGTTTGACACCTGTGCTAGTTCATTAGCCAGTGTGTTCCAGTCCTCCACTTTCTGAGTGAATTTATACTTCAACCACATCACCCACTTACAGGTAACAATATAAAATGTGAATAATGGTCTTTAAATTGGGTGTAACCTTAACAAAGTGGCCATGGTCTGCCGCATCTCTCTCCTCCAATATGTCCCTCTTTTGTATTTAAAATGTTTGGAGGTATTTACAAATGTTGTAAGGTTGTATATATATATATATATATATATATATAAATATATATATATACATTTATTAATGGTAATTTAGATGGTAAAAGAATTCACACATACATATACAGTGATTTACCAGAGTGCTATACGCTCTGGGTAAATCTTGCAAACTTGATTCAATATCGCGTTTGCACACATGGTAAATCCTAAGAGGGATTTACCCACAGTGTGATTTTATATGTCAGCTATTAGCCTGCATTAAGATCATGCGCTAAAAGTAACACAAACCGATATTGAACCGCAAGTGCCGGATGTGCGGGTGTCATTTACAACCCCTTAGTTGTGACTTTAACTCCACATACCTGCCCAGCGCCGCTGGGTAATTCGCCCTGATCACCTTCCTATATGTAATATTATCTCCCCCCACCTCATTGGCTGCTCCAAAAACTTAATGCAATCTCTGATGGACTTATAAACATTTGTGTGGCGACGTCACTCCCGAAGTCTTTATTGCCAGGTGCGCCAACAGTAAGCGCTGAATGTTGTTTCTCCCCCACACTTGTCTGTTCTTGTGTCTTTGTTCCCTGTTCCTGATTATTGTTCCAGCTATACTTAAAGGGTAACTGTGGTCTCGAATTCTTCCAAACTAGTAAAAATTAAATAAAAAGCCTTCCATTGTAATCTTCAAAATAAAGCCTAATCCATCTCTAGATAAAATTTGTGAGAATTTATTGCTGGAAAGGTTCAGCAATATTACTTCCTGCTTGAACACTTCCTGTTTTCAGCCATGTGACCAGCTTGTAGTCATGTGACCAGTCTGTCTGCATTAATAGGCTTCCCTTCTCTGTCATTTTTTCCCACAGGTCTTCCTGTTTTCCCCAACATTAATGTCTTTACGGGAGCATGCTTCTCCCCGGGGCGGAGGGGTGGGCAGAGGTAAGGTGATGTCACTCAACCTACTGGAAGCAGAAGTTTGAACATTCACCCCAATGTAATTTCTCACAGGCTCCACCAGAGATGTGATTGTCAGCATCATTTTAAAGGAAATACTGCAAGCTTTCATTTAACCCTAACTTGTTTGGAGAGCACATTTGCCCTTTAACTTATCTGCAGCCATTTCATTTACCTGCTATACCTACCTGCCTTCATCTGTTCCAGTCTCCAGCCACTGCTGGCCTTCTCCTTGCGCAGAACTGCAAGCTGGAGGCCGGACCGGCAGCCACGTCTGTGATTGGCTGAGAAGCACCCAATCACTGACACGGCTGCGGCAGTTCGAACGCCGGAGGAGAGAGGGAAGGTAAGTAGAGTTCGGGAGAGTCTCTGGAAAGATAATATTGCGGTTGGGGCTGGGGAACTAACGCTATATCTACAAGGGGATTTACACTAGGGGAGGGAAAACAAAGAGGGGAGGGGGGGGGAGGTGAAGGGCTGCTCTAGAAAGCCAAAAACCTCTAGAGGACATCTCAAAGGTGGAAACAATTTCCCTGGTTGCCAGGCTCCTGGTGGCCAGTTTTCTGGACTTTGGGGGAACTTTACAGGAACTATTTGGAGCTGGGATGTAAGGTAAGGATTTTTATGCACTACAGATGGGGCCAGTAGTGGGGGAAATTATAGTTTTGGGGTGGACATGCCTTAACCTCATCAAGCAAAATGGGGCCCTTTTCATTCCAAATTCCTTTCCGCCCAGGTTCCAAAATACCAAACCTGACGCTCTCCCACATATTCTTAGTTTCAGAAGAATTAAGATGGATCCTATTATTCCAATTTTTTTTTTAACTCAAACCAATTTTGTCACCCTGAATTAAAGGGCATGTCCACCTCTTTTTTAAATTTTTTCTGTATTGTAGGGGACCCTCTCCCACCCAACCACTAATAAGTTTGTAAAAAAACTAAGGCAAATTCTACTTACACAACCTCGTTCCCCCCGTTCTGTACTGCCAAGCATTGGCTCAAAAACAGAAACCTCTGAGGACACCTAAGAGGCGGAAACAATTTTCACTCTCTGCCTGGCTCCTGGTCTTCACTTTCTAGGACTTTGAGCAGACATTGCAGAAGAACTATTTGAAGCAAAGATAAGGTAAGGATTTTTAAACTGCACAGTGAGGCTAGTAGTGGGGGAGAATGTAGTTTTGGGGGTGGCCATGCCCTTTAAAGATGCCTCTGCTACCTTATCAAGCTGCTGCTCCTTTGACCTTACCTCTAAAAGTATTACAATCCTGCCACGATAACCTTCTGCCTGGACATTTTGGTTTCAACAAGACCTTAAACTTTTGCAGCACCATTTTTGGGGCCCAATATAAAGCCTCTCCAAAGATTGTCTCTTCCTGTGAGATCTGTCTTCGAATAATGTGCCCCAAACAAAGCTTGGGGTCTTCTTCATCCCTCCGCCAGTACCTTTCAAACCCTGGGAAATGATCCTCATGGATTTTATTGTGGACCTACCATTTTCTAATGAATTTTCTACAATTTTCGTGGTAGTAATACTTTACTAAGATTTCTTATTTTTATACCCATGCGAGAACACCTTCTGCTGCAGAAACAGCTGATATATTCATCAAAGAGAACGTTAGACTTCACGGCATTTCAAAAAAATATAGTTTCCGATAGAGGGTCCAATTTACTTCTAAATTTTGAATGGACACTTTGTACCAAGTTTGAAATTACTTTGAATTTTTCTTCTACTTATCATACCCAGACAGTCAAACAGAATGTACGAATCAAACAGAACAATATCTGAGATGTTACATCTCCTCCTCTCAAACAATTGATTATCGATTCTCCCATTAGCAGAATTTGCAACTAGAGAATTCCTCCATTCCAGCCGTGGACGAGAGACTTTAAAGATCTCTATTCTAATTATGAATCGTTAAAGGCGCCATCTCTAGAGCCCAAGCATCTCATAAGGAATTCTCTACGACCAAGGTAGAAAAGTGAACCTAGATTTTAAAACTGGAGATCCTGTCTAGTTGTCAATTCTTAATTTAAAACTTTCTTTGCCCATCCAATAAATTGGGGCCTAAAGTTTGGTCCTTTTCCATCAAAAGAAAATTCAACAAGTATCATATGAGCTTTCTTTACCTAAGACATTAAAATACATCCAGTTTTCCATGTCTCTTTACTTAAAGGCTATGTCCACCCTAAAATTTATTTTTTCATATAAGATCCCCCCTGGGCTCCCAGCCCCAACCGCTTATTTTTTTTTTAGAAGCCCCCCAAACTCTACTTACCTCCCCTCGATCCTCCGCCGCGCTCCGGCCCTCTGCTGCAAGGAAATTGCAAGCGATGGGCGGGACCGGCAGCCGCGTCTGTGAATTGGCTGAGCGGCAGCCAATCCACAGCGGCTGCCGGCAGCTCACTTCGCCGAGGAAAAGGAGAGGTGTAGAGTTTGGGGAGCTTTCTAAAAAAAAAAAAATATGCGGTTTGGGGCTGGAGACATGGGGAAATCATTACTGAGGGGTTTTATGCTAGGGGAGGATGTAGAACGGGAGGGATAGGGGGAGAGGGAGGGGGGAGAAGGGCTGCAGTACGCATGGCAAAAATCTACCTGAGGCAGCTAGCAGGCAGTGTCCTATATGGACTCTGCTAGCCTCCTGGTAGTCATTTTTTGGGACTTTGGGGGGGGACTACAGGAGAACCCTATGGAGCTGGATGTTAGGTAAGGATTAAACTACACTACATGGGGGCCAGTATTTGTGGGGGGGGATTATAGTTTTGGGGTGGACATGCCCTTTAAGGCTTCCAGCTCCATTTCTCTTCCAGCTCCTATTGGTCAAGGTGAGGAAGACCAGGAGGAAAGTTGTATTATTTATCTGGTCAAATGGAAAGGCTATGGTCCGAATACATTTCCTGGCAGAAAGCAGAGTTGGTACAAGACTTACATTATGTAATTTTTTTATGATGTTTTTAATGTTTGTCAAGGAGGTGTATTATACTTTGTTGTGGACGTTTGTGGGTTATCTTCCGCGTCGCCGTCGCCTCGGGCCGTGGGAGAACGTGTTGGTCTGTTCTGCGTCGCTTGGTCCTTGTGAGTTACGATGAGCCTAAGCGGCTCCTATCACACCACTAGAAATGGTGTGGTATGCACGGGTTAAAACGCCTTCTAGGATACATGGTAGGATGTGAATTTGCCCCGAGGGTTGAAGTGAGTGTGGTATGCTGTATAGATATCATAACCTTTTGTTAAATAACTGATGCTTCAATTTTTATTATTATTTGTTTGCACCAAATGGTGTGCTTTTACTATACATCGTCTGGTGTGACTTTGCCCCTTCCTGTTCTTATCTTTTGCAGTTTGTCACCTTAAATTTTCTGCTCATCAAAAACGTTAACTTTAGTCAAAGATAACATAATTTGACACAAAATGCAGTTTTAAATGATGGTTTTTTATTATTTAGTGAGAAAAAAACTCCAAATTTTCTATGGCCCTGTGTGAAAAAGTGATTGCCCCCCCCTTAAAAAATAAGTTAAAAAATAACTTAATTGAGATCTACATTCTGGTAAAGGTATAAAGCCATTTCTAAAGCTTTGGGACTCCAGCGAACCACAGTGAGAGCTTCATATCCCCACAAATGGCAAAAACCGGAACAGTGATGACCTTCCCAGGGTGGCCGCCGACCAAAATTACCCCAAACGCAGAGAAACCCCATCCGAGAGGCCACAAAAGACCCCAGGACAACATCTAAAGACTGCAGGGCCTCACTTGCCTCATTAAGTCGGTGTTCACGACTCCACCATAAGAAGAGACTGGGCAAAACGACGCCTGCATGGCAGGATATCCAAGGCGCAAACCACTTTTAGCAAAAAGAACATTAAGGCTCATCTATCTCATTTGCTTAAAAAAACATCTCAATGATTGCCAAGATTTTTGGAAAATACCTTGTGGACCGCACGAGACAAAAGTTGAACTTTTTGGAAGGTGTGTGTCCCTTTACATCTGGCGTAGAAGTAACACAGCATTTCAGAAAAAGAACATCATACCAACAGTAAAATATGGTGGTGGTAGTGTGTGGGTCTGGGGTTGTTTTTTGCTGCGTTCAGGACCCGGAAGTGCTTGCTGTGATAGATTGGAACCGGATTCTCTGTCTACCAAAAAATTCCTGAATGGAGAATTTCCGCCATCCTGTTCGTCACCTCAAGCTGAGGCGATCTTTGTGCTGCAGCAGACATGACCCAAAAGCACACACCACACATCCCCTCTGAATGGCTGAAGAAAACACAAAATGAAACTTGGAGTGGCCTAGTCCCAAGTCCCGACTGAATCCTATTGAGATGTGTTGGCATGACTTAAAAAAGGCGGTTCAGCTAAAAACCCTCAAAGCTGAATTACAACACAATTTTTGCACAAGATGAGTGGGCCAAAAATTCCTCCATACGCGTAAAGACTCGTTGCAAGTTACTCGCAATATGCCGGATTCAGTTATTGCTGCATGGGTGGCCCAACCAGTTATTAGGTTCAGTGGGCATTTTCTCACTAAATAATAAAACCATCATTTAAACTGCATTTTGTGTACATATGTATGTCTTTGCTAATGTTTAACGGTTTGATGAGCATGAAACATTTAATGTGACCACATGCAAGAAGACTAAAAATCAGGAAAGGGGCAATAGTTTTTCACAGTCACTGTATATGTGTACACAACAATACTGTGGTCAAAAGTTTTGTCTACTTTCAGAGGACAGTAAGTACCGGCGTTACAGATGTTTGTGCGCTAGAGAAACCTACATATAGTGTTTCATATGGCGACATCAGCAGTGGAACCCGCTAGAATAACTTCAGAAAATGTCAACCTGCTGTAGTTGAAAGTAGCCTTAGATCAGGAGTTAAAAAAATCAACCCTTCAAAACAATGAATTTGTACAGTTTTTTTTATAGCAATTAACAATGCAGAAGTGAATCTCAAATCCCATCAAATTTGTTGTGACCACCTTTTTCCTTTAACACAGATTAGTTTTAGGTACACATGCAACTGGCAAAGACCTCAACAGGTACCATTGTGCTCAAAATTTACATACCCTGGCAGAATTTATGATTCTCATCAACAATTTGTTCTCATTATTGTTCCACTCTCTGCCCTCGTGGAAAAAACTGCCTTCTGCTATAAGTTGAATATTTAAAAAGAGCCACATGTTTGCCATTGTTTTTTGCGCGTAAGTGTGAAGTCACAAAATGCAATCTTCCTTGAAAATAATCGTCTTGCCAGCCTTAAGTAAGTCATGATGTCTCATCTGTTGCAAACTTTTTCCTGTCCCACAACTGCGTCTACAGTATCCTCACATTTGCCCATTTTGAGCTCATTCGTTCTACTTGGTTTATCATATACCTGACTGTACTCTACAAAATCACTGGGAAAATTTGTGCAAGTGCTCATATAGAATTGGTGCTGGTTGGCAAAGGGTAGTCACACCAAATATTTGTTTCATTAAGATTTTTCATACTTAACATTTATTAAATCGTAGGAATAATTTAGATTTATATTTAATAAAAGCATTCTTACTTCCCAGCATTTTCCCACAACCTGCCTAAGGGCTAGGTCCCACTCCTGATTTTGTAATTTGCCTGTGTTCCTGACCGGCCCTGCTATGTGCAACTGTGTTCGGATTCATTATGCAAAATCGTCATATAACACAAAATTTATTCAGTATTTCCATTAGTACCGGTGAACGCTGCCAACTGAGCTTCATTTCTGTGTATATGAACAAATTTCCAGTGTAAAACAGCTTCCATACAATATCATGTTCCATTAAAAATCAAAAAAAAAACATTGTGTAGAGTTGTGTGCTCTGTTTTTTAAAACAAGTTACTGGAACCTAAACTTTTGGGTGGTGTTTTATGACTTACGTTTACTTTCCTGATCCAAGTTCTTTGCCAACAATAATGAATTCCAAACAATATACAGTATGAACATGAACTTTAAACGACCTTCTACGTTGTTTTGCAATCATTTAACTTCTGCTTACATTTTCAACAAACTACTAGTACACACGCCTGTAATTCGGCCGCAGTCCATCTAATTTATTATTGGTTAGCCCAAAGGTACAGCTGATATTTGGCCCTGATTGTGCAAATATATTATTGGTTGGGCCAAAATAATGGCTGTGTGTTCTTAGCCTTAAACAGATTTCAGAACTAACAGTATCTTCAAACATTATTGTTAAGGGGAACGAGGTGCACAGAAATATGTCCCAAAATGTTTTTTAATGGAGCAATTACGCCTTAATATAATCCATCTTTGTCCCTTTTCAGTGCTCTGGGTGGCGTCATGTATTAGTAATAGCCACTTCTTGGTGCCCATATTGGTTCCTCAGCTATAAACTAATGCTATATCTGGTGCGTTCTGAACAGAAGTGACCTGTAATTCTAAACCTCCCAAATGAAATAGTCACAAGCTCATTTCTAACAACAAACAAGCTCCAACCCCTGTAATAATTGTTTCATTTTTAACTCAGGAACGACCTGATTTGACATCTTGCATGGCAGCATGACTTAACCCTGTTTTTAATTTTGTCAGTGCAGATCCCCTTGAAAGCATACAATGTGATATTGTCATTTTCGTTCAACTTCGTCCACGTTGTTTTCAAGTCCTGCCGACCCGTGTTTTGTGGCGAATTTGGCCGTACAACTATTTTTTCGCACTTGTAATACCAGCCCTAACTTAAGCAACAGGTGACTGACATGGGAAGGGGAACTGTTTTGCAGACACTGACATAATTACAGGGTTGTCCACCACCCCAAATCATTTTTATATGTTGTAGGAAAAGGCTGTTGTAAACCTTGACCTCCCTGGGTTTACAGGGCAGCCAAGATGTCCCCTAAATGTACTGACGCAGCCCTCTTGTCTTTTCTCTCGCTGCCTTCTGCTTACATCCGTGCAGCTGGAAGTCAAGCATGAGGGGCTCGACCGGTCATCCGCTCCTGTGAATTGGCTAAGGAATTTCACATACCTACAACATATGAAATTTTTCTGTGGTGGACAAACCTTTAAAAAGTTATAATAGCTGTCACAATGAAAAAGTTAAAGTAACCCGGTGATTATTTTTGAAGCCCATTGAAATATAACTGAGGGGTGGGCTGTTTAGTGTGGAATCAGCAGTGACGCATACTTGCTATAGATGGATCTAGATTTACAGAAGCAATTCCGTTTTAAAGTACCGAAAGCCAATGCCATACACGAGTGCAGGGCGCCTTTTTCCTCCCCCTTCCCCCTCCAAAATGGATAGGAAAGATTGTTTTATTGAGAAAAAAAAACCATAGAAAGTCAACTATTAAAACATTTCAATAAATTCACAGTGTGTTTGTCTTTCTCTTTGTATAAGTATTTTCATCATAATTCATTTTCATACATTGATCCGTTTATTGGATCTTGTGTGTGCGAAAGATAATCTTTATGGATAAGCTCAATATGAACTTATATGTAGGGAGGGGCAATTCCGGTGTTGCATTATGGTGAGAGATGGTAGAGAAGAAGAGAGAATGAAGAACTAGGAGGAAATAATCAGTTTTTTTTCTATGTTCATTCAGTAATCTATCTATATTGTAAATAGTTCACTATTTTCCATATCATAAGCAATGAGGTTTTTACGTTCAGAGATCGGTGAGGATAGCCATCTATCCCAGACTTTATAATATTTTGGAAGAGCATTTCGGGTCATATTAGTTTTCTTTATAATGGATGGTGTTATTGATGGCAGTTTTCCATGTGACACAGTAGGGGTTGAGGGGCGTGCATCACATTTTGGCAACCCATTTTTTTGGCCGATAACCGAGAGTATCTCCTAAGACTAACTTAGTTATATATATCGTTGGTATTGTGCCCAGCTTTAGCCTTCCAGGTCTGTTGGTGATCCCATTTTGTCATTCAGAATTTATCACTTGTTGCCCCGTAGCCCTGTACAATCGGACACGCCACAGAGATGGAAAAAAGGTTCCAGTTGCCGCTTATGACATTGGGCATCAGTGGGTTTTGGATTCCGTATAGTATATGGAAATTGTTATTGATGTTAGGTATGGTTCTGTGCAGGATGTAAACTGTGTCAATTTGTCCGAGAGCTTTTGGTTGAAGATTTTTTTTTATGAGCGTCCGTTAGTGCATTCTCCTCACTCCTCCTCTGTAGGGTGCCCACAATCTGTTTTCCCAAGTATTTTGCTTTTGTTGTGTGTTAGTGGGTTGCTATTTTTATTAATATAGTGTTTTTATATGTGGTGTTAATTTGGGTAGACATGCACCATGTCAGATGGTCTGTAATATTATAGTTAAGGTAGTCGGAAGTTAGACGTTTTGATTTTGCTTAAAAAGCGCATGTTCATTGACGATATGGGAAAACATGCCAGTTTTGGAAGTTCAGACTCTTGTGTATGTGGTAAGGGTTGTAATCTCGGTGTACCGTCAAGTACATGTTTGTATTTGTGTATTTCCGTGTTTGACCATATTTCTGGTTGTGGCACGTCATGCAGCTTGGGGAGGACCCATTGTTCCCAGAGCGGAGCACCACGTTGATTGGGGGTAGTGTAGTGTTTAGCTACGCACCTGATCCCATACACTAGTATTGTGTATTATTGTTGGTTGGTAGTTTGTGTTGTGGCACCTTGTTGCTCGTTGATGCCCCTCGGTGAAATTATTATAGGGATTGGAAGGGATGTTGCATCCGGAATATTGTGATAGTACTTCTGCAATGATTTCGTCTTTCTCTAAGTACCAGTGGGTACTTGTGTATCCCATTGTCCAGTGTGGTATAGATGGTGTGGTTGGGATGGCCAGAGTAACTCTGGAAAAATCGCACGGGCCATCCCTCCCAGATCCACTGGTCGTCCTAAGTACAGACCAGGGAGTTAGCCTGTTTTGTACCGCGATGAAATGGTCTATGTGGAGTCCATTATTTGTTACAGTATCGGAGGGGGATTAGTATGGGGGAGGCCATTATGGTATATAGTATTTTAGAAGTAATATTTTATTAGTTTTCCGCCTGTACACCCAGTCGGTACTTGGTCCAATTCTGATTTTGTTTTAATTAGTTTACGAGGTGTTCCAGGTTGAGGTGTAGATTTCATTGTAGGGTCACTGGAAATATTTATTCCTAGGTATTTGATAGTATTTGTTCTGGGTAGTAGTAGTTTGGGTCTGCTGGTATTGCCGTGGGAAGTTTCTAAAGGCATGATTTGAGATTTGTCCAATTGTCCTGAGTAATTCTCCATGGTTTTGATGATTTGTCTGCAGTTCCAGTGTGGCCCCTGGTCTGTAGGTAGAGAATAGGTCATGCGGCTTATCCTTCTTTAGGTTCCATTTGGAGGCCTCTTGTGTGGGTGGGTGGTCATGCGTGGCCAGCGAGCATATCAATTGCCAGTGCATATAAGAGAACGTGCGGATAGGGTGCATCCCTGGCGGTTGCCTCTGGCCGGTTGGAATGGTTCAGATGTTTTGGCGTTGGGCTAGTACTCGGCTCTACTGGGTTGAGGTAAATAAGTTGCAGCCATTTAATCAATTTGGGTCCAAAGTTATAGTGTTTTTTAGTGTATCCACAGATAATTCCCCTCAAACGATCAAATGCGTTAGCTGCATCTAGGCTAAACGATCACTCTGTGCCCCCTGCGCATGCTCCACTTGCATATTCCATAGTCTCTTGTGTTATGGTAGTGTTTTTAGCGGGTATAAAGCCTGTTTGTGGGGTTAATCAGGTGTAGTTTATGATTTTGATCTAAGAGGCTAATCGTTTTGCATAAATGTTAATCCACTTGCAGTAGTGAGAGTGGTGCGATTAGGAGTCGGGTTGTTGGGATCTATTCTTGTTTTGGGATTACAAAATAAGGGCGTCTGTCACTAGTTGTGGGGTATTTGGATGTCTCATACATATTATTGTATAGTGCAGCGGGGAGTTGATATATTTACCATATATCGTATATTGAATCTCTTGGGAGGCCACTCTGTTGCCCTGGACTTTGTGTCTTGGAAATTGACTTATCGCGTTTTGGATTTCCTTGATTGTGACCAGTGGGGGCCTCCAGTTGGTGTTTTTGGTCTAGGGAAGAGTAAGTGTGTTTAGGTATGTTTTCAATTGATTTCAAGTGAGTGCGTAGTTTTGGTGCTATAAAGACTTTTGTATGAAGAAGCAATTTCTATTACTACTGTGTGGTTATAGTCGTTTGTCTGGAGTCTGTTGGTAACTTTGAAGTGTTCCATACATCACCAGTGGTTTATGTTCATTATTCAGCCATGTAAGCAAGGAGTTTGCCACATGTCCTTCTCCATATTCAAAATTTTTGTGCGTTGGAAAATATTTTTTTGCGCTTTTCTTGGGGATACCTTCCATTGTCTGCTGTGTTTTGCAGTATTTGTTTGTTTATGAAGGAGGGGTCTTTTTGGAACCTGTTTGTGCTAATTTGAGTGTGTTTGTTCGCTAAGTTTTTCCTGCGCGTGATTTTATGTTGATATTATTGATATGGTATGGCGGTCTCATGCGGCATATAGCTAAATGATTTCCATAATACTATGGGGCGGCCGTTGCTGTTGTTGGTTTGTAAAGTATTCGTCCCACTCCTCTTCGAGAATGGGAATCAGTGGGTATGAATTTGTAAACCAGTATGGGTTGAGGCGCATCTTTGGTCCGGGTTGTGGGTGTAATTCCCTGACAGGGTGTGACCAGCATTGATAGCATGGTCCTATATTATGCGTGGGTTGTAGCCTGTGTCTATGATTTTTGGGGTAGAGTGGAGCTTGTATTAGGATAAATCAATATGGGGACATTGAGGGTTGTAGGATCCAAGAAGCAGAGTGTATTTTATTTGGATGTATTGGAGTCCTCACACATCTATCGTGGTGGATTGTGGTAAGTCTTCCAAATCTGTGTGTGGGGTCTCCATTTGGGGGGCACACCTCGTTCTGCACTTGGTCAAGCCCATATTGAAGTCTCCCAGCCATATTGCTGGTTACCCTGGGTGCCTCGCCTGTGAACTTGGATCCCCCCCCTAATCACCGTGTTGAAGGGAGGGGGAACATAATATGGCAAGTAAAAATATTTGGTTGGGAGTATAATTCTAGCATGTATATCATATGTATACCATTTTGGTCTAGCCTCCCACGCTCAAAGTGAAGATTTTTTTAGAGACATTAGTATAGAATACTCCTCTAGAGAGAAAGTATATACGATGGAAGGACTCAGCCGATCCCATGAGTTTGTTTAGGGTATGTTTTTGGGTTCATTTGTTATGTTGGTTCCACAAGTAGGTGATGTCTGGTTTTTGTTTTTGATAACGTGGAGGGAACAAAACACCCTTTTTTGCTTATTTTGGAGTCCTGGGCTGGAACCTTCCATGTAATGCATTTAAGTGACAATCTCCCTGAGTCTGACGTGCGTTGCAAGGCTATTCCACCAGGCAGTCACCCACAAATAATTCAGGGTAGGGGAGGATAGCTGGATAGGAGAGAGAGAAGAGTAGTTTCGCACACCGGAACAGAGTAAACGAGGAAGGGAAGGGGGTCGGGTTTTACCATGAGAACTTGTGAGAGCTTTGCCTGGTTATCCTCGTGGAAATACAAGTTATAGCGCTATATAAAAGCGTATGTACATAATAAATCTTTTTAAACTTGGTTTTACTGTCTAGTGGGGTGGTTTCACTATTCCTGAGCTGGAAGAGCACTTCCATTTATCCTAGTACGCAACTCCATTTAGCTAGGGATTTCTGAGTGAGAGGTCCCTGGGGGTTTTTCTTGGGTCTGCCGACAACCATAAAAGGGTGGAGGTGGGGGGTTGGGACAGTAGTCAGAGCAAAAATTTAACATTTCAACATATTATATAACTGTATCTGTCAGTAGTTGCGTCAACATATACATTTTTTCTATATGAGAGGAAAACCGTTAGGTAAGCATTCAAGTTTTCTTTATGTTTTTAGACTTTGTCGCTTGTTGTCTCATTATGAATTTTGGTGTAAGTGTTAATTACTTTGTTGTCCTTTTTTAGTTAAGTATATAATAGTACGGTAAGAAAAGTTTGTTCAAGACCGGGTTCTCTTCATGTCCCCCCTTTAAATACATTTTTACATATGATAGATCCTACCCCCCAGCCCCGACCGCATTAGTATCTGATTGGCAAGAAAGTCCACCGACTTATTTACCTTCCCTCTTCCTTCGCCGCAACATCCCGGCCCTCTGCTTGCAAAGGAACTGCAGGCAGGGGGCCGGACCAGTCAGCCGCGTCTGTGATTGGCCGAGCAGAGCCACGCACGGACGTCGGCCTGCCTGGTAGTGTAGAACGGTGAAGGAGTAGAGGGAAGGTACGTAAAGATCGGGGACTTTCTTGCAATTACAATGCTGTTGGGGCCTGGAAGCTAGATCTATTATATGGGGGTTTCTGGCTAGTGCATGGGCAAAATTCTCCTATAAAAATTTTCCAAACAAATGTCTATATGACTTCTGCTACTCCTGCCTGGTGGGCAGTTTTTGGTACTACTTTGGGGGGGGGGGGATTACGGTAACATTTGGGGAGCTGGGATGTAGGTGAAGGATTTACTACAACTATAAGAGTGGGGCCAGTAGTTTTGTATAGATATCCCTCCCTGTCCAGCAATCAGCAGCTCTCCTTTTTGTCTATTGAGAGGGCAGGGGTGGGGTGGAGTTAGGTGAGAGTGAGAAGAATGTTTTTACTAAGACTGTCACATGTTTTACAAAGGAAGTGACATATAAGTCTTGCAACTTCCTACTAACACTTCCTACTTCCCTACTAAGATTGACAGCAGGGTTCGCTAACCCTGCTGTCAATCTAATAATAAGCACACCATTAGATAAAACACTAAAAGGGAAGTGAGAAATAGTTCCTATGTAAGCATCCATTGCCTCCCTGTAAAATTTCCTGGGGTGTGTAACAGTCCATTTTAAAGATACCATTATAAAACAGGAGCGGGGACTACTAAGTACTTATAATTATTTATATATTTTGCCTTTTTTACTTTTCTATATACTTTAATGTCATTACTACATACTTGTTAATATTGATATAACTATTTATTTAGTGCTTAAACAACACATAAACACTGTCCCTATGTATATTACTTTTACTCACCCCCACCAACATAGACCCACCAGACCTCTCTTTTTCTTAACATGAGTTCCCTGTCGCCCCATGTCTCGGCCTTGACACACATTCTAGAACCAAGAAACGTAATTCCGACTTCTTATGTCGAGCCTCATGGAAATGGACAGGTACTGGTAATTTAGAATTATGTAATTTGATGCTAGATCTATGCAGCGAAATCCTACTTTTAATCGGTTGGGTGGTCTCACCAATGTAAATCTTATCACAAGAACAAAGTAACGCATAGACAACATATTTAGAATTGCAATTGAAGTACCAGACTCATTGGTTTACATCAAACTTAATGGGGACCCGGTTTGGGATATCTCCAGAGTTATTGATACATTTTTGTCTGAATACGTAAATGAAGGGGTAATACATATGTCATTAAAGGACACTTTAATGGTGTCTAATCCTGTTACTCCAGTCCTTTATACCCTTCCCAAGGTGCACAAGAACCCTGTCCAGCCTCCAGGACGTCCCATTGTGGCGGGCATAGATTCTGTGTTCTGCCCTCTGGCCGTCCTGGACAGGGTTCTTGCGCCCTTGGTACAGGGGGGGCTGTCATATCTTCGTGACACTCAGGATTTTCTCAATAAATTGGCTAGTGTGAAGGTTGCTACCAATGAGCCTATTCTTATGGCTACATTAGATGTAGGTAGCTTATATACCTCTATACCCGATCACGAGGGATTTGCTGCCTGTGAGAAATTATTGATTGAAAGTAATATGTATAATTCTGACCGAATTGCATTTTTTTCAGGCTTGTTGGACAATATACTTACCCGTTCTTATTTCAGGTTTGACAAGGATTATTATCAGCAGCTGCTTGGTACGGCCATGGGGTCCAATGTCGCCCCGTCATATGCCAACGCCTTCATGCTACGGCAGGAGGTGGATCTAGTCTATGTGCTTCCAACTTTTTCAAGACACTGCTGTGCCTGGTGGGGGTACATAGACGACATCTTTGTGATGTGGCAGGGCGACATTGCAACTCTCATGGAGTTCCATCATACTTTAAACTCACTACATCCCAATATTCAATACACTCTAGAATATAGCACAGAACGTATTTCGTTTCTGGATGTCATGGTGGTTCAGGAAGCAGGTTTTCAAACTGAGCTTTATTCCAAACCCACAGACCGTAACCAACTTTTAATGTATACTAGTTTCCACCCTGGTAACACTATTAAGTCATTACCTATTAGTCAGTTTGGGAGAGTAAATAAAATTGTCTCCCATCCGGTTCGCAGGTCTCAACAACTAGGCGATATGTATCGCAAGTTCACGCAGAGGGGATATCCCCCCAAAATTTTGAATCAGGCATTGACTAAAGTACATAAAGACAGATCTGATTGCCCTAGGACTAAGGGGTTGCGGATCCCTTTTGTTACTCAATACTCTCTTCAGAGTCAAGCGATTAACAGTTGTGTGAGGAGGCACTGGGATTTGCTCAAAGAGGGCTTCCCCACAGTTGGAGAATTTTCTGTACCCCCCTTGTCTCTTATAGGAGGGGTAAATCATTGTATAATCATCTGGTGGGCTCAGACATCCGGATGGATCATAAAATGGGTCTAGATATCCGGGGTATGTTTCCCTGCAGGGGTTGTAAACAGTGCCACCATGTGATCAAAACTAGAGAGTTTATACATCCCTACACCAAGGAGGTATTTCCTCTAAGAGGGTACTTCAATTGCAATTCTAAATATGTTGTCTATGCGTTACTTTGTTCTTGTGACAAGATTTACATTGGTGAGACCACCCAACCGATTAAAAGTAGGATTTCGCAGCATAAATCTAGCATCAAAATACATAATTCTAAATTACCAGTACCAAACCATTTCCATGAGGTCGGACATTAAGGGTCGTCCCCCACAGGACATTACCCCGTCTTCTTGGCCACTCAGACTAGAACCCTGTGTGGTCAACACAAAGGACCCCGTACGCCCACCACGTGGGGGCGACAGGGAACTCAAAGAGGGCTTCCCCACAGTTGGAGAATTTTCTGTACCCCCCCTTGTCTCTTATAGGAGGGGTAAATCATTTTATAATCATCTGGTGGGCTCAGACATCCGGATGGATCATAAAATGGGTCTAGATATCCGGGGTATGTTTCCCTGCAGGGGTTGTAAACAGTGCCACCATGTGATCAAAACGAGAGAGTTTATACATCCCCACACCAAGGAGGTATTTCCTCTAAGAGGGTACTTTAATTGCAATTCTAAATATGTTGTCTATGCGTTACTTTGTCCTTGTGACAAGATTTACATTGGTGAGATCACCCAACCGATTAAAAGTAGGATTTCGCAGCATAAATCTAGCATCAAATTACATAATTCTAAATTACCAGTACCAGTCCATTTCCATGAGGCTCGACATAAGGAGTCGGACTTACGTTTCTTGGTTCTAGAATGTGTGTCAAGACCGAGACGTGGGGGCGACAGGGAACTCATGTTAAGAAAAAGAGAGGTCTGGTGGGTCCATAGGTTAAACACCTTGCATCCAACAGGCCTCAATCATGATTATGACATAAACAAATGAAAGAAAGCAAAGTAGACTGCAACACTGTCTTATAAAAATATATGAAAACCGTCCTTTATTTAAATATTGTGTTGGGGACTCAGGTTAAAAACAATTAAAAACAGCATATCTCACCCTCATATTGTATACATACTCGGTATATAAGTATATAATGGTATACAAAGATAAGTAATAAATCAACTGATCAGTCAGAAATACATGATAAGCAGAGGTATCAATCATGATTATGATCTACATGTTTACTTATAAATTACGGCTAGTTTTTGTAGATATATATATATCTGGAAATTTGTAAGTTATAGGAATTTATACAAGCATTTGTGTCCCTCCTTAGCTTTTCCGGCTGTCTATTTTCTCTTTTTGTTACAATTTGTGATAATCAGATGTTAATTATATTGAGTACTTGACTATTGGTGTATGAGTGGGTGGGGCCTATGTAAGTGTTCATATATCATGTGACTTTGAAAATGTTTTCCACCATTTTTTTGTCTTTATGTGAAATGGCCGTTGGACCGTGGGCTTGATAAAGGGGACAGATGGTTCCCGAAACGTCGCCCTATATGCAGTCCAGCCACGCAATAAAGAATTGAATTGGCAACTGTTGGAGTGCGGTGTTATACTATTCTTCTATGTTATAGGGTCTTTTGGCTAAGGACCCGCCGAGCACCTGCACCTTCCCATTTCTACGTTTTACTTTAAGATTAATACACAACTAGCAGGTCAGTCCTGAGTATCTGACTGAATGAGATTCCCCTCCAGTTTCACAGGAGTAGTGGATTGAACAAGATTACAGGTGAGCAGGGAGAGACAGCAAGTAAAGAGGGAAAGGTAAGCTTTGCCAATTGCTTAGAAAATACAGTAATAATGTGATTTAAAAGTACAGCTTTGCAATTGACTGAACTTTGATTTACACTGTACATTCTCTTTAAGAGCTTGTGTGTTGTCATTCCTCTATCGGGGATGTCAAACTCGCGGCCCTCCAGGTGTTTGAAAACTACAACTCCCAGCATTCCTTGTTTGCAGTGTGTACCTGTGGGATTCTGGGAGTTGTAGTTTTCGAACATCTGGAGGGCCGCGAGTTTGACACCTGTGCTAGTTCATTAGCCAGTGTTGTCAGTCCTCCACTTTCTGAGTGAATTTATACTTCAACCACATCACCCACTTACAGGTAACAATATAAAATGTGAATAATGGTCTTTAAATTGGGTGTAACCTTAACAAAGTGGCCATGGTCTGCCGCATCTCTTCTCCCAATATGTCCCTCTTTTGTATTTAAAATGTTTGGAGGTATATTTACAAATGTTGTAAGGTATGTTTTGGGGAAGAGATCTGGCCTAGAATCCTGCATTGTGTCAGGCAGCCGAGAGTATATATATATATACATTTATTAATGGTAACCCAGAGCTGCTATCGCTCTGGGTAAATCTTGCAAACTTGATTCAATATCGCGTTTGCACACATGGGTAAATCCTAAGAGGGATTTACCCACAGTGTGATTTTAATGTCAGCTATTAGCCTGCATTAAGATCATGCGCTAAAAGTAACACAAAACGCGATATTGAACCGCAAGTGCCGGATGTGCGGGTGTCATTTACATAACCCGCTTAGTGTGACTTTAACTCCACATACCTGCCCAGCGCCGCTGGGTAATTCGCCCTGATACACCTTTCCTATATGTAATATTATATACCCCCCACCTCATTGGCTGCTCCTAAAAACTTAATGCAATCTCTGATGGACTTATAAACATGTGTGTGGCGACGTCACTCCCGGAAGTCTTTATTGCCAGGTGCGCCAAACAGGTAAGCGCTGAATGTTGTTTTCCCCCACACTTGTCTGTTCTTGTGTCTTTGTTCCCTGTTCCTGATTATTGTTCCAGCTATACTTAAAGGGTAACTGTGGTCTCGAATTCTTCCAAACTAGTAAAAATTAAATAAAAAGCCTTCCATTGTATCTTCAAAATAAAGCCTAAATCACATCTCTAGATAAAATTTGTGAGAAGTTATTGCTGGAAAGGTTCAGCAATATTACTTCCTGCTTGAACACTTCCTGTTTTCAGCCATGTGACCAGCTTGTAGTCATGTGACCAGTCTGTCTGCATTAATAGGCTTCCCTTCTCTGTCATTTTTTCCCACAGGTACTTCCTGTTTTCCCCAACATTAAGTCTTTACGGAGCATGCTTCTCCCCGGGGCGGAGGGGTGGGCAGAGGTAAGGTGATGTCACTCAACCTACTGGAAGCAAGAAGTTTGAACATTCACCCCAATGTAATTTCTCACAGGCTCCAGCCAGAGATGTGATTGTCAGCTCATTTTAAAGGAAATACTGCAAGCTTTCATTTAACCCTAACTTGTTTGGAGAGCACAGTTGCCCTTTAACTTATCTGCAGCCATTTCATTTACCTGCTATACCTACCTGCCTTCATCTGTTCCAGTCTCCAGCCACTGCTGGCCTTCTCCTTGCGCAGAACTGCAAGCTGGAGGCCGGACCGGCAGCCACGTCTGTGATTGGCTGAGAAGCAGCCAATCACTGACACGGCTGCTGGCAGTTCAGAACGCCGGAGGAGAGAGGGAAGGTAAGTAGAGTTCGGGAGAGTCTCTGGAAAAGATAATATTGCGGTGGGGGCTGGGGGAACTAACGCTACTATATCTACAAGGGGATTAAAACAGGGGGGGGGGAAAAAAAAGGGGGGGGGGGGGGGGAGAGTGAAGGGCTGCTCTGAGAAAGCCAAAAACCTCTGAGAGGACATCTCAAAGGTGGAAACAATTTCCCTGGTTGCCAGGCTCCTGGTGGCCAGTTTTCTGGACTTTGGGGGAACTTTACAGGAGAACTATTTGGAGCTGGGATGTAAGGTAAGGATTTTTATGCACTACAGAGTGGGGCCAGTAGTGGGGGAAATTATAGTTTTGGGGGTGGACATGCCCTTTAATCCTCATCAAGCAAAATGGGCCCTTTTCATTCCAAATTCCTTTCCGCCCAGGTTCCAAAAATACCAAACCTGACGCTCTCCCACATATTCTTAGTTTCAGAAGAATTTAAGATGGATCCTATTATTCCAATTTTTTTTTTAACTCAAACCAATTTTGTCACCCTGAATTAAAGGGCATGTCCACCTCTTTTTTAAATTTTTTCTGTAGTGTAGGGGACCCTCTCCCACCCCAACCACTATATAAGTTTGTAAAAAAACTAAGGCAAATTCTACTTACACAACCTTGTTCCCCCGGCGTTCTGTACTGCCAAAAGCATTGGCTCAAAAAGCCAGAAACCTCTGAGGACACCTAAGAGGCGGAAACAATTTCACTCTCTGCCTGGCTCCTGGTCTTCACTTTCTAGGACTTTGAGCAGACATTGCAGAAGAACTATTTGAAGCAGAGAGATAAGGTAAGGATTTTTAAACTGCACAGTGAGGCTAGTAGTGGGGGAGAATGTAGTTTTGGGGGTGGACATGCCCTTTAAAGATGCCTCTGCTAACTTTCAAGCTGCTGCTCCTTTGACCTTACCTCTAAAAGTATTACAATCCTGCCACGATAACCTTCTGCCTGGACATTTTGGTTTCAACAAGACCTTAAACCTTTTGCAGCACCCATTTTGGTGGCCCAATATGAAAGCCCTCTCCAAAGATTGTCTCTTCCTGTGAGATCTGTCTTCGAAATAAGTGCCCCAAAACAAGAGCTTGGGGTCTTCTTCAATCCCTGCCAGTACCTTTCAAACCCTGGGAAATGATCCTCATGGATTTTATTGTGGACCTACCATGTTCTAATGAATTTTCTACAATTTTCGTGGTAGTAGATAGCTTTACTAAGATTTCTTATTTTATACCCATGCGAGGAACACCTTCTGCTGCAGAAACAGCTGATATATTCATCAAAGAGAACGTTAGACTTCACGGCATTCAAAAAAATATAGTTTCCGATAGAGGGTCCAATTTACTTCTAAATTTTGAATGGACACTTTGTACCAAGTTTGAAATTACTTTGAATTTTTCTTCTACTTATCATACCCAGACAGTCAAACAGAATGTACGAATCAAACAGAACAATATCTGAGATGTTACATCTCCTCCTCTCAAACAGATTGATTATCGATTCTCCCATTAGCAGAATTTGCCAACTAGAGAATTCCTCCATTCCAGCCGTGGACGAGAGACTTAAAGATCTCTATTCTAATTATGAATCGTTAAAAGGCGCCATCTCTAGAGCCCAAGCATCTCATAAGGAATTCTACGACCAAGGTAGAAAAGTGAACCTAGATTTTAAAACTGGAGATCCTGTCTAGTTGTCAATTCTTAATTTAAAACTTTCTTGCCCATCCAATAAATTGGGGCCTAAATTTATTGGTCCTTTTCCAATCAAAAGAAAATTCAACCAAGTATCATATGAGCTTTCTTTACCTAAGACATTAAAAATACATCCAGTTTTCCATGTCTCTTACTAAAGGTATGTCTCCACCCTAAAATTTATTTTTCATATAAGATCCCCCCTGGGCTCCCAGCCCCAACCGCTATATTTTTTTTAGAAAGCCCCCCAACTCTACTTACCTCCCCCGATCCTCCGCCGCGCTCCCGGCCCTCTGCTTGCAAGGAAATGCAAGCAGAGGGGCGGGACCGGCAGCCGCGTCTGTGATTGGTGGAGCGGCAGCCAATACAGACGCGGCTGCGCGCGCAGCTCACTTCGCCGGAGGAAAGAGGAGAGGTAAGTAAGAGTTTGGGGAGCTTCTAAAAAAAAAAAATTGCGGTTGGGGCTGGGAGACATGGGGGAAATCATTACTGAAGGGGTTTTATGCTAGGGGGAGGGATAGTAGAACGGGAGGAGAGGGAGGGAGAGGGAGGGGGGAGAAGGGCTGCAGTACGCATGGCAAAAATCTACCTGAGGCCAGCTAGCAGGCAGTGTCCTATATGGACTCTGCTAGCCTCCTGGTAGTCATTTTTTGGGACTTTGGGGGGGGACTACAGGAGAACCCTATGGAGCTGGGATGTGAGGTAAGGATTAAACTACACTACATGGTGGGGCCAGTAGTTGGGGGGATTATAGTTTTGGGGGTGGACATGCCCTTTAAGGCTTCCAGGCTCCATTTCTCTTCCAGCTCCATTATTGGTCAAGGTAGAGGAAGACCAGGAGGAAAGTTGTATTATTTATCTGGTCAAATGGAAAGGCTATGGTCCAGAATACATTTCCTGGCAGAAAGCAGAGTTGGTACAAGACTTACATGTATGTAATTATTTTTATGATGTTTTTATGTTTGTCAAGGAGGTGTATTATACTTTGTGTTGGGGGAGGGATCGGTGGTGGTAGGAGGTGATAAATATGCGACAGGGGTAACACGCACATAACATCCTAAAGACGGCCCGTTGAGGGTTGAAACGTGTAGGTGTGGTATGCTGAATATCTGAATTTCAATAAACCTTTTGGTTAAAAATAAGAAAACCCATGAGTGCTATCAAATATTTGATTAATGTATTGAGTTGTGATTTGCACCCAGACAGGAGGAAAATAGTGAATGGAGTGCTGGTAGTTTAACTGTATATATATACAAACACATACATATACAGTGGTGTGAAAAACTATTTGCCCCCTTCCTGATTTCTTATTCTTTTGCATGTTTGTCACACTTAAATGTTTCTGCTCATCAAAAAACGTTAACTATTAGTCAAAGATAACATAATTGAACACAAAATGCAGTTTTAAATGATGGTTTTTATTATTTAGTGAGAAAAAAAACTCCAAATTTTCATGGCCCTGTGTGAAAAAGTGATTGCCCCCCTTAAAAAATAAGTTAAAAAATAACTTAATTGAGATCTATCAGTCTGGTAAAGGTTATAAAGCCATTTCTAAAGCTTTGGGACTCCAGCGAACCACAGTGAGAGCCATTATCCACAAATGGCAAAAACACGGAACAGTGATGAACCTTCCCAGGAGTGGCCGGCCGACCAAAATTACCCCAAGAGCGCAGAGAAAACCCATCCGAGAGGCCACAAAAGACCCCAGGACAACATCTAAAGAACTGCAGGCCTCACTTGCCTCAATTAAGGTCAGTGTTCACGACTCCACCATAAGAAAGAGACTGGGCAAAAACGACCTGCATGGCAGATATCCAAGGCGCAAACCACTTTTAAGCAAAAAGAACATTAAGGCTCATCTCAATTTTGCTAAAAAAACATCTCAATGATTGCCAAGATTTTTGGGAAAATACCTTGTGGACCGACGAGACAAAAGTTGAACTTTTTGGAAGGTGTGTGTCCCTTTACATCTGGCGTAGAAGTAACACAGCATTTCAGAAAAAGAACATCATACCAACAGTAAAATATGGTGGTGGTAGTGTGATGGTCTGGGGTTGTTTTGCTGCTTCAGGACCTGGAAGGCTTGCTGTGATAGATGGAACCAAGGAATTCTACTGTCTACCAAAAAATCCTGAAGGAGAATTTCCGGCCATCTGTTCGTCAACTCAAGCTGAAGCGATCTTTGGTGCTGCAGCAGGACAATGACCCAAAACACACCAGCAAATCCACCTCTGAATGGCTGAAGAAAAACAAAATGAAGACTTTGGAGTGGCCTAGTCCAAGTCCCGACCTGAATCCTATTGAGATGTTGTGGCATGACCTTAAAAAGGCGGTTCATGCTAGAAAACCCTCAAAGCTGAATTACAACAATTTTGCAAAGATGAGTGGGCCAAAATTCCTCCAGAGCGCTGTAAAAGACTCGTTGCAAGCAAGTTATCGCCAAATGCATGAATTGCAGTTATTGCTGCTATGGGTGGCCCAACCAGTTATTAGGTTCAGGGGGCAATTTCTCACTAAATAATAAAAACCATCATTTAAAACTGCATTTTGTGTACAATTATGTTATCTTTGACTAATAGTTAACGGTTTTTGATGAGCAGAAACATTTAAGTGTGACACATGCAAAAGAATAAGAAATCAGGAAGGGGGCAAATAGTTTTTCACATCACTGTATATGTGTACACACACACAATACTGTGCAAAAGTTTGTCTACTTTCAGAGGAGCAGTAATACGGAGCGGTTACAGATGTTTGCCGCTAGAGAAACACTACATATAGTGTTTCACTAGTGGCGACCATCAGCAGTGGGAACCGCTTAGAAAACTTTCAGAAAATGTCAACCTGCTGTTAGTTTGAAAGTAGCCTTAGACAGGAGTAAAAAAAAACAACCCTATAAAACAAGAATTTGTTTACAGTTTTTTAGCAATTAACAATGCAAAGTGAATCTAAATCCCATCAAATTTGTTGTGACCACCTTTTTCCTTTAACACAGATTAGTTTTAGGTACACATGCAACTTGGCAAAGAACTCAACAGGTACCATTGTGCTCAAAAGTTTACATACCCTGGCAGAATTTATGATTTCTCAACAATTTGTTCTCATTATTGTTCCACTCTTCTGCCCGTCGGTGGAAAAAACTGCCTTCTGCTATAGTTGAATATTTTAAAAAGAGCACATGTTGCCTTGTTTTTTTGCGCAGTTAAGTCACATGCAATACTTCCATGAAGAAATCTTCTTGCCAGACTTAAGTAAGCATGATGTCTCATCTGTTGCAAAACTTTTTTCCTTGGCCCACTACTGCGTCTACAGTCCTCAACATTGCCCATTTGAGCTCATTCGTTCTACTTGGTTTATCATATACCTGACTGTACTCCTACAAAATCCCTGATTTGTGCAAGTGCATCTATAAGAATTGGTGCTGGTTGGCAAAGGGTAGTCACACCAAATATTTTTTTCATTAAGATTTTTCATACTTTACATTTATTAAATTCGTAGGAATAATTAGAATTTATATTTATAAAAGCATTCTTACTTCCCAGCATTTTCCCACACCTGCCTAAGGGCTAGGTACCACTCCTATTTTGTAATTTGCCTGTGTTCCTGACCGGCCCTGCTATGTGCACTGTGTTCGGATTCATTATGCAAAATCGTCAATAACACAAAATTTCAGTATTCCATTAGGTACAGGAACGCAGCCACTGAGCACATTTCTTTATATGAACAATATTTCCAGTGTAAACAGCTTCCATAACAGATATCATGTTCCATTAAAAATAAAAAAAAAACATTGTGTAGAGTTGTGTGCTCTGTTTTTAAGAACAAGTTACTGAACCTAAACCTTTTGGGGTGGTGTTTATGAATTACTGTTATTTCCTGATCCAAGTTCTTTTGCCAACAAATAATGATTCCAAACAATATACAGTATGAAACATGAAACTTAAAACGACCTTCTAGGTTTTCAAAAACATTTACTTGCTTACATTTTTCAACACACTAGGTACACACGGCCTGTAATTCGGCCCAGTCTATCAGAATTTATTTGTTAGCCACAAAGGTACAGCTGATATTTTGGCCTGATTGAGCAAAATATTAATTGGTTGGGCCAAAATAATGGCTGTGTGTTCTTAGCCTTAAACAGAATTTCAGAAACTAAAGTATCTTCAACATTATTGTTATAGGGGAACTGAGGTGAAAAAATATGTCCCAAAATGTTCTTAAGGGAGCAATTACGCCTTTAAATATAATCCATTTGTCCCTTTTCAGGCTCTGGGTGCGGTCATGATTAGTATAGGCCACTTCTGGTGCCCATATTAGGTTCCCTCAGCTATAACTAATGCTATATCTGATGCTTATGAACAGGAAGTGACTCTGTGATCTAAACCACCAAATGAAATAGTCACAGCTCATTTCTACACTAAACAAGCCCACCCCTGTAATATTGTTTTCATTTATTACTCAGGACCTTGCATTGTGACATGTTGCAGCAATGACTTAACCCTGTTTTATTTTGTCAGTGCAGATCCCCTTGAAAGCATACAATGTGAATTGTCATTTCGTTCAACTTCGTCACGTTGTTTAATCACTGCCGACCGTGTGTTTGTGGCGAATTTGGCCGTGACACTATTTCGGCACTTGTATACCAGCCCTAACAGTAAGCACAGTGAATGACAGGGAAGGGGGAACTGTGTTGGCAGACACTGACATAATTAAAGGGTATGTCCACCACCCAAACTACATTTTAATATGTTGTAGGAAAAGGCTGTAAACCTTGACCTCCCGGGGTTTACAGCAGCCAAAGATGTCCCCAAATGTACTTACCAGCCTTCGTTTCTCCGCTGCCTTCTGCTTAACATCCGTGCACGGAAGTCAAGCATGAGGGGCTCGACCGGCATCCGCTCCTGTGATTGGCTAAGGAATTGCACATACCTACAACATATTAAAATTTAGTTCTGTGGTGGACAAACCCTTTAAAAAGTTATAATAGCATGTCACAATGAAAGGTTAAATGTACCGGGTGATTATTGGAAGCACATTGAATATAACTGGGGTGGGCTTGTTTAGTGTGGAAATCAGCAGTGAGCAATTCTATAGATGGATTAGATTACAGAAGCAATTCCTGTTTAAAGTACGAAAAGCCCATGCATACACGAGTGCAGGCATCCTTTTTTCCCCCCTTCCCCTCCAAAATGGAGGAAAGATTGTTTATTGAGAAAAAAAAACCCATAGAAATTCAACATTAAAACATTTCAATAAATTCACAGGTGTGTTGTCTTCCTTTGTATAGTATTTTCATCATACATACATTTTCATACATGATCCGTTTATTGGATCTTTGTGTGGCAGAAGATAATCTTTAATGGATAAGTAAAATAGAACATTATATGTAGGGAGGGGCAATTCCGGTGTGGCATGTGGGGAGAGGGAGAGAAGAAGAGAGATGAGAGAATAGGAGGAAATATCAGTTTTTTTCTATGTTCATTCAGTAATCTATATTTAGTAAATAGTTCACATATTTTCATAATCATAAGCAATGAGGTTTTTAGTTCAGAGTATCGGGTGAGGATAGCCATCTATCCCAGACTTTATAATATTTGGAAGAGCAGTTTCGGTGATCATATATTAGTTTTTTTTATAATGGATGGTGTTATTGATGGCAGTTTTCCATTGTGACACAGTAGGGGGTAAGGCGTGCATCCACATTTTGGCAACCATTTTTTTGGCCGTAAACAGAGTATCTCCTAGAAATAACTTAGTATATATATCTGTTGGTATGTGCCCAGGCTTTAGCATCCAGGTCTGTTGGTGATCCCATTTTGTCATGCAGAAATTGTATCACTTGTTGCCCGTAGCCCTGTACAATCGGACACGACCACAGCAGATGGAAAAAGGTTCCAGTTGCCGCTTGACATTTGGGACACAGTGGGTTGTGGTTCCGTATATATATGGAAATTGTTATTGATGTTAGGTAGGTTCTGTGCAGGATGTAAAGCTGTGTCAATTTGTCCGAAGCTTTTGGTGAGATTTTTTTTATGAGCCATTAGTGCATTCTCCCACTCCTCCTCTTGTAGGGTGCCCACATCTGTTTCCCAAGTATTTTTCTTTGTTGTTGTTAGTGGTGTTGCTATTTTTATTAATATAGTTTTGTATATAGTGGTGATTAATTTGGTAGACAGTGCACCATTCAGGATGGTCTGTATATTATTAGTAGGTAGCGGAAGTGAGACGTTTTGAAGTTGCGTTAAAAGCGCATGTTTCAGTTGAAGATATGGGAATAACATGCAGTTTGGAAGTTCAGACTCTTGTTGTAATTGTGGGAAGGGTTTAATCTGTGTACCGTCAAGTACATGTTGTATTTGTTGTATTCCGTGTTTGTACCATATTTCTGGTTGTGGCACGGTCATCAGCTTGGGGAGGGACCCATTGTTCCAGAGCGGAGCACCAGCGTTGATTGGGGGTAGTTGTAGTTTTATCTAGCACCTGATCCCATACACTTAGTATTTGTATTATTGTGGTTGGTAGTTGTGTTGTGGACCTTGTGCCTTTGAGCCCCCTTGAAATTAGGTATAGGGAGTTGGGAAGGAGGTTGCATCTGGAATTTGTGATAGTACTTGCAATGATTCGTCTTTCTAAGTACCAGTGGTACTTGTGGTATACCCATTGTTCCAGTGGTATATATGTGTGTGTTGGGATGCCAGGTAGTAACTCTGAAAATCTGGCACGGCCAGCCCTCCCAGATCCACTGGTCTCCTAAGTACAGACCAGGAGAGTTTATGCCTGTTTGTACCGCAGATAAATGGTCTTATGAGGGAGTCTATTAGTTTAAAGTATCGGAGGGGGATGTAGATGGGGGAGTGCCATATGGTATATAGTATTTTAGGAAGTAATATTTTTATTATGTTTATCCGGCCTGCTACACCCAGCGGTAGCTTGGTCCATATCTGGATTTTGTTTTTAATTAGGTTTACGAGGGGTTCCAGGTTGAGGTGTAGATATTCTGTAGGGTCATTGGAAATATTTATTCCTAGGTATTTGATAGTATTTGTTCTGGGTAGTAGTAGTTGGGTCTGCTGGTATTCGGGTGGGAAGTTATCTAAAGGCATGATTTGAGATTTTGTCCAATTGTCCTGAGTATTCTCCATGGTTGTTGATGATTTGTAATGCAAGTTCCAGTGAGGGCCCCTGGTCTGGTAGGTAGAGAAGTAGGTCATCGGCATTATCTCATTTAGGTTTCCAATTTGGAGGCCTCTTAGTGTGGGGTGGGTGTGCAGGCGGGCAGCGAGCAGATCAATTGCCAGTGCATATAAGAGAACGGCGATAGGGGGCATCCCTGGCGGGTGCCTCTGGCCAGTTGTGAATGGTTCAGATGTTTGGCCGTTGGCTAGTACTCGGGCTACTGGGTTGAGGTATAATAGTTGCAGCCATTTATAAATTTGGGTCCAAAGTTATAGTGTTTTAGTGTTATCCACAGATATTCCACTCAACGGAATCAAATGCTTTAGCTGCATCTAGGCTAACGATCACTCTGGTGCCCACTTGCGCATGCTCCACTTGCATATTCATAGTCTTCTTGTGTTTATGGTAGTGTTTTTAGCGGGTATAAAGCCTGTTTGGGGTTAATCAGTGTAGTTATGATTTTGAGTCTAAGAGCTAATATTTTTGCTAAAATGTTTATATCCACTTGCAGTAGTGGGATTGGGCGATAGGATTCAGTCTGTTCCTGGAGCTTTGTGTCTTGCAAATTGACTTATCGCATTTTGGATTTCCGTGATTGTAAGTGGGGCCTCAAGTTGTGTTATTTGGTCTAGGGTTAGTTGGGGAAGAGTAATTGTGTTTAGGTATGTTTCAATTGATTCAAGTGAGTGCGTAGTTTTGGTGCTATATAGACTTTTGTAGAAAGAAGCAAATTCTATTACTACTGTGTGTGAGTCGTTTGTCTGGAGTCCTGTTGGTACTTTGAGTGTAATAATCACCAGTGGTTTATGTTCATTATTAGCCATGTAAGCAAGGAGTTTGCCACATTTCTCTCCATATTCAAAATATTTTTGGCGTTGGAAAAATATTTTTTTGCTAGCTTTTTCTTGGAGGATACCTTCCATTTGTCTGGCTTGTGTTTGCAGTATTTGTTTGTTTATGAAGGAGGGGTCTTTTTGGAACCTGTTTTGTGCTATTTGGAGTGTTTGTTCGGCTAAGTTTTCCTGCGCGTGATTTATGTTTGATATTATTGATATGGTATGTCGGTCTCATGCGGGCATATAGCTTAAATGATTTCCATAATACTATGGGGCTGGCCGTGCTGTTGTTGGTTGTAAAGTATTCGTCCCACTCCTCTTCGAGATGGGAATCAGGGGGTATGATTTGTAACCAGTATGGGTTGAGGCGGCATTTTGGTCGGGTTGGGGTGTAATTCCATGACAGGGTGAGCCAGCATATAGCATGGTCATAGATTATGCGTGGGTTGTAGCCTGTGTCTATGATTTTTGGGGATAGAGTGGAGCTTATTAGGATAAGATCAATATGGGACATTGAGTTGTAGGATGCCAAGAAGCAGGAGTATATATTTGTATTTGGGTATTGGAGTCTCCACACATCTATCGTGTGTGGATTGGGTAAGTCTTCCAAATCTGGTGGTGGGGGTCTCCAGTTTGGGGGGCACACACGGTCTGCAACTTGGTCAAGCACCATATTGAAGTCCCCCAGCCATATTGCTGGTATCCCTGGGTGCTCCGCCTGGAACTGGATCCCCCCCCTAATCACCGACATGGTGAAGGGAGGGGGAACATAATATGCAAGTAAAAATATTTGTTGGGAGTATATTCTAGCATGTATATATACATATGTACCATTTTGGTCTAGCCTCCACGAGCTCAAAGTGAAGATTTTTTAGAGATTAGTATAGATACTCCTCTAGAGGAGAAAGTATATACGAGTGGAAGGACCAGCCGGTCCATGAGTTGTTTAGGGTATGTTTTTGTTCATTTGTTATGTGTGTCTCCACAAGTATGGTGATATCTGGTTTTTGTTTTTTGATAAGTTGGAGAACACACACCCTTTTTTGCTTATTTTGGAGTCCTCGGACATTCCAAGTAATGCATTTAAGTGACATCTCCCTGAGTCGCTGCGTGCAAGGCTATTCCACCACAGGTCACCAACAAATAATTCATGGGTAGGGGGAGATAGCTGGAAAGGAGAGAGAGAGAGTAGTTTCCACACCGGAAAGAGTAAACGAGGAAAGGGAAGGGGGTCCGGGTTATACACAGAGAACTTGTGAGAGCTTTTCCTGGTTTCTCAGGGAAATACATAGTTTATATCGATATATAAAGCTATTAACATAAAATAAACTGTTTTAACTTGGTTTTACTGTCTAGTGGGGCGGTTTTCACTATTCCTGAGCTGGAAGAGCACTTCAGTTATCCTAGTCGAGCTCCACTTAGCTAGGGATTTCTAGTGAGAGGTCCTGGGGTTTTCTTGGGTCTGCCAGACAACCTTAAAAGGGTGGAGGGGGGGTTGGGAAAGTAGTCAGAGCAAAAATTTAACATTTTCACATATATAACTGTATCTGTCAGTATATTTAGCAACATATACATTTTCTATATGAGAGGAAAACCGTTAGGTAAGCATTCAAGTTTTCTTTATAGTTTTTAGACTTTAGTCGCTTTTGTCTCATTAGATTTGGTAAGTGTTAAGTACATTTTTGCCTTTTTTAGTAGTATAGTAATAGTACGGTAAGAAAAGTTTGTTCAAACCGGGTTCTTTCAATGTCCACCCTTTAAAATAACTTTTTACATATGATAGATCTAGCTCCCCCAGCCCCGACCGCATTAGTATTATTGCAAGAAAGTCCACCGATCTTTATTTACCTTCCCTCTTTCCTTCGCCGCACAATCCCGGCCCTCTGCTTGCAAAGAACTGCAGGCAGGGGGCCGGACCAGCAGCCGCGTCTGTGATTGGCCGAGAGGCAGCCAACCACGGACGCGGCTGCCGGTAGTGTAGAACGGTGAAGGAGAGAGGGAAGGTAAGTAAAGATCGGGGGACTTTCTTGCAATAATACTAATGCGGTTGGGGCTGGGAAAGCTAGATCTATTATATGGGGGGGTTTACTGCTAGGGGCATGGCAAAATTCTCCTATAAAAATTTTCCAAAAAAGTCCTATATGGACTTCTGCTATCCTCCTGGTGGGCAGTTTTTGGTACTTTGGGGGGGGGGGGATTACAGGACATTTGGAGCTGGGATGTAAGGTAAGGATTTACTACACTATAGAGTGGGGCCAGTAGGTGTGTGGGGGGATTATAGTTGGGGTGGACATGCCCTTTAACATGCCACTGGAAACGAGAGAGTTTCAAATGTATGACTAAAGCTTTACATTTAAAAGATTGTTTTTTTTTTATCACAGTTCCCCTGTAAAGTACCGTAAAGCAGCATCAGTGACAAAAAAAAATGTATCACTTGTGTGAAGTTGTTATTAAAAAGAAAAACTTTCACTTTTCACTCGCTTGACTGTTTACTTATCTTGCACAGAAAGGGTTGTATTAAGATCAAAAGCAAACTGAAAAAAATAAGAAATACAAAGAATATTCAACGTAGCAAAAACTTTAAGACCTTTGTGGCTACTACTGTACATGCTTTTAGAATAATATGCCAACAACATTTCTGAAGCCCTGCGATTAGCACCATGTTTTTTCAGAATCATACACAAAATGCAGAAATACTTTTGTCTATTTTTGAAAATTGCTTTGAGCCCGAAATATGGATCGAAATTTTGGACTGTGTGTACACAGCCTTAAGGTGCATACACACGTGCAATCGCGGGGACCGACCCACCTGTGCGGTCAGGGGTCGTTGATGATCCCCGCCTGGCAGATCGGGTAGTGAGCCCCAACCGCACAGCCGTTTCAGCCGACAAAGTGTTGCATGCTAATTTCTTTTATTAATTCGCTTTCCCAAATTTCTCTTGCTAAACATTAAATCTTATTTTCATTCAGTTTAAACTGAATTTAGTGGTAAAACAAACAGATGACTGATTCTAACAAATGTGATGCTCAATATAGATACAATTGTTTCATTTCTCATTTCTTGCAAACGACCAGTATACAGGCAATAATAATCTATGGCATTTCATATTTACAAGCCTTGATTTATAGGAAAAAGCAGCCCTTTGATTACTGTATAAAAAATTGAGAAGCACTGATTTTTTTCATCCCTTTTTCTAGACAAAGGAACGTCCATGTAACTACACATTCAAACAGATTCCAGTCTCTTACAGTAAATGGAAGAAAAAGCAAGTTTCTGTAGTTCATGAAGATAAAATATGACAGAAAAATTCACTTAGTTGCCTTTCAACTGTAAATGTGTAAAAAATATTGTCTAAAAGAAGAAATATAACACAGCAAAATAGCAAAATAGTAATTCCAAACAAATGCTTCTATTGCAGCTTTAAGAGTACCTAAAGGAAAACTAAACCTTGGCTAAAACTTATGGTTCCCCAGCCTCCCTACCTGCACTTTTATATTATTTTATATGCTGGACTTGTAAAGTAGTTCCAATATTTGCTGATTCTGCATTCTGGGACCATCATCTTCTGCAGCAAAGGCCACACACAGTTTCAGGTACCATAAATTTGGATAATGTAATTTACCACAGCACAGGTTTCATGGTGCAACGATGGCCCAGGAAAAGAGACAGGTATATCAATGTTATGTGGTACAGCAAATTGTTAAATAAAAGCATGTCAGGGACACAGGGGAACAATATGCTTAGGTTCTAAAAATAGTTTTAGTTCTCCTTTAATATTAAACATTATGACACTGAATTAATAATTGACAAGATGAGAATAAATGGTTTTTTTTAAAAACATATTACAAGAGGAGCCTGCACCTCTAACAGAAAAATGTATTAATTGCAGTACCTGTGCCAAACCTGCGGCTTTCCCACTGTTGACCTATAACTTCCTGCATTCTGTTACTCTGTTAAAATTCAACAGTAGGAGAGCTGTGGTTTAATAGTAGCAAGGTCCCAGATCTGACTTTCCAATGTTAAGACAATGATTTTACACTTCTGCTGTTAATAGTTTCTCTATTATACTAAAACTTCTTCTTTTTGCAACTAATAGTTTTTATTTGGATGTTTAGCTTTTCACTCAAAGCGCATTTTTACATTAGTTTTATACTCCTGAAGTTCTGTCATTATATTAATAATGTTGAGTATTGCCGATGCTTAGTGAATGTTCTTTTCAAGCCTTTGTACTTCAAGGGCTGTAGATATATATTAAATTAAATTAAGATTTTTCTTATAAGAGATCCCAACACAGTAGTTGTAGCATCCTGCTTTCACTCTAAGTATCAATCATTTTCGAAGACTGGCCAGCTCTTCATACTGCATGAAGCTTGATTTCAGTCTGTATGAACAGCTCTCATTATTGTATAGATTCCTTTAGTATTCTAACATCTTCTCACTGTTGCAACCAGCTAGGAAAGCTTTGGGACCCATTCATGCAGAGATATATCATACATGGATTGCTTCTGCTGAAAGTCTTTATCAAAGGGCAGTAAGCCCAAAATTACACCGAGAATATGCCATGCCTGCAAGGTCCAGCCAAGTGTCTGAAATGGGGTCATATTTTTGAACAGTATTTAAATAAGATGACCCTGAGTGACCTCCAACCACATAGAGATAATTATCAATGACAGCGGCACCAACTCCTGTAAAAAAAAAAAAAAGGAGCAAAAGGTTTTATCAGTCTGTATAAGTTTCATAAATGTGTAGTGTTTAATTGATTTTTGTATGCAAAACTCATTTATTTGCAGTAAAGCTGGGAAAATAATGTTTTAAGATTTTTTAGTTTAAGTTATTTTTAAAGATCAAGCAACCCAGCCCCAAGCTTTTCCTTATATAAAAATTTCAGACTGCCACATTTCCTTCAGCCATGGCCGACTCATATTTCAATACAGGCGGCTGACCACGCCTGAGGGAAATATTCCATCTTTTAGTCTGGCACCAAGGTCAGATTAAACTTTCGGCAAAAACTTTCTAAAACTCCTAAGATAATGTAAGCAAGCGTTAGCTAACTCTCCTAATATTGCAAGGCTGCAAAAGGGTGGCACGGCAAATCTGCTCTGTACGTGGGTCACATGTGCTTTCGCTGCCAATTGAACAGAAGGATATAAGTATGAGTGAGTGACTTGGTTGTTCCAGTGTGTAGGCTCACTCTTTCAACCCCAACCTCTGGTAAGAGATCAGTGCTGTTATTGTCCCCTGTTATCGGCCCAGGCTGACCTCCAACCTGTTAACCTCTGCAGCAATGGTGCAAAAGACAGCCCCTGGATTTACCGCTGAGCACGTGCACTCTTTGGTCATCCATGGCGTGGCCTGTTCTGAGTGGAATCTGTCCTGTTAAAATGCTGTATGTATCTTGGCCAACATTCTGTAGCTCAGGTTCAAGGTGTTGGCAGTCCTCTTATAGCTTAGGCCTTTATGTAAAGCAACAGTTTTAGATCCTCAGTTTTCTTTATCATGAGGTGCCATGTTCAACTTCCAGTGACTAGTATGAGAGTGCATGAGAGCAATAACACAAAATTTAACACACCTGAAACTTTGTAACACTAAAGTGTAACATGACACCAGGAAGGGAAAACGGCACTTTGGGCACAATTTGGGCATTTTTCACTTAGGGGTGTACTCACATTTGTTGCCATCGGTTTAGATAATAATTGCTATTTGTTAAGTTATTTTAAGGGGACAGCAAATTTACACTGTTATACAAGCTGTACACTGACTACTTTATATTGTACCAAACTGTCATATCTTCAGTATTGTCCCATGAAAAGATATAATAAAATATTTACAAAAATGTGAGTGGTGTATTCACTTTTGTGAGATATATTAAACAAACCTATATTTAATAGGTTCATACCTGTTCTGGGCTCCTTCATTGGTCGACAAACAGTCCACTGGTTTTGATGGGGATCATATCTCTCAATACTTGAAAGATGAGATACCCCATTGTGTCCACCCACCACAAAAATAAAGCCAAGCATAACACTAACACCAAAATTAATCCTTTTATCTTCCATTGATGCAACCATCTCCCAGGAGTCTTTGCTGGGATCATAACGTTCCACACTATACCAAAAGGAAAAGTGAAAATAAAGTCAAATTATCAAGTAAAACAAAATGTAGGTATTGCAGTTATAAATAAAGCACAGGTAACTTTTAAAAACTCAAATCTATTTATGCAACTTGCCAACCTTTCATTCATATTGAACAAGCTTTTTTCTTATTTTTGTAGGAAAAATAGAATAGGATTAGAGCAAACTAAAATATAAGGGTGTGGTAATTCAGCATAGACCTCAAATCTTGTGGTTAACTTTGGGTAATCATTTACACATTTAGAATTTTTTTAGGCAATGTTTTGTTTTTGTAACAAGGCTGTCCCTTCCGTTCTACCCGTCAGCTAATCATATTATACAATTTTTAACCCAGAAGCTGTAAAAACTACAGTGATTTTTCAGGCTTCTCTTTATAGACCATATCATATAATAGGGTTGCCACCTTTAAAACTGAAAACAAGAAATTTCCTTGTTGCAAGGCTATTTATAAACTATCGCTTACTTCAGCCGGTTTACTATTGCTGCAAAAATTTATTTTCACAGTATTTATAAAGCCGATCATGCCAAAAGGGCCTCCCCACCTCCATAGACAGGGACCCCGCACCCCACCAGGAGCCCTTAAAAAACCTTTTGAAGCTTAAGGGATCCCACAGCTTGAAACCGGGGCCCCCCTCCCCGGCAGTTGTGGTACTAAAAAGAACCTTTTCCTGCCATCTTTGCACCTCCTCCTGTGCCCACTTTCTATGACACGCTGATATACTACTACTTACAAAACTAATCTATACCACATCTACATTGGATTATATATAGTAAAGCACTTTACATGTGAATTAAAATGGTCAATCTACAAAGCACAGTGAAAAAAAAAGGGCAACTCTCCTCAGGAGTGTCAAAAAGAATTAATCAAACATATGCGAGCCTGTAAGTATAGATCCCCGCACTCCTATTATAGACGTCTCATGGTGCTGTACTGCTAAACACTGGCAGTTGTATAGTTATTGGCATATTGCTTTTTTGGAGAACGCACTCCTGAAGACCTTACTCATTCAAGTATGTTTATTTGTGACATGCGTGCACAACGTTTCGGGGTCTGTTCCCTTCCTCAGGTGCATCTGAGGAAGGGGACACATCCCGAAACGTTGTGCACGCATGTCCCAAATAAACAAAGTTGAATGAATAAGGTCTTCAGGAGTGCGTTCTTCAAAAAAAGAATATGCCAAGAGCCTGTGTGTAAATAGCAAGGTATAGCACTATATATCACAAAGGGGCGATGGCAAACCCAATTATCAAGGTTAGGTTACCACATCGAATGTACAGAGCGCACTTTATGAACGCCATTAATTCCATACCCGTTTCATCCCTTACACCAGACTATATCAAATGGCAATTTATTTTTATATACAAAAACCATGAAATTTTATTCCACTTACCCCAATTTCTGTTTTTCACTTTCCATGGCAGCATTCACTACATTGGGTGGTTCCCCTTGGACTTGACAGGAAACGCATGCTATAAAAAAAACACCACAACTTCACCCCCCATGTCTTTTGTCCCAAAGCTAGAGAAACTATAAATAAAGATACTAACAAGGGAGGGAACTTTTGTTGTGAATGCTGCCATGGAAAGTGAAAAGAAATAGAAATTGCGTTAGGTTGGATAAATTTCCTGTTTTCGCTTTCACTTCAATGGCAGCAATTCCCCACATTGAGATTTACCCAAGCTGAAATAAAAGGGAGGGAGATAAAAATGCTGAACATAAATCTTTATTATAATACAACTAACTAGACTGTAAGCTCAACGGGGCAGGGACACGCTTTTCTCTTGTGGCACAGCTCTAGTACTATCTATGTACTTGTTCCCCTTATTAATTTGGCTTGAAAAAGCCAAATTACTGTTCTTTCTATTTCTTCTTTTTCTTCTTCTGTTTTATTCTTCCGCTTTTTTGGACCATATCTCCTCCCACAGTTTTTGAGCTAGAGACATGAAATTCGGTACAGACGTGCGGGGCATATAGGAGAAGTGTGCTGTCTTCTAGTTAAGGAATCCGCGGAAGCATTACGCCGTTATCGGCGAATTTCCAAACATTTTTTCCCATAGACTATAATGGTAACAATCCTCAAATATGGATATTTCAAAACAGTTTTTTTCATGGTCATAAATACAAATGGTGATACCCCCAACCCCCCACACAGACCCAGGTACACCCACCTACTGACCTACCTTTCCATTCCCATGGAAGCCATATTTAAATGGTAACTAAAGTCAAAAAAACTAATTTAGATTTATCCTCAATAAAAGATAGTTTTATGGTTATAAACACAAAAAAGACATACCCCCTCAACCAGACCCAGGTACACACACCTACTAATCTACTTATCCATTACTGTGGCAGCCATACTTAAAGGGTAACTAAAGTAAAAAAAACTAATTTAGATTTATCCTCAATAAAAGATAGTTTTATGGTTGTAAACACAAAAAAGACATACCCCCTCAACCAGACCCAGGTACACACACCTACTGATCTACTTATCCATTACGGTGGCAGCCATATTTAAAGGGTAACTAAAGTAAAAAAAACAAATTTAGATTTATCCTCAATAAAAGATAGTTTTATGGTTGTAAACACAAAAAAGACATACCCCCTCAACCAGACCCAGGTACACACACCTACTGATCTACTTATCCATTACAGTGGCAGCCATACTTAAAGGGTAACTAAAGTAAAAAAACGAATTTAGATTTATCCTCAATAAAAAAGTTTTATGGTTGTAAACACAAAAAAGAGATACCCCTTAACCAGACCCAGGTACACACACCTACTGATCTACTTATCCATTACTGTGGAAGCCATACTTTAAAGGGTAACTAAAGTCAAAAAAGCAAATTTGGTCAATAATCAAAAACTTTTTTTTTTTTTAACTCTCAATCCGACACGGGTACACACACCTACTGATCTACTTATCCATTACTATGGCAGCCATATCTAAAGGTTAACTAATGTAAAAAAAAAATCATTTTGACCAATCATCAAAAAAGTTTGTATTTTATCCCCCAACCTGATATGAATACACACACACCAACTGACCTACCTTTAATGCTTGTGACATATTCAAAGGGTAAGTAAAAAACAACAATGTCCTCTTCATTGACATTATTGAGTTTTAAAATCTGCAGCACAAACACACAAATTCCCTTCCAAAATGCAGTCTTTCAAGCCAAATTCAAAGTTTATACTTAAACTTTCCCTTTCTAGTTTGACTTTATTGTATTTTGTTACTGTACATCGCTGTGTCCCCAAGTGGTGCTTTATAAATTAACCATACATACATACGACTATTGTAGGACCACTTCTAGCACTCTGCTGCCAAATTTTGATTTTCCATAGAGGCTACACCTAGACAGCAGATATCTTTTAAAGGAATTTTAGCCTCCAATGCTCAATATGTTGCAACTGACTTGGTTGAGTGAGCTTTTAGCCCCCTGGGAACTTCCTCTCCTCTGATTTGATATGCCTTAACAATAGCCAAGACAATCCTGTTGCTTAAGGTCCTCCCTTGTGCACTTATCTGGGGATTACAAGGAGCCTTTCCGTCTTCTTCCAGGGTTCGGTTTTCTCCAAGCATTAGGCAATTAATCTTACCCTGTCAAGCATGGTGGCTCAGTGGTTAGCACTGATGCCTTGCATAGCTGAAGTCCTGAGTTCAATTCCCCCCTTGGACACATCTGAAAGGAGTTTGTATGTTCTCCCCGTGCTTGCATGGGTTTCCTCCGGGTATTCCGGTTTCCTCCACAATCATAAAGACATTCTGATAGGTTGTATGTGTCAAATAAATGTGCTTAGATTGTAAGCTCTTCGGGGCAGGGCCTCATGTGAATGTATACATGTAATTGTAAAGCGATACGGAAGATGTAAGCGCTATATAAATCCTCAAAAATAATAATAATAATGTCTAGGGTATGAAGTTGTTTTTCTTTATCATTCTTTGGTTGTGGACAGAAAGCAGGAAGATTAACGTCCATATCTACATGAAGATGTACTTGTGAAGGTTCTCATTCATCCAGGTCATGGTAGGTCTGTTGTATTCAATTAGATCAACTGGACTTATACAATGGTCGAATGCCTGAATTGCTTCCCAAACAGCTCCTATTTCGAGAACATTAGATCTGACCTCCAGACCTTCTTGACCTTTCCAACAACCGTGCATGTATAATCCTTGACAATGCACTCCCCAACCTATTTGTGATGTGTCTGTTTTTAGAGTAATCCTTTCTCGATCTTCTATTGAACTACTTTCTCTCAGGTTTTACATTTTCGCCCATCATACTAATGACTCTTTGACCTTTAATGTCATTCTTAGCTTTTTCTGGAGGTTGAATTGTGAATGTTTTACATTTTTTAGAAGGAAGTTGTGTAGGGGACGCTTCCGCCATCTGGCCCACTCCACCATTGGAATTGTGGATGACATTAATCCCAACATCTGGAGATATTCTTTTACGGAGGATTTTTCCATTGTCATTACTTTATTGCTCCTTGGATAATGTTTGTCCTTTTTGCAAGGGCAGGACAATCCGGTTTGATTGCTCCCAGTATGGTCATTTGCTGTGATGGTTGAAGATGACTCTTCCCCAAATGAATGACCCAACCGTGCCTTTCGAGCAACTGAACGACTAGTTTGGTATGTTGCACTGGAGTCTGTTCAGTTTCTGCTAGAATGAGAATATTGTCCAAATAATGGTAGATTTGTATTCCCATTTTCCTTATCTCTGCTATTAATGTTACTAGCACCTTTGTAAATATCCTTGAGACTGGTTTAGTCCGAAGGGAAGACAGACGAATTCTAGGTGCTGTCCTAGTGCCACGAATCTTAGGAACTTCCAGTTTGCTTCTCTTATGGGTATGTGAAAGTTGGCGTCTTGGAGGTCTATATTCACCATCCACAAATCAATGCTGATGGTTCCATTTTGAATTTTCAGAGTCTTAGATGCTTGTTTCGATTTCGAGTAATAGTCTCCAGCCTCCTGTGACTTTTGGAATCAAAAATAAACTGGAGTAAAACCCTTTTCCTTGCTGCTCGCTCTGTACTTTTCTTGTTGCTCCCAGCTTGAACATTTGGTCAATGTACTGGGAAATAATTTTTCTCTCCTCTCGACCTTGGAATTTTGTAACTTAAAAAAATTACCATATTTACTCAATTGACTCAAGTATAAACCGAGTGTAGAAAATATGACCACTACTGCCTTCTGATTCTGTATTTTTTTAAAGCCTGAAAACCTTGATTTATACTCTAGTATACTCAGAGTTTTAAATTCTATTTTGTAGCCTTGTTGTAGGCTTCTTTTCCCCATACATCGGGGACTGACTTGGTCCAAACCTGCGAAAATAATTGAAGTCTTCCCCAATTCGCAGGTTCTGGACCTGGCCACCTTCATTGCAACCATGTTTGGTTTTGAAAAGAAGAGGGGTTTCTTTTGGCTATATTCTGGGATGATTGTCTCCCAGCTTTCCAGAATGTCTATCATAAAGTCTCTTTCCCTGGATGGTATTGCCTTAAAGCTCGAAAGGAACTCGAGTTCTAGGAGTAAAGGAATCTATACGGCGATTTAATTGCCTTTCTTGCAGCAGAAATAAACTTCTGCCTCCCCAAATCTTCTTTATAATATTATATATTTTTTCTCCAAACAACATCTCCCCTTTATGAGGCAGTTGGCATAAAATTGACTTTGATGGTACGTCCGCTGCCCAGGATCTTAGCCACAGCACCCTTCTGGTAGCTACTGAAAGTGCCATGGAACAAGCAGAAAATGTAACTAAATCATTAGAGGCCTCTGAAATGTATTCGGCATCCATTTTGCACTCCTCCACAATTCAAACCAGATTAGACTTTCTCACATTATACTGGACAGCATCTTTTAGATCTATTAACCAAATTCTGAGCACTCTGGAGGTGGGAGTAAGCCGGTTTACATGCGTCTCCTGCCGTTATATAGGCTTTTAGATTAAACTCCATCTTCCAATCTATAGGATCCTTAAAGCCTGCTGCCTTTTCCACTGGCAGAGTGGTGCATCTAGCTAAACGAACCACCGCAGCATCTACTTTAGGGGATTTCTTGGAGTTCTCCTCACTAAAGAGATATTTTTTCTGAAAAGTTGTGCCTAGATTTTCCCTTTTCTCCAAATATTCCCATTCCGAAGAGATTATCTGCAGCATGAAGGCATGAACTGAAAAAGTTGCTTGTTTCTATTTGATTGCTAGAAAATATTTGTCTGCTGAGGTGGTCAACAGTTGCTCAGATATTAAAGATAGAGTAACTCTAATTGCTTTTATCAGGGGTTCCACAATGTCAGGGTCTAAAGTAGACTATCTTCAGACTCTGAAACCTCCTTGGATAAATGTTTGGCTTTAGCCTTTTTTCACCTTCTGACTCCTTCCTATCTTTCAGAGCCACGTGTGACCGGTGCTAAATGATGACATCACACGCGGCAGACTTCCGCGTCTCCATGTTTGAAAATGCACCGGCTAAACTTTAACAGGAAACGCAAAAAAGACAAGGGGGTGGAGTTGACAAGGGGGTGGAGTTTTATAGCGTGCGTTTCCTGTCAAGTAAATGAGAAATTTAGGTACAATATCTTGTTTTTTTTAAGTAAGCTTATCAAAGCAACCCTTTATTGGGACACTTGCATTTCTAAGGGCTCAGTACACATATACAAAGTTGCGCACAAAGCATGCATTTTTTTGTGGGCATTTTTGGTTACTGCTAAAAGGACCAACAATGATGCCCAACTGAACAGCCACAGTGCGTCACTTTGCAAGAATAACCAGATGGACCAGGTTTGTCTGCCAGTGGTTACGCAAGAAAAGTGTTAGCCTCATTAAGAAAGGAATGTTGGAGTAGATGAGAGTATATTAGAGTAGATCAATACAATTTACCCACTGGGTAATAGTGGCCATACACGCTACGATCATGGTCGTACTATCCTGGGGAAGGGACTATTACATACGAAAAGATCCAGGTGTGCTTTTTTGGGCATAGTTGTAATTTAAATGCAAAATTTTAACACAAACTATAAATAGTTTGGATTGTTTTGTCAGGTAAACCAGCTTAACTCTCCTTTTCCAACTGTTTATTTATGGTGTACTTTTGTACTAATTAATTCCCCTGCCAATAAGCATCAGGAGACTCATTAATTTCATACAATCTTCATACTAATAAGCAAAACATTAAAGTTCAATATTAATTTGAAACCTTAGACACAAAACAGACCTGTTCATATGTGCGGGACCGTAGCCTCCAATAGCATATATCATTCCATCCAAAACAGCACCAGCAAAGCAACTTCTTGTTTTGATCATTGGTGCAACAGGCTGCCATTCCTTAGCCTTTGGTATGTACTTTTCCACTGACTGTAAACATGATTGTCCATCATAACCACCTAAAGCATATAGTTCGCCTGCTAGAACCACTGCTCCAAGAGTACTTCTACACTCGTTCATTCTCTCAATTGAGGTCCATATATTTGTCACAGGATCCCAGCATTCAACAGAGTTCTCATGCTTTCTGTAGTTTATACCTTGGCGCATATGAGTTGCTATTCCTCCTACAACATACAATTTCTGGTCCAGTGTGCACAGTCCAAATTCATAGCGTGGGGAGCCAAGAGGAGCTAGTCCTATCCAAGAGTCATCCTGTGGGAAATACATTTCCATACTGCAAACAACACAAATATATATTAAAAGTCACAGCAATTTTCAGATCTATAAATGTGTTTGCTAATTGTACACTGAAAAAATTACTTTGCCTCATTTCAATGAATACATGTTAGCAGCACTTACTCTGATGTTTGTGTGTTGCTGCATAATTCAATTGAGTACTTGTTTTGCTCAAGCTTATTCTCTCAGTTTTCCAGCCCCATCAGACTATCTGACTCTCTGTGAGGGCAAGCATGCTCAGTAATCCCTATGAAGCAACATTGAAAGAGGAAATGGCCCACCATGCAGTTAACATACCAACTGTCACCATTCCAGCTACAGCAAAACTACACATAAAGACTACAATAAAGACTTAATGATACTAATGTACTTAGACAGCAGAAATGTAAAATGCTTTAGACTGAATTTCTAAAAAAAAAATAGTGATAGTTGTGAAGAATTGTAGTTTCCAGTAATGGGCAATGTGTACAGTGCCGGATTTACCATTAGGCACGCGCCTAGGGGAGCCTGAGTTTGGAGGGACGGCTGTCAATCCCCTCCCACCAATCCAAGCCCTTTATAGTCTATTTTCTTCCCCCAAAAAGAGGAAATGGGTGTGGTTTAGGGGTGTGGTCTGTGTTTAGGGATGGGGCACCAGGCTCTTTGGGCCTACAGGCTTCTGAGGTGTAAATCTGGCCCTGCCAGTGTACATATCCTTTAATAGGCAAACTGGTATTAGGCTAAGGCCACAAAAACCCACATTAAAATGCATGCGATACACACCAAAAATGGTTATCACATGTGTTTTAAAATGGGCCTGAACACAGCACGCACAGTGTAGCTAGGCAAATATAGCAATATATTGCAAGTGAATGCATCTCACATCAGTGTGGCCTTTAGCCTTCTTGACATGCTAAAAGCTATTTAAAGGAACTGTAAACTCAAAAAAACAATTGTTTGCCAATCGTTTCTATTATTCACAGGGAGGTGAGATTCTCACCTCCCTGTGAATAATAGTTTGCTCAGGGGACACAGCCGAACTTACCTTAACTGGCGCTCCACTCGCAGGTCCTTCTCATCTGACAGCCACGCTGTCCTGCTCTCCTGATTGCGCGCCCATCTTTTGTATTGGCGCGCATGCGCCCAAAGATAGATGCGTGGTCGGGAGACAGGGGCAACACGGGTGTCAGATCAGAAGGAGTGAGTGAAGCGCCAGGTAAGGTAAGTTCGGCTGTGTCCCCTGATCAAACTATTATTCACAGGGAGGTGAGGATAAGTGTTCTCACCTCCCTGTGAGTAAGAGAAATGATTGGCAAACACTTGTTTTTTTGGTTTACAGTTCCTCATATGTGGCCAATATGAAGACACACTTCTTTCTTCAAAATGCAGTAGTAAAATAGTGGTACTCACATATTTAAAATGTGCTTGCTGTCACCATAGACACTGCTCTACTTACACATCTCCCCTGCCTCCCCTCCCCTTCTTTTCTCTGATGATTATCTTAATTAATGAATTGTTGCAGAAAGTGTGCTGGCAGGCAGAAAAAGACCCAAGTAAGAGGTTAGCAGATATCTGGCGTTAAAGTTTTGGAATGGGAAATCCCCACATATGCACATAGAGCCATTATCGGCTAGAGGAGGCAATAGAGAACAATAATGGCTCTCGGTACATATCCCTGTTAGCGCCTTCATTCTGGCAGAGTAAACTAGCTCCTTTCTCCATGCAGTCAATCAAGGCTGTAACATTGCAGCCAATGATTGAATGCTCTTTCCCCTGTCTCTTCTACACATGCTTAGGTTCCTAAAAGCTCATTGAGCAAGGGGAGAAGCAGCAACCTCTTCCAGAAAAGGAGACAACGGGGGATTCTTATCTACAATACAATATCTGGTTACAAATAACATAGTAATGAAGGTTACATAAATACATACGTCCATCTTGTCCAACCTTTATACCATATTCATCAACCCTACCTAGCAGTTGATCCAGAGGAAGGCAAAAAAATAATCAGTTGAGAAGGGGAAAAAAATCCTTCCTGGCTCCAAATGGCAATGTATCCAGCACACTTTTAAAGTTAATAAATGAACTGCTGGAAGACAATTCCACAGCTTCACCATTCTTACTGTAAATAAACCTTTTCTAACCTTAAAGGGCATGTCCATCCCAAAATTTAACTTTTGATATGTGGTAGGGAATTGCTCCCCCAGCCCAACCGCCATATATATAATGTTAGAAAGTCCCCCGATTCTTACTTACCTGCCCTCTCTCCCCTGCTGCAGTGTTCAGGCCTCTGCTTGCATGGAATTGAAAGCAGGGGGCGGACCAGCAGCCGCGTCCGTGATTGGCTGAGAGGCAGGGAGGGCTGCACCGAGCATGCCTAACCTTGATGAGGTTGAGGAAGTCTCAGGCACAGCATGGTCAAACACTGCTTACACAGCAGTTTCCTGGACTTTGGAGGGGCACAGCAGGGGAACTATTCTGAGCAGGAATGTAAGGTAAGAATTGTTTTAAACTACTTGATGTGGCCAGTAAGGGGTTAAATTTTAGTTTTGGGGGTGGACATGCCCTTTAAGATAAAACTTCTTTCTTCTAACCTTTAAGGACTTAATATTTATATAAAGTGATCATATCCAAGCGCAATTGCCACTTCTTCAGTGTAAACAACCATAACTTGTCTAATCTGTCTAATCAGTGAAGCCCCTCCATACCCCTTATTATTTTAGTTACCCATCTCTAAACTCCTTTCATGTCAAGATATTCCTTTTGTATAGGGGATTCCAAAAACAGCACTGCATATACCAAAACCAGTGGTTTGTAAAGAAGAAGAACAATACTTTTCTCCCTTGTATCTATTCACCTCTTTTTTACAAGACACTATTTTGCTAGTTCTAGCCATTGCTTTCTGGCACTGCTTTCTACAGCTTAGTCTGTTATTTACTAGAACCCCCAAATCTGTTTCCAATAGAGATAAACAGAGCACAAAGCAATTTATTGTGTAGGTGGCACAAGGATTGTTAAACCCCAAAAGCATTAACTTTTATCAATATCACCTGCCACTCAGCTGCCTATCCTATATAATAAAATGCAAGTGTGCGTCCCTGTGTCCGTGTGTGTGTGTCCTGAGCAGGAGGTTTCCGACTCACACAGGCTACAGCTATGGGACTCTCACTCTGACTCCTCCCTTCCCTCCCAGTCACCAGCAGTCTGCAGAGATTTGTGGGCGGAGCGGCTCTGGGTCCTCCCCTCTGGGGAGGGGATGCAAGATCCAGACATCCGATCCTGAGATTCCTGACTAGGAACTTCACAACACAGTGAGTGTTAAAAAAAAGTTTACTGAAGGAGATCATGCTGGGTTGGGAAGGAGAGGCTGGGGACAGATGACACTGCTGTAATGTCATGTAACTATCTCCTGGGTCTGGGACAGAGGTGGTGTGACCTGGGTCTGGGACAGAGGGAGGGGACCCTGGGTCTGGGACAGAGTGGGGGACCCCTGGGTCTGGGACAGAGTGGGGGACCCCTGGGTCTGGGACAGAGTGGGGGACCCTGGGTCTGGGACAGAGTGGGGGACCCTGGGTCTGGGACAGAGTGGGGGACCCTGGGTCTGGGACAGAGGGGGGGACCCTGGGTCTGGGACAGGGGGGGGCCCTGGGCTGGGACAGACGGGGGACCCTGGGTCTGGGACAGAGGGGGGGCCTGGGTCTGGGACAGAGGGGGGGCCTGGGTCTGGGACAGAGGGGGGGCCTGGGACAGAGGGGGGCCCTGGTCTGGGACAGAGTGGGGGACCCTGGGTCTGGGACAGGGGGGACCCTGGGTCTGGGACAGAGTGGGGGACCTGGGTTGGGACAGATGGGGGACCCTGGGTCTGGGACAGAGGGGGGACCCTGGGTCTGGGACAGAGGAGGGGCCCTGGGTCTGGGGCAGAGGGAGGGGACTCTGGATCTGTGACAGAGTGGGGGGCCCTGGGTCTGGGACAGAGTGGGGGGTCCTGGGTCTGGGACAGAGTGGGGGACCCTGGGTCTGGGACAGAGTGGGGGACCCTGGGTCTGGGACAGAGGGGGTACCCTGGGTCTGGGGATCTGGGAGAGAGGTGGGCCCTGGGTCTGGGACAGAGTGGGGGACCCTGGGTCTGGGACAGAGGGGGGGGCTGGGACAGAGGGGGGCCCTTGGTCTGGGACAGAGTGGGGGACCCTGGGTCTGGGACAGAGGGGGGGCCATGGGTCTGGGGCAAAGGGGGGACCCTGGGTCTGGGACAAAGGGGGGACCCTGGGTCTGGGACACTAAGAGGGAACTGTGGCCTTGGGACATGGAGGATGGAGGCACTCTGGGCTTCTAGCGCCTGTTATTGTAACAGGCTTAATGTCTAGTTATCTAATAATTATCTAATGTCTGCCTAGTGTATGGCCAGCTTTAGTCATTTATAAACAGATTAAAAAGAAGTAGCCCCAGAATCCTGAGGCCCTCCACTTAGAACTTTAGTCCACATAGATGTAACTCTATTGACCATTACTTTCTGTACGTGATCCAACAACCAATTCTCTATCCATGTACAAATGTTTTTTTTTTGGTCAAAAGACCTCAGTTTATAAGTCGCCTGTGCGGCACAGTATCAAAAACTTTTGCAAAATCCAAGTATACTACATCCACCCACTGTGGGTAAACTTGTACTTACCGTTCACTGTGGGCAAATATATTTATCAGTTACCATGAGTAATCTTGTATGTACTGGTCACTGTGGGCAAACTTATATTTACCAGTCACTGTCAAACATATTTACCACTTACTGTGGGGAAACTTGTATTTACCAGTCACTGTGGGCAAACATATTTACAAGTCACTATGGGCAAACTTGCATGCACTAGTCACTGTGGGCAAACTTGTATGTACCAGTCACCGTTTGCAACTTACATGTACCAGCCCTCCAGTTCACAAGCCACTGTTGGGTCAGTTAAGTTCAGCTGGGATGTTGAGAGGGAGGGTGGTGGGTGATAGCTGGTGGACAGAAAAAAGGGACAGGTTTCATATTGCCTTTAAATGAGGGGTGAAATATTATGGAAAATGTACCTTCTACTAAAAATGCTTGATAAGGCCTGCTCCTGCTTGCTTTTTTATGACCACAAAACTCTTTGGTGACTAATATCCCTATAATTTTTTTTACGGAGGATGGCGATAAACCAAATGTCTTGAATATTTTTTTCCCCTCTGTATACACTATAGAAGATCCAAGTACAGATATCATAGAGTATAGTAGCAATAATGGTATAAAAGATTCAAGTGCACTTTGGTTAACCGAGGGTATGGTACAGAAAGAACTAAATAAGGTTAATATTAATAAATCTCCTGGACCGGATAAAATACATCCTCGGGTACTTAGTAAGCTAAGTTCAGTTTTATCTAGGCCATTGTTTCTTATTTTTGCAGATTCCCTCATGTCCGGAGGTGTGCCTCTGTATTGGAAAAAGGCTGATGTTATTCCAATATTCAAAAAGGGTAGTCATTCACAGGCGGGTAATTACAGGCCTGTAAGTTTAACTTCAGTGGTGGGGAAGATACTGGAAAGTTTAATAAGGGAACATGTTCTAGAGTATGTTTCAAATACTGACATTATAAGTAGTAACCAGCGTGGATTTAGAAGGAATAGATCTTTTCAAACTAACTTGCTTGGATTTTATGAGTAAGTAAGTAGATATTTAGACTCTGGCATAGCAGTAGATGTAGTTTACTTGGATTTGGCAAAGGCTTTTGATACAGTCCTCCATAGGCGACTAATGTGTATAAGCCAAGGTCTGTTGGTCTGGGGAATCATTAATCGGGCTTCATTATTATGGACTAAAGTGCTAAGTGGGGTGCCACAGTATTGTGGCCGCTTCTATTTATTAATGATTTAGAAGTGGGTATTGTCAGCAAGGCTTCTGTGTTTGCTGACGACACAAAACTTTGTCGACCATTAAAAACTTCAGAGGATGTGCAATCTTTGCAGGGGGATCAAGATAGATTGTCACATTAGGCTGCTAAGTGGCAGATGAGATTCAATGTTGATAAATGTAAGGTGATGCATTTTGGACTTAAAAATCCTTGTGCTGCTTATACTATAAATGGCTCTGTGTTAAGTGAATCCCTGTTGAAAAGGGATCTTGGAGTTTTGGTGGATAACAAACTTAAAAGAAGCAAGCAGTGCCAGGCGGCAACAGCCAGAGCCAGCATGGTATTGTCTTGTATAAAGAGAGGTATGGATTCAAGGGAGGAAAATGTTATTCTCCCTCTTTACAAAGCATTGGTAAGGCCTCATTTGGAATATGCAATGCAATTTTGGAATCCTGTGTACAAAAAGGACATCTTTGAAATGGAAAGGGTTCAGAGAATGGCAACTAAATTAATAAGGGGATTGGGGGAGCTTGAATATGAAGAAAGTTACAATTATGTACGCTGGAGAAAAGGCGCTTGCGTGGGGATATGATTACTATGTATAAATACATTAACGGGCCATCCAATAAACTGTCTGGGGCATTGTTCACCAATAGAACATATCTGAGGACACGAGAACATCCCTTAAGACTTGAAGAAAAAAGTTTAGGCTTCAAGTTGGGAAAGGGTTTTTCACCGTGAGAACGGTAAAGCTATGGATGTTGTTAGGACAGGTTCATTGGTCAGTTTAAAAAAAAAGCTGGATGGGTTTCTGCAAACAAGGAATGTTGCAAGTTACTGGTATTGATACATAAAGTAGAGTTGATCCAGGGAAATTTCCGATTGCCACTTGGAGTCAAGAAGGAATTTTTTTCCCCGTCATAAATTTGGTGGGTTTTTTTTTTTGCCTTCCTCTGGATCAACAGTTGGGCAGGAAATGAGGATATTGCTAGATGGGTTGGACTGGATGGACATATGTCTTTATTCAACCTCAAATACTATACTATACAAGATTTAAGTAGGGGTACATTATCCCATTATCCACTCTATTGTATCTGTACAGTGTTGGGTTTCTGGGACTTTTAATGTACAATATGGGACTTTTTGCCATTACCAATATTTTGTTTTTTGTGTTGGGTAAGTATTGACTTTGCAGTGTTTGTTTGTTTTTTTGTCAGTTTGCGTATGTGAGTTTGCAAAAGAGGGTTTGTGTGTGTATGTGTTTTTTAAAGGGAAATTATACCATAACCCCCACTTTCCTTCCCAGATCCCAGCTGGGATGTTGAGAGGGGGGTGGTAACAGCTGGTGGGCAGAAAAAGGGGACACTTCAGGTTTAATGTTGCCTTTAAATGAGGTGTGAAATATTATGGAAAATGTACCCTCTACTAAAAATTATTGATAAGGCCTGCTACTGCTTGCTTTTATATGATCACAAAACTCTTTTGTGACTAATATCCCTATAATTTAAGTAGGGGTACATTATCCACTCTATCTGTACAGTGTTGGGGTTCTGGGACTTTTAATGTAGGATATGGGACTTTTTGCAGTTACCAGTATTTTATTTTTTGTGTTGGGTATATATTGACTTTGCAGTGTTTGGGTGTTTTCTTTGTTTTTTTTTGTCAGTTTGTGCATGTGAGTGAGTGTGCAAAAGAGGGTTTGCGTGTGTGTTTTTAAACACACAGATATTGCCCAGGGTGAGAACATTAACTACTAGGTCCTAACTATATGGTCTGTAATGAGCTTTCAAATTCTGCTCCTGTAGCTCCCAATTCCCTCAGCATGGACAGTCCAGGAAGCTTGATACAAACCCTATAAAGGGAACCCAGGGGTAAGTACCAAGTGGTTAAAGTCCTCTTCCTGGGTAATATCAAGTAAGTGGGGTTTTGGGAAATGGGGTTCATATGTGTATAATTGTCCTTTAAAGGGCATGTCCACTCTAAATATAAACTTTTGATATGATGTAAGTAACTGCTATATTAGTTTGGTAAAAAAAGATTTAGAACTGTACTTGCATGCCTTCATTCCCCCGTCGCTCTGACCCGGCACCGTGTTTGCTGAAACTGCAAGCAGGGATCCGGACTGGCAGCAGCGTCTGTGATTGGAGATCACCGCTGAAAGGTCTGTAAGTACAGTTCTAAATTATTTTTTTTATCAAACTAATACAGGGAGTGGGCAGGGGTAACCTACATTATATCCAAAGGAATTTATGCTTAGTGGAAGGGCTGCAATAGATGGATCCGGATGGTGGGAGGGAGGGGGGAAAGGGCTCCCCTGCGCTTGCCACTGCTCTCTCAGGAGGACAAGGAGGAGACAGAAACCTTTTGGACAGGAAGACAACTACTACTCTTCAGTTTCCCGGACTTTGAATAAGCACTGCAGGAGAACTATAAGGAGCAGAGATGAAAGGATTTTTTTTAAACTACACAGTGGGGCGAGTAGTGGGTTAAATTTTAGTTTGGGGGGTAGACAAGCCCTTTAATAGGTTTGTGTGTGATACAGCAGCTATGGGTGAGACTGAATATGTAATAAAGTAAATATGTGTTTGAGAGAATGTATGCATCTATTTAAGTTAGAAAAAGAGGATACAGAGTTTGTATATAGATTGTGTTTGTACGATAGTGTGTTTAAGGCTGGGTACACATCAGCAGATTTTTTCGTCCGACCGAACGATTCATGGCACTTCGTCCGACTGACTGGACATGTCGGTAAATTCCGATCGATCGTGGTTCCCTATGGGACCGCATGATCGATCGTTCGCACTTTCGGCCGCAGCCGAATTTGCAGCAACCGACGGACATTTGTACCGGCCAAGCGCTCACTCAAAGCGAGCGCTTGGTCAGGACCAATAGTCTGTGCGTGTGTACCCAGACTAAGAGTGCATGTGTGTGTAAAAGAGAGTCAGGATTTGTGAATCTTTGTGTCCTCTGTAATGGGCGGGGCAATCATAAGACTTTGTGTGAGTATACAGTAGCGGGCTCCTAACTTTTTGACAATATATTATCACTATACCCTAGGCTTCCAATTACCTTTATCTGCATAATGAGCTTAGGGTTTTTAGATATCACTAAATCCAACAATGCATCCTGCCTAGTAGGAACTTCTACAATCTGTGAAAGAAAATGTTTCTGCTAATTACATCATACTCTTCTTTTAAAGCTATTAGTTTTAGTTACCCAGTTTTTCCATCCAGACTTCTTTTATTTGTAAACATACATTTTAGATTATCATTTAATTTATTTCCACCCTTTGACATACAAGCCTCCCAATTCTCTATGCTCCACACTCCTACCATTTTCTTATTTCCCCCCTAATCCATTACCTCCCTATCTACCCCTGTTCAGTTCAAAATACCCCCCCCCTTGCATTAATACTCTAAGCTAATGTTGCTTTTGTAGCGTAGCATATATTTATAAAAAATACTACCCTGGAGGTCCTTACTTTTAACTTGGCACCTAACTCTCGGAATTCATTTTAAGGACCTCTCCTCCTCCAACTTTGTCATTAGCACCAATGTAAACAAAGACCGTTGGGTCATTTCCAGCTCCACCCAATAATCTGTATACACGATTCACCACATCAGTTAGATCAAGTCCTTTTAAGTCCAGTTGATCTAACTGAATACAACAGATATACCATGACCTGGATGAATGAGAACCTTCACAAGCATACCTATACTACAGAAAAAAAATATTTTGGAGGTGGAGATATCGTTTAAGAACCCCAATAAATTATTAAAGGGTATGCAGCCGGCTACCTTCGGTGCGACATTGAATTGTCCCTGCAGACCACTTGCTAGAGTCAAATGGTCATTCGGGATGACAAATCTGCTGGTGTTTACCCAACAGTATCTATATGTCTATCGATATGCCACATCAGTGGAATGTTTAGGGATTAAAAACATCTGAATTAGAATGTTGTTTAATTGCAATCATTTTGCAATTACTGAAGCACCACTAATTATATTTATAAAGGTTTTACTAGACCAAATGATATGGCATTCCAGTTGTTCACTCTCTCTTTAAGAGGTGAACACATATAAAATCTATACACTGAAAAGTTGGTTGATATTTACATTAGAATTATTATGCAGGCTGCATTGGTTTCAATGAGGAAATATATCCTTTGATCTTAAGAGAGCTTAGTCCAGTTTTATCTAGACCACTGTTTATCTTTTCAGATTCTCTTTTGTCTGGTGACGTGCTGCTGGACTGGAAAAAGGCCAATGTAATGCCAATATTTTAAAAAGGTAGTCATTTACAGCCTGGTAACTATAGACCTGTAAGCCTAACATCAGTGGTAGGGAAGGTGCTGGAAACTTTGTTGCAGGATCAAATCTATGACTTTGACTCCAGAACGGATCTTAGAAGTAGTTAGCATGGATTTAGGAGAAATAGACTGTGTCAGACAAATTTAATTGGTGAGAATTTAGATTAATACATAGCAGTGGATGTAGTATACTTAGATTTTGCTAAAGCTTTTGATACTCTGCCACATCGGCGACTAATGTATAAATGCAGGACTGTTGGTCTAGGAAAAAAACATTTGTACATGGATAGAGAATTGGTTGTTGGATCGCAAACAGATTAGTCGTTAATAGAGATACATCCATGTGGGCTAAAGTGGAATGCCTCAGGGTTCAGGATTGGAGCCACTTCTGTTTAACCTGTTCATAAATGACTTAGAAGAGGGCATTGAGTGCAAGGTCTCTTTGTTTGCTGATGACAAACTATACAGAGCTTTGGTAATATCAAGTGATGTGCAATTCTACAAGCAGACCTAGACAAATGATCAAAATGGGCAGCAGTGGCAGATGAGATTCAATGTTGATAAATGTAAGGTTATGCATTTAGGGTTAAACAATCCTTGTGCCAGCTACACCATAAATAACTCTGTGCTAAGTGAATCTTTAATGGAAAAAGATTTGGGGGTTCTATTTAGGCTGAATAAGTTTCTAAAACTAAAAAAAATAAGAATTACTAGTATTATACATATACTGCAGTTCTGGTTGATCCAGGGATACTTTCCAATTGCCATTTGCGGTCAGGAAAGAAATATCTTACCCCTTTTATTTTTGCCTTTCTTTGGATCAACTGCTAGGTAGGGTTCATAAGTATGGTATAAATGTTGGATGAGATGGACATATGTATTTATTTAACCTTCATTAGGTTAAAAGGTATGTCCACCCCTTAGAAAACAATTTAGTATGTTAGGCAGAACCCCCTAAAATCTAGGTTCTGTTTTAGTAAAAGTTAATAAATCTGCTCCCAGCAAGAAATAATCTACTTACAAGCTCCTCAATCCACTGCCGCGGCTCTGACAGTGACGTCACTGGCAATGGCTGACTGCCATTCCCGGACAAAAGCCTCCACTGATGCTGCAGATGGAATGGAATAATAACAGAGCAGCAGCAGATCATAACAAAATGGACTCCAGGTTTTGGGGGGTTCTGCCTAACATATTACATTTTTTCTAAGGGGTGGATATTTCCCCCCGTTTCTATCTGTTGTTTTTTTTGTGAACTATTCCTTTAATGTATTGAATGAAGACTGGGAGGTTAAGGAGCTATGCCTTACCTTCCATTCATCAATCAATCTCAGAAGCCAGGGATGATAATTGCAGAAACTTACCTTTTGCACGAGGAGGGTGTAAAGGTTGGACTTGATGGACATATGTCTTTATTCAGCCTCAATAACTATGTTACTATTTATCATGTATTTAATGAACTGGTACATAGCCTTGTAATATGCAGATTTCATATGTGTTCATGTCCACCTTAAAATTATAATTCCCCCCCACTACTAGCCCCATTGTGTAGTGTAGTTAAATTCTTACCTTATATCCCAGCTCCAAATGGTTCTCCAGTAATCCCCCATCAAAGTCCAAAAAACTGCCCACCAGGAGTACTGCAGAGTCCATATAGGACTCCTGTGTCTCCTCCGGGAGAATTTTGCCATGCGCAGAAGAGCCCCCCCCCCCCCCCTCTGGTTTTGGTTTCCCTCCCCCTAGCGTGAAACCCCTTGGCCGTATGTTAGTGCTTCCCCCTCTAGCCCCAACCGCTATAATAAAATTATCAGAGACTCCCCCGAACTCTACTTACCTTACCTCTTTCCCCCGGTGTTCTAAGCAGCCAGCAGCCACGTCCGTGATTGGCTGCCTTTCAGCCAATCACAGACGCGGCTGCTGGTCCCGTGCAAGCAGAGGACCGGGACAATGCGGCGGAGGAAAGAGGTAAGGTAAGTAAAGATATGGGGAGTTTCTAATGATTTTATTATAGCGGTTGGGGCTGGGGGGGGGGAAGCCTGCTATATGTAAAAAAAAATTTGAAAGGGTGGACATACCCTTTAATGGTTACACTTTGTGAACCTGATCTCAGCACAACTCTGTATAATGCATTTCTCAATAGTGTACCTGTCTGAAGCTGGATGTTGGTGGATATGCAGCTATCAAATGGATTTTAATCTGACACATTATCAAATATTATCCAGTTTCTGTCTGTGAGAACATTGCAGTTATGTCAAAAAGTAAAATACTAGTGCTTTAATAGTGGCTAGTGGCTTTAATACAGCAGGAGAAGATGTCTTTACCTCATCAAAAATCTCAGAATAAGTTAACAAAGAAAGGTGTTGGATTGTATTTTATGTTAAAGTTTTATATAATCTAAACAGTTTATATACTTAAGACCCTTACCTTTCCAGACAAGCAAAAAGTCCAGCTTTTCCTCCCACAGCACAAAGCACTTTAGGAGCACAGCGGGGCTGTATTTTTAGCACTGTCTGATGGGAGAGTCTGTGTTCAGGCATAAAATGGTATTTAAGAGCTTCATTTAGCAAATGTTTACATGTGTGGTCATCACGTATAAGATGATTTGCTTCATATAACCTGGTGAGAAATTTGACACTCAATAAAGGCAATCTGACACAATGTAGTAACTGAGACAAATATTTTTGTCGCTCCTGCACATCATACTTTATCCATGACTCTAGTGCATAAAAGACGGTCTCTTCGTTAACTACATTAAGACAGTCATTGGAAACTATTTCATGCAACTCAGAACATGAAAGTTCAAAAAATTCTTCTGTTTGACAAACATCTTCAAAGTTCTGGCAAATATATTTGTTAGCAGCTAGATACAACTCATGGCAACCATAAGTCTCAGCAAAGCGAGAAATCCCAATACAATTGCCAACATCCAGTTGGCTCTCTAGAAATGCACAGCATTCTTTCAGCACTAGCTTTATCTGAAGAAGGTTTGCAGCTGGAAGAAGTGATTCCACCGTCTCTTGTGATATAAAAACAGTTCCAGTATAGGCATATTCTATAATAGCCTGAAGGGCAGCTTCATCAACACACTGAAATTCCACTTGTGAATTCTCTTTCTCAGAGAGGTTTCCAGTAAACATGGCTTTAAAGTATGGGCTGATGCTGGCTAGAACCACTTTATGTGCATGTATCTTGACATCTCCAACTTGGAGGACAATGTCACAGAGCTCATGGTGCTGCCGGAGGAGGTTTAAACCCTGAAGTAGTTGTTCTGAATGAAGAGGAGTTAAATTGGCAAGCATATAGGATTGAGTTGACTGGTCCATCTGTAACCCCCCCCCCAAAAAAAATACAATATAATTAATATAAATATCAATAATTGAGTATACACAAGGAAAAACAATGTTTCTAATTTAAAGATTTATATAAGGTGTAAGTTTTTTAACAGAAAATTATAGTCCTTAAATGAGAAGACTACCAATTGGTAAACTTGCTGGCAAGTCTGTCTGGTAAGAATTAAGTGACAATTGTTATTTTGGCACAATTGTTTGCATAGCCCCATTGTAACCACACAATCAGCAGAAAAGTTCTGCCACATCAGATACAAAATATTTCTCAAATTCTCACTGTGACCATTTTTTTTTTGCCTAAATTTGAGGGGAAAAAATGCATCAGTCTGATCTATATGCCCAAATTCTTAGGGGTAGAAAAAAGAGGATAGGTAACTCACAAAGCATATACAACAATTAAAAAAGAACTAAAGTCTCCAGACAACATTGCCCCCCAAAAATAGCACATTCACAAAGATACAAAAAGCTTTGTCTCACATCTCCCTTTGCTGTGGATGCTGGGTGATTTATGAAAATAACCTGTGGGTACTAGGGGTCAGCTCCCATAATTCACCTTATCTGGGAACACCCAGCTAAGTGTACGCAGTACACTTTTCACAGGAAGCTGCAGCCTTGCTTCCTGGAAGCTGACAGCCAATCATGTTCTGGCTCAGAGATTATCCCTTCCTCTGACACAGAACACAGATTCAGCGCAGTTTTTGTGTAAACACGAAAAAGAGTCCCAGCACCGAATCCCCCACAGGGGCGCCCGGAAACACCCCCTACCGGGCAAAACAAAAAAACAGAAGGGAAAAACCTGGGGTGTCCCTGTATAACAGTCGCAACCCAGGCAGAGACCCCTCTTAACAGAATAAAAAGGATGCACCCTATTTTTTACTTCAGATATTTTCTATTTATATATTTTTTAGGTTTTTAGATATACCGGTACCTTTGTATGGCAGCTGGCCAGCTGTTTATTATTATGTGTCTTTTCCTTTTTTTGTTTTGAATTAAATAAATTGTATATTTGGTTTTATCCTGTCTTGCTGTGTACATAGGGTGCATCCTTTTTATTTTGTGTAAACACGTTACAAATTCTCCTGTCTGTAACAATGATAAATTCCTTTGCTTTTTATACAAAAAAGAAAGTAATCTTTGCAGTTTATTTCTTTGCTAGCATGGATGTAAGAAACAGAATATTAAGATTTCAGAAAAAAAAAAAATCTGGGGAATTGAACCTGCAACATTCTATGCTGTGTCTTGCTAAAAAGAAAGCTTTCTACATCTGTGCCACAAGGGCTACTAGGTGGGATCTTAGTACATGTGGGATCTCTATCTTGTGTGAGAAGCAAAAAAAATAAAAGACAAGAAGACCCGGGTAATTGAACTAGTGTCTCAATGGTCTGTTAGCTACCAAGCCCAAAACTTTAGCCGTGTGCCACCAAAAAGTATTTTTCTGCAAATGTCAGTAAAATCAGTTCACTATTTTGTATTGCTCGAGGAAGGCTGCCAGCAATTCACGCTGGTTGGTAAATAAAAAAACCAGAGTTGTTATAGATAAAGTTTGTACATAAGTACCGGTAGAAACTTTATATTTTTCTAAAAACGTGATAGAAACAAACGATAAACTCAAGCAGTAGACTATGTTGTATTGTTTCATAAGTAAGCTAGGGAGATTTAAACTTGTGAGTTCTTGGGCTGTGTGTTCCTAAAACATGGCATTTACATGGTGCACCACAAGCAACGAGTAACTATTTTGCTAGAAACTCTGTGCATAAAGACAGTGAATCCTGGGGTCAGGGGACATGGTTCTTTGAAGCCAACATGGGCTATGAGTTTTATTGGCAACAGCATGGAAGCCTTCTTTGTTACAGAATCTATTACTTACATGTACTAAATACAACTTACTAGAGAAGAATCTTTCAATGGATATGCTTGTGAAGGTTCTCATTCATCCAGGTCATGGTATATCTGTTGTATTCAATTAGATCAACTGGACTTGAAATGTAGTTCTTGAACTGAACTGTAGTTCTTGAAATGTAGTTTCAAGAACTACATTTCAAGTCCAGTTGATCTAATTGAATACAACAGATACTTTCAATGGATAGGTGTTCTGGGGAGAAAAGAGTTCACATTAGGATTTTAAAAATATAAGGTTTAGTTCTCCTATAAAAAGGGGACCGTTTACCATGTGACTTGCCATTCATTATATTTATATAATATGTTCTACCTAAAAAGACTAGTAAGTATCAAACAGACTAGCTTAAAATGAGAATCATTTCAGCCTACTAAGGCTGGGTACACACGGGGATTTTTTTGTTCGTTCTAGCGAGCAAAAAGGCGTTGTGGCCGACAGGAGACTGTGATTTACCAACATGTCTTGCCAGTTTGTCTGACTTGGGCGAAGGGGATCGGTCATTGCCTACAGTGAAATCACTGCAGATTTTCCGTCACAACCAACCAATACATGGTATTTAGTAAGCTTGTTTTTTTCAAAAAACCATATGCAGTTTTAATGCACATAAAAAGTGCATTACTATTTGTAATCTAATGTAGGGTCAGAATTAATTAGTTCTGTAAGTATCCATGCAAAAAAGAGATGAGTTTGCTATTTATTCTCAGTCACAAGTGCATGGCTTTTGGGCATGTGCGATACCAAGTTGGTAGAGGCGGAAGAGCCAAGATGGCAGCCTCCATGGGATAACTAAAACAGGTATCTTCACTTTCATTTGGTGATGTCCCTCTGTGTATGTGCATTATGTGCAAAATAGCTGAAGAAAAACATGAAAGCCTGACTAAAGGTTTGTACACACGTGCGATTGCGGGTGCCGACCCGCAAGGCACGATGTGTACTTACGGTCATTTCTATCTTAAACCCACCAACTTCCTAATGTGCTAAGAGGAGGGCCTAAAATGCCAGCTCCAAATCCATGAGGGTAATTAGGATTGCCTACAATACTAAAGGGGCCCATACACGATCTTTAATCTCTGTTCGATAATGTATGACCATCAAAACATCTTCTTAGAAAATTACTAAATACATTTCTACAAAAAAATCACTTAATTTTAACTGTAGTAGAGAATCGTACCGTTAGCCATTAATGAAAGTTAAGACATCATGGAAATAAATTTAGACCTTTTATTGACTAACTTAAATGATTAAAACTGCAAGCTTTCAAAGCACTTAGGCTTCTTCAGGCATGCTACCATATTGAATCTTGTAAAGCATACTATTTTCACTAAATCTTCTATGCAAAAATGAGATTCCCCAATCCATTGGCAAAACAGCTACCTTCACCCACACGAATAACTATATGCACATTATTTAAAATGAACATGAATTTATTCGGCATCCCTTAAGAACCAAATGCAGTGTATGCCAGCAGTGTTTGATTTAGATAAACAGGTGGGTATGCAACATTTATTTTTAGATGCAAAAACAAATCCAAACTTGGCCTTAATATACTAAACACTAACCACATTAATTCACTTTTAAGCAGTCTGTCTTAAGGCATAAAAACTGTAAGTAATAACAAAAAGTAACAGCAAAAAAACAAAATCTTTTCATCTCAGCAAAGGGACATCATCAGGCAGTACAGGAGGTGCTACTGAACCAGGCCACTTGTCTGGTGCTCACCTGCAGATCTGAGCGATTATGTCCTATAATGTTTAGGGGAGTCAGTAACTAAAACAGTAATGTATAGGAAAAAGTCTATAGTACTCCACACAACTGGTAATAAGGAAGATCCAGTCACCTCTATGTATGCCTCCATTTTCATGGCATAAAATAGTTGAAAAGGAATATCAAAGTGATACAGGTAATTTAGACAACAGGCAGTATAACTGAAACCGGCAAAGTTTATTTTACATGTGCAGACACGACTTGTTTTAAACCTCACTGGGCCCTTTTTCAAGTGTGTAATATATAGTCCTCAGGGAGAGTGGATAGGTCCACCTGAAACGTTGGATTGCTTTGTGTCTGAACACATGTTAGGGGTTCTCCCCTAGATTTCTGGTTCCTTGTTTAGTTCTGTCAGTAAGCCATTTACTCAAACTCTACGTAACCACACAAACAGTGCACCAATCTGCCCTTCAATTTCCCAGTCCAACCTCAAACTGTCATGCCAGCAAACCCACCAAAACCCAACAACACCCCAGGCATGGGGCTGCTGACACCAGGCCCTTCAGCCCACCAGCCAGTGTGCCATGTCACAAGGCATTTCCATTGGCACAAATGGGGGGGAAAGGGACTGATTGGAAAACTGTCATTGTAGAGGAAGGATGCTAAATATGCACAGGCCTTAACCAGGGGAGGGCCAGATAACAGTGTGATAAGCTTCCCAATGCTTCATCCCTAAATACAAACCACATAGAAAGGCAAATGATGTATTGTGGAAATCAGCAATGTGTGTGCTGGATGTCAGGGCAATGGAACTATCCTGAAACCTTCCCAGTGCTTATTGACGTGACTACCTCCCAACTGTCCCGGATTGTCCGGGACATTCACAGATGTCTACCTGTGTTCCGCTGTCCCGGATCGTTTCTTAAATGTTCCGGATTTCAACCTTAAAGTAGCGTTTTTCTATTGTGTCCCAGACGCCAGGATCTGGCATGAATAAAGTTTCTTAAAAAAAAAACAAAACGGAAGTTCCGTTTAAAAAAAAACTTTACTCATACATGACACTGTCGACCGGAAGCCATTGCTTTACAGTCGGGGATATTCTCTGCTGCTAACATAACTCCGGTGAGGAAGGAATGCAGTGGAGAACAGGTACAAAGGGATATGAAGAGGATAATGATCAAATTTCTGTTTGGGAGCAAAGGTATGTGACAGTGTATACGGTCTGGGAGAAACTGCCTGTCACATAAGGCAGTGCATAGTTACATGCTAAACAGTGGCTAACAGTCTGGAAAATGTGAGGGTGGTGGGAGCCGCTTACCTCTGAGACCCCCATACATTATTCTGCTTTGGCTTTCTACAAAGTTCTGCCCAGAATGACACTCTAACAAGCATTCTGAAGGAAACTGAAAGTAGAGGAATGTATGGGGGTCTCGGGATATTAAAGCATTTTCAAGAATTTAAAGTTTAAAATTATCATCCCTCATCTAGAATGTGTTAAACCAGCCTTTCAGCCAGTGTTATTCAGCCTTCCAGTTCATTAGACAGTGTTGTCAGCCCTCCGTTTGTTTAGACAGTGTTGTCAGCCCTCTGTTTGTTTAGACAGTGTTGTCAGCCCTCCGTTTGTTTAGACAGTGTTGTCAGCCCTCCGTTTGTTTAGACAGTGTTGTCAGCCCTCCGTTTGTTTAGACAGTGTTGTCAGCCCTCCGTTTGTTTAGACAGTGTTGTCAGCCCTCCGTTTGTTTAGACAGTGTTGTCAGCCCTCCGTTTGTTTAGACAGTGTTGTCAGCCCTCCGGTTCATTGGCCAGTGTTGTCAGCCCTCCGGTTCATTGGCCAGTGTTGTCAGCCCTCCGGTTCATTGGCCAGTGTTGTCAGCCCTCCGGTTCATTAACCAGTGTTGTCAGCCCTCCGGTTCATTGGCCAGTGTTGTCAGCCCTCCGGTTCATTGGCCAGTGTTGTCAGCCCTCCGGTTCATTGGCCAGTGTTGTCAGCCCTCCAGTTCATTGGCCAGTGTTGTCAGCCCTTCGGTTCATTAGACAGTGTTGTCAGCCCTCCAGTTCATTAGACAGTGTTGTCAGCCCTCCAGTTTATTAGATAGTTTTGTCTGCCCCCCAGTTCATTAGCCAGTGTTGTCAGCCCTCCAGTTCATTAGAAAGTGTTGTCAGCCCTCCAGTTCATTGGCCAGTGTTGTTAGCCCTCCAGTTCATTGACAGTGTTGTCAGCCCTCCAGTTCATTAGACAGTGTTATTCAGCCCTCCAGTTATTAGTATTTTTTGTCTGCCCCCAGTTCATTAGCCAGTGTTGTTACCCTCCAGTTCATTAAAGTGTTGTCAGCCCTCCAGTTTCATTAGCCAGTGTTGTCAGCCCTCCAGTTCATTAGACAGTGTTGTCACCCTCCAGTTTCATAGACAGTGTTGTCAGCCCTCCAGTTCATTAGACAGTGTTATTCAGCCCTCCAGTTTATTAGATAGTTTTGTCTGCCCCCAGTTCATTAGCCAGTGTTGTTAGCCCTCCAGTTCATTAGAAAGTGTTGTCAGCCCTCCAGTTCATTAGCCAGTGTTGTCAGCCCTCCAGTTCATTAGCCATGTTGTCAGCCCTCCAGTTCATTGGCCAGTGTTGTCAGCCCTCCAGTTCATTGGCCAGTGTTGTCAGCCCTCCAGTTCATTGGCCATTGTTGTCAGCCCTCCAGTTCATTGGCCAGTGTTGTCAGCCCTCCAGTTCATTGGCCAGTGTTTTCAGCCCCCGTTCATTGGCCAGTGTTGTCAGCCCTCAGTTCATGGCCTGTTGTCCACCTTCAGTTCATGGCCAGTGTTGTCAGCCTCCAGTTCATTGGCCAGTGTTGTCAGCCCTCCAGTTCATTGGCCAGTGTTGTCAGCCCTCCAGTTCATTGGCCAGTGTTGTCAGCCCTCCAGTTCATTGGCCAGTGTTGTCAGCCCTCCAGTTCATTGGCCAGTGTTGTCAGCCCTCCAGTTCATTGGCCAGTGTTGTCAGCCCTCCAGTTCATTGGCCAGTGTTGTCAGCCCTCCAGTTCATTGGCCAGTGTTGTCAGCCCCCAGTTCATTGGCCATGTTGTCAGCCCTCCAGTTCATTGGCCAGTGTTGTCAGCCCTCCGTTCATGGCCAGTGTTTCAGCCCTCCAGTTCATTGGCCAGTGTTGTCAGCCCTCCAGTTCATTGGCCAGTGTTTGTCAGCCCTCCAGTTCATTGGCCAGTGTTGTCAGCCCTCCAGTTCATTGGCCAGTGTGTCAGCCTCCAGTTCATTGGCCTTGTTGTCAGCCCTCCAGTTCATTGGCCAGTGTTGTCAGCCCTCCAGTTCATTGGCCAGTGTTGTCAGCCCTCCAGTTCATTGGCCAGTGTTGTCAGCCCTCCAGTTCATTGGCCAGTGTTGTCAGCCCTCCAGTTCATTGGCCAGTGTTGTCAGCCCTCCAGTTCATTGGCCAGTGTTTGTCAGCCCTCCAGTTCATTGGCCAGTGGTTGTCAGCCCTCCATTTTCATTGCCAGTGTTGTCAGCCCTCCAGTTCATTGCGCTTGTTGTCAGCCCTCCAGTTCCTGCCATGTTGTCAGCCCTCCAGTTCATTGGCCAGTGTTGTCAGCCCTCCAGTTCATTGGCCAGTGTTGTCAGCCCTCCAGTTCATTAGACAGTGTTGTCAGCCCTCCAGTTCATTAGACAGTGTTGTCAGCCCTCCAGTTTATTAGATAGTTTTGTCTGCCCCCCAGTTCATTAGCCAGTGTTGTTAGCCCTCCAGTTCATTAGCCAGTGTTGTCAGCCCTCCAGTTCATTAGCCAGTGTTGTCAGCCCTCCAGTTCATTAGCCAGTGTTATTCAGCCCTCCAGTTTATTAGATAGTTTTGTCTTCCCCCAGTTCATTAGCCAGTGTTGTTAGCCCTCCAGTTCATTAGAAAGTGTTGTCAGCCCTCCAGTTCATTAGCCAGTGTTATTCAGCCCTACAGTTTGTTAGATAGTGTTATCAGACCCCCAGTTCATTAGACAGTGTTAGCCTTCCATTTCATTAGCCAGTGTTGTCAGCCCTCCAGTTTTAGGCAATGTTGTCAGCCCTCCAGTTCATTAGTCAGTGTTATTCATCCATCCAGTTCATTAGCCAGTGTTATTCATCCCTCCAATTCATTAGCCAGTGTTATTCATCCCTCCAGTTCATTAGCCAGTGTTATTCAGCCTTACAGTTCATTAGCCAGTGTTATTCAGCCCTCCAGTTTATTAGATAGTGTTGTCAGCCCCCAGTTCATTAGACAGTGTCAGCCTTCCAGTTTATTAGAAGTGGAAACAAAGGAAGAAGCTGTTTATTAGTCTTCTTCTGCTATCTTAAAGGATAACTATTGTGTGTATAAAGTTTTTTTTTTTTTTTAACAGTTCAAATAAAAAGTACTTGGCACAGGGAAATAGGATTGGTAATTCCTACCTCCCAATATTGTTTCTGTGAGGAGCACCAGCCCAAAGAAACTGATTCTACCAGTCTTCCTCCAGGTTTCATCACTATTTTTAATACTAATCTAAGGACTAATCTGGAAAATCAAAACTGTAAGTGCTGTAGCTCCTCAATGAAACAATATTGTTAGGTGGGAATAATCCATCCTAGCTCCCTGCCCCACATCCTTTCCTTTTTAAAAAGTTAAATTTTAGAGTATAGTTATCCTATAATCACATCATACACTTTAGAAAACTGGGTGTGACAAAAAACTTCTGTGCTTAAACACGGTCCGCGCCCACCAATTTGTCCCTTGTTAGTATTTTTAAATGTTGTTAGGGCAATCTGGCACAGTTCGGAAGTCTTGGATCTGAAGCTCATTGGAATCTTTTTTTTCTTTTGTTTTTTTGACTTCTCAGGTTGTAATAAAGTGTTGGCTGGTGGCATCTTTGGCTGCCAATGCTTGATATAACACAAATGCCCAATGATTCTGCAAGGAGGAGAGCCCATACATTAGACAGTTCTTTTTGGGAGATGAAGGAAGAAAATGGCATGCCCCTCACAGGCATATCTCAGACAAGACCAACAAGACCACAATCACATAATCAAAGTCTCTCTGCAAAGCCTTCAGTATCTCTAAAAGATACCCCACTGAATGACGACAATCTCACATTTGGAGTTATCCCCAAAGAAATTCATGCACAGCTTCTTGATTTAAAAGACTATGAGTCCAGAATAAGAGCAATAGATAAGTTAAAGTACCTTATACAAGATTGTGACATCAATACCATATCAAATTCCAACGTGGCTCTACTAATTAGCTTTTTATGTACTTTGCTAGATGACAAAAATTTCACAGTTGTTCTTGGCACCTTGGATGCACTTTATTACTTGCTTGTAAATTTGGGCCAGGGGGTGGAAGACTTCCTCCGGCCTCTTATAACTTGCACCGTCAAGCTCCTTAGAGACAGCAAGATTACGGTGGTGCAAGGATACATGAAATTATACATGCTGCTAATGAAAGAACTTGGCCCTCAAAAAGTATTATATGTATTAATGGAAAATCTGAAACACAAAAATTCCAGAGTAAGACAGGAAGTTGTTAATATTTGTATCTTTTCACTGCTAACCTATCCAAGTAAAGAATTTGATTTAGCTTTCTTAGCTTGTGAAATTGCTCCTTATTTAATAGATAGCAAGGGAAGCGTTCGCCATGCTGCATTGGAGGCTTTTGCAGTGTTGGCTGCTTTAATGGGCTCTGGAAAATGCAGCCTCTTTAAAGCTGTAGATGAAGTTGAATTACAGGAAACTGGGGACGGACTTATGAATGCTGTCCAGGCCAGACTGGCACGTAAAACACTTCCCAGAATCACCTCACAGGGTTTAGTAGAGTATGCTCTCCCTTTTCCCTCATCTGCTCAATACAGAGGAACTCATTTGCTTGGAGCTGACACAGACTGGCTGTTAACTGGTACGCGGATTCAGAGTGGGCAATTTACATCTGCAGATTACAATGGAAAAAGCACAGTCCCTCACATTGATCCTGTTGCTAGACGAATTTTAAGTGCAGGGAAAGGTAAAAATAAGTTCCCTTGGGAAAATCAGCACCCTGGAGCCTTAAATACTTTTCCAAGAACTCAGCCATCTGTTGTGTGGGGGCCAGATCAGGTACATTTCTATTTTTCTTCATTTAACTTAAAAAACTAAACTTACTTTTTAATCCTAATGTTATGCCTTTCACCCCAGAACACCTATTCATTGTTCTTCAGTAAGTTGTTTTTACGTACATTTAAGAAGATTAGAAAGCCTTTTATGTTGTTGCCAGAATAATTTAGTCTGTGTAGTCTTCAAAGAGTCTTGTGAGCATGTAACACCCCCTGACCCCACTTTTTACTCTATGCACATATTTTCTCTATAGGAATCTCCACATAAATATAAAAGTCCCTGACAAGACTTTGAAAGCTGATTGTTACCCTGTGTTTTATTTTCCAGCCTTAATTGCAGACAGCCTATCAAGAAAAATAGATAAAGCCTCTAAGGCTGAGGACACACTATGTCATACAGCGTGCGTTGCTGCCCATTTGTGCTGCCATCCGCATAAAAGTGCACAATCGGAGCGCATGCAATCGCAAAAAAATTCTGTAAATTCAGACACAGCTGTTTTTTTTTTTTACCAAAATCACATGGTTCTAATGATCGTAAATGTTTGGAAAATTATAGCTGATCATTTGTGTTTAAAGGTCATGTCTACCCATAAACAAAAACTGGTTTATGGTCATGAAGGTTCTCATTTGTATTCAGTTCAGTCAACTGGACTTGAAGTTTAGTTCTTTAAGACGTTTCACTAGTTATCCGACAGGCTTTCTTAACTCAGAATGTGATGTGAATTGAGAAAGCCAGTCGGATGACTAGCAAAACGTCTTCAAAAACTAACCTTCAAGTTCAGTTGATTTAACTGAATACAACTGGTTCCTTGTCAGTTTCTTTCTTCCCGCAATCCCAACTGCTATTTTTACTAGTTATAACATGCATTTGTAACCAGATATTTAATGATTAGTTCTGTTATAGCAAAGGTATCTTCTTCTGCTCAATGAGCTTTGAGAAAGCTTGATCATGTGCAGTGGAGATGGCAGAGGAAACAGCAGTCAATCATTGGTTGTGATGACAGCAGTCACAGCCTTGATTGACTGCATGGAGGGAGGAGCCAGCTTACACTGCCAGAACGAAGGCAATATTTATACCTTAAGGGATACTTCCACAGCTAAAATCACTTTTTTCAATTCAGTTTAATTGAACGGGAGGTAAAGGAGCTGTGCCTTAACTTCCGTTCTTCAATAAAACGTTCAGGAGCCTGGAATGAAGTTGCAGAACTTACCTGGTCTCTCGCTCCTCAGCCGCATCGTTTGACGGACTTAATACGCTATGCGTATCGCACTTGCACCTGCTGTGTTCATGGATCCATGCATGTCTAAACAGTGACCTATTCCAAGGAACCATAATGTAAATACTTTTATTTGGACATCTCCACCCCTAAAACAAAAAATGGTCACTTGTCGTCATTTTTTTGACCCTAACTGGTTAGAAATTTATGTAACAATTATTGCCCCTGTTCTTTGTCTTTCTGGCAGAGGTTGCCGTCTCTTGCATGCTTTGTTGCTTGTGCTATAGATTGGAGTCCCAGGTTAGAGGACTTGTTGTGGTTTGCACCTACCAACATTACTGTCTTATTGCCACTGAGAGTGCCTGGGCCTAAACTGTTTATCTTGCAGAGGAGGCAGCAGTGGAAAAAGTAGTCAATCATTAGCTGTTATGTCAGCAGCCTCCAGAATTATCTTTAAATATATTGTGTGGAATTGGGGACTGGTAACTGATAAGCGACTGCTTTTTTTTTTTTTTTTTTTTTTTTTTTTAAGGGTGGACATACCCTCAACTTTTGCTGGCTTCCAAAGCAGGAAGCTGGTGTTGACAGAAGCACATTAAAGAAGCAGGCAGGGAAATGGTCACAATCACGTTCCTCTGCTCCCTTATACTATACTAGTGCATGTGTGTATAATAATACATGGAAGCGTGGGAATAGCCATGACCTGTCAGAGGAAGCAGCGGAAGAGCACAATCGCATGTGAGTTTGACCATCTCCCTGCCTGCTCCTGATTGATTTATTGATGGATTCATGGAAGAATTGGAGATAAGACATTGCTCCTTTACCTCCCGTTCTTCAAATAAAGTGAAAAATGGTATGTCAATGGAGATACCCTTTAATGTAACTTTAATGTAACTTGGTGTTTCAGCTGAATTCACCTTAATGGAAGATATTTCATTAGGTATGCTGTTTATATAGGAGTAGAAAAAATGTTTGATGTCTAATGTTAATGTCTAACCTACATCTAATAAATTCGGGCGTTCATAAAGTTGAATTTGAATTGCAGCTAGTGCCTTATTTGTAAATTTGTTTAAATAACGTTCATCTTCCTTCTAGTGCTCCTCACAATTGGAAGCAGACCGTACACCAATAGTGAAAACTCCTACTGCTAAAACCAAAATTTGTCCCAACAATGAAACACCTAATCTGGAGCCTGATACAACTGTTTATGGTAGGCATTGTTGTGGGCAGTGAGCTTATTTAAACATTTTGTTTTTATTTCTTTATGGCAGAGGTGCAATAAATTACTGCAAAATGTAGAAAATTGGTATTAAGGTTTAAATAACATAAGGTATGTTCTGTATTTTTTATAGCTTTACCTATGTCCAGTGTATTTACATTTCTGTTAATGCTTGCTAGGTTCGAGAATGTGTTAAAATTTTGAACCTTTACCTGCAGTAAAGAGGAGAGAACTTTTTTCTTCTGACCGAACAATAGACGGAAGTATCGGTCGGTTGGGCCAAAAAACTGTTTGTGCGTACCCAGCCTTAGATTCCCTTATTTTCAGTGTACAATTAACATAGATGTTTTACACAAATGATACAACTTTTGAATTTTTCAGTTGAACAGCCAATTAAGAATCGACCTCCTCTTCCAATGAAAGCCAGCTTGGTAAGACTGCCGTCTGCTCATAAAGATCTAAACAAATCAAGACCTTTTCCTCCGATAACTAAAGGAGCATCATCATTTCCTGATCTATATGATATAATTTCCACCAAATCAAGTGATGCAAACAACAATGAAAGTACGAGAATTAACCTAGACTTGCATACAGAATTTGATGATGACCTTAAAGAGGTTTGTACATAAGATTTAAGAATTAAACTGTAATTGTAAATTTCATTTATCCATATAGAATATTCATTTATCTTTATAATGCACATAATCTATGTAATTCCTAATGTATAATCATGTATCATTATCCATATATAATATTCATTTATCTTTAGGACCTGATGTAAATATATACATGCAATTGTAAAGCGCCACGGAAGATGTTGGAGCTATATAAATTCACAATAATAATAATAATATGATAATGCACATAATCTATGTAATTCATAATGTACAATCATGTATAGAAGTAGTTTTACTGTAATATGCAATGTACAAGATGCACGTTCCTAGGGTTAATGTCTGACTCTTCCCCCCCCCCCCCCCCCCCCCCTCCCCTACCTCCACCCCACCCCCACCATTTTTCCTGCTTATTTTTAAATGCATGCATTTGTAACTTCTAATTTTTTTGTAACTTGTAAAAAAAATGTTTTTTTTTTTTGTTCTAATTTTTAGACAGTTCTGTTCCTTTCTGGCAAAGGTATCTATTTGCCTTCTCTCTCTGCTCAATGAGCTTTTTTATAATCTTGAACATGTGCAGGGAGGCAGGTGAAAACAGCAGTCAATCATTGACTATGATGTCAAGCATACTCTGCCAGAATGGGGGCAATAATTATCCTTAAAATATCTGGTTAGTAATGCAGGTAATAAAGTGCAAAAGATATCAGTTTGGGTTTGCCAGTTTTGTGTTTTAAGGGTGAACATGCCCTTTAATTTCCTATAAAGTGATGTTACAATGTAGCACAATCTAGAACACATGCAGCAAAGATTTCAAATGTCTCTTACGTTAGCTACACCATTGGGAGCTTCCTGTATAAGTCATATAGCAAGCTTTTCTGAAAACTGGAAATGCATAAATTTGACTTTTTATCCTTGTAAGGACAACATACATTTTTAATTATATTTCTCCATCTAAATTTCTTTAAGATGCTTAGTTCTCTCCGTCATCTTCATAATAGCGCTGCCAAGAAGCGGGCCAAAATGAGTGGAAGCTTGTCAAATCTTAATAGCCCTGACTCTATGAAAATGGAGCTTAATATGTATTCTCCGACTCTGGCATCTTCCCCTACAAATAGTTCTTACAGTGAGAGTGGAATTTATAGCCGAGAATCATGGACTTCCCCTCTGTCCCCAACACAGCAGCCTAATAAAATGTAAGTACAGTGCAAAAATGTATCTATATGTAAAATACATGTAACAAATATTGCAACCGTCTGTTCCTCTAGCTGTGCAAGCCTAATAGTCTGAAATCTGAAATATATAAGTCTAATCTGAAATCCTACACAATGTCCTGTTTCCCGTTTCTGCTTCCTGGTTCTTCCAGTTAGCAGCTGTCAGTTATGGATTTGACAGTTGACATAGCAGCCAATGACTGAATGTTAATCCCCTGTCTGTCTCTTCTGAGCATGCCCAGGCTCAGTACAGGTTTCTAAATTGTTCAGTTTCCATGAGGCATCCAGAAGCAAAGCAGGCATACTGTAATGTATTCATAGGACAAACTAGGATATATCAACATATTTTAAAGAGGCCATTTTTTCTAAAAGATGTTCTTATGAGGGTGGAATTGTCCTTCACAGTCAAACAAACAGGAACCATGCCTCACTGCAAGTTGGGCACCCCTGCTCTAAAGTAAGGGGAAAACATAGAATGCACAATATAATTGTAACACTACCTGAATGGGTGCTGCTGCAAAACAGCCATGAAAAAAGGAAGGACTGAAGTGCAGCAGAGATCTAGATTAACCAGTTTATTGAACACACCAAACAAACAGTGGAATGACTATATATATACTATAAACAATATGACCAAGACTATATACAATAGGACAAAAGACTAATGCAATGTCTAAGGCTATACACACTATAACTAACTAGACTGTATACAAATTACTATATACAAATAGTTAAGACTATAAACAGGAAAAGAGGCAACAGGGCAAGGAACAGGACTGGAAGTCAGGATGCAAGACAAGGTCAAGAACAGGAAACAGGAGCCAGAGAACAAGGTGAGAAATGATGAGATGGGCACAACAATTGGTGACAATCTGGCAAAGGATAGGAGTGGGTGGAGTCCTTAAATAGCTGAAGACTGATAGCAGGTGAATGATAATTGTCCATAAACTAAAACGGCCCGCTACTGGTGGAAAGTGGAAGTTCATGAGGTAGCAGACAGAACAAAGAAACAGCGACAACCAGTGGAAAAGTTCGGAATAGCAGGAGATCCTCATAGTGACATGACCAGGCAGAAAAGCAGAACTGCAAGAGATCCTCACGTAACCACCCTCTTCAGGAGCGGCCTCTGGACACTCGACAATGGCCCAACCCTCCATGAACCAATTGAATTTGTAGAAAAAGAGTCTTGTGTTGGGGTTGTCACCGACCAAACAGGAAATATCCCCCACCATGGTCTCCCGAGCCAAACTCACGCCAAACAACCAGCACCGTCAAACAATGTCTGATGAAACCCATGAAGGCTGCTTTAGGTGGTACTTTGAAGAACCCAAAAAGGTAGGTTGTACCTTGACATGCATGCAACCCAGGCCACTTGCAACCTTGTCAGGGTGTTTACCACTGACCTGAAGCATGGTAAACCTACCCAGAGAAGAGAGAAATCTTATGCAGACTCCACTCGCCCTCAGAAAGCCACCAGTACTGGGTCTTATTCGAGTTGTAATATCGATAAGCCTCTGGGACACCTAGGCAACACAACTCCAAGCTAGCCACGGAAAAAGGACTGACAACTCTAGTGACCCTACTGGTAAAGCTGGCAATTAGAGTGGCTTAGAAGACTCAAGCAACAGGAACTCCTGAAAGATTGGAACAACCCTGGGTATAAGTAAACAAGGGCACTGAGGCAAAAAACAGGTACATTAAATCTGCAGAAAAGAAATCAACTTGCTGACAAACATGAAAAGGGGAATGAACTGAAGTCATTATGGCGGGCAAGGTAAGGATTTGCTGGACAGGCAAAGAGAAAATCTGGACAGACTGGAATGCTGTAGTCATCTGGACTGGCTGGACAGAAGTCATCTCAGTTGACTGGATACTGGGCTGGACTGGTGTGTTTGTCTTAGCGGACTGGATACTGGGCTGGACTGGTGTGGTCATCTCTGCAGACTTAATACTGGGCTAGACGGGGGAAGTCATCTCGGCGGACGGGACACTGGACAGGACTGGGGTCATCATCTTGGCAGGCTGAGCAATTGAAGTCTTCTCGGGACACTGGGCAGGCTCAGCAATTGAAGTCTTCTCGGGACACTGGGCAGGCTCAGAAATTGAAGTCTTCTCGGAACACTGGGCAGGCTGTGCATGTGCAGGCAAAGACTGCAGAGTGTAGATTCAAAGTCAGAAGATCTGCAACCGGTGAATTTAAAGGCAAAGGGTTTGTAAGCTGAAAGTTCAAAGGCACCGGATCTGTAGACTGAGGATTTAAAGGCAGTTTGTTAAAGGCATAAATAGACGGTGGACTCAAAGACTAAGGATCTGCACATTGTGGAGTTAGACAGCTCATTAAAGGGATCTGCAGACTGTCTGTTCAGAGGAAGTTGGTTAATGGGATCTGTAGATAGTGGCTTCAAAGGATTTGTAGACTGTGGCTTCAAAGGATCTACAGACTGGCATTAAAGGTAAGTCATTAAAGGGAATATGTCTAATAAATTACCCTTTAACATACAAAAGTCTATCCAACGGAAGAAGGGACCCCTGCAGAAACGGATATTAAGGAGGGAGAGGGTTTTCAAAAGCAGGCCAGAAACTCCAGGAGTAAAGTCATTAGACTGAAAGGCAGACTCTGCGGCCAGAGTTTGGACAGCACTGGAAGCAGGCGGTAGTGCTAGACCCTGGACACGACTGGAAGCAGGCGGTAGCGCTGGACCCTGGAAACGACTGGAAGTAGGCGGTAGCGCTGAACCCTGGACACGACTGGAAGCAGACGGTAGCGCTGGACACGACTAAAAGCAGGCGGTAGGGCTAAAGACTGGACAGGACTGGAAGTAGGCGGTGTTGATGCAGACTGAACAGGACTGGATTTCACATGTTAAACAGAAGAACATGGGAAATATTTTCTTTTGGGTTTGGATTTAAGTTTTAGCTTATCTATTAGCATAGACTGGGACTTTGGAGTTTTACAGGAAGAATTAGCAAAAACAGAAGAGTTAAACAGGTTATACCAGGCTAGTAGTAGGGGGTTAATCTGTTCCCAAGTACAGACACCCTGATGGGCCAAAGACTGGACACAGCTCATTATCATTTCAAAAGTGTGGTTAGAGAACTGCTTATTAAAGTAATGTTGACCCTCCTCTACAAAACAGAGTAAAGCTGGGTACACACGATGAGATATTTCGGTCCGATCGACCGATAGTTCAGTGTATCGGTCGATCGGACCGAAATTATCGCATCCGAATGTGCCCATGTCCGATCGATTGCTTGCACAATTTCTCATTCTTGTTAGCCAAGATGCAAAGGTAATAAAACTGGGTGGGGTCCATAGTGAAAATGGAAAATACAGGTACAATAAACTGGAGACGTCTGTGCGCTGCAGTATTCAGTATAGGCCAGATCGTACTGTATTGCTCCCTGGGCGCTGCTGCTACAAGAAAGGACTGAAGTGCAGCAGAGATCTAGATAAACAAGTTTATTGAACACACCAAACACAGTGGAATGACTATATAATACTATTAACAATATGACTAAGACTATATACAATATGACAAAAGACTAATGCAATGACTAAAGGTTCGTACACATACTCGATTTTCGAGCGAGGAATGACCCCCGACGGCCAAGTGATACACGCGACGAACGTCTGTTTCGTCCGAGAATCGTCAGTGTGTATGCATTCGGTTGGGGGTCGTTCGGAGATCCGCCAGGTCGGTCAGGCAACAATCCCTGATCGAACGTCCGTTTCAGACAATAAAGTGCCTACACAAGGGCCGATTATTGTCCGAAACATTCGTTCGTACAAATCGTGCATCGCGGGTCAGGACCCGCATCGCACATGTGTACAAACCTTAAGGCTATACACACTATGACTAACTAGACTATATACAAATGACTAAAGACTATATACAAATAACAGACTATAAACAGGAAAAGATAACTAGGAATGGGCATAACAATTGGTGACGATCTGGCAAAGATAGGAGTGGGTGGAGTCCTTAAATAGCTGAAGACTGATAGCTGGTGAATGATAATTGTCCATGAACTAAAACGGCCTACTATTGGTGGAAAGTGGAAGTTCATGGGATAGCCGACCGAACAGAGAAACAGCAACAACCAGTGGAAAAGTTCGGAATAGCAGGAGATCCTCATAGCGACATCACCAGGTAGAAAAGCAGAACTGCAAGAGATCCTCACAATAATAAATATTGAACCTCCACACGCAATATGCTGGATAGCAGTCATTTATATTTAAAATGTAGCCTCTTTATTCTAAAAACTTTAAGTATAAAAAAAAAAGAAAATATAGTAACAATCACTTGTCTGATGCGTTTCAGGTTCAGTCATTCCTTAGGCTGGGTACACACCAGCCGATATTTTCGGCCGGCCGACCAATTCTTGGAACGGTCGTTCGTCTGGATCAGATGAATGAATGATCGGACGTGTCAGAAAATTATGATCGATTGTGCGGTTCCCTATGGGAATACTCAATCGGTTGGTTGCATTTTCCGCCGCGACCGACATTTGTCCCGGGACAAATAGTTCCTTAGTGTGGTCGGGACAAATAGTCCCTCAGTGTGTACCCAGCCTTAGTCATAGATATAGTTTTTTTGATATTTGAAGTTTTTATAATAAACTACATTTTAAATATAAACAACTGCTATCCAGTGTATTGTAAGTGGAGCGGAGGTAGAAAATCAATTGTCTGCAACTGTGAAGGGAGAAGAGTGCTCCGACTCCTCGAGCACACTTGGTTACGTGTGAGCGGAAACACAATTGGAGGGGGTAAGAGCTGGCCAGAGCCGCTAAAAATATATTTGATTTAATATTAATAAATATTCAACCTTTCATTTGTATAGGAAAGTTTAGGTAATAAATGTAATATATTTTTAGTTTTATCATATAGAGATTTGATTTAAATAATTTCCACAATGCTAGATAGCGGTTTGTATTTTGGTTTACTAATGCACTATACCACCGAATGAATGGGGGAAGACATAGAGAAACCTTGGACATCATCTGACGTTCCGGGGATTGCTTTTAATGCAGAGCTGCAGCAGAAAAGGAAGTCTCCACTTCAGTATGTGATCTGGCACTTTGTGTGTTAGATATTCTGGGTCCCTGTATTGGTTTTGGATGAAACTGGCTGTGGATCGAGGGGAGCAGGAGGTCACTTGAAATGTACCATACAATTTCACTTAATTTGGCCCATTTCAAAGGGGCAGTCCCCAGAATGTAAATTTACATTTTGTGGCACTTTGTAAATTTACATTCTGTGGAGCAAGGGACCAATCTATAGCACAAAAAGAGCTCCCAGTATACCTTATAATACAATAGCAGACGGTACCTGCTAGATGTCCAGTCCCTTCTGGCCACCTCTCCGCCAAATATATAATTATCTTAAATAAAGAAAATAGGTCTGTCCCGTCCTTTAGTTTCCTTTAAGGGTTAATCACATTTTTATTAGTGCAGACAGTTACATATAATGTTTTAGCTCCTATGCCTTTATCAAGTGTTACAGAGTCATCAATTCACATTCTTTTTATAACCATTGTACAATAGTGCCACCTTGTGTACCCTCTTTTCCTTACACATATTCTAATTTTCTAGTGCTCTATCTAGTGGTATATTCCCAGTCTATCATCCCAGTATCACTTACCAGACAGTGTTGACCGACAGTGTTGACCTTGTCATTGCTGCTCTAAAAGATGCAGTATTTAAATCACTGATGAGACTTTATCTGGTCTGGGATGCTGGGTGGCTTGGTATGGGATGCTGGGGGTTTTAGTAAACTGACACCAAAAAATGTAAAACCTCATATTTCCTTCTTGTGCAAGCCATTGCTAAGCATTCTTGTTTTTATAATAAGGGTTGGATAGAACTTCCCTTCAAATCTGAACACATAAAATCATTATGTTAAAAGACCATATTTACTTTGGAAGCATGATTCAGACTGCATTGCTTCAAGTTCAGTTTTAGGCCATGTTTAGACAAACCTGGAAGTTTCCTGGCAGAACAGATGTTGAACGGCGGGAAAATGGTGCATTTCAATAAAAGTTTTTGTGTTGTTAAATTTTGCAGATCAGAAGTACAACCTCCAAGATTTCCCCTGGAAAAAAAGAACGACAATCTCCGTCAAGGTGTGCGCTTTAAAAAAAAAAAAAAAAAAGCTTTTATAAATGGAATAGTGAACTTTTAATTATACATTTATCTTCCATACTTCCCCAACCCCTAGTGACACAAATATGCATGCTATATTTATAAGGGAAAACATTTGAGTAATCCGTTGTAGCATCCATTTGTGGACCCCCTTCTTCTTGTCCAGTGCTCTGGACTGTATACTTGGCTTTATAGTGCTTACTTGATTTAATTTACTGTAAAGTTAGTTGGATGTTATAACCGATTAGACTTTTGTTCTGAGGAATGATGTTCCATGGCCAGAATACACTTTACGATTGACATTACAACGGTAAAGTAAAGGGTAAAGTTAACCATACGCTACCTAGACATTACACCTTTTAGACATTCGGCCCAAGATAATGTGAAATTAATTGTGATGCTGAGTGGAGCAGCGGGTTTACCTGCTGAAATTCCTGCAACCTTTGTGTTGAACATTGCTCAAACATCAGGAGGTTTGTTGTGTATAACCAGCATAAGAACTTAACTTGTTTTAAACGGTAAGTACACTTTAAAAGCAACAAAAGTTTAATTGTAAACTGCAGCTTTAAAAAACCTTTTACCCCCTCTTGAGCCTACCTGTGCTGACTGACATCTTGGATGTGGTTTGAAGACTGCTTAGCTCCGCCCCTTCGTGAGTTCCTGGATCTCCTTATTTAAGTCCAAAAAAGCACTCCTCGTTTGCTCCGTGTGCGGAGATCCAGGAACTCACGGAGGTGCGGAGCTAAGCAGTCTTCAAACCACATCCAAGATGTTAGCAACTTTACAGCAGCACAGGTAGGCTCAGGTGGGACCTAGAAAAAAAAAATAATCTTAACTTGCTTTTACCGTGTACTTATCCTTTAAGCATTTAATCAGTAAATCCTTTCAGGATCTTTCGTCCTATTCTAATGGAATAAGTTAGAAAATCAACATGCTTGTGAAGGTTCTTATTCATCCAGGTCATGGTATATCTGTTGTATTCAATTAGATCAACTGGACTTGAAATGTAGTTCTTGAAGACGTTCGCTAGTCATCCGACTGGCTTTCTCAATTCAGAATGACTTGTACAAGAATCTGTGGCAATTATGTACCCTGGAAAATCCCAATTAGCATATCACACCAGGTGTTAAGGGTGTGATTAGATAGTGGCTAAGAGGTGTTATAGGAACACCCAGAGTAAGGTGTTACAACAGCATTGTACATGGCAGACAGTTGGTGTCGAACCCCCCCACCTCTATTTAGGCTTGGTTTCTTTATTTTCACATAAATGGCCTCCTTAACACCTCTCTTGAACCAGTCACGTTCCTTCGCCAGTATGTTAACATTACAATCTTCAAAGGTATGTCCTTTATCTGCATCTTAAGGATAAAGGACATACCTTTGAAGATTGTAATGTTACATCTGGCGAAGGAACGTGACTGGTTCAAGAGGAGGTGTTAAGGAGGCCATTTATGTGAAAATAAGAAACCAAGCCTAAATAGAGGTGGGGGGGTTCACACCAACTGTCTGCCATGTACAATGCTGTTTTAACACCTTACTCTGGGTGTTCCTATAACACCTCTTAGCCACTATCTAATCACACCCTTAACACCTGGCTGTGATTGCTAATTGGGATTTTCCAGGGTACATAATTGCCACAGATTCTTGTACAAGTCATTCTGAATTGAGAAAGCCAGTCGGATGACTAGCGAAACGTCTTCAAGAACTACATTTCAAGTCCAGTTGATCTAATGAATACAACAGATATTTAGAAAATCAACCTAACGTGCATTAATTAGTACTTTTTTATTTTTATTTTTTTTCAAGATAATTTTACAAATGAATTATATTTTATATTTTAATGTGGAAGTAGCAGTTGGTCAACACTTTCTTTACAATAATTATTTTGGAAAGAATATTTTAGTTCAACAATTTCTCTTTCAAAATGTTTTAAAGGGCATTTCCACCCCCAAAACTAAAATGTAAGCCCTTACTGGTCACATCAAGTAGTTTAAAACAATCCTTACCTTACATTCCTGCTCAAAATAGTTCCCCTGCTATGCCCCTCCAAAGTCCAGGAAACTGCTGTGTAGGAGCAGTTTGTGACTCATGGTTTGCCTGAGTCTGCCTCAACCTCAAGGTTTGAGGCATGCTCAGTGCAGCCCTCCCTCTCCCTCCCGTTTTTCTCTCCCTCCCCTAACATTATCCCTTTGGGTATGCGGTAAGGCATGCTCCCCCAGCCCCAACCGCATTAATATAATTTTTAGAAAGTCCCCCAATCTTTTTACTTACCTTCCCTCTCTCCTCCGCTGTTCAGAATTCCCGGCAGCCGTGACCATGATTGGCTGCCTCTCAGCCAATCACAGATGCGGCTGCTGGTCCCGCCCCCTGCTTGCAATTCCATGCAAGCAGAGGGCCGGAACACTGCGGCAGAGGAGAAAGGGGAAGGTAAGTAAGTATCGGGGGACTTTCTAACAATTATATTAATGCGGTTGGGGCTGGGGGAGCAAGCCCTATCGCATATCAAAAGTTGTCTAAAGCGGTGGACAAACCCTTTATGGATTCTACTACAATTTGTAGTAGTGGGATGAAGGAGGAATGAATAAATTGTTTTCAACTTCCAGAAGTTAATCTTTATTCTTCATTTCTTGCAAGGGTAAACAATATTGGTTCAATATTGAATGAAATAAGTGATGCTTTTTTACATGTATTGTTCTTGGTTTTTAATCTAACCTTGCTGTAAACCTGTAGTAAATTACCATTTTTTAATACAGTTCTAGATGTAATTTGCATAATTTTCCAGACTATATTAAGTTTCTCTAAGTACTTCATGGTTTCTTCATGGTTTAGAAGCTCCTATGATTGAGAATTCAGTGGGAATAGTTGGACGAAGTCTAAACAACGGAAAAGGCAGTATGGATTTGCACAATGGCAATTCAAGTGACTTTTTGCCCATTACAGTAAAAAGTAACTCTAGAAACCAGCACAAGCCTTTAAAGCCAATGAAAGGTTAGTGCTAAGTTTTAAAATTTCTCTCTATTTTAAAGGGCATGTCCACCCTAAAATGCAATTTTTAATATAAGATTCCCAATGGGCTCACAGCCCCAACCGCTATATTTTTTTTTTTTTAAAAAGCCCCCCAAATTCTACTTACCTCCCCTCTTTCCTCCGCCGCGCTCCCGGCCCTCTGCTTGCGAGAAAATGCAAGCAGAGGGGCGGGACCGGCAGCCGCGTCTGATTGGCTGAGCGGCAGCCAATCACGGACGCGGCTGCCGGTCATTCAGTGCAGCGGAGGAAAGAGGAGAGGTAAGTAAGAGTTTGGGGAGCTTTATAAAGATAAAAATATAGCGGTTGGGGCTGAGAGCCCAGGGGGAATCTTATCTTTTATAGATTTCACGCTAGAGGGAGGGGGAGGGAGGGGGAGAAGGGCTGCAGTACGCATGCCAAACTTCTCCCGGAGGCCAGGTAGCAGGCAGAGTCCTATATGGACTCTGCTAGCCTCCTGGTGGGCATTTTTTTTTACTTTGGGGGGGGACTACAGGAGAACCCTATGGAGCTGGGATGTGAGGTAAGGATTAAACTACACTACATGGTGGGGCCAGTAGTTGGGGGGATTATAGTTTTGGGGGTGGACATGCCCTTTAAGCAGGTAAAAAAGGAAACATGACTGTGTAAATGTTTTTGATCATTTATTTGTAGTTTTAGGTCTAGGCCACACTGTGACGATTGGGGGTTAAAAAGTACACGCTAGTGTTGGCCAACTCAGGAGCCTTTCCGCAGGCTTGGAAGCCAGGTCTCTGACACCCCCCTCCCTCCCGCTCTGGCCCAGTCAGTTGTTTTTAAACAGCTGATTGCATGTCCACAGTAAATATACACACGACTACCTGTTTTTTTGGGGGTTTTTTTGAGGACGCGCAACCAGCTGTTTAAAAACAGCTGATTGGGGGCCCTCTTTGTCCCTGGACCCCTGGCAGGGGCTGCTGTAGCATAATTACGCTACTGGGCCAATTTGACTGGCCACACTAGGTGCGCTGGGGCCAATTGCGCACTCCCTCGCATAGTACCTGACTGCTTCCAGCCAATACTATACTATAGAGCTCTCGTTGGTAAGTTTATTCCCGGGCTCCTGTTACATTAATTGAAGAAGGTAAGGTAAGACATAGCTCTTGTTCCTCCTGTTCTTCAATTAATGCAAAATAGAATATGTTAATTTTTTGAGTGAACCTATTCTTTAACTATTTCTCCACTGTTGATTTGTTTTTCATCTTAAATTTCTTGTTGCTATCATCCTTAAACAAATTAAAGGTTATCTATACTGAAAAAAATGTTTTCTAAAATTTCTCATTACTGAAAACTGTAATTTTCCCCCACTGTACCATTTTTTTATGTTGATCTGTGCCCTATGTCTATAAAATTCTAGTCTGAAGCATCTTACATTTCAGCTGTCAATCGAGTGCCTCTTCTGCTGTGTGCAGTTTACTGAAATATTAACAGTTGGAATATGTGATATGCATGATGAAGATGTCCCCCTTACCAGTGATTACTGAGCAGAATCGACTTCAGAGAGAGTCATGTCAGATGAAATGAGTTGTCTATTACTAGTGGGAGGGGGAATACTTAGGCTAAGCAAAACAATTACTGAATATAAGTCATCTCTGCTGGCTGCCAGAAAGATGTCCTCTGCTAGAATATACCACAGAATTTGGCAGAGGTATATCTCCTGGTGTAATTCCAAAGGTTTTCCCTCTAATTGGTTTGTACTTTCTCAGCTTCAGAAGTAATCCAGAATTTTTGATCCTTCTTTTCTGCCTAAGGTGGTCTCTTCTTTCCACCTAAATCAGGACATTGTGGCTCCGGCTTTGTTTCCTCACCCGTCCTCTGCTAAAGAATGCAGACTTTATTGTCTGGATGTAGTCCGGGCTCTTAAACTCTATCGTTCTCAGACTCAGGTTTTTTTTATACTCCCAGGCTCTGTTTGTGCTCCTGACAGGGCCCCTCCAAGGGGCTAGAGCTTCGTTGCAGACCCTGACACGATGGATATGTTCTGTAATTCTCTGATGCTATAAAATTACAAGGGCAGCTCCTCCCGAAATAATGAGGTGTCTAGGCGGGTGTGATAATTTAATCTCATCCTCTGAAATTTATCCCTTTATTTTGGGCCTTTACTATGTGTAGTATAATTGCTAGTAGATCCATTCATCTCTGTATATTGGATAGTGGTCCGTTTTCAATATATTTGACTTTGGGATGTCCCCTGCATGTCCTGGGTTCCCCTTACTGACTGAAGGAAAAAGGTATTTTACTGTGAGTACAAAATTCCATTTTTCCAAAGCCATCCAAGGCACAACCCTCCCAGTTTAAAAATGTCTATGTTTGTTTCTACTATTTGGCTATATGCCTTTCTGATATGATGTGTGTTAAGCTGGGTACACACACGAACGATAAAGCCCCGATACCGTCGGATTCGTTTCCCGAACAAGCGCGCGGCCGCCAAACGATCGGGTCGGCCAAACCCTCGTTCGGGAAAGGCCGAAAATTTCCATCGGCCGCGCTAGACTCCCTATAGAGGAGTCTGTCTGTCATCTTTCAGAAATCTGGACTGTATGTACCTAGCTTTACCGTTATTTCTCTTTCACTTCCTTTCCCTTTTTCTTTGGAACAAAACTGAGGGAGGCTTCCGGTGCACAGGTAGAATGGTAAGGAGGGAGGATCACCGGAGCCTCTTTTTAACCTCTAAATGTCCGCTCCTGAAAGTGGCTAACTTAACCCCTGCATGTCCTGGGTCCCCCTGATGGCTTCGGAGAAAAGGGAACTTTTGTTCTTACCAGTAAAAATCTTTTCTCTGAAGCCGTTAAGGAGGCCCAAAGAGAGCGAAAGTTAAAGGGTCACTATACTCACTCAATCGATGGATTCCCGAAGGGTTCTAGCCCATTCAGGTTCCTGACTGACAAGAGCCGTCTGTAAAGGCTGGGGTTCTTGGTTTGAACTGCACGGCGCACATAGTTAGCGAGATAGACCGGCTGGTAATTTTTCCTGACACAGGGCACACACATACGAAATGGCAGGGGCAGCGTTTGCTGCTTTAGTGCGTACTGGGCTTTTTCCTTGGCTGACATGAAGAAAGAAGCCAGTGGATGAAAGAAGAAGAGAAACAAAAAAAAAAATTCCCCATTTTTTTCAAAGAAGAACTAATTAATATAAAAAGGAATTATCATAAAAGGGGGGCATGGGCCCCAAGGAAAGGGGATAAGAACCCTCAGGGAGAGGCTAAGGAGAACTCTTCCCCCCCCGGAAAACTTTGAAATAAGCTTAGATGGAGCACAAGAAACAAGGGCACATCGCTGATAAGCAGGCTGGAGGAGAGCCACATTGCTGATAAGTCCTGTAGCAGAGGAGCGGAGAAGGAGGAAGTCCCACCCAGAGAGGTGGAAATGCCTGGAGAGTTAGGAGCAGAAGTCCCAATTAGAGGCCGGCTTTAAGGAGGAAGTAGAGTGCATGCCGAGTTACAGGGACAGGCCTGTAAGCAGTTTGCGGGAAGCGGTGGCAGAGCCAGAGGCGCTCTGCACTTGTTAGCCCCGAGGGGCGCATTCTCTCCCACATTGGGAGCTGGTGGGGCCTGAAACCACCAGCTCCTGTCAAAGTTGAAGGGTGATCCATCTCCTGAAGCGGACACTAAAATACTGGAGGAGTCTTCCGGTGCTCAGATAAGTATACCCTGGGGGAGACTCACTTCCTTTAATTTTAGTGTCCACTTGAGAATGGTGCATTAACCCCCATGGTTCCTGGTCCCCCTGCAGGCTGAAGGACAAAGGTATTTTACAGTGAGTACAAATTTCTCTTTTTACAGTATAGTTGCCCTTTAAGTTTGTTACTTTAGAACAGTTATATTTATAACTACTACATAATTAGTCTTTTTTTAAAAAAAAAATTGTGCTTTTATCTTCATTTTTTAGAAGCTCCTATCAGCGAGAAGCCTGTGGGAATAATTGGAAGGGGTCTGAAAAACAGGAATAGTGATATGGAAGTGCATAATATTAATTCAAATGACCTCTTGCCCATTCCAGTAAAAAGTAATTCTGGAAACCAGCACAAGCCTTTAAAGCCCCTAAAAGGTGAGTGATAATATTTTTTTTTTCAAACAGGCGAGTAGTTACCCATGAATGACAAACGTAGAAAAATAAATATTGTTTTGAAACTTTTTTTTTTGTTTAAACCCCTCAAAAGTTGAAAGGGTATATGCAAATCCTCAGATACTCACCCATCGGTCATGTGATAAAGGCATGTTAACAAGTTTATGGGGTGGTGCAGGCTACTAGACCTGTTATTAATTATAGTAGAGCAAGTTGCCCTTAAAGGGCATGTCCACCCTTTATTGAAACTTTTAGTATAGGTATATTTAGTATATGAACATAGTCCATGTTCCCCCCCAGCCCCAACCGCTATAATTATATTCTCAGAAAGTCACCCGATCATAACTTACCTTACCTCTCTCCTTTGTTGCAATGCCCCGGGCCTCTGCTTGCAGGGAACTACAAGAAGGGGGCGGGACCGGTAGCTGCGTCTGTGATTGGCTGAGAGGCAGCCAATCATGGACGCGGCTGCCGGCTGCTCAGAATGGCGAAGGAGAGAGGTAAGGTAAGTAATGATCGGGGGACTTTCTGAGAATATAATTTATAGCGGTTGGGGCTGGGGAAACATGGACTATACTATACATAAAGGGATTTACACTAGGAGGAGGGAGGCCAAAGTGGGTGGGAGAGGGAGGGGGAGAAGGGCTGCAGTGCGCATGCCAAACTTCACCCATAGGGGAGACAGGAGGCAAAGTCCTATATGGACTCTGCTATCCTCCTGGTGGCCAGTTTTTGGGACTTTGGGGGGGGGGAATTAAAGGATTAAAGGAGAACCATTTGGAGCTGGGATATAAGGTAAGGATTTTATTACACTGCGGGGGGGGGCGGGGGGGGGGGGGGGGGGGGGGGGGGGGTTGGTGGACATGCCCTTTAATGCAAGGAAAAGTTTATTTGTAATTTGTGGTTGGACATGTCCTAACAATAATGACATTTTTTTTTTTTTAGTAAATATTTTATGTAAATAAAAAATACAATTTCTACATGGTTATTTTCCAATACATGGGACTAGGCATTATTTTTAAGGTCTTTTTTTTTAAACCCAGAGGTGATTCTCTGTATCATGAATGGTAAAACATCCAGAAAGAGTAGTACCGTATATACTCGAGTATAAACCAACCCGGGTATAAACCGAGACACAAACTTTTACCTCTAAAAAGGAGTAAAAGTGATTGACTCGAGTATAAACCGAGGGTAGAAATTATGACCACTACTGCCTTCTGATTCTGTATTGTTTTGAGGCTTTAGTTGCCCTTGAAATGGACAGCAGAATTCCCATACAGTAGTCCCATACAGTAATAGCCAAATTCAGTATGGCTATTACTGTACGGGACTACTCAGGACTAATCAGAAGGCAGCAATAGATAAAATTCTCCTTCTGATTCTGTATTGTTTAGGCTTTTGTTGCCCTTTAAATGAACATCAGAAGTCCCATACAGTAATAGCCATACTGTATTTGGCTATTACTGTATGGGAATTCTTATGTCCATTTAAAAGGCAATTAAGCCTCATTCCTTGGCACTCCAGATGTTTGGAAACTACAACTCCCAGCATGCTTTAGTTGCTGGGAGTTGTAGTTTCCAAACATCCGCAGTGGCAAGGAATAGCCACTGCAGGAATTACTCAACTCTCTTCCCCCCCCTTCTGAATCCCCACAGTTGCCTTCTCCTACCTGCTCCACATGTTCCCCTGCAGGCTGCTCTGGATCCCCTTCTAAGCTCCGGCGTCCGCATGCTCCACTTTCCTCTGCTAGCTGATGTCACAACTTGCCGGCGCCGAGTAGTGACCTCAGTCAACAGAGGGTGTGGCCGCCGGAGCAGGTAAGTCTTTGACTCAAGTATAAACCGAGACTAGATTTTCAGGCTATTTTTTAGCCTGAAAATCTCTGTTTATACTCGAGTATATACGGTAGTATTTAAAGAATTTTTTTTAAGAGAGGACTAATTGGAGTCGGGAAGGACCCTGCACATCGATTGTATCTACTGTTAGTTAGGTATAATATGTTGGGTTAAATGGTTGGTCTTTATTCAACTTTTCTGCTGTGTACAAGTAGTGTGTATTAAAGGGTATCTGTACTGAAAATTTCACTTTAGGGCTTTTAACAGTGTAAATTACAGTGAAGTGTTAGACAGTACTCCTACCTCCGTTACTTATATAATTGAACATGTGGCGTTGTAGTGTGTCCCCACACTGGCTTAAATCTCATTTTATTAGAAGGCCCCAGATAGAGAACAGTTCTCTTGCAGCACAGCATTCTGGTAATCTTTATATAAAAAATATTTATGGACAATGCTAAAAGTCCCCCGAGACTTGCTGGACCTCTTTGCAGACTTGTGTCCAAAATTCCAGTGGCAGTTCCCTCCGTGCGCACGAGTGACGTCATGACACGCATGACATGACGTCAGCTACTAGACATGTCATGACGCGCTCTGTTGTCACTTCGCGCGCATCATGATGTCACTCGCGGCGGTTTGCAACGAGGTCCAACAAGTGACCTAAAAAAAAAGGGGGGGAAAAGGTTAGTTAGGGATACAGCTTCCATTTAAACTTAATTTGTTTTTTGAGTGTACTTATCCTTTAAACAAAAACTGAGATAAGAATACATAAATTGTAAGAAGAAATCTACGAAGATGAGAGAGACGGACATGAAGAGCAGAAGGAAATAAATGGCAAGATATACTGCAAGAAAAGAATTTGCCCAGATTTTAATCCAACCCTGGCTATCCCTGCACATCATCTTTCTGCCCTTACATATGATATGGTATGAGTCGGGATTCTCTTCTGCTTAAATTTGCTTAAATAAGTTATACTAAAATAAAACTACATCATAGAAATTCTTTTTGAGTGTAATACTTTTCATGCACTATTCCAGAAGCACAAAAAGACCCTTACAATGACAGAAAACCTATGACTTCTAGTACTGACATCATCGCTCATGAGAGATTGAGAGAAATACCTCATTCAGAGACCAGTGTAGATGAAGCTTTAAGATTACTTGCTGATGAAGATTGGTGAGCACTTTCTGACTCTGCTATATTTGCTTCATAAATGTATTAAAATAGAATTTAATGAGTTTAAGGCTACACTAAATTGTAAATTTTCCAGAAACAATATTTTTATTTTACTTTAGCATATAGATTCCTGTATAAGCCATGTTTCTTCTGAACTATGAACTTGGACACATCTGTATGTTTGTATGTTCTCCCCGTGCTTGTGTGGGTTTCCCCCGGGCACTGCGTTTTTTCCCATAATCACAAAGACATAGTGATAGGTTGTATGTATTAAATAATGTGCTTAGATTGTAAGCTGTTCGGGGCAGGGCCTGATGTAAATGTATACACGCTATATAACTATAGTCTAGAAATTACAAATTTAAAGGATAAGTGCACTGTAAAATCAAGTTATGTTCATTTGGAAGCTGCAGCTTTAAAAATACTGTTGCTGAATTTTTTTTTTCACTTATGCCCCTCCAAAGTCTACCTTTGTGCCTTGAAAGTTGCTGACCTCTTGTTACTGGTTTGTTGAATGTTAAGCTCCACCCTTCTGAGATTTCCTCCTGCTTTTTCCTGCTTGAGCCTCAAACAGTAATGCCTGTGAGTTCCGTGCAAGGCTCAAGCAGGAAATCTCAGAGGGGTGGAGCTTAACATTCAGCAAACCAGTAACAAGATGTCTGCAACTTTCAAGGCACAAAGGTAAGTTCTGGAGGGGCATTGGTAATAAAAAATATAGTAACATTATTTTTAAAGCTGTAACTTCCAAATGGACATAACTTGATTTTACAGTGCACCTTTATAGGGTATCTGTACTTTCAAAAATCGAATTTTCAGAAATCATACATTTAAATAGTGTAATGGTCCACTAAATAACAGCATGTACAGGGAAAGACCTGCCACTCACACCAGGTATGCTAATTTGTGTAACTCCAGTGACCTCTTACCAGGATCTCCCAAAACATGTCAAAACAATTATTAATACAACCCCAAATATAATGAGCTGATTAATTATATTGGTCTCCTATCTATCTATCTATCTAATCTCTGTCTACAGGAGTGTGTCACAGGAGGTCACTTACAGGAGCCCCCCCAGCATGTGTGCTTGCTTGTTAGAAGGGAGGAGTGTATCACGCAGCAGCAGCCCTTCCCCCACCCACTATCAGCAACATGTACTTGCCTGTTAAAAGTGAGGGAGAAAGTGTCTTAACACAGCAGCAGCTCCCCCACCCACTATCAGCAGTATCAAGAAGATATGTTAATGAGCTGTATAGCGTCGGGCTGCAAATGCTCTTTTATTATGTAAATTAATGTATCCAGTGTCAGCTGGATTTACAAGTGGGCAGTGACTAAGGGAGGTGGGGGCCAGTTAGGTGCAGTTACTAAACATTGAACATTCACTAACAAAGCAGACACAGACACATATGTAAGTAACATCATTTTTCTACCCTAACATTGCACTTTCAGATTATACAAAGTTGTTTGAGTGAGTATTGTGACCCCTTAAATAATGTATCCAGGGGTATGTATTCTAGGATTTTTGCTGCCTAAGCCAAACATTTGAATGCTGACCTTTGCACGCCACCGTGTTAAAGTGGGTGTGGTTTTGTACATGGGCGTGGTTTTGCCAATGGCCATGGCTTCGCTGGTGGGCGTAGGTAAAATTTTACTATTTTGAACTTCCTATCACATGGGTATTTAAACAGTTCCTCAGACAGTCAATTACCAATAATGTAAATTACTAGAAACAAGTATTACATCCCTTTCTTAAACAGGTTTTAGTTTATCAAAATTACTTTTATAGCCTGTGCTATAGATGTTGGTTCAACTGTTATAATGCCATACTTTCTGCAGTATAAAAGAATTTAGACAAAAGATTTGTAAACCTGCGACCACGCTAGCTAACTAGCATAACTAGACTTACCTTAACTAAAGCTAACCTAACCATATAAAATGTTGAAGTGGAGTTGAAGCAACTTCAAGGTACCTGAGACATTTGTCTAAGGTGCCACCTGAGACAAATGTCTCACTCTGCCAAATGTTGCTCTTGTATCTCTTGTTAAATCATATTTAAAGAATGCTCCATAAGATTTATATATTTGTAAATGTATTTGTAATGTTATTCTGCTGCATGGCGTGATTAGATTGGCTGATCCTAATATTACTCTGAAAATGATTATTATTTTTTTTTGAGGAGCCTCAGAAACACTACACACATGAAATGTTAGAAAATTTAAAGTAGTTATTGCCAATGGGGAAATACTGCCAATACTGCACGTGCCCCGGATCTTTGGCAAAGTGCCCCTAATATTTTAACATATCTTACCTGATAGAGGTGCCCTCTATCTTCTTTTCACTGTAGTCCTTGCGGCTGCAAAATGACATCAGCACGCAAAGGACTATTGGGAGCTGCTGCCTCTGCATGTCTGCAAAGATTCCCAGCCTCCTGTTGCTCCACTGAACTGAAGTTAAAGCTTCCCCAGTGTATAATGAAATAGCCAGTTTGCTGACATTATGTCATTAACAAATGTTATATGTTAAGAAATGCTCATGGTTACAAGTATAAAATTCCCATGGCTGCCAGTATGTTAAGAAATGCCCATGGCTACCAGTAGGTAATGAAATGCCCATGGCTACTATAATGTAATGAAATGCACATGGCTACTAGTATATAATCAAAATTGCTAGTTGGCTACCAGTATATAATGAAATTGCCAGTGTTCTACCAGTATGTAATGAAAATGCCAGTTTGCTACCAGTATATATTAAAAATGGCAGTTTGCTACCAGTATATACTGAAATTGCCAGCTTGCTACCAGTATAATGGAATACTGTGCCTCTGTGTCATTAATTTGTGTATCTCTGTCTACACCTCTGTCTGTCTATTTCTCTTTCTTTCTATTTATAACTTCCTGGCTGTGTATCTATCTCTCAGTTTCTCTATGTTTGTCTCTCTGTCTAACTCTATTAAGTACCTAGTGAGTGTGGCTTAATTGGGGCAGGGATGCCCCTGATCTTCTCAGACCCTAGAGACGCCCCAGGTTAAATTACAATCTCCAAAATATGTTTTAGATCATGGTAATGCAAATAAATGTTTGCTTTGAGTTTTGTTCTTCTTTTATGTCAAATATTTTAATGCACTAAAAAAGGGAATATGCAATAGAATTTAAAATGTTAACACAATAATGAAAGTGTTGCATTTAAAAGACAATTTGACAAGCCAACAAGAATAGCAATTACACAAGTGGACAAATTGTGGTTGTGCATACTGATAAGCCATCTTTTTGCAGACCGTATGAGAAGACTGTGATCCTGTTAGAACATCAAACATATCCATCTGTTTTTCATTTTTATAGGAAGAAGAAAATTAAAGGCTTAACCTCTGTGCAATCACTTTCTATATTTCAGTCTGATTTATTAATTGAAAGACTTCATGAACTACAAATTGCAGTTACTAAAGAGGTACGTTGTTTCACTTTGTGCCCACAAAATAAAAGTACTTGTTAATAAATACTTGTTTCTATCTGTTTAAAAGCACAAATATTTTAGGTTTACAGGTGTAATTTAGGTGTTAAATATACTAAGACACTTGTGTTAAATTAACCTTAAAGAATAAAGACTAAAAATAACATATACGTATGAGATTTCCTTTGTGCTTAGGACTTTTTTCCCCCAGAAACCTCAAAACCTTTAGGTATCCCAAACCCAACCCACTGACCCACTAGAGCTACCACAAAAAAATGGCTATATTTAGGAACTTTATTTTTTTCTAGGAACAAAATAAAAATCTGACTATTTTGTATTTTCTGTAAATCTGTAATGCATGCTGGCTGGAAAATAAACTTCAGGGTAATAAACAGCTATCATAATCTTATCAGGACTTCCATATTTGTTTGGAGACATCTGTATAGAAAATATGTGCATAGAGATGGTGAATAGTTGGGTCAGGGGGCATGACCAAAAGTTGCAGAAGCTCACAAGGCTCTTTGAAGACAAAATGGGCTGTGAGTTATACTGGCAACAACATGGAAAGATTCTTAGCTATAGAATTAACTTCTCGATGCACCTAAATGCAACATAGTTGTATCAATACATTATATAGGTGCTCTGGGAAGAAAATCAATTTTATCTTTAATCTTTACCATTGCTTTTTGTACACAGGATTCCAAAAATGCACTGCATATTCCAAATTAGGCCTTACCAATGCTTTGTAAAGAGTAAGAATAACATTTTCCTCCATTGAATCCATACCTCTCTTTATACAAGACAATACCATCGGGGCCGGCCTTTGATATGGGCGACCTGTGCGGCTGCACAGGTTGCATTACATGGGGGGCACCAGCAGGAAGTGTTAAGTCAAAGTTGTGCATCAGTGCTACAGCTGTTAAGTCCTGCAGATTAAATGTATGTCACAGCACCACCCCACAGACAAATGCAGCACATATGTATGCTGTGCTGTTCTGTCTGTGCATTTAGTGCATTACGTGTTACATAATGATGTGTACACAGTATATACAAGCACGCACTGCAAATACTGAAAGACAGGAATCGCAGGTGGCGGACTTGATTTGAAGGCAAGCAGCATTCAGCAGTGTATTGTGTGTGCCCAGGGAGTGTTTTGGAGAGAGTGCTAGGCGCCAGTAACAAATCTTGCACAGGGTGCTATTTATCCGAAGGCTGGCCCTGAATTCCATGCTGGCTTGGGCTGTTGTCGCCTGGCACTGCTTGCTACCTTAAAGTTTGTTATCCACCAAAACTCCAAGATCCCTTTCCAACAGGGATTCACTTAACACAGAGCCATTTAAAGTATAAGCAGCACAAGGATTTTTAAGTCCAAAATGTATCACCTTACATTTCTCAATATTGAATCTCATCTGCCACTTAGCAGCCCAATGTGACAATCTATCTAGATCTCCCTGCAACAATTGCACATCCTCTGAAGTTTTTTTTTTAACTCATTTTTTATTATATATAAAACTATTTACAAAGTGTCTGTTATCCTTTTGATCCATAAACAATAATATATTCATTTTACACAATTTGAAATCCGAAGCTGTTCAAAATTTAATCAACATACTTGGGTTTTAAAGATCATGCCATTATTGATTCTACCTAGACATTTTAGCCTGGTAAATTCTGATACAGAGGGTTTAGGAGAGAACAAGGGGGGGTGGGGTGTTTCCCGTCTCGCCTGCGCGTGTCCCGGGGGGCATTAGCCTTTTGTTTCTGAGTGTAAGACACGTTAAATTATTGTTTGTGAGGACCATACAGACCAAATCTTATTGAATTTACTGGGGCACTGTCTGTGTTTATAGTTGAGATTGTGATAAGGCAACATATTAAGAATTAGTTCTTTCCAGGTGTTGACTTTTGGAGGATCCAGGGCCATCCACTTTAGGATTATGGTTTTTCTGGCCATAAATAGGGCTTCTCTAAGAAAAGTTAATTTGTGGGTATCTTCCAGTTCAAGAGTATCAATGCCCAACAAGCATAACTTAGGGTCCACCAGTACTGGCCATGGTAAAATTGATGTTAGGAATTTGGTAACTTATATATATGAACTTGGGGGCATTTCCAAATAAGATGGCAAAAATCTGCTGGAGATATGTGGCACTTAGGACAAGAGTCCGATTACGATGTAGACATTCGTAGGGAGATTCACCCAGAGACGCAAATGCTCTGGGCAAATCTCACGAACGCGATTTACCAGAGGCTGCGCGGCTCTGGGTGAATCTCACCTGCACGTAAGTATTTAACCCCAGCTATAGCTGTCGATAAATACTTACGTGGTAAGACCCGCACAGCCTCTGGTAAAACGATTTGTGCCGGCTGTGCAAGTGCCTCTTCTGGGACTCGCGAAGCTGCCGCAAAGCAAGACTTAACGTTGCGCTAACCAATCATATTTCGGTTAGCGTGACGTTAAGGGGAGAAAGGAGCGCTGCGCAGCTGCAGCGCTCCTAGGTGAATTGCCCCGTATGTGTAGTCTTGAAGGGCTCAAATATGCCTGGTGGACAATGTAGAGTTGTATCAACCTATTATTCACTGATGGGGAAGCGTGGACGTGTGATGGTCCCAATTCATCCCATTCGTTTTCTGTAAGTTTAGATATTTTTGTTTTCCATGTATTGGTGATTGTCTTACATTGTACATCTACAGTCACAAGAAAATAGCGCACTCCAGTCTTTGATAATCTCCAGTGTGTTTATTCACACGTGTAACGTTTCGGTACCTGTGTGGTACCTTCCTCAGACAATTCAACAATAAACAAAAGTGCTCAGTGCATTTAAATACAGTGATACAACAGGAAGTAGCAATGACCTCTAGTGGTATAATCATATAATACATCAATCCCATTGATTCAATTAAGTGAAAACAATTGTCTTATATAAATATTTAAAATCATAAGACAATAAGGTTATGAATATGTAGACAAAAAATTTTTTTTAATTTTTTTTAAAAAACGATAGTGACAAAGTGCTTGTGCCATAATTGTAATATGATGTACTTAAACATGATAAATAGTGATATTAGTGTTAAAAAGTTAAAAAATCTAAAAAAATCATTTACTCAAGGATAACTATGTATACCATCTACAATAAATACAGATTGTTAATAATACATAAATACACAAAGTTAGGAATATAAAAAAATAGATCAACGCGTTTCGCCCATGCGGCTTCCTCAGGATCAAAAGAAATCCCTGTTTATCCCTGTATATATATATTTCTTTTGATCCTGAGGAAGCTGCATGGGCGAAACGTGTTGATCTATTTTTAATATTAATAACAATATATATGATACCTACTGCCTTTTAGAGTGATATCACTTTTTTATAGATTTGCATTTAATTCTATATGTTGCCTTTTAGAGTGATATCTACTGCATCTTTTAAGTGGTATCATTGGAGTTTTTTTGATGTCTAAATAAATATAGTTGGAAAATATCAAGTGTAACCAGCCCATATTATTTTATATATATATTAGGGAATAATAGGAACACACGGAGGAATATACTACACGAGACTCGATTACCAAGAAGAGTGTGATTTTAATATTAATTAGATATTTATACTGATTTTAATGGTTTCTAAAACTTGAGTCTGATCGAAGCTTTTATACTTTTTTCTCTCCCCCCTCTTTCTATCCTATATTTTATTGGCTTGAGTTAATTGCGCAACTAATATCACTATTTATCATGTTTAAGTACATCATATTACAATTATGGCACAAGCACTTTGTCACTATTGTTTTTAAAAATGTTTTTAAAAATTTTTTGTCTGCATATTCATAACCTTATTGTCTTATGATTTTAAATATTTATATAAGACAATTGTTTTCACTTAATTGAATCAATGGGATTGATGTATTATATGATTATACCACTAGAGGTCATTGCTACTTCCTGTTGTATCACTGTATTTAAATGCACTGAGCACTTTTGTTTATTGTTGAATTGACTGAGGAAGGTACCACACGGGTACCGAAACGTTACACGTGTGAATAAACACACTGGAGATTATCAAAGACTGGAGTGCGCTATTTTCTTGTGACTGTATGTGATTAAGCGGCCAGTGGCTATGGCCTAATAGAGGCACCCAGCATTTTGAATCTGTTTAAGGGGTGTGCGGTGACCAAACATTTACACTTTTACATTGTACATCTGTTTGGGTGTTTTTGAGCCTTGTATATAATCGGGTTATTAGACCCTGCAGACCTTGGGTTTTCAGGATTCCGATTATCGGGTGCTTAGAAATTGGTATTTTTTTATCTGGAAAAACAGTATTAAGACAGTGGCGTATTTGTAGGTATCTGAAAAAATAGGTTTGGGGTAGTTTAAATTCCAATTGTAGGTCTTCGAATGTACGTATGGCGTCTCCTGCGATAAGTTGTCTGAATAGGTGTATGCCTTTGTTTTCCCAATCTACACTACAGGGGAATTCTGCCAGGTGTGGATAGATTCCGGGGGAATGCCTGTGTATTCTAGAATTTAATTTGTCTCTTTCCATATTTTGTGCATTTGGGTATGTATCGGAGTAGAGGTGCTGATCAGGTGGATGTTTGGAGCCTCTATTGTAGAGAGGATGGAGCCTGTGGTATACATATCTAGCATTTGGTTTGATACAGAAAAGTTATTGTCTCGGTTTAGCCATTCAGTCATGTATTTGAGCTGGCCTGCCAACTAGTACATCCTGAAATTTGGAAGTGCTAAACCAGCGCTTTCTTTTGGTTGTTGTAGTTTTGCGAATTTGAGGCAAGCTCTCTTGTTTGTCCATAGGAAGGAAGTCAGGAGGCTGTTCATATCCGAGAAGATTTTCTTGGGTAAATATATTGGTGAATGCTCCACTATGTATAGAATTTTAGGGAGAAGGATAATTTTTACCAAGTTGACTCTCCCCATTAGATTTATTTGAAGTTCTGCCCAGGTTTGAGTTTTATTTCTTGTTGTATTCATCAATGGTGTGATATTTATTTCCTTAAAGTGCTTTGGGTTTTTGGAGATCCAAATGCAGTGGTATTTAAATTTATCTGTAATAGGTATCTGCCGCGAGAAAGTATTAATGGTTAAAGGAGGCACAGTGAGGATTTTTGCCAATTAATATATTGTCCAGAGTAGGAGCTGCATTTATTTATTATTTCAGCTCTTCGATTCAAGGATGGACTGGTGTCTGATAGATAAAGAATCATATCGTCTGTGTATAACCCGATTAGATCGGTATATGCTCCTCTGTTTAGTCCTTTGATTGCACTGTCTGTGCAGAGTTGTGATGATAGTGCCTCTATTGCTATTGAGAACAGATAGGGGGAGAGCAGACATCCCTGTCTTGTTTCTCATTGAAGGGTGAATTGGTTAGACTGTCGTCCGTTTACCAGGACTGTAGCGAATGGAGAACTAGAAAGCAGTTTGATCCATGTAATATTTTGGACCAAATCTTTCCATGCACGCCTAGAGGTAATTCCATTCAATCGAATCAAAGGCTCTGCTAGTGTCTAATGACAGTATACCTCTGTCCTCCATAGTATCATGGGATATCTGTGTGTAAATATGAGTACGCCTTATATTAATTGATTCCAGCCATAAAACCCGTTTGATCAGGATGGATGATGGATGTTATGACTTTTTGTAGTCGGTTGGCTAAGATTTTGGTGAGTAGTTTGTAACCACTATTGAGTAGAGATATTGGCCTATATGAGTTATGTTCGAGTGGATTTTTGTCTGGTTTCAATATGAGGACTTTTGTGGCGTCGGTCATTTATGGTGGCAGATTTTGGTATTCGAATGCTGTTTTAAATGTTTTGAGTAATTGCTCTATTAGGGTATTTTGGTACTTTTTATAAAATTCAGTTGGGAGGCCATCTGGGCCAGGTGATTTTCTGGAGGGCATACTCAAAAGAGCTTCCAATACTTCCTCATGTGTAATTTCAGCTTCAAGTAGGTATACTTGGACAGTTTGTAATTGCGGGAATTGTACTGGTTGAAGATAGTCTTTGGTTGCTTGTAGTGGGTTTATTGATTGCGTCTGGTATTGTACGTGGAAATATCTTACAAAGGATTCCAGGATCTCTTCCGTAGTCGTAAGTTGCCCTTTTTCTTGGTCCTGTATGGCTAATATAGTTTGTTGTGTCGTGTTGGTTTTTAGTTAGTCGGGCTAGTAACTTTGTGGATGTATTCCCCACTTTGTGGTATTGTTGATTTATGAAGAATTGTTTACGATGTGTTTTCTCTTTTATTAGAATTTCATATTGTCTTTGTGTTTGATGCCATTTCTCTTTGAGAGAATCCAGTAAGCTTGTTCGGCCTCTCTGAGTTGGGTAGTTAGAGTGTCTTCTTCAGCACAGGCTTGTTTCTTGAGATGGCTTATAATCTGGGATGCTCTTAAGGCATAAGTCAGAGGTCTGTTGAATTCCATCATCTCTTGTGTAATAGGTTCTTGGTTAAGTTCAAAACAGAACTGTATATCATTTTCGAGGGGATCATCTTCTGGAATGAGGGATAGCCAGAATGAGTGTGTTCTCCACGAACGAGACCGGTAGGGGTCGTCTGGTGTGTTCAGTTCTAGGAGAACCGAGGAGTGGTCCGAAGTACCACTTAGTAGATAAGTAATTTTAGACACTTGGTGGGCTAACTGTTTGTTAATGAAGAAATAGTCAATCCTAGAAAGCACATTGTGTGTAAGAGAATGGCAAGAGTAGGAGCGGGTCTGCGGATTTCATTTTCTCCAAATATCAACCTTTGATATGATAGGTATGTGTTTTTTGGGTCTCCGGATAGTGGTTGAGTGGCCGGCAGTTTCTTTTGTTAGCGACATTAACATATTAAAATCTCCCATACATATTGTTGATGCTGTTGGATAGTTAAGTGCAAATAGTATACATTTTTTCAATAGGGTATTCGAAGCTGGAAGTGGATTATATATCCCAAGCAAAACATAAAGACTACCTTCTATCTCTAAAGCTACAAAGATATATCAACCCTTGCTGTCTTTGAGTGTCTTAATTATTTTAAAGCCTAGTGTGGTTCTGATGAGTATAGAGATACCTCTGGAAAAAGTGGAGTGGGTGCTGTTGCCTGCCCACGCTACCCAAGGTTTTGTAACCATTTCTGTGTATTTTTTACAAAATGTGTCTCTTGCAAACATATGATATCTGGTAGGAGCATATGTATCTTATCGAAGGCCTGCAGTCTTTTGGTAGGGCTATTGAGTCCTCTCGCGTTCCAGGATAGAATTTTAATGTTTCCTTAAAAAAAACTCAATACAGGGCAGCACATGTCTAGTGTAGTAGTTAACCATGAGTGAGCCTTATCCTTGTCTATTTCAATAGTAGAAGGGGGGGGATGTGGGGGGGGGGGGGGGGGGGATATTTCTTTATGCAGCGGTGTGCATTTTCCATCATATAGTTGGATATTTGTAGGGGCAAAGGATTTATGATGTCTGAGTCAATCCTTCTCATTTCATTTATTTTCCCTGAGGTGGGAGCGGGGCTTATGCCTTTGCTTGAGGCGATATAGAGCATAGTATATTCTGGAGTACCACTTGTAAACCCAGTACCTTTGTTTTTTTTTGTACAGCTGCCTAAGGTTTCGTTTCTGTATTTCATATGCTTTTTTGAGTTTTATCATATAAATATTGTTCCCCATGGGGGGGGGATTAGTATCTTCCGTTGCAGCTGTTAGTTGTGGGTGACATTGCTACTATAAAAAATTTTATATTCATATTTTACTTATATTGTTTGTGTTACTTAGTTAGCCGGTTTTTAACATCAATAAAGAGCACATACACACTGTCTCTATTGACTTTATCCTAGTAGCAAGGTTTAGAAGGAGATTAGCTAACAGAGAGGAGGAGTAGAGAAAGAAGAGAGGAAGAGAAAACAAAAAAAAAAAAAAACCTTTTTAAATATTATACCTTCCAAAATATATATAAATATTGAGTGGCAGTATAGACACATGATTTTTTACCAAGCCTCTCATAGTTATTGCTTGTGAAGGTTCTCATTCATCCAGGTCATGGTATATCTGTTGTATTCAATTAAATCAACTGGACTTGAAATGTAGTTCTTGAAGACGTTTCGCTAGTCATCCGACTGGCTTTCTCAATTCAGAATGACTTGTACAAGAATCTGTGGCAATTATGTACCCTGGAAAATCCCAATTAGCATATCACAGCCAGGTGTTAAGGGTGTGATTGGATAGTGGCTAAGAGGTGTTATAGGAACGCCCAGAGTAAGGAACCCTGCAACACAGAGCCGAGAACATCCCCGCTAGCACAGAGGCGAAGGCTAAAGAAATGAAACATCTCAGAGGAGCCCTTAAAACTTGTGGATATCCAGACTGGGCCTTTGTCAAAAGAAGTAGAAGGAAAGAAAAGAACACGAATACCAACAGTGAAGGGGAAAAGCAAGACAGGAGGAAGAACATGGTCATCCCATATGTAGCAGGGGTCTCCGAGAAATTAAGAAGAATTTTCAAAAAACATCGTATCCCTGTCTGCTTTAAACCGAACAACACACTGAGGCAGCAATTGGTACATCCGAAAGACCCAATACCGAAACACAAGAAAAGTGACATCATATACGCAGTGCAGTGCAGTGAAGAATGCTCTGATTTGTATGTGGGGGAGACCAAACAGCAACTGCATCAACGTATGGCCCAGCACAGAAGAGCCAATTCCTCGGGTCAGGACTCAGCCGTGTATCAAAAATCCAAGGGAAGCCCATTTTCAATTGCAGCAGAGCTCCAGGAGACCTGGTCACCTGAAATCCCTGTGTCAACCAGAACAGTTTGTTGGATTCTGTCTTGAAATTGCCTCCATGGTCGAATCAGTGCCCATAAGCCAGCACTAAACAAAAGACAATTGAAAAACTGTGTCGCAAGACAACTGCTCGAGAGGACCGTTTGTTGCCTCAAAAATCCAAGGGAAGCCCATTTTCAATTGCAGCAGAGCTCCAGGTGACCTGGTCACCTGAAATCCCTGTGTCAACCAGAACAGTTTGTTGGATTCTGTCTTGAAATTGCCTCCATGGTCGAATCAGTGCCCATAAGCCAGCACTAAACAAAAGACAATTGAAAAACTGTGTGGCATTTGCCAAGCCACAGCCTGCTAAAAGGATGGACACTGGAAAAGTGGAAAAAGGTGGATTTTTCAGATGAATCTTCTGATGAATTACACCACAGTCGCCGCAAATATTGCAGGAGACCTACTGGAACCCACATGGAGCCAAGATTTACCCAGAAAACTGAAATTAGGTGGAGGCAAAATCATGGTCTGGGGTTACATCCAGTATGGGGTGTGTGCGAGGGATCTGCATGATGGAAGTCAACATCAATAGTGTAAAATACCAAGAAATCTTAGCTACCTCATATATTCCCAACCATAAAAAGGCCAAATTCTGCAGCAGGATGGGGCTCCATCGCATACTTCTATCTCCACATCAAAGTTCTTTAAGGCGAAGAAGATCAAAATGCTCCAGGATTGGCCAGCCCAGTCACCTGACATGAACGTCATTGAGCATATGTGGGGTAGGATGAAAGACGAAGCATGGAAGACGAAACCAAAGAATATTGATGAACTTTGGGAGGCATACAAGACTCTTTTCTTGGCTATTCCTGATAATTTCATCAATAAATTGTATGAATCCTTGCCAAACCGCATGGATGCTGTCCTTCAATCTCATGGAACTCATACAAGATATTAAATTTGGATGTCACCGCACCACTACTTAATTTGCTGACATATTTTTGGATTGGCTGTAAAGTAGATCATTTTCTGTATAGGCGACTACACTTTTGTCTTGCAACATTTTGACCTTTCTGTCTTGATTAAATGATAAATCTTTTTTCAGTGAAACTATTTTTTACCAGTACATTTAATATTATTTGTGAGCTTTAGCTTTTCATATGAGCTATTTCTAACAACAATTTAACAATTAAAAATCAGGTTAATAGCAGGAGTTACTGCAAAATACACAGGCGACAAGACTTTTGTCAGAAACTGTAGACATAGACATTGATTAGCAACATCGACATATCATGTCCATTATGTATATTAGGAGAAGAGTAGCTAGGATAGAAGAGGAGTAGAGAGAGAGAAGAAAAAAAAACCTCACCTTTTTCTACAGTTTGAACTTTTAAACCTTTAGGTATTTTGCATTATATACTCTAAATATATATTAACATTGACTGGCAGTATTACCAAACAGTATAGTAACATAGTATAGTAATTGGTCATATATTGGTATTCATTGATATTATAGCTAGGCTTTGTGCTGTTATCTTTTATGTTTAAAGGTTGTATTATTGCATAGTCTTTTCCTTCACCTGGAAGGCGTATGGGAATAGTACATTATTAACCCTTGCTTGGGTGTAGGCAGTATATATAATGTATGTATAAACATTGACTGGCAGTATTACCAAACATACAGGGAGATTCAATAAAAGTTCATATCGTTTAAAGGGTATGTCCACCCTAAAATGTATTTTTTTATATCCTGCTCCCCCATGTCCCCCAGCCCCAACCGGGTATTTTTTATATTCAGAAAGCCCCCAAACTCTTACTTACTCTCCTCTTTCCCCGCTGCGCTCCCGGCCGTCTGTTGCAAAATGCAAGCAGAGGGGCGGGACCGGCAGTCGCGTCCGTGATTGGCTGCGCTCAACAATCATGGACGGACTGCCGGTCCCGCCCTCTGCTTGCATTTTGCAAGCAGAAGACGGGTCGCAGCGGAGGAAAGAGGAGAGGTAAGTAAGAGTTTGGGGGGCTTTCTGAATATAAAAAATACCCGGTTGGGGCTGGGGGACATGGGGGAGCAGGATATTAAAGGGGATTTACACTAGGGGGAGGGATAGTAGAACGGGAGGGAGAGGGAGGGAGAGGGAGGGGGGAGAAGGGCTGCAGTACGCATGGCAGAATTCTCCCGGAGGCCAGGTAGCAGGCAGAGCCTTATATGGACTCTGCTAGCCTCCTGGTCGTCAGTTTTTGGGACTTTGGGGGGGGGGACTACAGGAGAACCAGATGGAGCTGGGATGTGAGGTAAGGATTACACTACACTACATGGTGGGGCCAGTAGTTGGGGGGATTATAGTTTTAGGGGTGGACATGCCCTTTAAAATGGTGCTAATTTTGCCCCAACCAATCAGAACTTATGTAACATTTAAAAGCTAACATCTGATTGGTTGGGGCAAAATTAGCACCATTTTAAATGATAAGAACTTTTATTGAATAACCCCCCTAGTATAGTAACATAGTATAGTAATTGGTCATATATTGGTATTCATTGATATTATAGCTAGGCTTTATGCTGTTATCTTTTATGTTTAAAGGTTGTATTATTGCATAGTCTTTTCCTTCACCTGGAAGGCGTATGGGAATAGTACATTATTAACCCTTGCTTGGGTGTAGGCAGTTGTCTGAAGCGTGTAGTGTATTGTAGGCTTGTGTATGGCCTTTATGGCACAGTTAACAGATCCACTACGGTCTCAGCAAACTATTTGCTGTAGTTTTTCTTGTATCACATACGCACCAGTCCATGACCTCGGGTGTACTAAGTCAGTTTTTTCCCTTTTATCTCTCAGGGGGGTCCATAGAAACCATATGCATGAGTGGCTGCAACAAAGTGGTAAATACCTGGCACATTTGTAATCCAAAATTTTTGTATCTCCAACAAATTTTACCATAAATCATTGTGGGGGATTGGTAGATCCAGGGGGTAGAAGGGGTAAGATGAAGGAAAGTTATATCCTCAGGGGTTATGAGATCCTTGCCTTGACTGTTGTCCTCTCTGAAGTCAGGGGTCTAGCCAGTTGGCACACTCTTCTGCCGATTCAAAGAAGGATGTGTGATTATCAATCTCCACTCGCATTTTGGCTCGGAAGATCATCTGAGCCTGAGCTTGACCTCTCGAAATGACATCCTTTTCCTTTGTAGATCAGGTGAAAAATCTGGGAAGATAATCACCTTTGATCCGTCAGTTGTGAGTTGGTCTTGATTTTGGTTGGTTCGGAGTATGCGATCCCTATCCCTGGCACTCAGGATGCGGGCTATGATCGGCCTAGGCCTTGCTCCTGGCGGTGGGGCCCTAGAGGGCACTCTATGTGCTCTCTCAACTGAGAACGTGGGAGAGAGCCCGGTGCCCAGGAATGATTGGGTAATCCATCGTTCAACAAAATCTCCAACGTCTTTTCCTTCTGCACGCTCGGGTATTCCTACCAGTCTAAGATAATGGTGCCTCATTCTATTTTCGATGTCCTTTTTATGGTAGTGTGCGTCGGTTTGGCGTTGTATGTCTGCTACTCTAGGCGTCATTGGTGTCAGTGTATCCTCCAGATCAGAACTCTGTCGTTCTGCCTCTGTGCACCTTTGCCTGAGCGCCTGCAGGTCTTGACGTAGCAGACTACTATCCAATTTGACCTCCTCCATCATTACCATCGTGAGGTTTTACTGTCTTGGAATCTCTGCTAGCAAGCAAGTTTGTACCCTCTGTAGGTCTGGCGTGGTAGCAGTAGGTTTCCCGTAGAGGTTAGGGGACTTGGCTGCACCTGACGCGTATGGGCCATGCTGTTTGGGGAAGATGGCGATGCCTCGTGGGTTGGATCCACTACGCGGCCTTTGTGTGCAAATTTTTTGCAGTTTGGCTGCTGCAGCGGCAGTTTTCCTGTCTTGGTTTCATGGCATTCAGGCTTGGGAAGGTTCAGGTGAGGATATAGGGTTTCTTTTCTTCTGGCTCTCACAGGATTTTGTGACTCAAAGGGCGAGATAGACGGAGCTCTTACAACTTGCGACCTTCTACATGCTTGCTCAGGCCACTTCCCAACCTTTGAAGTTTTTAATGGTCGACAAAGTTTTGTGTCATCAGCAAACACAGAAACCTTGCTGACAATACCCACTTCCAAATCATTATTAAATAGATTAAATAGGAGCGGCCCCAACACAGAACCCTGTGGCACCCCACTTAGCACTTTAGTCCATAATGATGAAGCCCCATTAACAACTACTCTCTGCATCCTATTCATTCAAATTAAAATTTTCTATCCATGTACAAATGTGGCTGTCGCCTATGGGGGACTGTATCAAAAGCCTTTGTAAAATCCAAGTAAACTACATCTACTGCTATGCCAGAGTCTAAATTTCTACTTACTTTCTCATAATTTCTCAAGTTAATTTGACAAGATCTATTCCTCCTAAATCCATGCTGATTACTGATTAATGTCAGTCCTTGAAAACATACTCTAGAATATGTTCCCTTATTAAACTTTCCAGTATCTTCCCCACCACTGAAGTTAAACTTACAGGCCTGTAATTAGCCGGCTGTGAACGATTTTTTGAATTTTGGAATAACATCAGCCTTTTTCCAATCCAGGCACACATCCGGACACGAGGGAATCTGCAAAAATAAGAAACCATGGCCTAGATAAAACAGAACTTAGCTCCCTAAGTGCCCGAGGATGTATTTTATCCAGTCCAGGAGATTTATTAATATTAACCTTATTTAGTTCTTTCTGTACCATATCCTCTGTTAACCAAAGTGCACTTAAAACTTTTATACCATTATTGCTACTATACTCTATGATATCTATACTTGAATCTAGTGTATACAGATGGAAAAAAAATATTCAAGACATTTGTTTTATTGCCATCCTCCATAACTAACTTATCCCCATTAATTAATGGTGCCACATTTTCAGTCCTCATCTTCTTACTATTAATATACTAAAAAATAAAATTTGGCTTAGTGCTTTGCTTTGCTCAGCTATTCTAACCCCATTATTAATTTAAGCTAGTTTAATTGCTTTAAGTTGCTTACAGTCCTTGTTACAGTTTTTATAATCCCTAAAGGCCCTTTCCGTTCCCTCTGCCTTAAATAGATTAAATAGGAGCGGCCCCAACACAGAACCCTGTGGCACCCCACTTAGCACTTTAGTCCATAATGATGAAGCCCCATTAACAACTACTCTCTGCATCCTATTCATTCAAATTAAAATTTTCTATCCATGTACAAATGTGGCTGTCGCCTATGGGGGACTGTATCAAAAGCCTTTGTAAAATCCAAGTAAACTACATCTACTGCTATGCCAGAGTCTAAATTTCTACTTACTTTCTCATAATTTCTCAAGTTAATTTGACAAGATCTATTCCTCCTAAATCCATGCTGATTACTGATTAATGTCAGTCCTTGAAAACATACTCTAGAATATGTTCCCTTATTAAACTTTCCAGTATCTTCCCCACCACTGAAGTTAAACTTACAGGCCTGTAATTAGCCGGCTGTGAACGATTTTTTGAATTTTGGAATAACATCAGCCTTTTTCCAATCCAGGCACACATCCGGACACGAGGGAATCTGCAAAAATAAGAAACCATGGCCTAGATAAAACAGAACTTAGCTCCCTAAGTGCCCGAGGATGTATTTTATCCAGTCCAGGAGATTTATTAATATTAACCTTATTTAGTTCTTTCTGTACCATATCCTCTGTTAACCAAAGTGCACTTAAAACTTTTATACCATTATTGCTACTATACTCTATGATATCTATACTTGAATCTAGTGTATACAGATGGAAAAAAAATATTCAAGACATTTGTTTTATTGCCATCCTCCATAACTAACTTATCCCCATTAATTAATGGTGCCACATTTTCAGTCCTCATCTTCTTACTATTAATATACTAAAAAATAAAATTTGGCTTAGTGCTTTGCTTTGCTCAGCTATTCTAACCCCATTATTAATTTAAGCTAGTTTAATTGCTTTAAGTTGCTTACAGTCCTTGTTACAGTTTTTATAATCCCTAAAGGCCCTTTCCGTTCCCTCTGCCTTAAAGGTTTTAAATGCCTTTTTCTTCCTTTCCATTACATACAGAATTTTTATTTTTTTTACATTTATTTCCAAGGGTATACATTTAGATGTGAAATGGCTTAAATCCCCTTAAACACAGTCCACTTCTGTTCAGTACCTTACATGATGATACCTTATCCCAGTTGACATTCTTTTAACCTGGGAAAATTTACTTTTCCCGAAATTAAAAGTCTTTGTTAACCCAGCACACTTTTCCTTTCGATAACATACTCCAAACGACACTATTTCATGGTCACTACGGTATTCCCTAAGCCTCCAGTTACCTTTATATCTATAATGCGCTCTACGATGTTAGATATTACCAGATCCAACAGAGCTCCTTGTGCTCCAGAGCTAATATGTTTTTTCTATAAATGTACGTATTAAAGAGGGAAGGTTGCAGGGTATGCTCTTGTAATGTTTCACTTCTTTAAAAAAAGAAAAGAGAAAAAACTGTTATGGATAATCGATTCACATTCTTTACTTCAGTTAGTGAAAAGAAGCTTGAAAAAAAAAAAAGTGGAAACATACAAATAAAATGTGGTTGCTTCATATATGCAAAGCTTACCTCCACATGAGCACAGTCTCAAATCAACTGATCATATTCACCGGTGTCTCTAATGAATGGCTGGGAGACACTAGCAGGTGGGGAAATGTGGTAAATGTGAGTACGCTGTTCTAGATGGACATACGTCCTTTTTTCAACCTCAAATACTATATACTATACTAGTTAGCATGTGCAGAAGTTGTTTTGTGCCTGAGACCACGAGGAACAGGCAACAGATTTCCAGTAACCTTAAAGGTGAACTGTGGTCCAAAAATGACTTTAGGTAAATTGATAGGAATTGCTCTTCTGAGAATTTTTGCAATCTATTTTCATTGTTTACTTTGCATAGTTTTGAAGATATTTTTCATTTTTGTGTGTGATATGGCAGCAACATCACCAGGTCCCCTGCACTTCCTGCTTTAAAAACCATGTCAGTGGATGACAGTCAATCTGCCCTGTTTCTCCTCCTCCCCTGCAGCCCCCCTTCTCTTGCAAGCCCCCCCATGTCCCTCCCACTCATGGACCCCATAGACCCTACATTTGCAGGCCCCCCTTGGCCCCTTCCCTTACAGCCCCATGTGGCCCTGCCCACTCGCGGGTGCCGTGGGTTACTCAGACACACACACTCCCTACAGAAAACTGTGTGAAAACAGCCTTTTTAGGCAGAGTGGGAGAATAGGGCTGTAGATTCCCTTATCTTCACTGTGGGGATCTTCACACAGCAGGGAGGGGGAGGGACTTCCTGTCTCCTGTCCTGAAGTCTGAGGCTGCCAGCAGCGAGGTGGAGGGGCAGCCTTAGGAATATCAGCCTCCCACCCTTTAACTTTCTGGTCAGTAATTTCTTTATATGTTGGGCTGTGGAGCACTAAGAGGGGTGGTTGATGGCTCATTTTTAAGATAGGAAACTGGCCTTTCATTTAAACTCAACTTGTTTGGAGACCACAGCATCTAATGCAACAGCCCGAGGAAAGCCTAAACCCAGGATAGTCAGTCTCCTTTTCTATCCCCCCACTACTACTACTATTACCCCCTCTCGTCTTAAATATATATATCCCTGCTTTCCCCATCAGAATGCCATCCCTGTGGGATACTTATTGTTAATGTAAAATTGTTTCTCTGTTATATTACACATTAATTACTAATACACACTAATTAAGCAGGATTCTCTTAATTTATTGTAATAATGTTTGCCAACATATTATTGCATACTTGCATACTTTTCACCCAAAATAAAAAACGATTTAAAAGTCTGAATTCAGAGGTGAGAGACATAGTGGCAATTATAGCATCTGTAGAGCTGCCTTTTGTATGTTGGGTTTTGTTCCCCTTTAAAGTAAAAATTTATGTGATTGTGAATGCTTTATTTTTTAATGTTTATTAGGTGACAAACTTGCGTTCCAGTGTCTCGCGAGCTGCTATAATCTGCCTGGGAGAAATGTTTTCCAACCTAAAGAAGCACATGGATTATGAATTAAATAACTCTGTCAGAGTCCTCCTGCACAAAGCTGGAGAAAGCAGCGTCTTTATTAGAGAGGAGGTAGACAGAACTCTCAATGCCATGGTGCAAAATGTGACACCTGGACGTGCTCTGGCTTCCCTCATAAGTGGAGGACTAAGGTACTGTTTTGTTTTTTTCTCTACAACTTCATACTCCTTTCACATTTGATGTAATTGAATGAGTTTTAGAAGCAGTCCCCAGGTTTAACTGCTTATGAGAGTTATTTATATATATATATCGTTTGTGTACACAATCTTATATTTTTTGATGCAATCTCCACCCATGCCTATGCCAAAAGCTGTGTCTGTGGCAGCTTAATTGTTAATTAGAATTAGCTGGGTTTTTTTTATATTGGAGTTCATTTTAATACTTTAAGATATTTAACAGGTTTGCATAATATGCCCTCTATTCCATCTCCATACAGGGACTTGAACAACACTGTCAAAAAATGTGCAGCACAACATCTCTGTAATTTGGTGGAGAAAATGGGTCCAGCACATATTTTATCTGGCAAAGACATCACAAGTCTAGCTATTCCAGCAATTGCTAAATTTGCACTGGATGGATCGCATGAAACCAGGTAAACACAAATGCTAAATTATTTGATTAATTATACAGTATGTCACTTACTTACATCCATTAAAGGATCAATATACTCATGCAATAACCGATGTCTCTGACCTCTCTCCCAGTCTGCCCTCCCTCCATTAACGTATGCTTGCCAATAACAGAGAGTGGGAGGAGAGTTTGTGACTGAGAAGGAGGCGCAAAGTGGAATCTGTTAATCTGTTACTGCAGGAGTATAGAGTTATTTAAAGTGCATTGACCACATTACAAAAGACTCTCCTCCAGCTGACAATCAAAGAAAGGGGCTTGTAAAATTAAGTAATATATTTTTAGAGTGATTGCAAGGGTTTTAGAGTTAATATCTGGGTGTCCAAATGTAGCATGCGAGTAAAAAGATTGTAATTGTGTATGAGTAACTATTTATGACTGTGCTGTATGTAGTGTATGGTAAAGTGTTAAATGTTCAATTTAAGGTTACGAGAAACTCCATGTTATATAGGTCTGAATAGTAATATATGGTATTAATATTTTTTGCATGTTTTTGGTTAAAGGGGTATGTCCATCAAAAAAGTAAGTTGGTTTCTATCTGATTTACTGAAGAACAGGAGGTAAATGTACTATCTCTTACCTCCCGTTCTTCAGTAAATCTTACAGGAGAGGAGGAGACACTTACCCGCAGACCGGCACCAGCACCGAATTCCCTGACGCCTCCGACGCATCTCCAGTGCAAAGGAGCGAGACTGTTGATGAAACGGCGCTGGAGCAGGTCCGCGGGTAAGTGTCTCCTCCTCTCCTGTAAGATTTACTGAAGTATGGGAGGTAAGAAAGTGCATTTACCTCCTGTTCTTCAGTAAATCAGATAGAAAACAACTTTTTTGATGGACATACCCTTTAATGTTCTAGAATATATTAGATGTTTTCATTTGGCTTTGGAAACCAATTTTCATTATGTTTGATGTGTGTCAGTGAAGCATGAAAATTTTTTTAAAAGACAATTATACTTACCTCCTCCCCACTTCTCTTCTTATATCCACACTTTCTACCAAGGGTAAGGACCTATGCCGCTAGGCCCTCACCCCTGGGCTGTTTGCACTTACACAGCCCTGCTCGGCTCCCTAGTCTGCTTCTGTGATAGGTCCAATAGGAAGACACGCTCCTTGCAGAGTGTGTCTTATTGGCCTTGTCGTTTAAGTGCAAAAAGCCAAAGGGTGAGGGCCTAGCGGAATAGGTCCTTACCCTTGGTAGAAAGCATGGATATATGAAGAGGAGCGGGGAGGAGGTAAGTATAATTGTACTTCAAAAGGGTTAAAGGGACAATATTGTACCCTAAATAACATTTTCTAATTTAAATTAAGAATTTCCTTGGAAAACTTACATTGATATAAAGAGCTTTGTAATTGGCTATTTTATGTCACTCAGTACTTAAAATAATAAATCATTTCACTCTAGATATTTTGGAAGAAAGATGCTTCACTTTTTGATGTCACATCCGCATTTTGACAGAATGCTGGAAAAAAATATCCCACAGAGGGACCTTCCTTACATAAAGAATCTGGTAAAAAACATACAGCAAAAGGTAGGGGATTTTCTAAATAACCATAATAGACCGCTATATTTATATAGAGGCGAAAAACTGTATCCCTTGATGCAAAAACAATTATTGAAGGGGAACTGTGGTCTCCATAAGTCTCCAAAGTCTGTATTAAATGAAAGGCCAGGTTCCTAATTTTAAAATGAGTCATCAACCACCTTCAAAGTTAGGGGGTAGTAGGTTTTGAATCTGCCAGGCTTGCTAAAGGGAGGGGCCATAGGGGCCCACAAGGAGGAGATACTGTACCAGGAAAAGGGACTGTCACATGGTTATGTATGTTGCAGAGCGTGCCTTCCTATTGGCCTCATCGCCGACAGGGAGGAGGGGGCGGAGCCTACCAAAGCAGCGTTGCTGCAACAAGCTGATGTAGGTTTCGTGAATCCCGGGGTGAGGACCTAGCGGTTCAGGTCCTCACCCTGGGTAAAAGCTACTGCAAGAAGATGTGGAGCGGAGGGAAGGTGAGTATAATTGTCCTTTAAACCAAACTGCCATTTTGTAAGAGTGTGTAGACTTTTTATTCCACTGTATGTCAGCAATAGCTTTCTGAAAGAATTACATGATTTTATGAATGGTCCCTCTAATGAAAAATTGTTTACTTTGTGTCTTGGTAAATCACCCTAAAACTGCAATAGTTAAAGGGCTGACAGATGTAAGAATAACCTGAAATGGTGCTCAGTGTTCCTGTTATCTTTTTTTTGGCTTTCTGTTTTTTTTCCAGTTAACATTCAATCATGGATGTGACAACTGGCAACAGCCAATGATTGAATGCTATTCCCCTAAGCTGTCTCTTTTGAGCATTAGAGATGTCCGAACTTCGCAAAATCCGATCCGCTCGAGGATCCGCAAATTTTCGGGAAAATTCGAAAATCCGCGAGCGGACTCATTAAAATGAAAAATATCCTCGAAAAATCCTCATATTTTCGAAAATCTTCGAAAATACGAGAAATCCGCAGTTCGGAAGGCGGAAAATCCGGAAAAATCTGCTGTTCGCGAACGGGATAAATCCGGGACGGGTTCGGATCCGTGAACCGCCCATCCCTTTTGAGCATGTGCAAGCTTGTAAAACAGCTAGGAGTGATGATGGACCCCTTTTGAGAGGCAAAGGCAAGGGGGAAATGGTAACATTTGCTGCATAACAAGTTGGTCCACATTTAGCATCTTTCAAACTATTGTGGTTTGGGGATATTTGGGGTGATTCAACTATATATAATTTTTTATTTGTGGGCTAAATATGCCCTTAAAGGGTATGTCCACTCAAAAATTAACTTGCTTTCTATCTGTTTTACTGAAGAACAAGAGGTAAATGCACTATTTCTTACCTTCCGTTCTTCAGTAAATCTTGCAGGAGAGCAGGAGAACTTACCGGGATCGTTCCAGCGCTGACAGAGCCGCGTCCGAAATCCCCAATACATCCGGCGCTTCCACTCTCCTTAGCACAGTGTGCGCATGCGCGCACTGTGCAAAGGCCTGGAGATGCGTCGGAGGCGTCGGGATTTCGGCCGCGGCTCTGTCACGCGCTGGAACGATCCGGAAGTTCTCCTGCTCTCCTGCAAGATTTACTGAAGAACAGGAGGTAAGAAATAGTGCATTAATTTTTGAGTGGACATACCCTTTAAGCTTCCCTGACACTGTTATTAAAGCTTGATATTGGAAGCCACAAAATAATTAGAATTGTTATATGCATGACTCTTTTATAAATATAATTGACATTATCTGTTCTTTGTAGGGAATAGGAGTGATGGAAGAAGCCATCTCAGCCCGAGGAAGACACCTTTATCGTGGAAGTGTGAGCAGCCTAAGAGCTTCATCCATGTCTGGGAACACATACAGAACTCCATTAAGGTTAGGGGAAGGGTTTGTATTTTTTGTTACTTTAGTTCTCACAACATTCGTGTTTATTGTGATTTTATATTCTTTCTAACTCATTAGTGACTGCTCTTTTTTATTCTTTTATTTTTTAGCGGTACCTGCAGAGGCTCAAAGGCATGTTAATAAGACCTGAATCAAGCTATGAAAAGTGAAACACTTTAGCAAAAGTTGACCAAATGATACTACTAAATACAAATGTTGCCCTACCTTTTATTTGTCCAAAGGAGCAGAAATTGCAAAAAATGTCTTTCATTATTATGTATTCGCCTTGTTTAAAGGGCATGTCCACCCACAAAACAAAATTTAACCCACTGCTGGCCCAGGGTTTCGTTGCACTTTCCAATCGTGGGTGCTCACCCCTCCAGTATCCCACCCTCAGAGGATTTAGAATATCAAGACAGTATATATTGAGAGTCACACTCCAATATATTCTTTAATTAGTGACCAGCATCAACAAACATAATGTATGGGGGGGTGAAAAGGTGCCCCCTTCCTCAAGGACCTGAGAAAGTGTTCACCTTTTCACCCCAGGACCCGAGGACAACTTTTAACCTCCTGAAACGTTGTTTGTTGTTTTAGATTACTAATTAAAGAATTTAACTTTATTTTGGAGTGTGACCTAAAATATATACTGTCTTAAAAAATCTTTACCTTACATCTGCTCTTTATGGTTCTCCTGCAGTGCTTGTTCAAAGTCCAGGAAACTGAAGTGTAGGAGCTCTCTTCCTGAAAAAAGTTTTCTGCCTCCTCTTTGTCCTCCGGGACAAAGGGCAGCCCAGCCCAGCCCTAACCGCCAGTTTACTTTTGTAAAAGAGCCCCAGAAAGATAATTACAGGACCTTTGTTCCCCAGCTTAGCTTGACTACCGGCTAGCCAATCACAGACGCGGCTGCCAGTCCTGCCCCTCTCTGCTGCTTCTGGCTTGCAGAGAGCCGGGAGCAAAGCACTGGAGGACCAAGGGTCTGTAAGTACATTTCTGGGGCTTTTTAAAAAAAAGTAAATTGGCAGTTGGGGGCATGATGGGGTGACCTACACACAGAATAAAGCTTATTTTAGGAGTGGACATACCCTTTAAATGTAATGGGGTAAATTTCATTGTTTTTACAGTTAAAAAAAACTTATTACACACAGAATCATCTTTACTTAAAGCAACAAAGCCGGAAAAAAAATCTTAAAAATCTTGCTTAATAATTAACTGATAACGTGAAAATAGCACTGAAAAAATTGTTACATTTGCCTTAATCCTGCTCTAAAGTCTAAGGCAAAAAGATACTTAAAGGGTATGTCTACTCCCAAACTAAGATTTCACCAACTAATGGCCCCACTGTGCAATTAAAAAAAAAATCCTTAGCTTACTTCCCTGCTCCGTATGTAGTCTACTGTAGTGCCTCTTCAAAGTCCATGAAACTGAAGTGTAGTAGCTGTCTTCCTGTCCAAAAGGTTTCTGCCTTTGTTGTGTCCTTTCAGTTGCTGCTGGTATGTGCAGTGGAGCCCCCCCCAATCCTTCCCTGGCTGGCATTCATCCAGCATAAAAACCTTAAGCTATATTGTAAGACATGCCCTCTCACCCCAAACCGCTACATTCAGACTTTAAAAATTGATTGCCATCTCTACTTACAGCTCATTGTTACAGCACCATTCTGCATTGATGGCAGCCGTGGCTGTGATTGGCTGCCTCTCAGCCAATCACAGCCACGGCTGCTGGTCCGGCCCCCTGCTTGTAGTTCCGGCAGGCAGGGGAGCTGACCAGAACGGCACTGGAACAAGGAGCTGTAAGTAGAGATGGGAATCGATTTTTAAAGTCTGAATATAGCAGTTGGGGGTGGGGGGCATGCCCTACAATATATAAAAAGTTTATAATGAGGGTGGATATGCTCTTTAAAGGAGAGCATTACCAATGTTTAGTATGAATCATTTGTCTTCATGTTATGGGTAATGGTTCCTGAGATGCTGACAAATATTTTGGTTTAAAGGGTGTGTCCACCAATTACTGTACATAACTCAACATAAGCTCATGTGACTTCAGCTTAACTTGTATAAAGCAAATGCTGCAATCCAGAGAACACCAGGCACATGTAGTGTGTTACAGAGTAAGAGGTATGGTGATTTACTGCATACATTTCCAGTGTAATAGGGAATCTATGACTTTGAGCTAAAGTAAGATGACAAGAACATTCTATTGTATGCATATGTGTGTTATTTAACATTCAACAATATTTTGTGTATTATGACATTATATCATTCAGGACTGTAAAAAACATGCATATCAGGTTTGATGTCTACACCTTTCATCATTGGAGAGTAAAGCATTTGACATACATCTGATTTCAAGTGGCCTAGATTTAATCATGCTTCTGCCTATCAACTTTATAAAAAGTGCTCATATCTAAATGGAAATATTCACATACGGTGTAGGCCTTTTAAAATGAAGTGAGTGCATCAGTTGCAAAGCTTAAATGATTCTAATACACCTTGTATATATGAAATATATTAAGAGGGTAGTTTGTGTGGATGATCCTTTATTCTGGGAGATATACTTTTTTAAGTGTTGCATGAAAATGTTCAAATCAAAAGTGCCTTGCATGACATGTTTTATATGTATTACTACGTAAAGTGACTTATGTCAGTATATGCTGCATATTTTAATTTAAAGGGAATTTCCACCCCCAAAACTAAAATTTAACCCACTACTGGCCCCACAGTACAGTTTAAAAAATTCCTTACCTTACATTCCTGCTCCTTACGGTTCCCTTGCAGTCTATGTCCAAAGTCCAGGAAACTGAGGAGTAGTGGCTGTCTTCCAGTTTAAACGTCTCTGCCTCCTGTCTTGCCTCCAGGAGGGATGGTGACATGCGCAGAGGAGCCCTTTTTACCCCCTCCCTCCCGATCCCTCTCTTGAAATCCTTCACCTTGCATAAAAACCTTAATCTATATTGCAGAGCATGCCCTCCCACCCGCTATGTTAGAAGTTTAAAAATAGAAACCAAACTGTACTTACAGATCCTCGTTCCAGAGTCTTCTCTATAGCTGGCTGCCTCTCAGTCAGTCACAGCCACGGCTGCCGGTCCCGACCTCTGCTTGTAGTTCTGACAGGCAGGAGAGCCGGACAAGAACGACGCTGGAATGAGGAGCTGTAAGTAGAGTTTGGAATCTATTTTTAAACTTTTAACATAGTGGTTGGGGGTGGTAGGGTATGCCCTGAAATATAGATTAAAGTTTCTTTGGATGGTGAATATGCCCTTTAAATGTTAGCTGGTTTTGCATTATACAGTTATACAGTGTTTTATCTAACGTCCTCCTTCAAAAAGCAATGCACACCTCCCAGTTCATAGTGGTAATTTGTCCTTTCCATGTGCATCTTTTCCAATGTTGGAATTGCTTTCTAGTGAGTAACTCCCAGTTACATTGAGTTTCCAGAAGATTGTAGTGTAAATATAATTGTATTTACAGCTCTCCTTCAGTAGAGGGTCTTTTTTCATAAATTTCTGTATAATTGTTATCATGATCCCAAAGAACTAGATTTCAGGCAGAATCCTAATGTGTCCCATCCACACAATGATACATTTGTATGATAATTATGATGTTTTTGGTGTCTAAAGATGAAATCAAACTAAGGAAAAATGGCCAGTTTCATCATGTATGCTGAAAAAGTTTGATTGAAGCAAATGAACAGTGCAATCACACAATCGTCTGATAATGGTATGTGGATGGGATGTTTTGTTTTTCATTGCCTATTTGTAGACATTAAGATACTATATTTGCATTAAACATTAGATTCTTGTGTTATGTACAGAGCTAATTACTTTGGCTTTCTACACTCTGCTAGAATATCGACTAACATCTAAGACGCATGGTTTATTTTGGCATTAGTGTAGTGGATATCATTTTTACAGAAATGTTATAAATTGAGCATCAGCCATCATAACATGACAGTAAATAGGTTAGACCATTGTAAAACCAGTGCTGATAAAACAGACACAAAGGCATCATAGACAGGTAAAAATACAGTGAGCTGTATCTCAAGTTGAATACAGTGTTTTCACCAGGTTGCTCTCTGATCTTTGTGTCCCAGTTTGGCCTATTTTATAACGCTGTAGTATTATCATATGTGCCTCTTTAATTAAAAAAATTCAGTTGGAAAGCTCTGATCTGATAGTTATTCGCTTTACCTATTCATAGATTCAAGAACAAAATACTTTTATCTAAATATTGTAGTAGGGCTTTTAACCATAAAGAAGAACTCCACTCTACAAAATACATTTCTGTTACTATATGATAAAAACTGACAATATAATGTACTTAATTTCAAACTTAATAGATACCTGTTTGAATGCAGAAAAATATTTTGCTACCGAATGCCTCTCCAGTTGATTTCCCCCTCTCTTTTAGACTTCTCATAGCCAATAGAAGTGAACAGTGCCGTTCATACTGGGCCCCTGCCATGTGGTGTGTTGTAAAAACACTATTTAAAATAATAGCTTTTTTAAAAATAAAAGCCATTTAAAATAATAGACTCCTTTTATAAAACGCACTGCATGCAGCAGATTTGTGTGTTAATGCATAGCTATTTAAAATAATAGACTCCTTTTATACAGTAACACGGGAACAACACACTAAATCGCAAGTGCTATGTTCCCCTGCGATGTGGTGTGTTGTAAAAAACGCACTGCATGCAGCAGATTTGTGTATTAATGCATAGCTATTTAAAATAATAGACTCCTTTTATACGATAACACGGGAACAACACACTAAATCGCAAGTGCTATGTTCCCCTGCACTAATGCTCACCCTAGTGTGAACAAAGCCTTAGCATGGAAGATAAAATGTAGCTTTTGGAAAATTCATCTTTTCTAGATGAATCACATGGCATGTCTACAGCTAAAGTAAGGCCATACATGAAATATATATTAGGTTGATTTAACATTTGATAGTTGAATCAGTCTAATATCTATTATTGTGATGGAATCACTGCCCGGTGTTCCAGTCTTTTTCTTTACTCTGGCCTATTCATTTGATGAACTAGATTATTAGACTAGTTGGTTGTCAAAATGTCAGCAGGAATGTTTGCATAGTGTATGGCCTGTATGGTTATTCTGTATTGAAAGATTTTACTGCATAACATTGGTTTGAATTAGTTCAAAGACCAGTGATAAATAGTTTTAATTAGAAGACTTTTGAGCTGTTAAGTCTCATACACAGGTGTGATCGAGACACACGATGTGTATGCACGGCAGTTTCAGCCCATAATCATTCCCAAAACGGGCATTCGGTTGGGGGCTTGTTGCCCAATCCGCCTAGTTGATTATCAGCGAGACCCAACTGAACGGCCGACAGTGCCCACACAAGGCACGATTATCACCTGAAACGGTTGTGAATTCACACTTGTGTATGAGGCTTTAGTCAGAAGAAATAATGTCTTATGATGGCGTTCTCATTTAACTGTATATTTTTAGAAATTATTTATTAACCCAGAGGGTCATTTATACGTAAGAATGATATTTTGGTACAGTTTATTTGAAAAGATGTCTGTGTTATTCACAGAAATGGCTACGCATAAACAATGTGGATTGTTTGTACAGAAATAATTAACGTTGCCTTGTGTCGTTGATAAATTTATGTATATAAGTACATGTTTGGAATCGTATTTGAAAATTCATGCTAGATTAATTTGTCTGTGATCCTTACATTAGGGATTAACAACATGTGGCATTTTGGCTGATGTTGCACTGCATATTTCAAGAAACCCAAATTTTTTTTTTTAGTGCACTCAAAAAGCCAGTGTCCATGGTAAGTACCGAGAACTGTAATTCAGTAATGGCTATAAACATGGAAAGTTGCAGATCTCCATTAATAAGACTATTTGTGTGCGTATATTTTTTGTTTTTGGGAATGAACATTTGTAAATAAAGTTAATGGTGGTACAGAGTATTTTTGAATGTTTTTCCCCACTGCTTCTCTGGTTTTTACTTTTTGTTTCTGTGTATAAGATTTATTTTAAAAAAAAAATCATATTATGTATGGCTTTAAAATTCATTGTATGTATTCTATATTTTTAAAAATCCGTATTAAAACATATTTTTGGATGCATCATTGGTTTATTTTAGTTTTTTATTCAAGGTAAAACCTAACTCTCAAAAGTGGTATCTTTTGATGATGCAAGAGCCCACAACTTCAACACTTTTTTTGCATTTGAAAAAGGAGCTGTAGATCCTGAGAAATGTCAGGATTTAAGCTAGTTACACACAGCACAGATTTCTGAAAGATGACCGACAGGATCTGCAAGATCCTGTCTGCCATCTTTCAAAGATCTGCATACACACAGTCCCGAGCGTTCTCCCTATGAACTTCATAAGGAGAACGCTCGGGACTGTGTGTTTCCATCGGCCGCGCTAGACTCCTCTATAGGGATCAGGTCGGCCGTACGCTCGTTCGGGAAACGAGCGTACACACATAACGATAAAGCCCCGATACCGTCCGACGGTATCGGGGCTTTATCGTTACTGTGTGTACCCAGCTTTACTGTGATAGGCCTGTTACTCACACCAGCTATTGTAATACAATCACTGTATTCTTGGCTGTCTGCTAAAAAACTTCCAGTTTATAGTGAGAGAATCAGGGGAAGAGAAGTAATTGATGTATTGGCAGTGATCTGAATGTAGTTGTACACTCCGTTCACTTTTGGCATAAGCAGATGTTTGTGGATCATAGTTTTCAATTAATACAACGCCAAATATAATTGTTTAACCTGATGTTCAATTGTTTAACTAGATTTTCATCTACTTTTAGGTCTCATTCATATAAAAATATGGAAACATTTTTAAAACTTCATTAAAAACAAACAATAACAAACAAACCATACAGTATGTTATTGCAGTATTGTAGATCATGCAAGTGCATGTTAACCTTCATATTGCTACAATAATTGATTATAATTATTTTCCTCTTATCTAAATGGTAGGGGGGTAAAGGGGCACAAGGGGACTGATCTGGGGACCCTGCTTGGGAACCAGTAATGATTTTTAGAGATATACTATTTAAGATAGCATCCGGTCACATGATTCTGTAATATAGGCAAATCAGCGATCCGAAGTCGGACTCTTTCATACATTTGGCCTTTCAAAAGTGCCTCCCCCTTCTCCAAGCTGCCTGAAAATTGTCAGAGCTGGAATGTCATGTACTGTGCTGGGAACTGAATAGTAGTGCCATATACAGGTCATTACTTGTCCATAGCCTCAAAACATGTAATTTAACTGGCAGTTACAGGCAGTCTTTTCATGTAAAGCAGTTGATTTACAGCTTTTTTTTAAACAATATTTCTTTATTGAATAAAGAGTAATATATTTTTGGATATACCCGTATTTGTAATTTAAGTTTTCCAAAAAAATGTTGCTTCCCCCCTCCCATTCCCCCCCCCCCCCCTTCCCACCACTAAGTTAGAAGTGAACCAAAACAGGTGTAGTAGGGTACCTACAAAAAACAATTCCAGTGCACAAACAATTCTAATTGCATATTGGCTACCTCCATAAGGTTGCTACTACAAACAGTCTGCTAAACCCTGGATAAATAAAAGCAATTAGTTCAATAAGTTGGCCAAATTATTTTAAGCCCAGTCACCGCGTCAAGGTTGCTTTCTTTAACTGGGTCCTAACCTACTGGTACTTGCTTTTTTGGCTACATGAGCTGACAGCTTCTCCTGTGTGGCCTGAATGCTTGAAGCTGACTCTCTAGTTTAAAGTACTTTACTCAAACGAGCACATGACCTAACTCTGGGTAGAGTAGGGTACCTAGTTGGTCGCATTTTCTCCAACACTTTGGTGAAATTTGCTTAAGTATTCTGTATGGGGTTTTATACCAACGGAGTATGATTTTCAGGTTTGCTTCCCAGTATCTAACGCTCTTGGACTTTAAAAAGCCTCAGACCATTGTTCCTCTAATGTTTCTATTTGTAAGTCTTTTTCCCCATTTCAGGAGGTGAGGTATTTCTTTCATAGAGGGTTTGTTTATCAAAGTTTGGTAGTTAATTGAGATACCTTTTTTTAAATAGGTTGGATTGGAGCCATCCTAGTATTTGTTTAGTAGTGGTTTGTTTGATTTTCAGGTATTTAAAAAAAAATCTTGATTTTGAATATATACGGTTTTTAAATGTCTGTATGGAGTTATCCTGATGGAGCATTTTAATTTGAGTCAAGCCTTTTAGAGTCCATTGGTTAAGATGCCAGTTTGGTGTGGCTAATTCAAGACACTGTAGTGGTAATGATCCCCAAAGCTTCTCACATTGACGAAATGTTTTGCAAATTTCCAACCAGACCTTTAAGGTTGTGGTGATGCGGTGGTATTGCGGTAGTTTGTGTTTAAAGTTCGTTCATTCCTGTAGAAACACCACCCCCAGGATGTCCCTCATTGAGTGGATGCCCAAAAGATATTGCTCCATATCCACCCAGATTCTCTCTTTGGTCCCGGACCACCAGTTGTATAGTTGATCAATAATTTCTGCTCTATAATAATCATAAATATTTGACATTCCTAATACCCCTTGTGCCCTATCTCAGTATAAAATCTGTCTATTTTATGTTGTTTACCACCCCATATATATATTTTTCTAGAATGCTTTATAGTTTTTTTGAAAAAGTTCTTTGGTGGATATAGGTGTAAGGTGCGGAATATATACAGGATTTTGGGTAGTTGTGGTCGAGTAATTGTGAGGTGGGGCAGGAGAGTTTGATCCCCAGGTATGAGATACCGTCTTCTGACCATTGAAATTAATTTCTGTCTAGGGTTCTCTTTTTTTATATGTTGTGGGGTGTTAGATGCTAGGATTGTGGACTTGTGTTGGTTTAGTTTATAGTAGGATAGTTCTCCTATTAAGCTCAGAATATTCATGGCTGCAAGGATGAAAGTGTTGGGTTTGGTCAAGGTTAATGTAATATCGTCTGCGTTGAGACATTTCTTGTGGGATGTACCACTTAAATGTATGCCCTGGACGTTTGGGTTTATCCTAATATATTCAGCCAGGGGTTCCATGACTAGGGCAAAAACCAGTGGGGACAGTGGGCAGCCTTGTCTTGTTCCGTTCAGTATTTCTATAGCACAAGAACAAATATTGGGGGAGAACACTAAGTAGGTGAATCCAAACTAGTGTTTATTACAACAACATATACGACGTTTCGGGACGCACTACTGTTCCTTCCTCAGGTACAATCAGTGTGAATAAAACATCAATCTTTGTACCTGAGGAAGGGACAGTGCGTCCCGAAACGTCGTATATGTTGTTATAATAAACACTAGTTTGGATTCACCTACTTAGTGTGCTCCCCCAATATTTGTTCTTGTGCTATAGAATTATTCGGCCCTTGGAGTGGAGGGCTAGGGGGTTAGCACCTATCCATTTGTCTGGCAAACAGCCAACATCGGTGTGCTGGAGTGTACCCTGAACAGCTCTGTTCAGTATTTGCAGTTTTTCTGAGAGCATTCCCATGAGTCTGACTCTGGCTGTTGAGTTTGAGTATAGGGCCATAATGGCGGTGTAAATCGGGCCTGTGCGATTGAATTTGTTCAAGACTGCTCCCATAAATTCCCAGTTTATTCTACTCTTCTTCTAGTGTCTCTTCTAGCAATGTTCCAGAATTTAGGGTTTTATTAAACCATCTTAACATGTATGGGGATAGCTCTTTTTGGCATATTTTATAGTAAAAATTAGGGTAGCCATTTGGGCTTGGTGCTTTAAAGGGTTGTAGGTTTCTAATTGCTTCTTGTATTTCATCTTTCTCAATGGGTTTGTTTAGATTGGCTAGGTCTTCAGTACGGATATTCAGTAATGTTAAATTGTTTAAAAAGGCTTCAGTTTTTAGGTTTGAGTGGGTCTGGTCTGTTCTCTTGTTTCTTAATGTTGTATAGTTTCTATTGTTGAAAGCAATCAACTATTTCCTGTGGGTTTATGTTTTTTGTCTTCATATAGTAAGTGTGGTATTTTGGTTATGGCTTTTCTAATTCTTAATTTATCGGCTAACAATTTGCTAGATTTATTACCATGGTTGTAGAAACTGGCTCCACATTTCTTAATGAATCTCTCAAATTCTTGGAGGTTTAATTTCTGTAGTTCCTGTCTGAGTTCATGTAGTCTAGATCTTATAGCTAGTGTATCATTGTTTTGGTTTAATTGTTGTATGCTATTAATAATTGAAGTCTGATGGGCTAAGTGTTCTTTTTCTGTTCTTGTAATTTATTTTGCAATTCTGGATTAGCTAGATGAGCAGTGTTAAGTCGCCATGAATGGTTCTGGGTATTTTGGTAATCTAGGTTAAGGGTTATTAGTAGGTGACCATGGTCTGACCACAGGGGTGGTCCTATGTTGGCCTTTTCGACTTTTTGGAGTGTCCATTTGTCAGACTAACACATGTCTATACAGGAGTATGTGTGGCGTACTGGCGAGTAGAAAGTAAACTCCCTGTCAAGTGAGTGTTTGCACCTCCACACATCATAGAGGCCCTTTTTACATTGGAGGTGTCCAATTGATTGTCTGGGATGTCCTCAAACTTTTTAATAGGCGGCCAGTTAACGATCCCTCTGTTGGGGGGGCAGACTGCATTTTTTTTATATTTGCACTACATTATTGATAATGTCGTTCATAGAGTTGTGATACTGATCCAACAGAATTTGCGGAATATCGTAAATGTGTATGTATAGGTTCCTTTACTACATTAGAGAGAGCTGATAACATCTTACCATGTATGGGCACATCGGATGTTGATCTGTATAAAGAATATAAGTAACATATACGTAATATGTATTACATATTCTAATACATACTACCGTACCATCAGAATTTCTCATGTCCCTTTTCCTCCTCATTAAGCTCCATCATAGTGGAGTGATACAGTAATAACCTACCTACCCATCAACATCCACCATTTAACAGTTACCAAATGGAAAAAATGTAGCTGGGCACACCAGTCTTGAGGTGAATCAAACAAAATTTATTGTGACGTTTCGGCACAGTGCAAGTGCTTTCTTTAGACAAACTTTATAAAGTGAAAATGAGCCTTTTATATGGAGGAACACAGGAACATGGGCCCTCTAGTGGTCATACACAAAGTGCAATTGTACTAAGTGCTAAATGAAAAAGTGCTAAGTGCATATATAAATACAATATTAGTGTGGAAATATCTTGGATAAAGTGCATGGTGAACTGCATAAAAATACAATAAGATACTGATTGGTAAAATCTAAAAATCTTTAGTTACAATAAATATCACTTCATTTATAAATAAATATTGTAATGGACCACTATTAATAAAGAATCAAGAATGTGGGTACAGACAGCGATCTCATAAGGAGTTTGTAAACCATAGTATATGGGAACAACTAACTCACGTGCTTATTAGTTAGAAAGCAGGTTATTATCTCTTGGGTAAGAAACATGCTAATCCTAGGTTTGTATTAAGACCTTTAGGTTTAGCTGTATTCAGATGAAAAATCCAATAGGATTCCCTACATATTAATGCCATTTGTCTATCTCCAGTCTAGATGAATAAAAATACCCTGCGATTGGTGTAAAGTTTTTATTCTGTTTCTGATTTGTTAAGAGCTAGTCTGATATCAGACCTGTGTTGTTAAAATCTTTTTTTGAAAGGACCAATGGTCTTACCAATGTATATGAGGGAACATGGACAGGTAAGCGTGTAAACACAGAAGTCCGTGTTGCAATTGTAATATCCCTTAATTAAAAAAAGTCTGTCCCGAGTGTGGATCTAAAAAGGAATTACCAGTCACTTTAGCATTGCAATTATAACATTTAAAACAACCTTTTCATTCAGAGAAGACAAAAGAACTTTTTTAATATTTTGGTGTAGGGTCTGATTGGACTAATTCAGTGTATAGTGATTTAGCTTTTTTGTACACTCATAATGTTTTTTTTCTAGTTTCCTCAGCCAGTGATGTAACGCCTTCCACGGTAGACCAGAATTTGTTTTTCCTCATATGCTGCTCTCGGGGTACCTTCTCGTGCTTCGACCATAGCTTGTCTCAGCACCTGAGGCTAATTACCCCTTTCCCTGAATTTTTTCATCCTTATATCAAGATTCTTTTGTTTATCCTCTTTATCCAAGCATATTCGTTGTACTTGGATAAATTGGGATTTTGGAAGTCCCTTGAAAATATGCTTTGGATGAAAGCTGGAAACGTGAATTACAGTCAGTTGGCTTTGAGAAAATAGAAGTGTTAATGACATTATCTTTAATGTTTATTTCTACATCTAAGAAATGTGCTTTGACAGTAGAAATTTCTGCATTAAATACTATACGTGTTTCCAAAGAGTTACAAAATGCCATAAAATCACAAACTGACATATTATCACCATGCCATATAATAAATAGGTCATCAATAGATCGCCAAAATTGTATACATTTCTTATACATTTTATTTTTGTAAATCTACATATATTCCAAAAAAACAATGTATAGGTTAGCATATGAGGGTGCTACCGGACTTCCCATTGTTGTGCCTACACATTGGAAAAAGAACTCATTCTCATATTTAAAGTAATCGTTTTGAATCTTAAACATTGTATGAGAAACATGGAGGGAGGATTCTTCTGGTTGTTAGCTGTTAAAAAATGTTCAATGGTCTGTGGGCCTTTCTCATGATCAATATTAGTATATAATGATGATATATTGGCAGTAATTATTAACCATTCTTCATTCCATTCTCCAATGTCATGTAATTTAATATAGGATGGTCATTTTTGGACCAACGGCTTTAGATAAAATTTAAGATATTGCGATAGTGGTTGTGTCACAGATCCAATTGCAGAAACAATGGATCTAAGGTCTTGCATCCTTATGGATTTTTGGGAGTCCATACAATGCTGATTTTCTTGGGGACTCATCTATAATAAAATCAAACACAGAGTCAATACAATTAGATGCCAAAGCAGTGTCCATTAGAGATTTCAATTGTAATATAATGGACTTGGTCAGGTCCCTAGGAAGAGGTAAATAGGTTCCTGGTGTATTTAAATGATCTCTCATGCTTTTTGTATAGAATGAATAATCCATAACCACTATTGATCTGCCCTTATCAGCAGGCTTAATGATAATGGATATATCCTGCTTTAGTGATTTTAGTGCCATTTTTTCAGCCTGTGTGAGATTAGAGTATACCCGTTTCTCAGAAGATGTTTTACAATTACATCACAGTAATTCAATAAACTGGTCAATTCCCCTTGCCTGTATTTTTGGAAAAAAGTTACTTTTACATTTAAAGCCAAAAAATGTAATAGTTACAGTATTTAGAAACCCATTGCACCGAGCTCTTCACCAGGTTGTTTCTATAAGTGTATTGAATAAATGGTGGATGTTGGAGGGTAGGCAAGTACTTTATATAAACCTAGTCTCAGCTATTACATCTGGCAGTTGCAGAGTTAATGTTGATGCTGTTCTATATGCTGCTCTCAATCACAGGGCAGACTGGATACTTTTTTGAAACAAAAAAAATGCTGCTTCTCACTCACTGCTCAGTTAACAATGTAACAATCTATGGGCACCAAGAAAATTTGAACAATTGACTGCAGTTGGCAAGCAGAAAGGAGGGATTCCAGGTAGCAGTAATTCCCTCCTACCCCCCAAAATGCCACTAAGCAAAAGCCAGGTGACTCACCTTGGATAGCCGTAGTTTGAGGACCTCTGCAGGATGTAAGGGGGTAAAGGAAGTGGTTATCCAATATGGTATGGTTCCCCCTCGCACTCCTGTATATGGTACTACTGTGGTGCTGTATCCATTTTTAGGCTTGCTTCCATCCTCTATATTAGATATACCTAATATACCTTCCGCTTTGAACATTTACCACCATCTATCCCACGTGTTCATACCAAACAGACCATATTTTGTTGAATCTACCAAGGTTTCCCCTTACATTAAATAAGCCTCAACATGGGTAGCTTATTTTTTTATCATTGACTTCCAAGCTTGTAGTCTAGGAAGGTTTGGTGTGATGGAGTCTATTTCCTCCCCCATGGTTCCCAGTGGATAAACCCCAAATAATCCACAGGTACACTTCAAAAGTTGTGCTCAAATAAAGTATACATTTGTTGAACGATAACTTACAGAATAAACAGCGTATTCATGCAAGACGAGAGCATTTTTTTATTGTATAGCATATTCTCATTACATTTAATATACACATTAATTATTATATGTCATATATTTCTTATCACAAGTTAATGTAAAAGACCCCTGAATAAGTTATTTTCCCTGGTAAGGTTGTCATCCAGGATAGTATGATTGCGTGCCTTGCAGAGTATAGGGTTTCTCTAAGAAAGAAGAGTTGTGGCCCGTTCTATGTATCCATATCTGGCAGTTCCAATAAGCATAACATAGCAATTAGAGGGATTGAAGGTGCCAGTATATGTGCAGTATACTTTATTCCAACATCTTTGGAGTTTAGAACAAGCCCAAAGGCACTCAATTTAAAACAGACAAACATACTATTCAATCAGATTCCAACAGTATTTCTAAACTTAGATCCTCAAACCTTCTAAAATAACTAACCAACTGCCACTAGTAAGATGCTTGGCACAGAGAGAAAAATAGTTGGCACAAAGACTGGTTAAATGCTTGGCATGCAGACAATGATAAGCTAGTTGGGAAATTGGCACTGCACACAGCCAGACACTGGTTAAATGCTTGGTACACAGACAATGGTAAAAATGCTTTGTACACAGACCACTGATAAAACAGTTTGCACACAGACTGGTAGTTTTGGAACCTTAGCACAAAATGGGGCCCCTTCTTGGCCAAGGGCCCTGGTGCGGTCACATACCCTGCACCCCTGGTAGCTACGGTCCAGCAGGTTGGCATAAGAGGGAAGACATCTTGCCCCCATCGTCGTGCCTCTCTGTTGGACATAAAAACTGCCATCAAAAGTAAAATAATTGTATCTCAAAATGATTTCCTTAAGTATTAAAACAAATGTTTTTATCCCTGACTGACCTGCGTCATTCATATCCAAGAAATACCTCAACACAGATATTCCCAAGTCATGCTCAATGATGGTATGGAGTGACTCCACATCACAGGTTAACAGAATATGCTCCTCTGTTACTTCTACCCTTTGTAATTTATATATCAGATCTGTAGTATCTCTGAGCTATGAAGCTTAACCTGTGACATATGCCTGTAAGAAGCTATCACTAAAGGTACATGGTTTTTCATTTAAACCGCCTATGCTGGAAACTATCGGCCTACCTGCTGGGGCCAATGAGTTCTTATGCACCTTTGGCAGCAAATATTTAATCTTAATTCACAGGGAACCATCCTTGTTTCATTGTAATGTTATTTTCTTCCAAGGCATCATCAACCAAGTGTTTTTATTTTTTATGCTGTGGGATCAGAAGGTAAGGTCACATAATTTGACTGATTACTTAGTTGTCTCAGAGCTTCGGCCCTGTACATCTGATCAGGCCACAAATCCTGGACTTCACACTGTTGTTTAAATTCTTGAAAGGGGAACAGTTGTTGGTTCTATATTATGTGTTAATATTGTGAAAATTATTAGTAAAGGTAAATTAGGGAATCTATGCTAGAGTGGGTATATTTTATATCCACCCTAGCTATTTCACATATTTTGTGCATTTGCACAGGTGTGATGGGAGGGATGCACGTAGCATGCTTTCTACGGTGCATCCAGAAAGTATTCACAGAGCATCACCTTTTCCTCATTTTGTTATGTTACAACCTTATTCCAATATCAATTAAATTATTTTTTCCCCTTAGAATTCTACACACAACACCTCATAATAACAACGTGATAAAAGTTTAATTGGTTTTGGCAAATTGATTAAACATAAAAAAATTGAGAAATCACATGTTCATAAGTATTTACTACCTTTGCTCAATACTTTGTGGATGCATCTTTGGCAACAAATACAGCCTCAAGTCTTTTTGAATATGATGCCACAAGCTTGGCACACCTACCCTTGGGCAGTTCTGCCCATTACTCTTTGCAGTACCTCTCAAGCTCCATCAGGTTGGATGGGAAGCATTGGTGCAAGCCATTTCAAGATCTCTCCAGAGATATTCAATAGGATTCAAGTCAGGGCGGCTCTGGCTCGGCAACCCAAGAACAATTACAGAGTTGTCCGGAGGCCACTCTCTTAATATCTTGGCTGTGTTTAGGGTCATTGCCCTGCTGAAAGATGAACTATCGCCCCAGTCTGAGTTTCAGAGCGCTCTGAAGGATGTCTCTTTACATTGCTGCATGCATTTTTCTCTTTTATCCTGACTAGTCTCCCAGTTCCTGATGCTAAAAAAATCTCCACAGCATGATGCTTCCACCACCATACTTCACTAGGGATGGTATTGGCCTTGTGATGAAAGGTGACTGGTTTCCTCCAAACATGACGCCTGGCATTCACGCCAAAGAGTTCTCATCAGACCAGAGAATTTTGTTTCTCATGGTCTGAGAGCCCTTCAGGTGTCTTTTAGCAAACTCCAAACTCACAGGCCTGATTGGTAGAGATCCAGCATTGGAAATGTGATGCACTGGAAATATTTTCTCTACGCACTATATATTGTACAAAGAAATAGTGTGTTTTTCTCTTTTGTATTAGTTGGGGGTGGAAGCAGTCAAGATTTAAAACATTTTAGTTGCCTGACAAAGTAATATAACCTGAAATCTGGAGGCTGAGCCAAATTGAGAGATGATAGAATAAGCTGCTCGTAATGACTGGTTGGGATCTTAGATATATTATGATGTCATCGCATAAAGGCTAAGTAAAGAGGAGTGCTGTCCCTGGGTGAGGCCCATTATGTCTAGGTGTGATCCCAACTGAATAGCCAGGGGTTCTATAGGAAGAGCAAAAAGATAAGGAGAGGGAGAGAGGGCATCCCTGTCTATCTCTTGCTAAGGGGAATGGTTGCAGTGGTATTCCGTTAACTCTAACAGCTGCTTTGGCATCGAAAAGCTGGTCCAAGGCCAATCTTGGTCAAACATATTCCATAGGAATGGCCAATCAACCAAACTGACCACCTTCCTGGCATCTAGAGAGAGCATTAGCCTAGTGCCAGAATTGTTGTGGTCAACTTGATTATGAATACAGGTTTTCTGTATGTTGATTGAAGTATCACCCTCTGCAGCCTGTTTGCTAGAACTCTGACTTATATTTTGTAATCTACATTTAAAAGAGAGATAGAGGGCAATAAGGGTCACATTGAAGGGGGTAGGGAGTCTAAGGAGTAAGATTCCTGAAGTTTTATGAGGAGATGTTGAAGGAGTTTGGTTGCTTTTTATACACTTCCACTGGGATGCCATCTGGTGCTTCTTGAAGTTCTGGCAGTGTGATGTCGGCATTAAGCATAGTCGGTTGTGGTAATAGTTAAGGGAATATGATTCTGTCCAATATAGATATAGTGGAAGAGTAAAGGGTAAGGAGTTGTGATTATAATTGGTGAAGCCATTGGCTAATCTTGCTTGTAATTTGGAAAATTGATGACCATATTCAAAGTGCCATTATTTAGCAAAGAAATTCTTTTGTTTAATTTTTTCTGTTACTATGTTGTCATATATTGGTTGCACTAGCAGCCAGGCTGATTTGTTGTGTTGGGATGGGTCAGTAACCAATGCATCCTCTGTCTCATGCAGGGTTTGGGATGAGTTTTGTTTGCCTTGTTTGCTGTTTTTTTAGTTTGTTATATAGTGGATTGTTAGTGTCTGTGTAATACCACTTTTAAGGCTTCCCATTCAACAGTTGCCATTGTTTTGTGGTCAGAATTTGGAATGGGGGATAGCCAGAAAGAATGAAAGTGCCAAGGTGGTCTAGCGGGTAGCTTTTTCAAGGGATTAACAGGGAGATTCAATAAAAGTTCTTATTAAAAATGGTGCTTATTTTGCCCCAACCAATCAGATATTTTTAAACATTTGAAAGCTGACATTCTGATTAGTTGGAGCAAAATTAGCACCATTTTTAATAATAAGAACTTTTATTGAATCTCCCTGTATGTATTTTTAGAAGAACTGGGGAATGATTAGTTATTTTGGTTTCTGTCTAGATTTCTTGCCGGGGACATCTCTGCGCCAGGGACCAAACATGTGCCCCACCATGCAAAGTTTAACGCTTCTTTTTTGCTGGTTTGGAGAATTTCTGCGGAGGCTTATGTCTGGGTATTGGTGTGAGGAAACTCTACCAATCAAATCAGAGAAGAAAGCTGTCAGGCAATCTCAAGTATTATCCTTGGATATTAAAAACGGTTCAGGACAACCTTGTGTCCTACTCCATGCACTGTCAGACTCTGCTCCAAAAATATAGAACATTTTAAAGGGTTCACAAACTTTTCAGTATTTAGCCTTTACCTTTTCAGGTAATTTCCCACATTTGCAGTCTAGTGTTAGCCAGCACAGGAGAACAGTAATGAGCTATCAACTTATTCACACTCTCAGTTATGTCTTGTTGCAGTTTTTATACAGTGCCCATTCTTTTTTGCAGTACACCCTTCATCCTTGTGCTGCTCCAGCTATCTGCTACGGTTTCTAAAATGGTTTCTAAAATGGTTCCCAGCTTCAACCAAAGGCATGTTGTACATTAAGCATAATACTCCCATTTCTCTGCTTCCAATATTGGTCTATAGGTAAGACAGTAGGCTGCTTCTGCAATGGAAAATATGACACCTCAAAAATCTAGAGATTCAATAAATAGTTCGTTTTTCTTGTATGTGCTAACATTTTACGTATAGTCGGCAGAGCCAACAGCGTGCTGGGCATTAGCTGAGAAATGCATTGTCAGACTTAGTTTTCGTTTACAACAGTTACCTCTGGCGTTTTTGTGATTTAATGAAAAAAGGATCTACATACATATAAAAATGGTTATTCATATAGAAACAAAACAGTGAACTATAATAGAAGCCAGACACCCTATGAAATCTTGCAGACTTTTTAAAGCCCAGCAAGTACTTAGATTTACAGTACATTCTTATATATTTTTGGAAGCAAACATTTATCCTGCAAACTTCCAGATCAAACACTGTATAGTAAATAGTGGCTTAAATTATAATAATGATACCAAGTCAGGCTGCAACAATGTCGTTCTCTTTTGCACATTTTAGCTCTAATTTGATTTAAGCAATTAATTTCTTCAGCCACTGGGTGTCACCGTTGCTTTATAATTGCTCATAGACAAAAAAATGTTTTGTATGGGTACCAGCATATTGTTTAGTTACAGAGATACTTTCCCCAGGAGTTGGGGACTTAAAATCATAGCATTATTGTCTTTTTTTTTGTGGACCTTTTTATGTTAGGTTATTTTTAGGTAACTGCATTGTAATGTTGTATTTTGGATTATAACATCATCCTTAATAAAGGAACCATACAGAATCATTTATACCAGAAAACAACTGACCACTATGTTTTGTCATCACTTTACACTGGGCTCCCCAGCCAAATTGTGGTGGGGCCCCCTTCCATGCTATATCTACTGTGGTTTTCTTGGTGGAGGCTGTATCTCTCATAGGGAAAGTAAGAAGATGGGGGCCCCTTAGTTCCTGAGCCCCCCTGCTACCCTGGTAGCTACGCCCCTGATTTGATTTGTACGTTAGTAATGGTCTGCCAATTATTTATTCATTGGGTGTAGCATGTGTGTCGAATGGAGGTTAAAAAGGTTATAAAAGGCTTCAAAATGCCTATGCATGTCAGATACCAAGATGTTGTTAAAGGGCATGTCCACCCTTCTAAAAATTTTTTTATATAATATTCTCCCTGTCCCCCAGCCCCAACCGCTATAGTTTTAAGTTCAGTAAGTGCCCCAAATATTACTTACCTTCCTCTTTCCTCCGCCGCACTGCCAGGCCCTCTGCTTGCGAGAAAATGCAAGCAGAGGGGCGGGACTGGCAGTCGCGTCTGTAATTGGCTGAGTGGCAGCCAATCACGGACGTGGCTGCCGGGAGTTCAGTGCGGCGGAGGAAAGAGGGAAGGTAAGTAATATTTGGGGCACTTTCTGAACTTAAAACTATAGCGGTTGGGGATGGGGGGACAGGGAGAATATTATATCTAAAGGATTTTACGCTAGGGGGAGGGAATCCTAATCGGGAGGGAGAGGGAGGGGGAGAAGGGCTGCAGTATGCATGCCAAACTTCTCCCGGAGGGGAGACAGGAGGCAGAGTCCTATATGGACTCTGCAGTACTTCTGGTGGGCATTTTTTTGGACTTTAGTGGGGATAGCAGAAGAACCAGATGGAGCTGGGATATAAGGTAAGGATTAAACTACACTACACAATGGGGCCAGTAGTGGGGGGGATTATAGTTTTGGGGGTGGACATGCCCTTTAAAGGGAATGTCCACCACTCTAATCAAAAAAGCATATCTTGTAGATTACCCCCCAAAACCTAGAGTTCGTTTTATAAAAAACTTTTAATTCAGCTCACACACTGAGCTATTATACTTACATGCTCCTCCTCGCTCCACCGCCGTGGCTCTGCACTTCCGGGCAAGGCAGTCAGTGTCGGCCGTGACAGTGACGTCACGGCCAATCACTGCCTGCCATTCCCGGAGCAGTCTGTGGCTGCTCAAGAACACAAAAAGAACAGAGCAGCCGCAGTGGAGACTGAGTGAGGAACCCGGAAGCGGCGATGTAGTGAGGAGCATGTAAGTATAATAACTCTGTGTGGGAGCCGAAATAAAAGTTTTTTATCAAACGAACTATAGGTTATGGGGGGTAATCTACAAGATATGTTTTTTTGATTAGAGGGGTGGATAGTCCCTTTAACCATATTTATACAACTGCAGAAGTACTTTGTGAAAATAGCTATGGTCAGTAAATTAAAGTCTATCACCCAGACCAGTTCTGGAGTAGACCAGCAATTTAATATTTTACTATTAGATTATTATTGGATTCTACTAATGAGTTCTCCAGCACTATTAAAGTGAACAATTCCAAGGTGTTTTCTGAAATTTTTGTATTTTATTAAAGAGAATCATTATCAGGCAAATTTTTTTTTTTATTGGTTTTTATTGGTTAATTTAATCCCTATTTTGTGGAAGCTGCGCGAGTAGTGGAGGAGAGACTTGTACAGCCTATTTACCAGAGGCTGCACATCTGTGTGCATGGAAGTATTTAGCATCAGCTGATAAGTGCCATTTAATACTTAAGTGTGGGGGAGCCGTGCAGCCTCTGGTAAATATCTTCCTGGAGATTTGCCCAGAGCAAGTGTTGGTGAAGCTCTCTGTGTTTCCTTTATAATCCAAGGATCAAAATCAAATAAAATGACCACAGTATAAATTAAACCTTAAAAAAACACAAGCTTTTTATACATTTCTGGAAAAATACATCATGAGTATATGACTTTTAAAGTTTATGTAGCCATTCTTTTCCTTCTGGATGGCATAGTTCTGCCAGTCAGGCTGAGATAAAATTAGTCTTGCACATGTCCAAATGTAATCACATTTACAGAGTCACATTACTATTTAGATTAGAGCCTATTTCATTGTTTTTGTATTCAACTGTGTTGTAGGTTTATACATTGTGTCACTTACGCAAAAATCTGAATTTTTTAATACCCCATTTGATGGTCCCTAATTCTGATACTAGTTTAAGGAGGTTAGCCTGAGGATTCATTTACATACATTACAGTTTGACCTGGTTAATGCTATAGAAAGTGGGGACCCCTCCCTTTAATACGAATTGTAAATATATATTTCTACTAACATTTAGATAAGCATTTTGAAATAATGCTATATTCTTAATTACCGTAGGAATTTCAAATCTGCAGTACAAAGAAGCTCAGTACTTTTTTTTTTTTTTTAACAAAAAAGGACAAATATTTTTTCATGTTAAAGTGCATGTCCACCACCAAAACTATAATTTAACCCACTGCTGGCCCCATTGTGTAGTGCATAAAAATCCTTACCTTACATCCCATCTGTAAATGGCTGCCCTGCTATGCCCCTCCCAAAAACTGTCCACCAGGAGCCTAGCAGAGTCCATATAGGACTCTGCCTCCTGTCTCTCTGGGAGAATTTGCACATGCCCCAAAAAAATCCTTACCCTACATTTCTGCTCCTTATGGTTATCCTGCAGTGCTTGTCCAGGAAACTGAAAAGTAGGAGCTGTCTTTCTGTGAAAAGTTTCTGCCTCCTCCTTGTCCTGCAGAAGGGATGGTGACATGTGCAGGCCCCCCTTTCCACCCCTCGGACCCCCCCCCATGACTGACTTTCCACCAAGCAGTAAAAGATTTTTCTGTAGTGTAGGGCACCCCTGCTCACCTCCAACTGACATGTTAGACTACTAAAAAAAGCAGCAGAAACATAATTTCAGCCCTCGCTCCCTCTCAGTCAATCACAGATGTGGCTGCCGGTCCGGCCCCTGTTTGCAAGTTCCGGCAAACAGAGGGCCGGATTAGAGCACCACAGGAGCAAAGGGCTATAAATAGATTTCTGATGCTTTTTTTTAGTTATCTAACATGGCGCAGGGTGGAGATACCCTTTAAAGAGTAACTATATTCATTCAAACAACCTCACATTATATAAAACTATAATTTGAGAGAAGTAAAATGTTATATTTATCTGTGCTTGCTTTGTTATTAAATTATTAATGATTAGTGAGTGTTCCTAATTTCCCCCACCCTTCCTTAGTCACTGCCGTCTTGTAGTGGCTGCGACACTAATAAGTCTCCCCCTCCTTCCCCCTTCTTTCTTTTCTCTGCCGATTCTCTTAATTGTTGCAATAAGTGTGCTGGCAGGTAGTCAAAGATCCTTGTAAAAGGTCAGAGATAATTTTTGCTTGCGTGACAGGTCTTTCCCTGTTAATGCATAGTATAATTTTTTATGTATCTACACTTTTTTGAAAATTCGATTTTTTTAGAATAAAGATTCCCTTTAGAAATTAGAAATGAATAATATATTTTCAATAGTATAAAGAATTGCTTTTTATATAGTTAACTTTTTTTAGCATTCCTCTTTACCGTTGTTGAATCATGATATAGCAAATATGAAGTAGCACTCACCAGTCTTAATAGTGAACAAACAAGTAGTGTTTATTCAAACATGTAACGTTTCGGTGTCACATGACACCTTCATCAGACATCATCTCTCTCTTGTTGAATAATGGGTAGCTCTTTACAATTATCCATTCTCACCAGACTCTTCCCTAAAAAACTTTTAAACTAAATTCCCATTCAGAAAATGATTACTGGGTCAAGAAATGTTAGGAACTGCAACCTCCACCCCTTAAATAAAGGCCTATAATTTGATAGATTTATGCATGGCATAACATGAAAGTCTGGAGTTTTTCTGTACTAATCTGACCTGGAGTTTGGTTGTAAACTAAAACTAAAGCTACCGGTAACTGCTTTTCTCAGGTCAACATATGAAGGGGCATTATTTAGCTTATTATCAGGGTGATGCATATGTGTATTCCTTTCCAATCTTAGCCCTTGAGTAATATTAATGCAGCCTGGCATCACTTGTGTCAGTTGTGTGCACTTGTTTTTTCAAAGCATCGCGAACGCCATCTATATTAGTGACACTGACACAGGATTTTGGGATAATGCCCTGTATGATTGCGAGGTGTACTCATCTTATGGGACCTCCACCCAGAAGTATTCACATCTTATCCTTAAACCCCAAAATCTAGATGTTAGTAAAAATGTTTTTAATTTATTTTAGCCCGATATAAAATATTATGGGTTGGTGCTGACTGGTGGCTGTTCATGCATTGTTCAGTGGGCCAGCTCTAGGATACAGAGCTGAGATACAGGTGTTCCCACCTGCTGTGACATCTGTTCCATTGAAGGAAGTGGACTAAAGGTCTAAGAAAAACAGACTTGATCCGGGGTTCTTTAAAGTTTTTTTTATATTACACAAAGCAACACCTTTCTTATACATTTCATGTTTCGTTTTTATTAAAATGATTTCAAACATGATAAATCTAGTGCTAATTATAATTTGGAGATTATCAGGGTTATTCAATAAAAGGTCTTATCGTTAATTTTGCCCCAACCTATCAGATGTTAGCTTTCAAATGTTAAATAACATCTGATTGGTTGGGGCAAAATTAGCACCATTTTAAACGATAAGACCTTTTATTGAATCTTTGAATCTCCCTGTATATTTGTAACATTTCTCCCAATATTTCCTGGATCCCATTTAATGTTAGAAATGATTAATGTTCATGGGTGTCAAACACTGTTTACCTGAAGAAGGGGGCACCTAACCCCCCTAAATGTTGTGAGTTGATGTGGGGTCACTAATACATTTATTGTCTTTTACCTGGAGTGTGACCCTCGATTTGTTATCTTCTTTGATATTGATTATTCCTGTGAAGGTGGAATTTCAGAGGCGTCTGCACCCACCTGTTGGATGAACGAGTGCACCCAACCTTGTTTGCTTTTTGTGTCAAAAACTGTACAGTAGCAAAAGTAGATTATTAGCAACATTTCTTAAAGGGCATGTCCACCCCCAAAACTGAAATTTAACCCCATACTGGCCACATTCTGTAGTTTAAAAAAATCCTTACCATCTCCTGTTATGCCTTTTCTAAGTCCTGGAAACTGCAGTGTAGAAGCTGTCAGTGACTCATCCGGTGCCTGTCTCTGCCTCAACCTCATCTTGCGTCTTAGCCAATCACGGACACGGATGGCAGACCAGCCCCTGCTTGCAACTTCCGCAAGCAGGGAGCTGGATAGGAGACGTCGCGGGAGCGAAGGGTCTGTAAGTGAAGATCTGGGCATATTTTAAAAAATATATTATAGCGGTAGGGGGTGGGCAGCTGCTACCTACCTTATATCAAAAGATAGATTTCAGAGTGGACATGGCTTTAAAATATTTTAATTTAAGTAAAAATATCAATATAAAATATCACAAATTATAATGTAAGCATTTTAAGAGAAAGCTATGCAGTTTTGAGCCCCAGAGATGAGAAACTTGTGTCATAAAAATAGATTATCAAAGCTGAGGTTGTGTTTCTGGAAAAGAAGTGTTTGCAAGGAAGGATGATAGCCCTTTATAAATATATTAGAGGCTACTACAGTTAATTAGCAGGGTATCTTTTTCTCTCATAGGAGTAGACAAAACAATTATTATCCTTACATTTCTGGTTAGTAATACAGATAATAGAGTGCAAAATATATTAGTTGGGGTTGGGCAGGTGATTGAAAATTGACCAGTTTTTTGTTTTAAGGGTGGACATTAGGGATGGCCGGTTCGCGGATCCGAACCCGGATCCGCCGCGGATTTATCCCGTTCGCGAACGGCAGATTTTTTTTCCGGATTTTTCGCCTTCCGAACTTCCGATTCGCGGATTTTTATTATTTTCGAAAATTTTAGAAATTACGAGTTTTCACGTAATTTCGAAATTTTGCGAAAATACGAGAAAACATGTAATTTCGAAAATTTTCGAAAATACATGGATTTCTCTTATTTCCATAAATACATATTTTCGAAAATACTAGTTTTCTCGTATTTTCGAAAATTTTCGAAAATACGCAAACCCGTAATTTCGAAAATTTTAGAAAATATGAAAAATCTCGTAATTTCAAGGGTATTTTTAATTTTAATGGGTCCGCTCACGTATTTTCGAATTTTCGAATTTTTTCGAAAATTCGCGGATCCTCGAGCGGACCGGATTTTGCGAAGTTCGGACATCTCTAGTGGACATGCCCTTTATGCAATTTAAATGGTTTTGAACAGTGAAAATGCTCTCTCTGAAAATGTTGTTTGGGCTGGATCTCTAAACATTTAAAGGAGACATATATGTTTTCTTGGACAGACAAAATATCTAGGGTTACAGTAGCCCGTTACTGAATCTGTGTTTACATATGTCATTGGTTTTGCCCATGTTCAGCTTGATTTACTGGAAAGCATGGTCCTTGTGTTTGAAAATAGCTTTACATGTGTGGAGGGCTTGAACTTGATGGATTATTTCAACCCAGAATAATTATGTAGCACAGGTATGGGTTTTACATCTTTTATTTATATATTTGAAAGTAGAACTGAATCTTCATAATATTTCACAAAATCAGAGACAGTAACAGTAAATAGAAATCAAAGGCTCCAACATATGGGAGGTGGGGGTGATTCAGTCTGTTTTCTTGTATTACATAAAAATAAAGCTTAATAAATTAAGATGTTGCAAAAGTATTAATCCGTGCATTCATCTTGTATGCAATGGAATGCATTTTGTGAGTGAAAGAAAAAGAGTGTACACATCCTTTAAACTAGAGAGACCAAAAAGAAAGGGTCATGATTTTGCTTTTTCTAAATGCCATAAAATAATTCAAACTTTAATAGTACAACAGAGTCATTCATTGTTTTTTTTTTTTTTTAGGAAACACTGGCAAATTGCAAAAAGATAACCTTCTGAAGCCTACAATTTATGATATAAACAGTAGGTCACTGCCTAAAGGTTTCAATTTAAAAGTTTAACAATAGTAACTTAAAGTGGCTGGTATTTTCTCTCGCCTTTAATACCCCACTTTTCCAATGGTTCTTTAATTCAAAAGAGTGATAAAGATCATTATCAATACTCTTGATCCTTCCTTGGGAAGTGTCTGTGTTATGGCAAGTAATAAGAATCCATAAGGGGATGCCTCTATGTATGTATATGTTTATTCATAAAGCGCCACTTGGGCACGCAGCGCTGTACAGTATAAAATACAATAAAGTCATGCAAGAGGGATAAATGCATAGATAGTTCAGTACCTAAATATATAACTTATATAAATAGAAGTGCTGGGGCTTTGCCACAAGAGGTAATGAAGTCCCTGCCCCATAGAGCTTACAATCTAGTTAGGTGGGTAACACACAGATACAATGGAATGGGTATAAGTGCTGGAGTGAGACGTATGCAGTGCAAATAAAACAATCAAATACTGTGCTGGTTACTAGATAGGTAGGATGTAAGGCTACCTTTAAACCTGCTAATAGAGGTTTCTTGACATAGAGAGGGGGGAATAGAATTTCAGAGGATGGGAGCTACAAGAAAAAACATTTAAGGCGAGAGGAAGCAGTACGAGTGGGGGGTCTGAACAGGAGCTGGTTCTGCGATGAGCGGAGGGTATGGGCAGGAACATATGGGGAGACTAGAGAGGAAATATAAGGAGGAGCAGCAGAGCCTCTGACTGGATCTTGACACATAGTCAATTGGGTTTAAGCAGTCACATCTACTCTGCAATATCAATACATTTATATACACATAACTGGAACACAGGTGATCCTTTCAGGATGCCATTGTTTCTAATAAAGTTCAAACACTACAATAAAATCAATGCAATGTATTAAAGTTGGCCAAACTACAGCTGTGTTTTGGCTGATTTTAACAAGATCAATGTATTGTAAGCTGTGGAAACAGATGTATGAATAGATAGATAGATTCTATTACCGTATGGTCAAAATAATCAACAGAACTGAAGAAACTGGCAATTTAGAATTTTCATTCACAATGCCAAATGAAAATCCAGGCAGAAACAGATGTGTTCCACATAGTTATATAATGCTGCTCAGCAATTTCCATTTGTTTGTGTCAGCTATTGGTCACAACTGAAAAGCATTCTCAGGAAACATTTGTATGATGTTGCTTCTCACAGTGTAATAGGAATCATACAGGGAGATTCAATAAAAGTTCTTATTGTTAAAAATGGTGCTAATTTTGCCCCAACCAATCAGATCTTTTTTAACATTTGAAAGCTAATATCTGATTGGTTGGGGGAAAATTAGCACCATTTTTAACAATAAGAACTTTTATTGAATCTTCCTGTTAGTTTCTAAAACTAAAAAATATTGAGAATTACTGGTATTAATGCATATAGATCTGGTTGATCCAGGGATACTTTCCGATTGCCGTTTGGAGTCAGGAAGGAATTTCCCCCCCCTTTTTAGCTGTTTTTTTTTGCCTTCCTCTGGATCAACTGTTAGGTAGGGTTATAAAAAAAAAAAGAGGGTGAATAGGTTGGACTTGATGGACGTATATGTCTTTATTCAACCTTAATTACTATGTTAATCCTGAAGACATTTAATGAGCATTTCTGCACTAAAATAAAGCTTAAAGGGCAACTATAGTGAAAAAAAAACTTTGTCTGTATACAATGTATAGATCACTTAGTATAAGCTGCCTTTCATGTTTCTGTGTGGCTTCGTTTCTTCACACTGGCAGAAGTTTGTACCAAGCTGTGTAGTCCCCCTCCCCTCTCTGTCTACTCCCCCTCAAGCAGTGACGGGCTGTATACAGAGTCCGAGCATTGTCAGTTGAAAGGACTTTAAATGAAGTGCTGACATCCTGTTGACCCCTCCCTTCCAGAGCTAGACTGCAAGCAATCAAAGTGTGGAATAAAGTAGCAATATGCTGAAGGGAGGGGCAGAGGGGGAGAGAGGAGGACAAGTGGTGCTGAGATTCTTTACAAGTAAGTTACTGAACTCTGCCTGTTCTCTAACTTTGCTAATTGTTATTTACTTTTTACCTAAAGTTCATATCTCTCCCCCTGCTTAGCTGAGATCATAATCACTGAAGACAAGAGTCAGTGTAACAGCAGCTTGTAGTGAGACCTTCACAAACACAGTGACACTGCTTGTTGTCCTGTTACATTTCAGTTGCTTTAGTCTATATATTTCATAGATTGCACTGTGTGTCTTGTTAGGTATATAGTCTGTATTACTGTATTATATATACTGTATTAGTGTTCCATTTGAGTCACTGGTTTTGTATGTATATAAGATTTTTTTGGGGGGGAGGGGCTGTTTTATAGTGTGTTATGCTCATATTACTGGGTTAATGGTTTATTGATTGTGTTTAGCACTACAGCATTTAACTATATGTTGCACATGGTACATATAGTGTGGGTGAGAGAGTGTGTGACAGTACTGCAGGGGAGCTTTGGATTGTGTGGGTGTGTGCCTTTGAGTGACAGATGAGGTGTAGCAGCTCCTACAAATCACAGAATATTCAAAGGCTTATATCTCGGGGACTATGTAGAATTTAAAGAAACTAAAGGTACCTGGTGGATGGGATGACTTATAGGATACATTAGAAGAAATTAAAAAAAAACAATTTTCTCACTATAATTGCCCTTTAAGAATTATTACCACATCTGAATACTACATGCAGTGATGAATACACATGTACTGCATCAAAGAAGCAAAAAATAACAACCAAAGGCAAAAAAAGACCTGTGGCCAGGGCTCGCTGAACAGACCATGGAATTTAAAGGAGAACTAAACCCCCAAAAAATCAAAGTTTAAGTTAGAAAGTTCTTCCCTCAACATCCTCAGCATGGAAGATTCCACCCAGGGGACTTTTCTTTACCTCTATGAGCTCATTTTAGGTTCTGTTTGTTCCCCAAATCTGAAGCTGACATTTTCCCTTGCCTGCCAGTACTTTTACCTTGATTACATTTTCAGCACCTGTGTGATTTCCACTCCCACCTCTTAACCCCTATGATGTAGGAATATATTAAATCAGCAATATTCAAATTGGTGGTGCAGCTGATTAAACCTTTCCTAGTAGCAGTGTTGTAGTGTCATGTATATAGGTCTGGGTATCTAGTGTGTCCGGATCTGAAATAATGTATGTCTCACCTACGGCTTTCACTCCACCAAATCCCATATATAAACAATAAATTGCAGGTAAAACATGCAAAGACACAGGTCTGTAGCTGTAAATATTTCAGGTTTTTTGCAAACATGCGTGCTACATGTTTCAGACCCACTCAAGCACTTGAGGAAAGACAAGTGGGTCAGAAACATGTAGCACGCATGTTTTGCAACAAACCTGCACTATTCACAGTTACCGGACCTGTGTCTTTGTATGTTTCACCTGCAATGTATTGTTTAAGTGTTGGAGGGCCATATTTAAAAACTTACGATACCGCAGGTTTCCGATACTGTACGACTGGGGCAGTAGTATACCATGCTGTAAACTACCGTAATGATATTCTACGGGCTGTCGTAGATTTATGTTCGCTATCGTACATTTACAAGATTTCCGATAGCGATCATTAATTAACGATCACCATAACGATCGCTAAAGAAGGCGATACCACACCTTTATAAATATGGCCCATAGTGTGAAGGTCTCTAGCTCTCCCTGTAGCTCTCCCTGTAGCTTGTTGGGGAATGTTGGAGGGTAGGAATGTTTTTATAGAAACCACATGGTGCAGAACTGTAGGGGGAAGATAGTGAAGTGAACCTGATCTTAGCACAGCCCTGTGCAATGCATTTCTTATCAGGGTAGCTTCTTAAAGGGGAATGTTGGAGGGTAGGAAGTGTGTGTTTTTATAGAAACCACATGGTGCAGAACTGTAGGGGGAGGATAGTGAAGTTAACCTGATCTTAGCACACAGATCTGTGCAATGCATTTCTCATCAGTGTAGCTTCTTAAAGGGGAATGTTGGAGGGTAGGAAGTGTGTTTTTATAGAAAACACATGGTGCAAAACTGTAGGGGGAGGATAGTGAAGTGAACCCGATCTTAGCACAGCTCTGTGCAATGCATTTCTCATTAGTGTAGCTTCTTAAAAACACATGGTGCAGAACTGTAGGGGGAGGATAGTGAAGTGAACATGATTTTAGCACAGCTCTGTGCAATGCATTTCTCATCAGTGTACCTTATTAAAGGAAATGTTGGAGGGTAGGAAGAGTGTGTTTTTTAATTCAGCTGCCTGTATAAAAACAACAAACTGTAGTACAGAGCTAAGCTAAGAAATGCATTACACATAGAAATGCATTGCACAGAGCTGTGCTAAGATCAGGGTTATCCTTCACCTGCAGCACTGCACCATGTTCTATAAGTGTACGTATTAAAGGGGAATGTTGCAGGGTATGCCACTTGCAGCTCTACACCATGTTGTTTCTATAAATGTACATATTAATAGGAATTATTGGAGGGAATGCCAATTAAAGGGGTACAGTTAGAGGGAGGCAAACATGTTATATAAAATTAATGCAGCAGATGGGCTGCCTGTGGGAAGTTTTGTATAAACAAAAACCCTCTTCCAACTAGGGTTCCCACCTTTGCCTTTAAGACCCGAACACATATACAGGCCTATGTATTAAAAGTTCTTATCGTTAAAATGGTGCACATTTTTCCCAAACTATTTTAAGAACTTTTATTACATAGGCATGATAATATCTACACAACAAAAGGTTGTTAGTATTTTCTTTAGAAGCATGATGCAGGCTGATACAGTTTGTATTTAATGCAGTGGCACTTCAACATGTAGATTTATGTGTTTGGGCCTTAAAGGCAAAGGTGGACTGTAAAATGCATTGCACAGAGCTGTGCTAAGACCATTTTCAGGTCAATATGCTGCACCTGCAGCTCTGAGCCGTTTTATTTTTATAAATGTACCTTGTAAAGTGGTCAGCTCAATTCTACTGGGGTTGCCATCTTTCCCTTTAAGACTCAAACTCTTAGGGCTCCCACTAGCGCCTTTTGGATTGCAGTTTGCGTTCCGATTGTAATAGCCCATGGGACTGGGCCCACTACTTGCGATGCATTTTAGTGTGCTATTGGAGTGCATGCAATCACCATTTTTGGTCTGTATTGCATGCGCTCTGCTAGGGTCCAATTGTGGAAGTGCAGCATCCATGCACAGAAGTGAGCACGATTGCGCATTATTGCAAATGTGCATCCTCCTTTGCACTTAATTGGGGCCACAGCCTCAGGAAATTGACCTGCTGCAAAGGAGACCATTCATTATCTTTATGTTAAGGTTCTCATACATGATGGATGTGTGCACACGACTCTCTTCACTAAGCGGTTGAATCTGCCATCCTGAGGAAACAAGGTGTATACCTACTATGCTAGCAGCAAGAAAGCCGACTTCCTCAAAAGTTTATTATCGGGTCTGGCAAAGGTATGTAATATGGAGCTCATGCAGAGGTTTCCCCCTGTCCAGGTTTGTATTATCTAGAGTCCTCAGTTTCCTCCAGATAGGCTTTGACAGTGGCCTTTTACTTAGTGCCTTAAAAAGACAGATATCCGCACTTTCTGTATTTTTTCATCAAAAACTTGCTGGCAGAAAGGATGTTCAGACCTTCTTGAAAGGGGTCGCTCACCTCCGTCCTCCGTCTCGCTCTCTGGTCCAGCCCTGAGATCTGTCTTTAGTCCTCAGAGCTCTACAAAATCCGCCATTCGAGCCCTTACAGTCGATATCCTTATCTTTCCTTACTTGGAAGACAGTCTTCCTTTTGGCCATATCCTCCATCAGGAGAGCCTCAGAACTGGCCACCTTGTCTGTGGAACCCTGGTGCCTGACTTTACGGACAGAAAAGGCTATCCTTCGCCCTCATGCCTCGTTTCATACTTTCACATCAATCAGGAAATTGTGGTTCCATCTTTCTTTCCGAATCCTTCCACTTCCAGAGAACCCAAGTTGCATTATCTTGACATTGTGAGGGCTCTTAGGATCTACATTGCTCACACTCTGCTCCTACTACCACATGGAAGCTTGGTCTATCTTCCTGCAGAGAAACTCTGCTACATTACATAAACAGAAAGGGGGGGGGGGGCTGTGGGAGCACTCGTATGGCAACATTCTTATAACATATAGTGGAAGTGCTTCTGATCTGACCAAAACATTAGAACAAACAAGAAAAGAGATGATCAATGCACATTCCTGGGCCCCATATACTATCATAATATCTGTGCTAGTGCAAACAGTAAAAACATGGGGGGGGGGCTTAGTTTTAATATTATGCATAAAAGTGAAAAGCCTTCCAACCATGTCAAGGTAACCCCAATATGGAAGGTCCTAACAAATTACCTTGGGTCATTTATCTGGGCTGACACTCCCTTCTTGGTAGCATTTTTGTGGGAAAATTGTCTCCCTGACTTTGCATTGGCATTGTTCATACTATTGGGGGGGCCCTGCCGGGGGTCCAGGCCTTTGCCTTAGACTTTGGCAAGGAGGATTCGATTTACAATTGTGCACTGTTACTTAGCAGCAGGAGCTGTTCCTCCCTTATGGGTTACAGCTCATTCGGTGGACCAGATATGTCGGATGGCAATGTGGTCCTCCATCCATACATTCATAAAGTTCTGTCGCATTCATAAAAGTGACTTTAGGTCGCTCTATAATGAGAGCTGTGGAGGTTTAAGTAATTGGGACTTTAGGATGTCCCCTGTGTACTTCCCTGTTTTTGACATGTTATTTTGGCTTGTTGCCTTTGGTTATTGTTGGTCTTATGCTCCCAATTTGGGACAAACTGGAGGAGGCTTCCAATGCTCAGAGAGGTATACCCAAGGGGAGGAGCACCTGGGGAATGCTGCTTAACCCGTGTTCCTGGGTCCCCCTTACAGCTTCAGAAAAAAGGATTTTACTGATAAGTACGAAAATCCCCCTTTTCTTTCAACAACAAAGGATGTCCATGAGTCCCCTGATATGACCTACTAGTGAACAATGCACCAGAAATTATTCTATTATTATATGGCCCAATAATATATTTGTATAAAGTGATCAAATCTCTGCACAAACGTTCCATTTCCAAGATGTCCCTTTTGTTTATGGGATTCCAAAACTGCACCACATATTCCAAATGAGGCTTTACTCGGTCTGGTTATGTTACTATATAACTGTAATATCCTCAATAGATCCCTGCTCTTTTAATGTTGTTATTGATGCACTTTATTTTATGATGTAATATGTGTTAATATTTGTGGTGTTAATATATCTGGTTATGTGGGCGGATTCAGTATTGGTAGATATAGTGCAGTGTACTAGTTTGGGGTACTTCTTTCTTGTTTTTAGAACATGCATAATGCACAGGTCAGTATTGATTCATGCCAGTTCTCTGATGGACAGACTAAGGTAACCAGTCAATCCATTAATATGCAGCAATGAAGATAAGTTTTTAATGTTAAACTATTTTAGCAGTGTTGTTTTTAATGGACATTTGTTATTCTCTGCTTCTATAAATCCCATATCATAGGCTTTACTTTATTTCTTAATATAAAGTATGTTTCTTAAATTAGTATGTTTAAGACTATGTTTTTTCACAACATGGAATCTCCTGTATTGCTTTCTCTCCCATCTGCTGAGCAGTCTTCATCTGGATGAACAGTTTATTCTTAATTAGAATACTAAAGAGATATGACATTAGCGCTTGATGCAGTCAGGTTGCAAATGACCAATAAATGTAGAAGCAAAACTTGTTAGAAATGTTTAGGGATTGTGTAACAGATAAACATAGAGAAAACTAAACTTTCAGAACTCATTTTTATGCCACAACCTAAACACTATTTAATGGGCCACCCCTAAAACTATAATTAATTCTTCTACTGGCCCCACTGTGTCGTTTAAAATGATCCTTACCTTACATCCCAGCTCCTTATGGTTCTTCTGCAGTGTCTTTCTCAAAGTCCAGGAAACCGAGGCGTACTAGCTGTCTTCCCGTGGGAAAGGTTTCTGCCTCTTATGCGTCCTCTCAGTTGTTTCAGGCAAGCACAGGGGAGCCCTTTCTCCCCTTCCACCATCCGGATCTATCCTCTGCGATGGAGATTCCTATCATTTAGTCCTTTTAGTATAATGTAGCTCCCCTATAGCGCTATAAGGGGTCTTGCATACAGAAATTCAGAACTTTGAAAGCATTTATTTATGCATTATTTGTGCATACTCCTTTTTCTTCTCTTCTTGAAAGCATATGTATTTGAACTGAACTTCTCCTTTAAATTTATAAAATATGGAGAAAAAATATTTATCTAAAAAAACATTGCTGTAAATCATATATTTCATGAGTTTCATAAAGTGATTCTTTTTTGTTTTTGTATGTAAGTTTTCTGTTTGATATTAATTATTTATAAAACGTTATGTCCAAACCTGTTTGTTTTTTTTGCTACCTGAATAATAAACAAAGGATAAGTAAACAAAAGATAAGTAAAAATACAATGTGGTAGAATTGAAGGTTCACAGGCTTACAGCTTTGCATTTTTTTAAAACAGTCCTAGTGAACATTTTCAATACACTTGTACACTACTTGCAATTGACTGGAATGCTTAAAGGATATTTACACTGAAAAAAAGAATATTTTAAATTGTCCATTACTGGAAACTATTATTCTTCCAAACCACCAATGTACATTTTTTTTGTTACTCTTTCCCCTATTTCTTTAGATGTTCCATATTATTATCATAAACTCTGAGCAGTTTTGTTTTAGATGAAATGGTGAGAACATTTTGACAGTTGGTATGCTGTATGCTGTGTGCAGTTTTGACAGATGCTATGTGGGAAATTCCCTCTCCCAGTGCTGCTTCATAGTGATTACTGAGCATGCTTTACCTAATAAAAAAGTATTAAATGTGTGGTAACAAGTTTCGAAGGTTACCGAAAATCAAAGGCTACATTCAAAGGTTAGTGAACGATACATTTTAGGGTTAGCCAAAACGATCCATACATTCGAGGATTACCGAAAACAAACAATACTTTCGAAGGCTAGCGAACAATACATTCTAGGGTTAGCGAACGGCTCGTAAATTCGAGTCCGAAATAGTTCGAATAGTTTGAGTTCATCCGAACTCATAAAGTTCTTCTATCACTACTCCTAGTCATAGAGGTAGCAAGCTCGAAATGCTTCATGGAGTCTTGGATATGTTTTAGTTATACAGTAAAATTGTGTTCACCTGCTTGATTTGAAGACTTGTTGTGTGCTTTTTTCCAGGTGTGCTCCAGTGTCTCGCTTTGTGGAAAGTTTAGTGCTCCATAACCCTCCAATGCGCCATTCGGTAAAATCAAAATCATTGCTAACCCTTGAATGGGGCTTTCGATTTTGGTAACCCTTGAAAATTCAGTGTGGAAGCTTGAAAATAACTCAATCAAGTTAGTACTTAAACAAGTTCTAGATATTTGTACGTGTTCCCCAGAACAATTCCCAGGTCCCAAAGCCATGCACACTAAGTTACCATTGCTATTTTAACCGTATTAAATCTGAACGTTTCAAACTGTTTGGTCCCCATTGACTAGTGGGTCATTTTTCAAACATCCAAACTTTTACTGAAATTCGAAAAAGAAACCAAACTTAAGAAAGTTAGGCCATCTCTAGCCCACAACTAGGTGACTGTTGGATTTAACATTTATTAATTTTATGTTCTATAATTCAAGTGTTTAAACAATTCTCATTGCACCAATATGAGACATAAAGTTAAGAATATATGGACCAATTATCACATCAATAAATGTTTTAAAGGGCATCTCCACCCTCCATATAAACCATCATCTATATTGTAGGGCATACCCTCCCACCCCCAACCTCTATGTTAGAATTTTAAAAATAGATTCCAAACTCAACTTATATCTCCTCGTTTCAGTGTCCCTCTGGTCCAGCTCCACTGCCTGCCAGAACTACAAGCAGGAAGCCGGACCAGCAGCTACAGCTGTGATTGGCCGAGAGGCATCCAATCACAGCCGCGGCTGCCAGCAATAGAGAAGACACTGGAACGAGGAGCTGTAAGTACAGTTTGGAATCTATTTTTAAACTTCTAACTTAGCGGTTGAGGGTGGGAGGGTATGCCTCACAATACAGATTAAGGTTTTTACACAAGGCTAAGGATTTGAAGAGAGGGATCAGGAGGGAGGGAGGGAAAGGGCTCCTCTGCACATGTCACCATCCCTGCCGAAGGCAAAACAGGAGGCAGAGACGTTTGGACAGGAAGACAGCCACTACTCCTCAGTTTCCTGGACTTTGGACATGGACTACAGGAGACCCATAAGGAGCAGGAATGTAAGGTAAGGATTTTTTAAACTGTACTGTGGGGCCAGTACTGGGTTAAATTTAAGTTTTGGGAATGGACGTGCCCTTTAACTAATCAGGACTTTATTAGTCCCTTATGTATGTTATCTAAAAATCATTGCACTTTTAAATACCCTAAATATTATGTATATTACCATTACCTAAAAGCCATTGGTTGTCTTTGCCTGTCCAATAGTAAAGGTTGGTTCTTTAAATGATTGTGACTGGCATATACTCATTTTGGCCTTTGGTCTTCAGTACTTGATTTTACTCAGTTACCTTGAATGTTGATGTGCTTTCTATACTTATGGTATTTGCTGGAGTTTATGACTCCATAATTTGGTCGTTTAATTTAGTTAATTGTATCGGTGCCTGCTTGCCAAGGAATTTTCAAGTTTAAGGTATGAATTATACAATGATATGTCAAATTGAAGGTACATTTTACTCTTTTTTTAGGTATTTGATATATATAGTATGTTGAATAAAGGTAAATTATTAAAAATGTACATGTGGTATCCTTACTGCTTTTATACATTTTTATTAGACTATCCATGTGAGATCCCCATATTGTTCTACATTAGGTTGTAGGTTGTAGCATAGGAGCAACAAGAAACTACAATAAGTACTACAACAGGTTTATTTAAAGTCATATCATTTGTTTTCAATCCAAATGAATTTTTTAAACAATGCACAGTGTGTGTTTGTAGCTATTCAAAATAATTTCTGCTTTTCTAATCATTAGAGTATAAATAAATAAAAATAAGGCAGTATTGCACTTTATTTCTAATAACAATAGTATCTCTAGGAATGAATCAATAAGAAACACCTCCTGGGCTTGACAAAAGAAAGTCACATTATACAATAACTGTGCTTTTATGGGCTTTCATGCATAATATAATAGCAGGAAGATGGAATGAAAACACTGCAGATGAAGCAAAACGTTTCTATGTGGCAGTAAAAGCTCCTTTGATTTATAACCTCAGTAGAATCACATTATTACTTTCATACTGTACTGTACAAAGCTGTGGGTCAATGATTACCCTACGCAAATTTCATTTTTATTGGCCTTGCCATTTTAGCATTCTGTTATAATGCATAGATCAGTTGGCGTTAAATGCGCCTATTGTTTCTTTTATGATCATATTTATAAAGTAATATGGAGTAACAACTACTTTAATTAACAACAAGAGGGAAGGAGGTCTCTGGGGCAAACCATATAATCTATAGCGCACAAAGATTCTTCTGCAAGTTTTTGGTCTAGGAGGCTACGTTAAAAAAAATAAATAAAACTAAATTAAGGCCAGAGAAACCAACCCAGTATAGAATAGAAACCAAGCAGCTATGTTCAGATTTAAAATATAAGGATTACAAATAGGGCAGTTCTTTGCCAAGAGAAACATTAAAAAAATAAACAGGATTTCATACATCATGTACATTTAGAAAATATTAATAATCAAAAACACGAAAACCACCTCACAGCAAAGAGACAAAGTACAAAAGTAATCTCCAGCCTAAAACAAAATTTCTCTCAACTTTTATCATTGAATAAAATACATATGTAATTATTGAAATATTTGAGAACCACGCAACCTTGTAAATCATCCTAGCGTTGCGGATTATCCCATGGTGCTCCATTAAAAGCACCCCCATGCTTGTAAAAGACAAATTAATGATTTCCCAATCAGGGCTGCAAAAAATTTAACTATTAGCTGTCCTTGGAAAATAACAGTTAAAAAACATAATTTATTAAATATCAATGTATAGACCACAGTGACACAGTAATACATATAATCGCCCATATAAAACACAAACTAAACTAGAACCCGGTTGCTGTTTTCTTACAGCTAGCACAATCCAATATAAAATTGGTTTTGTGCAGCTTTTTTTGCAAAAATTCAAGACCAGCCTTACTGCTGGTTTTAAACTTTTGCAAAGAAAAGCCGATTTATAGAGAGCCAGAATTGCTTGGTAAACTGAACTATTTTATTAAAAAGTGCACAAAACCAAGCAAGGCGAATTGCTGGAATTTAATCTGCAAGGTAACAAGTAGCTTTCAAAGTTTTATCAGGGACTTTATTTTATTATTCTGTTGCTAGCAAAAGATAAAGCTTCTACATTTACATGGATACTTTGCTTTTGCTGTGGTGGCTTACCTGCTAAAGCATACTCTATGTTTCAGAAATATACAGTCCAGAAGGTTACAGGTTCAAGTCCAATGCTTTTTTTTTGTTTCCATTATGTTCCTAGTAAAAGATATTGTTCCCACAAGTACTACTGTTTCTAATAGTATTTTTGGGTTGGGGGTAAAAGCATGAAGTTGCAGGCTCAATTCCCTTTACTTACTTTTATTTTTTGCTGAACAGTTTACAGTAAATTCTGTTTCCTACATCCATGGTAGCTAAGAAATACACAGCAAAGATTACTTTTCTTTTTTGTATGAAAAGCAAAGGATTATATAATTGTTCAGACAGAAGCATTGAATGTGTTTTCGGAAAAAATCAAATAAAAACAAAACCAAATCCCTGTTCTGTGTCAGAGAGAGGGAGGACCTCTGTGCTGTTATGTGATTGTCTGTCAGCTTCTAGGAAGCGAGGTAGCAACTTGCTTGTTTTTATTTTTTGAGCACTACAGAACATGTTTGTGAATGTGCGCTGTCTAATGGGACAATGTTGTCTGGAGACTTTAGTTCCCCTTTAAAATCTTACTGTTCAGTAATTGTTCACAATGATAATACATATGCATTTGAAAATGAGTATCTGTAAAGCTACTTTCAATATATTCTGCTTACAAAGCAGTGATTTGTACCAAGCTATTTATTAAATGTATCTAGTATATAGAATATCTAAAGTACACTTTTTAAGTATTTTATTTATTAAAGATAACAGTTTATACTTAACCAGGAGGGGCAAAGGCCTTGCCTGCAAATTTATAACCAAAAGTTAGTAAAATACATGTATTTATCTGTATGTACGGTATTCTATGTATATAAGTTTTTTTATTCACAAATTAAATCTTTGAGAGTATTTACTATTTGACAGTAAAAAGATCAACATGAAAAGCAGCCATAATATATATATTCTGTGGCAACATTGGGCTGAAATCAAACTGTAGAAATAACATGATAGAGATGAATATTAGGACTTCTTTGAAAATGTACACAATGTTTAATAATACCCTGCAGTGCAGCAGGAATGACTGAAATATACATTAGAGAATGTAATCAAGGCAAATCTAAAAATACCAAGATACAGTAGTGTTCTCTGTAGAATAAAATGAACCAGATCTGTTCACCTTTTGGTTAACCTACCCCTTCTTGTGGAACATGTAATAATATATATAGTCCAGCACAGGCAGTCTGTCTCCCCCCCCTTCCTCTCTCCCTCCCTGTGTCTCCCTCCCCTATACATACAAATAGTTAACTGCCACTTCTATCTGAAACTAAAAGAGGACAATAAACATCGGCTCTAACATGGTGCTGTTCCGGTTCGTTACACTGACTGACTGAATTACTGTGCTGATAAGGAAGAGTAAGCAGTCGAGTCAATTATGACTCACAGGAATGCGCTCACTCCTCCGTATCAGCACAGTAATTCAGTCAGTCAGTGTACAAAAACGGGCTTGTTATCTACATTACTAATACAGGCAGGGAGAGAGAAATGGGAAGGGGCAGTGGAATACAGATTCTCGCCACTGCACCTCCCATTGAAATGCCAGAGCCTTATGTATTATATAAGGGATAATACGCTACCTACAGTGTAATATAAGGAGATTACGCCATTGAGAAGATCCCTGACCATATAGAAGCACAAGGCCATAGGCCAAGTGCCTTTATACAGGTCATGGAACTCTGAGGTGAAGTAATGTCGATATATTATTCTGTAGGTAGCGTATTATTCCACAGGCAGTACACAAACAACCAATGGCACACTTACTCACTTATCTACCCCCTCCTGTTGATACTCTATGTATCTACCCCCCTTGTCACCCCCTTCCTGTATCTACCCCCCATAACCCCCTTCCTTTATCTACCCCCCATCACCCCCTTCCTGTATCTACCCCCCTGTCACCCCCTCCCTGTATCTACCCCCCCACCTCCCTGTATCTACCCCCATCTCTCTGTATCTACCCCCACCTCCCTGCCCCCCTGTATCTACCCCCTGCCCCTCCCTCCCTGTATCTACTCCCCCCCTTTATACTCCATACAAGAGATTTTGATTTCCAGGATATAAAGGGTTAAGATGCCATTTTGTATTTAAATGTACTGACTAGGTTACACTCGGTTCTCTCCCATCTGGTTCCTGTCACTGATCGAACTGCACGGAAGATTAGCAGCAATGTCCAGCCGCCAGCAGAGTCAATTTATGACTCATTGGAATGCAACACTGCTCCTTATCTTCCGTGCAGTTCAATTAGTGACAGGAACCGGCATCTTAACACTTTATATCCCGGAAATCAAATTCTCTTGTATGGAGAGGGAGGGGGGGGGGGAGCGGTGGGGAGGTGCAGTGGTGAGAATTCTTATTACAGTCACTCAGTGACGCACCTGAGTTACTGTAATAAGGATTCTCGCCACTGCACCTCCCCATTGAAATTATAGGAGCCTTATGTATTATATAAGGGATAATATGCTACCTACAAGCAAAGGAAAAGGGTCAGCACACCATTCGAAAACTGATTAGTTCCTGCCCGGGTGGCACTCGAAATATACAATCCAGTTTCCAGCAAAACGAGGCACTCACGGGACTTGTATAAAAGTAACCTACCTACAGTGTAATATAAGGATATTACGCCACCAAGGAATTCCCTGACCATATAAAAACACAAGGCTGTTAGGCTGAGTGTTTTTATAGAGGTCAGGGAACTCAGAGGTGAAGTAATATCCATATATTATTCTGTAGGTAGCGTATTATTCCATATATACATATACATAAGGTCAAAAAAAGAAAAATCCAGCACAGCCACTCTCTCTCCCCTCCCTCTCTGTATTAGTAATGTAGATAACCAGCCCATTTTGGTACATACAAATAGTTATCTGTCATTTCTACCTCAAAATAAAAGACAATAAACATTGTCTCTCACCAGTGCTCTTGCAGTTGTTACAATGACTGACTGAATTACTGTGCTGATAAGGAGGAGCGAGCGCATTCCTGTGAGTCATAATTGTCTTGGTCGCTCGCTCCTTCTTATCAGCACAGTAATTCAGTCAGTCAGTCAGTGTACAAAGACAGGCTTGTTATCTACATTACTAATACAGGCAGGGAGAGAGAAATGGGGAGGGGCAGTGGAATACAGGTAGTCACTCAGTGACATCACTGAGTGACTGATTATATAGATTCTCGCCACTGCACCTCCCCATTAAAATGCCAGAGCCTTATGTATTATAAGATGCATACACCTTATATTCTGTTATAGATTATTGGTAACTGCCAATGTTTTGACCAAAATGGACTGAAAATTAACACAAAACTGAGTTTGACATTAACTTTCATAGATGAAAGGTCAGAACGAACTCTGACTTTTAGAACTTTCCAAACAAGTCTGTGTTTTCCAATCTTGTGGACATATTTTCGATAATTATCGAATTTGTTTACTGTTTGCCAACCCTTGATTTCAGCCTTAATCCTCGAATGTACCATTTCAGCTATAACTCCCCAATGCGGCATTTCGGCGATATACCTCGATTGTTTCGTTTCAGCAATAATTCTTAATTGTACTGTTTTACCTCAGTGGCGTAGCTAAATATCACAGGGCCCCATAGCAAGATTTTAGATGGGCCCCCGACATAAAAACCTGTTCGGTGCAGTTAAACCTGACCCGACCAAACGGCAGCAAGTTTATTTAAAGGGCATGTCCATCCTACTAAGAAAAACTTTACCTCACGTAGTTCAGCCGCACAAACTCTGTTTCCATTTTACTTAAACCTGGGGGCATCTTTGGAAGGTTTAAGTAAAACGAAAATAGGGTTTGTGGGGAGTGAAATCCTGAGAGTTCTGGATGTGATGCTTAGAACTTCCCACCAATGTCCCTAAGATGTTGTAAATTAGCCATTGTCTTTTCAGATTAAAGTGGTACACAGCAAGATTACCTGAATGTGTGTGTGCGCACAGTGCAGTTATGGCAAGATCACACCCAAAATCAGTAGAAAATCTCTTATGAATAACTTCTGTTGGGAAATATGCTTATATGCTTATATGCATATATGGACTCCCAAAGATACATAAGGAAGGGGCCCCACTAAGACCTATAGTCAGCAGCATCAACTCGGTAACATACAAGGTGGCAAAATATCTAGCTAACATCTTAGGACCTTTGGTGGGAAGTTCTAAGCATCACATCCAGAACTCTCAGGATTTCACCAACAAGATTGAAGATATAGTACTCGGTGTAGAAGAAACTATGGTGTCCTATGATGTGACATCTCTCTTCACTTGTATACCCACCAAGGAGGCTGTTGACATGGTGAGAAAACGGCTGGGCCAAGACAGCACTCTTACCAGCAGAACTGATCTCAACCCAGAACAGGTGTGTTCCTTGTTGGACTTGTGCCTGAATACCACCTATTTCAAATACAGGGATAAGTTCTATAAGCAAAAACATGGATGTGCTATGGGATCTCCAGTTTCACCTATTGTGGCCAACCTTTACATGGAGGAGGTAGAAACACAGGCGCTTAATACCTTTAAGGGCATAGCACCCAGCCACTGGTTCAGATATGTTGATGACACCTGGGTTAAAATCCACCAGAAGGAAGTACAAGCTTTCACAGAACACATTAATGCGGTGGACCAAAACATTAAATTCACAAGGGAAGAGGTACAAAACAACAAACTGGCTTTCTTGGACTGCTTGGTAGAAGTTAAGGAAAATGGTAAACTGGAAGTAGAGGTTTACAGAAAACCAACACACACAGATCAGTATTTGATGTTTGACTCCCACCACCCTTTAGATCACAAGCTGGGGGTCATCAGAACCCTGCAACACAGAGCCGAGAACATCCCCACTAGCACAGAGGCGAAGGCTAAAGAAATGAAACATCTCAGAGGAGCCCTTAAAACTTGTGGATATCCAGACTGGGCCTTTGTCAAAAGAAGTAGAAGGAAAGAAAAGAACACGAATACCAACAGTGAAGGGGAAAAGCAAGACAGGAGGAAGAACATGGTCATCCCATATGTAGCAGGGGTCTCCGAGAAATTAAGAAGAATTTTCAAAAAACATCGTATCCCTGTCTGCTTTAAACCAAACAACACACTGAGGCAGCAATTGGTACATCCGAAAGACCCAATACCAAAACACAAGAAAAGCGACATCATATATGCAGTGCAGTGCAGTGAAGAATGCTCTGATTTGTATGTGGGGGAGACCAAACAGCAACTGCATCAACGTATGGCCCAGCACAGAAGAGCCAATTCCTCGGGTCAGGACTCAGCCGTGTATCTGCATCTTAAGGATAAAGGACATACCTTTGAAGATTGTAATGTTAACATACTGGCGAAGGAACGTGACTGGTTCAAGAGAGGTGTTAACTCTGACCCCCATATAGTAAGGGGCACTCTGACCCCCATATAGTAAGGGGCACTCTGACCCCCATATATGCTTGTGAAGGTTCTCATTCATCCAGGTCATGGTATATCTGTTGTATTCAATTAGATCAACTGGACTTGAAATGTAGTTCTTGAAGACGTTTCACTAGTCATCCGACTGGCTTTCTCAATTCAGAATGACTTGTACAAGAATCTGTGGCAATTATGTACCCTGGAAAATCCCAATTAGCATATCACATCCAGGTGTTAAGGGTGTGATTGGATAGTGGTTAAGAGGTGTTATAGGAACGCCCAGAATAAGGTGTTAAAACAGCATTGTACATGGCAGACAGTTGGTGTCGAACCAATGCAGTTGCTGTTTGGTCTCCCCCACATACAATTTGTATGTGGGGGAGACCAAACAGCAATTGCATCAACGTATGGCCCAGCACAGAAGAGCCAATTCCTCGGGTCAGGACTCAGCCGTGTATCTGCATCTTAAGGATAAAGGACATACCTTTGAAGATTGTAATGTTAACATACTGGCGAAGGAACGTGACTGGTTCAAGAGAGGTGTTAAGGAGGCCATTTATGTGAAAATAAAGAAACCAAGCCTAAATAGAGGTGGGGGGGGTTCGACACCAACTGTCTGCCATGTACAATGCTGTTTTAACACCTTATTCTGGGCGTTCCTATAACACCTCTTAGCCACTATCCAATCACACCCTTAACACCTGGCTGTGATATGTTAATTGGGATTTTCCAGGGTACTCTAACCCCCATATAGTAAAGGGCACTCTGACCCCCATATAGTAAAGGGAACTCTGACCCCCATATAGTAAAGGGCACTCTGACCCCCATATAGTAAAGGACACTCTGACCCCAATAGTTAAAAATGTCACCTGAGAATTGTAGTTTCAAGCTGCTATTTGCACTGAACCAGCACACATGTTTTGCCCCAAACTGAGAAGACCAATCAGATTTAAAGCCTCTAGATTAACAGTGACAGTGCTGAGTGAGTCCAGCAGCCAGACTACAGGAAGCAGGAAGGAGTGTAAAGGCAGATCAGCTTCTGTAACTTTCTATGCAGGTGAAGGGTTTTTTAACACACCTACTGGTTACTATCCGCAATTGCAGCATTTGGATCTAAATTAGGACTTGAACCGAGTATAAGCCGAGGTTAGGTTTTCAGGCTAATTTTAAAGCCTGAAAATCTCGACTTGTATTCGAGTATATACGGTATCTGTATGATCGCTTAAAAGTTAATGAGCCAAATGAGTAAGTGAGTAAGTCTGTTTGGACGAAACAAGTCTTGGTGGTGTTTTGTGTCCCCATGGTGTGCAGCAGCGACAACAGCATCTATTACCTATTTGTATCGCAGACAGTGGATTTCTTTTTACACCATTATGGTATCTTTCACTCTCTGGCATTGTTTCTTGTGTCTGTCCTGTTGTTGGCCTATGGTACATATAGCCCATTATATGTGGTTTACCTATATGTTCTTGTTTGTATATGCCATGTATATCAATATATAGACTTATGGTTGTAGATGCAAAAATGCTCAAAATGAAATGGCCAGATCTGCATTTTGAACACCACTTCCACTTCCAACATCCACCCGCATTTCTTATGTTGGCAGGTGACATTGCATTGCAGAGTTTTCTTCAAACCTTAATGAATGGAAGGTATGTCTTTTGTTTTTTTAATTCTGGGACATTTAGAAATTGAACACAGCTTCTCTTGGCCTCCGGTTAACTTGATCTGAAGTACTGATTGAACTAAATCTCCATGTGTCATTATCTTAAGCAGATTTCAACTTGAAATCTTATAAAGCTGATGTGGCCATTGATGGAATCGGTGAAAAACTTACCATCGATTTCAATCAGATATCGATCGGACATGTTGAATTTTTCGGAAATCAATTTAACCTGCCGGAAAAAACACCAGCCTAATTATACCCCTAATCCTTGCAATACTATAAAAAAAAGTCATGAATAAAACATCTCGTTTCCAGTCATTGTGGAAATGTGAATAGCATCAGAATTTAAATGGTGCAGCTTATTGGGTGATTTCATTTTTTTTTTCTGGACAATGCACCACCTGAAAAGAACTGCAACCATTTTCTGGTCAGTGCCCTAAAATTTTGCACAGCTCAGAAATATTGTGGACAGTTATCAACCCTGCACCACCTGCACTGAGACATCTTAAATAGGGCTATAGGTGATGTATTATGAGTTATTACAACTTTATCCTTCAATGGCAAAAAAAAACTATTGAATGGTAATGTTAATAAGATTCAGCCATTGGAGGGGTAAGGCTTTCATTCATATTTGATATGCTGTTTGGACTTTCCTTTTACATTTTTTTAGCCTGAAATTTCGCATTTGAAGAAAAAGGAAAATTGAGAAAATAACTTACAATTTGAATAAGATCTGCACACAGGTATCTGCATTTTGATCAAACCTCCTCATAAATCCTGCGGGTATGTAAGTTTCTAAAAAGATCTCACTTTCATTTCAGTTTATCTATTTATTTGGTAGATATTCTATGTAAAAACTTGTTTATCAACATTTCAAAGTGGTGTAATATATTCTTGACCAGTGCTGTTTTAGTTTGTGGGGGTCTCCTGTACAAGAAAAGTGGGGTACCTCACTATACTGGTATAGTTCTTACTCAGTATATCAGATCTTTTAGAACAGTAAGATAACTATAAATAAAAATAGGGAAAATCCCTGAAAATTTGCAACAAAAACGTACTCCTAGGACACACAGTCAGTACTGCTCTGCTTTAATATATTTCAAATGACACTTTTCCATTTCAAAGGACAAATCGTTCTCCACAATTTTACAGGCAATCCATTGTGGCCTAGCTTCAAACCTTCACTACCTGTTTTCCCCACCCCCTCCTCAGGCCTGCATTTTTACTGGTCTCTGTTTCAAGTTTATCCTCTAGTGTGTTTAATGGTTTCCGGGTCCTATGTTTATATACCGTATATCTCCCGCTAAACCGAGGTTTTTAGGTTTCAACATTACCTAAACAACTTTGACTCGGCTTATACGCGAGTCACAAGAACTTACCGTCAATCCAGATGCAGCCGCTAGTCCCGGCCGGCATTCCCAGTAGTTCTTCGCGGTTGCCGCGATGACGTTCATCACGCCTCTGGCGTGAATGACGGCATCGCGCAGCCCTAAGCAGTAATGGGACGCCGGCCGACTCGCGGCGTGGGCTTCGGATTGCAGAGAGAGAAGACTGAAGACCAGGTACAGGTTAAGTGAGCTGGGGGTGACGGGGGAGGGCTGGGGGTACTGTTGGGAGGCTGGGGGGACAGTATGCCATGCAGACACCCACATTAAATTTTTACTATAGGTGGTTGGAACTACAAACTCCCAGCAAACCAAGCATGCTGGGAGTTGTAGTTTCCATACATCTACAGTGGACAGGTATTAGTGTGGGGGGGACAGTCATGCCATACAGTAACCCCCATACCTTGTCCACTGTAGACTTTTGGAAACTACACTCCCAGCAACCAGCCATGCCTGGGATTGTAGTTTCCACACATCTACAGTGTAAAGGGAATTAGGGTTACGTATCCTCTGGTCAATCATCTTTCTAATTTTTTGAGTGAAAAATGGGTGCCATCGTCTTATACTTCGATCGTCTTATACTCGAGTATATCGGTAAGTTTGTGATTTCTCAGTGTCTTCTGTAACATCCAGCCTATGAAGGGGGCTTAGGACTCCCAAAAGCTTGCTATTTTATTTTTTGTTTTGCCATAAAAGGCATGCTCTAATTTCTTTCTCTGCATTTTTAATCAATCATTTTCAGGTGAAACTTTATAAACACTGCACAGTAGTAGTTTTCTAGTAAAGTAATTTGCATATGGCAAGATTGGCTGCAAAGTAAAGGTGGGTACACATGGGGCTATTATTGACTAAGTGTCACTGCGAGCGAGTTGCTCAGCGGACAAATGACTGTTAGTCTGGCATATTGCCACATCCGACAAGCACGCGATCGACCGTGCAGTCCCATTGGGAATGGCCCGATAGCTTGATTTACCAACGGACCTGATCACCGTTTGTCCAATTCGGAACAAACCTAGAGGTGGTTCAGGTAGCAAAATAAATAAGGGCAAGCCAAACAATTTAATAGGCATGTAAGATAGACAAGGAAAGTCTTTTAAAGAATGCTGGACCAATAGGAAGCAAAGGTATAATTGATTAGCCAATTTCTAAATTCAAACACCTGCAGTGAAGTACACAGAACCAGCAGAGCCAAAAAAAGTAGATGAGAAGGGTAGCAAACAGGCGGAGGACAAAATAACTGAAGTTGATTTCTTTACATGTGGCTCTACACAACATGTTTCAGGCCACATGGACCCTTTTCAATACACTTGATACATCTACTTTATTTGGATTGTCTTACCTGGGTGCACATAGATGGATGGACAGAGTGGTGAAACTCAACTGCTTGACACTTTGTAGTAGATTATCAATTTATAATCAGGTCACACCCATCATCACAGAACCAAAAATTGCAAACAGCTTACTACGACACAACTGAGCATCCCCTAGTGAAATAACGTCACAGACACCACTAGAACAGCATGAGCAACAGTTAAAAAAAACTCTCACATACAGATGAATTTTGGCTTGGACCATCAAAACTGAGAAATTTTGGTTCTGAGGTTGAAAATTTGCATTGGTCTGTTTCATGACAGTGCTGTGAATCTCTCTTCTGTGTCTGAGAGGCAAACTTTCTGTAACATAATCTGTTGCCTAAAAGAGGTGGGGTCTATGTGCGTGTAATGTGATTGGCTGCAGCGTCCTTGTTTAGATCTGCTGTGCACTAGAAAAGCATGTGAAGTGGTACTCGTATACTTAGACTTCCACCAAACAAATAGGTAGATTTGGAGCTAACCCCTTATACCCACAGCAAAGGTGAGAGGTAAAACATTTCACCAAGGTAAGAAGTAAGGTTGCATTTTCTGTTCCTATCGTGTGTTGTGGAATGAAATTGATTAAATGTAAGAATTGTCATTCCCAGTCCTGTATTTTTTCAATGGAGTAAATTGCCTGCTGGTTAAAACCAGAAACCCTTTAATAAAATATAAATATTAGCTGGTCTTAAATTGTGGAGTTAAAAGTGGTCAAATCCTTTATTATGGATATTACACCGGTTGCACGGGTCTTTTGTGAAACTGGTGCCGCCAGTGCAATTATGTTAATTTGCGCTAACCTATTCAATATTGGTTAGCACTAGTTAATCCCTATTTTTAGCACAGCACGCCTGGGTAATCAGGCCCTATATCTTTTAATGTGTCAAATGTGTCTGGGTGCATTTAGTGATGTCACCTTTGAAATTGTACCCTTACCAAGATATAACAGAGAATGACCTACTGGCCGAAAGGTTTCCAGCAAAGGGGTTACCCTAAGTCCTGTGAGAAAAACTAAGCATTCTCTCTCTTACATACACAACAACATGTCCTCTACGAAACTAATGCACACACACAGATACCACACTTTAGATTCATTCTCAGTATGTACTGATTGGGGACCTGTCAAAAAAACACTGTCCAAACCTGGCATATTTTATACATGACAGGACTAACTCTCCTTTTACCTCAGCCCCAACCATCTATTGCAGCAAGGAGAGGGGCCAATCTTGGGCGATAAGCTACACAGAGTTCATTTTAATAGAATCATGTTTTTCTCTGGGCAGAGGTGAAAAACTGAGGGCCCTTATCCATGTGACCAATGTGTGTTTGAGGATATTGGATAATAGGAACATCCTTGAGCAGTTCCGATGGTAAATACACATACAATCAAGCAATATTTCAATTGCAAACTGACAATGTTTATTGCTTTGATATGCTGTTGCAATTTGATTTATATTGGGCAAGACTTCCTAAATGTTAAACAACGACTTCCTTTCTTCCTAGACTTTTTCGGTCTCTAACTTTATATTTTTCCAGATTCTATAACAGATATTATCTACAGCATGATGGACATATGTATAAATTGGATTGCTAAGTGCTCACGGGGTCTAAGGCTCATCTGGACAGGATTCTTCTTCTTTGGACTGAGTGCCATAGACCATATGTTATTGATACTTGACTTGGGATGGACATGGCTTGTGTTGTAAGAGCATTTCCCGGTTTGACACCTTGATTACATCCAAGTGTTTTTGTTTCTGATTACTATATTATGATGTACCCACCTTGGAACTACATGCAGGACATACTTACCTGGACAATCCCATTTACCCTGGCTAGTCAACGTACGCTTGGATGTCGTACATTCATCATTGGATCTGACACATTCACTTGTCTATATACTATATTAGCAACATGGATCAGAACTTTCTGGACTTGTTTCAATGTTTACTGTTACATGTTATGTAACATGTATTTGTTCACTTAGTTAGCAGTTCTCGCGGCCTTTTTCTTGGAATTTTGTACAATGTGTAATTATTTACTACATTTTGTATTTCATGGGTACTAAACTATATACTTGCATGCTATGGTTTTGGATGCACATATGCTGGTGGTTCAAAATTCCTATTAGCTATTTACATTTGTTATTTTTTGCCAGATTTTCTTGATATTGTACTATTTAGTGCGCACTTCCGCCAATAAGAAAATAGTGGGTAGGGGTATCACGCGAGAACAAAGGGGTCTTTTACTACGGACATAAAACCATGTTCTCGCGGTAAGTGAAATAGCGCCATTGAAACACTCGGGGTTAGAGTGAAAAGCGTTTGGGATCTTGATCGCTCCCCCCCTCACCACAGCCTTTTGTCTTCAAGCCTCTCGGTTTTCTGTTTCCTCCTCGACAACATGTCGGTGACCATACCTCTGTACGTTTTGACTACTTCCGTTCACGGATTTTACATATGACTGATTCAGGGACTGACTCAGATAAGTATACTGTTGAGTATATGTGTTTCTACTTGTAAGTTGTTTGATTCTGGTTATTATCTGTAGGGGGCGCGGGGGCATGGAAATACCCCAGTTAGGGGTTCCTGTGCTATTTATAATAAATAAAATTGTTTTGCACGATATCTCCTCTTTCTGTTTTTCTATTACATTGTCACTTTGAAATTTAGCATGATATATTTTGTACAGATTTGGATTTGTCCCAAAAAAGCATTAGGTTTTCTCATTCTATTAATACTATTTCTATACATTACTTGGTGTGATAACAATATGACACCAGCTTGACACGTTTTTCACGAATTTAATTTTGACCCTAAAAGCATTGCACCATTGTAATTTCTTATTCTATATCTTTTAATAGTGTTCAAAATGTATTGGTGTATTTTTTTAATGATGTCACATGAAATCAGCATGACATAATTTTGTACATTTGAATTTTACATTTTTAAATGCACAAATGGGCTGTTACAATTGTTGTATGAGTGCATTTTTAGTAATGTCATTATGACACAGCTTGCATCATCTTTTTGCACGGATTTGGATTTAGACCCCCCCACAGAAAAAAGGCACTTGGTGCAACTTCTTATTCTATATATTTTAATAGGTGTTCAGATGTATCTAGGTGCAATTTTTTAATGATGGCACTATGACATCCGTTATACCATATCATTTTGAACCAGATTTGGATTTGGACCACAGAAAGCATTGCACATTGTGTAACTTCTATTATTCTATAACTTTACATGTGTAAATGTGTCTAAGTCATTTTAATGATGTCACTATATCAACATGACATCATCATTTTTCACAGGTTTGGATTTGACCCAATATCAACAGACATCATATTTTTTACAGGTTTGGATTTGACCCAAAAATCCATTGCACACTTGGTGCAACTATCTATATCTTTCATAGCGTCATGATTCTGGGTTCATTTTTAAAATGTCAGAATTGAGATTTTATATTTTTGATTTATGGGTGCATTTTTAGTGATGCCCTATGAACATCAGCTTGACATCATAATTTGCACAGATTTGGATTTTGACCCAATAAGTATTGCACTTGGTCGACATATTCTATACTTTTAACAGTATTCACATATGTGTAAGTACATTTTTTTGTGATGCCACTATGACATCAGCATGACATCATCATTTTGCACAGATATGGATTTTGATCCCAAAAAAAAAAAAAGCATTGCACTTAGTGTGATTTTCTTTATTCTATACATTTATACTTTAAAATGTTTCTGGTTGAATTTTTTGTGATGACCTATGACATTCAGCATGAAATCATAATTTGCACAGATATGGATTTTCACCCAAACAAAAATTACACCTTGTGCGACTTCTTATTCTATATATTTTAATAGTGTTCCAATATGTCTGGGGCATTTTTTAAATGTCACAAATGGGCTGTTATAATTTTTTTATGGTGCATTTTAGTGATGTCATTTTTCATAGATTTTATTTGACCCAAAATAGAATTGCAATTTGTGCAATTTCTTATTTTATATCATTTAGTTAGTATTTAATGTTTCTGGGTGCTTTTTTTTCAGTGATGACACTTGTACATCATAATTTTGCCACAGAGTTACCATTTTGACCCTAAAAAGTATTGCACTTGGTTCATCTTCTTAATCTATATCTTTCATGGTGTTCAATGTTCTAGGTGCATTTGTTTAGTGATGTCACTATAAAATCAGCATACATCATAATTTTTACAGATTTTAAATTTTAAACTAAAAAAGCATTGCACTTGGTGCGACTCCTTATTATTTCTTTTAATAATGTTTAAATGTGTCTGGTGCATAATTTGTGATGTCACAATGGCCTTAGAATGACATCATAATTTGTAAGTATTTGGATTTTGACCATAAGTATTGCAATTGGCTGCAACTTCTTATTGTTTAACATTTATAGTGTTCACCGTGTTCTGATGCATTTTTTAATGTCACAGATGGGCGGTTATAATTTTGGTTTTATGAGTGCATTTTTAGTGATGTCACCTGCCCTTGTGCGACTTCTATTTTACAAATTTTAATAGTGCTTAAAAGTGTCTGGTTGCATTTTTTAGTGATGTTACTATGGCACAGTAAATGACATTATCATTTTTGCAACAGTTTTAATTTTTGATTAATTAAAATTGATTATTTTTAGTATGACAATATGACATCAGTATAACATCATAATTTTGCCTCTTGAATACATATGAAAGAGTGGAATAAGCTCCTACAATAAGGCGAATGTTCGAATGATGTCTAGTAGAGGTCAACAGAGAAGTGAAATGATATCAGTACTCTGAATGTAGGATCCTAGGCAATTCAGATGTAAGAATGGAAAGTGGAGTTATAGAGTCTATGTAGGTGCCTTTGGTATTTTGAGTTTCGTTTCTCCTTAAAAGTGTCTGGGTGCGTTTTTTTGTGTTGTCACTATAACATCGCATGACATCATAACTTTTATTGATTTGGATTTTATCCTAAAAAAAGAATGCACTTAGTTTGATTTTTATTCTATATCTTTAAACCTTTCAGTGCCAGCAGAATTTCACATTTTATTTGTTGCTTTCAGTGCAGCAACACAAGTGTACTTTAACATGGTAACAAGAATTTGTTTACATTCTGGAGATTTTACTGGATTTATGGGTAAAATATCAAAGAAATTGTAAATTTTTTTATATAGTTATCTTAAGGTTACGCACAGAAATCTTACTGTTTCTAAAAAGCTCTGAATAATCCCAAGTCAAAACAAAGCAAAGGATCAGGAATGTTGCTGCAGTGAAAAAAACAAAAAAAATTTAATGTGTGTACTCTTTTACTGCTTTTTCTGATGATTGGCTGGGAGACACTGGCAGGGACTGAGTTCAACTGTTACATGCAGCTTAGCATAAGGGGAGTGGCAAACAAACACCAAGGTACCTTTAGCATGTGCAGAAGGAGTTTTGCTTTCAAGCAAGGAAGCAGCAACACTAAAACCAGAAATGAACATCATAGTGCCAGTAACCTAAATGTTCTATAAATGATTTTTACACGTTTCATCCCCTGAAGAAGGCCCTGCATGTTCGGGCTGAAACGCGTAGGGCATTCAGACCTACTTTATTCAATAAAATGTGCTGTTTCAGTACCAGGAGTGCTCTGTATCTAGGATATATATATCTATATATATATATATATATATTATTATATTGTATCATTATATATTAATGTCAGGATCCGATGCACTCCGTCTCATAATAATCGCCTGGGTGCCGCAAAACATCCAACAGTGTAGTCAATCAAGTGCACTCCACGGACTGGCAAATCTATTACATAAATATCTAATTATCTAATTACACGTGACATCACTTGCGTCTTGAGATCTCGCAAAATTTTCACAATACATATTTGGGGCTATGCAGGGCTATTAGAAATGAACATCTCTTTCTCTCTCTCTCTATCTATCTATATATGAAAAAAGTCCAAGTTTGCAGGCAATCCATTGCATCAAGTAGAATTTTTTATATCAACATCAATTCACCACACACAAGCGACGTTTTGGAACGATCCTGTTTCTTTTATCAAGCCTGAATATCAAATGATGGCACTTAGAAGCACTTATAATTTCATTCATCACATGACCAATCAATACATCACTAATACTAAATACACGTCCATGACACGACAGGTATTCCCTACATTAAAGGCATACTCTTAAAGGTACTTTCACAAATTCATATAATCAGCAAATCCTATTTAAGCCTTTCGGCCACAAGGTTTCAGTTTATGTATCCACAACCTCCTCTGCCTTCTTAATTTGGCTACATGATCACCTCCTCCTGACATTTTGCCCACTGTTCCAGAACAAAAAAAATACTAATATCATCCGCAGTATGACCCACTTCTTGGAAGTGAGGGTACCGGCAGGTTGTCTGCATGTATCAAATAGATGAACAATGTTGGGAAATGCATGTTTGGTTTTCGTGTTGTTTCCCAATATATAAAAGGTTGCATGACACTGTAAATATAAACACAGAAGTCTATGTTACAAGTAAGATTACCTTTTATTGCATATAGTACCTTGCCTTAACTGGATGTACAAATTGAGAAATCTTATTTACAAACCAGCACTGAACACAATCTCTGCATGGAAACATTTCACACAGGGATTGACCCAAAAATGTGACCTTTTTACTCGGAGGTATATATATAAGGGGGGGTAATTGAATTCTACAATCTGTGGGTATGTATGTATGTGTTTATGCAAAATCCTCCCCACTCGCTTGTTAAAGGCCTGAAATTATATATATATTTCAGCCTTTAACAAGCAAGTGGGAGGATTTTTGCATAAACACATTACTCAGAATGTGGTTTGAGAAAAGTTCTCAGAACTTGGACCGAAACGTTGCCTTGAATAAATGTGTTGGGGATTTATAAGACCTAGGAGTGCATTTGATTTTCCTACTAGATATCTATATTCCGACCATTTCACCCAGGCATAAGATTATGTGAAGCGTGTGCCTATATACCGATATACTCGAGTATAAGTCGAATTTTTCAGGCTTTAAAATTAGCCTGAAAACCTAACCTCGACTTATACTCGGTCAAGTCCTAATTTAGATCCAAATTCTGCAATTGCAGATAGTAACCAGTAGGTGGCGCTGTGTTAACCTGCATAGAAAGTTACAGGAGCTGTTCTTCCTTTACACTTCCTGCTTCCTGTAGTATGTGGCTGCTGGACTCACTCAGCACGTCCACTGCTCATCTGATACTGTAAATCTGATGGTCTCTTCAGTTTGGGGCAATAAACAGCTGCTAGTTCAGTGCAAATACAGCTTGAAACTACAACTCTCAGGTGACATTTTTAACTATTGGGGTTAGAGAGTCCTTACTATATGGGGTGTCAGGAAAATTGTAAATGATGGTAAGCTTAATTAAAAGTTTATTGAACCTTGCCACTCCACATGTTTAGAACTGAAACTCTCAGCACAAAGCATGCTGGGAGTTGTAGTTTCCAAACATCTGGAGTGCCAGGAATTGGGATACTGGTACTGGATTTGGCTTTTACTGTATGGGAATTCTGCTGTCCATTTAAAGAGCAATTAAAAACACAGAATCAAAGGCAGTAGTGGGGATAATTTCTCACCTTGACTTATACTTGAGTCAATCAGTTTTTTCACAATTTTTCAGGTAAAAAATAGTACCTCGACTTATACTCGGATCGACTTATACTCGAGTATATAGTTTATATATATATAATATATTATATATATATATATATATAGGGCGAGAGTCCACCCACTCCATTCAATCAACGCTGCCTGGGTGCTATCAGTAATGTCCCACGATATTCCACAAGATACAGAGCACTCCTAGGTCTGGAACAAACACATTTTATTGAATAAGTAGGTCTGAATTCCTCGCGTTTCAGCCCTGAAGACGGCCCTGCATGTTCAGGCTGAAACGCGTAGGCATTCAGACCTACTTTATTCAATAAATGTGCTTGTTCCACCTAGGAGTGCTCTGTATCTTATGGAATATATATATATATATATATATATATATTATATATATATATATATTGATATATATATAATCTATGTCAAGATCCGATGCACTCCGTCTCATAATAATCGCCTGTGTGCCGCCAGCAAAACACAACAGTGTAGTCAATCAAGCGCACTCCACGGGACTTCTTTATTACATAAAAATAGTAGGCCAAAGCAACCTACGCGTTTCAGCCCGGAACTACTGGGCCGTCATCAGGGTTACAAACCAATTGCATCACACAACATATAAAGGCAACGGACACTCCCAATTACACACACCCCACCCGCCCCCCACGTGAGAAAAAGTGACAGGGCTACCTATCTGTACTACACGGGTAGCTCCACCCCCTTACCACAGTGACCATGGATCAAGTGTCCATAAGAAACAGCCAAACCTACTGATAGAAGTGACGATAAGAGCCTCGGGCATCGGCAAGCAACCTCAGGGCGCCCACATGCTATGTGAAAAACTAATGGTAAGCTTATATATCACCTTCTAGGCAGCGAGCTTATGTATATCAATCCACCAATGCCAGTGCTAAGTAAAAATGAGACCATATAAAGTACGAATAATTTAGCATTAACCAATCTGTCAAAGATATTGGGGACTAAAAGTTTAAAATATGGGACTAAGTCCTAACTGTTATTTATACTTGAAGTATCACAAAAGGACAGGCCATACTAATAGAAAAGGAGCGTAGGGTATATATATACCCATAGGGCTCAGAATGAATTAAAGTGGTAGACAACTAATATACTTCAACACTACTAACAAGGTCATAAAGTGATGTTACTATCAAACGTTAATATTGGTCACAGCTGAGTTTATAAAAAACAGTTTAGGGCAAATTGTTCATTCAGCCCCCTAGGCGATAAGGTCTAATCTTTTTATCCAACGGGCTTCCTGTTGTAGGAGGGCTCGTTCGATCACAGCCTTCTTGGGGGGTTCATAGTCAATAGCCATTCACTTGAATGCAGCAAATGAGTGTTTTAAAAGTCTAAAGTGTCTTGCACCGAATGTTCCCCAAACTTATCAGTCCTCTCCGGTGGCTGTATCACTAGTGGTCTACTGCCCTGACCTCCTGCCCTATGGCTTGTCTGTGATTAGCTAGACGCTCACAGAGGGTAGTCGTGGTCTTCCCACATAATACTTGCCGCACGAGCAGGAATGATATATACAACAAATCGACTCAAGCAATTTAGCCTGCCTAATCTTAATCTGCTGGCCAGTATTTGGATGAGGGAAGTCAACATTTGTTGATTGGCTAAGACTGTCACTTGTTTTATAAAACGCACATATTGTGGTGTAATACAGGAACTTACACTTCCTTTCAGTTTTAATTTGTCTAAACATGCAGAAGTTTAGTCAGTGACAGACTATTCCATCCATTTTGGTTATTCCATCTTAAAATAGGGGTACCAGCAATGTAGTACATCTGTAAACTTTATATAATTGTTGTATACCTAATGAAGTGTATTATATTTTATATCAGAAATGACACACATAACCTATACATCTTTCCTATAATTAATATTATTATCCCCCACCAGTCTAGTGAATTAATTTATTTATAAATAAAAATAAATCCCCCTCAAAAAAGAAAAGATACTATTATGAATAGTATGTATGGGTGCTGGGCGCAACTTTTTTTCTCCTCTAATTATTGAATAAATTGTTTCATAGATAGGTTTATTTAAGGAACATTTATATCAGCCCAAAGTAACTACTGTACCTTCCTGACATTCATTTCTGATTTTTTTTTCAAATTCCTATTTTTAAAAATTCCCATACCTTCTAGTGTGTTTAGACAATTCACTTTAAAAAAAGTCTTTCAGATTGTTCAAGGTAGAATCATAGTTTATATCTCTTCTAAAGATCTTTTGGGAATTCTAAGGTAGAACAGATGACTGAAGCTGGTTGCCAAAGAGATGTCATATACATACTGAAACTACCAAAAGGGTTACATTATGAAAAATACTAATTAGCCTTAACAGTTTGCAATATGTAAAGCAATACAACAAAGTATAATCTTAAAAGAAAGTATCACTGCATAAGATATGACATTATTTTAACTGACATTGGATCGAATTGTTAAGCAGGCCATACAGGGGTTGTCTTTTTCAACCAATTCAATCGAATAACCCAAAAAATTAACATGTGCGTGCCTACTGTCCGATAGACTGACCAATAGCGAAGCTGCTCCGACATGTTAGAAATTGAGACTTTTTTTGCATCCATAGCTGCATAATCTTGAGCAGGTTTTGAGCTGTGCTTGAGATCTGTTCATAAAGGGTGGCAACAAGGCGGAGTAGTTCAATCAAGTTTCATTGGGAAGTACCAATATGGCCTTCCTTATCTACAATATCTCTAAAAAGCAAAATGTTAAACCAAGGACACATTAAATAAAATATCTTCTGACTACAAATTCAACTTGCTATTTTTCATTAAAAAGAAAGATATACAGTTAAAGGTGTGATCATGGTACTTGCTTAAAAAGCTGAATTATTTGTGCTATGAAGATTCCTCCTCGCTGTATTTTTCTCTATTTTCCCTCTATAGTATTTTTTTTTATTAGTTTCTTATCAGAGTTGCCATGAGAGCAATAAACAGAAATAAGCCCTAAATGATATCCTAATCCTGATATTACATTTTGGAACTGCCTATTATTGCTGTTGACATAAAGCAAATGTTTGTTTAGAAATATGTTATAACAGCGCACAAACAAGAACTAACACGACTTATTTAAATGATTCACACTGAAAATATCATTTTGCTCATTTTAATTTCAATGAATACATGTAAGTAGCACTTACTCTGAGTGTTTGCGCTGCTGCATGTTTTGCTCAAGCTCAGTCCCTTGGCCCCCTGCAAGGCTATCTGACTCCTGTTGAGGGCAGCATGCGCAGTAATGCCTATGAGGCAGCATTGGGAGAGAATTTCCCACTATGCATTGACGTACCAACTGTCACCATTCCAGCTACAGCAAAACTGTACATACAGAAGAGTTATATACTAAGGCACTTGATTGATAGCTGAAATGTAAGACTGGATAACTAAAGATAGATCAACCAGAAAATGGACAGTGAGTTGGGAAGAATTATAGTTTCCAGTAATGGGCAATTAAAAAAAAAACTAATTTCCCAGTGTATACCGCATATACTCGAGTATAAACCGTCCCGAGTATAAACCGAGGTACCATAGTTTTAGGTAAAAAGGAGGAAAACCACATGATCGAGTATAAACCGTATTTCCACTAAAGATGTTGGAAACTACAACTCCCAGCATGCTTTATGCTGGGAGTGTGTAGTTTTCAAACATCTTAAGTGCAAATACTTGCAAATAGGTAATCCTCCTTTATTTGTGCATACAGTATGCACAAATAAAGAAGGTTTTACTCGTATTTGTATGTATTTGCCACTTAAGCTACATTTACATTCATATACATTTGATAATAAATAGATCTGATACCCACTGACCTTAAATTGCCTGTAACAATCAATAAGAACAGAAGGTAGAGGTATATGACTTTATTTAATATGCCACCTGTATTTTTATATTGTTTAGAAACAATGGATTATATACGGTTAATGAAAAAAATATAAATATAACATGTTACAATACATCCAATATTGAGGAGGTAACGCGTGTCCCTGTGCAAGTCAATGTTTCTCCTACCTTGTCCGGCGGCCGCGCGATCCGCATCCTCGCTCCACAGCCTCTGCGCATCCGGATGATGTCCACCCCGGCGGCCTCTCCTTTGCGGCGCCGGGTAGTGACATCATCCGGATGCGCAGAGGCTGTGGAGCGAGGATGCAGATCGCACGGCTGCTGACAAGGTAGGAGAAACATTGACTCGAGTATTAACCAGGTAAGATTTTCACAGGCTTTTTTAAAGCCTGAAAACTCGGTTTATACTCGAGTATATACGGTACATCCTTTAATAAGAGGTCAAAATGTTGTCTGAGTTCCAATTCTGCAGCAACCAATCATATTTTATCTTTTTACTGGTCTACTACAGTTTGAAAACATTTGATGAAATCTAATTGGTTGCTGCAAATGAAGAACACAGGCAAAACATTGTACCTCTTATTAAATAGGCCCCTAAATGCGCACAAAGATAGAGCCTGGTCTACAGATATGTTCTAAATCTCTACTGCAGTCTCTAAATGTTTGAGTTTCTTTTACAGGAATATTACGTCTTGAAATATCCTCTGATATTTTGCCTGGAGAGATCAGTGCATAATTTTTTTTTTTCAGGCCTCACATCTTTGAATATCAAGCAAATTTTTATGTAGTAAAACATAATGCTAGAGTTACTGTCATTGCTTCAGAAGAAATATCTTGTTCTAACATAAACCTATAGTAAGACACATCAGAAGGGAAAGAGATAAGATATAACTTGCAGTATAGCAGAGGTCATTTCATAATACAGTTCAGTAAATGGCCACCTGTTCCAGCGTTTGCTAAATTGTGAGTTTTTTTTTTTTTTTTATAAAACATAAATGTAATTGATTTCAGATGCTCACATGTAATCTGTTTCATATACAGATTATAACTGAAAAAAATACTTTGCATCATCTAATCTATAAGTAAATACATGTTAGTAGCACTTACCCTGAAGTGTGTGTTGATGCCTTCAATAAAATACTTGTTTTTTCTCAGGCTCTGACAGTTAAAACTGCATACAGCACACCAACTGTAAAATCATTCCAGCTACAGCAAGGCAGATGATACACACAAGTTTTGGGCGCACATAGTTATAACTACTAATAAATATCAGCAATTTTCTTTATCAGTGCTATGAGTACCTTGCTTTCCGAACAGTCGGGTCCGCCGAGCACTCGTTCAGGAAAGAGGGGAAATTTCTCCCGGCCACTGTGGACTCCCTATAGGACAGTCTGCCACGGCTGAGGTAAACACATGTCCAGCGTTCTCCCTATATTTGTGTGTATAGGGGTGCTCGGGACTGTGTGAAGCCCAGTCTTTGAAAAATTATCTTGCAGATAATGTCTGTCATTTATCAAAAATCTTTGCTGTGTGGACACAGCTTAAAGGACAATTATACTCACCTCCCCTCATTCCTTTCCCCCCACTCCTGCAAAGTACCCAGGGTGAGGACCTAAAACGCTAAGTCCTCACCTCTGGGTACTTTACAAAAGTCATGAAGTACTTACTTGTAATCTCACTCGTACTCTGGTCCAATCCTCCCATTGGCACTTTGAGTGACAGGTCATGAGGCAGCCAATGGAAGACCGCTCTGCAGGAGCGTGTCTTCCATTGGCTGCCTCCCGGACTGTCACTGACAGTGCCAGTGGGGAGGATCCGACCGGAGCGGAGTGAGATTACAAGTAAGTACTTCAGGACTTTTGTAAAGTACCCAGAGTGTAGGAACTTAGCGTTTTAGGTCCCACCCTGGGTACTTTGCAGGAGTGGATTGGGGAAATGGGTAGTATAATTGACCTTTAAGGACTTCTTGACATTTACATAGAGATGCTCACATGTAATCTGTTTCATATACAGATTATAACTGAAAAAAAATACTTTGCATCATCTTAATCTATAAGTAAATACATGTTAGTAGCACTTACCCTGAAGTGTGTGTTGAATGCCTTCAATAAAATACTTGTTTTTCTCAGGCTCTGACAGTTAAAACTGCATACAGCACACCAACTGTAAAATCATTCCAGCTACAGCAAGGCAGATGATACACAAAGTTTTTGGGCGCACATAGTTATAACTACTAATAAATATACAGCAATTTTCTTTATCAGTGCTATGAGTACCTTGCTTTCCGAACAGTCGGGTCCGCCGAGCACTCGTTCAGGAAAGAGGGGAAATTTCTCCCGGCCACTGTGGACTCCCTATAGGACAGTCTGCCACGGCTGAGGTAAACACATGGTCCAGAGCGTTCTCCCTCTCTCTCCTCCCCTGGAAACGAGGAGCTGTAAGTACAGTTTGGAATCTATTTTTAAACTTCTAACTTAGCGGTTGGGGTGGGAGGGTATGCCTCACAATACGATTAAGGTTTTTACACAAGGCTAAGGATTGAAGAGAGGGATCAGGAGGAGGGAGGGAAGGGGCTCCTCTGCACATGTCACCATCCCTGCCGAAGGCAAAACAGGAGGCAGAGACGTTTGGACAGGAAGACAGCCACTACTCCTCAGTTTCCTGGACTTGGACATGGACTACAGGAGACCCATAAGGCCAGGAATGTAAGGTAAGGATTTTTTAAACTGTACTGTGGGGCCAGTACTGGGTTAAATTTAAGTTTTGGGAATGGACGTGCCCTTTTAAACTAATCAGGCTTATATTAGTCCCTTATGTATGTTATCTAAAATCATTGCACTTTTAAATACCCTAAATATTATGTTATTACCATTACCTAAAAGCCATTGGTTGTCTTTGCCTGTCCAATAGTAAAGGTTGGTTCTTTAAATGATTGTGACTGGCATATACTCATTTTGGCCTTTGGTCTTCAGTACTTGATTTTACTCAGTTACCTTGAATGTTTGATGTGCTTTCTATATACTTATGGTATTTGCTGGAGTTTATGACTCCATAATTTGGTCGTTTAATTTAGTTAATTGTATCGGTGCCTCTTGCAAAGATTTTCAAGTTTAAGGTATGAATTATACAATGATAGTCAAATTGAAGGTACTTTTTACTCTTTTTTTAGGTATTGATATATATAGTATGTTGAATAAAGGTAATTATTAAAATGTACATGTGGTATCCTTACTGCTTTATACATTTTTATTAGACTATCCATGTGAGATCCCCATATTGTTTCTACATTAGGTTGTAGGTTGTAGCATAGGAGCAACAAGAAACTACAATAGTACTACAACAGTTTATTTAAAGTCATATCATTTGTTTTCAATCCAAATGAATTTTTTAAACAATGCACAGTGTGTGTTTGTAGCTATTCAAAATAATTTCTCTGCTTTTCTAATCATTAGAGTATAAATAAATAAAATAAGGCAGTATTGCACTTTATTTCTATAACACTAGTATCTCTAGGAATGAATCAATAAGAACACTCCTGGGCTTGACAAAAGAAAGTCACATTATACAATAACTGTGCTTTATATGGGCTTCATGCATAATATATAGCAGGAAGTGGAATGAAACACTGCAATGAAGCAACGTTTCTAGTGGCAGTAAAAGCTCCTTTGATTTATAACCTCAGTAGAATCACATTATTACTTTCATACTGTACTGTACAAAGCTGTGGGTCAATGATTACTATACCCTACGCAAATTTCATTTTATTGTGGCCTTGCCATTTAGCATTCTGTTATAATGCATAGATCAGTTGGCGTTAAATGCGCCTATTGTTTCTTTTATATCATATTTATAAAGTAATATGAGTAAAACACTACTTTAATTAACAACAAGAGGGAAGGAGGTCTCTGGGGCAAACCATATAATCTATAGCGCCCAAAGATTCTTCTGCAAGTTTTTGGTCTAGGAGCTACGTTAAAAAAAATAATAAAACTAATTAAGGCCAGAGAAACCAACCCAGTATAGAATGAAACCAAGCAGCTATGTTCAGATTTAAAATATAAGGATTACAAATAGGGCAGTTCTTTGCCAAGAAACATTAAAAAAATAAACAGGATTTCATACATCATGTACATTAGAAAATATTAATATCACAAAACACGAAAACCACCTCACAGCAGAGACAAAGTACAAAAGTAATCTCCAGCCAAAACAAAAATTTCTCAATCTTACTTTTATCATTGAAAAAATACATATGTAATTATTGATTTTTTGAGAACCACAGCAACCTTGTAAATCATCTAGCGTTGCGCGATTATCCCATGGTGCTCCATTAAAACACCCCCATGCTTGTAAAAGACAATTAATGATTTCCCAATCAGGGCTGAAAAAAATTTACCTATTAGCTGTCCTTGGAAAATAACAGTTAAAAAACATAATTTATTAAATATCAATTATATAGACCACAGTGACACGTAATACATATAATCGCCCATATAACACAACTAAACTAGAACAGACGGTTGCTGTTTCTTACAGCTAGCACAATCCAATATAAAATTGGTTTTGTGCAGCTTTTTTTGCAAAAATTCAAGACCAGCCTTACCTGCTGTTTTAAACTTTTGCAAAGAAAGCCGATTTAAGAAGCCAGAATTTGTTTAACTGAACTATTTTTTAAAAAGTGCACAAAACCAAGCAAGGAAATTGCTGGAATTTAATCTGCAAGGTAACAAGGTAGCTTCAAGTTTTATCAGGGACTTTATTTTATTATTCTGTTGCTAGCAAAGATAAGCTTCTACATTTACATGGATACTTTGCTTTTGCTGTGGTGGCTTACCTGCTAAAGCATACTCTATGTTTCAGAAATATACAGTCCAGAAGGTTACAGGTTCAAGTCCAATGCTTTTTTTTTGTTCATTATGTTCCTAGTAAAAGATATTGTTCCCACAAGTACTACTTGTTTTCTAGTATTATTTGTGGGTTGGGGGTAAAAAGCATAAGTTGCAGGCTCATTCCCTTTACTTACTTTTATTTTTTGCTGAACAGTTTACAGTAAATTCTGTTTCCTCTACATCCCATGGTAGCTAAGAAATACACAGCAAATTACTTTTCTTTTTTGTTATGAAAAGCAAAGGATTATATAATTGTTCAGCCAGAAGCATTGAATGTTTCTTGAAAAATCAAATAAAACAAAACCAAATCCCTGTTCTGTGTCAGAGAGAGGGAGGACCTCTGTGCTGTTAGGTGAGTGTCTGTCAGCTTCTAGGAAGCAAGGTAGCAACTTGCTTGTTTTTATTTTTTGAGCTACTACAGAACATGTTTGTGAATGTGCGCTTTCTAATGGGACAATGTTGTCTGGAGACTTTAGTTCCCCTTTTAAAATCTTACTGTCATTAATTGTTCACAATGATATACATATCATTTGAAAATGAGTATCTGTAAAGCTACTTTCAATATATTCTGCTTACAAGCAGTGATTTGTACCAAGCATTTATTAAATGTATCTAGTTATAAGAATATCTAAAGTACACTTTTTAAGTATTTATTTATTAAAGATAACAGTTTAACTTAACCAGGAGGGGCAAAGGCCTTGCCTGCAATTTATAACCAAAAGTTAGTAAAATACATGTATTATCTGTATGTACGTTATTCTATGTATATAAGTTTTTTTATTCACAAATTAAATCTTTGAGAGTATTTACTATTTGACAGTAAAAAGATCAACATGAAAAGCAGCCATAATATATATATTCTGTGGCAACATTGGGCTGAAAATCAACGTAGAAAATAACTGATGAGATAATATTAGGACTTCTTTGAAAATGTACACAATGTTAATAATACCCTGCAGTGCAGCAGGAATGACTGAAATATACATTAGAGAATGTAATCAAGGCAAATCTAAATATTTGCCAAGATACATTAGTGTTCTCTGTAGAATAAATGAACCAGATCTGTTCACCTTTGGTTACCTACCCCTTCTTGTGAACATGTAATAATATATATTATATATATATATATATATATAGATATATATATATATTATATATATATAGTACACAAAAGTCACATTAAGGATATCGCTACTCGTCTATATAGGAGATACTTTGAAAGTCCACACGGCATCCCTGTCCCCCCCCCTTCCTCTCTCCCTCCCTGTGTCTCCCTCCCCTATACATACAATAGTTAACTGCCACTCTATCTGAAACTAAAAGAGGACAATAAACATCGGCTCTAACATGGTGCTGTCCGGTTCGTTACACTGACTGACTGAATTACTGTGCGTGATAAGGAAGAGTAAGCAGTCGAGTCAATTTGACTCACAGAATGCGCTCACTCCTCCGTATCAGCACAGTAATTCAGTCAGTCAGTGTACAAAAACGGGCTTGTTTATCTACATTACTAATACGACGGGAGAGAGAAATGGGAAGGGGCAGTGGAATACAGATTCTCGCCACTGCACCTCCCATTGAAATGCCAGAGCCTTATGTATTTATAAGGGATAATACCTACCTACAGTGTAATATAAGGAGATTCGCCATTGAGAAGATCCCTGACCATATAGAAGCACAGGCCATAGGCCAAGTGCCTTTATACAGGTCATGGAACTCTGATGAAGTAGTCGATATATTTTCTGTAGTAGCGTATTATTCCACAGGCAGTACACAACAACCAATGGCACACTTACTCACTTATCTACCCCCTCCTGTGATACTCTATGTATCTACCCCCCTTGTCACCCCCTCTGTATCTACCCCCCATAACCCCCTTCCTTTATCTACCCCCCATCACCCCCTTCCTGTATCACCCCCTGTCCCCCCCTCCCTGTATCTACCCCCCCCCCACCTCCCTGTATCTACCCCCATCTCTCTGTATCTACCCCCACCATCCCTGCCCCCCTGTATCTACCCCCTGCCCCCCCTCCCTGTATCTACTCACTCCCCCCCTTTATACTCCATCAAGAGATTTTGATTTCCAGGATATAAAGGTTAAGATGCCATTTGTATTTAAATGTACTGACTAGGTACACTCGGTTCTCTCCCATCTGGTTCCTGTCACTGATAAACTGCACGGAAGATTAGCAGCAATGTCCAGCCGCCAGCAGAGTCAATTTATGACTCATTGGAATGCCACTGCTCCTTATCTTCCGTGCAGTTCAATTAGTGACAGGAACCGGCATCTTAACACTTTATATCCCGGAAATCAATTCTCTTGTATGGAGAGGGAGGGGGGGGACGGTGGGGAGGCAGTGGTGAGAATTCTTATTACAGTCACTCAGTGACGCACCTGAGTTACTGTATAAGGATTCTCGCCACTGCACCTCCCATTGAAATTATAGGACCTTATGTATTATATAAGGGATAATATGCTACCTACAAGCAAGGAAGGGTCAGCACACCATTCGAAAACTGATTAGTTCCTGCCCGGGTGGCACTCGAAATATACAATTCCAGTTTCCAGCAAAACGAGGCACTCACGGGACTTGTATAAAAGTAACCTACCTACAGTGTAATATAAGGATATTACGCCACCAAGGAATTCCCTGACCATAAAAACACAAGGCTGTTAGGCTGAGTGTTTTTATAGAGGTCAGGGAACTCAGAGGTGAAGTATTCCATATATTATTCTGTAGGTAGCGTATTATTCCATATATACATATACATAAGGTCAAAAAAGAAAAATCCAGCACAGCCACTCTCTCTCCCCTCCCTCTCTGTATTAGTAATGTAGATAACCAGCCCATTTTGGTACATACAAATAGTTATCTGCCATTTCTGCCTCAAACTAAAAGACAATAAACATTGTCTCTCACCAGTGCTCTTGCAGTTGTTACAGGACGACTGAATTACTGTCTGATAAGGAGGAGCGAGCGCATTCCTGTGAGTCATAATTGTCTTGGTCGCTCGCTCCTTCTTATCAGCACAGTAATTCAGTCAGTCAGTCAGTGTACAAAGACAGGCTTGTTATCTACATTACTATCAGGCAGGGAGAGAGAAATGGGGAGGGGCAGTGGAATACAGGTAGTCACTCAGTGACATCACTGAGTGACTGATTATATAGATTCTCGCCACTGCACCTCCCCATTTAAATGCCAGACCTTATGTATTATAAGATGCATACACTTATTCTGTTATAGATTATTTGAACTGCCAATGTTTTGACAAATGGACTGAAAATTAACACAAAACTGAGTTTGACATTAACTTTCATAGATGAAAGGTCAAACGAACCCTGACTTTTAGAACTTTCCAAACAAGTCTGTGTTTTCCAATCTTGTGGACTATTTTCGATAATTATCGAATTTGTTTACTGTTTGCCAACCCTTGATTTCAGCCTTAATCCTCAAATTTACCATTTCAGCTATAACTCCCCAATGCGGCTCGGCGATATACCTCGATTGTTTTCGTTTCAGCAATAATTCTTAATTGTACTGTTTTACCTCAGTGGCGTAGCTAAATATCACAGGGCCCCATAGCAAGATTTTAGATGGGCCCCCGACATAAAAACCTGTTCGGTCAGTTAAACCTGACCCGACCAACGGCAGCAAGTTTATTTAAAGGGCATGTCCACCTACTAAGAAAAACTTTACCTCACGTAGTTCAGCCGCACAAAACTCTGTTTCCATTTTACTTAAACCTGGGGGCATCTTTGAAGGTTTAGTAAACGAAAATAGGGTTTGTGGGGAGTGAAATCCTGAGAGTTCTGGATGTGATGCTTAGAACTTCACAAATGTCCCTAAGATTTTTGTAAATTAGCCATTGTCTTTTCAGATTAAAGTGGTACACAGCAGATTACCTGAATGTGGTGGTGCGCACAGTGCAATTATGGCAAGATCACACCCAAATCAGTAGAAAAATCTCTTATGAAATAACTTCTGTTGGGAAATATGCTTATAGCTTTAATGCAATATATGGACTCCCAAAGATACATAAGGAAGGGGCCCCACTAAGACCTATAGTCAGCAGCATCAACTCGGTAACATACAAGGTGGCAAAATATCTAGCTAACATCTTAGGACCTTTGGTGGGAAGTTCTAAGCATCACATCCAGAACTCTCGGATTTCACCAACAAGATTGAAGATATAGTTACGCGGTTGTAGAAGAAACTATGGTGTCCTATGATGTGACATCTCTCTCACTTGTTATCCCACCAAGGAGCTGTTGACATGGGGAGAAAACGGCTGGGCCAGGACAGCACTCTTACCAGCAGAACTGATCTCAACCCGAACAGGTGTGTTCCTTGTGGACTTGTGCCTGAATACCACCTATTTCAAATACAGGATAAGTTCTATAAGCAAAAAATGGATGTGCTTGGGTCTCCAGTTTCACACTTATTGTGGCCAACCTTTACATGGAGGAGGTAGAAACACAGGCGCTTAAATCCTTTAAGGGCATAGCACCCAGCCACGGGTTCGATATGTTGATACACCTGGGTTAAAATCCCACCAGAAGGAAGTACAAGCTTTCACAGAACACATTAATGCGGTGGACCAAAACATTAATTCACAGGGAAGAGGTACAAACAAACAAACTGGCTTTCTTGGACTGCTTGGTAAAGTTAAGGAAAATGGTAAACTGGAAGTAGAGGTTTACAGAAAACCAACACACACAGATCAGTATTTGATGTTTGACTCCCACCACCCTTTAGATCACAAGCTGGGGGTCATCAGAACCCTGCAACACAAGCCGAGAACATCCCCACTAGCCAGAGGCGAAGGCTAAAGAAAGAAACATCTCAGAGGAGCCCTTAAAACTTGTGGATATCAGACTGGGCCTTTGTCAAAAGAAGTAGAAGGAAAGAAAAAACACGAATACCAACAGTGAAGGTGAAAAGCAAGACGGAGAAGAACATGGTCATCCCATATGTAGCAGGGGTCTCCGAGAATTAAGAAATTTTCAAAAACATCGTATCCCGTCTGCTTTAAACCGAACAACACACTGAGGCAGCAATTGGTACTCCGAAGACCCAATACCAAAACACAAGAAAGCGACATCATATATGCAGTGTCATGCAGTGAAGAATGCTCTGATTTGTATGTGGGGAGACCAAACACAACTGCATCAACGTATGGCCCACACAGAAGAGCCAATTCCTCGGGTCAGGACTCAGCCGTGTATCTGCATCTTAAGGATAAAGGACATACCTTTGAAGATTGTAATGTTAACATACGGGCGAAGGAACGTGACTGGTTCAAGAGAGGTGTTAAGGAGGCCATTTATGTGAAAATAAAGAAACCAGCCTAAATAGAGGTGGGGGGGGGTTCGACACCAACTGTCTGCCATGTACAATGCTGTTTTAACACCTTATTCTGGGCGTTCCTATAACACCTCTTAGCCACTATCTATTCACACCCTTAACACCTGGCTGTGATATGCTAATTGGGATTTTCCAGGGTACATAATTGCCACAGATCTTGTACAAGTCATTCTGAATTGAGAAGCCAGTCGGATGACTAGCGAAACGTCTTCAAGAACTACATTTCAAGTCCAGTTGATCTAATTGAATCAAACAGTATTTCTGTTGGAAAAAAATTACAGTGATCCTATAGATGCAAAAATGCTCAAAATGAAATGGCCAGATCTGCATTTTGAACACCACTTCCACTCCAATCCACTTCCAACATCCACCCGCATTTCTTATGTTTGGCAGGTGACATTGCATTGCAGAGTTTTCTTCAACCTTAATGAATGGAAGGTATGTTCTTTGTTTTTTTAATATTCTGGGACATTTAGAAATTGAACACAGCTTCTCTTGGCCTCCGGTTAACTTGATCTGAAGTACTGATTGAACTAAATCTCCATGTGTCATTATCTTAAGCAGATTTCAACTTGAAATCTTATAAAGCTGATGTGGCCATTGATGGAATCGGTGAAAACTTACCATCGATTTCAATACGATTCGATCGGACATGTTGAATTTTTCGGAAATCAATTTAACCTGCCGGAAAAACCACCAGCCTAATTATACCCCTAATCCTTGCAATACTATAAAAAAGTCATGAATAAACATCTCGTTTCCAGTCATTGTGGAAATGTGAATAGCATCAGAATTTAAATGGTGCAGCTTATTGGTTGATTTCATTTTTTTTTTCTGGACAATGCACCACCTGAAGAACTGCAACCATTTTCTGGTCAGTGCCCTAAAATTTTGCAACGCTCAGAAATATTGTGGAGCAGTTATCAACCCTGCACCACCTGCACTGAACATCTTAAATAGGGCTATAGGTGATGTATTATGAGTTTTTACAACTTTATCCTCAATGCAAAAAACTATTGAATGGTAATGTTAATAAGATTCAGCCATTATGTAAATGTCAAGAAGGTCTTAAAGGTCAATTATATACCCATTTCCCCAATCCACTCCTGCAAAGTACCCAGGGTGAGGACCTAAAACGTAAGTGTAAGTCCTCACCTCTGGGTACTTTACAAAAGTCCTGAAGTACTTACTTGTAATCCACTCATCTCCGGTCGGATCCTCCCCACTGGCACTGTCAGTGACAGTCCGGGAGGCAGCCAATGGAAGACACGCCTCCTGCAGAGCGCGTCTTCCCATTGGCTGCCTCATGACCTGTCCCTCAAAGTGCCAATGGGAGGATTGGACCAGAGTGACAGTGAGATTACAAGTAAGTACTTCATGACTTTTGTAAAGTACCCAGAGGTGAGGACCTTAGCGTTTTAGGTCCTCACCCTGGGTACTTTGCAGGAGTGGGGGGAAAGGAATGAGGGGAGGTGAGTATAATTGTCCTTTAAGCTGTGTCCACACAGCAAAGATTTTTTGATAAATGACAGCATTATCTGCAAGATAATTTTTCAAAGACTGGGCTTCACACAGTCCCGAGCACCCCCCTATCACAACACAAATATAGGGAGAACGCTCTGGACCATGTGTTTACCTCAGCCGTGGCAGACTGTCCTATAGGGAGTCCACAGTGGCCGGGAGAAATTTCCCCTCTTTCCTGAACGAGTGCTCGGCGGAACCCGACTGTTCGGAAAGCAAGGTCACTCATAGCACTGATAAAGAAAATTGCTGTATATTTATTAGTAGTTATAACTATGTGCGCCCAAAACTTTGTGTATCATCTGCCTTGCTGTAGCTGAATGATTTTACAGTTGGTGTGCTGTATGCAGTTTTAACTGTCAGAGCCTGAGAAAAACAAGTATTTTATTGAAGGCATTCAACACACACTCAGGGTAAGTGCTACTAACATGTATTTCTTATAGATTAAGATGATGCAAAGTATTTTTTTCAGTTATAATCTGTATATGAACAGATTACATGTGAGCACTGAATCAATTACATTTATGTTTTTATAAAAAAAAAAAAACTCACAATTTAGCAGCGCTGGAACAGGTGGCCATTTACTGTAACTGTATTATGAAATGACCTCTGCTATACTGCAAGTGTATATCTTATCTCTTTCCCTTCTGATGTGTCTTACTATAGGTTTATGTTAGAACAAAGATATTTCTTCTGAAGCAATGACAGTAACTCTAGCATTATGTTTTACTACATAAAATCTTTGCTTGATATTCAAAGATGTGAGGCCTGAAAAAAAACATTATGCACTGTATCTCTCCAGGCAAAATATCAGAGGATATTTCAAGACGTAATTATTCCTGTAAAAGAAACTCAAACATTTAGAGACTGCAGTAGAGATTTAGAACATATCTGTAGACCCCGGCCTAGATCTTAATGTGGCGGAACATAATTAGGGAGTCCCCCGGCCCCGCACACAGCCATATTTCAATAAGAGTGACACAATGTTTGTGGCCATGATGGGGTTCTTACATTGCATCCACAATGTAGGGGACATATCATCAAATGGTTATTCAACTGGATATAGGGGTAAAGCTCCGCGATAACCTCATGATAAATATGATTGGTTGGTGCTAGCAGAAATTGAGACCAACACATTTTGCAGCCATCTTATTAAATGATGTACCGTATAACTATATCGTAGTAGAACCGAAGGTTGGTTCCAGGCTTGTAAAAAAACCTGAAAAAGGTTACCACGCTCGTTAATACTCGAGTCAATGTTTCTAAACTCTACCTTGTCCGGACAGCCGTGCCGAATCTGCACCTACGCTCCAAACAGCGCTGCGCATCCGGAAGGATGTCACACTTACCCGGCGTCCGCACATGAGGAGAGGCCGCGCGGGTATAAAACTCCATCCGATCGCGCGAGGCTGTGGGAAGCGAGGATGCAGTATCGCCGGCAGGCCTGACCGCGGACAGGTAGGGGAAACGATTTGACTGCCAGGAGGGACACCAAAGTTACACACCTTGTGCCTACCTGGGGAGAAGAAAAATCACAGATAAGTATGGGTATTGTGTAACAACGTTATATTTATATTTTTTCCATTACCGTATATATCATTGTTTCTAAACAATATAAAAATACAGGTGGCATATGCAATAGTAATAGTCCCTCTACCTTCTGTTCTTATTGATTGTTACAGGCAATTTAAGGTACAGTGGGCTATCAGTCTATTTATTATCAAATGTATATGAATGTAAATGTAGCTTAAGGGGCAATACATACACAATACGAGTAAATCCCTTCTTATTTGTGCATACTGTATGCACAAATAAAGGAGGATTTACCCCTATTTGCAAGTATTTGCCACTTAAGATGTTTGAAAACTACACTCCCAGCAAAAAGCATGCTGGGAGTTGTAGTTTCCAAACATCTTTAGTGGCAAAACGGTTTATACTCGAGCAATGGGTTTTCCTCCTTTTTTACCTAAAACTAGGTACCTCGGTTTATACTCGGGACGGTTTATACTCGAGTATATGCGGTATACACTGGGAAATTAGTTTTTTTTTTAATTGCCCATTACTGGAAACTATAATTCTTCCCAACTCACTGTACCATTTTCTGGTTGATCTATCTTTAGTTATCCAGTCTTACATTTCAGCTATCAATCAAGTGCCTTAGTATCATAAACTCTTCTGTCATGTACAGTTTTGCTGTAGCTGGAATGGTGACAGTTGGTACGTCAATTGCATAGTGGGAAATTCCTCTCCCAATGCTGCCTCATAGGCATTACTGCGCATGCTTGCCCTCACAGAGAGTCAGATAGCCTTGCAGGGGGCCAAGGGACTGAGCTTGAGCAAAACATGCAGCAGCGCAAACACATCAGAGTAAGTGCTACTTACATGTATTCATTTAGAAATTAAAATGAGGCAAAATGATATTTTCAGTGTAATTCATTTAAATAAGTCTGTTAGTTCTTGTTTGTGCGCTGTTATAACATTATTCTAAACAAACATTTGCTTTATGTCAACAGCAATAATCAGGCAGTTCCAAAATGTAATATCAGGATTAGGATATCATTTAGGGCTTATTTCTGTTTATTGCTCTCAATGGCAACTCTGATAAGAAACTAATAAAAAAAATACTATAGAGGGAAAATAGAGAAAAATACAGCTAGGGAGGAATCTTCATAGCACAAATAATTCAGCTTTTTAAAGCAAGTACCATGATCACACCTTTAACTGTATATTCTTTTCTTTTTAATGAAAAAATAGCAAGTTGAATTTGTAGTCAGAAGTATTTTATTTAATGTGTCCTTGGTTTAACATTTTGCTTTTTAGAGATATTGTAAGAATAAGGAAGGCCATATTGGTACTTCCCAATTGAAACTTGATTGAACTACTCCGCCTTGTGCCACCCTTTATGAACAGATCTCAAGCACAGCTCAAAACCTGCTCAAGATTATGCAGCTATGGATGCAAAAAAATGTCTCAATTTCTAACATGTCGGAGCAGCTTCGATATTGGTCAGTCTATCGGACAGTAGGCACGCACATGTTAATTTTTTTGGGTTATTCGATTGAATTGGTTGAAAAAGACAACCCCCTGTATGGCCTGCTTAACAAATTCGATCCAATGTCAGTTAAAATAATGTCATATCTTATGCAGTGATACTTTTCTTTTAAGATTATACATTTGTTGTATTGCTTTACATATTGCAAACCTGTTAAGGCTAATTAGTATTCTTTCATAATGTAACCCTTTTGGTAGTTCAAGTATGTATATGACATCTCTTTGGCAACCAGCTTCAGTCATCTGTTCTACCTTAGAATTCCCAAAAGATCTTTAGAAGAGATATAAACTATGATTCTTACCTTGAACAATCTGAAAGACTTTTTTTAAAGTAGAATTGTCTAAACACACTAGAAGAATATGGGAATCTTTTAAAAATAGGAATTTGAAAAAAAAAATCAGAAATGAATGTCAGGAAAGGTACAGTAGTTACTTTGGGCTGATATAAATGTTCCTTAAATAAACCTATCTATGAAACAATTTATTCAATAATTAGAGGAGAAAAAAGTTGCGCCACCACCCATACATACTATTCATAATAGTAATCTTTTCTTTTTTGAGGGGGATTTATTTTATTTATAAATAAAATTAATTCCACTAGACTTGGTGGGGGATATATAATATTAATTATAGGAAAGATGTATAGGTATGTGTGTCATTTCTGCATATAAAATATAATACTCACTTCTATTAGGTATACAACAAATTATATAAAGTTTACAGATGTACTTACATTGCTGGTACCCCTATTTTAAGATGGAATAACCAAAATGGATGGAATAGTCTGTCACTGCTAAAACTTCTGCATGTGTTTAGACAAATTAAACTGAAAGGAAGTGTAAGTTCCTGTATTACACACAATTATGTGCTGTTTATAAAACAAGTGACAGTCTTAGCCAATCAACAAATGTTGACTTCCCTCATCCACATACTGGCCAGCAGATTAAGATTAAGGGCAGGCTAAATTGCTTGAGTCGATTTGTTGTATATATCATTACCTGCTCGTGCGGCAAGTATTATGTGGGGAAGACCACGACTACCCTCCGTGAGCGTCTAGCTAATCACAGACAAGCCATCAGGGCAGGAGGTCAGGGCAGTAGGACCACTAGTGATACAGCCACCGGAGAGACTGATAAGTTTGGGGAACATTCGGTTGCAAGACACTTTAGACTTTTAAAACACTCTATTGCTGCATTCAAGTGAATGGCTATTGACTATGAACCCCCCAAGGAAGGCTGTGATCGTAAACGAGCCCTCCTACAACAGGAAGCCCGTTGGATAAAAAGATTATGTACCTTATCGCCTAGGGGGCTGAATGAACAATTTGCCCTAAACTGTTTTTTATAAACTCAGCTGTGACCAATATTAACGTTTGATAGTAACATCACTTTATGACCTTGTTAGTAGTGTTGAAGTATATTAGTTGTCTACCACTTTAATTCATTCTGAGCCCTATGGGTATATATTATCCCCCTACGCTCCTTTTCCTTATTAGTAAGGCCTGTCCTTTTGTTGATACTTCAAGTATAAATATACAGTTAGGACTTAGTCCCATATTTTTAACTTTTAGTCCCCAACTATCTTTGACAGATTGGTTAATTGCTAAATTATTCGTACTTTATATGGTCTCATTTTTACTTAGCACTGGCACTTGGTGGATTGATTATACATAAGCTCGCTGCCTAGAAGGTGATATATAAGCTTACCACTTAGTTTTTTCACATGAGCATTGGGGCGCCCCTGAGGTTGCTTGCCGATGCCCGCAGGCTCTTATCGTCACTTCTATCAGTAGGTTTGGCTGTTTTGCATCATGGATCACTGTGGTAAGGGGGTGGCTCCACTACCCGTGTAGTCACAGATAGGTAGCCCTGTCACTTTTTCTCACGTGGGGGGCGGGTGGGGTGTGTGTAATTGGGAGTGTCCGTTGCCTTTATATGTTGTGTGATGCCATTGGTTTGTAACCCTGATGACGGCCCAGTAGTTCCGGGCTGAAACGCGTAGGTTGCTTTGGCCTACTATTTTTATGTAATAAAGAAGTCCGTGGAGTGCGCTTGATTGACTACACTGTTGGATGTTTTGCTGGCGGCACCCAGGCGATTATTATGAGACGGAGTGCATCGGATCTTGACATTAGTATATATTATATATATATATATATATATATATAATATTCCATAAGATACAGAGCACTCCTAGGTCTGGAACACACATTTTATTGAATAAAGTAGGTCTGAATGCCTACGCGTTTCAGCCTGAACATGCAGGGCCGTCTTCAGGGCTGAAACGCGTAGGAATTCAGACCTACTTTATTCAATAAAATGTGTTTGTTCCAGACCTAGGAGTGCCTGTATCTTGTGGAATATCGTGGACATTACTGATAGCACCCAGGCAGCTGTGATTGAATGGAGTGCGTGGACTCTCGCCTATATATATATATATATATAATTATAATTATATATATATAAATTACTCGAGTATAAGTCGTCCGAGTATAAGTCGAGGTACTTATTTTTACCTGAAAAATTTGTAAAAACTGATGACTCAAGTATAAGTCAAGGGTAGAATTATCACCACTACTGCCTTCTGATTCTGTGTTTTAATTGCTCTTTAAATGGACAGCAGAATTCCCATACAGTAAAAGCCAAATCCAGTACCAGTATCCCCCAATTCCTTGGCACTCCAGATGTTTGGAAACTACAACTCCCAGCATGCTTTGTTGCTGAGAGTTTCAGATTCTAAACATGTGGAGTGGCAAGGTTCAATAAACTTTTAATAAGCTTACCATCATTTACAATTTTCCTGACACCCATATAGTAAAGGACTCTCACCCCCAATAGTTAAAAATTCACCTGAGAGTTGTAGTTTCAAGCTGTATTTGCACTGAACTACAGCTGTTTATTGCCCCAAACTGAAGAAACCATCAGATTTACAGTATCCAGATGAGCAGTGACGGTGCTGAGTGAGTCCAGCAGCCAGACTACAGGAAGCAGGAAGTGTAAGGAAGACAGCTCCTGTAACTTTCTATGCAGGTTAACACAGCCCACCTACTGGTTACTATCTGCAATTGCAGAATTTGGATCTAATTAGGACTTGACCCGAGTATAGTCGAGGTTAGTTTTCAGGGCTAATTTTAGCCTGAAAATTTCGACTTATACTCGAGTATATACGGTATATAGGCACACCTTCACATCAATCTTATGCCGGGTGCAATGGTCGGAATATAGATATCTAGTAGGAAAATCAAATGCACTCCTAGGTCTTATCAAATCCCCAACACATTTATTCAAGGCAACGTTTCGGTCCAAGTTCTGAGAACTTTTCTCAAACCACACTTCTGGTAATGTGTTTATGCAAAATCCTCCCAACTTGTGCTTGTTAAAGGCCTGAAATATATATATAATATTTCAGGCCTTTAACAAGCGAGTTGGGAGGATTTTGCATAAACACATACATACATACCCACAGATTGTAGAATTCTAATTACCCCCCCTTATATCATATACCTCCATAAAAAAGGTCACATTTTTGGGTCAATCCCTGTGTGAAATGTTTCCATGCAGAGATTGTGTTCAGTGCTGGTTTGTAAATAAGATTTCTCAATTTGTACATCCAGTTACGGGCAAGGTATATGCAATAAAAGGTAATCTTACTTGTAACATAGACTTCTGTGTTTATATTTTACAGTGTCCATGCAACCTTTTATATATTGGGGAAACAACACAGAAAACCAAACATCGCATTTCCCAACATTGTTCATCTATTTGATACATGCAGACAACCTTGCCGGTACCCATACACTTCCAAGAAGTGGGTCATACTGCGGATGATATTAGATTTTTTTGTTCTGGAACAAGTGGGCAAAATGTCAGGAGGAGGTGATCATGTAGCCAAATTAAGAAGGCAGGAGGTTGCTTGGATACACACACTTAAGCCAAAAGGCTTATATAAGAATTACAATTTATATGTATATTTCTGAAAGTATCTTTAAGAGTATGCCTTTAATGCTAGGGATACCTGTCGTGATCATGTGACGTGTATTTAGTATTATGTGATGTATTGATTTGGTCATGTGATGATATGAAATGTTATAAGTGCTTCTAAGTGTCCATCATTTGATATTCAGCTTGATAAAAGAACAGGATCGTTCCAAAACGTCGCTGTGTGGTGAATTGATGTTGATTTTATAAATAAATTCTACTTGATGCAATGGATTGCTGCAAACTTGGACTTTTTTCATATATAGATAGATAGAGAGAGAGAGAAAGAGATGTTCATTTCTAATAGCCCTGCATAGCCCCAAATATGTATTGTGAAAATTTTGCGAGATCTCAAGACTGCAAGTGATGTCATGTGTAATTAGATAATTAGATATTTATGTAATTAAGATTTGCCAAGTCCGTGGAGTGCACTTGATTGACTACACTGTTGGATGTTTTGCGGCACCCAGGCGATTATTATGAGACGGAGTGCATCGGATCCTGACATTAATATATAAGTATACATATATATATATATATATATATATATATATTCCATTAGATACAGAGCACTCCTAGGTCTGGAACAAGCACATTTTATTGAATAAAGTAGGTCTGAATGCCTACGCGTTTCAGCCCGAACATGCAGGGCCTTCTTCAGGGGTGAAACGTGTAAAAATCATTTATAGAACATTTAAGGTTACTGGCAATCTATGATGTCATTTCTGGTTTTAGTGTTGCTGCTTCCTTGCTTGAAAGCAAAACTCCTTCTGCACATGCTAACTAGGTACCTTGTGTTTGTTTGCCACTCCCCTTATGCTAAGCTGCATGTAACAGTTGAACTCAGTCCCCTGCCAGTGTCTCCCAGCCAATCATCAGAAAAAGCAGTAAATGAGGTACACACATTAAATTTTTTTTTGTTTTTTTCACTGCAGCACATTCCTGATCCTTTTCTTTTGTTTTGTACTTGGGATTATCAGAGCTTTTAGAAACAGTAAGATTTCTGTGCGTAACCTTAAGATAACTATAAATAAAAATTTTACAATTTCTTTTGATATTTTACCCATAAATCCAGTAAAATCTCCAGAAATGTAACAAAATTCTGTTACCATGTTAAAGTACACTTTGTGTTGCTGGCACTGAAAGCAAAAATAAAATGTGAAATTCTGCTGGCACTGAAAGGTTTAAAAGATATAGAATAAAAAATCAAACTAAGTGCAATTCTTTTTTTAGGATAAAATCCAAATCAATGAAAAGTTATGATGTCATGCTGATGTTATAGTGACATCACAAAAAAACGCACCCAGACACTTTTAAAGGAGAAACGAAACTCAAAATACAAAGGCACCTACATAGACTCTATAACTGCCACTTAGTGAAACCATTTGTCTCTCACATCTGAATTCAGCCTTTTAGTGTAGAAATCACTTATTGAACATTTCAGAGTACTGGCAATCTATGATGTCACTGCTGGTGTCTAGTGTTGCCTCCTCCTAGTGGTCTTGGAAGCAAAATTCTGCACATTATAACTAGGTACCTTGTGTTCCCACTCCCCTTATGCTAAGCTGCATGTAACAATTGACCTTAGAGTCCCCACCTGCTAGTGTCTCCTAGCCAATCATCAGAGATAGAAGTGAAACAGAATAGTTGAAGGTGTTTACCCTTTTCATATGTATTCAAGAGGCAAAATTATGATGTTATACTGATGTCATATTGTCATTACTAAAAAATAATCAATTTTTAATTAATCAAAATTAAAATCTGTGCAAAATGATAATGTCATACTGATGCCATAGTAACATCACTAAAAAATGCAACCAGACACTTTTAAGCACTATTAAAATTTGTAAAATAAGAAGTCGCACAAGGGCAGTGACATCACTAAAAATGCACTCATAAAACCAAAATTATAACAGCCCATCTGTGACATTTAAAAAATGCATCCAGACACATGTGAACACTATTAAATGTTAAACAATAAGAAGTTGCAGCAATTGCAATACTTTATTGGGTCAAAATCCAAATACTTACAAAATTATGATGTCATTCTAAGGCCATTGTGACATCACAAATTAATGCACCAGACACATTTAAACATTATTAAAAGATATATAATAAGGAGTCGCACCAAGTGCAATGCTTTTTTAGTTTAAAATTTAAATCTGTAAAAAATTATGATGTCATGCTGATTTTATAGTGACATCACTAAACAAAATGCACCTAGATACATTTGAACACCATTGAAAGATATAGATTAAGAAGATGAACCAAGTGCAATACTTTTTAGGGTCAAAATGGTAACTCTGTGCAAAATTATGATGTCACAGTGTCATCACTGAAAAAAAGCACCCAGAAACATTAAATACTACTAAATGATATAAAATAAGAAATTGCACCAAATGCAATTCTATTTTGGGTCAAAATTAAAATCTATGAAAAATGACATCACTAAAATGCACCCATAAAAAAATTATAACAGCCCATTTGTGACATTTAAAAAATGCCCCCAGACATATTGGAACACTATTAAAATATATAGAATAAGAAGTCGCACAAGGTGTAATTTTGTTTGGGTGAAAATCCATATCTGTGCAAAATTATGATTTCATGCTGATGTCATAGTGTCATCACAAAAAATTCAACCAGAAACATTTTAAATGTATTAAATGATATAGAATAAGAAATCACACTAAGTGCAATGCTTTTTTTTTTGGGATCAAAATCCATATCTGTGCAAAATGATGATGTCATGCTGATGTCATAGTGGCATCACAAAAAATGTACTTACACATATGTGAATACTGTTAAAAGTTATAGAATATGTCGAACCAAGTGCAATACTTTATTGGGTCAAAATCCAAATCTGTGCAAATTATGATGTCAAGCTGATGTCATAGTGGCATCACTAAAAATGCACCCATAAATCAAAAATTATAACATCTCAATTCTGACATTTTAAAAATGAACCCAGACATCATTGAACGCTATTGAAAGATATAGAAGTTGCACCAAGTGCAATGGATTTTTGGGTCAAAATCCAAACCTGTAAAAAATTATGATGTCATGTTGATATTGGGTCAAAATCCAAACCTGTGAAAAATGATGATGTCATGTTGATATAGTGACATCATTAAAAATGCACTTAGACACATTTAACACATGTAAAAGTTATAGAATAAGAAGTTACACAATGTGCAATGCTTTTCTGGGTCCAAATCCAAATCTGTTCAAAATGATGATGTTATACGGATGTCATAGTGCCATCATTAAAAAATGCACCTAGATACATCTGAACACTATTAAAATATATAGAATAAGAAGTTGCACCAAGTGCTTTTTCTTCTTGGGGGGGGGGTCTAAATCCAAATCCGTGCAAAAAGATGATGCCAAGCTGATGTCATAATGACATTACTAAAAATGCACTCATACAACAAATTGTAACAGCCCATTTGTGGCATTTAAAAAATGTAAAATTCAAATCTGTACAAAATTATGTCATGCTGATTTCATAGTGACATCATTAAAATAAATACACCCAAATACATTTGAACACTATTAAAAGATATAGAATAAGAAATTACACTGAGTGCAATGCTTTTTAGGGTCAAAATTAAATTCTGTGAAAAACTGTGTCAAGCTGGTGTCATATTGTTATCACACCAAGTGCAATGTATAGAAAATAGTATAATATAGAATGAGAAAACCTAATGCTTTTTTGGGACAAATCCAAATCTGTACAAAATTATATCATGCTAAATTTCAAAGTGACAATGTAATAAGAAAAACAGAAAGAGGAGATATCGTGCAAAAACATCTTATTTATTATAAATAGCACAGGACCCCTAACTGGGGTATTCCCATGCCCCGCGCCCCCCTACAGATTTAATAACCAGAATCAACACTATACAAGTAGAAACACATATACTCCAACAGTATACTTATCATGAGTCAGTCCCCTGAATCAGTCATATTTGAAAATCCGTGCACGGAAGTAGTCAAACGTCAGAGGTATGGTCACCGCATGTTTGTCGAGGAGGAAACAGAAAACCGAGAGGCTTGAAGACACAAATGCTGGTGAGGGGGGAGCGATCAAGCTCCAAACGCTTTTCACTCTAACCCTCGAGGTTTTTCAATGGCGCTATTTTCCACTTCCGCGAGAACATGGTTTTATGTCCGTAGTAAAAGACCTCCCTTTGTTCTCGCGTGATACCCGCTACCCACTATATTCTTTATTGGCGGAAGTGCGCACTAAATAGTACAATATCAAGAAAATGGTCTGGCAAAAAATAACAAATGTAAATAGCTAATAGGAATATTTTGAACCACCAGCATATGTGCCATCCAAAACCATATAGCATGCAAGTATATAGTTTAGTATACCCATGTAACATACAAATATGTAGTAAATAATTACACATTGTACAAAATTCCAAGAAAAAGGCAGCGAGAACTGCTAACTAAGTGAAAAATACATGTTACATAACATGTAACATGTAACATTGAAACAAGTCCAGAAAGTTCTGATCCATGTTGCTAATATAGTATATAGACAATGTGAATGCTGTTCAGATCCAATGATGAATGTACGACATCCAAGCGTACGTTGACTAGCCAGGTAAATGGGATTTGTCCAGGTAAGTATCGTCCTGCATGTAGTTCCAAAGGTGGGACATCCTAATATAGTAATCAGAAACAAAACCCACTTGGATGTAAATCAAGGTGTCAAACGGGAAATGCTCTTACAAACAAGCCAATGTCCATCCAAAGTCAAGTATCCAATAACATATGGTCCTATGCGCACTCAGTCCAAAGAAGAAGAATCATGTCCAGATGAGCCTTAGACCCCGTGAGCACTTAGCAATCCAATTTATACATATGTCCATCATGCTGTAGATAATATCTGTTATAGAATCTGGAAAAATATAAAGTATAGAGACCGAAAAAGTCCTAGGAAGAAAGGAAGTCGTTGTTTTAACATTTAGGAAGTCTTGCCAATATAAATCAAATTGCACAAGCATATCAAAGCATATAAAACATTGTCAGTTCTGCAATTGAAATATTGCTTGATTGTATGTGTATATTTACCATCGGAACTGCTCAAGGATGTTCTATTATCCATATATCTCAAAACACACATTGGCCACATGGATAAGTGCCCCTCAGTTTTTCACCTCTGCCCAGAGAAAAACATGATCTATTAAAATGACTCTGTGTTAGCTTATCGCCAAGATTGGCCCCTCTCCTTGCTGCAATAGATGGTTGGGCTGAGGTAAAAGGAGAGTTAGTCCTGTCATTGTATAAAATATGCCAGTTTCTGGACAGTGTTTTTTTGACCAGGTCCCAATCAGTACTATACTGAGTAATGAATCTAAGTGTGGTATCGGTGTGTGCATTAGTTCTGTAGAGGACATGTTGTTGTGTATGTAAAGAGACTGAATGCTTAGTTTTTCTCAGCAAGGACTTAGGGTAACCCCTTTGCTGAAACCTTTCGGCCAGTAGGTCCACTTCTCTGTTATAATCTTGGGTAAGGGTACAATTTCAAAGTGACATCACTAAAAATGCACCCAGACACATTTGAACACTATTAAAAGATATAGGGCCTGATTTACCCAGGCGTGCTGTGCTAAAAATAGGGATTAAACTAGTGCTAACCAATATTGAATAGGTTAGCGCAAATTTAACATAATTGCACTGGCGGCACCAGTTTCACAAAAGACACCCGTGCAACCGGTGTAATCCATTTAATAAAGGATTTGCACCACTTTTAACTCCACAATTTAAGACCAGCTAATATTTATATTTTATTAAAGGGTTTCTGGGTTAACCAGCAGGCAATTATACTCCATTGAAAAAATACAGGAACTGGGAATGACATTCTTACATTTAATCATTTTACATTCCACACACACTGATTAGGAACAGAAAAATGCAACCTTACTTCTTACCGTTGGTGAAATGTTTTACCTCTCACCTTTTTTGCTGTGGGTATAAGGGGTTAGCTCCCATAATCTACCTATTTGTTTTGGTGGAAGTCTAAGTATACAGAGTACACTTCACATGCTTTCTAGTGCACAGCAGATCTAAACAAGGACGCTGCAGCCAATCACATTACAGCACAGAGACCCACCTCTGTTAGGCACAGATTATGTTACAGCAAGTCTTGCCTCTCAGACACAGAAGAGAGATTCAACAGCACTGTCATGAAACAGACCAATGCAAAATTTCAACACTCAGAACCAAAATTTCTACAGTTTTGATGGTTCCAAGCCAAAATTTCATCTGTATGTGAGAGTTTTTTTTAACTGTTGCTCATGCTGCTTCTAGTGGTGTCTGTGCACGTTATTTCACTAGGGGATGCTCAGTTGTGTCTGTAGTAAGCTGCTTGCAATTTGTTTTGGTTCTGTGATGATGGGTGTGACCTGATTATAAATTGATAATCTACTACAAAGTGTCAAGCAGTTGAGTTACACCACTCTGTCCATCCATCTATGTGCACCCAGGTAAGACAATCCAAATAAAGTAGATGTATCAAGTGTATTGAGAAAGGGTCCATGTGGCCTGAAACATGTTGTGTATGAGCCACATGTACTAAAGAAATCAACTTCAGTTATTTTGTCCTCCGCCTGTTTGCTACCCTTCTCATCTACTTTTTTTGGCTCTGCTGGTTCTGTGTACTTTCACTGCAGTGTGTTTGAATTTAGAAATTGGCTAATCAAATTATACCTTTGCTTCCTATTGGTCCAGCATTCTTTAAAAGACTTTCCTTGTCTATCTTACATGCCTATTAAATTGTTTGGCTTGCCCTTATGTTATTTTTGCTACCTGAACCAACCTCTAGGTTTGTTCCGAATTGGACAAACGGGTGATCAGGTCCGTTGGTAAATCACAAGCTATCGTGCCATTCCCAATGGGACTGCACGGTCGATCGCGTGCATTGTCGGATGTGGCCACTATTGCCACGACTGACAGTCATTTGTCCGGGCTGAGCACTCGCTCGCAGTGAACACTTAGTCAAATAATAGCCCCATGTGTACCCAGCTTTACTTTGCAGCCAATCTTGCCATATGCAAAATTAATCTTCTAGAAAACTACTACTGTGCAGTGTTTATAAAGTTTCACCTGAAAATGATTGATTAAAAATGCAAGAGAAGAAAATTAGAGCATGCCTTTTATGGCTAACTAGACAAAAATAAATATAGCAAGCTTTTGGGAGTCCTAAGCCCCCTTCATCAGGCTGGATGTTACAGAAGAAACTGAGAAATCACAAACTTATATACACATAGGAACAGGAAACATAAAACACTAGAGATAAATTGAACAGATGACCATGTAAAAATGCAGACTGAGGAGGGGGTTGGGGAAACAGTAGTGAAGGTTTGAAGTAGGCACAAGTTGATTGCTGTAAAATTGTGAGAACGATGTCCTTTGAAATGGAAAGTGTCCTTTGAAATATATAAAGCAGTACATGACTGTGTCCTAGTGAGTAAGTTTTTGTGCAAATTTTCATGGATTTTCCCTATTTTTATTTATAGTTATCTTACTGTTTCTAAAAGCTCTGATACTCCTGAGTACAACTATACCAGATATAGTTAGGTACCCCACTTTTCTTGTACAGGAGACCCCCCCAAACTAAAACAGCACTTTCAAGAATATTACACCAAATTGAAATGTATAACCAATTTTACATAGAATATCTACCAAATAAACTGAGATAAACTGAAATAAAGTGAGATCTTTTTAGAAACTACATACCCGCAGGATTTTATGAGTTAGGTTTTGATCAAAATGCAGATACCTGTGTGCAGCTCTTAATCCAATTGTAAGTTATTTTCTCACATTTTCCTTTTTCTCTCAAATGCGAATTTCAGCTAAAAACTGTAAAAGGAAAGTCCAAAAGCATCTCAAATATGAAAGCCTTACCCCTCCTGAATAAAACGGTATGCCACATTCATGGGTACGGTACCACTAATCCAAGGGGGACCAATGGCAGAAACTAAAACTAAAAAAAATTAGTCAGCTCTGTATTTGAACAGTCTGCAGTTTTTCCGACAAAACACTCCCTCTAACTCAGAAGATGCCCCCAAAAACTATATATTCCTGGTGTTTATACACCATCAGCTATGAACGCTGTAGTTTCATTCATTCATACTTTTAATGGTGTGGGCATAAAGTTTGCACTTTTGCAGATTTTCTGAAAAATTAACAAAAAACAACTTTCAAAGGTAGAAATCATGCCAAACCCCATGGAATGTAAAAAAAGGTTACCAAATATCATCTCCGAAATGTTCAAATTAAAAAATATGCCATATGCGTTACATACACACATGGTAGTGACTAGCCACAAAGTAAGACAATGCACATTGGCTCAGAAACAGCGAAATATCCAGCCAACTCCAAATTTGAACAGTTTGCATCCCTTCCCACAAAATACCCCACTAACTCAAAATACCCCACACAACTATTATTCTTGGAATCTACACACCTCACGCACGTAATGCTGTAGTTTATTCATTCATACCTGTGTGGGCACAGATCTTTGTACTTTTCACAGATTTTCTGAAAAAATCAACAAAAAATCATGCCAAAACCCTATGGAATGTAAAAAAAATTACCAAATATCATTCTCCCATATGTTCTGGATCAAGCGGTATCCCATATGCATGGGTCAACACACGGACATGGAAGCAACTAGCCACAAAGTAAGCCAATGCACAGTGGCCTAATTGCATCAACTTTTATATTAGTCACACTTAACACCCCTCTATTTTAGAAATACCCCCCAAAACGATATATTCTTGGATCTCTACACACCTTTAGATACGCAAAGGTGCCATTCTTTCATGCATACCACCAATGTGGTAGACCCAGTTCTTTGTAGAATTTTGCACTTTTACCACAGATTTTTTGGAAAAATTTACAAAAATAAATTTCAAAGTTAAAATCATGGCAAATTCCCATGTAATGTAAAAAACCTTGTCAACTATCAATCTCCCAAATGCTCTGAATCTATGCTATACCCATGGTTACTTACCACACAGGACGTGGAAGCCACTAGTCACAAAGTGAGCCCAATGCGCAGTGTTCCAATAACAACAACTTTTCAGATTTTTCAAGCTAAAACCCCCTAACTCAAAAATACCCCCAAAACTATGAATTCTCAGAATCTACACACCTTCATCTAAGCAAAGGTGCCATTTTGTCATTAATACCATCAATGTAAATTTATTCCAGGCAATAGAAAGCCATTTTGTTTGGTGGTATTGGGAATTGTGGAGGCGGGGATGATCAGATTGAGATGGGATCGGAGAGAGGATGATATTCGGGATGTGGAGGGGGGTATGATACGATATATGGGGTGGAGGTTGGATGGCGGATATGGTGGGATGGGTGAGGATGGTGGGAGAAGGGTGAGGGAGAATCAGAGGATTGAGAGGGGTGGGAGAGGGTGGGGGATGGGGAGAGGGAGGGGATGTGTGGATGGATGGTGGGGTGGATTTGAGGATAGGTCGGGGGGGGGGGGGGGGAGGGATGGGGGAGGGTGGGAGATGATGGACGGGAGACGTGTGGCTCCTCCAAACACAACCGATGGGACGAGTTGTGATGTGATAGGGGAGATAAGTTGATGTGATGTGAGTGGGGGGGATATGTGTCATTGATGGAGGGTGATGTGGGGATTGGATGGATCGAGGAGATGATGGGGAGTGGGATAAGACGTGTGATGAGGGAGGAGAGAAGAGGGGGGGGAGATGCTTGCGATGGGCCGAGGATGATAAGGGGAGATGTGGGAAGTTTTGGATGGGGGGGGGGATAGGAGGGATTGGGATGGAGTAGCGTCGAGGGTGTGAGGAATGGGTGATAGCGTGAGATGGGAGAATGGAGAGGGAGGATGATGATTGATTGATGGGGGATGGAGGTGAAGGGGGGATAGGTGATGAGATGGCGAGGTTGATGGATGATAGGGGCGGAGGCCGGAAGAGGGGATAGATGAGGAGAGTGATAAAAGAGGTGGGGAGTGATGTGATGATGAAGAAGAGCGGGGGGTGGGTTATAGGATGGGGTGGTGATAGGGATGTGCTGGATAATTGGTTGGAGGGGCGGGGAGGAAGGGAGGGGGAATAAGATGGATGATCGCGTCTGATATATGCTGAGGCTAAAATCAATCCCCCCCCCAATGAAAAGTTATGATGTCATGCTGATGTATATGTGACATCACAAAAAAACGCACCCAGACACTTTTAAAGGAGAAACGAAACTCAAAATACAAAGGCACCTACATAGACTCTTATAACTGCCACTTAGTGAAACCATTTGTCTCTCACATCTGAATTCAGCCTTTTAGTGTAGAAATCACTTATTGAACATTTCAGAGTACTGGCAATCTATGATGTCACTGCTGGTGTCTAGTGTTGCCTCCTCCTAGTGGTTCTTGGAAGCAAAATTCTGCACATTATAACTAGGTACCTTGTGTTCCCACTCCCTTATGCTAAGCTGCATGTAACAATTGACCTTAGAGTCCCCACCTGCTAGTGTCTCCTCTAGCCAATCATCAGAGATAGAAGTGAAACAGAATAGTTGAAGGTGTTTACCCTTTCATATGTATTCAAGAGGCAAAATTATGATGTTATACTGATGTCATATTGTCATTACTAAAAAATAATCAATTTTTAATAATCAAAATTAAAATCTGTGCAAAATGATAATGCTATACTGATGCCATAGTAACATCACTAAAAATGCAACCAGACACTTTTAAGCACTATTATTTGTAAAATAAGAAGTCGCACAAGGGCAGTGACATCACTAAAAATGCCTCATAAAACCAAAAATTATAACAGCCCATCTGTGACATTAAAAAATGCATCCAGACACATGTGAACACTATTAAATGTAAACAATAAGAAGTTGCAGCAATTGCAATACTTTATTGGGTCAAAATCCAAATACTTACAAAATTATGATGTATTCTAAGGCCATTGTGACATACAAATTAATGACCAGACACATTTAAACATTATTAAAAGATATATAATAAGGAGTCGCACCAAGTGCAATGCTTTTTTAGTTTAAAATTTAAATCTGTAAAAAATTATGATGTCATGCTTGATTTTATAGTGACATCACTAAACAAAATGCACCTAGATACATTTGAACACCATTGAAAGATATAGATTAAGAAGATGAACCAAGTGCAATACTTTTTAGGGTCAAAATGGTAACTCGTGCAAAATTATGATGTCACAGTGTCATCACTGAAAAAAGCACCCAGAAACATTAAATACTACTAAATGATATAAATAAGAAATTGCAACACCAAATGCAATTCTATTTGGGTCAAAATTAAAATCTATGAAAAATGACATCACTAAAATGCACCCATAAAAAATTTAAAAGCCCATTTGTGACATTTAAAAAATGCCCCCAGCATATTGGAACACTATTAAAATATATAGAATAAGAAGCGCACAAGGTGTAATTTTGTTGGGGTGAAAATCCATATCTGTGCAAATTTTGATTTCATGCTGATGTCATAGGTCATCACAAAAAATTCAACCAGAAACATTTTAAATGTATTAAATGATATAGAATAAGAAATCACACTAAGTGCAATGCTTTTTTTTGGGATCAAAATCCATATCTGTGCAAAATGATGATGTCATGCTGATGTCATAGTGGCATCACAAAAAATGTACTTACACATATGTGAATACTGTTTTAAAGTTATAGAATATGTCGAACCAAGTGCAATACTTTATTGGGTCAAAATCCAAATCTGTGCAATTATGATGTCAAGCTGATGTCATAGTGGCATCACTAAAAATGCACCCATAAATCAAAAATATAACATCTCAATTCTGACATTTTAAAAATGAACCCAGACATCATTGAACGCTATTGAAAGATATAGAAGTTGCACCAAGGATGGATTTTTTGGGTCAAAATCCAAACCTGTAAAAAATTATGATGTCATGTTGATATTGGGTCAAAATCCAAACCTGTGAAAATGATGATGTCATGTTGATATAGTGACATCATTAAAATGCACTTAGACACATTTAACACATGTAAAAGTTATAGAATAAGAAGTTACACAATGTGCAATGCTTTTCTGGTCCAAATCCAAATCTGTTCAAAATGATGATGTTATACGGATGTCATGTGCCATCTTAAAAATGCACCTAGATACATCTGAACACTATTAAAATATATAGAATAGAAGTTGCACCAAGTGCTTTTTCTTCTTGGGGGGGGGGGTCTAAATCCAAATCCGTGCAAAAAGATGATGCCAAGCTGATGTCATAATGACATTACTAAAAATGCACTCATACAACAAATTGTAACAGCCCATTTGTCATTTAAAAATGTAAAATTCAATACTGTACAAAATTATGTCATGCTGATTCATAGTGACATCATTAAAATAAATACACCCAAATACATTTGAACACTATTAAAAGATATAGAATAAGAAATTACACTGAGTGCAACTTTTTAGGGTCAAAATTAAATTCTGTGAAAACTGTGTCAAGCTGGTGTCATATTGTTATCACACCAAGTGCATGTATAGAAAATAGTATAATATAGAATGAGAAAACCTAATGCTTTTTTGGGACAAATCCAAATCTGTACAAAATTATATCATGCTAAATTTCAAAGTGACAATGTAATAAGAAAACAGAAAGAGGAGATATCGTGCAAAAACATCTTATTTATTATAAATAGCACAGGACCCCTAACTGGGGTATTCCCATGCCCCGCGCCCCCCTACAGATTTAATAACCAGAATCAACACTATACAAGTAGAAAACACATATACTCCAACAGTATACTTATCATGAGATCAGTCCCTGAATCAGTCATATTTGAAAATCCGTGCACGGAAGTAGTCAAACGTCAGAGGTATGGTCACCGCATGTTTGTCGAGGAGGAAACAGAAAACCGAGAGGCTTGAAGACCAAATGCTGGTGAGGGGGGAGCGATCAAGCTCCAAACGCTTTTCACTCTAACCCTCGAGGTTTTTCAATGGCGCTATTTTCCACTTCCGCGAGAACATGGTTTTATGTCCGTAGTAAAAGACCTCCCTTTGTTCTCGCGTGATACCCGCTACCCACTATATCTTTATTGGCGGAAGTGCGCACTAAATAGTACAATATCAAGAAAATGGTCTGGCAAAAATAACAAATGTAAATAGCTAATAGGATATTTTGAACCACCAGCATATGTGCATCCCCAAAACCATATAGCATGCAAGTATATAGTTTAGTATACCCATGTAACATACAATATGTAGTAAATAATTACACATTGTACAAAATCCAAGAAAAAGGCAGCGAGAACTGCTAACTAAGTGAAAATACATGTTACATAACATGTAACATGTAACATTGAAACAAGTCCAGAAAGTCTGATCCATGTTGCTAATATAGTATATAGACAATGTGAATGCGTTCAGATCCAATGATGAATGTACGACATCCAAGCGTACGTTGATTCTAGCCAGGTAAATGGGATTGCCGGTAAGTATCGTCCTGCATGTAGTTCCAAAGGTGGGACATCCTAATATAGTAATCAAAAACAAAACCCACTTGGATGTAAATCAAGGTGTCAAACGGAAATGCTCTTACAAACAAGCCAATGTCCATCCAAAGTCAAGTATCCAATAACATATGGTCCTATGCGCACTCAGTCCAAGAAGAAGAATCATGTCCAGATGAGCCTTAGACCCCGTGAGCACTTAGCAATCCAATTATACATTTGTCCATCATGCTGTAGATATATCTGTTAAGAATCTGGAAAAATATAAAGTATAGAGACCGAAAAAGTCCTAGGAAGAAAGGAAGTCGTTGTTTTAACATTTAGGAAGTCTTGCCAATATAAATCAAATTGCACAAGCATATCAAAGCATAAAACATTGTCAGTTCTGCAATTGAAATATTGCTTGATTGTATGTGTATATTTACCATCGGAACTGCTCAAGGATGTTCTATTATCCATATATCTCAAAACACACATTGGCCACATGGATAAGGCCCCTCAGTTTCACCTCTGCCCAGAGAAAAACATGATCTATAAAATGACTCTGTGTTAGCTTATCGCCAAGATTGGCCCCTCTCCTTGCTGCAATAGATGGTTGGGCTGAGGTAAAGGAGAGTTAGTCCTGTCATTGTATAAAATATGCCAGTTTCTGGACAGTGTTTTTTTGACCAGGTCCCAATCAGTACTATACTGAGTAATGAATCTAGTGGGTATCGGTGTGTGCATTAGTTCTGTAGAGGACATGTTGTGTATTGTAAAGAGACTGAATGCTTAGTTTTTCTCAGCAAGGACTTAGGGTAACCCCTTTGCTGAAACCTTTCGGCCAGTAGGTCCACTTCTCTGTTATACTTGGGTAAGGGTACAATTTCAAAGTGACATCACTAAAAATGCACCAGACAATTTGAACACTTAAAAGATATAGGGCCTGATTTACCCAGGCGTGCTGTGCTAAAAATAGGGATTAAACTAGTGCAACCAATATTGAATAGGTTAGCGCAAATTAAACATAATTGCACTGGCGGCACCAGTTTCACAAAAGACACCCGTGCAACCGGTGTAATCCATTTAATAAAGGATTTGCACCACTTTTAACTCCACAATTTAAGACCAGCTAATATTTATATTTTATTAAAGGGTTTCTGGGTTAACCAGCAGGCAATTATACTCCATTGAAAAAATACAGGAACTGGGAATGACATTCTTACATTTAATCATTTTACATTCCACACACACTGATTAGGAACAGAAAAATGCAACCTTACTTCTTACCTTGGTGAAATGTTTTACCTCTCACTTTGCTGTGGGTATAGGGGTTAGCTCCCATAATCTACCTATTGTTTTGGTGGAAGTCTAAGTATACAGAGTACACTTCACATGCTTTCTAGTGCACAGCAGATCTAAACAAGGACGCTGCAGCCAATCACATTACAGCACAGAGAACCACCTCTGTTAGGCACAGATTATGTTACACGCAAGTCTTGCCTCTCAGACACAGAAGAGAGATTCACAGCACTGTCATGAAACAGACCAATGCAAAATTTCACACATCAGAACCAAAATTTCTACAGTTTTGATGGTTCCAAGCAAAATTTCATCTGTATGTGAGAGTTTTTTTTAACTGTTGCTCATGCTGCTTCTAGTGGTGTCTGTGCACGTTATTCACTAGGGGATGCTCAGTTGTGTGTAGTAAGCTGCTTGCAATTTGTTTTGGTTCTGTGATGATGGGTGTGACCTGATTATAAATTGATAATCTACTACAAAGGTGTCAAGCAGTTGAGTTACACCACTCTGTCCATCCATCTATGTGCACCCAGGTAAGACAATCCAAATAAAGTAGATGTATCAAGTGTATTGAGAAAGGGTCCATGTGGCCTGAAACATGTTGTGTATGAGCCACATGTACTAAAGAAATCAACTTCAGTTATTTTGTCCTCCGCCTGTTTGCTACCCTTCTCATCTATTTTTTTTGGCTCTGCTGGTTCTGTGTACTTTCACTGCAGTGTGTTTGAATTTAGAAATTGGCTAATCAAATTATACCTTTGCTTCCTATTGGTCCAGCATTCTTTAAAAGACTTTCCTTGTCTATCTTACATGCCTATTAAATTGTTTGGCTTGCCCTTATGTTATTTTTGCTACCTGAACCAACCTCTAGGTTTGTTCCGAATTGGACAAACGGGTGATCAGGTCCGTTGGTAAATCACAAGCTATCGTGCCATTCCCAATGGGACTGCAAGGTCGATCCGTGCATTGTCGGATGTGGCCACTATTGCCACGAGGACAGTCATTTGTCCGGGCTGAGACTCGCTCGCAGTGAACACTTAGTCAAATAATAGCCCCATGTGTACCAGCTTTACTTTGCAGCCAATCTTGCCATATGCAAAATTAATACTTCTAGAAAACTACTACTGTGCAGTGTTTATAAAGTTTCACCTGAAAATGTGATTAAAAAATGCAAGAGAAGAAATTAGAGCATGCCTTTTATGGCTAACTAGACAAAAATAAATAGCAAGCTTTGGGAGTCCTAAGCCCCCTTCATCAGGCTGGATGTTACAGAAGAAACTGAGAAATCACAAACTTATTACACATAGGAACAGGAAACATAAAACACTAGAGATAAATTGAACAGATGACCATGTAAAATGCAGACTGAGGAGGGGGTGGGGAAACAGTAGTGAAGGTTTGAAGTAGGCCAACGTTGATTGCTGTAAAATTGTGAGAACGATGTCCTTTGAAATGGAAAGTGTCCTTTGAAATAATAAAGCAGTACATGACTGTGTCCTAGTGAGTAAGTTTTTGTGCAAATTTTCATGGATTTTCCTATTTTTATTTATAGTTATCTTACTGTTTCTAAAAGCTCTGATACTCCTGAGTACAACTATACCAGATATAGTTAGGTACCCCAACTTTTCTTGTACAGGAGACCCCCCCAAACTAAAACACACTTTCAAGAATATTACACCAAATTGAAATGTATAACCAATTTTACATAGAATATCTACCAAATAAACTGAGATAAACTGAAATAAAGTGAGATCTTTTAGAAACTACATACCCGCAGGATTTTATGAGTTAGGTTTGCAAAATGCAGATACCTGTGTGCAGCTCTTAATCCAATTGTAAGTTATTTTCTCACATTTTCCTTTTTCTCTCAAATGCGAATTTCAGCTAAAAACTGTAAAAGGAAAGTCCAAAAGCATCTCAATATGAAAGCCTTACCCCTCCTGAAAAAACGGTTATGCCACATTCATGGGTACCAACTAATCCAAAGGGGGACCAATGGCAGAAACTAAAACTAAAAAAAATTAGTCAGCTCTGTATTTGAACAGTCTGCAGTTTTTCCGACAAAACACTCCCCTAACTCAGAAATGCCCCCACAAACTATATATTCCTGGTGTTTATCACCATCAGCTATGTAACGCTGTAGTTTCATTCATTCATACTTTAATGGTGTGGGCATAGAAGTTTGCACTTTAGCAGATTTTCTGAAAAATTAACAAAAAACAACTTTCAAAGGTAGAAATCATGCCAAACCCCATGGAATGTAAAAAAAGGTTACCAAATATCAATCTCCGAAAGTTCAAATAAAAAAATTGCCATATCGTTACATACACAGACATGGTAGTGACTAGCCACAAAGTAAGACAATGCACATTGGCTCAGAAACAGCGAAAATATCCAGCCAACTCCAAATTTAACAGTTTGCACATCCTTCCCACAAAATACCCCACTAACTCAGAAATACCCCACACAAACTATATAGTTTGGCATGATTTCTACCTTTGAAAGTTGTTTTTTGTTAATTTTTTCAGAAAATCTGCTAAAAGTGCAAACTTCTATAAAGAACGGCACCCACATCATTGATGGTATGAATGAACGTTATGTAACTGAAGGTGTGTAGATTCTATGAATATATAGTTTGTGGTTTGTTAGGGGGGTGTTTTGTGGTAAAAACGGCAGACTGTTCAAATTTGGAGTTGGCTGAATATTTTAGCTTTTTCTGAGCCATCGTGCATAGTCTCACTTTGTGGCTAGTCACTTCCAAATTTGTGTGTGTAACCATGCATATGGCATACTGTTTGATTTAGAACATTTGATTTGAGATTGATATTTGGCCATTCCATGGGGGTTGGGCATGATTTCTACCTTTGAAAGCTGTTTTTTGTTCATTTTCCAGAAAAGCTGGGAAAAAGGGTAAATCTTTCAAAGAACTGTGCCAACACTATTGATGGTATGAATGAATAAACTACATCGTTATGTAGTTGAAGTAATCAAGTTGCACAAGGCATCATCAAAGCTAAAAAAACATTGTCAGTTCTGCAATTGAAATATTGCTTGATTGTATGTGTATATTTACCATCGGAACTGCTCAAGGATGGTTCTATTATCCATATATCTGCAAAACACACATTGGCCACATGGATAAGGCCCACCTCAGTTTTTCACCTCTGCCCAGAGAAAAACGTGATCTATTAAATGACTCTGTGTTAGCTTATCGCCAAGATTGGCCCTCTCCTTGCTGCAATAGATGGTTGGGGCTGAGTTAAAAGAGATTAGTCCTGTCATTGTAATAAAATATGCCAGTTTCTGGACAGTGTTTTTTTGACCAGGTCCCAATCAGTACTATACTGAGTAATGAATCTAAGTGTGTATCGGTGGTGCATAGTTCTGTAGAGGACATGTTGTTGTTTATGTAGAGACTGAATGCTTAGTTTTTCTAGCATAGACTTAGGGTAACCCCTTGCGAAACCTTCGCCATAGGTCACTTCTTGTTATAACTTTTGGGTAGGTACAATTTCAGTGACATCATCAAAAATTCACCCACACATTGAACCACTATTAAAAGATTAGGCCTGATTTACCCATGCATGCGTGCTAAAATAGGGATTAAACTAGTGCTAACCTCATATGAATAGGTTAGGCAAATTTACATAATTGCACTGGCGGGCACAGTTTCACAAAGACAAACCCGTTGGCAACGTGTAACCATTGAATAAAGGATTTTGCAACACTTTTAACTCCAGCATTTAAGACCAGCTAATATTTAATTTTATTAAAGGGTTTCCTGGGTTAACCACACAATTATACTCATTGAAAAATACAGTGAACTGGTGAATGACATCTTAACATTTAATCATTTTAACATTCCACACACAACTGATTAGGAACAGAAAAATGCAACCTTACTTCTTACTTGGTGAAATGTTTTACCTCTCACCTTTGCTGTGGGTTATAAGGGGTTTAGCTCCCATATCTACCTATTTGTTTTGGTGGAAGTCTAAGTATACAGAGTACACTTCACTGCTTTCTAGGCACAGCAGATCTAACAAGGCCGCTGCAGCCAATCACATTCCAGCACCGAGACCCACCTCTGTTAGGCACATATTATGTTACAGCAAGTCTTGCCTCTCAACACAGAAGAGAGATTCAACGCACTGTCATGAAACAGACCAATGCAAATTTCACAACTCTCAGAAACCAAAATTTCTACAGTTTTGATGGTTCCAAGCCAAAATTTCATCTGTATGTGAGAGAGTTTTTTTTAACGGTTGCTCATGCTGCTTCTGGTGGTGTCTGTGCACGTTATTCACTAGGGGATGCCTAGTTGTGTCTGTAGTAAGCTGCTTGCAATTGTTTTGGTTTCTGTGATGATGGGTGTGACCGATTAATTATTGATAATCTATACAAAGTGTAAGCAGGTGAGTTACACCACACTCTGCCATCCATCTATGTGCACCCGGTAAGACATCCAAATAAGGTAGATGTATCAAGTGTATTGAGAAAGGGTCCATGGGCCTGAACATTTTGTGTATGAGCACCATGTACTAAAGAAATCAACTTCAGTTATTTTGTCCTCCGCCTGTTTGGTAACCCTTCTCATGCTACTTTTTTGGCCTGCTGGTTGCTGTGTCTTTTCACTGCAGTGTGTTTGAATTTAGAAATTGGCTAATCAAATTATACCTTGCTTCCTATTGGTCCAGCATTCTTTAAAAGACTTTCCTTGTCTAATCTACATGCCTATTAATTTGTTTGGCTTGCCTTATGTTATTTTGCTACCTGACCCAACCTCTAGGTTTGTTCCGAATTGGAAACAAGGGTGATCAGGTCCGTGGTAAATCACAGGCTATCGTGCCATTCCCATGGGACTGCAGCACGTCGATCGCGTGCATGTCGGATGTGGCCACATTGCCACGACGACAGTCATTTGTCCCGGCTGAGCACTCGCTCCAGTGAACACTTAGTCAAATAATAGCCCCAGGTGTACCCAGCTTTACTTTGCAGCCAATCGCCATATGCAAAATTAATCTCTAGAAAACTACTACTGTGCAGGTTTTTATAAAGTTTCACACCTGAAAATGATTGATTAAAAATGCCAGAGAAGAAATTAGAGCGCCTTTTATGGCTAACTAGACAAAAAATAAACATAGCACAGCTTTGGGAGTCCTAAGCCCCCTTCATCAGGCTGGATGTTACAGAAGAAACTGAGAAATCACAAACTTACCGTATATACTCGAGTATAGCCGACTCGAGTAAGCCGGGCACCCATTTTTTGCCTCAAAAAATTAGAAAAGATGATTGACCCGAGTATACAGTAACCCTATTCACCTTTCCACTGTAAATGTTGGGAAACTACAACTCCCAGCATGCTTGGTTGCTGGGAGTTGTAGTTTCCAACTTCTACAGTGGAAAGGTATTGGGGTTACTGTATGGCATACTGTCCCCCCACCCTAATACCTTTCCACTGTAGAGTATGGAAACTAACAACTCCCAGCATGCTTGGTTGCTGGGAGTTGTAGTTTCCAACCACTATAGTAAAAGGTAATGGTGGTTGTCTGCATGGCATACTGTCCCCCGCCTCCCCCTCATACCCCCAGCCCTCCCCCCAGTCACCCCCCAGCTCACTATACCTGTACCTGGTCTCAGTCTTCCTCTCATGCTCCAATCCGAAGCAGCGCGCGATCCGGCCGGCAGTTTCCCATTACTGCTTCGCGCTGCGCGATGACGTCATCCCGCCAGCGTGCGTGATGACGTCATCGCGCAAACCGGCGAAGAACTACTGAACTCCGCGACTCGTCGGCTGCCTCTGGATTGAAGGTAAGTTCCTTGTGACTCGAGTATAAGCCGAGTCAAAGTTTTTAGTTAATTTTTAAACCTAAAACCTCGGCTTTATATTCGAGTATATACGGTAATACACTAGGAACGAAACAAAACACTAGAGATAAATTGAACAGATGACCATGTAAAATGCAGACTGAGGAGGGGGTTGGGGAAACATAGTGAAGGTTTGAATAGGCACAAGTTGATTGCTGTAAAATTGTGAGAACGATGTCCTTTGAAATGGAAAGTGTCCTTTGAAATATATAAGCAGTACATGACTGTGTCTAGTGAGTAAGTTTTGTGCAAATTTTCATGGATTTTCCCTATTTTTATTTATAGTTATCTTACTGTTTCTAAAGCTCGATACTCCTGAGTACACACTATACCAGATATAGTTAGGTACCCCACTTTCTTGTACAGGAGACCCCCCCCAAACTAAAACAGCACTTTCAAGAATATTACACCAATTGAAATGTATAACCAATTTTACATAGAATATCTACCAAAATAAACTGAGATAAACTGAAATAAAGTGAGATCTTTTTAGAAACTACATACCCCAGGATTTTTATGAGTTAGGTTTTGATCAAAATGCAGATACCTGTGTGCAGCTCTTAATCCAATGTAAGTTATTTTCTCACATTTTCTTTCTTCTCTCAAATGCGAATTTCAGCTAAAAACTGTAAAAGGAAAGTCCAAAAGCATCTCAAATATGAAAGCCTTACCCTCCTGAATAAAACGGTATGCCACATTCATGGGTACCAACTAATCCAAAGGGGGACCAATGGCAGAAACTAAAACTAAAAAAAATTAGTTCAGCTCTGTATTTGAACAGTCTGCAGTTTTTCCGACAAAACACTCCCCTAACTCAGAAATGCCCCCCACAAACTATATATTCCTGGTGTTTATCACCACAGCTATGTAACGCTGTAGTTCATTCATTCATACTTTAATGGTGGGGCATAGAAGTTTGCACTTTTAGCAGATTTTCTGAAAAAATTAACAAAAAACAACTTTCAAAGGTAGAAATCATGCCAAACCCCATGGAATGTAAAAAAAGGTTACCAAATATCAATCTCCGAAATGTTCAAAAATCAAAAATATGCCATATGCGTTACATACACAGACATGGTAGTGACTAGCCACAAAGTAAGACAATGCACATTGGCTCAGAAACAGCGAAAATATCCAGCCAACTCCAAATTTGAACAGTTTGCACCCTTCCCACAAAATACCCCACTAACTCAGAAATACCCCACACACTAATACTTAAAAACACGCAAACTCTATATTCTTGGAATCTACACACCTTCAGCTACGTAATGCTGTAGTTTATTCATTCATACCTGTGTGGGCACAGATCTTTGTACTTTTCACAGATTTTCTGAAAAAATCAACAAAAAATCATGCCAAAACCCTATGGAATGTAAAAAAAAATTACCAAATATCAGTCTCCCATATGTTCTGGATCAAGCGGTATCCCATATGCATGGGTACACACACGGACATGGAAGCAACTAGCCACAAAGTAAGCCAATGCACAGTGGCCTAATTGCATCAACTTTTCATATTAGTCACACTTAACACCCCTCTATTTTAGAAATACCCCCCAAAACGATATATTCTTGGAATCTACACACCTTTAGATACGCAAAGGTGCCATTCTTTCATGCATACCACCAATGGTGTAGACCCAGTTCTTTGTAGAATTTTGCACTTTTACCAGATTTTTTGGAAAAATTTACAAAAATAAATTTCAAAGTTAAAAATCATGGCAAATTCCCATGTAATGTAAAAAAAACCTTGTCAAATATCAATCTCCCAAATGCTCTGAATCTATGCTATACACATGGTTACTTACACACAAGGACGTGGAAGCCACTAGTCACAAAGTGAGCCAATGCGCAGTGTTCCAATAACAACAACTTTTCAGATTTTTCAAGCTAAACACCCCTCTAACTCAAAAATACCCCCAAAACTATGAATTCTCAGAATCTACACACCTTCATCTAAGCAAAGGTGCCATTTTGTCATTAATACCATCAATGTAAATTTATTCCAGGCAATAGAAAGCCATTTTGTTTTGGTGGTAGTGTCTCTTTAAATCAATAAGAATGTATGGAAAGCTCCTAAGTTTCTTTTTATATTGTATCTAAACAGATTTTTTTTAAAACAAGACCACAGTGATTGGCAATTACATAAAACACTGACCCTTTGCTGATCTTATTAAAATAATGTTCTGTGAGCTATCTCCATCCAATTATCTTGTCAGTTCTTGCCATCAGTTTATAACAAGGAAGGACATGTCTGTGGTAACCTGAAGCTAACAATGATGTACGGTTAATATTTTAACAAGTATTCTGCTTAGCAAACAGAGAAAGAGTGAGGTAGAAAGAGAGATGTACAATCATGTTTGTATTCTAGATTATATGTGCTGAAGAAGTGTTATACAGTATATTGGATGGTACATGTCACAGGATGCCCCTGTGTAGGTTTTTGGAAAAAAGGGAAAATCGTCAATACAAGCTATTTTGGAGTTGAAGGATTTTTATTTTATTGCACCAGTATCAAGCAAAACCTTATAAACCAAGCAAGCACTGTCCTTCACATGCAGTTCCTAGGATCTCCGTACTCTGCCTGAGGTTTTCTGGTCCGTTTATTCCTCCTTGGCTCCTGGATCCCTTGCTCTTAAGCAAAGTGATAGGATAGTGTTTTAGAGCTCTTTGTTGCAGGACACTGCCTAAACATGTGTTCTAGCTCTGTTCTGCTATGCTAAGCTTTCCCCCTTCTGGCAAAGCCCTACTAGGGGCATATTTATAAAGAAACAAAATTAGCACCCAAAAATTACCGCCGCACATCGCGGCCGCGAAAATAGCGCTATCGCCGTATTTCTAACGGCGAGCGCCATTCCCCCGATATGTATCGTGGCCGCAATGTTTTGCGGTAATTTTAAGCCCTTCGTGCGATACTATCACAGTATCGCCGGAAGGGACTTAAAATCCCTTCCCGACGCTTCTCCTAAGGGGCGGGGCATACGCCCACCCCGCCCACAACCCCCCCGCGGCGGCGGAGACCACCACCGCCGCTCCCTCCCAGCAGCCCTCCCACCCCCTTCCCCGCTCGCGGCAATCTCGGAACAGGAGGCTAGGAGGGGCTGCCGGAAGGGGCCGCAGCAGGTGGTCGCGACCACCACCGCGCACCCCCCCAGCAACCCCCTCCACCCCCCGCCCCGGCCGCTCCCGGGAGGGGAAGGGAGGAGCTGCTGGAGGGTGGAGGCACCTCCAGCGGGGCCCTGAGAAGGGCCTTTTGGGGCTTAAGGGTCCCGCAGCTCGAACCCGGGGACCCCCCCTCCCCGACCCTTGTAAGGGCCTTTGCGGCACTTACAAGTGCCCTTGCGGCTCTGACAAGAGCCCTTTGGGGCTTAGGGGTCCCGCAGCTCGAACCGGGACCCCCCTCCCCGCCCTTGAAGGGCCCTTGCGGCACTTACATGCCTTTGGGGCTTAGGGTCCCCAGCTCGAACCGGGACCCCCAGTGTGCGCTCTTAAAAGAGCCCTTGGGCGACGTCTTCGGGCTGGCGACACCAACCCACCTCAGGTCGCCGATCCAGGCAGACTCACTGCGGCCGCCAGGTGAGCCGCTGGCACCGCGCCGCCTCCGGAGCCGATGTTGCCAACCCAGTCTTTCTTCAGCCATCTACTGCGATGGCATCTGAGTTCACAACGGGGCACCTCTTTATATAGGTTTGCAGAAACCCCTAATTCATTTCTGATTGGTCAATTTTTTAATGCTTGTTGCATGCTTTACATTAACCAATCAGATTACTGGAAAGTTCTGAAATCTGATTGGTTAATGTAAGCATTCGAGCTGCGGGACCCCTAAGCCCCAAGGGCTCTTGTCAGAGCCCAAGGCACTTGTAAGTGCCGCAAAGGCCCTTACAAGGGCCGGGGAGGGGGGTCCCGGTTCAAGCGGCGGGACCCCTTAAGCCCCAAAAGGCCCTTCCCAGGCCCCGCTGGAGGGTGCCTCCACCCTCCAGCGGCTCCCTCCCTTCCCCTCCCCGGAGCGGCCGGGCGGGGGCTTGGAGGGGTTGCTGGGGAGGGGTGCGCGGCAACGGTCAACAGTGGGTCGCCGCCGCGGGGGTTGTGGGCGGGGTGGGCGTGCCTCCCGGGGCGGGTGCAACCACCCGCTGCGGGTTGCCTGCCCATCCCCGCCACGGGGAGGCTAGTGTCGGCTGTTTTCGCCACCTTCAAGGTGGCGAAGTAAAACAGACGATACTAGCAGAGCGAAACACATACCGCTGCTTTATAAAGAGAAGCGGCGGTAACAGGTAAGTATCGCCGCGAAGGGTTAACGCTTCGTTAACTTTTCGCGGACGTTTTCGGACATTTATAAATCGCGCTAAACGCGATTTATGCGTTAATGTCAGTGAAAATGGCCGCGAAAAGTTAACGAACCTTTATAAATATGCCCCTAGTCTGCTTCCTTCTGAAGATTAGTCTCATGTAACCCTTGCTCTCAAGTTAAGGGGCAGGATAGTGTTAATCAGCTCTTAGCTACAAGATACTGCCTCAGCACGTATCCTTGCTTGACCTCTCATGTGGGCTAAAGCTTCTCTATTTATTCCCAAATGTGCAACCTTCAACCAGCAGCCAATAATCAGGAGTATTAAACAGCAGAGCAATTAGCAGTTAACTTCTCAAGCTGGATTGGACAGCTTGGACGTGGAGCCAGGGTAATTGTATTACAATTGGCAATCCCAGAAGTTTTAAACCCATAAGCCGACTTGTGGTAAAAGGGCTAAATGCATATTCCCACCAGTTTGCTTGGTAAATTTTTACTATACATTACTTACATACATACATAGAATATAACACTGGGAGAAGTGGTGCCTGGGTGAAACAATGTGTTATTATTTATTAAAGTCTGGGAACCACACTCTCCCTTACTTAGAATTATTTATTCAGAGGTATTAAAGACCCCTGGTGCTTCGTCAGAACTCCTTCCCCTCCCAAAATAGTGAACCTGCCATGTGGCCTACACAGGCAACTAGCAGCCTCACAAACAGATTATTAAGTTCCTATGTCACTGGTCTTTAAATAAAATGATATTCAACATAATTTCCCACAAATACAGTTCTTAATAGACAATTTATTCCCCACACCCAAGACAGTCTGTCCCCAAATCCATTGTCCATTACCCAAGGAATGGAACAACAATGAGTTGTGTAGAAACTGGGGTCTTGGTGTAGCACATGCTTAGGGTTTACAGTACTGGCAACAGCTACTGAATTCTTGTAATCCAAACCCTCATTTAATACAAGATCTTGGATGTTTCAACTCCCTTTCATAGAATGTGGAGGAATGGGAACTTCTTTATAATATCCATGGTAAATGTTCAGGCAAGAGATTGGTGTGACCATTCTGTAAGTTGTTCAGTTCATAATCCAGGGACAATGAGTTCACAGAAATATTTTCACAGTTGAGCTCTGGTTGAATTTATGTCCTTGATAGGCAGTAATTCTGCAGATGATTGGTAATTTACAATCTAAACAATGGGCTTCAGGTGAGTAGTGTGGGAGCTGGGGGACGGATTATAGTAGACTCAGAAACTGTACTCATGGATATAATAGTAATCCCTTGTAAAGGCTTTTGTAGATTGTGACCATGCTCTAGTAGATTTCATACAGGTATTTGTCCATCTTATGTCCATCTTAAATAGGTGTCAGGTGTTTAGGTCTGTGTAGTAGCAGGGGACGACTCTACTATGGTATTATAAGCATGCCCAGAACATAGTTCAGGGGCCACATTAGTGTGCAAATTTGCAGTGATTGTAATCCTGTTTTGGAAGGCTGGTTTACTTGGTGTTGGCATCATCCTCCTCTTTTGTGACAGCTGGTACTTTCTCCATAATGCGTAATTTTCCCCCTGCAGTCATTGTGGAACCTCCACTTGGCATTGAGATTCCTTTACTGGTGTTGAGGAAGAGGAAATATCCCATTGCTGAGGAGAAGGGGCCACCCCGCATAATTGGGCAAGTTTCAGCTGAATGGTACAGGCAAAGTGTCCTGTCCGATGTTCGCCTATAGGAGAGGTAAAAACCTCTGAAACCTCTTAGTAAAAACAGATATAGCCCCCAAACGAAATCAGAATTCAGGTAATTGGCTGTTTTAAATGTACAGGGTGTCCAACATGTAGTTCAATGTTAACTGGAGGTGATTTTCCCCATCCACATACAGAACACTGTTTTAAGATCAGACAAAGATTAGCACAGATGTTGTGTATTTTATAATCTGCCCCTGTGGACTATATTATGTGGGCAAAACCACAACTACAATTAGGGAACGCATGGCCAATCACAGGTCGATTCGATCAGCCCTAACAGAGGCAGGACACACAAAATTAAAACTTCTAAATTTGGGGAACTATCAGTGGCCTGCCACTTTAAGGAGGCCAATCATACTCTGGCCATATTGAGATAGATGCAGGTACAAGACACACTGAACTCCCATGAACAAGCTAAAAAGTTACTCTGTAGGGAAGCCTGGTTTGCAAGCAGGTGAATTCTCAATATGATACAGTCACTTTTAAAGGGATATCTCCTCCCACAAGGAAGTGACATCAATTAATCCAAATTTGCATATAATTAATTATATAATGCTTTCTCCTAATTAATAATACATTATATGGAGTAACAATAGCAAACCATATCGACCAGATATTCATTAGGGGGCAGATGTAGAATACATAGACAATAAAAAGAATCACAAGAATAGATACAAATTATAATCTCTATTCATCCCCATTGATGCTACGGTGCCTAATTTTTGTTCCACCAGGTCTCCCTTTGTTTTAATCTTAATTGTCTATCTCCTTGGTAATTAAGTGGGATTCCCTCCAGTACGGTGAAATGGAGGTCCTCTATTTTATGGTTCTTGTCTACAAAGTGTCTAGACACTGGTAAATGTGTATGTTTTAGTCTAATCACTGACTTATGTTGACTAATCCTTAATTTGATTTTCTGCATAGTTTCTCCTATGTAAAGCAGCTTGCAGGGGCAGACTATGACATAGATGACAAACTTCGAGTCATATGTGAATGTACCAGTAATTTTAATCTCTAACCCAGTAAGTGGATGTATAAATCTGGGTCCTTTTATCACTGATCTGCAATGTACACAGTTCAGACATGGATACATGCCTTGTTGCTTTCTGCCAAACCACGTGGTTTTATGTGTATATGTACATGTGGACTTGGTATTGGTAACCATGGAACCTATTGTATTTCCCCGTCTGTATACCATCACAGGGTAAGTACTGAACTCCTCAATCTCCAGATATGCCTTTTTTAGAATATGCCAGTGTTATTTAAACATTACTGATCTGTGTACTTTGTTCATTATATTGTGTTACACGTGTCATCCTGGGTATGTGTGGTTTTTTGATCTATATGTGTCAATTTTTAATTTGGCATCACTAATCACCTTCCGAGGGTAACCCCTACTTTGCTGTCGTCTCCTATCTGGATTACTCACTAGTCTATTGGCCCGACACAGTTGGCTGTATGGAAAGGAATTGTTTTAGGTGATTAGGGTGGCAACTCTGATAGTGTAATAATTGATTCTGATCTGTCGGTTTAGAGTACAGTTCCGTTTCAATACCTCCCAGGCCATTTTTTACAATTTTAACATCCCAATTTTTTTTTGAAGTTTTACTGTTTTCCATGGACAATTTTATGGAGGGGTGGAACTGATTAATTCATTGGTGGAACCGCAATGGAGTGGACATGTCACCTCGCCAGAGGAGGAACACATCATCAATAAATCTCCACCAGGCCAAACAATAGGCCTGGAAGAGATCATCTTGATTGATGTGCTCCTCCTTCAAGCCTGCCATGAAGGCATTGGCATATGAAACGTTGAAACATTGATGTGTTTTGCTGGCATGTAATAAATCCTTTTATATTGGCAAAAATGTGGTGCGGCTTCTTTGGAAGAATTTGTTTAATTAGGGGATATTTGGGTCCCCTGGAGATTCTCTGCTGCCTTTTGGAAAGGCATAGGACCACGCCCCTTTTATTGGGAGGCTTGGTCAAGCCTCCATGTGGTAATAGCACCCCCAACACGCCCCTTTTATGGGAGGTCCTATGCCTTTAATATAAAGCACTGGATGGCCTCTTCACTCATTTTAAAAAGCCAAAGGGCTGGGGAGAAGTGAAAGAGCCTGTTATATGGATCCAGTGTGTAAGAATGAGAAATGCAAAGTTTGCTAATCGTAATTGAAGTAAGAGAAATGCAAAAAGGTTAGAAATTAGGACCTTCTAGACTGGGGTTACCTTGATGTGGTTGGAAGGCTTTTCATTCATGTGATCACAGTAATGTATACTAAAACCCCTTTGTTTATAAAGTATGCCAGTGTGCAGATAATAAATAACAGAATAGCGCCTCTATGTTTGTATATATATATATATATATATATATATATATATATACAAATACAAGGATATGAACCTCAAACCTTTATTCTAAATTACTTTCAGGTGCAGTGCAAAGGAGGACAGGCAATTTATTCATTACACAAAAGACCCCAGCACTCAACTACACATAGCTAATCTCTATTGTATGCTTTGCTCCCTGTGTAAATTTATTCCCCGTCCCTTTAAGGCAGTCCAGATAAAAAGGTTTAGAAGCTCTGTAACCTCCCATGATTCCCTGGAATAGGTCATACTAAATAAAGTGATAAGCAGGTATGGTCTTGTTCCCCCAAGGATTGTACCTTACTCATTAGGTTAGGACTGATGCTGGGATACTGCCTTGGAGCGGCGCATCAGCTCACGCAAGTTTGTACAAACTATGTAACTAAATGTATCCATTTTAACTTTAGTGCAGGTAATAATAACCCTTCATTGCTTGCATATATGTTTGATTATTATATCTAATTAATTTATGCATATATGTGTAGTTGAGTGTAGGAAAGTGCAGAGTATTAAGTGTTTAATTGCAATATTCCAGACCTTTTATTTTGCTTCCATTCTGTTCTCTATTAGTAAAAAACAAACGGGGAGATTCAATAAGGCAGAATTACATCACAACTTGAACGTGAAACCCGTTTAATAGAAAAAAAAAACAGTAATAAAACCATAGGCAGACGACCAGGTTTTTGTTCCCTAGCTCATGTCCACATAACCCATAAAACTCATTTATATCAGGAGTTTTTGCAGACAAATTAGTAATTTTTTTAAATGGCTGTGGGATTTCCAAATGTTTTTGGAAATAGTGCAGTGCTCCTGATACAATACCCATTAAGTAAAATTTTGCACTACCTCATAGGCTGAATCATAATAGGGTATTGTAAGGAGACTTATGATGTCTCCACCCTTAATAAAATGTAGGCCATCCCTGCCCACCCCAACCGCTAAAAAAGTTTCAGAACGATACTTTTGCTCCTGAGACGCACTGATATGGCTGCCTGCTTGCCAGAACTAGGAAATGGGCCGGACTGGCAGCCACATCTGTGATTGGCTGAGAGGCAGCCAATAACAGACGCGGCTGCTGTCAATGTAGAAAGCCACAGGAATGAAGGGCTGTAAGTACAGTTCTGAATCTTATATTAGTAAATTAACATGGCCTACACTCCAGCAAAATATTTTTATGTGGAAGGGCAGCAATGGATGGATCTGGATGGTGGGAGTGAGGGGGAAAGGGCTCACCTGTGCACTTTACCTCCTGGAGGTTTACAGAAGAGGCAGAAACCTTTGGACATGAAGACAGCTCCTACTCTTCAGTTTCCTGGACTTTGGCAAGCACTGCAGGAGAACCATAAGGAGCAATGATGTAAGGTAAGGATGTTTCAAACTTCATAGTGGGACCCTTACCTTACTTGCTATGTAATTATGGATGTAATTGCATATTTTTATATGAAAAGCAAAGAAATGTTAGGCTGAGGAAAAGAGACACAGTTTGATAGTGTACAACATTGTGGCACTTGTTAATGCCAGCAAATGGCTGAAATTAAAAGTATCTTAATGATAAATGCCGCTTTGCAATTCACCAAGAGGTGCTATCAGCATATAACATTGTTGGCATTATTGCACAAGGGAGCTGATAGTGACTCTCGGCACACCACAGAGCCTGTCTAAATTTTAGCAGTAACAGCTATGGGCATCAGTCCACAGTTCAAAAGTACATCAATTAAGGAAGATCCATACAAGTATTGTCCAAAACGATACTTGTACGGATCTGGTCCAAAACGATACTTGTACGGATCTGCCTTCACTTGCTACTGCAGTCTATTCTTTATTTTCTTTATTTTTGCCTTGCCTGACAGTAGCATCTGTTTCTAGCCTTTGTAGCTTTTTATTCTGATTATTGTATCTTTTTAGGATTTCAGATGGCCCGCTGGTTATTACAGTGTATCTTTATCTGTATTTTGATGACTTTTTATGTATAAACGGTAATATATACTTCTGCTGTCTGGTTTTTCTATCCCACTCGCCGGGTGTCTGTATTATTATTTGTTCATTTCTTTAGTGCTGTCCCTCTTTAGAGAGACACCACTTTAGTTTTTTTTACCTAAGTAGGAGACTCAGGAATACCCAGGGGTTTTGTCTCCAGCTATATATATCTTTTTTACACATTTTATAAATGTAGCAGAGAAATAGATCATTTAAAGGGCATGTCCACCCCCAAAACTATAATCCCCCCCACTACTGGCCCCAGCTCAGCCAATCACAGACGCGACTGCCGGTCCTGCCCCTCTGCTTGCATTTTCTCGCAAGCAGAGGGCCTGGCAGTGCGGCGGAGGAAAGAGGGAAGGTAAGTAAAGTTTGGGGCACTTTCTGATAATAAAAATATAGCGGTTGGGGCTGGGGGGACAGGGGGAATATTATATCAAAAAAAAATTTCAAGGGTGGACATGCCCTTTAAGAAAAAAGCAACTCTGTTGCAGAACTGTATACAGTCTTTACATTACAAGGTACAACCATCTGTGCTAATATTACCTACAGTAGTGATAAAAGACAATAGACCTTACAGTAGGTTCACTCATTAACAAAGGCCACTAGTGGAAACAAAAGCTAAACTGCTTTTTTCTACAGATGCTTATGATAGTAAAGGTTCATATACACGTGCGGTCGCGGGTACCGACCCACGATGCACGATGTGTAGGAACTAACAACAATAATCGGCCCATGTGTAGGCACTTTATCGGCCGAAACGGACGTTCTGACGGGGATCGGTGACCGACCGACCTGGTGGATCCCTGAACGAACGACTGTTTCGGGCGATAAAGTGCCTACACACGGGCCGATTTTTGTCCGAAAGTTCGTTCGTGTGTTTGTGTGTAGGAACCTTTAGTTGGTGAAAGTAATGGATGTTGACACTGCTTGTCCCAGCTCTTCAGTCCTGGCATAGGGAGGTCTTAATGTGATGCCTGGGGTTAAAGATCTGTTTTCTGTCTTGCAAGTATTTCTAAAGACAGAAATCTAAATGGTTAATATATAAAAATCAATGTTATTATTGCTAAAAACATTTTTTTTTGTCATTGATAAAAATAAATATGAATAAATTCTTTATTTGGGATCTCAGAAGTGACTATTGTTCGTTGATTGTTTGGTCATTGTAAACCCTCTGCAGGTTATCATTGATATGGTAATTTCACTTAGTTTACCTGGAACACACTGTAGCTCAAAACACCTTCTTTTGTTCTGTTGGTTAGAGACTAGAGAAATTTCTGAGGTCTGAAAAGGCTTACAAAACATAATAATGGTGGTGTGATACAGAATGTTCATTCTGGACATGAACCTTTAGATTTTTTATTATTGTAAATTATATATGACTCAGACAATATTTCTAATCCCTGTTATCAAAACAAAAGAACTTAGTCTGCATTTAAGTTTTAAATGTTGATGTTCCTTTTATACACAGTAATCGTTACCTTCAGTCTTGACAAGAACTAAAACACAAGAACTAAAAACAAGTATTACTTTCTATAGATCTTTTTTTCATCAGAAAATCACTTCTATTCGGTTGTTATATTTTCATTGTCTCTACCCCAAACAATCTTACAAGTGGTAAACAATTGTATGCTGAGTGCATACAGGTTAAGCTCAATGTTGACTGATTTTCTTGGCTGAGGGCTAGATCCCTGTATTCTTGTTTTCTACCTACAATAACATTTTTAATGGAACTAATTTTTTTTGCAGGTACCCTTAAGGTGGCCATACAAATGCAATTATGACAAGATGTGCACCAAAAGATTCCTCTGTTGGCAATATGCGGTGGTAACCACACAGACGGACTCGACCAACCTTTTATGGGGATCAGTCGGTTGTGCGCTTATGCATGATCGGACAACAATGCTGACGCTGGTAGTTTGTCATTATCATGGTGGGTGGTTTCAACCCCCACATTTTACCAGATCCAATGGGATTTACAAAATATAGGCCATGTGTATGGTCTATTAGGCTACTGAAACAGTTTAAGCAGTGTGCAGGCTCAACCAAATGGAGGTAGAGATAAAGTAGATCGTTGATGAACTGAGAGCATGGTCACTAGAGATGTTTCACCAAAAAGTTTGTTTTGTACAACAATTACATGTCGCTCAGCAGGGCAGGGAAAACCAATCCTTACTTTTTAATTTTGCATGAGTTCCTGACTGCTGATTGTTATAATCGCTGTTCCCACCCCTGGCAGAGTGATTATGGTCATGATTAAAGAGATTGAAGAGCTTTCCTGCAGGATTAAACTTAGACAATATTTGTAAAATGGCGATTTTTTTCCCCAACCATGTCCGATCGTCCTTTCGCCTGATTCGGACAAACGGTCTGTCGGACACAGGCGAAAATCCATGCGATAATTTCGGCCAGATCGACCGATACACCGAAGTATTGGTTGATCAGACCGAATTATTGCATTGTGCCAGCCATTCACAGTCTGCATAATGACCACAATATCACTATCAAACAATTGATAGTAACAAATATATATAAGAAGATGAAAAAAAAGAATTATGACCCTACCCAGGAATATGCTAAACAACGTAAGTGTCTTATTAAGATTCTACCGATCTACATTTAGAACTATATCTGTTGTATTCAATTAGATCAACTGGACTTGAAGTTTAGTTCTTGAAGTCATTTCGCTAGACATCCGACTGGCTTTCTCAATTCAGAATGACTTGTACAAGAATCTGTGGCACTTATGTACCCTGGAAAATCCCAATTAGCATATCACAGCCAGGTGTTAGGGCGTGATTGCATAGTGGCTAAGAGGTGTTATAGGAACGCCCAGAGTAAGGTGTCAAAACAGCATTGTACATGGCAGACAGTTGGTGTCGAACCCCCCCACCTCTATTTAGGCTTGGTTTCTTTATTTTCACATAAATGTGAAAATAAACTTCAAGTCCAGTTGATCTAATTGAATACAACATATATACCATGACCTGGATGAATGAGAACCTCCACAAGCATACATTTAGAACTACATTTAAGGGGACTTAACAACATCACAGGGTACTACTGCTGCTCCTCCAGCAATGTTGTGTACCTTATACAGTGTAACACATGTGATAAGCGATGTTACATAGGTAAGACATCACAACCTTTAAAAATAATGAATTCACATAACTAATACAATAAAAAACAGAGAGGAGGATACAGTTATTGCTTGCTTTAGCAGCATTCCACAAGCTAAGTGCAAAACCATAGAGCCAGCTAAAGACCGGTTTTGGCTTTATTGAGCTAACATTAGTTTTTGAAGGAAAAATGTACAACTACTCAAGAAAGAATTCTAATTCTGTTCAACACAAGACACACTGGACACAGGGGCATCACTACTATGAAGCAAACTGAAACATTTGCTCATGATGGCGCCCCCTCAAATCAAGAAAGGCTTCTGCAGCCACTCATGTACGCTCGTAATTGCTGCTTGGTTGCACCGCACATGCAATCGGAGAGGGTAGTAGGACAATGGCGGCCTCTCTGGTTCCTGTGTCTCTAAAGTTGGCTTCAGGTCAGTGTGGACTTCACGGCTTCATCTTATACCAGTTACTGTGGGCATCTTATACCAGTCAATGTGGACATCTGATACCAGTCACTGTGGGCATTTTATACCAGTCACTGTGGACATCATTTAGCAGACACTGTGAGCATCATTTAGCAGACACTGTGAGCATCATTTAGCAGTCACTGTGGGCATCATTTAGCAGGCACTGTGGGCATCTTATACCAGGGGCATCATTTACCAGTCACTGTGGGCATCTATATACCACTATGGGTGGTGGCATCTTGTATTAACCAGTCATGCTTTAACCAGTAACTGTGGGCATCTTGTATTGACCAGTCACTGTTGGCTTCTTGTATTGACCAGTCAATGTGTGAATTTTGTGTTGACCAGTCACTGTGTGTATCTTATATTGACCAGTCACTGTGGACATGTTATATTTACCAATCACTGTGCGCAACTTACTGTATATATACCTGTGGGCATCATTTACCAGTCACTGTAGGCATCAATTTCTAATCATTGTGGGCATCCTATACCAGTCACTCTGGGCATCATTTACCAGTTGTGGGAAACTTGTATTTACCAGTTACTGTGGGCATCTTGTATTTACAAGTCACGGTGGGCACCTTGTATTTACCAGTCATTGTAGGCACCTTTTATTTACCAGTCACTGTGGGTATCTTATACCAATCATTGTGGGCATCTTTTATTTACCAGTCACTGTGGTTATCTTATACCAATCACTGTGGGCATAGTTTACCAGTCACGGCGGGCATCTTATATATACCAATCTGCGTGGTATCTTTATCTACCAGTCACTGTGGGCATCCTGTATTTACCAATCACTATCGGCATCTTCACCAGTGGGCATCTTGTATTGACCAGTCACTGTGGGCTTGTTTAATGGAGCAGTCACTATGGGCATCTTCTACCAGATACTGCGGGCATCTTGTATTTACCAGTCACTGTTGGCATCTTAAATGTACCTATCACTATGGGCATTTAGATATACAGTCACCGTGGGCATCTTATATATACCAATCTGTGTGGCATCTTATATATTCTAGTAAATTGGGGCATATTGTATTTACCAGTCACTGTGGGCATCTTGTATTTACCATTCACCGTGGACATGTTATATTTATCAGTCACTGTGGGAGTCATTTACTATTCACTCTGAGCATAATTTACTAGTCTCTGTGGGCATCTATTGTTTACCAGTCACAGTGGGCATTTTGTATTTATCAGTCACTGTTGGCATCATAAATTTACCAGTCACAGTAGACATGTTGTATTTACCAGTCACTGTGGGAATCTTTTTCTAATCACTGTGGGCACCTTGTATTTACCAGTTACTGTGGGTATTTTGTATTTACCAGTTACTATGGGCATCCTATACCAGTCCCTGTGGGCATCGTTAATATATACCAATCTGTGTGGCATTTTATATTTACCAGACACTGTAGGCATCTTGTATTTACCAGTCGCTGTGGGCATCTTGTATTTACCAGTCACTATGGGTATTTTATATATACCAGACCCTGTGGGCATATTAAATATATACCAATCTGTGTGGCATTTTATATTTACCAGTCCCTGTGGGTATCTTGTTTTTACCAGTAACTGTGGGCATCTTGTATATACCAGTCTGTAAAGGTAATCTTTTATTCACCAGTCACTGTGGGCATCTTGGATTTACCAGTCACTACATGCATCTTATGTTTACTAGACGCTGTGGGCATTTTTTGTTAATTCCAATCTGTGTGACAGCTTGTATTTACCAGTCACTGTGGGCTTCTTGTATTTACCAGTCACCGTGGTCATCTTTTATTTACCAGAAACTGTATTATATATATATTATATATACCAATCTGTTAGGCAACTTGTATTTACCAGTCACTGTGGGCATCTTGTATTTACCACTTAGTATGGGCATTTTGTATTTACCATTCACTGTGGTCATCTTGTATTTAACAGACACTGTGTGAATCTCTTATATATACCAATCTGTTTGGCATCTTGTATTTACCAATCACAGTGGGCATTTTGTATTGACCAGCCACTATGGGCATCTTGTATATACCAGTCTGTGAGGCATCTTGTATTTGCCAGTCACTGTGGGAATCTTGTATTAACCTGTCAAAGTGAGAATCTTGTACAAACTAGTCTTTGTGACATCTTATATTTATCAGTCACTATGGGCATCTTATATATATACCAGTCCCTGTGGACATATGTAGTATATACTAACCTGTGTGGCATTTTGTATTTACCAGTCACCATGGGCATCATGTATTTACCAGTAACTGTGGGAATCTCTTATATATACCAATCTGTGAGGAATCTGGTATTTACCAGTCACTGAGGGTATCTTTTATTAACCAGCCGTGGTCATATTGTATATACCAGTTTGTGTGGCATCTTGTTAATTACCAGTCACTGTAGGCATCCTGTATTTACCAGTCACAGTGGACATGTTGTATTTACCAGTCACTGTGGGAATCTTGTATTTACTAGTTACTGTAAGCATTTTGTATTTACCAGTCACTGTGGGCATCATTTACTAGTCAATGTGGACATCTTGTATTTACCAGTCACTATGGGCATCTTTTATTTACCAGTCACTGTGGGCATCTTGTATTTACTAGTTACTATAAGCATTTTGTATTCACCAGTCACTGTGGGCATCTTGTATTTAACAGTAACTGTGGGCACCGTGTAATTATCAGTCACTGTGGGCATCTTATAATTACCTGTCACTGTGGGCATCTTGCAAATACCAGTCACTGTGGGCATCTTGTATTTACCAGTAACTCTGGGAATATCTTATATATACCAATCTGTGTGGCATCCTGTATTTACCAGTTACTGTGGGCCTTTTGTGTTGACCAGCCACTACAGGCATCTTGTATTTAAAAGTCACTGTGTGCATTTTGTAATTGCCAGTCACCGTGGACATCTTGTATTTACCTGTAACTGTGTGAATCTCTTATATATACCAATCTGTGTGGCATCTTGTATTTTTCAATCACTGTGGGCATTTTGTATTGACCAGCCACTATGGGCATCTTGTATATACCAGTCTGTGAGGCATCTTGTATTTGCCAGTCACTGTGGGAATCTTGTATTAACCTGTCATGGGGAGAATCTTGTATAAACTAGTCTGTGCGACATCTTATATTAACCAGTTACTATGGGAATCTTATATATTCCAGTCCCTGTGGACATCTGTAGTATATACCAACCTGTGTGGCTGTTCTTTCGCCTTTAAGTATCACTTATATGCTGATGATACCCAAATGTACTTGTCCAACCCAACACTAACCCTGTAAGTTCAATCCCAAATCTCTAAATGTCTGCTCTCTATCTCTTCCTTAATTGCGCACCACCGCCTTAAACTCAATCTATCTAAAATGGAATTAATCATTCCCCCCCCTAATCTGGGACCTTGTCCACCCTTCTTCATCTCTATTGACAATATGGTCATAAACCCAGTTGAATCTGCACACTGCCATGGAGTTATCTTTGACTCCTCTCTTTCCTTCCATCATCACATTAACAATGTCACTAGGACATTCTCCTTTGCAATATTGCCAAGATATGCCCTTTTCTCTCTTGCTCCACCACTAAAATGCTCATGCATGCCCTTATAATCTCCCGTCTTGACTACTAAAACATCCTACTACTTGGGCTCCCGGACTCTCATCTCTATCCTCTCCAGTCTATCTTAAACTCGCCAGCTCGGATCATCTCACTCTCCTCCAAAAGAGAACCCACAACCCCGATACTTTAGTCCATAGCGTGGCTTCCCTTCAAACAAAGAATCATATTCAATGTCCTTCTTTCAACCTTTAAATCCCTTCTTATCTTCCTCTCTTGATCCCTTATGTTCGGGGCCATGCCCTCCGTTCCTCTCAAGGAAATCTTCTCCACAAACCCCCAACAAACACTACTGCCTCCCGCCTTAAACCATTCTCACTTGCTGCTCTCTACCTTTGGTACTCTCTCCCTCTCTTGATTCGCTTAGTGACATCCATTAATACTTTTAAATCTAGACTGTTATCCTCCCTTTCTAAGCATCAACACAACAAATGATTGTTAGCCCTTTTAAGCACTTTGTACTCATCCCCCCACTTGTATCTGTATGTTGTCCCTCCCACTTAGATCGTAAGCTCTTCAGGGCAGGGATCACATTCCTAATTAGAGATGGCTGGTTTGCGGATCCAAACACGGATCCACGGTGGATTTCCGAGATCTGTGAATCACGGCTCTCGCGTTTTTTCCCGAAATTCCGCTTTCCGATTTTTTTCCGAACTGCATTAGAAAATCTTCAAAAAATCAAAGAATTTCAAAAAATTTTGAATTTTCTAGGAATTTTCGAAAATTTAGCAAAAATGTACTGTAAATGGGACCTGGGAAATAGTCTGGGGAACAGAAAATCAGATTCTTTCTGAAAGAAATTGGTTACAGAATTGGTTACAATCATATTCTTCCATAAAGCATACCAATCAGATTTTTTCTGAGAGACTGATTATCTGATTGGATACAATCAGATTCTTTTAGAAACAATCTGATTGGCGTACTAACTAGAGATGGACCGGATTGCGGATCCGAACTCAGATCCACAGCGGATCTCCGAGATCTGTGAATTTGCGGAACTCGCAGAATTTCTGGAATTACGATTTCCGGATTTTCCAAACCCACGTTTCAAAATTTTCAAAGATTTTCATGTATCAAATTCACCAATGGCAGCTATTTTTAGCTATTAGTGTTAGGCCTTTTATGGATGCCAAAACGATGCGCCAGCCAGTGCTATGTAGCCCCGTGATTATAGTGCACTTCTGCCATTGTACGTGCCCAGGAATGCTTCAAATCCAAGGGCAAGGGGAGGATTTTGCATTTTTAAGGGGGGGGGGGATTTTTGAAGAAGCACAGTAGGAAGTTTATGAATAGAGATGGACTAGACCTGAACTTGAACTCAAGCTTTACAACACGGTGTTATCTACAACTGTAAAAGTACAATTACAACACAGTGCTATCTACAACTGTAAAAGTACAATTACAACACAGTGTTATCTACAACTGTAAAAGTACAATTACAACACAGTGTTATCTACGACTGTAAAAGTACAATTACAACACGGTGTTATTTACAACTGTAACAGTACAATTACAACACAGTGTTAACGTGCCCATACATCTATAAGATTTTACTTACCCGACCGAGCGCTCACCCGATGTTCCTTCGATCCTGCCGGAACCGCTTCTCCCGATCTTACATTCGGCTGACATGCGATCGCAAAATGAATGGGATTTTGCGATCGCATGTCAGAGGACACAAGGACATCCCTTAAGACTTGAAGAAAAAAGGTTTAGGCTTCAAGTTCGGAAAGGGTTTTTCACTGTGAGAACGGTAAAGCTATGGAACTGTCTTCCAGTGGACGTTTTAATGGCAGGTTCATTGGTCAGTTTATAAAAAAAGCTGGATGAGTTTATGCAAACAAGGAATGTTGCAAGTTACTGGTATTAATACATAATAGAGTTGATCCAGGGAAATTTCCGATTGCCCCAAGGAATTTTTTGCCCCTTCATAAATTTGGTGGTTTTTTTTTTTGCCTTCCTCTGGATCAACAGTTAGGCAGGAAATGAGGATATTGCTAGATGGGTTGGACTGGATGGAGGTATGTCTTTATTCAACCTCAAATACTATAAACTATAAACAGTAAAATTAACACAGTGTTATCTACAACAGTACAATTATCTACAATTGTAACTGTACAATTTTGGACTAATACACAGTTTATCAACCTATTAAAAAAAACAAAAATGACACAAAAAAAAGATGCATTTCAGACTCAGCACCTATTACAACTTTTCACATAATTTTCTTTTATAAAACTATAAAAGAAAAATGTTTATGTTTTAAAATCCATTAAGCCCCATCAGCTTAGTAATACACAATCATATGTGTTTGCATTATTTAGCAGCTTAGACATAATGGGTTAAATTATATCTTTATATACAAGTCATACCAGGCTAGAAGTGGTTGTGGTCCTCTGGCATGGCAGTGCTTGTAGTCCTCTGGCTGGCGTGCTGTGCTTAGAAGCTTCAAAACCAGGGAGGAAATTCAGCGGCCAGACTCCTATCCAATTAGGACATGCCAGCACGCAGCACGCCTGATTGGTCCTGCAGCTGCTCCGGTATGCACTTTTGTGTGTAAGTTACATGACTTACGCACATAGGGGCATCCTAAAGTGGCTGCAGGACAAATCAGGAGTGCAGGCATCCTGAGGCATGCCTTGACTGGTGCAGAGTCAGGCCACTGAAGCTTCTTCCTGGTTTTGAAACTACTAAGTGCAGCCCTTCAGTGCCTGCCAGCACAGGGTAAATAAAAAAAACATTTCTCTGACAAACTGCTGCTTTTTGTAATTTATCTGTGGCACGCGCATATTTTTCATACCACTTCATGGTAGGAGCGGCCCTGCATCTTATATATACCAGTCTCTGTGGACATCTTATATATACCAGTCACTGTGAGCATATTGTATTTACCAGTCACTCTGGGCATCTTGTATTTACCAGTCACTATGGGCATCTTATACCAGGCATCATTTAGTAGTAACTGTGGCCATCTTGTATTCACCAGTCGCTGTAGGCAACTTATACCAGTTACTGTGGGCATCATTTAACAATCACTGTAGTCATCTTATATCAGCCACTGTGTGCAACATTAACCAGTCATTGTAGTTCATTTATCATTTATTGTTTGTCTATATTACTATCCTCACCTCTTATGATATTGTGTTCTTGTACGTTGCCAGCAAATCTATTAAAAAACTATTGTTAGTGGATTAAAAAAAAACTAGTTTCAGTTTCAGTTACTTAGTTAAGTTTTTTCCTGTGGGTTGGAGGGCCTCTAAAATGTATTAATAAAATGTTGACAGTTAAAGGACCTGTAAACTCCAATGCTGCTTAAAAATGACTGAGTGCCATTCGTTTCTATTATTCACAGGGAGGTGAGAACGCTTATTCTCACCTCCCTGTGAATAATAGGACGCTCGGGGGACCAGGAACTTACCTTACCCTCCACTCGCAGCCGCTCAGTCTCTGACAGCCGCTCTGTCCCGACCACGCGTCCTATCTTAGGCGCATGCCTCTTGGACCCATAAAAATTAGGATCCAAGAGCATAAGGGGAATATCAGGAATTTTAAGAGCGATACACAAACCGATACAACAATAGCACGACATTTTCACGATGAGAGACACCAAGTTACACAGCTGAAGTGGTGTATTTTAGAAAAGATATTTCTACCAAAAAGAGGGGGTGATATCAAAATCCTATTGTTAAGAAACGAAGCAAAATGGATGAAACGGTTGGGGAGTGTAAAACCTAGTGGATTAAATGACACTTGTCAATTAAAGCTTTTCTATAGAAAAATACAAACATATGTTATATAAAGACAGGTTACAAGAAGAATGTGTAAACGTCTTTTGTTTTACAGAGCATCTCGTTATTAACCTCTATTTATGACAACACACCTGATAGATAAGTATGTTCTATGATAGTATTATATTTTAGTAATGTATGCATTTATGGTTTTAATGTGATTTTACAATATACACTATGCACTTATGGAGACAATGTTCTGCTACACTAGTATCCAGTATCATGCACTTTATGTAATTTTATATAATTAGATGTTGCATTTTATTGTTTACACTTTTGGACTCTCTTGCTAGAGTATTGCACTGTTTTTTTCTTTCAACTAGGAAATTGGACACTGATGATTAAGAAGCTACACCTTGTGGAAATTCTTGGAATAGGGCGGGGTCTGTCATCTATTTAAACCCATTCACTTTTTGCACATTTGCTTGAGAAAGGACCCTGTGTGGTCCGAAACATGTTGCTAATAAATTTGTTGCAGTATTGATTGCTGTGTGGTGCTCCCTTTCTACCTTTTTGAAGTTCTGTTTCACGTAGTCGCTCCAGTTTTCTAGAACCCCTTCTTCACTTCTGCTGGAATATCCATTCTGCCCTGGGAGAACCAAAGCCAATTTTCTTTTTGTCCTGTGTATTCAGAGGAGTGGGTTGTTTCTGTCTGCACACTGACAACCAATTGGATTCCACCTCAGTTAAGCACCACCCCACTCTGATTACCATATATGTATACCTAATTAACAATGGACGTCACTCCACCATGCCACTGAACATCTAAAACAGTCCAAAATTCACAATTTGTGGACAAACTGCTAATTTATATACTCAAATAAGCCCTTTATAAAGCGCATAGCTATGAAGCATTATTTTCAGCACATAACAAATAAAACCAACCAGTACAGTACATCCAACAAAAAATGCCACTGTCTTATCGCAGACTCGTCTGCTCGTTAAAGATGCGTCTTTGCATTCCGAATATATAATGTTATTAAAACTATTTATTAGGGGTAATAGGAAAACCTAAATTGCTTCTATATATAAGAATTGTCCTAGACTTCTTAATGCAAAGTATAATATATGTTAATAAGCATGTAAATAGGACAGAAGCTTGTGGCTTTAGACCAACAAACATAATAGCATAAATTTATAGGGGCCCTACTGCATGTAATGTTTTTCTATAGCTTTTCCAGAGAAACAGTAGTATAAAATATTTTAATGTGTGTGCATCTTATTATGAACATTTCTAGTCACTTTAGAAGGGATTCCTAATTAGGTGGTGTTTGCAATATTCCTGAGCAATCTCAAACTGTTCCCACTTATACTTCTATTGTCTAGATACATAGACAAAGCTCAAATTGTTTTTTTATTTTGTTCCTACATTTAAACACCTACTTACAAATCATGTGCATTTTAAGTATTCAGATATCTATCTATTACACCCATGCAGTTAAAAGTACCATCAAAAAGTAGTATAACTTTATAACATTTTCAGGGTTATTTAATAAATGTTCTTATCGTTTAAAATGGTGCTAATTTTGCCCCAACCAATCAGATCTTATTTAACATTTGAAAGCTAACATCTGATTGGTTGGGGCAAAATTAGCACCATTTTAAACGATAAGAACCCATTAATACTTTTAAATCTAGACTGTTATCCTCCCTTTCTAAGCATCAACACAACAAATGATTTTAGCCCTTTTAAGCACTTTGTACTCATCCCCCCACTTGTATCTGTATGTTGTCCTCCACATTAGATCGTAAGCTCTTCAGGGCAGGGATCACATTCCAATTAGAGATGGCTGGTTTGCGGATCCAAACACGGATCCACGGTGGATTTCCGAGTCTGTGAATCACGGCTCTCGCGTTTTTTCCCGAAATTTTCGCTTTCCGATTTTTTCCGAACTGCATTAGAAAATCTTCAAAAAATCAAAGAATTTCAAAAAATTTTGAATTTCTAGGAATTTTCGAAAAATTAGCAAAAATGTACTGTAAATGGGACCTGGGAAATAGTGTCTGGGAACAGAAAATCAGATTCTTTCTGAAAGAAATTGGTTACAGAATGGTGACAATCATATTCTTCCATAAAGCTACCAATCAGATTTTTCTGAGAGACGATTATCTGATTGGATACAATCAGATTTTTAGAAACAATCTGATTGGCGTACTAACTAGAGATGGACGGATTGCGGATCCGAACTCAGATCCACAGCGGATCTCCGAGATCTGTGAATTTGCGGAACTCGCAGAATTTCTGGAATTACGATTTTTCGGATTTTCCAAACCCACGTTTCAAAATTTTCAAAGATTTGTATCAAATTCACCAATGGCAGCTATTTTTAGCATTAGTGTTAGGCCTTTTATGGATGCCAAAACGATGCGCCGCCAGTGCTATGTAGCCCCGTGATTATAGTGCACTTCTGCCATTGTACGTGCCAGGAATGCTTCAAATCCAAGGGCAAGTGCAGGATTTTGCATTTTTAAGGGGGGGGGTTTTTGAAGAAGCACAGTAGGAAGTTTAGAATAGAGATGGACTAGACCTGAACTTGAACTCAAGCTTTACAACACGGTGTTATCTACAACTGTAAAAGTACAATTACAACACAGTGCTATCTACAACTGTAAAAGTACAATTACAACACAGTGTTATTACAACTGTAAAAGTACAATTACAAAACAGTGTTATCTACGACTGTAAAAGTACAATTAAACACGGTGTTATTTACAAATGTAACAGTACAAATACAAACAGTGTTAACGTGCCCATACATCTAAAGATTACTTACCCGACCGAGCGCTCACCCGATGTTCCTTCGATCCTGCCGGAACCGCTTCTCCCGATCTTACATTCGGCCGATGCGATCGCAAAATGAATGGGATTTTGCGATCGCATGTCAGAGGACACCAAGGACATCCCTTAAGACTTGAAGAAAAAAGGTTTAGGCTTCAAGTTCGGAAAGGGTTTTCACTGTGAGAACGGTAAAGCTATGGAACTGTCTTCCAGTGGACGTTTTAATGGCAGGTTCATTGGTCAGTTTATAAAAAAAGCTGGATGAGTTTATGCAAACAAGGAATGTTGCAAGTTACTGGTATTAATACATAATAGAGTTGATCCAGGGAAATTTCGATTGCCCCAAGGAATTTTTTGCCCCTTCATAAATTTGGTGGTTTTTTTTTTTGCCTTCCTCTGGATCAACAGTTAGGCAGGAAATGAGGATATGCTAGATGGGTTGGACTGGATGGAGGTATGTCTTTATTCAACCTCAAATACTATAAACTATAAACAGTAAAATTAACACAGTGTTATCTACAACAGTACAATTATCTACAATTGTAACTGTACAATTTGGACTATACACAGTTTATCAACCTATTAAAAAAAAAAATGACACAAAAAAAAGATGCATTTCAGAATCAGCACCTATACAACTTTTCACATAATTTTCTTTTATAAAACTATAAAAGAAAAATGTTTATGTTTTAAAATCCATTAAGCCCCATCAGCTTAGTAATACACAATCATATGTGTTTGCATTATTTAGCAGGTAGACAATGGGTTAATTATATATCTTTATATACAAGTCATACCAGGCTAGAAGTGGTTGTGGTCCTCTGGCATGGCAGTGCTTGTAGTCCTCTGGCTGGCGTGCTGTGCTTAGAAGCTTCAAAACCGGGAGGAAATTCAGCGGCCAGACTCTATCCAATTAGGACATGCCAGCACGCAGCACGCCTGTATTGGTCCTGCAGCTGCCGGTATGCACTTTTGTGTGTAAGTTACATGACTTACGACATAGGGGCATCCTAAAGTGGCTGCAGGACAAAATCAGGAGTGCAGGCATCCTGAGGCATGCCTTGACTGGTGCAGAGTCAGGCCACTGAAGCTTCTTCCTGGTTTTGAAATATAAGTGAGCCCTTCAGTGCCTGCCAGCACAGGGTAAATAAAAAAAACATTTCTCTGACAAACTGCTGCTTTTTGTAATTTATCTGTGGCAAGCGCATATTTTTCATACCACTTCATGGTAGGAGCGGCCCTGCATCTTATATATACCAGTCTCTGTGGACATCTTATATATACCAGTCACTGTGAGATATTGTATTTACCAGTCACTCTGGGCATCTTGTATACCAGCACTATGGGCATCTTATACCAGGCATCATTTAGTAGTAACTGTGGCCATCTTGTATTCACCAGTCGCTGTAGGCAACTTATACCAGTTACTGTGGGCATCATTTAACAATCACTGTAGTCATCTTATATCAGCCACTGTGTGCACACTTAACCAGTCATTGTAGTTCATTTATATTTATTGTTGTCTATATTACTATCCTCACCTCTTATGATATTGTGTTCTTGTACGTTGCCAGCAAATCTATTAAAAACTATTGGTAGTGGATTAAAAAAAAACTAGTTTCAGTTTCAGTTACTTAGTTAAGTTTTTCCTGTGGGTTGGAGGGCCTCTAAAATGTATTAATAAAATGTTGACAGTTAAAGGACCGTAAACTCCAATGCTGCTTAAAAATGACTGAGTGCCATTCGTTTCATTATTCACAGGGAGGTGAGAACGCTATTCTCACCTCCCTGTGAATAATAGGACGCTCGGGGGACCAGGAACTTACCTTACCCTCCACTCGCAGCCGCTCAGTCCTGACAGCCGCTCTGTCCCGACCACGCGTCCTATTAGGCGCATGCCTCTTGGACCCATAAAAATTAGGATCCAAGAGCATAAGGGGAATATCAGGAATTTTAAGAGCGATACACAAACCGATACAACAATAGCACAGACATTTTCACGATGAGAGACACCAAGTTTCACAGCTGAAGTGGTGTATTTTAGAAAAGATATTTCTACCAAAAAGAGGGGGTGATATCAAAATCCTTGTTAAGAAACGAAGCAAAATGGATGAAACGGTTGGGGAGTGTAAAACCTAGTGGATTAAAGACACTTGGTCAATTAAGCTTTCTATAGAAAAATACAAACATATGTTATATAAGACAGGTTACAAGAAGAATGTGTAAACGTCTTTTGTTTTTACAGAGCATCTCGTTATTAACCTCTATTTATGACAACACACCTGATAGATAAGTATGTTCTATGATAGTATTATATTAGTAATGTATGCATTTATGGTTTTAATGTGATTTTACAATATACACTATGCACTTTATGGAGACAATGTTCTGCTACACTAGTATCCAGTATCATGCACTTTATGTAATTTTTATAATATATTAGATGTTGCATTTTATTGTTCACTTTTGGACTCTCTTGCTAGAGTATTGCACTGTTTTTTCTTTCTAACTAGGAAATTGGCACTGATGATTAAGAAGCTACACCTTGTGGAAATTTTGGAATAGGGGCGGGGTCTGTCATCTATTTAAACCCATTCACTTGTTTTGCACATTTGCTTGAGAAAGGACCCTGTGTGGTCCGAAACATGTTGCTAATAAATTTGTTGCAGTATTGATTGCTGTGTGGTTCTCCTTTCTCTTTTTGAAGTTCTGTTTACGTAGTCGCTCCAGTTTTCTAGAACCCCTTCTTCACTTCGCTGGAATATCCATTCTGCCCTGGGAGAACCAAAGCCAATTTTCTTTTGTCTGTGTATTAGAGGAGTGGGTTGTTTCTGTCTGCACACTGACAACCAATTGGATTCCACCTCAGTTAAGCACCACCCCACCTGATTACCATATATGTATACCTAATAACAATGGACGTCACTCACCATGCCACGAACATCTAAAACAGTCAAAATTCACAATTTGTGGACAAAATGCTAATTTATATACTCAAATAGCCCTTTATAAAGCGCATAGTATGAAGCATTATTTTCAGCACATAACAAATAAAACCAACAGTACAGTACATCCAACAAAAAATGCCACTGTCTTATCGCACTCGTCTGCTGTAAAGATGCGTCTTTGCATTCCGAATATATAATGTTATTAAAACTATTATTAGGGGTAATAGGAAAACCTAAATTGCTTCTATATAAAGAATTGTCTAGAATTCTTAATGCAAAGTATAATATATGTAATAAGCATGTAAATAGGACAGAAGCTTGTGGCTTTAGACCAAAAAAACATAATTAGCATAAATTTAAGGGGCCCTACTGTGATGTAATGTTTTTTATAGCTTTTCCAGAGAAACAGTAGTATAAAAATTTTTAATGTGTGTGCATCTTATTAGAACATTTCTAGTCACTTTAGAAGGATTCTAATTAGGTGTGGTGTTTGCAATATTCCGAGCAATCTCAAACTGTTCCCACTTATACTTCTATTGTCTAGATACATAGAAAAGCTCAAATTGTTTTTTTATTTTGTTCTCACATTTAAACACCTATTACAAATCATGTGCATTTTAAGTATTCAGATATCTATCTATTACACCCATGACGTTAAAAGTACCATCAAAAAGTAGTATAACTTTATAACATTTTCAGGGTTATTTAATAAATGTTCTTATCGTTTAAAATGGTGCTAATTTTGCCCAAACAATCAAGATCTTATTAACATTTGAAAGCTAACATCTGATTGGTTGGGGCAAAATTAGCACCATTTTAAACGATAAGAACTTTTATTGAATAACCCTGTTTGTCATTTCAAAATAAACTTCATTAGGGATTTTTTTCCTATATACTAACAGGGCGATGCACCAACGGGCGCATCGCTCCTGATTTGGAGTTTAAGTCACGCTAACCGATGTTATATCTGCCGCAAGCGATGTTATATGCCGAAATCGGCTGCCGCAAGCGATGTTATATGCCGAATAGCTGGAGTTAAAAATGCCGGAATAGAAAATCGCCAGGTAGCGATGTTCTGAGCGCCGCTATCGGCATATAACATCGCCGGGCTGTTTGCACCGGGTTGCCAATAGCGGCGCTCGGTGCATCCCCCTGTAAGTACATATCTGTTTTTTTTTTTTTTAAATAAATTGAGGCATTTTATTGGTGTAGCCAGGAGAAATAGATGAGCAAGGCTGCTGAGAATTTAATGTACAAACAGATATGGTAACAAATGTGGCAGCACTCGGGTCTCACTGGTCCCACGTGGTGCGTACCGTTCAAATTGGTTACCTCCCAGTAGCAGATACAGTACTCATCAGTATTATGTAGAGATGGTTGAACAGCACTACTCACGGAGATGAGATATAAAGTTAAAACAATATCCTTTATTCAGTACATGTTAAAAACAAGGTTGATACACTCAGCAACACATCATTCTGGTATACACCACCCGTCTGACATGTGGACCCACTTCATCAGAGGCTGGTTTGGGCCCAAGGGGGCGCCGGTATTTATAGGCAGTGTCATAATCTTAAAGGTAAGTATGAAAGACAAACTTACCTGAAATTCAGAAAGAATTTCAGAAAAAGGGGATATTACAGAAAAAATGCAGCCCTAGTGTGTCATATAAAACCAACTAACCAATATGACCAACAACATAACAAAAATCAAAATATATGCAAAATATACAGAATGGGATAACCTATAGATGGTAAATGGTCGCCTGTGTGGAGTACCCTCCTACCACTTGGGGTCTCTGCGTGTGATCATTGTTGATTATATTTAGCTAACTCTCTGCATCATGCTCTAGGAACAGTGTGGATATGAGATTGAACTGAAAGCCATACAGCAGTAGCTGGAGCATTGTATTTGTATATATTGCTAATAAAACATCTTGTTCTTTCAACTGAGTTTGAGAATAACACATGGTGTCAGAAGGGAACCTGTACTTGCTCTTACAACAGTTCCAATCAATCCAGGATCAGTATGGATCTTCTGAGACAACCACCTGAACTGAGCATGCAAGGTAACCTACAGCAAAACTGGTACAGATTTAAACAAAGATTTCTCTTGTATCAAAGGGCTTTTAAAGTCCACGAGGAGGAGGACGGACAGAAAGTTGCACTATTTCTATCTGAAGCTGGACAGGAAGCCATTGTTGTGTAAAACACCTTCCAGTTTTCAGAATCAGAGCAGGATCATTTCAATGCTGTAATTGCAAAATTTGAGAATTACTGTGGTCCCAGGAAAAACCTAACATATGTGAGACATGTTTTTAGTTCTAGAGTCCAGAAAGAACACAAAACAGTTAATGAATTTGTTAAAGACCTGCAAGGGGAACTGTGGTCTCCAAACCAGTTGGGTTTAAATTAAAGGCCAGTTTCCTACCTTTAAAATGAGCCATCGACCACCTCTCTACGTGCTCCACAGCCCAAGTTATAAAGAAAGGACTGACCAGAAAGTTCATGGGTGGGAGGCTGACATGTGACATTCCTAAGGCTTCTCCTGCACAGGGCCGCTGGCGAGCACAGCCTCAGACTCCCTCAGTGTGTGAGGGAGGCAGGAAGTCCCTCCTCCTCTCTGCTGTGTAAAGTCCTGACAGAGAAGGTAAGGGAATCTACAGCCCTTCTTTCCCACTATGGGAAAACAGCCTTTTCAGGCAGAGTTCTCACTCTGCCTGAAAAGGCTGTTTCCACAGAGTTTTCTATAGGGAGTAGGGTGGGGGTTGTCTGAGTGGCCCACGGCACCAGCGAGTGGGTGGGGCTTGTGCACCCACAAGTGGGCAGGGCTTGGGCACCCGCAGGTGGGTGGGGCACCCACTCGCGGGGATTGTGCACTTGCGTGTGGGCGGGGCTTGGGCACCCACAGGTGGGCGGGGCTTAGACACCCATGGGTGAGTGTGGGGCATAGGCAGGGTGGGGCAGGGGCATGGCACCCATGGGTAGGCAGGGCCACACGGGGCTGTAAGAGAATGGGCCAAGGGGGGCCTGCAACTGGAGGGACCATGGGGTCCATGAGTGGGAGGGACCAGGGGGGCTGCAAAGGGGAGGAGAAGACACAGGACAGATTGACTGACATGGTTTCAGACCAGGAAGCAGGAAGTGCAGGGGACCTGGTGATGCTGCTGCCATATCACACACAAACATTTAAATATCTTCAAAACTATGCAAAGTAAACAATGAAAATAAATTGCAAAAAATCTCAGGAGAGCAATTCATATCAATTTACCTAAAGTCATTTTTGGGCCACGGTTCCCCTTTAAGCTGAAAAGTCAGTCATGTGATTTTGGTGTGTTAACTGAATCCCTGATTAAAGACCAAGTAGTTTGGGGCATTTATAACATGAAAGTAAAGGAGAGACTGCGGAAAGTGCCAGATCTCACCTTAGATCGTGCTATTACTGGTGTATCATAGCAGTATTTCAAGCGCAGCACTATTTATAAAAGAAAATATACCATAGTATAAGTGCCATCTAAGAATTAGTTGAATATAAAAGGATACGAAAAGATTGCACACATGTTTGAATAATTAATACATAGATAGATAATACATTAATAGATGATCAACATAATTAACAGTAAATAAGAACTCTAATATAGACACTGACACCAGGATCTCCAATAATTTAAAACAAAAGAGGGGGTTACAACTCATAAGTGACTATAAAAAGGATGACTATTCCATTGCATTACATATCTAGAAAACAGTTAAGCTCCCAATCCCTGTTAAGGCTATCTGGGTTTACAGTACGGAGCTTAAAGATCCAATAAGCCTCCAGCCATAAGAGACTTTTGTTTCTGTCTCCTCCTCTGGGAAGGAGGACAACTCCTCAGCCATCTCCAAACATGTATTAGAAGCCCATAATATTTACGGTTCTTAACAGCAAACATATAGACACATAAAATATAAATATACACACAAGCAGGATTAACAACCGACTGAAATAAAACCCTGGACAGCTGTCATAATTATGTAGCCTTGACTCAACATTTCATTATACTGTGTACTGTAACAAACTACTACTTTAAAAGGCCTTTTCCATTAGTCTCTATAAAAGGGGAACCATTAAGCTGGGTAAACAGCGGCAGATGGATTTGTTGTGCACCATCGAGCAGTTGGCCAAAACACTGTCGGTCATAACGAACATAACTGAACGCATGGTCATAGAGGGCCACACAATTGAACAAGATTTTCCAGAGCGTGATTGCTTATTCGTCAGATTCAGACGAACGAATGGTGGGTGCACGCAAAGCCATCAACATTTTCTGCCCGACCAACCGATAAACTACAGTATAATTTATAGCAGTTTTCTCCCAAAAATGAAATACAAAAACTACCATTTAACAGACCTTTCAAGTTTTGTGTTTGTAACCTGGTCAACTGCCCTTGTGGCTTTAGGTCAGTTCTTGCCCATTATTGAGAGAAATTGGCCTGTATGACAATTTTCTGCCCTTTTGAATCAAATACTTTTTTTTTAAGAATCAGTTTCCCTAACGTAACAGAACAAACAGTTGGACTCTTAAATTTATATTTAGCCTTTTGATTGCTCATACTATTTTTGTTTATGTAAATTTAAAGATTTCTCACTCAAACAAATGCCATATGAGAACAGATAACCATGTGCTTGAAGATTAAAAAATTCAATTATAGTTTCCTACCTGTATTGTGTGAATACATTCAACTTTAAAGCCTAAATATCACTGCATATTTAAGCTTATACTTTAGAGAGAGACTTACTACCCCAGGGTTCTCTCTATATTCAGTGACATTAATTGAAATTGGACAAAAAGAATTTAGATGCAAAATAATTGTTTCATGTATTTCATTGCCCTTTGACATGCTAATCTCATTGAAATGGATTAATTACAAATGCTATTTCTATGGTCTTAAATGACTTGTGTAAGGTCACATCTAAAGGATGAAGCCAGCTGAGAATATACAGAATCATAATGTAGACTTAGAACGCTCTGCTAGATCTGATGATGAATCATTGAGAGACAATTACAGTGAGAAGGACTATTCCTAATACCACGCTGTCAGCATTTGTGTTTCTGCACTAAGTATTACAGGTTAAAAAGGTTGAATGATTGACTAAGCTGGGTATTGCATGTTATTGATTATGACAAAGAGCTGAGAAATCTACAAATGCCTTTTCCCATAATTCACTGTAATTCCATTTTCTAACACATACAGGGATTTCAGTGTATGCCACAGCAGGGGAATTATCTTTGTGCATTTTGAATAGAAATAGAAATTATTTTTTTAGCACCTTTCAACAAAAGAAATCATGCGAATTCAAATGCAGTATTGAGATGTTTTAGATATTAGTATTTCTGAGTTGCTTACAAGGCTTCAATTAAAGTGAAAGCACTATGGGAAAATAAGCATTTCATAAAAAAACAAGGTATTATACATATAGCTCATACGTTCTGCTTTAGGTACCTGTCCTTTCAATGTTAGACATATTTTCTATCTATCTATCTATCTATCTATCTATCTATCTATCTATCTATCTCTCCCTCTCTCTCTCTCTATCTCTGTCTAATCTTTATATCTGTTAATACATTGCATTCCATAACACATAAATGCAGCCCTTACGGAAACCAGAAAAAGTATAAAACAGAGTAAAATAGATTTCAGTACTATCCAGGATCATTAAAGTAGATGAAATCATTTTGAAGTATGCAAAAGCCATATGAAGCAGTGTAGAGAAATACGCATATAACTGCTATAATATATGAACAGAGCACGTTAATAAAATTCATTTATATTCAGGGAAGTGATTCGCGTTGCAGGAAAAGTAATTTAAAATAAGGTTAATAATCCAGAAGAACACTTTGGATACAAAGATAGGGAACCATTGAATCATCAGTCTTTGAAATGCACTCAAGCTAATTTCTCTGAAAGTACAAGAGTCCGCAATCACCTTTTTATATCTTTTGCAGATTGGTTTGCATTTTTCCTTATTTGCTTTAAATTCAAATGCTATCAGGACTAATGTGATAAATATGCCTGCTTTTCTGACTAAAGCAAAATCCATACCTCTTTATCTTGTGATTACCTGCAAAAATCTAAAAGGATCACCTGTTTAATATTCGCTCAATTATTAAAGAAAAAAAAAATTGATAACCAAAATAAATAATGAGTGGGAAAAAAAATAAGATTTACCAGCTCTAAGTTAAAGAGCAAAAGATGGGTATAACAATTTTCATATAATAAATTAGCAATTGCTTGCTAAAAAGATTTAATATGTATTTACACACATCTTAAATATAACCAAATCCTATGCTACAAAATGGAGCTCTCTGGTAGGCCAAGAACATGTAGGAAGTTGCCTGGGAAATTTTCAGAACGATTGACCGACCATGGTTGATTTTTCAACCAAAATGGACATTTACCAACTTGGTAAATTTTCTCTGAACGGTCAGATTTCAATGGGCACACAACTTTTTGTGATGAAATGTTGGCACTACTGTGTTTTTTTGCTTATTGATTAGTTTATTGATAGGTAGTTTATTGGCCTAAAAGATAAAGTCAAAATTTATTGTTGTTTGATTTCTCCTCGTACTCCTAAATTGGTAACTAGTGCGGTCCTGTTTCCCCAGACTGTTAACCACAGAAGTGTTTTGGATATTTCAAGGTAAGTAGCGTGGAGAATCATACACATAGGTTTAAGTGCTTTTATTGTGACATTCTGTGAGCACGACGTTTCGGGGCTACCCCCTTCCTCAGGTGCAAAGTCAAAATTTACTATTGTGTACCTAGCCTTAGGACCCATACACACAAGACGATAATCATTAACGAGGCCCAACTGAAAGGCCATTTCGACCAACTGGTACCCATACACTGAACCTTATATAAAATATATTCTTAACATAGATAATCATTTCTGAAAATTATTAGGGTGGGTACACAGGTCAGCCAGAATGAATCTCTGTCGGTTGTAGCAAAAGTAGCCACTGTTGATTGTTTGCCATGACAGTTCATGCTGTCCCATAAAAGACAGCACAACCGCCCGTGATTTACCGACGTGTCCATTTGGACACACGAGCGACCAATACACAGAAATGTCGGTCGGTCGGCCCAAAAAATCTTACCATGTGTACCCAGCCTTAAACTCAATGTAAGATTGATGCTTTTAGTTAAAGGTCATGTCCACCCTTAAAGCAAGAAAACTGGCTCACCCCAATTACCTGTTCAAACATAACTGATACATTTTGCACTTTATTACCTGTATTACTAACCAGATATTTAAGAATAATTAAGCTGGCCCCTCCTTCCATGCAGTCAATCAAGGCTATTACAACAGTAATCATGGACAATGATAGACTGCTGTTTCAACTGCTGCCTCATCTGCACATTCTCAAGCTTATATAAAGTAAATTGAGCAGAGAGAGGAGGCAGATACCTTTTTTTTAAAGAAAGGAATAAAATGTATCATTAAATTTCTAGTTACAAATGCAGGTAATAAACTGGGAAAAATAACAGCTGGGGTTGCGGGGAGATAACTGACAAGTCACCAGTTTTTTGTTTTAGAGGTGGACATGCCCTTTAAGTGACATTTTCACCAGCCAGCTATTTCTTCCTTGCTAACACTGACATATTATTTGGAAGGACAGATTCTACAATTACTTACTAACAGTTTTTAGATGTGCATGACATATCAACACTGTAGATAGGTTGTCTGTAATTCTGCAGAATTGTAGCTTTTCCACTTATTTCCTAGTGAAAACTAGTTTTATCATTGATTTCAGACGAGAATCTGAGATGAGGTTAAAAAAACAGCCTCATCTTATAGATCCTTAATTACCTGCTTCTTTAGATACAACACTGAAAAGATGATGTGGGGGTTAGAGAAAAGCAAGAATTTGGAAAAAATATTATGGAGACGTAACGTTTTAAGTGTTAATTTTATGGAAGAGAACACGTGTGATCTATAGAACAAATTAAAGAATATTGGCCGATGGTTTTGGGAATTTAGACAAAAATTTAAAAAGGGAAATTGAAAGGGAAATTAAAACCTGTCAGTTACATTTTTTCTTTTTGTTACATATATATTTGTTGCAGACAAAAAATAAAACTTCAAACATATATAAACTCTAAAATAAAAATACAATGATTGAATCAGTTCTGAACTGGACTGGTTAGTTGGGAATAGAGATGGCCGAACTTTCGAACTATCGGTCCGTTTTCGAACTTTCGAACTATATGGACAACGGACCCATTAAAGTCAATGGGAGTCAAATAGTTCGAAAAGTTCTAATGAAATACAATTAAAATATCAATGGTAACTTAATGTAAATGGCTGTGGGACCTGGGAAATGGTCTGGGGAACATGTTCGAATATCCAGGATATTCGAAAAAATCAATTTAACTCTCACTCGCGATATTTTCCAGCTCGTTCGCGCCATGTACATTTTACTCGTGGATTCGATGCTCGCGTATAGGCTTTAATGGACACTTTACTCGTAGATTCGATGTTCGCGACTAGATACCATTGACATTTTACTCGCGGATTCGATACTCCCGTATAGGTTTTAATGGACACTTTACTCACGGATTCGATGCTCACGTTCGTGCCTAGATACCATGGACATTTTACTTGCGGATCAGATGCTTGCGTATAGGTTTTAATGGACACTTTACTCGCGGATTCGATGCTCGCGTATAAGTTTTAATGGACCCTTTACTTGCAGATTTGATGCTCACATATAGGTATAATATGCATTTTACTCACACATTCGAACAGTCAAACATTCGATATTTATTGAAAGTCCGAAAATATTGGAAATCCGGGTCCGGGATAGTTTGAGATGTCCGAATTCGTTCGAATTCGAATAGTTTGGCTCAAGAGTTCTAGTCCATCTCTAGTTGGGAATATTAGCCTGGCTTAGGAGCACTATGAGCATATTTTAAAGGACAACTCCACCCTCATAATGACATCTTTTAGAAAGAATCACCCCTTTAAAATATGTCGATCTACCATACCTTGTCCTCTGAAATCTATGCAGGAACCAGTGATCTAGGCACAAGTATTCAATACACACATAAACTGATTATTTTAAACCTAGCAAAGTAGGGGGAAGGTGCAAAAGAGTAAAAGTCTAGAAAAACTATACAGAAGGAAAAAGTACTCATGCACACTTCAATGGGAAATAAATAAAATCCCTAATATCTACACATGGGGATGGTACAAGGTGAATGCATATATATAAGATTAAAAATAATTAAAACACATAAATGGCACAAATCCCTCTAATCTTACCAAATAACATTACCAACAAGTCAGTATACCTATAAAGACTGAATAAGCTATACTTATCTGCCCATAGTCAGAATGTGTATAGTCAGCATATACTGTGCAAGGAGGATACATGTTGGACATCTGATAATAAGGCTGGTAGGAAGAGGGACACAGAGCAGCTTGACGCGTTTTGCCTATGAGGCTTTCTCGGCATTGTGGTGAACGCCATCTTGGAGTCGATATTTGAAGCTTCCGTGTACATTGAAGTCTTGCGAGGTCAGCAACCTGATCCAATGCGTGTAATCGTTTACTTGCGGGACTACTGTAACATACCTAAAGTATAGGGGAGTCGTCCGTAGTCATGGGAAACATCCGGAATCTATGTCTGTGTATAGGGAGAACGATTGGGACTATGTGTATGCTGATATTTCAAAATAACAGATAGAATAGCAGATTCTGTCTGTCATCTTTCAAAGGTCTGCCATGTGTGTATCCACCTTAAAGCATATATAATGTTTCACTATGAGTTGGAAATCATTTCCCTCTGGCACATGAATTGGCAGACACACAATTGCCATATGCAAAGGTTCCTGTTAGTTTCTGTCATTCTAGGAGTTTTTAAGTCTGGTATAGTGACTGCGTGTCTAAGTTCTCATTTCTCCAGTCGGTTAATGCTGGGGAATTTTAAATAATTTTTTCATTTCTCAGGATTTGACAGTTATTTTATAATGTTGAATTCTAAGTTGTAATGTATCTAACATCTCATCTGTTTTATTTTGTTTTGTGGTTAATAAATTACTTTGTGTGGATTTTCTAGCAAAGGCTTTATATTTTCTTAAAATAGATTTAGGATAGCCTCTATCTAGAAAGTGACCTTCAAGGTCTACTGTTTATTTTGCATAGTTTTATATAATAAATATATATACTAGCAAAAGTGTGCACAGTGGAAATTATGTGTGTATGTTTTGCTATGTGTAGTTGCAGTGCTCACAGGAACCACCAGGAAACATCCAGGGGGGCAATAATAAAATTAGTGTGAAGGTCCTAAAAAAAACCAAGCAATCGCATCATATTAAATAAACAAACACACACTTATATCCTCCCTTACCTATACTACTTGCCAGCTAGAATATAGAGGGTCTATGTGGAATAAACCTGCAGGTCTAAGATCAGACCCAGGCAATCTAAACAGCACCTTTGGGCAATCAAAAGCAGCCCATACATATATCCGATTTTACTTTCCCGACTGAGCGCTCCCGCGACATTAGACCGATCCTGCCAGAACCGTCTGTCGGTGGCATAGAAGAATGGTAAAGGTGGTTCCGACAGGATCCATCTAATATTGCAGGAGTGCTTGGTTGGGTAAATAAAGTCAGATGTATGTATGGCCTTAAATCCTATACAGTATCTTGATTAACATGCAAGGCTTATATTTATTAGTATTTACCACAACAAGTTCCAGATTTAAAGTCACTATGGGGTTAGGACTTGGGAGCAGAGCACAGGATACTGATTGAGTATACATGTTAGGGAGAGGTGTGGATAGAGGAGCTAAAAGCTCCACACAGAGTATAAAATGAAATAGAGCCTTCTTATAACAGAACGTACCTCATAGAATCATGTTATTATAATAGCATTGTCTTAATAATCTAACATATAAACACATATTTCTCACTTAAAGAAATGGGTGGGGACATGCAAAGTATCTTATTTATTGCCTGTGGCAAAGGCATGTGTCTAGATATAATACAGCCTAATGGTATAAAGCAGGGGGGTTTAACTTGTGACCTTTCATGTGTTTGAAAACCACAATCCCCAGCATTCTCTGTTTGCAATACGTTTTTTCTTAATATTATATATGTCTAGATCTAATACAGCCTAAGCTTGTGACCTTTCCCATATTTGAAAATTACAAATCCCAGCATTCTCTGTTTTGCAGTTAGTGTCTTCTTAATGAACTTTTCACATGTTTAAAAACTACAACTCCCAGCATTCCCTAACTGCACAGAATTCTGAAAAATTTAGTTTTCATGCACCCTGGAATAAAGACATTTTCCTGACTTACAGACATTAAAAGCCCACGGTCATGCTTTAGCGCTTCCTACCCAAGGGTTTGAACATGCAAGTGATTCATCTGCCCTTCCCTTACATCCATAGCTATTAGACTATTGGATTAGGGAAACATTATATGGGTCGATCAGTTGGCGCTACATTAATACTCGCAGCGCGAGAACCAGAAGAGGCACTCGTGCGGCCGTTGCAAAGTAATTTACCAGAGGTTGCGTGCCTCTTTACACGTAAGTATTAAACACCAGCTAATAGCTTGCGTTAAATACTTATGTGATTCCCCAAAATCGCACAGCCTCTGATAAATCCCATACTGGAGATTTGCCCAGAGAGCTTATGCCTCTGGGTGAATCTCCCTGTTAGAGTCATAAACCTTACCATATTTGCCCTCACTTCCAAATACCACCTACCTGGCAGTTCTAATCTATGAAGTCTAAAGGTTCGTGCACACATGCGATCGCAGGTGCCGATGCACGACATGTGCGAACGGCCGTTTCGAATGATAATAGTGCCGTGTATCAACAGAATGGCCATTTCGAACCTTAAGGCTGGGTAAACACCAGTAACGAACCAATAGTGCCATGGATCAAATGGCTGGAAATATGTGATGGTGTGGGGCAGCCAGCCAGGACCGAGTTCGATCATCCGTATCAGACAAATTGGTCAGTTAGTAAATCATGGTCAATCATGCAGTTCCGTATGGGACCACATGATCAGTCTGTCATTTGCTCTGCAGGCTGCAACCATTGTTACTGTGACCAACAGTCATCTGTCCTGGCAGGGCTCTCACACAAATCAGATGCTCAGTTGGGACACATGATAGTGTTACACATCTCCAAACTAAATGGTATTAACCTGCAGATCTGAACACAGATCCAGGCAATCCTACCACAAAGTGCAATTCAATCTGAACAGCACCATTGGACATCCTGAGACCCAATACAGGATCCAGAATAACATGCTAGGTTCATACTTATTGGTATTTACCACAGCAAGTTCCAGATTTACAGTTACTATTGGGTTAGGACTTGGACACACAGGACAGTGATTAGCTTGACAAGTTATGGAGAGGTTTGAATAGAGGAGCTAAAAGCTCCCCACAGAGTATAAAATGAAGTAGAGCCTTCTCATAAATAAGGTACCTGACAGTCTCATGTTTAATATATTAATATTGGGGGGAAAGGAGAAAAACTGTCAATTTCTCTAAGAATGCTGGGTAGTTTCAGAGACATGCAAAGTCATTTAATCATTTACAGACACCACTTCCACGTCTAGCACACAGAAACTGAATTATCTCATTACTTTCTATGTAGATGGGAGGGGGGAGTAAATGTGAGAGTCTGAAGTTTTTTCTAATTGGCTAAGACTGTCCCATGTTTTATAAACAGTACATAACTGGGTGTAATACAGGAACTTCCTTACACTTCCTGTCTTGTCATTTACAGTACAGTGCCTAAGATAATTTTTTGATTTGCTAACAGTGTAAGATCAGAACCTCTCATTGGATGTTAGTAAAATTCCACTTCCTTTTAGTGTCTACATGGAGACTTAACCTATCATTTTGAGTTTTCCATTCAAACTTAGGGGTGTCCAGTAAGTTTACTTTATTAATTGTATATAACTTGTTTTGTAATTCAGTAGTAGGTAGTAGTACTATACTTATACGTATAGTGTTGTTTCTGATGATTTTAATTAAATAGTGATAATTACACACATACATATGGACCTTTCCTATGTGTAATAGTGCTATATACCCCCACATAATTAGTTGCTCCTAAAAACTCAATGCAATCTCTGTAAAAATATAAATGTATTTATATAATATAAGGGATATATATATATATATATTATATATATAATATAATATAATATAAAGATATTTACTTTTTGTGTGTGATATGGCAGCAAATCAACCAACAGATTATTTAGTTCCTTCCATATAAATACAATGTCATCTATACCAAACCTCAATAAATGAGGTAAAGATTATTAGATCATGTCCAAAAACTAACTCCCTCACCGACCAACCTAGGAATACATTTGCATAGGCTGGTATGCAACGAGTGCCCATTGCAGTACCACATTGTTGAATATAGCGTTGTCTTCTGTAATCATTAGCTGCTATGCTCCTGGGTGCCTTGTGAAAAACTAAGGGGCATATTTATAAACGATCGCTATTTTCGCTATCGCAGGACATCGCAATGACAAATAGCACTATTTTCGCCTTATTTATAAAAACGCTTATTTTGGCTTTCGCCTTTGCGGAAAAGTATCACTGCGGCGATGTGTGGCAATACTTTTCGCCTTATGCTCTCTAGTGAAATTTCAGAGCTTTTTTGTCATTTTTTTATTTAAAGCCATTTATAAATAGGTGAATTTTCACCTTTTTCCCCTTTTCTCCCTTCTGTAGTTTTTTTTTGCATTTTAACAGGATTTTCACCAAACATCATTACTTAAAGGAATGTTCCATTAACATGACTATTTCTTACACAGCACTATGGTATGTTCCCATATTAATGTAACTGGTTTGATAATTAGCTGCAGTTTTCTGAAAATAAGCAATACTAAATGTCCTATTAATAAAATAGAGAAAATTCGCCTTTTGAGTTTTACACTATTTATCCTATTAATGAAATAGAGAAAATTCGCCTTTTGAGTTTTACACTATTTACCATGTCCTTTTAATAAAATAGAGAAAATTTGCAGTTTTATACTTTTTATTATATCTTTGGCTGAAAAAAACCCACATGTGTTAGGCTATTTTTAAATAACAAAGACAGGTGTTCTATGTGTATTAACCAATTTAATACTACTTTGAAAAACCACCAGGGAATATTACCTATTTACCATCATATGTGCTGAGCTTTTTCAGCATTATTAGTGCTACTTTTTGCTAGATAATTTTCGCTTTTGATGAAAATTCCCCTTTAAATAACTGATGAAAGGAAAAGATGAAAGTTTAAAAATTATGGTAAAGGCTGGTGGTTAAAAAAAAATCAAAAATAATGCCCCTTTATAAACATGTCCCTCAGACCCCCATTTGACTTTATTGGTAAATAAAGAAAATCGGAATGTTACAAGAAAAGATCTTTAAAAAGTGAAAAATTAACCTTAAAAAAGCGAAATCTCGGATCGTATTACAGTAAATACTGGAAAATAGTCTTACACCCCCCTGAGTTTCTCAATTAGTATTGAGAAACACTCCACAATGTACTGACACCTTCCATGGACCCATTGGCAGGATAAATAAATGGCCACTTATGCGTTTTCGCCACCTCAGACTTGGCGAATTGGAATGGCTGAACTTATGGCTAAAATACACTCTTCGTCATTTTATAAATGTGTTTGAGCGGTTACCGCAGCGATGTATGGCGAAAAGCGAAAGTAGCGGTAATGACCTTTCGCCACTGGTTATCGCTGCTTTATAAATAGTGAAAAGTCCAAATTTGGCGAAAAGGCAGCGTTAAAGAAGGCAAAAAGTTTAACGAACCTTTATAAATATACCCCCTATGTGTGTGTTTATGGCTTCATTTGTTCAGACAGCTTGAGCATGCTCACAAGAGGCAGATAAAGAATTAGCATTCAGTCATTGGCTGTGATGTAAACTGTCATATCCTTAACTGACAGATGCTAACTGGAAGAACCAGGAAGCAGAAAGAAGGGCAACAGGACATTGTGCAGCATTTAAATATGTTGACATATCATACTTTGTCCCATGAATTCATTACTGTATACCTGCTATGCTTCTGGATGCCTCAAGGAAACTGAGCAATTTTGAAACCTGTACTGAACCTGTACTAAGCCTGGGCATGCTCAGAAGAGGCAGACAGGGAATTAAAGGACAGCTCCACCCTCATTAGAACATCTTTTAGAAAGAATGGCCTCTTTAAAATATGTTGATATATCATAGTTTGTCCTATGAATTCATTACTGTATACCTGCTATGCTTCTGGCTGCCTCATGGAAACTGAGCAATTTAGAAACCTGTACTGAGCATTTACTGAGCCTGGGCATGCTCAGAAGAGGCAGACAGGGAATTAACATTCAGTCATTGGCTGTGATGTTAACTGTCAAATCCATAACTGAGAGTTGTTAACTGGAAGAACCAGGAAGCAGAAACAGGGGCAACAGGACATTGTGCAGGATTTCAGGTTAGACTTATATATTTCAGATTTCAAACTATTACTGTTTAGGGTTTTAGGGGATGATTTACCTGTATGTACGTTTTCATTTTGGGGCTGGACTTGCCCTTTAACATTCAGTCATTGGCTGTGATGTCAACTGTCAAATCCATAACTGACAATTGCTAACTGGAAGTACCAGGAAGCAGAAACAGGGGAAACAGGACATTGTGCAGGATTTCAGGTTAGACTTATATATTTCACATTTCAAACTAGGGGAACTGTGATCTTCATGCAAGTGCCCTCTATTAAAAAGAGCACACTCCTACCTTCTACCTACTTCCTACCTCCTAACTCCAGGACTAGACTTCGATCTACAGTCTATCTAGACTTACAGCAGTATAAGATGTGGTGTATCCTGCTTACACAGTGAGCTGTGACATAAAATACTCAAACATGAGCATTCCTGGGTTTCACGATCAAACAGCTGCCATTAAAATCCCGCAGTGGGTAAATCCCTTACTGGGATTTACCCACATTTGCAAATGGGATATTGAATGACGAAAGGAGCATTTACCCATAGCGACAGTGGCTCTAGTTAAATGAGCCTGTATGTATTTTTTATGTATTTGGAAAAAGTATGACATTTAGTTTTATAGTGGTCCTCATTTTGCCATCTGCTGTTGGTGAATGCTGGCAGTTGTAGTTTTCAAACATCTGAAGGCCCACAGGAAAGTAATTTTTTTATGGTTTCAAAAAAACATGCTCCCTAACAACCACACAGACAAAGGAACACATATCTACAGATACACCCTCACAGCCCAACCTACATTTTATTTCCATGGCAACCATACCTTAACCACCACACAGAAACAGATACACACACCTACTGATATAACCTCGCAACCCAACCTACCTTCCATTTCCATGGCAACCATACCTATAAACTATCAAAAAGTTAGTTTTATGGTCTGGAATGCAAAAACATATCCCCTATCACCACACCTTCTATTTTCATGGCAACCATACCTAAACCATTAAAAAAACTGTTTTATGGTCTAAAATATAACAACATACCCCCTAACACGACACAGAAACAGGTAAACCCACCTATTGATATGCCTTCACAACCCAAACTACTTTATCATGTATATGGCAACCATACCTAACCCCCAAAAAAGTTAATTTTATGGTCTAATAGGTAAAAAAAAACAACAAAAAATTAATACCACACAGACAGGTGCATGCACCTACTGATATACCCTAAAAACCCAACATAACCTACTGTTTCAATGGCAACCATACCTAAATGATTAAAAAAAAAAAAGTTTTACGTTTATTAACACAAAAACATACCCCCTCGGCAAAGACACAGGTACACACCTACGCACAATATACGCAATAATAAAAATATATGTATAAAGGGATTATAAAAATTTAAATGCCATCCTTTATTACCATAGCAAAATTACTGAGTTTCAATTCCTGCAGCACAGACACATACACACTAGAGATGTCCGAACTTCGCAAAATCCGGTCCGCTCGAGGATCCGTTAATTTTTGGAAAAATTTGAAAATCCGCAAGCGGACCCATTAAAACCTATTAAAATGAAAGTTCGGCAAAATCCGTTCTTCGAAAATACGAGGATTCTTTGAAAATACGGGGATTCTTCGAAAATACGAGGATTCTTCCAAAATACGGACCCGAAAATGTGGGTTGCTCAGTCCAAAAATGTGAAAAATCCCTGAAATTTTGAATTAACGAGGATTTCTCGTATTTTCCCGTATTTTCGAAAATATGAGAAATCCGAGAATTTTTTAAATTGCGGTTCGGAAAAGTTTGGAAGGCGGAAAACCGGAAAATCAGCGATATCCACCATTCGCGAACGAGGTAAATCCGCAAACTGGACCATCACTAATACACACTCCCTTCTAAAATGCAGCTTTTCAAGCTAAATTTAAAGTTTATACTTTCCCTTTCTAGTTTAATTTTATACTTTTTATTAGTTTAAATTCCTTGCTCTTTTAAAAGCCAAATAAAATAGAGAAGGTTTACTATTTAATCCAAGAAATTTCTTTACACCATTTATAGTATTTTGCTGTAGGCAGAATGTGAAATTTAAATATGATTACCAGTAGTAGGGATGGCATAGAACTCGAACTCGCACCCGAGTTCGAGCCGAACTGTTCGAGTTCGAACGGACCCGGACTTCTCGAACTATCTCGGACGCGGACTTTCGATATTTCCCAGACTTTCGATGATTTATCGAATGTTCGAACGTTCGAGTATCGAATCCGCGAGTAAAATGTACATGGTATCTAGGCGCGAACATCGAATCTGCAAATAAAGTCTCCATTACAGCCTATACGCGAGTATCGAATCTGCGAGTAAAATGTCCATGTTACCTCGAACGTTCGAACGCGAAAGCTCGAAAGTAGCGCGCGTGAGAGTAAAATCGATTTTACTTAAATCCTGGATATTGGAACATGCTCTCCAGACCATTTCCCAGGTCCCACAGCCATTTACATTAAGTTACCATTAGTATTTTAGTTGTATTTGACTCGAACTTTTCGAACTATTTGCCTCCCATAGACTTTAATGGGTCCATTTTCGAACTTTCGAACTTTTACAATAGTTCGAAAGTTCGAAAACGGACCGAACTTTCAATAGTTCGACCATCTCTAACCAGTAGTCCTCCAGTAAACACCCCTTGCTAGAGAGGATTTTTGTATAGTAATTGACATATTCATGGCAAACAATAAGTATAACATTGTGGTATTTTATAATGTCAAAAAACAAGACTAGATCATAAAAATTAAGATTTGTTTTTAAATAATTTTGATTTATTTCTGTGTTAATAAAAGATATTTATTTAATTGGCCCCTATTGTTTTTATGCTTGACTTAAACTGGAGGTCTGTATTTTATTAGGCTCCCGTATAAATATGCCATGTCCTTTGTAAAAATAAAAAGATCTGTTGAAAATTTCATGTAGTGTTTATTTTATTCTTCCTCTGATATGGAATAGATGGAATTTTATGAGGTGGAATTGAAGTGAATTTTGAAAGAAGTTGAGTGTGGATTACTGAACTATTAAATCAAATCCTTTGTGTTTTGAAAACTTAAAAATGCATTAGAAGTGAAATAAATTTCAGCAGAGTACTATTGACTCATAAATTTTAATCATTTTGTAAACATTCGACAAAGTTGGGCAAGCAGCCAGAATCCGAGCTTGCGTGAATATAGTGTATCATAATCTAAATATATGGGATTTCGTTTACCTGCACTGAGAGCTAACTTGTGTTGATTGGTCATTAATTTTAACGAAAAGATAATGGAAATTCATACCTGATGTCAAAAGTCTATTTTTAATTTTCATCTTACTCCTTCCCATCTGTTCCAAATAATTATTTCATTTTTGAAAATTCACAAAGTAAATATATTACTATATAATCCTAGATATTGAAAGAAGTAATAAGCATATGCCAGTGAGATATTTTACTAAGATCGTCCTTATGTTATTTGTGGGTTTTAAACTATATTTCTAGAAGTCTAGATGAGTTCTGTATCATTATTTTATTTATGTATTGTTATATCCTTTCTCATGCATTTTCCAGCCAGTCATTCATGTTACTGCCTGGTTGCATCGGCTAGTTCACCATAACACTAAGATAGAAGTTAAGAATGCCACATGTGAAGGGTAACATTAATTCAGAAACCGCCACGACAAAAATGAACACCAGATGCCCATTACCTTAAAAAATCACTATCTACATTACAAAAAAAGGAAATGGTAGAAAATAATTACTAATTACTAGCACCTCCTCCTTCAAGTATTTTGATATTTGATTTTATAACAGCACAGCATTCACACAACTACTGCAATTTCAACATCTAATAGATGGTCGGAAAATAGGAATACTCTTAACGTTCCAATAGCTACAGTATATTAGCTTTGATAGTTGCCACACCTCCATCTCTATAAATGAATCCAGAATAAATTCTGTTAACTGTAGCTTACTCTACACCAGTACAAGTACACCCACTAAGCCCCCTTCAGGGAATAAAGTAAATAGATGAAATAATGAATTTCAATATTTCCACAGACGTGTTGAACCTTAAGTCCAAATCTTATGACCAGAGTTCTCTTTGTTACCGCTATAATGGTGCCTCCTACATTTCCTTACATTTTACAACACTGCTAGAGTTGGAAGGATCACATCACTTAAATCCCACTCTCACCTCCCTTTCGTACTCTCTCCTGCTTCTCCTTGCAGCTGGTGATATCTCCCCTAATCCCGGCCCCACCTAATCCCATACTGCACCTGTATGATCAACCCATCCCCACCCTAATGTCTACTGCCCGTAACGCTCCTTCATCCACTCGTACCCTAAACACACACAATATCGCTAATGTACCTCTTGTTTCCCTTCCCCCTACTCTTATATCTGGGGCTCTGTGGAACACACGGTCTGTTTGTAATAACCTTGCACACGTAAACAACCTATTTATCTCTAACTGCTTTACTTTTCTTGCTCTTACCGAAACATGGCTGTCACCCTCTGATTCTGTCTCACCTTCCGTGCTCTCGTATGGTTGCCTTCACTTCAGCCACACCACTAGACCCAATAATAAATGGGGTGGGAGAGTTGGTATTTTTCTCTCTGAGCGCTGTCCTTATAAACCCATCATGCCCTTACCAGCTCTTTCCCACCTATCTTTTGAGTTCCACTCAGTCCTTGTTTACTCTCCCACACCCCTACAGATTGCAGTTATTTATCGACCACCTGGCCCGACCACCACTTACTTTGACCACTTCTCTGCTTGGATGTCCTACTTTCTATCCACTAGCATCCCCTCAATTAACTTAGGGGAGTTCAATATCCCCATCAATACCAACACCACTGCTGCCACAAAACTTCTCTCTCTTACCTCCTCCCTTGGCCTTACCCAATGGTCCTCTGCCCAGACCTATTGTCATGGGCACACATTGGATCTGGTCTTTACCCGCTTCTGCTCCATATCTAACTTCTCCAACTCTTCCTTTCCTCTGTCCAATCATAATCTTCTCAAATTTAATCTTGTATCATCTGTCCTGGCCTGTAAACCTTAACAACCAAACGTACAGATGCAGGGACCTGAGTAATCTCGACTCCCATTTGCTCTCTATCCCTCTCCAACAACTTAACTCTATGCCCTCCTTCACTACTTCTCTGACACTAACCTTGCAGCTGTATACATTCATAACACTGTTTCCAATGCCCTTGACTCCCTTATTCACCCATCGCCTTGGTCACAAGAACCCACAACCATGGCTTACGGACCAGATTAAAAAGTTGAAAAGGCAATCCCATATAGCCAAGCGATGCAGGTGCAAGAGAAACAAAAATATCGACTTTAAATATGCCCTTTGTCGGATCAGAGGTGCTTTGTCCTTAGTCAAACAAAACTTCTCTTCACTCATATCCTCCCAATCCCATAACCCCAAACAGCTCTTTAAAGTATTCAACTCCCTGCTTTGTTTGCCACCTCCTCCACCTACCCCCTGTTTATCGACTGATGAAATAGCCTCATATTTCACAGAGAAAATTGAAAACATCCGAAGTGGTTTTCCTGTGCACCCTAGCTCCTCCCTACAGCTTCCAACCACTACAATTGCACTGCCCAACCTCCCTTCGTTGCTCACCCCCTCCATCTCTACCCCTACCACTGCACTGTCTAGCCTCCCTTCATTGGTTAATCCCTTTTACTTGCCCCCAAAGAGCTTCACCACTATAACAAAACAGGGACTTTCATCTTTCCTATCCAGGTCTCACCACCTGCCCCCTCGACCCCTTTCCCTCTCATCTTATTCCCCTGCTCTCCTCTTCCTTCATTCCAACCCTAACCTCTCTCTTTAACTTATCCCTGGTATTTTCCCTTTTACCTTTAAACATGCCGTTGTATCCTCCCTTGACCCGTCTGCTCTTTCTGACCTGTCTCACTTCTCCCTTTTGCTTCCAAACTACTGGAAAGACATGTCTATGCTGACCTGGTTAGTCACCTGTCTGCTAACTCTCTCTTTGACCGCCTCCAGTCAGGCTTCTGCCCTAACCACTCCACGGAAACTTCCCTCACTAAAGTGACTAATGATCTACTTAGTGCTAAATCTAAAGGTCACTGGCCTCCTTAGGTATCAACGACACTGCACTTTCTTGGCTATCCTCCTATCTCTCTGGTAGGACCTTTAGTTTTTTTCACTCTGAAATTAGCTCCATTCCTCTCCCCCTCCCTGTGGGGGTCCCGCAAATCTCGGTCCTCTGTCCTCTTCTTTTCTCCATCTACACCTATGGCTTCGGACAACTCATTAGTTCATTTGGGTTCCAGTATCACCTGTATGCGGACAATACCCAAATTTACATCTCTGCCCAAGATCTCACCACGCTGACATCCCAGGTCCCTAACTGCCTTTGTGCCATCTCTGCCTTCATGTCCTCCCGCTTCCTCAAACTCAACATGGACAAGACTGAACTTGTCCTTTTCCCACCCTCAAGATCTGTTCCCCTCCCTAGTCTTATTATTAACAACACACCCATATCCCCATCTCCTCATGTCCGCTGCCTGGGAATAACACTAGATTCCGATCTTTACTTCAAACCTCATGTCAATTTGCTTGCCAACTCCTGCCGGCTCCAACTCAAAAACATCTCCCGCATTCGACCCTTCCTCTTGAATGAAGCTAAAAAAAGAGAGGGAGGTGGGGGAGGGCTTCACTGCGCATGTCATTTTTCTTCCAGAGGAGAGATAGAAGGCAGAGAACATTTGGGACACAGGCATTTGGGACACAGGCAGGCTCCTGCTCTTCGTTTTTTGGGACTTTACACAGACATTGCAGGGCAGCCATTTGAAGCAGGGATGTAAGATAAGGATTTATCTTACATCCCACTACTGGCCCCTTACAGTGGGGCCAGTAGTGGGTTAAAATATAATTTTGGGGGTGGAAATGACCTTCAAAGGAGAATTATGCTCATGCAGTAACTGACTTTTTTCTGGATCCTCCCGCAATCATTGTCACTGACGATTCTCCAGTATCTGACATATGTTATTGAAGAATGGGGAGGAGCTGAGTTACTGCTAGAAAGAAAGTCAGTTACTGCATGAGTATAATTCTACTTTAATGGAAGTGTGGGGAACAGTCACAGAAAGTCCCTGTTTATATTATAATATTTGTTAAAACCATTTTTAAACTTAGTGCTCTATTAGGGTTGCAGAAATCACACATCCAGACTCAAAATATTTAAAGGCTGTTACCCAAAAAGTGTGAAAAAATATGATAGAAAGCGCACTTCTTTCTTTAAAATGATTTCTGGCAGCAGTCTATCCAAACTTACAGCAGTATCAAGAGTTGTGCCTCCTGCTTATACAGGGAGCTGTGACATCACCAGCACTAGCAAGCCCTGCCTGTAGCTTGCTCACTCTATAGGAGTTCTACAACAGTAGGTGCAGAAAGAGAGCCAGAAAGATTGCTACTTAACATTCATACACTCCCCCCCTCCATTTTCACATTTTCAGTTATGAATACTTAAAACTACAACAGCACACACAGAGACAGTTTCTACCCCATGGCAGTATCCTAGCTTAAAAGTCATTCCCAGCATCTCAACGAAAATCTTTGGTTCTATGTGGAGGCTCCTTTTATTTAGTCTGTCCATTATAAATAATAAAATAATTTAGAAAGGAAAGTCTCTGTATTTGCTGATGACTCAAAATGATCTTCTCCAGATGTTGTACAATTGTTGCAGCCACATTTAGACAGCTTGCCAAAATAGGCACCAAATAAAATAGATGCAATAAATGTGAAGTTTAAAAATCCTTTTGCTGCATATACAATAAATTAATCAGCAATAAATACATTTCTGATGGAGATAGTAGACATCAGACTTAGCTATTGCAAACTTAGCAGTGGTAAGGTTTCATTTGGAATATGCAGTGCAGTTTTGAAATCCTGAATAGAAAAATTATATATTGAAACTAAACAGAGAATGGCAATAATAAAGGGTGTGGAGGAGCTTGATTATGTAGACAGATTAGATAATTTAAGGTTACTCACACTGCAGAAGACATGACTACACAGGGATATGATCACTTTATTGAAAAACACTAATGGGCCATACAATAAACTCTCTGGTGCATTGTTCAACAATAAATTATATCAGAGAACAAGTAGGCATATCATTGGAAAAAATGTTTTGTCTTTACGTTTGGTTTATTTACAGCGTGAACAGTGAAACAGTGAAATGGTCTTCCATAACATGTGGTAATGGAGGATTCATTTATGGGTATGGTAAAAAAAAAAACTTGCCAGATGGGTGAATTTATTCATCATCCAATATTATTTTACCATGCTACATGTTTCTACTATAGATGTATAAATCAGGAGTTTAGTTTCTTCCTTTTTGTTAAACAATTTGTTAAAGGGTAACTGTGGTCTCAAATTCTTCCAAACTAGTAAGAATTATATAAAAAGCGTTCCATCGTATCTTCAAAATAAAACCTAAATCACATCTCTAGATGAAGTTTGTGAGAAGTTATTGCTGGAAAGGTTCAGCAATATTACTTCCTGTTTGAACGATTCCTGTTTTCAGCCATGTGACCAGCTTGTAGTCATGTGACCAGCATCTGCCTGCATTAACAGGCTCCCCTTCTCAACTGTCAATTCTTCCCCCAGGTACTTCCTGATTTCCCCAGCATTAAGTCTTAACTGAGCATGCTTCTCCCCTGGGGCAGACGGCGGGGCAACGGCCAGGTGATATCACTCAACCTACTGGAAGCAGGAAGTTTGAACATTCACCCCAATGTAATTTCTCACAGGCTCCAGCCAGAGATGTGATTGGTGGCCTAGTGTAAAGGAAATACTGCAGGCTTTCATTTAACCCTCACTTGTTTTAAGACCACAGTTGCCCTTTAAACAATTGGGATTTATTATCATTTACAACCCTCAACATTCTTGCCATCCCCTCTTAAGAAAGTAGAACCATCATCACTGTAATATATAGTGCTGTGACTTTAAGACTGAGCCAGCCTCTAGTCACAGGTTATGTGTTGATACATTGTTGTGCTTAGTGCTGTAAGTGTTGGACTCCATTTTGTTTAGTGTGCTCTCTTGCTGTTTAGAAGTTCTATGTTAATACTTCAGTAAAGCCTGTTCTTCAGAATACAGTTCCTGTGTTTTCTTGTAACCTGGTTCACCAATTACCCACAAGCTCCAGTAATACAGTCAAAAGACAAGACATGGTGTCAGAAGTTGGAGTGCAACCAGATCACTGCTAGAATCAGACCACAGAACTGAAGCAAACTGTGCTGTTTATCAGAAGGGACTGGATCACAAATTGGTTTGTGTGCTTAATAATAACATGGAGCAGTTTAAACCTCCTAATGCTTTACTATTCTCTGGAAATCTCAGTGAAAACTGGAGGAGATGGGAGCAAAAATTACAGTTATACCTGACAGCAACTGGTGCTAGCAAGTTCCCAGAGGAACAGAAAATAGCCATCTTGCTGCACACTATAGGGGAAGAAGGTTTTGAGCTGTATAATACTATGAACATTAGGTATGAGGATCCTGATGCCCCTACAATGAATGAGCTATTGGAAAGCTTAAGAAATCATTGCAACCCCAGAAAAAACAGTGTGTTTGAGAGATATCAGTTCTGGACTCACCCCATGCCAGACAGTGGAGGGATAGACAGATTTGTCACAGGCTAAAGATTGTGAGTTTAAAGACACAGAAGATCTTATGCTCAGAGACAAAATTGTATTCAGCATCAGCAACTCTACTTTAAAAGAAAGACTGTTAGCTGACATTTAACCTACAGTTTTTCATTACCAATGAAACTACTGCCCCTATCCTAGGAAGGAAAGCGTGTGCAGATCTACAGCTCATAAAGAGAATAGATATGCTAGATACCAAACCACTTGCAACCAAACAAGACCTGATATCACAATACCCTGAAGTATTTGAAGGACTTGGTAATTTTCCTGGGACACATCACATTCACATTGATTCCACTGTCCCACCAATCATACATGGGTGCAGGAAAATTCCCTATACCATTTTAGACAAATTTAAACAAACCCTTTCTGAACTGCAACTGACAGGAGTTGTGTGTCCAGTGACTGTACCTACAGCTTGGGTAAACAGTCTTGTAATTACTGAAAAGAAGAATGGAAACCTCAGAGTCCGCCTGGATCCCAGAGATCTTAATAAAGCTATAAAGCGGCAACATTATTCCATTCCTACACCTGAGGATGTCCTAGCTAAACTGAATGGAAAGCAATTCTTTACCATTTTAGATGAAAAGGATGGCTACTGGCAGGTAGTTCTGGATGAGCAATCTTCACGACTGTGCACTTTTAACACACCATGGGGCCGCTACAAATTCAATCGGCTACCATTTGGAATTAAGTCTGCTAGTGAAGTGTTTCAACAAAAGAATGCAGAGGCTTTTGGAGACATTGAAGGCATCCACATTATAGCTGATGACATGATCATAGCTGCTTCTACTAAAGAGGAACATGATAACACTCTGAGACAAGTGATGGAGCGAGCCAAAAACCTTAACATTAAGTTCAACAAAGAGAAAATTCAATACTTGGTGAAACAAGTTAAGTACATGGGCCACATTATAACCCCAGAGGGTGTCAAGCCAGATGATGCTAAAGTCTCAGCAGTCCTAAGCATGCCTACACCTCAGGATAAGAAAAGGCCTGATGCGTTTTCTTGGAATAATAAGGTACTTAGCTCAATATATTCCCAATGAGGCAACCTTAACTGCACCTCTGAGACTGCTATTAAAGAAAGATACTATGTGGCAGTGGGGGCCAGAACAAGATACAGCCATAAATTCATTAAAACTCTGTCTGACAAAAGCTCCAGCTCTCACTTTCTTTAATCCATCCAAACAACTTGAAATACAAGCTGATGCCTCAAAAGACGGGCTAGGTGCATGTCTTCTGCAAGAAAGGAAACCAATAGTATATGCTTCAAGAGCACTATCATGTGCTGAACAAAACTATGCACAAATCGAAAAGGAACTGCTGGCAATTGTATTTGCCACTAAGAAATTCCATCAGTACATCTATGGAGCTCATGTAAAAGTACAGTCAGATCATAAACCTCTGCAAGCTATTCTATCAAGACCCATTGGTCAAGCCCCAGCTAGATTACAGAGAATGCTATTACAGCTGCAAAAATATGACTTGTCTGTTTCATATACTCCAGGAAAATTGGTTGTGATTGCTGATGCACTTTCCAGAGCAGTTGATGCCACCAGTACTAATAATGTTGGTGAAGATATATTTGAGGAGAAAGTGGTTTATGCAATGCAGTGCACAGAATCAATAAGTCAAGACCTGCTACAAGCTTTAAAGAAAGAAACTCAGAAAGATGATATATACTTAAAGCTGTTCAGGATATGCATGGTAATGGTTGGCCAAAGCATAGGAAACAAATACCATCTACATTGTATCAATTTTGGTCAATGCGACATTCCCTTTCCATAGCTGATGAACTCCTTATGTGTGGAGATAGAATTGTTATCCCCACAGGTTTAAGGTCTGAAATGCTAAAAAGACTTCATACTGCTCACCAAGGAATACAACGCTCAAAAGCAAGAGCTAGAATGATTATGTGCTGGCCTGGCATGTCCAAAGACATTGAGCAAATGGTACAACATTGTCCAGTTTGCCAAGAGAACCTACCAGCCAACCAAAAAGAGACATTATTGTCACATGAGATACCAGAACTTCCTTGGCTTAAACTTGCTGTAGATATTTTTGATTTTAAAGGCCATGCATTTTTGCTGATTGTGGACTATTTTTCAAAATATCCAGAAATCCTGAGACTTACAGATAAAACATCACAAACTGTCATTGCCAAACTTAAAGCAGTGTTTGCGAGGCACGGCATTCCTCGTGAGATGGTTTCTGATAATATGCCCTTTTCCAGCAGAGATATATGTACATTTGCATCCCAATGGGGCATTAGACTGGTTCATTCTAGTCCTGGATATCCACAATCTAATGGTCAAGCGGAGAGGATGATTCAAACTGTGAAACTTCTCTTCAAGAAGTCCTATACCACTGGTGTTGATCCACATTTGGCCCTTTTGCATCTCAGGAATACACCCATCTCTGGCACTCACATTGCACCAGCTCAACTGCTGATGGGCAGAGTGTTGAGAAGTACTTTGCCTGAAACAACTAGGGTTCTTCAAACAATTGTTGAAACTGCAGAAATCTCAAAGAAAGTACTACAATCGTGGTGCTAAAGACTTGCCTATCTTTCATCAGGGAGACAGAGTGAGAATGCAAACCTCCCAAGGATGGCAGCCTGCTGTTATTTCAAGACCTACTGCTGAACCACGGTCATATACAGTAGTCACCGCTAAAGGAGTAAACTACCGCAGAAATAGACGTCATTTGAGATATGACACAACTGTTCCCGCTGTTGAAGATGAAGTTATTCTACCAGAGGAAATCAACAGTACCTCTGAAATAATCCCCAGAGTGTCTTCCACAGCATTGGCTGTACCTCAAGACAATTCAGTTGATGAGTCGATGCAAGCAGCCCACCAAACAAAAGTCCAACAGTGTACCCGCTTTGGAAGATCTGTGAAAGTACCTGTCAAGTTACATGATTACATACTGAACTAAGTATAATGAGTAGATTTATTTGATACAAAAATTTAAGTATAGACTCATGATGGGTAAACCTAATTAAAGATGGAGGATGTAATATATAGTACTGTGACTTTAAGACTGAGCCAGCCTCTAGTCACAGGTTATGTGTTGATACATTGTTGTGCTTAGTGCTGTAAGTGTTGGACTCCATTTTGTTTAGTGTGCTCTCTTGCTGTTTAGAAGTTCTATGTTAATACTTCAGTAAAGCCTGTTCTTCAGAATACAGTTCCTGTGTTTTCTTGTAACCTGGTTCACCAATTACCCACAAGCTCCAGTAATACAGTCAAAAGACAAGACAATCACAGAGGTCTAGCCCGTTCCAAAGTAATAGACTGCAGCTAACTGTAAGGTTAGACAGTTTGCAAATAGTTCAACAACAAACAGTTATTAGATTCTTATTACTTGGGAAGTCTCCTTAAAATAAGCTATTTTTTATATTAGTAGTTCTTTAAGTAGTTACAGGTCTGCCCTATTTTATTTATCATTATATACAAATGGGTAAATCTAGCATTATCTAAAACTAATATTTATTCTCTAGTATAATTAATATTTTGTGATTTGTAAATATATGTGTAAGAAGTAAGCTTTTAGCAGATCACAGTTATTACCCTGTTTTAAATTATATACTCCGAAGTATTATAAAAATAAGTGTATGTAATATGATGTACAGCCTTGCAAAGTATTACCCATATAATGTTTTTCTATGATTCATCTCTAGGAAAAAAAATTCTTCCTTCAAATATCTTGTGAATTTCAAGTAAACAAAGAGATAGAATTTAGTTGCTAAGAGACACTATATCTGCTTTGCTGATGTTTCTGATTTTCTCAGTTGCTGCTAGTTATGTTATTGTGTTTCACAGCTCAATAATACTGAATTATTTGCCAGAATATTGTCAGATTGTAAAGGTCAATTGTACATCTGAAGCAATAATGTAATGTTTGTTGTTTCGCATTTGTGAAAATACCTCATTAATATCAAAAGAGAACATGAAAACAAAGCAATCAAATTATTATTTTGTGCAGATCAGGTATGTTTTTTTTATGGGAAAGGGATTTACCATGTAAATACAGTTTTACAGATATTTTAATAATATATTTACATACTGTACTTTTATTTAGAAGATTTTAAGTTAAATTAAAGGGAATGTAATGGCAGATCTGATGAACTACAGGGCTTCCATTAGCCAATGCCCAAGTGTAAGGGCTCGTTCACACTACGCAACATTTTGGTATGTTGTCAAATGTTAACATTACACCAAAACGCTTTACTCGTAGTAGTGAACGAGTAGGTGTGGTACCATCCATACCTAGGATGTGTTATTGCATAACAGTGTCACTGAAATCAATGGACGCAGGGGAACATCGTACAACATCGCAGTGCGATATTCCCGCAGCCTCGTAGTGTGAACAAGCCCTAAGTAAACTCATGCCCTATTCCACTACATCTATATTAACATGCTACTGTTCCATTCAGTACCAAATCCCATGGTATTTGATAATTTCATGGTATTTAGTGCAGGAATAATAATAGGAATTAGATATTTAGAAAACGGTAAAAGAAAATGAAAATTGTGTTCCACCCAGTGTTCAGGCATGCCATTGTGAATAAGTAGTTACATGCACTTGCTAAGATACACTAACAATTGGCCAATAGCACCATACGCAATAGTACCATACGTGATTTATACCTGAATTTCAAACTTTTTATTTCGTTCATTAAAACCTATTGTCCTGGAATGTGCTGGGCAGTCCATAACTTTGAACAGCTTGTTCTGTGGTGCCTGCAATGGACTACAGTTGCACAACGGCAAAAAAACTTACAGAGGGTGAGCTTTAATAAGGTGTGGACTTTGGTAAGCAGTTGTGGACAAAATTTGCAGTGACAGCGTTTTGCAATCCCATGAACTGTATCCCTAAAAATATTTGGAAAATGTTGCCAACTATATTCTTCCTTCATAAATGTGACCAGAAGATTTATTTCTGTTTACGTGAAATGTACATGTTGCTTTAAGTTACAGTAATTCAATGTGTCATTTTTTTCTACATTAATAACCAGAATAATGCAATGGTATAAATGAATCTGTCAATCAGCCATCATAACAACTGAAGTGAAATTAGATTTGGGTATATCATTAGTATGCATCATCCATTCTGAATATCATGGGTCAACTGAACACTTTCTGCTTTCATAATAATAGATGAACCATGAAAAACATTCCATAGTAATTAAGTTCACACTTGCTTTTTTACACTTTTCATTTTATGTATTTTGCCATAAAGTTTATTTCACAAAAAAAATGAAAAAAGAAACCGAAAATATACACCGCTTAAAGAAGAGTTTTATAAACATACTTTAAGGTGTATGTGTTGCTGCATGCCTACAATCCAGTACTTGTTTTACTCCCTCCCTTTAAAAAAAAAAAAAAAAAATCTGGCATGACTTTCTGTGAAGTCAAGTATGCTTAGTAATCACTGTTATTTAGCATTGGAAGTGGGAGTTTCTTACCATGCAATTCACACATACCAACTGTCACAATTTCAGTTACAGCAAAACTATACACACAGAAAAGTTTATAAAGGCAGCTTGATTGACAGCTTAAAAGTAAGATGTTTCAGATTGGATCTCTAATGAAATAATGGTATAGATATAGTAGGAAAGAATTATAATTTCCAGTAATGGGAGATGTAAAATACACAGGTGAGATCTAATATCGCTAACTGCAGTGTTTTACCTTGTCGCAATGCAAAACACAATTATGTTCTGTATTGCATCATAAAGTTCCTATACAGTACCCCATTAAGTTTTGTGATACAACTAGCACAAAACGTAACCAAAGAAGAATTGTATCAGGATCGCTGTGCTATTTCCAAATACATTTGGTGCCTAAAATAAGTCTAAAACCCACAGTAACCTGATATTACATTGGGTTGTGTGGAGAATTTACTAGCGATATTAAATCTCCCTGTTTGTGTTTCAGTAAAGTGCCCTTTATAGAACACAACCCCTAAATAATTGCATTATGCATCTTCTTGTTTTTCTAAATTTTATAGAAAGTGCTCTTTCAATAATGTATACTCAAGCTCTAACTAACCATAGCTTTTACAAGTGCGATTCTATAATCCTTAAATAAATGTTGTGAGCACATTTTCAATGGTATAATCAATAAGTTCAGTTCACGCACAGTCTTTTGAAATGAAATAATGGCATAGCAGAAAGCAGCTCTTTGCTTGGAATTTTAATTTTACTCGAACAAAAGCAGCTTAATACGCTGTGTTCATAAATGAAGGAAATTGTGAGCAATCCATTGGGATGAAAAAAGAACAGCGCTCTAGCTTTGTTCTCAAATTCAGACATCTTAACAAAGGCATTCTAATGAAACTGGTAAGTTTTATGGGTTCTAAAATCCTTTGTAGCTCACAGTGTATGATCTGCTGTAGACTTCTGGAAGCTGATGTATAACATTTTCCTTTATAACCTTCCCCACAAAAACCTCATCAAATGTGGTAATAAGGCTACAATATTTCCCTTATCCCTAATTTATAGCACAGCTGACCCATTGCCTATATAAAATGCTGCAAAGCCTGTTAAACATTATTTATTTATATTTGGATATTTGAACAATTTGGGCTACAACTGAATTGCAAATATGATAAATATTATCGTACATATTTTTGTGTGTTCTGCTGAGGTTTTTTTTTACTTACTGTACACACATCTTTCTTTCTTACTTACAGAACAACCACTTCTTTGTTTTAGCTTTACCACCCTTTGAACACTGAGAGAGGGGTACAAGGAAACGCTGGCCATCCTCTCCTTCTACCCATAACCAAGTACCTGTACAACAAAGGCAACAAAATAAGGCAGTGAACATTTTCTCTTTAATGCTCAAACCTAAATAATACACTCTTTATAGGGGAAGTTCAGCACAGATACATTTTTGTTTGAGTATTCTCTCATTTCAATTAACATAATTTAATCTGCCCTTCATGTGATTCCAAAATATTGACTTCCAGTTTAGAGGACCCTTAGCAGTGTCGATGATGGTATTAGTCCCTGAGTTAATCCATTTTATCAGTAGAGATCTGAGCATGTTTGATCCATCTAACAGCCAATCAGAAGAAATTACTGCTTAAAACATTGCAAAGAAGTGTGCATCCTGGGAAAAATCTGTTGCAAAAAACAAAACAAAACGTAGACAATATTTAGAACACCAAGCGGAATTTATAGATAAATTATTGACTGATTTTTTTCCCTTTGAACTAATGAGTGGGTTTTATTTGTACTTTTATGGTAAATTCAACATTGGGAAGTTATGAAACTGTTACTACAGAAAGATTCCATATGGTTCAGGTGCCGTATCACTGTCCAGCCAGACTGAATAAATATTGGTAAATATCGGTCATTGATTTGTGAAATTTAAAGATGTTTATACCTGCTATATTTAAACTTGTAGACCATTTGGGCAGACTTTGGGCACTTTTTTCCAATGCTTAATACTATCGTGCTCCTTTTATTATGTTGTACTTAATGTCCTGACATCTTTAATATCTTTGTTTTGGTTTCACTAAGGAGGACGTTTCTGTGTTCAAACAATTGTGGGCAGGTTCATAGGGCAGTGATTGATGTGTTCCTTAATAAGCTACCCACTACTAATACTCAGGTCTCCATTATGTACTTAATCACCAATTACAATTTTGTCTTTCATTTTATTTATTTATTTATTTTTAATAGAGTTATTTTAAGTATTTATAGGCCAAATTGGTGGAGCTAATATATAAAACCATCATCTGTTACAAATCCAACCTATATCTTTACAGCAAGAAAACTTTTATTGATCTAGATGGAATCAGAACCTCATTGTAGTGACATGCATGCATAATGATTTTCTTCTTCTCCCTGCTGAGCATGTGGACACCGTAGCTTTCTGCTTACTGACCCCTTTGGAATAGAATTCTATAATATCTAGAGCACAGAAAGCATTCATTTTACCCCAAAACAGAAGCAGTGCAAACTCCACTGTGACTGGGCCCTGTTATTGAGCATGTAGAACTACGAACAGCTGTTTTAAACTTCATCAGATTTGTAAAAAAATGTTGTGCCTAAATTTTCAGCTAAATCTTGAATGTTTAACTGCATGATAAGCCTGCTTTAAGGTTCGTACACACGTGCGATCGCAGGTCCCGACCCGCAACGCACGGTGTGTCCAAATGATAATCGGCCTGTGTGTAGGGCCTTTATCAGCCGAAACGGGCGGTCGTTTGGGGATCTGCCAAGTTGGTCGTTCGGCGATCCCCGTCCGACCGTCCGTTTCGGCAATAAAGGGCCTATACAAGGGCCGATTATCAGCCGAAACGAACGTTCGTACACATCATGCGTCGCGGGTCGGGACCCGCGATCGCACGTGTGTACGAACCTTAACTCTGTGAGGCATTATAAAACTGAATTTAGAGATATGGGGTTAAGAGATGCAGTTAAGTGTGGTATCAGCCAGGTAAATGTACAACTCACACTATCATCCTGGCATGGGCTTTACACTTAAAGGGTATCTCCACCAGGAAAAGTGACTTTGGGGATTTTTGTTAAATTGAAGAACAGAAGGTAAAGGAGCTCTGTCTTATGTCCCAATCTTCAATAAAACCTGCAGAAGCCAGGATAGAAGTTGCTCCTCCGCTGATCTTCTTATAGGTCCCGACGCAGTTTGGACTGTATGCGCATACTATATGAACTCCATCAGGACCTGTCAGAAGATCAGAGAAGGAGCATGAGACCCATTCTTCAATTAAACCGAGATCCCCAAAGTCAATTTCCCCGGTGGGGATACCCTTTAACTATAGGCCTGTACAGTTTTCTTAACAGTTTTGGGCCCCTGATGCAAAAAAACCTGTTAATTTTTATACCTCTTTGTATCGCAAAAGGATCCCATAGGCCATCAGTATAATGTGTGTATGAAGCCTAACAAGCTCTTGATCTGTTAGTTTTTTTTATTAATCTTTAATATTAGACCTTTAATTCTCCTTAAATAAACAATTTTATGCAGTTTGATATACATACAAAGAGAATAAATAACAGCAAGCCAAAATAAGAATAATTGAGATTAATATTAATTCAATATAATTTAAAAAGCCATCGGTTATTGCTACATTTAAAACCCTGTCTGCATCTTATTCATAGACATATATACTTTCCCTTGCCACATGGCATGAAATAAAAGGCTTTTCCACTGTGGATCAAATAAAAGCACAATTTTAATTAAACTTTTATTAAAAAGAGTTCTTTCATAGGCATATTGGGGATCTTTTTTCTTCTTGCCAAATGTGTTTTAGAACAGAATGCTTTCATCTTCAGCTTGATATTATGTATAACGAAAGCTGGGAATAGATACAGCATTAATAAAATGCACTGCAATTTAGCCAAGAGGAAAAAATCACCAGGTGTTACCTAAAATTTGTATGTAGAATAATTACTGTGTGTTTATAATAATCAGTGATTTCTTTTCATGGAGTGTTAGATATATGTTGGATCAATAAAATTAGCAGGTTTGTCATTTGAAAAAAATAATAAAAACCCTTTTCATGACCTGCTCATTCGAACAGTTGGACATGAACAAGTAATTTATAGCCAAGCTTTAATAATGGGACTCCAAGCATTTCATTATATATATATATCAGAAACATGAAAATAAGCACAAAGTCCACGTTAACTAATGTGCTAATGGGTTAGTGGGGTTTTTGCGCTACCAATGGCAACATGCGGGGGGGGGGGGGGTTGTCTTAGTGATGTGTTAAATGTAAAAAAAAAATCAAAAATATTTTGTGACCTTTTTTGTGCTATTTTTTTGTGTGAAAATTAACGCCTCTTCAACTGTGTCTTTAAAGCCCTGCAAAAGTTGTATCAATGCTCGCAAAGTGTTTAATACATTGCAGTAATTAGTGCAGGTAAGTTGCAATAGTGGGAAATCTTGCTGATATAATCGCAGACACATGGAGAACACTAGGAGCTTTTTCACACATATTTATTGATGGTCACTCTTCTAATGCCTTTATCAAGCCAAGTGAAACAAACACATCCCATGTCTATATAGAATATTATCTCCACCCAGTGTTTAGAATCCAATTAACCCTCAAGTGCAAACCTAATTCCTGGGGTTTTCCCTTCAATGAGCCTATTTAAATTAATGTATATAATAAAGTGCATATTATCTCTTTAAAATTGCATATTATTTCTTAAAGTGCATATTATTGCTAAGTGCATCTAATCTTTGTTGAGCGTGCATATTATCTTTTTAAAAGGTGCTGATGCCTTACATCACATATAATGTATTATAATACTGAACTAGAAAGGGAAAGTTTAAGTATAAACTTTGAATTTGGCTTGAAAGACTGCATTTTGGAAGGGAATTTGTGTGTTTGTGCTGCAGATTTTAAAACTCAATAATGTCAATGAAGAGGACATTGTTGTTTTTTACTTACCCTTTAAATAAGTCACATGCATTAAAGGTAGGTCAGTTGGTGTGTGTGTATTCATATCAGGTTGAGGGATAAAATACTAACTTTTTTGATGATTGGTCAAAATGAGTTTTTTTACTTTAGTTACCCTTTACATATGGCTGCCATAGTAATGGATAAGTAGATCAGTAAGTGTGTGTACCCGTGTCGGGTTGAGAGTTAAAAAAAAAAACTTTTTTGATGATTGGTCAAAATTAGTTTTTTTGACTTTAGTTACCCTGTAAGTATGGCTGCAACAGTAATGGAGGGGTAGGTCAGTAGCTGTGTATACCTGTATCATGTTGAGGGTTAAAAAAACAACGTTTTTTGATTATTGATCAAAATTTGCTTTTTTGACTTTAGTTACCCTTTAAAGTATGGCTTCCACAGTAATGGATAAGTAGATCAGTATGTGTGTGTACCTGGGTCTTGTTGAGGGGTATGTATTTTTTGTGTTTACAACAATAAAACTATTTTTTATTGAGGATAAATATAAATTACTTTTTTTTACTTTAGTTACCCTTTAAGTATGGCTGCCACTGTAAAGGATAAGTAGATCAGTAGGTGTGTGTACCTGGGTCTGGTTGAGGGGGAGAAGTCCTTTGCCTGAAACAACTAGAGTTCTTCAACCTAAAATTTATGTGAATGCTCACAAACAACTGTTGAAACTGCAGAAATCTCAAAGAAAGTACTACAATCGTGGTGCTAAAGACTTGCCTATCTTTCATCAGGGAGACAGAGTGAGAATGCAAACCTCCCAAGGATGGCAGCCTGCTGTTATTTCAAGACCTACTGCTGAACCACGGTCATATACAGTAGTCACTGCTAAAGGAGTAAACTACCGCAGAAATAGACGTCATTTGAGATATGACACAGCTGTTCCCGCTGGTGAAGATGAAGTTAATCTACCAGAGGAAATCAACAGTACCTCTGAAATAATCCCCAGAGTATCTTCCACAGCATTGGCTGTACCTCAAGACAATTCAGTTGATGAGTCGATGCAAGCAGCCCACCAAACAAAAGTCCAACAGTGTACCCGCTTTGGAAGATCTGTGAAAGTACCTGTCAAGTTACATGATTACATACTGAACTAAGTATAATGAGTAGATTTGTTTGATACAAAAATTTAAGTATAGACTCATGATGGGTAAACTTAATTAAAGATGGAGGATGTAATATATAGTGCTGTGACTTTAAGACTGAGCCAGTCTCTAGTCACATGTTATGTGTTGATACATTGTTGTGCTTAGTGCTGTAAGTGTTGGACTCCATTTTGTTTATTGTGCTCTCTTGCTGTTTAGAAGTTCTATGTTAATACTTCAGTAAAGCCTGTTCTTCAGAATACAGTTCCTGTGTTTTCCTGTAACCTGGTTCACCAATTACCCACAAGCTCCAGTAATACAGTCAAAAGACAAGACACCCATCAAATATAGTACCTTTCTAATGAGGCCTATACCAGTGGTGGTGAACATATGACTAGCGTGCCAGAGTTGCCACCCAGAGCCCTCTCTGTGGGCACTCATGCACAGAAGAGTTTGTTACCAGAAAACCAGGGAGATATGGCTTGGTCTGCTCCCTTTTCTGCAATCCACAGCTTAAGAAAGTGTAGCAGCTGTCTGTTGCAGATAGAAGTCACGTGAACATCAGACTCTTTTTCATATGGGGGTGTGGGTGAAACTCTATTATAAACAAAAATGCAAATATATATAAAGCCCTTTTTACCTCAAAAGATGTGTTTAGCAACACATTGTCCTATTATGTTCCAAATTCCACATAGAATTAAAGGGAAAGAATCATAATTTTTAAAATTGTTCGTTTATATTATGCATACCTAGTTATTCTACATATTCTCTTCCATTTTGAAAAATCGTTTTCATTTATACCCCTTGCTATTCCCTACTGTTGACATTAGTGAACTGATGTTTCAGTTTCTGTAATGGTCCTTTTTCTTCCCAGAATGCACACTAACATGGAATGGTTCTAACAGTAATTTTTACTGATTGGCTGTTGAGTCAAACATGCTCAGATCTCTACTGAGCAACTGAATCAACTAAGGCGCTGGGTCAAGGGCAAGACCACAACGTTCTCTATTAGGTATCCTGATGGCGGACGAAATTAAGATGGCTGAAATGCATTGATTCTGTAACATGCAATAATGCTGATTTTTCTAAATGTTTCCAGAGAAGTGCTCCTTGGACATTGGTTCTATCATGCAAATACTTATAGACGGTAGCACCTTGGACCTCAATAATCAATAGGTGTGCGAAGAAGAGATAGAGAGATTGAAAAGGACAATTAAAAAAAACAAAAAACTAGAATCCTAGATTAGGTTGTTTGCTTACCTTTACTTTAATCCACAGTTAATAAGCTTTTCAAGCTCAGCATTATCCACTGTATCTCCCTCAGCCTAATGAGTCCTATGAGGTTTAAGATGTCAAGTCCAAGGGACTGTCAGCATCTGAGAGAGATAAAGAGGATCATGTGGAAATCCAGCAGCTGATTTTTAGACAACTAAACTGCAGGTGAAAGTTAGGAGAACAAGCTCAGCTAGAATTATATTTTAATTGCATCTAATTTTTTTTAGTATAATTGTCCTTTCAAATGATAGACATCACAATATGGTCTCAAAGGCATCTTGTGATCTTAAATGATAAAATGTTACATTTGGCATATCTCCAGTCATGCTATATATGACAGGAAGTGAATTGAGCCTGTACCAGCTGGCACTCAATTAACTTTGTCTTTAAAGCAAAACACTTTTAACAAGACTTATTCAATTTTGGTGACATAAGCACTGTGCCTATGTCTTAAAAAAATATTCAGGCTTTTTGTTCTATTTTTTTTTGTTCTTTTGTTGTAATCAATACAGTAAAAATAAGTTACTTTTATTGCATCTAGATCCCTATATTCATGTGTTGGATAAGAACTGCTTCTTTCTTGCATTCTGATTGTTTAGTATTGGCACATTTCTATATTTAGAGATTAATCTGTTATTTATATTAGCTGCTGAGTGATCTCACTGTAACTGAAATTATCGAAAACAATGCAGTAGAAATCAAAATTGTCTTATTAATATCCCTATAAATTTCATAAAGATGAAAACGAAAAGAACCAGAATGGCAACTATAAATTATTTATTAGCTTTGTATCAACCAGTTCTAAAATTAAATGACATAACCTATAAGCGCAAAAAAAAAATTATATACAAACATTAAATGTCTACAGGCTTAATTAAAATAATAGATCAAATGTTTGTTCAGCATTTTTACTTTCTTTGTACTTACCATATTGAGATATCCTTTAAAGAATATAACGATTAAATCGTTAAATAATTTGAATTGCTGTTGACACACATGGTCACTAAAACTGATGTATCTCTTCCACTACAGGGCGGGTCCCTCACCCTGCACGAAACAAGAAACAATAAATCTAATTGCAGAATGATTCATTTATTAGCTGTCATGTATATAACACATGTTTCCTTTATTTAAAAATTAAACGGGGTTATTCAATAAAAGTTCTTATCGTTTATAATGGGGCTAAATTTGCCCCAACCGATCAGATCTTATTTAACTTTTGAAAGCTAACATCTGATTGGTTGGGGCAAATTTAGCACCATTTTAAACGATAAGAAATTTCATTGAATAACTCTGAAAGTGCTGCAGTGCCACACAAATCCACATACCAATAAATTGAATGTGTCAATTAAGTGTAAGATATGTAGCTTATCAAGAAATCAGTATCAAGATCATTAGTGTATCGAATAATGATTCATTGTTAACATGTTTCTCAAATATATTTCAAGAATATATAGTTGAGGTTTGTACTGTGTTAGCCATAAATAAGAGAAGAAAAGTTAAGCTGTCATACCTTTTATTGGCTAACTAGATAAAAAAAATTAAGCAAGCTTTTGGGAGTCCTAAGCCCCTTTCAACAGGTTGGATGTTACAAAATACATGGATTAACGGATGCCCCTGTGGCTGAGCACTTTTGGAAAAGAGGCCACAGTATGAAGACCTCAAGATCACCATTCTTATGGGAAATTTTCACAATCAAAAACAGCGTAAGTAATGGGAAAACAAATTTAATTCCCTGAATGGTGGACTAAATAGGGACATAAGTTTTATGGCCAAATGTCAACTTATTCTACATCACCACCCAGACTAAACCCACTTACCAGGATACTGTCTTGTAATGTTTAATATATTTCAAAAGTACACTATTCTCACATTATAACAGCCATCTACTTGTGCCCATGTGACAGGTGACATCACGGCCAATGACTGCAGAGTATTTGTGGAGGCTCGTCTTCTGAGCACTGTGAACTCTGAGTCTTCACAGATGGCAACCGTAGCGTAATTAGGAATCAATGGACCCCCCCAGCAAAACTGTATGATGAGGCCCCATCTGTGATTCATCCACAGCGGTTTTCTTGTAGGAGGCTATATCTGTCATAGGAAAAATAAGAAGATGGGGTCCCTTTGGCTCCGGGCCCCCCTGCAGTTGCTCCCCTAGTAGTTAAGGATAGGACAGAAAGGATATCTCAGCTTATGAGTCAGCATGGTAAAAGTGAGAATGGCATTTTTACATGTATGGCACTGCAGCACTTTAATTTGTAACAACTCTGGCAATAAAGGAAACATTCTATTCTGCAAGTCATTATGTCATTATTTCTATTGTTATTTGCTGTTAAGTTTATGAAGACAGAAGGTAAAAGTCCTGAAATAAGGGTAGGTTGGGTGCTTGACAAAAATTATTAGACCATGTTGAATTTATGTATTCGTCTACAGCATGTAAATAAATACTGAATTGATTTACTTATCCCTGTGACCTCGGAATAATATACCAATGCGGACTTTTGAACCTTGTTACTCCTTATATGTAATATGTATGAAATTTTGTAACACTTGGGGCCTCATTTATGGAGGAGCGTTTTAATATTGGTAAGCGTGACTATAACTTTATCTTTGTGGTGACTGCAAAAGACACATGTAGCCAATGCTCCTGATTTAACATCGTGTCTGCATGAGATTTTAATGCTAGCAAATAGCTAGCGTTAAAATCACACTGTGATTAAATGCCATTTGTGCACTAACGCTATATTAAAATGCCGAACGGACATTTACCCAGAGCGATTACGGCTCTGGGTAAATGAGGCCCTTGATCTTTGACATTGCTACTGTAAGATGGACACTGTAATTTGTAACAGTAAGCTTTTTAGTAGATCAATATGCACACAGGCACTTACTCAACAGCACCAGGTCTACACAGTAGTAAGCAGCAGTAAATGGCACATTCACTTACTATTCCCCTGAATCATGTAAAGATTCTGTGACTTGTCCAATGGGGTAGTCACCTTACTGCAATCCACTGTAGCGCGTGTGAGAGTAAAATCAATTTTACGAAAGTCCTGGATATTGGAACATGCTCCCCAGACCATTTCCCAGGTCCCACAGCCATTTACATTAAGTTACCATTAATATTTTAGTTGTATTTGACTCGAACTTTTCGAACTATTTGCCTCCCATAGACTTTAATGGGTCCGTTTTCGAACTTTCGAACTTTCGAACTTTTACAATAGTTCGAAAGTTGAAAACGGACCGAACTTTCAATAGTTCGACCATCTCTACAGGGGAGTAAGGTAAGGAGTTTTTAACACTACACAGTGGGGCCATCAGTGGGAAAAAGTTTAGTGTTGAGGTTGGACATTTAAGCAGTACTGTTTTCAAAATAATGGCATGACATGACATGTAAACATAAAAAAAATGAAATGTAAATAAACCACAAAAACTTTTTTGGCTAACATGGTAATTGGACAACATTTTGTACACCTCTGCACTAAACCCTTTATCCCACCCCTCTCCTACAAAAATTACAGAGGCTGAGGACCTGAATCGTACGTCTTCATTTCTGGGTGTTCAGTATAGTGGTAGAAATACATAAATATCACATTAATAGAAATAGGTCCTCAAAACCCTAGTTGTACATATAAGTCTTATAATATATAATAACCCTTACTTAGGTATATCAATGGTTCAGGTGTATAATACCCCAAAACCCCTCGCTTCAGCATACACAAGATAACCAGATGTCAGGATCACTCATCGCTTCCTGTTGGTGAAATATGTACACTTCCAATTGCTGCACTGTCATTTAGGGAAGTCACTAACTAGTAAACCAACTAACTCAACACCGTATAGGCTAATGTCAGAATTCCCTTAATGCATGAATCAACACCTAACCTGAAATTTGAAATCTTGTCCTTTGTTTTTTTCATAGAGGCAGAACAGCTCAATTTGATATTTGTTTAATTAAGGGAGTGAATCGTTATTTTTCATATTTGTGCTCTCAGAGTTGCTGTAGAATTTAAAAGAACAATTGATCAGCATTTACCAGCTGTGTTTTTGAAGAAGTCTGCCTGTGCTTTACAGTGAAAATATCAAATGATCCTCCCTTGCTGATCAAGTGTTGAACAATACATAAAGAAGAATGGACAGGAATCAATGCAGCTACAATAGCAGATGGAAATCTATGGGAACAAGGCCATTTCTTGCAGAGTACCTTGCCAGTCACTTGATCAATTCTTTTTGACAGGTTTGAACTACATGTCTATAATTGCTCCTTTTAGTGCTGATAGTTTTTTTTCTATTAAATTTGTTTTGTTTTAAATAATATATTAAATTTTTTTTTAGGGTTTCCATTTTATATGTTGGTACATGATGACTGGGAACATATTTTATGAATGGCAGAAAAAAACAGCAAAAAAAACAAACAAACAGACAACATTACCAACATTACCAGCAGTATAAACAACACATGACAAGGGACAGGGCCGGCCTTTGATATGGGCGACCTGTGCGACAGCACAGCTTGCATTACCAGGGGGCGCCAACTGGGGGTCTTAGGTCATGGACCTGTAGCTCAAAGTTGTGCATCAGTACCACAGCCCCTCTAGTGACGGTCCTCCAGATCAAATATATGTGTCAGCACCTCACCACATACTAAGCTCCTATACATATAAGCTTTACTTAAGATGTCTGTATGCTGTGCTGTTCTGTCTGTGCATTTACAGGGTTATTCAATAAAAGTTCTTATTGTTTAAAATGGTGCTAATTTTGCCCCAACCAATCATATTTTAGCTTTCAAATGTTAAATAAGATCTGATTGGTTGGGACAAAATTAGCACCATTTTAAACTTTTATTGAATCTCCCTGATAGTATGTTACTTGTTACATAATGATGTATGCACCATATATACAAGCACGCACTTAAGATACTGAAAGACAGTAAGCGCAGGAGGGGAAATTGATTTGAAGGCAAGCAGCATTCAACGGAGTATTGTGTATGCCCAGGGGGGTGTTTTTTTTGGGGGGGTGGGATGCTAGGCGCCAGTAACAAATCTTGCGCAGGGTGCTATTTATCCTAAGGCCGGCCCTAACAAGGGACACTGCAATGTTACTCTATTGATAAATGTGAAGATGGCCGCTAAGGCCTCCACTATGAAAAAAGGGGTGCACAGGGATTCCTAAAAGAAGAACTAGTCAGGCTGCATGAACCCATTTTTTAAAGATGGTCTTATCCTAGCATTAATCTAATATCAATGTTCAGGAATGAATTCCCCCCTAATTAATAGAGAGATAGAATTAAACATAGTAACATAGTAATTGAGATTGAATAAACACATGTCCATCTAGTCCAACCTTTATACCCTACCTTTAATTCCTTCCTGACTCCAAATGGCAAATGTAAATCTTCCCTAGATTATTTACAGTATATGTATTAATACCAGTAATTCTCAATATATTTTAGTTTTAGAAACATTTCCAGACCTATTTAATGAACTTGCCATTACCACATCTGCTGGAAGACAGTTTCACAGTTTCCCTGTTTTCACTGGTCTCAGGTAACATCCAGCTTGATGAAGGCCGAAAGATTGTTTATTTTTTTTATCTAGTTAGCCAATAAAAGGTATCACAGCTCTACTTTTCTTCTCTCACTTATGGCTAAGGGCTTGTTCACACTACAAACGCAGGTGCATTTAAAAAAATGGACAGACAGTAAAACCCCACAGGATTTCATAATATTGTTCACACCTGCTGCGTTATAATCCGTTCCGTTCCAGTCCGTTTAAAAAACGCACTGCATGCAGCATTTCTGTCCATTTTTTCATGCATTTTCTATAGAAATCTATGGAATACACATTGTTAAAAAATGGATACAAATGTATGAAAAAAATGGATACAAACTGACAGACACATGCTGTGCGTTACTGTCAGTTTCTGTCAGTTTCTGTCAGTTTCTAGTGTGAACGAGCCCTAACACGGTACAAACCTCAACTATTGCTTTGACTTTTCTCACTGTAAAGAAACCTTTCCTAACCTGAAGAAACTTAATTTAATCTTAAAGGATGTCCACGTGTCCTCTGAAATAACCTATTAGTGAACAATACACCAGAGAGTTTATTGTATGGCCCATTGATATATTTGTATAATTTTGATTGTGTATATTACTACATAGTTCAATTGAGCTAATTGGTAGCTTGATGGAGAAGTAGCTTTAAGATTAAATCACAGCTTAAAGCTACAGAGAAAGCATGGGAATCACAAGCACTACTATTTGTCATACTATTCAAAGTAAACTAAAAAGACTGCAAAATAAACTTACAGGTACTAGACAGGCTTCTGTTTATTTTCAAAATCGAAATATTCTATAATTCACATTTGTTTCTTTACATCTCCTTACAACCCTGGGTTGTTGTATTTTTTTTTACATTCTCACAAAACTGTAGCACCCCCTACCAGTGGACATCCCACAAATACTTTTTTAATTATTATTTTTATCTAAATTTGGGTCTCCAGACTTCATTTTCCTAATACTTGGTGTTGGTGGCTATTTTTCTGTAAGAGAAATGAGAAAGGTAAGCAAACCACTTGTGTCTAAAACTATATTAATAATAATTTACAAGCTTCAGACAGTGTGTGTCTAATTCTGCATTAGCTTTGGGGACCTAAGCTTTGTTCAAAACAAACCAGATGCCATTTATAGTCTCAGGATTTTAAATCCCTTTGGAGAAAACGTCTTATAATTATTAATAAAATCACCCTCTGTTTCTAACACCAAACACCACACTTTTTTCTGAATTATTACAGATGAGGTGTGCAGAATTGCCCAGCAGGAATTTCACTGGTGTTATGGTAGATCATTCTTATAATTAATGAGGAATTTTAGCCATAAAGGGCATATGCTACTCAAATTTCCTCTGTCAGCAAAATCTGCATAGGGAATATTATATACGTCATTTTGTAGCTTTTTCCTTATTCGCATTTTGAATTTAGTCCAAAATAGATCTGATAATAGATCTGCCTGGAAACTTGTAATATGCAATTTTGAAATCACCCAGGGGGTGGCAGCAGAGATTTACAGAGCGGAATTGTTGATACATTAAAGAGAAAAGAAAAAAAATTAAGTTTGATACAATGGAGGCAATAGTAAAATCTCAGTGCACTGTAATAATAGACTAGGATTGGGTTTTGCATTTAATACTGCCTGTAAATATTAAACCAGCCATTTTCTAATGACACACTCACAGACAAAAAAATCACCAGAAATCATTAGCTATGTCATTGTGTTAGGTATCTTGTCCTTTAGTCTGCTGTTAAACTATTTTTATTTTATAAAATGCAGTACCTAAAGATTAGTGACCCTCAATGGTTTTGATCCCAGAATGTATTGTAGCCATTCGACTAGAATTATATACATTGGTGTTATATGTGTTCAACCTCATAATATTTATCTATTTTGTATTTAATTTATTTCTTGACCATTTTTACTGCTAAATTCAGCAAGTGTTATAAATAAATAAATATACAGGCACAATTGAAAAACCTACAAGGAGTTTAAATAAAAGTTTGATTGTTTAAAATGGTGCTAATTTTGCCCCAACCAATCAGATCTTATTTAACATTTGAAAGCTAACATCTGATTGGTTGGGGCAAAGTTAGCACCATTTTTAACGATAAGATCTTTTATTGAATAACCCTGCTAGAATGCTAGGAATATTTATTGCCCAGTGGTATTAGACTATGAGCTTTCTGTACTTTCTTTATAAATATGTCCAAATGATAAGGTCATTCCTACTTTAAATAAATGGATAGTAGCTGTTACATTAAAGTTCCATGACCCGTACAAAAAAAAATGTTAGTATCTATTTCATAGTGTCAAACTGCTGAAAAAAATTTATAGACCAGACATATCAATAGACTGTGAAATCTTCATTATGTAAATCTGAGCAAAAATGTATAAGTGTGACAACTTTCCTCTATTTGCTTGTATAAATCATCTTATTTTAAATTATGTCATGGGGCTCTTTCTACTCTACACAGCATGATCTCAGCTATAGTATTTTTTGCAATAGCCATAGTAAATGTTTACAGAACAAGCAAATCCAGTACATAAATGACCCTAATACTGAATAAACTGATGATCTCAGGACATTTGCAACACTGTGTAAGTAAAAAGCTGCTATAGAATTAGAGAAACATACATTTACATCAGCAATTTTTCTGCCTCTAATGCAGGTAAGCAAGAAAAAAGGGTATTTTTGCAGCCCCTTTTAGAAGGTGTGCTCTTTCAATTGAAGTAAAGGTTCTTGCACCTATATTTCCATCAAACCCTGTGAGTTGACCCCCAAATTCATTACAGAATTTTTAGCACACCAAACAAAAATAAAACTTGCAGTGGTCTTGCCCTTGACCCAGCGCCTGTGTTGATTTAGTTGCTCAGCAGGGAATAGCCAGGGGTATAAATATAAACAACAGATAAAACAGGGGTATAAATATAAATAACTTTTTCAAAATGAAGGGGAATATGTAGAATAGCTAGGAATGCATAATTGAAGGGCATGTCCACCCCATTTTATTTTTGCTGTAGTGTAGGGCTCCCAGCCCCAACCGCTATAGTAATATTTGCAGAAACTCCCCCGATCTATACTTACATTACCTCTCTCCTCCGATGTTCTGTCATGGTCCTCTGCTTGCATGAAATGGCAAGCAGGGGGCTGGACCAGCAGCCGCATCCGTGATTGGCTGAGAGGCAGCTAATCACGGATGCGGCTTCCGGCTATCCAGAACGTTGGAGGAGAGAGGTAATGTAAGTAGAGTTCAGGGGAGTTTCTGCAAATAAAACTATAGCGTTGGGGCTGGGAGCCTTACACTACAGAAACAGGGATTGAAGCTAGGGGGAGGGAGAGGAAAACGGATGGGAGAGAGAGAGGGAAAGGGAGGGGGGGAGGGCTGCAGTGCGCATGACATTTTTCTCCCAGAGGGGAGAAAGGAGGCAGAGTCCTATATGAACTCTGCCAGGCTACTGGTGGTCAGTTTTTGGGACTTTGGGGAGACATTACAGGAGAACCATTTGGAGCAGGGATGTCAGGTAAGGATTTTTATACACTACAGAGTGGGGCCAGTAGTGGGTTAAATTATAGTTTTGGGGGTAGACATGCCCTTTAAACTATTTTTTTAAAAAAAAAAATGATATTTCCACTGAACTTTCCCTTTTAAGTGTGATCAATGTAATCATCCATGGAATCAATGTAAAATATATCCTATACTGTACACCATATTTAAATCTAGTTATACATTACTGTGAATATGGTTTTATGCTTAGTATACTGGGAGAGATGCAGATTTAAATGGAGGAAACTACTTTTTTGTTAGGTTGAGGAATCTTTGGGGGAGATTCAATATAGCCAAAATCTAAAACCCACATTAACCAGACTAAATTTTGGGTTTTAGATGGATTTGTAGCGCAAAACTTAACGGTACTGTGTGGGAGGCTTTAAAGTCTGGTTACTTAACTTAGCCCAATCCCATGATGCAATACCTGACATAAATGAGATTGTAACGCGGGATCGGGCTAAGGTTAGTAATGGGACTCTTCCTTATTGAATCTCCCCGTTTGTTTTTCTATGGAGGGGGTTGAACTTGATGGACAAAATTAACTGTGTAATTATGTTTTTGCAGTGGTGTGTACCATACTGATTTGTGCTTAATGCTGTAAAACTGAAATTAATATAAGATTAGAAGGATACCTTAGATGTAACAATCATTTAGAGACAGGAAATATTTTATGAAGGAAGCTAAAAGACAAAGAACAGATAGAGGACTAAGGAGGAAGGGGATTAATAAAAGGAGAAATGTCTTCCTATGTAAAGGTTTCTGCCTCTCCTGTGACCTCCGGGAGGTAGAGTGACAGGCGCTGTGGAGCTGATTTCCCCTTCCCTCCCACCATATAGATCCATCGGGCTGTCCATTTAGTGCAGCGTGAAAACCTTTTTCTGTAATGTAGCTTCCCCCCTCCCAACCTGAACCGCATTGTCCATTTTTAAAGAAAATGGCAGCCAATCGCAGATGCGGCTGCCGGCTAAGCTCCCAATGCAACTCCGTTCCTGGAAGTTGCATTGGAGGCTGAGGCCACAGGATCCCTGGCTGGTAAGAAATGTTCTCTGGGTTTTTTTTTTTTTTAAACGGACAGTGCGTTTAGGGTTAAGAGGGGGGAAGCTACATTACAGAAAAAAATTATTTTCATGGTGGGCATGTGCTTTTATTTAAATGTAATTTTACCAGTTATGTTATTCGTTTTCTGTGAAAGGGGCTCAGGTGCTCAAATCATTTTTTCTTCTGCCCTGAGTTAAAATCATGATTTTCTAATCCATTTCCCTAGTCTTAGAATTTCTGCTGCACAGTAACGTAACAACAGACAAGCTAGTCTTGTGCAATAAAACAATGTTCAAAATGTTGTATACACCCCTGAGTGCTTGTCATCCTTTTTATTTTTTTTAATTTAAAGAAACCACAATAATAACAGTTAAATATCTTGTTAGGATAAGTATCATTAGTATCAAGCATTTTACTGAATTGAAATGTATAGAGAATAACTTATAATAAATAATAATAAAGAACACAATGTCATTTTACTGTCACTATGAAACTGTGTTTTTGGTTTTTAATAGCAGGGAAACACTTAAATGCTATGAAAATTCTTCCAAGGACTTTTCAAATGTACTGAAGCGATGTGAAGCATTATTACTATAATGTCATTAGTGGAATTTTGACTGTGTTAGGCTGTCAGCCTGTTTGTCATAATCTTAAAGAATCTCTGTTCAAGGGCAATGCCTTTGCTTCTTTACTTCTATTATCCTGTGAAATGTATATAATTAAACTATTTGCCTTTTGTTGCCAAAAGAATAACTAAGAACAGTTCCATTTTTAAAACGTATGTCCACCCCCAAAACTAATTTTTACTATGTGCCTGCAAATTGCTATAAACCTCGCAAGGTTGAGGTTTATAGCAATTTGTAGGCACATAGTAAAAATTAGTTTGGGGTGGACATATTCTTTAAGTGCTGTTTAGGTGTTGAATTGACGAGTTAGACACTATACTATAACCTCAGGAAGGCCAGGGGGTCATTTAATATTTACTCTTCTTTCTGGGAGAGGGACCCATTATAGTATTGCTAATTATGCCCTAAACCGATAACTGTTAAGTGAGGGAGAGCATTGATTTATCCAGCTGGGAATAAGCTCGCCTAAATTATACTTTATTCTTTAAAATTCTTTAAAATTTGCCAGATGTATTCTTTAAAATTTGCCAGATTACACACATTACAACACACTAGCTAATTTACCTGCCGTAACTGTTTAACTCAACAGATGTGTGGGAAGTGGCAAGATACAGTACGAGTAGACAGTGCTGAAAATCTATTTCCTAGCATCTAGGTTTGCACCTTCCATTGTAGTTATTATAATAAAGCCAATGCTTCAGTTCATCCAATATGAAGGACAACCCCCCAGTTGAAGGATAACTTAAAAGGGAACCAAAAAGTCTCCAAACAACATTGTCCCAATGTACAGAGCATATTCACATTGATGCTCTGTATCATTGATTTATGAAATGAACCTGTGGGTACTAGGGGTTAGCTCTCATAATCAACCTAGATATAGGCTGTACACTTTACAAGAAGTAACAGCCTTGCTTCCTAGATGCTGATAGACAATCATATAATCAAACAGCACAGAGTTCCTCCCTCTTGATGACAGAGAACAAGGATTTCAGTTTTGATTTTTAAACATATTTAAATGCTCATGTGCCTAACAATGATATAGTTCTTTGCTTAAGAAAGGTAATTTTTGCAGTTTATTTCTTAGCTAGCATGGATGTAAAAAACAGAAAATTTATATTTCAGTAAAAAAAGTCTGGTGAATTCAACCTGCAACCTCCTGTACTCTGTCTTGCGAAAAGCAGAGCTTCATACCACTATCCCAACAGAGCATCTACATTGAACAAGTGTACATGTAGAGACTTTATATTTTCCAAGGAATATAATATAAACAAACAAGCAAAAAAGAGAGAGTAAAATCAGCTGACTATTTTGTATTGTTTCATAAGTAAGCTTGGGCATATGAACCTGTAACCTCATGCCCTAAGTGTTACTAAAACCAATATTTTGTGGTGACCGACCAACATTTCAGTGTATCGGTCAATCAGGCTAAAATATTGGATTTTTTTGGGGCGTCCGCAAGGGACATTCCACCGTTCCTTCGTCCAAATCAGTGATCAGATAGACAGAACTTGGTCCTGGCCGACCAGTCACAAGTGTTGAACAGTCAGTTGGGACAAAGTGTAGTATATTGGACTATGATCCATGTGTACCCAGCCTTAGAAACATTATCTTTTCCTAGTAATAGAATAAAAAAATGCATTGCAATGCATTTTTTTTTGGAAATAAAAAAAAAAAAAAGAAATTCTGGCTGGAAATAAAACTGCATGTAACATGTAGAGATGGACTAGAACTTGAATCTGAGTTCGACCTTCAAATGAACCCGAACTATTCAAACTATTCCAGATTTCGAACTATCTGAACTTTCTGAACTTTTAGATAATTGTTGATTCAATAACCCTCGACTTCATCACCCCAGAATCCATGAATGCAGCCTTCAGAAACCCCTGAAATTGGTGATAACCCTCAAATGTTGTGTTCGATTTCAGCAACCCTCGAATTTGGGCATAATCCTAGAATGTGGCGTTCGGTAACCCTCGAGTGTAGCGTTCCATTTCAGTACCCCTTGAATGCAGCGTTTGAGCAACACTCGTATGTCGCGATTGATTTCGGTATCCCTCGAAAATTCAATGCGGAAGCCTGACAATTGCACGATTGTGGGGAAAGTTAGTAATTTAACAAGTTTTAGTGATATGTACATGTTCCTCAGACACATTCCCCAGTACCCAGAGCAATTTACAGTAAGTTACCATTGTTAATTTAACTGTATTTAATTGGTACTTTTTGAACTATTTCTCCCCGTTGATTTTAATGGGTTTGTATTTGAATTTCAGAAGTTCGGAAGTTCGAAAACAAACTGAACATCAGTTCAGGCATTTCTAGTAACTAGCAGCTTAAGTGAAGTCTTGTTAGGGACCATATTGTGTGTAGACATCTGTATTTAAAATTTACATACAGACAGTGAACAGTGGGGTCAGGAGGTGTGGACAATAACATGAAAGCATTTTTATATATACCTCCTCCATGTATAGCTGTTCTGAGAGAGAATAACTGTTACAGGATTAAAAACATATGCCACTGCCTATATTTCCAACCTTATCTGAATGTTAGAAACAGAATTTCAATAAAATATTAAAGGATAACTATACTCTAAAAATAGACTTTTGAAAAATGAAAATCACCTGGGGCAAGGAGATAGGCTTGATTATTCCCACCTCCCAATATTGTTTTGTTGAGGAGCTACAGCACATACAGTTTTCATCTGCCAGGTTATGGCCCTGGGCCATTCTATTTTTAAGTGCATAAAGGAACACAGGTAGAAGTAGTTTTCTTCGTCCTTCTGCTCCTCATAGAAATTATATTGGGAGGTATAAAGTACCAATCCTACCTCCCTGTCCCAGGTACTTTTAATTTTAACTGTTTGTAAAAAAAACTTTATACGTACTATAGTTTCCCTTAGTAGTGACCAAGGTAATTTTTTTAAGGATATCTAAACTTGAAAAAACGTTTAAAATTGCCTATTCAGGAATCTATAATTATTCCCGACTATCACTGTACTATTTTTTTTTCACAATTTTTTTTAGCTAATCATTTCAGCTGTCATTCAAGTGCCTTATTTTCATAAACTCTTCTACTCTTCTACTGTGCAGATTTACTTTAACTGGAATGGTGACAATTGATATGGGAATTTCATGGTGGTAAATTTCCAGATTGTCGAGGAGGGGGTGAGCCTAAGCAAAACAAGTCCTGGATTGAAGACATGCAGCAACATACATAACCTTTGAGTTAGTGCTGCTTACAAGTATCTAATTATAGATGTAGATAAGGCATTTTGTAAGTATACATGCCATTTAAAGGTTTAAATGTTACCCTGGGAGTTTTTAAAGGGCATGTTCAACCCTTAAATGGAAATGTATTTATTTAGGCAAATCACCCCAAAACCCAAACTACAATTGATGCAAAGCTGACAGATATAGGACTAACCTGTTGTGCATTGAAATGATCTTTTCCCCTGTTCATCTGCATCTCACAGCTTTTAACTAACAGTTTTAGGGTTTGCAGGGTAATTTACCTATATACAATTTTTATATAAGGGGTAGACTTGCCCTTTAATAAGTAATAACTATGTAAAATAGCATACACAATAGTTTTCCAATTAGCAACATCAAGAATATTCTTCTTTATTGTAACCCAGATTTTAACTTGTCTTTACACCACCATCTTGATTGCTCCAAGATGACTGTTTTATAAAAGTATATAATTATAGGTAGGTAAATACATTTTAATCTTTTTTTCTTGCGTTCTGAGGTTTTCTATTGAACCAGCTATACAAGGAGATGTAATAAAAGTTCCAACCAATCAGATGTTGGCTTTCAAATGGTTGGGGCAAAATTAGCACCAATTTTAACAACAAGAACTTTTATTACATCTCCCTGAAAGTTTTTAACGATATTTTGCTGGGTTGTTTTTTTAAAAAAATGTAGGAATTGGTATAAATAGTAATCATTTTAATAGTAGCTAGTCTACCCATTAGTGAAAACACCCAATTAGACCAACTCTTTAAGGTCTTTTCCTAGTTTAGTAAAAGTTTATATTGTTCTTTAGGGAGATTATTTCCTAAAATATTATATTCAGATGATAGCCTATTCCTTAGTATATTTTCAAAGTGTTTGAATAGGGTACAACAAACATTTGTTTTATTGTGAGCCCAAAAGCAACATGTTTTGGTCATATGTGGCCTTTCTCTGTACAACATCAACATTAAAGTACCAGGTGACCAATGCATACTTTGTAAGTTTATAAGGGTATTTTTTAATAAAAAAATTACTTCACTGCTAAGGAAACATGTACTCCCATGATTTGTGAGGTGGGTGTACTTTTTATCTTTTTTCTGAAATGAGTTCAATAACAAAAATGGTATTTTGCCTTTAACAGTATTTATATATTCATTTTTAGCAGGGAGATAGGATAAGGTGGTTTCGTCCCAAAAAAGGGAGTTGAACCCAAGCATCCTCATGAAGTAAAGGGTTAACGCGGGGTTAACTTTTTTTTTCTGGGGCCTGCATCATTTTTTATTAATGGCACAGGTGCCCGATGAAAAACAAATAACAATCATTTTAGCGTGAAAATGAAAGTTGTTTAAAGTCCAGCGCACAAATGACAACTTATATACAGGTAAATCACACTCAAAAACCCTAAAATGTAATAGTTTGAAATCTGAAAAATATAAGTTTAACCTGAAATGATGCACAATGTCATGTTGCCCCTGTTTCTACTTCCTGCTTCTTCTAGTTAGAAACTACTGTCAGTTATGGAATGGGCAGTTGACATCCACTGACTGAATACTAATCCCCTATCTGCCTCTTCTGAGCATGCTTAGGCTAAGTACCAGGCCCCTAAATTGCTCGATTTCCACAAGGCATCCAGAAGCATAGAAGGCATAAAGTAATGAATTCAGAGGACAAAGTAGGATGTATCGCCATATTTTAAAGAGGCCATTCTTTCTAAAATGCAGTAACTCACACTAAGTAAGTACTGCATTGCAAGATCCTAGAAGGAAGAGGAAGTGCACAGGTAAGGTAAGTGTTACATCTCCCGTTGTTATTTTACCCAACATTTCTGCCCAAACAAATTTCTTTGCTTTATTTTTTAAATTTGTAAAATCGTGATCATCACATTCTATACCGATATTACAAGATTAATTATTATACTAAACATGACTGTCTTTGTGAAATGTAGAAATTAGAATTTTTACATGTTTATACATGAATTACAGTCTTGTGGTTATTTTGATTAATTGTAATTGCAAGGGGATTAGTAACAATGCCTACAGTATTACTGTAAAAAAACCCAGCAATTTTAAACAAAGATGATAAGTGTGATACAACCTACAAAACCAGAGGTATAAGAGGAGGAAAGACTAAGAGAGAAAAGAAGGTAGTAGAAACCAAAGGAATTAACAATTTAAGCTGCAAATTTACAAATTATGGGGCATATTTATAAATGAGCGGTAACTTTTCGCGGCCGAGTTTCCCACCATTTTCGGTAAAATCGGTAATAACGCGATTTACCAATGTGCGAAACCCGGGAGCAAAAAGTTAATGCCACGTTAACTTCACATCAGTTACTTCTCGCTTCTATTTATAAAGCAGGGGTAACTGATGCGCCGCGTCAATCCCGACTGTTTCACTTAGCCAGTTTGAAGGTGGCGAAAACGAGGAATAGCAGTGGGGTGGGAAGGATGTGGGAAAGGAGAGCAGGTGGGTGCATTCCTCAGAGAGGCGTGCGGGGTGGTACGCCCACCCTGCTCGCCCCCCCCTGGCAATTGTACCACGCCCGCGTGAACCCTTCCCAGAGCCCCCTCCAAGCCCCCGGCACCATACTCACCATTATGGTGGGAGAGGACCGAACTTGGAACACATCGAGAATATTGCGCTAGACAAGGAGAACCCGAACGAAGAGGCGGCGACGTGCCGCTGGGGGGGGGGGTGGAGGGGGGGACCCTAAACACCCCGCCCCACCACGGCAAGGGCCACTGAAAGTGTCTTTGGGGGCTTAAGGGGTCCCGCAGCTCGCGCACTGGGACCCCCCCTCCCGGCCTATCAGGCCTTTGCGCACTAACACGGTGCCAATTGGCGTGTCTAGACAAGAGGTCCTTTGGGATTAGGGGTCCGCAGCTCGAACCGGGACCCCCTTCCCACGGCCCTATCAGGGCCCTTGCGGCACTACATGGTGCCCTTGCTGCCTGAGAAGGCCTTTGGGGCTTAAGGGGTCCCGCAGCTCAAACCAGGCCCCTCCTCCCGGCCCCTATAAGGGCCCATGCGGCACTGAGAAGTGCCTTTGGAAGGGGCCCACAGCTCGAACTGGGACCCCAGTGAGTGGCTCTTTAAAGAGCCCATTGGCAGTGTCTTCTTTCTTCCATCAGGCGACACCAGCTCCGTTGAGGCCACCGACCCCCGAGAGGTACCCCTGTGGCCACCAGGGGTACAATGTTGCCGGCGTCTTAAACCATTGCAATGTCTTCGGGCTGGCGACCCTAACCCCATGAGGACGCCGATGCCAGGCAGGCTCACTGCGTCCACCAGTGAGCCCCACTGGCACCGCTCGGCCTCAGCGGATCCAATGTTGCCAGCCACTTCTTTCTTCAGCCACTACTGCGATGGCATCTGAGGTCCGTGGTGGAGTGCACCTCCTTTATATAGGTTTGCAGAAAACCCTAATCTGTTTCTGATTGGTCAATTTTTTAATGCTTGGTTTACGTGGTTTACATTAACCAATCAGATTTCAGAAAAGTCTCTGAAATCTGATTGGTTAATGTAAACCATGTAAACCAAGCACTGGATGGCCTATTCCCTCATTTAAAAAACCAAAGGGCTGGGGGGAAGAGAAGAAAGCCTGTTGTATGGATCCAGTGCACAACTATGAGAAATGCATATTTGCTAATGGTAATTGAAGTAAAAAGGTTAGAAGTTAGGACCCTTCAAGACTGGGGTTACCTTGACGTGGTTGGAAGGCTTTTCATTCATGTGATCACAGTAATGTATACTAAACCCCTTTGTTTATAAAGTATGTCAGTGTGCAGATAATATAATATTGTATGGGGCCTAGGAATGTGCATTGATTATCTTTTCTATGTTTTAAATGTTGACCAGACCAGTAGCACTTCCGCTAAATGTAGTTGTAAATTAGCCTAATTGGAGTGCTTCCACAATCCTCGATTGAATGTGGTTTGTAGTGCAATTTACTTCTGAAGAACTATTTAAAGATACCAGTTAACAAATACAATTTTGTTACAGTAGATTAAAGGGAGACTAAACTTGATTTTTAAAAAAAATGTGAATGCTTTTCTCCCCAGAATACCCATAAATTGTAAGATTCCTCTCTTGTAAGTTGCATTTAGTACATATAAGTAAAGGATTCTGTAACTAGAAGGCTTCCATGTTTTTGCCATTACAACTCACATCTCACAGCCCATGTAGTCATCAAAGAGCCACGCCCTGAGGAAGGGGGTTGGACCCCCCGAAATGTTGTGTACCTGGCTTGTATGTTGAGCACTTAATAAATGGAAGTTTATTATTAACCTTTACCTGAGTATGCCTCCCTGCATATTTCATATTATCTAAGAAATACACTGAACTGCATACATTAAGCTGGGTTTTCCAAGCTAAGGTGGATTGAGAGTTAGCCTCTTGTACCCATAGGTTCTAAATCACCCAGCAGCCACAGCAAAGGGAGAGGTGAGGCTTGTTGTATGTTTGTAAATATGTTCTGTCAATTGGGACAATGTTGTCTGGATACTTTAGTTCTCCTTCTATTATGGTGATGAATACATACTGGTATTAATACATATAGTTCTGGTTGATCCAGGGTTCAACTGCAGGTTTTTTCTTATCTTCCTCTGGATCTGTTTGGTTGGGTTAATGGTTAGGCTAGAAATGTTGGGCTACACAGACATTCTTTATTCAGCCTCCTTTACAATTTTACTATGTTATGCTATTATGTTAAGTCAAAAAATGTTACTTCCTGAACATTAAGAACCCACTAAAAGCAACATTTTCTTTTTACCAAAATACTCCAAAATTCCCTGGAAATTTCAATACGTGGATGATTTGTTCAGGAAACATTCCATAGGCATATAAAAAAGAGAAGAAATAGAGTGAAAAAAGGTACAGTGTATTCGATGAAAAACATGGCCTGAATGCAATTTATAGAATAGGACAGACTCAATAGACCAGTATGGGGACCATTTTCCCTAGCCATGCCAACCTTTTTTTAGTAGACTGGAAAATGGAAATAGAGTGCTTTTATGAAATATGTGATTTTATGGAAAATGTTATCAATGATATATTAATAATTTGGAATGGCTATAATATAAAAAAAAAAATTGTCTTAAATTGAATGAAAGCAACCAAAAGTAAATTGTATTTTTAGATCTGTACCTATTCATAGAATATGGAAATATCCAAAACACCAACAGATTTCAAACCAGTTGCCTGTAATTCTTTTATACTTAAAATTGTTGCCATTAGGGAAATTGGCTCTCCAACATCTCAAAAGTAAAACTTTAAAGAATAAGGAGACATTGAATGCTGATTGTGAACTACAAGCAGAGGAATTATTAATGAAATATCGTATATCAAAAAGATATTGACTTTCTGAAGGAGAATAAAGAAATAGTTAAGAATATACACAGGAGAGATCCCGTAAAAGAGCTTCTAGACCCTTAAAAAGATCAACAATCAACAAATCAAAGTATTTTGCGAGCTTCAGGCTAAAACAAAAATTCAAAATTCAAAAATGTATTAATCCTCCTCCTCCTTATCCTTTTTTTTGGACTGTATCTCCTCCCACAATTTTGTAACTATGAAATTTGGTACAAACAGATGGAACATACATTCAATTCTTACATTTCCACCTTAGGAAGTCCGCAAGAGTGAAACACATACTGGTGACATCAGATACCTGGAAGTGTTTGCAGAACCACGCAACTGTAAACAGAGAGACAGTTACCGCTAGCTCTGAGGAGCGGAGAAGGAGAAACTGAAATTGGGTCAAGTGCAGATACATAAGAGCCCTAGCAGGATCCCACTGATTTATCTGGGGGGACATAGGGATACGATTGGCTTCACAAAAACTCCCTCTTTAAACTGGATTGTATAATATCAACACACTGACTGTGTGCACCATTCTTATTGATTTCCACAATGGGTTTGAATTCTCTACCATATATGGAAGAATTGGAGGACTATTTGGTACACTTGACAATTCCTCGATTTATTACACAGATGCCTTTACTATATGTATAATTGCTAATTTTACAGTACATTTTATGTATAGTATATATTCAGTATATTTATATTCAGTAGAGGTTTTAGATGATATTGGGATTTTTTTATATACATTGTCACTGTTTTTCGATCGATATGTTATAAGGAGTCTGAGCTGGCCAGCTATATATTATTTTGTGTAAGCTATATCGATACATGCAGTATATATATATACAAATATAGAGTCAAAAATACTTTCAGGTGCGGTGCAACGGAGGACCGGCAATTTATACATTACACAAAAGAGTCCAGCACTCAACTACACATACAATTATAAATGAATGGGGTAAAATAATTAGACATGTATGCAAGCAATGAAGGGTAATCACCTGCACTGTAGTTCAAATGGACACCTTTAGTTACATTGTTTGTACAAACATGCATCAGCCGATGCGCCACTTCCAAGGCAGTATCCCAGCATCAGTCCAAACCTTGTGAAAAAAATATATGTTCCCTGGGGTAACAAGACCATACCTGCTTCTCTCTTTATTTAGTACGATGTATTGCAGGGACTCGTGTGAGCTTACAGAGCTTATATACCTTCCTTCTATCTGAACTGCCTTCAAGGGGCGAAGAATATATTTACACAGAGAGCAAAGCATATAATAGGGCTTTGGCTGCACTGCTCTTAATTAAATACAAATACAGGGATATGCTGCTCAAACCTTTATTCAAAAATACTTTCTGGTGCGGTGCAAGGAGGACCGGCAATTTATATATATATATATATATATATTTGTGTTATTAATAAATTATTTTTTTTAGGTTCCTCATTAATAGAGATGGCCGAAGTTTCAAAAGTTTGGTCCGTTTTCGAACTTTCGAACTATATGGAAAGTTCGAAAATTCGTAAATGGACCCAATAAGTTAAAAGGAGTCAAAAAGTTCTAAAATTTCGAATGAAAAACAATTAAAATATCAATGGTAACTTAATGTAAATGGATGTGGGACCTGGGAAATGGTCTGGGGAACATGTTCGAATATCCAGGACTTTCGAAAACTCTAAATTATTCTTACGCGCGCTATTTTCAAGCTCTCACATTCGATAATTATCCCATGAACGACTCGCGGATTCGAGAATTCAATATTTACTCGCGTATAGGTATAATAGACATTTTACTTGTGGATTCGAGAATTCGATATTTAATCGCGTATTGGTTAATAGACATTTTACTTGTGGATTCGATATTCGATATTTACTTGCGTATAGGTACAATAGACATTTAACTGGCGGAATCTAGCATTCGATATTTACGCCGTGTATAGGTTAATAGACATTTTACAGTGGATTCGAGAATTTGATATTTCGCTGTATTGGTATAATAGACATTTTAACTCGCATATTCGTATGCCTCGAACGTTCGAACATTTGATAATTTGCCCATTCGAACTCGAATAGTTCAGCTCAAACTCGAGTTCTAGTCCATTAATATTAATATACAGGGTGCTTTTCTTTCTATGGCATCAATCTCAATTTCCTATTCTTGTTACTTTTAAAAGTTGATATGTAAGTTTCTGTGTGTGAATCTACTTGCGGAGTACAGTAAAAACTGAAGACAAGAATACGTAAGCATTTTGGAAAAACTCTCCAATCACACAATAATAAGACATTTTAAAACCTGTCGAGAAACATCCAAACCAATGCTAAGTTAATATAGAATAGATCAAGTTAAAACCTCATAAAGAAAGGTGAACCTACAAGCCCCAATGTCAAGATACAAGACAAAGTAGATCTAAAAAATATTTCTCTAGTCCTCTTTAATTAATTATTGTGTGTATGGTTGTCATGGAAATGGTAGAGTGGGTGTAGAGGTGTATCAGCACGTGTGTGTACCTGTGGGGTGATGGTATGTTTTTTGCACTTGACCATAAAATCAACTTTTTGATTATTATGTATGTTTATATATGCTAATATATATTATGCTTTCATGGAAACAGATGGATGGGGCGGGTGTAGGGGTGTGCCAATATGTTTGTGTACCTGTGTCTGTAAAACTAACTTTTGTCTGAGTAGGGTATAGGGGTAACTAAATTCTGACTAAATACTTTTATTTTGATTAATGTGCTTTTAATTTGTGATTTTGTGTACGTGCACTTGCATGTAGCCTTGGACCTAGGTGCATTTCATTAAGGAAGGGACAGTTGGGATTTGAAAACATAACCCTGAAACCTTGGAATGTTCATGTTTGAGGATGAGGAATGTACTGAAATTCCTGAATAACATAGGAATGCTTTTACTGATTCCATAGCTACTGGTTCTATCTCTTACCCATTATCACAGTATGTGGACTATTTTTTTTAAAACCGTTGGTCCAAGATTTAATGTATTTATACACAGTAATCATATCCCCACGCATGCGCCTTTTCTACAGCGTGCATAATTGTAACTTTTCCAATCTCTCTTCATATTCAAGCTCCCCCAATTCCCTTATTAATTTAGTTGCCTTTCTCTGAACCCTTTCCATTTCAAAGATGTCCTTTTACAAAACTGCACTGCATATTCCAAATGAGGCCTTACCAATGCTTTGTAAAGAGGGAGAATAACATTTTCCTCATTTACCTCTCTTTATACAATACAAGACAATACCATGCTGGCTCTGGCTGTTGCCACCTGGCATTGCTTTCTACCTTTAAGTTTGTTATCCACCAAAACTCCAAGATCCCTTTCCAACAGGGATTCACTTAACACAGAGCAATTTATAGTATAAGTAGCTGCACAAGATTTTTAAAGCCGTGTTTATTCATTTTTAATTGATCCACAAAAAGTTTTATAAACGTGGAAGTTCATTATCTCTAATCCAGTGTCTTACCTTTCCGCAATCTCAAGATGCAATACTGGACGTAAACACAATTATGTCCAGTATTGCATCTGGGATAGCAGAAAGGTAAGATTATGTTTCATGTTACCTGATATGACATGGGTTAATGGGGGTTTATCCTTATTTAAGGGTCTTTTGAATATCACTAAAAATATCTAAAAAATAGGTAACAGTTGATAAACCACTTGTCTTGCATTTGCCATTTTTATAAAATTGGTGATGCACACTTGCAGACTTAGAAAAGCCAGACACAAAACAGGGTTAGTCCATAAAAGTTCTTATCGTTAAAATGGTGCTAATTTTTCCCCAGCCAATCAGATGTTAGCTTACAATGTTAAATAAGATCTGATTGGTTGGGACAAAATTAGCACCATTTTAAACAATAAGAACTTTTACTGAATCTCCCTGAAAGTCTTTGCTGCCAAGAGGTCATTTATTTGTTCCTACAAAATAATACATTGAAATACTTATTCCAACCTCCCATGGAAATATAGAATCATTGTTTTTTTTAAAAAAATCTAATAATTACACATGGTTATTCAATAAAATTTCTCATTGTTAAAAACGGTGCTAAATTGGTTGGGGCAAAAACACTATTTTTAACGATGAAAACTTTTTGAATCTCCCTGACTGTTGTTCTATGAATAAATGAAAGGCTATTTTGTTTTCTTAGGCACACACATTATACATAGTTTTGCTCTGGCTTACCCAGTATTTTTTATTATCCCTTTATAGAAGAATGTACAAAATCAAACTGCAGCCATAAAATGAAATAAAGCTAGTCACAAAATATTAGTTTTTAAATAGACTCTCTAGAGTCCTAAGCCTTGCTGTTTGGGGATAATGGAAGCCATAGCTTAGTAACAGTTAGAGATCTGCACAGTAGAGATCCATGCTGTAAGAAATGTGTGTTTTATTTACAGGTGAGGAATAAAGATGGCCGAACTTTCCAAAAGTTCGGTCCGTTATCGAACTTTCGAACTATATGGAAAGTTCGAAAACGGACCCTTACAGTCAATGGGAGTCATAATAGTTCGAAAAGTTCTAATGAAATACAATTAAAATATAAATGGTAACTTAATGTAAATGGCTGTGGGAAATGGTCTGGGGAACATGTTTCGTATATCCAGGACATTCGAAAAATCAATTTTACTCGCGCTATTTGTGAGCTCGTTCGCGCCCTAGGTACCATGTACATTTTACTTGCGGATTCGATGCTCGTGTATAGGCTTTAATGGACACTTTACTGGTAGATTTCGATGTTCGCGCCTAATACCATGGACATTTTACTCGCGGGATTCGATGCTTGCGTTAAGTTTTAAGGACTTTACTCGCGATTCGATCTCGCGTCGTCCTAGATACCATGTACATTTACTCGCGGATTTGATGCTCGCATATAGGTATAATAGGCATTTACTCGCACAATTCGAACGGTTCAACATTCGATATTTATCGAAAGTCCGAAAATATTGAAAATCCTGGTCCGGGATAGTTCGAGAAGTCCGAATTCGTTCAAATTCGAATAGTTTCGGCTCGAACTCGGGTTCTAGTTTGAGCTCTAGTCCATCTCTAGTGAGGAACAATAATTCCAGCTAAGTGCTACTTTACTTCCATAACTCCTGCACTACTTACTGCAAATCTGCTTCGGCGATCAGCACTTTTCCACCTCTCTCTACGTGAGTGACAGTCGCGGGGGCAGCCAATTGGAAGACCACGCCTCCTTGCAGAGCGTATCTTCCTATTGGCTGCAATCACGAAGCAGAAGAGCGGAGGATGGAGCAATCGCCGAAGCAGATTTGCAGTTAATAGTGCAGGAGTTAGGGAAAGTACCCCAGGGTGGGACTTAGCGATTTTAGGTCATCACCCTTGGTACTACGTTCTATTGGGATAGTTTATTGAATTGCCCATTAATGTATTTATACACAGTGATCATATCCCCAAGCAAGCACCTTTTCTCTATGTGTATAATTGTAACTTATCCATTATGACTTTCTATTCAAGCTTCCAGAGTCTTATTCATTCAATTAATTTTCCTTTCTGAACTCTTCAATTTCTAAGATGTCCTATTTGCAAACAGGATTCCAAAACAGCACAGCATATTTCAAATGAGAAAATACCAGGGCTTTGTAAAGATGAGAATAATATTTTCTCCCTTGAATCCATACCCCTCTTTACAAGACAATCTTTTGATTTCTCTTTTGTTACTGCCTGGCACTGCTTTCTACATTTAATTTGTTATCCACCAAAACTCAACTTAAGGGTATCTCCACTGCTAAACTCCCGTGGGTTGTAAGGATAGATATGTGTAAGGTGGAAATGTACCTGCGTATCCTGTGTCTGAACGCTGTGGATGGTGCAGGTCTGCCCACTTTCAGTGACTGCCTGCTTGGAAATGTCAGACGTAGGCATGTGTCCTTGGCTAGCTGGTGCTTTCACACACCGCTACTGAGTTCACTGAATAATGGGGAATAATCACATGAACATCACAGCAGCTTGCTGACTTTACTAATTAATGGAGTAATCAGTTACTAACCTTTTTTTCTCTCCCACCTCCTCCCATACCAATTGCCTCATATTCCCAGCATCCCCTATGAAATCAATCTTAGATCACTTTTTCAACCACCCCTCTCAGAGTTAGACCAAAAAAAATCTTTATTGAAACAACACAAGTTCCCCTGCCTTTGTTACAGTATTGGGGAAGAGGTTTTAATAACTTGTTCCTCCCCTGTCTCTCTCTGCATATCACTTAAAAATGAACTTAGGGAGGAAAGGGATTTCTTACTGCAGCCAAGTGGGTGTGTCTGCTACCATCATGATGCACATTGAGTGACAGCACTCCCCAGCACGGGGAAGAGATACACCCAGGAACCTGCACAACTTCCCATGCTGCTGCAGTCAAACAAAGGGAATTCTGGAAAAAAAGGTAGGGGAGGGTTGGTGGGATGGTGTATTTTAAAATAAACAAAAAAAAAATGTTTTTTCCTCAGTGGAGATCCCTTTAACACAGAGCATTTATATTATTACAGCACAGGATTTTTAAGCCCAAATGCATAACCTTACATTATTAACATTTAATCTCCTCTGCCACTTAGCAGCCCAACGTGTCAATTTATCTAGATACGCCTGCAACATTGCACATCCTCTGTAGCTTTTTGTCCACATTAAAGAACACCATTAACAACTTCACAACTACTCTTTGCATTCAATCCACCAACCAATTTTCCATCCATTTACAAATTTGCCACCCAAGCCAACAGTTTACATAAGTCACCTGTGGGGGACTGTATCAAAATCCTTGGCAAATATATCACATCAACTGCTATCAGAGTCAAAATTCACTCTCACTTCCTCATAAAACAAGAAAGTTTGTTTGACATATAGACGCAAGGTATATTGTCATTTAATGTACTGGTACGATTAAAAAAACAAAAAGTTTTCTGTGAGCTCACAAAGTTTTGTGTTTTTTTTTCAGAATTAAGTTAAAGTAGTGTCTAGCTATGTACATTTGTAATGTTATATCCTCATAAATTCGTCATATGTGGGTAAGAAGTAGAAATCTTGATTGTTTTAATAGGTTGTCTGTCACAATAGCTAATTTTACAGTTTTTGATTTAGAGATCCTGGTAACAGTCTATAACTTTAAAACTGTACATAAAGGTTCTAAGCAGAGATTAAAAAAGAGGAGTTTACACCTCTAGTGAACCCTTTCTCATGTTTAAGAGTAGTGGACTTTTGGAAAAAGTAGATATTATAATGGATGTATGAAACTTGATTGACCCCTGATTAAGAAAATGTTGACCAAGATTTTCTTATGAAGGGCAGTTTAAATGTCTGCAATATTATGAAAACCTATGGGGCACATGTTCAGTTTGCTTCATGGTAGGGGCACCCCTGTTTCTAAATTATTTTTAAAATTTGAGGACATTTTATTATTGTGAGCACAATTTAGCCTTTTCCAATACCCCCTCTCCCCTCCACTTTGTTAGACGTTGCTCAATTTTGGGAAAATTTGGGTCCTTTTCCCCTGGACCAGGGTTTATATATAGACAGGTTAGTGTATATTGCTGTTACTAACTTCTCCTCCCCTCCTAAGAAATCCAATGAAAGTATCCAGGTGTGATGCTAGGTCCTCTCTCTGGGCTTGCCTTATATTTCCAGAACTTGTCCTCCAAAGTTTAGTCCTGTCCCCATGGTTGTTTTCTGGAACCTGGCTAATTGAACCCATGCTTCTAGCAGAACACATCTTCTGATTGGCCAAAGGGTAGGACTATGTAAAGGGTGTTGAAATTTTGGAGGATAAGTGCTGAAAACCTCAACTTTTATTGCATAATTTAAAAAAAGGATCAAACAATCATACCGTATAGCACAGGACAAGAAACTCTTCTCTCCATTTCCTTTCATGACCAACGCCACTTCCTCAGGGCTTCAAACGAATCTCTTAACATTATTTTTTTAGATATTTTAAATAGTTAAAATACAATCTATTCTGACTTGAGTTGTGAGAATGAGTCATAAGCCCTTTTTTTTATCTCAAGCTGTTTGAGTTTGTGTTTTTGAAAGCAGTTTTGTACTGTAAAAGATTTATTAGAATATCTCTGATGTTAACATTTAAAATTTTTTGTGGGTAATATCTTAAAGATTGGTTCTTTTTTTATATCGGAAGCAAAATGTAGCATATATCCAGAGATTTCATTCAGAATGATTTTTGCTTGGAAATTCTGTCTGCATATTTTTACATGAATGTTGTTATTGATATCTGCATTTTCCATTTAGTAGAATAGCTACTCTAGCCATTCAGTGGGAACACAATACTTCTCCAACACAGTCACACGTGTTTGTTCTTTGAATCAATTCACTGTTTTTCTTGTGATAATGCAATATCTGGATCTGGCATTATTTTTAATGCACTTTAGAGCAACCATGTTTAATGAGTTATCAAGTTGAGGGGTCTGATTTTATTTAGTAACAAGTAATTAGATGAAGTAGCTACAATAAACTGTACAAGCAGGACAAATAGTATCTATGTATAATTTTATTTATATAGCACCACTTGGGTATGCAGCGTGTACTTATAAATACAGAGTGTAAAACAGGATAAATGCAAGTCATTATACAGATAAATTAAATTTACATAATACAGTTTCAAAAGTTTAAAGATTCGAACACACAGCCACGAACCCCAAGTATGATGCATTCGGTCAGGGGTCGATTCTTTGTTTGATGGGAAGCCACCCCATGATTGCAGTATCGGAGTTGCAGGTTCTCTGTAGGAGAGTGAGACGACCCAAGCTGCTGAGTTTAAGATATACTCAAGAGGAGAGATGATGACAGGCCGGGAGTTCAAGTAGCAAAATGTTACAGTAGTCAAGACGGGAGATTTTAAGGGCATGCATGAGCATTTTAGTAGGGTTGAGAGAGGAAGCCTGGTTTTAACTTTCAAAACGTTGGTTTTGAATTGAGTAGAGTGTCGACAAATTGTTTGTTGTTATCCCGAGGAGATGCTTCAGTTTCAGATTTACACGGTACCTTTCTTGTACAGATTTACTTAACAATCCAGTATCACTTAAAGGGCATGTCCACCCCCAAACCATAATCCCCCCAGTAATGGGCCCCACCATGTAGTGTAGTGTAATCCTTACCTCACATCCCAGCTCCATAGGTTCTCCTGTAGACCCCCCCAAAGTCCCAAAAACTGTCCACCAGAGGTATACAGGACTCTGCCTGCAACCTTGCCTCCGGTAGATATTTGTCATGCGTACTTCAGCCCTTCTCCCCCCTCCCTCCCCCTCCCTCCTCCCTCCCGTTCTACTATCCCTCCCCCTAGCTTTAAACCCCCTTAATTGATGTTCCCCCCATGTCTGCCAGCCCCAACCGCAAATTTTTTATTTATCCAAAAGCTCCCAAAACTCTTACCTTACCTCTCCTCTTTCCTCCGTCTCACTGACTGACCGCCGCCGCGTCCGTGATTGGCTGCAGCTCAGCCAATCACAGACGCGACTGCCGTCCCGCCCTCTGCTTGCATTCTCGCCAGCAGAGGCCGGCAGTGCGGCAGGGGAACGAGTGGAGGTAAAGTAAGAGTTTGGGGGCTTTTGGAAATAAATATATGTCGGTTGGGGCTGGCAGACATGGGGGAACATCATATTAAAAACTACTTTTAAGGGTGGACATACCCTTTAAACAACACATAATACATTATATAGAGTTTTGTATAATTTCTTTCTGGCTATAGAAACATTCTTTAAATTATTAATTTAATAAAGATGTATAAAAAAATTAGTTTTGACAGATCAGATTAGCTATTAAAATCTAATAACTGGAAGAAATATATATGTGGAGGTAAATTATCTTCATTACAAAGGTTTCGAGACTAAAAATACCCTTGGTTTATTTATATTTTACTTCGTCGAAAGTTAATTGTGTCTTACTTTTAACTTCACATTTTTACATTTCCCCCTTGAAATTCCAAAGAAATCATAAAAGAAATGAAAATGATGATTTAATTTTGAGTAATGTGCACGATTGTCTGCAGCCTCTGACAGCGGCCACAGTCTTTTTTCCCATTTCAGATTATCAATTGTTTCACGAAGAACGGATTGAAACTTCCCTCCTTATACCCACTGTTCTTCATAGATTTCAGCTTGAAATCAGCTGAAGTTGGGGACTGGAAATGGAGTTGATGGAAAATGTTCTGCCTTGCCCATCTTCATTTTTTTCAATATCACTAATCATTCGATTGGAAAAAATGGTAAACTGTCATTGATTATTTCACCTGATTTGAATGAATTTTGGCTGAAATGTTGAAATTTCAATGGTGTGTATTAAGGAAATTTAGATAGAATACTTTATTTCAATAAAAAATTTACAGGAGGTTCATAAAAGGTCTATCGTTTAAAATGGTGCCAATTTAGCCCCAACCAATCAGATCTTATTTACCATTTAAAGCTAACATCTGTTGGTTGGGGCAAAATTAGCACCATTTTAAACAATAAGACTTTTATTGAATAACCCTGTTAGTCACCCAGTAGCTTAAAAGCAATAATGAGGAGGCTAAATAGAGTCCAAGTGCCCCCTACTGGACACAAGTCCAATTACATAAGCCTTAGGGCTGTATTTATAGACCCGCGTGTATCGCTTTTTAGCAATACCCCACTTACACTATTGTACGATTGATATACATTACGATATGCACAGTCGTAATTACGATCTAGTGTACATCGTATACTACTCTGTACTATCTTATGTTATCAATATATCATCTAACGATCGTTATCGAACATAGATCATTAACATCGTAAAACGTCAAATTAACAGTCTGTTTAATCGATCGTTTTACCGATCGTTAAAGGCGGCTATCACTAAAAGCAATACTGACTGTTCTTTACAAATATGGCCCTTAATTCTATATTTTGCACTGACCATATTTTGGAACATTTCGCACCTGAAATATATCTTCCTGCATTTAGGTTATAACTATTTGTTCTGTACATCGCTTAGTTAAATTGACACTACTGTGTAAAACATGTAAGTTTGCATTTCTGTTTAAATGTATATGTTTATAAAGTAATGACTATATCTGAAGTAGAATGGAATGTTTGCTACTGTCTGAACGTACACTTTCAGTTGGCACATTTGTTGACTACTATTACCTGAGCAGAACATTCCTGCAGGAACACAAACACAATTTAGTAAAAGTACTATGCTGAAAAACTTCATGAAGCTTTATTCAATTTAAGCTACTGTAGCTTTATTAGTGATATTTTTATATTTTATGTTTCCATAACATTAAACAAGAAGCACAATTGTGATTCCCTGTGCCTCATTCTGTTCCAATTGTATTAGAAATGTAAGATACATTTAATTGCATATGTTTTGCCACCTATTTCTAAAATGTTTGGAAAAGGCACAGGTCCTGCACAATCAGTGCAAACCCATGCTAACCTATATAGCATTGGTTAGCATGGTTTTGCCTGTTTTGATAGCACCTTATAGTTAATGTTTTTTCCATTCTCACAATGCAAAGTTAGGCTGGTTGAACAAATGTTCATTAAATTGCAGCTTCATAACAGAAGAAAAATACTCAATGCAGGTTATTGTTTCAGCATTATCGTTGATACCCCCGCTATCCATCTTTTAGATTTGGCTTCATTCTTGTTAACACAGACACCTCCCCTTTTCTCTCTTATTTACTCTATCATGTCTAAACAAGGAGTATCCTTCCAATTTACCCATGTATGTGAATAATTTAGCTATGTTTCTGCTATACCAATCACATCATACTTTTATAATATGCTTTACTTACGCTGTCTGAGAGTGTAACTCCATTAAAAAATGCCTTCCACCTTTACAGTTTGGAATGATTTTGTGAGGAGGTAAAAGGTATAGCAGTTCTTTCAATAAATCCTGCTACCATATATAACTAGACACACGTACACAACTTTGGTACAATCTTCACTTTCCTGTATGGCACTGATACTGCAGTTTTACTCTTCCATTTCATTTTGCAGTTAATTAGTTTTTTAACACAAAGGCTAATTTATATGAACAGGGGAACTAATTTGATAGGTGTACTAATAGTTTCCTGACCATGTCAGTAAAAATAACCATCAAGACAGCATCTGGCTATTATGTTTTTCAGCCTCTCTTCATTCTTGACCTGTGTCATACAAAGCAAGATGAAGGGAGTATAAGAGCTAAATTTCTTTCTTATTTTCAGACATATTACCTCTCCCCCAACCCCATATAATGAGATTCTTTGTATTTCTGGAAGACATACCAAAATTGTTGATTTTCTACTGCAGATTTTCATGTATAGGCAGATGAATGGAATTTGGCAAAATTGGAAACGCAAATGCTTAAACATCAACTCCATGACAGGAATATAAACCACATCAGCAGTGATTTAATTTTCCCGTGTTGCTGCTATTCTATGCATGAATGTAAATTAATCAACCTGCCATCCACTAAGACATGTCCTCATCATTTCATATGAGATTATTAGCTTCTGTTGTAGAAGGTGAATGAATTGGTAATGAACAAGACGTATGTAAAATGGTGACAGGTCGATTCTAGGAAGCACACCACCGAATGCCTTTATACCCTGGTGATTACTCTACACGACTGCAAATATTTATGTATTCATTTTGGGTCACAATGTCACTGTTGCCTGCTTTTGACAGGTTAATCATTGCTCTTCGTGAATAATTTACAGTTTTTATTTCCCTGTGAGAATAATACTATACAATGCATTCATTTGTAACTTAATAGATTTAATGTTGATCTACATGAAATAGATTTGGTAGTGTAGGTATAATATTTTGCTACAGATCTATTGTTTAAAATGGCACATAAACGGTTAAATCAATTATATGCACATAATTATGGTTACTTGCATTTGATCCCTGAAAATTGTAAAATGTAACATAGCAGAAATAATAGTTAAAATGTTTCATATACTTTCGGTTCTATATATTAGGGCTTATTTAATAAGACATGCAAAAGTTTTTCATACTATTAATCTGCAACAACCAATTAGAAGATACATTATGTACTGGTATACTGCAGTTGAGCACATCTATTGGTTTCTGCAGATAAAAGCTTCTCTGGCAGGTCCTGACTTCACCCATCTTCCTGTACTATACGGCTTGCGCATATTGTTAAGAGAGTGTGGTGTTGTTGGGACCTGTCAGAGAAAGCACATGGAGGCACATCGCAGTACATTTATGTATTTGGCTCCCTGCTCCTGTTGGATTAATTGAAGAACAGAGGTAGTTATTTTACCTTTCACACAGTTTTAAACTATTTTGGTTTGTATTGTATGAATGTTTGATAAACTTAAAAGTATTAACTTTTGGGAAAGATAAGCACTTTACAGCACCCTATGTTTATGCCTTATGATCATCTTGTGACTGATTTTTTTTTAATAAATATGCCATCCAAAAAATCATCTGTATGTCCTTTGAAAACTGTCATGTAATGCAAATTAGAAGCACTTAAATTAAACTCTTCACCTCCCAGTTCAAAACATTTTACACAGTTTACCAATATGAAAAGCCAGAATTGTATTTTTGTTTTGAGATTTATTGAGTGTGAAAACACCTACACCCGTCAGTGATTCTCAGTTTCCACTAAATTGAACATAGCACTATTCAGGGGCTTGACGAATTTCACCCCATTTTTCCATTACTAATATGTTTAGTAAAAATTGGTTCCTGTTTTTGTAATGAACAAAATATTCAATTTATAATCCAAAATTACATTACTAAACAATGTGTTCTTAAAAATTATCCTTACTGATAGGGGCTTAGTTAAGCAATAAAAAACAACAAAGTCCAGGAAGTGTCGAGTTGTTATCGCTCTAATTTGCCCATCTAATCTGATGTACACAGCTAATTGCAGTTTCCGTACATTGCACATTTGTGAACTCTTTCAGAGTCTTTATCACAGCTGTTTGCTGGCAAAGAGCTGTGAGATGCTCCATGTCCCATGTATTCTTTCGGCCCAGATACCCTGATCTAGAAACTTTGCTTCCCCAATAGACAGCCCTTCTTACAGGGAGAATTGTAGCGATTCACCGGGATCATTTGCCCCCTTGATTTAGAGTGCAGGGTATCTGAGATAGTCTGAGAACCACAAGGAACTAGGAGCACAACAGGTGACAGGACCAACCAGCTCATAGCTGGACAATAGTATGGTGCCAATCAGAAGCAGAAACATAGTTAGGGATGGAGCAAAAGATCAAAAACACAGAAGATCAATCAGTTGAGGTGAGGTACAGAAGCGCGTAGTAGGGTCAGGCAAGGTCGTGACAGACGGCAAACAACCAGATTACACACAAGACTAAAACCACCACAGGCCATAACGATCAAGGAATCAGTGGAGGGCAAAGAATAATAGGGAACATGGACTAATCAGCAACCACCTAAACACAGCAGGACTAAGATAGTTAACGGGAGCTTTCAATATCCCGCCAACCATGAACCCAATAGGAGCCAGAAATGGGCGCACTTATGAACCAGCGCAAATTTCAGATGGAAATTGTAACCATTGAAAATCAAATTTAGAAATTGACAATTCAAAATTTAGGTCAAAAACACTGTGGTCTAAATTGTGACAATTTAAAAATTCTGATTCATTGTCTTAGAATCGAATTTTTGTGCACATTGCTGCAACAAGGTAACAAGAATCAAAATCGAGATGCAATATCCCCAGCAAAGGGCCAAAAGTAGTTAGTTATAGAGCCTCAATGTAATATTGGGTTAGCCTTGGTTAACCCATTTATTTGTGGGGCCTGCAGAGCTTTCAGAAGGCGTACCCTCTGGTTCCTGCACAGTTTTTTTAGAGGCTACCCTCCCAACCTTCCTTTACTTGCTGGTTCTGCATTGCGAGACCCAGAAGGAGAGGATGCAGAAGGTCAGTATTACACCATTCCCCTAGGACTATCATTGCCAATTGTGGTATATTACATGAGTTAGCACTCCAGGTAAGAGCTCTGGGCCTTCAGGAGCATCTTCCCGTTTAAGTTAAATACAGGGCATGTACCAATTTACATTTTTTTTTGAGTGTCATCTTGCCCTATAACAAACATAATGGCCCTTTTTCATATGTATCAGAGCTATGTACCAAGAGCTTGCTATTGCCCTCTATTCCCCTTTAGCAGTGCCACCGACGCCACTAGTGTCCTCTCAGTGCACTTGTAAATGATGGCGTTTGCCTTTGCCCAACGGCTTACAGACCTAGAGGAAATGGGGGTGAGACAAGTGACGGGATTGGTGCTCTAGGCTTGTAAATAGATTGCAGTGCAGTGTGAAAGGCGTGGTTGTTTTCTTAAAGTCACGTTAACGTTTGGGTACATTGTGGTTAACTCAGTCCATTAAACACAAATAGACGATAATGGCTCTCCGGTACATAGCTCCGTTGTGTGTATAAATCTGTAATCTTATACACTAATATCCAGTGCCTGTAAAATAGACTTTTGATGATCAATAAGGTTTGATTTTGATTGTCCTTGCTAGGAATTATTTACAAAGTTTGGTTATGCATTAGCAGCATTAACTTTGCTTGATAGCCACCGCTCTGCTGATTACACCATAAATGTGGGATACTGATTTATTTTGGAGGATTTAATATCTAGCATTGATATGGACATTTGTGGCATTAAAATGTAACTTTGGATCTGTTTATTCCATTATTATTTATATTTTAGTACATCTCTGAAAGTTCCACTCTACAGTGAACTAAATCAGAATTTTGTGCGTATTGTGTTTTTCCAAAAAGTTTTACTGATGGGCATCCATTATTTCCAATAAAAGGTCATTTTGATGACTAAAATGTCTTTATCATAAATAAGTAATGATTCGAAACTTGACCGCCTATGGTGCACATTCATGTCTTTTTTAATTTTTTTTTGCTAATGATCTGTGTTATATACCAAAGTTTAATAAAGATTAGAGATGTCCAAACTCGCATGAATCCGGTCCGCTCGAGGATCCAGAAAGCCAGTCGGAAGACTGAGTGAACATCAATTCAAGAACCCCTAAAACAAAACTTCAAGTCCAGTTGATTAATTTGATATACCACTGAACCTGGAGTGAATGGAAACCTTCACAAGCATATTTGTATAAAGTCCCTTGCTCTAAAGGACCTTGATCTCAAAGACAGAAAGAATGCCTGACATAACAAGAAGGGCAATTAAAACAAGGTTTGTGCGTAACTGTCTGATGTTGTTATAGAAGGAACAGTTTTTGTCGTTACCAGCGCATGTGCATCCTGCCACATGTATAGGAAGCTGGAGCAGACGTTCCAGGGGACCTATGTCTGTTGTCAGGTGTGAGTGGGTTTGGCCCGTTTGGAAACTGGAGGTGAGGGGGCAGCTGTCGCATCTGCAGGGATTGGCAAATCTGGGGACAGCAAGGCACTGGCTGGGGCCAGTATATAGGTGGGTGAAGTGGGACGTGAAGGTTGACTGGGGTAGGTAAGTTTGTTAGGGTTACTAGAGAATTGGGGACTGAAGGTATGGATGCTTCTTCCCATATTGCCCATCCCAAAGATTTGTCCGCCTAGTTGATGAAGTGAGGAGGACATGCTTGAATAGTATGTATGGAGGGGGCTAAGTCCCTTGAGCACCCAGGGGACGCCTTCCTGATACAAGGGAGGCGGAACTTCCCGGATCAGGAATGCTAGGCGGGTAGTGTAGGGGACTCCATTTAAGGAGGTAGGATAGGTAACTGCCACCCAGACCCTACATGCCAAACTGTTGTTTGCTAGGATTCGGCTGTGGTGGATCGTTGAAGAGTCAGATTATTGGGTGGGGCCCGGTGACCCAGCGGTACTGGTTTAAATTGGTGCAATGACAAAGTTAGAGATTAGGTGAGGTCCTTAACATGATTTCCAAGAGCAGGTGCCAGTTAAAAGCAGGACCTCCAGGTAAGTGTTTTTTCAGAAATACTACGCAGCCACGTGCTAAGCCAGGGAAGACGCGGGATCTTGGATCATTAATGTTGGCTAAGGGGTTTGTAAGGAGAAGGGTTTGGGTTATAGAGAACTGGAACGACTTTGGCGTTGGCTACATGTTCTTTAGAAGGGATGTTTGCCCGCATTGCAGGGTCTGTGCAGCTTTGTTTTTAGGGAGATAGATGGTAGAGGGTTGGAGGATATTTTGAAACTGTTTGTGGGGGAGGGAATTAGCATCCTCACTGGGAAGATAGCCCTAGGAGGAAAGCAGTTGTAGATAGGCCAGGGTGGGTGGAAAGGGGGGTGGGTGCTAGCATAGGGGATAGGGAGCATTGTGGATAAAAGTGTATGAATAAATTACAGGATCATAATCTAAATGTTGTTGCAAATGCGGGAGCCTGGCTAACCTGGTGAATTTTGGGAAATTATGGGCGTTGAATGAAAGTATGATTCATCAGGTATAGCAGAAAGGGTTGAACGCTCTCACACTGGGCTTGTAATTTAAGGATATCCTTGTTTAGGTGGACAGAGACACAAGGAATGGGAGTAGTATTTTTGTTACAAAAGAATTGAAGAGCCAATTTAAAGAAGAGATAACTGCGACATGACTGTTAAAGTATAGGCATTAGCGTGGAAGTAGGCAACAGGGAAAGGGGGTAATGTCATTGTTGGTGTCCCCTGCTAGAAGCCTCCAATGCTTGCAGAGAGAAGTGAGTTACCTTCATATGCCGTTGGCAAGGGCTGCACAGTTTGGGGAGTTGCTCATCATGGGGGACCTTAATTACCCCTGACATTGATGGTGTGGGTAAACTGCCTCACAGAAAAAGGCAATAAGTTCCCTGAATATCTGCAGTATCATTTTCTCTCACACATGGTTGAAGTTCCTACTCGACATGAGCTCTGTTTGGATCTGGTAATATCTAACATCGGGAGCGTATTATAGATATAAAGGTAACTGGAGGCTTAGGGAATAGTGACGATGAATAGTGTCGTTTGGACTTGTTTATCGAATGAAAAGGCCTGCAGCGTTAAACACACAGTGGTTATCATAAAAGTTCCTTATCGTTTAAAAAAGGGGGTGCTAATATTCCCCAACCAATCAATGTTTAGCTTCAAATGTTAAATAGATCTGATTGGTTGTGGGACAAATTTACAACCTTTTAAACGCTAAGAACTTTTACTGATCTCCCTGACAGACTTAACTTTCGGGAAAGCAAACTTTTCCCAGTTAACAGAAGCTCTCATAATTCATCCTGGGAGAAGGATTTCAGGTAAAAGTCTGAACAGAAGTGGACTGTGTTTAAGAAAGATTTATGTCCGTTTCACATCTAAAAGTTATCCTTGGGAAATAAATGATGAAAAAAATAAATCCAGCGCCCCCATGTGGCTGATTCTGATGTAAAGAGCATTTAAAGTCATTGCGTCAGGGGAACGGAAAGGGCCTAGGGATTAAGAAAACTATACGGATTAAGAAGCAATCAAACTAGCTACATAAATGAGTTTAGATAGCTTGACAAAGCATCCACTAAGCCTAAATGTTTAAAAGGTAATTAATAGTAAGAAGATGAAACTGAGAAATGGCACCACTAATTAATGGGGATAAGTGTCTTTAGGAGGATGGCGATAAAGAGTAGCTTAACCTTCAGGTAGCAAGGACCGTTTGTCTCCCAGGAAAGAACCGCCTTTGGGCACAATTTAACACACTGAATGTGCACCACTAATTAATGGGGATAATTGGTTAAGGAGATGGCGAAGTGCGTACCTTTCAGGTATCAAGGACCGTTGTCTCCCAGGAAGACAGCCTTTGGGCACACTTTAACACACACAGGCACAGTCGTGATTGAATTTTCAACTGACCTCAGGCAGGTTTATTTAGGAATATTAGCTCACACATAAAATAACTAATCCTTGCCCCCCTGGCTAACTAATACAAATAATGTCCCTGATGTTTGAACCTCCAGGCCAGTACAGCACACAGCTCTGCTGTCTCTCCTGGGATTAGCTGTTGAACCCAGTCCTCCTACTGGGTTAGCACTCGGACACTCATAGTCTGGTCTGGCTGCTTGTCAGCCCCAGGCTACTTTGCCTGATCAAACTCTCCTTTGAGAATTAGCTGGTTATAACCCAGTCTCCTACTGGGGTTTACAACTCTACACTAGAGTGTACTGGTCTGCTTCTTGCATACCCCCCACCCCAGGCCCCCGTCCTTGCCTATCAAACTCTTCTTGGAGAATTAGCTGGTTTACCCAGTCTCCTACTGGGTTTACAACTCTGACCCCTCAGAGGTACTGGTCGCCTGCTTGCAGACCCACAGCTCCTTGCCTGATCAAAACTCTCCTCCCAAAGCAGTCTACACACCTGCCCTTTAATAGTGAGCTCCGCCACAGGATTAATTGATCTAAACTGGCTGGACCAGCACTGAGACCATTATACCATTAGTGTCTTGGGCACAGTAAGCAAACTATATCACAATTTAATCATTTTATATGACTTTCTTACATTTACAAACCCTTTACAGTGCCTTGATTTTTTTTTTCCTCTGTATTCACTATAGAAGATCAAGTAGATTCATAGGTATAGTAGCAAAAAAATAGGCCATAAAATAAGGGGGCAAAAGAATCAAGTGCACGTTGGTTAACCGGGATAGGTACAGAAAGAACTAAATAAGGTTAATATTATAAATCTCTTGGACGGATAAAAAACATCCCGGGTACTTAGGGGGCTAAGTTCATTCTATCTGGCCATTGGTTTCTTATTTTGCAGATTTCCCTCTATGTGGACGGTGCATCTCTGGATTGGAAAAAGGCTGATGTTATTCCATATTCAAAAAGGGTAGTCGTTAAGAGACGGGTAATTACAGTCCTGTAAGTTGACCTTCAGTGTGGGAAGATACTGGAAGTTTTAATAAGGGAACATGTCTAGAGTACGTTTTAGGACTGACTTTTAAACTGTAACTAGCATGGATTTAGGCGAATAGATCTTGTCCAAACTACTGCTTTGCTTGCTAATTGATGAACGTGAGTAGATTTAACTCTGGCATGCGTAGAGGTAGTTACTTGATTTTTTCAAGGCTTTTGATACAGTTCCCCCATAGGCCCGACTAATGTATACTAAGGTCTGTTGGTCTGGGGAAGAGCAATTTTGTACGGGAGAGGAAATTGGTTAATGCAATAGGAGTTGCAGAGAGTAGTTGTGAAGGGGGCCTCTCTCGTATGACTAAAGTGTAAGTGGGTGCCACAGGGTTCTGTGGTTGGGGCCGCTTCTATTTAATACTATTTATTTATTTATTAATTTGTCAAAACGTTTATTAAATAAATAAACATTTCAAAAATCAACTCGGATTCTCGTACAACTATGTGGTTGAAAAGTCACATTTAACAGCTGGTGTTTCATATCGCTTTTGACATATATCATAGACAGTTAGTTATACATTCTACTTATCGTATTTATCTATTGCAGTTATGTGAAAGTGGATTTAGATCTGACTGGGTGTACTGCTGGTGAAACTTTTCCGTTTTGTTCTGTTTGTTCGTGGTCTGGGGTCTTTTTTTTTCTTTGTAACCCCCACCCCGTCTTTTCTTTTTTTCACCCCCCCTTTTCCTCCCTAAAACTCTAATCTTTGACCTTCATGTCCCCGTCTTTATAATTCCCCCCCCTCCCTACCTCATAGTCCTTGAGTCGATGTCCTCCGGACCTCTTTTTTTGTCTCGACCAACCAAGATATTTCTGTTGCCCAGTGGGGGTCCCTCAGGGGGGTTCACCTAGATAAGACCAGGGGGACCAGAGTTTTGTTAAATTATATGGAATGTCTCTATTAGGTATACAATCTAACATGGGGAAGGATATTCTTGATCCAGCTGATTGCCACTCCTTTAGTTTAGGGGTTTCGGTCGGGTGACATCCAGTGTAGTATTGAGAGTATGTCGGGCGTAAAGACAGTGTTGTTTCTGAGGGAGGGAGAGGCGTTCCCATCCCAAATCATCTCTTCGGGTATCCCCAGGAGGCATAGGACGGGTTCTGGTTGGGATTGGGATTGAAAATGATTTTAGATGGAAATTGAGTGATTTTTCACCAGTATCTTGGATACAGGGAATAAGCCATATCAGTGCCAAAAATTGTGTCTGGCTGCGACATTGGGCAGGTTAGAGGTGTGCGATGGTGACATTCAGGATTTTGTTTCTTGTAATTGTACTTTTGTTATTATATGCATGAGGAGTTTATGTAGGAATTGCATAGAGTCTGTTAGGGGCAAGATGGAGAGACCTGAGGTGTGATTCAAAACTAATCTTCCACATCGGTTTCCTCGAGGGATGGATACAATTCAAGCCATCTATTTACCACACTGGGGGGTGTCTTTATCTACGCAGCTGTTGAGTGACGAGAGGGTATACAATTGAACATCCAAGTTTTTCTCCACTTGTGTTGAGATCCACCAAATCAACAGGGTGTGGATTGCTGGATATGTGGTCCTGAAATTCCGATAGTAGAACAATATCTTAATTGGAGGATCTGAATAGCCAGTGTTCGGGGGCAGACAATAGGTGTTTAAATGATGGAATGAGATGAGGCTCTGGTTCTGAATAATGTTGGAGAACTGGTCACTCCTAGATGGCAGAAGAGACCGGCGTGAGTCCTAGTGAGGCAAAATTGGAAAAACATGGGTTTGTGCCATAGGGGGGCCATCGCCCTAATGACCGGTGAAGGACAGGTGTTCTAGCAGTTTCCAGCCCTGTGCATTGAGCGTGGAGGCGGTGCCGCCCCCGCCAGGGAGGGTGTTGGTCTTTGTTCAGGAAGAGAGGGGTGTGATGGGGAGATCGGCATTCTGTAGTATTTCGAGGATCGTATAAGGAGAATTGGTCATGAGTTTTGTGTAATTGTGGTACTGGTATAGCCATAATTTAAAGTATTGAGGTTCCCGCTGATATAAAGAAATTTCGAAAGTAGGCAGAAGCCAGTCCCCCATATTTTTTAGGTACTTTGTGTAGGTGTGTAACTTGACTCTTTGACCTGGCCAGCTCCCATATAGTGAATAGTGATCATTAACTTGTTTGTACTTCTTGAAGAAAATTACTGGGACATACATCAAGCTATGGTTGTTAGTCTATAGGGAGTTTGGGAAGGATTATAATCTTTATAAGGTTATACGTCCTATCAGATTGAGGGGAAGACCTGCCACGGTCTCAGCCCCTAGCAGCACCACATCCGCGTGGGACAGATATTTAGTTGTAGAGAGTTCTTGGTGAGAGTAATGGTTATACCTAGTATATTTAAATTATGACCACAGGTCACAGGTGTCGGCAAAGGGTGGGAGGTGTATTTGCTTGTCTGAGGGGAATAACACTGATTTGTCCCAGTTGATGTAAAGCCCTGTGAGTGGCCACAACTTGAAATTATAGGTGGGTTGTTTCAAGGGAGTGTGGTTGGACTAGCGAGTATATTATTGATGTCGTCTGCACATAGAGACTAAAGTAGGGGACCGTATGTTGGCCTAGGGTAAAGTCCTTTATGGCTCCGGGTGGTGATCTTATGTTGACTTGGCCAGGGGTTCTATCGCTATTGCCAAAGAGGATAGGGGGACAGCAGGCAGTCCTTGTACTAGTGCCCCCCTGCCCGGTTGAATGGTTCTGAGTGTGTTTGTGATTTTTGAATGACGCTCGTGGGGTTACTATACAGGAGCCTGACCCATTTACAAAAAATTGGGCCAAAATCAAAACGTTTTAGCAGAGAAACACAGATAGGGCCATTCTATGGAGTGTGAAGCTTTTTGGGCATCGAGAGATAGCCATGATTCTGGTGGCATTGTCCGTGGTCCAATTTGGGTGTGGATGTGGGTTTTCCGGATATTTTTATTGTGGTTGATCGTCCTGGGATGAAGGCTGTTTGGGTTAGGGGTGAATTATTTTGGTGATCTATCCGTTAGATACTATTCGACGAGATTTTTGCCAGGAGGTTTTTATAATCAATGTTAAGAGAATTTGGTATAAAAGGCCCAGTTTTTCCAAGTGGGGTTTTTCTGGTTTGGGGTGATGTAGACTATGTGTGCTTCATACATGGAATGAGGGGAGTTCAATTTTTTCGTAGGCGTCTGTATTCGGTAGGATAGGAGTGTTGGAGGATACTGGTTGTCATCATTTTTGTAGATTTTCACGGTATTCCTATCAGGCCCGGTGATTTCCTGTTGTCCATGACTCCCCAGGGGCTCCCTAAGTTTCTTCTAGTGGTTCCTGCCTCTACCATGGAGTCTGTAGATGATCAGTGTGGGGGAAGGAGTGGTATTGTGTTGCGTTTAATAAAGTCAGGGGCTTGGAGTAGAAGTTTGTAATTTATAAGGCGTTAGTAGTAGTGGTGAAAGTCTTAAGGATACCGGCCGTTCGGTTAGTTATTCCTAGTGTGAGGTCTTGATCTGTAGAATGATGTTTTGAATCTGTAGGTCCATGTGCCATTTGCTAGGATTTAGTCGGATTGATGTCAGTGTTCAAAATAGTGTGTTTTTTATGAGAATTCCTTCTGGAGTGTTTTTCAGTAAAGAATTATCTAGAGGACAGTGTAGTTTGCCATGGCCGATTCTATTGTATTGGTAGGTGGAGTCCTGTGTATGTTCTTTCTGCGTCTTGGAGAGTCGTTGCTAGGTTTTGTTCTATTTTGTCTGCTGTCACACTTTGAGGGGGTATCATGGATTGGGAGGTGGCCTCTCAGGGTAGCTTTAAAGCTTCCCATCTGGGTGTTGGAAGGTCGCAAGTGCCCCTGATTGAAATAGAAGTACTTCTGTGATTGGGTCTACTGTATCGGGGTCTGGGATATAGGTTAAGCCGGAATGGGGAGGAAGACGCCAGGGTTTAATGGTAATGATCTTGTTTGGTGGGGATTTTCAGTTTGAGAAGTATAGGGGGAGTGGTCGGGAGTGTGACTACGTGGTGGTGTATTATATCAGTTATGGGGGTGATAGTCTCTTGTTAACAAAAATGGTAATCAATAGTGGAGAGGGGGACTTGTGTGTGTTGGAGGACAGATGTTACTCTTTGTGTGTGGGGTGGGTTTTCTCAAGCGTCCACCTCCCGAGTTCCGTTAATTAGATTGATAGCGGGTGTTTGTGCGTATGTGGGTTGTTGGTTGGGTTGTCGTCTAAGCCTGTCACTTAATGTGGTCATACATGCATTGAAATCACCATACATATAAGCATCTTCTGGGGGCGTTAGTTGAAATGCTTAAGGTTTCTTTGGTGCCAGCTGGAGGCTGGCGGCGGGTCGTAGAATCCCATTAAAAAACATAAATAACCTTATCAATCTTTAAGCCAACACATAAAAATCTGCCTCTTTGTGCGATTTAACTTCAAGAGTTCATAGCGAAGGTGTTTTTTAGTTAGTAATAGATACCCCACAGGAGAAGGTTGAGAAGGGTGCTGTGTTGCTGCCATTTAAACCATGGTCTAGGTGAGTGATTGTTATTGTAGCGGGGAGCTGTGGTCTACCTGTAGGCAGATGATATCTGGTTGGTAAGAGCGAATTGTTGTAAAGAACCTGCCAGTCTCTTAACTTGGGGTCATTGAGGACCCTTACGTTCCATGAAAGAACCTAAGTGCCATTGTTATAGATGTGGGTAGAGAGTGGCCAGCAGGTTAGCCCGTTGTATGTGAAAATATCAACATATAAAACATGTTATATATACACTTATTCGTGTGGGTATCGATATTTCTCAATAACTTTCACAACATTTAATAACATTAATAACATAAACGAAGTGACAATTCTGAATTGAGATCAGAATCAGTTGTGGGGATCCGTAGGTGCGGTTTTCGCGGGTTCAGAGCCAAGTTATTGGACAATCAGTTGTTGATTGTCCACTTTGTTGGGGGGGGGGGGGTGGGTTATGGAAGTTTTGTCAAAACATAGGGGGAGTACATTTGGGGGGGATCTTTGTTTCATATAGGGATTAGAGGGTGCGTTAGGCTCTGCAACTCGGTACCCTGGTTTCTACTAGCTGCCTTTCTCCGCCTCCGTGCTGGTTTAAATGTTATTATCGGTGGTTTATTTACCAAGTGTTCATCAGAGGCGGGTGTACTATATCGTTTTAGTTTTATATTCACTGTTAGGATTTTCCGTCTGTTTCAGCAAACGGATGAGAGACATTGGTTTCCCGCAATCGTTCTCTATGTGTTACACCCGCTATAGGTCCCCTGGTCGGAACCCCAAGAGATATCTATAGGAGGAGGTAGGTTGGGTGTGGGTTAGCCAGTTGTTTTTTTGCAAGTTCAATATATAAAACCATGGTCATTATAACTTTTTTTGGTATAGATATATTCGGTAAGACTTTCAATGGTGCAATAACATAATACGATAAAGAAGCTGTCTCCCGTGTCAGGGCACCAATACTGTATCCATAGGGAGGGGGTAGAGGGTTAGCCCGTTGTATTTGTATTATACGGTATATAATGAAACATGGGTATATATAATTTTTCCTTGGTTGTAAATATATTTCCTAAAACATTCATAAATACACAAAACATGATATAGCATAAGAAGCTGTCCCCCGTGTCAGGGCCACCAATCTATCCATAGGGGGCGGGTTAGTGTGGTTGCCCAGAAAAAAAAAGAAGAAAAAAAAAAGGAAAAGGGGGGGGGGGGGAATTGCATATTTGTGTCATCTTTTTTACAATCCCCATTGTAGATACCCACCGGGGCCCACTGATCTCTCCCCCCAGTGTCAGATTGGGTGCCCGTCTTCTATGCAACTTGGGGAATGTAATTTATCTTTGGGGGGTGGTACATAGCTAACGTCAGGTCAAATCGGTTAGTGTGGGGGGGGGGCAAGCACAGATGTTGCATGCCCACTGCATGTAGCCGTGAACTATTTATAACCTGGAGACAGTACCTTTGCACACATGGTTTGTATGTAAATATTATACAATACAGGTTTACTAGTTGTAATACATTTCGAGATGTTATGTAGGTCTCCTTGGCCCACAGGGTTACGGGGCATATATAGTAAACTGCTGTTTTCCCCTTTTCCTCTTTTTCTCCCTTCCCCCCCAATTATGGAGGCCGACATTCCCAAGTGAGAGAAGGCATTCCTCAACTTCAGAGTGTATCAGTATTGTACGTAGGTCTGGGGCTGTGCGTTAGAGTTTGGAAACAACAGTGGTTCAATAGTGGGGGTTTGTTTCGTGGGAGTCATTAAGATCCGGCGAAGGGGTTCGGGGGTACGGGGGGTTCCCCCCAGTGTTGCTTACCTTCAGTCCAGATGTAAGGCCTAATTTCCTCCTCATCCTGTGCCAAATGGTGACCCATTGTTTATTTCGAGAGTCTCCTGGGGGGGGTTCTGGGGGCATTTCTTGTTATATAATCATGTTATGGGGTTCATTTGCATGGGGTGTCCTGCGGGGGTGGGGGTCGCACTTCAATTGGGTGGCGAGTGGGGCCATGGGTGAGTACAGTACCTGCGCGTCTAGAGTTGGGTTAACCTTGTTCAGTGGAGTCTAGCCAGTTGGAGGCTTCTTTGGCGGGTGGTCAAGAAGAATACTGTTCCCATCTTTTTGATCCGCAGTCGTGCTGGGTACTCCATGGAGTAGGTAGCCCGCTTGCATGAACGTTTCTTAATTTCAATAAAGGTTGCCCTTCTTCGTTTCGTTATTCATTGATATCCGGGAAGATCGATAGTGGTATTTGCGAAGCTCACTCTTTGTTGGTTCGGCGCCATTTCGATGATTCCTTCGCGTCTTTTGCGTTTAATAGTAGTCGGGCTATCTAGGCCTGGGTGGGTTCAGGTGTTTGGTGTCTGGCAGGTATGCATGGGCCCTTTTCCACTGTAATTGGGGGAGATAGCTTGTGGCTGTCGAAATGGGCGCAGACATCCATCTCTCCGAAATCTGCAGGGTCTCGCCCTCTGCGCCTTCCGGAAGCCGCAAACCTCAGATTCGGCGCCCTAATCTGTTTTCCAGTTGGTCCAGCTTCCCCTTGTTTCTTGTCAATTGGGTATATCGTTTTGCTTTTGTGGGCGGACTTCATCCTCCAGTGTGGATATGCCGGCGCCTCCGCTTCCCTACTCGCCCTCTTACTTGTGGAGTCTTGCTAGTAGGCGATGGTCCGCTCTACCTCTTTCTCCTTTTGGGTGGCAACGTTTTCTTGGTGTCCGCCATTGAGCCCAGTAGTTTCTTGTTTAGTCATGTTTAGGGATCTTTCCCTCGAGTGAGGGGTCTTCTTCTCGTTCTGGTCTTGGTGTGTTTGATCAGGAGATGGTGGGGCCTTCTCTGTCCTCAAGTGGGTCGGGTTGGGGCGGGAGGCCATTTTAGCGTCTGTGTCTGTCGTCGATCTGTTCTGTATCTTTCTCGTGGCAAGAAGATGCTGATTGTTGCTGACCTATGCCTGTGCATTAGCTGGATCTCTGAGAGGTGGCGGTTGCATGATAAATTTTTTTTAGCCCTCGGTTTTCTATAAGTTGGCTCGGGAGCTCGAGGAACACGTCTCACTCCTTAGCTGCTTAGCTCGCCCCCCTATTTAATCTTATTTTATTAAGAATTTGGAAGTGGGTATTGTCCACCAAAAGGTTTCTGTATTTGCTGATGACCAAACTTTCTTGAACCATTAAAACTCAGCAGAATGCAATGTTGCAGGGGGATCTAGATAGATTGTCACATTGGGCTGCTAAGTGGCAGATGAGATTAAATGTTGATAATGTGTGTGAATGCATTTTTGGCTAAAAAAAATCCTTGTGCTGCTTATACTATAAATGGCACTTTGTTAAGTGAATCTTGGAAGGGATCTTAGAGTTTTTGGTGAGACAAACTTAAAGGAAGCAAGCATGCCAGGCGGCAACAGCCAGACCCGCATAGTATTGTCTTGTCTAACGCGAGGTTTGAATTCAAGGGAGGAAAATGTTATTCTCCTCTTTACAAAGCATTGGTACGGATTGGCATTTGGACTATGTATTGCAATTTGGAATCTGGTGTACAAAAAAGGACATCTTTGAAATGGAAAAGGTTCAGAGAAGGCAACTAAATTAATAAGGGGATTGGGGAGCTTGAATAATATAACGAGACGGAAAAGTTCGATTATGTATTCTGGAGAAAGAACACTTGCGTGGGGGATATGATGACTGGGGTGTATAAATACATTACGGGCCATACAATAAACTATCTGGGGCAATTTGTTCACCAAGAAAGCATGTCAGAGGAACGTGGATAATCCCGTCAAGACAACTCAAGCGCAGAACAACACTGACAGAAAAGGCAGAAACACCTTAAAATAAAATAGTAATCGTGTTTTACCTCTCATTTTGATACAGGGCGCTGGAAATTTACCTTAAATAACTATGGTTTGGTGCTTTCTCTTCATAGCATTCTAGTATCACACATTTTGGGTCAATGACCAAATATGTTTCTGGGCACATGCTCAGTGCTTGCTATGGCATAAACTTGTTACAGTTGGTCCCACACCCATTAAAATCTCTAGTCACTCCTTTTAACGCCGATACAGCAGGAGCAGTACTGAGGTCAGGAGTGTGGCCTGACACTGCACATACACAAGACTACTTCATCCAAGTTCTTACCAGGCTTTACTTTACTTATCCATTTACTGAGTGGGTTTTATAGCTTATTGGTGTTTTATAGGTGGGTTGTTCAGATTCTGGAGTATAAAAAATTGGTTTAATTTCCCTTTAAGCCTTGAAGCAAAAAGGTTTAAGCTTCCAGATCATAGGGTTTTTCACTGTGAGAACGGTAAAACTATTGAACGTCTTCCAGTGGACGTTGTTATGGCGGTTCATATGGTCCATTTTTCAAAAAAAAGCTGGATAAGTTTCTTCTGCAAACAAGGAATGTTGCAAGTTCCCGGTATTGATACATAAAGTAGAGTGATCCAGGAAATTTACGATGCCACTTGGAGTCAGACGGAATTTTTTCCCCCTTCATTAATTTGGTGACAGTTAGGCATGAAATGAGGGTATTTGCTAGATGGGTTGGGACTGGATGGACATAATGGTCTTTATTCAAACTCAAATTACTAACTCATATTCTGTTTGCTAGGACGGTCCCACGAGATGTATTACAGCTTTTCTGAACAAAACTGAACCAGAATAGTCTGGTTACTCGTCTGTGGAAATCATATACTTTTCAGAAAAAAGAGCAGTATTTTTTTCTCCCCAATAACCGTAACCCTGCCATTCAGCCGTTTGTCTGTGTATAAATAAATGCAAGACTGAATACTGACTTCCTGTTTGGCAGGACCCCTAGTAGAGTCATTTGCTCAGTTAGGGATCTGAGCATCTTTGACCCATGCAACAGCCAATCAGTAAAATGAATGTTTGACAATCCAAGATGTGGTGCCTCCTGGGAAGAAGAAGGACCAGTAGAACCTGAAATGGCAGCTCAACTACGTCACTAAACCGCAGGAACAGCAAATGATATGACGTCTGATTTTTCAAAACGGGAGAGAATATGAAGAACTAAGTATGCATTAACACAAACTAACAATTTAACAATATTTTATAATTCCACTGACTGCTCCCTTTATATAGCCGACCCCACACTGTCTACAAATGGTACATAATTGAACTGTCAAACTCGTTCAAAGAAAAGGAGATGGGTATATCTCCTGAACTGTTCTAGCTCCAGGAGGAAATTACTGAAAAATCAGTATAGTGCTTTTTGTAACATGTAACAATGTCCATTTTCCCATCACTACCATCAACAATATCCCACTGCATCATACTATCTACTCTGCTCTGTGTAGCTAATTTTGTGAGTAGGGCAGATTCCCCACACTATGTGTTAGTATGGGGACTGTGGCAGTGTGTTACATGCAGGCACATGTTATCCTGATTAGCAACCTTTGTTGTACCTACTTTTATTTATCCTCTCACTCATGTCTACTATGCTGGAAGTAAAAAAAAAGTCACTGCTAGTCATTTTTAGATGGCATACGTGTTGCCACTTTATAGGGACTAAACTAGGATCTTCTCTCTTGTGGACTATGCTTTAATCGTTGAGGGATATATAGATCCTTTTTCCTGTCCTCTTCTTTTCTTCTGCAGTGGCAACACTTGGGGGCATATTTCATAAAGGCTTGTCTTTTTTTGGCCATATGTTTCATGTTAACCTGATATGACATTGGGTTAATGTGGGGTTTATCCTTATTTTAGGGTCTTTTGAATATCACTAAAAATATCTAAAAAAATAGGTAACAGATTGATAAACCACTTTTCTTGCATTTGCCATTTTTATAAAATTGGTGATGCACACTTGCAGAACTTAGAAAAGCCAGACAACAAACAGGGTTAGTCCATAAAAGTTCTTATCGTTTAAAATGGTGCTAATTTTTCCCCAGCTTGGGATTTGAAACATAACCCTGAAAACCTTGGAATGTTCATGTTTGAGGTATGAGGAATGTACTGAAATTCCTGAATAACATAGGATGCTTTTACTGATCCAAGCTACTGGTTCTATCTCTTACACCATTATCACAGTACTGTGGACTATTTTTTTTAAAACCGTTGGTCCAAGATTTAATGTATTTATACCACAGTAATCATATCCCCACGCATGCGCCTTTTCACAGCGTGCATAATTGTAACTTTTCCAATCTCTCTTCATATTCGCAAGCTCCCCATTTCCCTTATTAATTTAGTTGCCTTTCTCTGAACCCTTTCCATTTCAAAGATGTCCTTTTACAAAACTTGCACTGCATATTCCAATGAGCCTTACCAATGCTTTGTAAAGAGGGAGAATAACATTTCCTCATTTACCTCTCTTATACAAGCAAACATACCATGCTGGCTCTGGCTGTTGCCCCTGGCCATTGCTTCTACTACCTTTAAGTTTGGTTATCCACCAAAACTCCAAGATCCCTTTCAACAGGGATTCACGACACAGCAATTTATAGTATAAAGTAGCACAAGGATTTTTAAAGGCCAGTGTATTATTATTTGTAAATTGACCACAAAAAGTTTTATAAACGTGGAAGTTCATTATCTCTAATACCAGTGTCTTACCTTTCCGCAATCTCAAGATGCAATACTGGACGTAAACCACATTATGTCCAGTATTGCATCATGGGATAGCAGAAAGGTAAGATTATGTTTCATGTTAACCTGATATGACATTGGGTTATGTGGGGTTTATCCTTATTTTAGGGTCTTTTGAATATCACTAAAATATCTAAAAATAGGTAACAGATTGATAAACCACTTGTCTTGCATTTTGCCCATTTTTATAAAATTGGTGATGCACACTTGCAGAACTTAGAAAAGCCAGACAACAAAAACCAGGGTAGTCCATTTAAAAAAGTTTCTTATCGTTTAAAATGGTGCTAATTTTTCCCCAGCCAATCAGATGTTAGCTTACAAATGTTAAATAAGATCTGATTGGTTGGGACAAAATTAGCACCATTTTAAACAATAAGAACTTTTACTGAATCTCCCTGAAAGTCTTTGCTGCCAAGAGGTCATTTATTTGTTCCTACAAAAATAATACATTGAAATACTTATTCCAACCTCCCATGGAAATATAGAATCATTGTTTTTTTTAAAAAAAATCTAATAATTACACATGGTTATTCAATAAAAGTTCTCATTGTTAAAAACGGTGCTAAAATTGGTTGGGGCAAAAAACACTATTTTTAACGATGAAAACTTTTTGAATCTCCCTGACTTTGTCTCATGAATAAAATGAAAGGCTATTTTGTTTTCTAGGCACACACATTTATTTGGGATTTGAAACATAACCCTGAAACCTTGGAATGTTCATGTTTGAGGATGAGGAATGTACTGAAATTCCTGAATAACATAGGAATGCTTTTACTGATTCCATAGCTACTGGTTCTATCTCTTACCCATTATCACAGTATGTGGACTATTTTTTTTAAAACCGTTGGTCCAAGATTTAATGTATTTATCCACAGTAATCATATCCCCACGCATGCGCCTTTTCTACAGCGTGCATAATTGTAACTTTTCCAATCTCTCTTATATTCAAGCTCCCCAATTCCCTTATTAATTTAGTTGCCTTTCTCTGAACCCTTTCCATTTCAAAGATGTCCTTTTACAAAATTGCACTGCATATTCCAAATGAGGCCTTACCAATGCTTTGTAAAGAGGGAGAATAACATTTTCCTCATTTACCTCTCTTTATACAACATACCATGCTGGCTCTGGCTGTTGCCCCTGGCATTGCTTGCTACCTACCTTAAGTTTGTTATCCACCAAAACTCCAAGATCCCTTTCCAACAGGGATTCACTTACACAGAGCAATTTATAGTATAAGTAGCACAAGGATTTTTAAGCCAGTGTATTATTATTTTAAATTGATCCACAAAAAGTTTTATAAACGTGGAAGTTCATTATCTCTAATACCAGTGTCTTACCTTTCCGCAATCTCAAGATGCAATACTGGACGTAAACCACATTATGTCCAGTATTGCATCATGGGATAGCAGAAAGGTAAGATTATGTTTCATGTTAACCTGATATGACATTGGGTTATGTGGGTTTATCCTTATTTTAGGGTCTTTTGAATATCACTAAAATATCTAAAAAATAGGTAACAGATTGATAAACCACTTGTCTTGCATTTGCCATTTTTATAAAATTGGTGATGCACACTTGCAGAACTTAGAAAAGCCAGACAACAAACGGGTTAGTCCATAAAGTTCTTATCGTTAAAATGGTGCTAATTTTTCCCCAGCCAATCAGATGTTAGCTTACAAATGTTAAATAAGATCTGATTGGTTGGACAAAATTAGCACCATTTTAAACAATAAGAACTTTTACTGAATCTCCCTGAAAGTCTTTGCTGCCAAGAGGTCATTTATTTGTTCCTACAAAAATAATACATTGAAATACTTATTCCAACCTCCCATGGAAATATAAATCATTGTTTTTTTTAAAAAAAATCTAATAATTACACATGGTTATTCAATAAAATTTCTCATTGTTAAAAACGGTGCTAAAATTGGTTGGGGCAAAAAACTATTTTTAACGATGAAAACTTTTTGAATCTCCCTGACTTGTTCTATGAATATT